>OY992530.1:241331496-243731496 GCA_963921185.1 Dasysyrphus tricinctus | reverse complement strand
AAAAAAAAATTGTAAAAAAAAAACATAGTAAATAAACAATAACTAGCTTGGAACTGGAGTTCCTGAACAATCTATTGACCGAGTTTTTCTTGCTTTCTTCGGTAGACCCTGGACCCCGCTGACCTACCTCAGCTGGAAATAAAAAAAAGCATCACATTTTGGCGCCCGAGCAGGGACTTTTAGAAGGTTCATCCGAACTCCCACCGACCGATCATAAATCTTTCGAAGGCAACACCGTCCGCCGCCGTAACCAGTTTTTTTTTATATTCCGAAAAGTCCTTTGGAAAGATTTATCCGTATCCGTTACCAGACACCGACTTACCGTGACCCTTCGAAAAAGTTCCACCGAACCACAAACCGATCCGCCGCCGCCCCATTTCAGCATGTCCACGTCCGAATCCGACGAATCACCGATGGAAGATTTCAACCCATACAAGAACCTCGGGTTCATATATTTCCTCAGGAAACCCGAACTCATCGAAGTGCTAAAAGAGCGACACTTAGACACTAGTGGTACTGTGGAGACGCTGCGCAAGAGGTTAAGCCACCATTTTAAGGAGCTTCGTACACACGCCTCCACGCAGAATTTATGTGCAGAGTGGGAAAGCATGGTGGAAAAAAGAAATAATGCTGACGAGGAAATTCCACCGACCGACTCGCAACCCTACAAAAGCCACATCAGTATCCCAGTTCCGTCCGCTCCTTTCATAGCATCATCATTTTTGACCGTGCCAGAACAGAAGAAACCAGTCTTCATGCCCACTTCAATGTTCCAATCCGCCGATATACCAACACATCATACAACAGCCCCTGACCAAGTACAAACTTCCCGAGGCGTCCCATTTTCCGAATCAACACAGATACCATTGACATCGAGACCAGGCTTAGCTGCAACGACCAGCCGCCTCACGTTGAGTTATGAGGCTGAATTGATGAACACAGTACGGAAGTGGGGATTAAGATTCGATTCCTCTGGTAACCCTTTGGAATTCTTGGAGAGGTTGACAGAGCTGACGCGATGTTATAACATCCCACCTAACGATGTAGTGCGAACCTTACCCGAATTATTCCGTGGAAGTGCGTTGGAGTGGTTACGCATAAAGGCTGACAGCTTACTTACCTGGGAAAGCTTCAGAGATGCGTTCATAAAGCATTTCTTGCCCGCTCGGTACTTGCATAAGTTAGAAGAGGAAATATTACGCAAGCGCCAGGGGCCCCGCGAAAGGGCAAAAGACTATATTTTAGCTGCCCAATACCTGATACGACAACACCCCCGCTTCTCAGTGGCCGACAACATTGACCGCATTTTCGATAATATGCGACCCGAATACCGGCTGTACATCAAACGCCGAGACTTTCATACGTTAGATGAACTCGCGTCCCTAGCCGAGGAATTCGAGTCAATCAAGAACGACGAACGTAATAGTCGCCCCGCATCTACACCAACCGCATTCCCGCCACACGCCCACCGCGGCCCTTCAGCAGAAGGCCCGTACGATAGGAACACGCATTGCTGGAACTGCAAGCAAAGAGGACACCGCAAGGAAACTTGTCGAAGGCCTTATCGTCTGTTTTGTTCATACTGCGGCGCCGACGGCCGACTGACCAAGGACTGTCCATGCCACCGCAACCCCGTCGCGGTTGTCACTTCTCCCCCGCCACCGTCACCCCCCGTACAAGACTCACGCTATTTCATTCCCGTGCTTATAGATGAGGAAGAATACCATGCGCTACTCGATACTGGTTCTACCAAGTCTTATGTAGGCCAAGCACTGAGAGATCGGTTCAAGGAATTAAACCTTCCCATGCGTACGCAACACCGATCAATCCACTTAGCTAATGGTAATTCCGTTCTGACTTCAGAGCATTACACGGCCACGATCTTTATAGGGGACATCAGCATAACCGGAGAAGTTACGTTTCTACCTGCACTCGAAGAAGACGCGATACTCGGTATGGATGTGATGCACCAGGCTGGTCTACAAATGTTTCTGGCCAGTAAACTCGTGACCGGCAGGAAGCCACTCGGGAAGTCCGCAGGAAATCATGCTTGTTCGGTTGCCAACCACTTGTCTGATGCCCAGCAAGAGGGGATTAACCAGTTTTTGAAATCCGAACTGCCCAAATTCGAAGAAATAAAAGGGATTTCAAACGTACCGCCGCACCGTATCCGACTCAAGACTGAGGAACCGTTCAAACAGCGGTATTATCCTCGCAACCCCGCCATGCAGAAAATTATAAACGAGGAAATAGATGCTCTCCTTGAAACAGGTAAAATAAGTCCGTCCAAAAGCCCGTACAGCTCGCCAATAGTATTGGTGAGGAAGAAAGAGGGTTCATGGCGAGTATGCGTGGATTTCCGGCAGCTAAACGAAGTCTCCTACAAAGACGCATACCCCTTACCTTTTATCGTAGCTATCTTAGACAAACTCCGGGGAGCTAAGTTTATTTCTACGATTGACCTAAAACAAGGCTACTGGCAAATAGCCTTAGAACCGAAGTGCCGCCCTTACACCGCTTTCACCGTACCCGGAAGAGGGTTGTTTGAATGGAACGTGATGCCGTGTGGTCTGCACTCAGCAGGAGCCACTTTCCAACGCGCTATGGACACCATTTTCGGAGCCGACATGCTGGACCATGTGTTCGTCTACTTGGACGATATTATAATCATCAGCGGCACCTTTGACGAACACATTCAACATCTGGCGGAAGTTTTTTTCAAACTTCGAGCTGCTAATTTAAAGATTAATGCCGAAAAAAGTAAATTTTGCCGAGAAAACTTGAAGTATTTGGGTCACGTGGTCAGCAAAGAAGGCATACACACGGACCCTGACAAAATATCCGCCGTCCAAGAATTGAAAGCACCCACTAACCTTCGCGAGCTACGGCGTATCTTAGGGATTTGTTCTTGGTATCGTCGTTTTATCAAGGATTTCTCTACGTTAGCTGTCCCGTTGACCAGATTATTGAAGAAAAATGCCAGTTGGGCCTGGGGAAATAGCCAGCAAGCTGCTTTTGAGGCATTAAAAGCAAAGCTCACGGAAGCACCCGTCCTCGCATGTCCGGATTTCGATCAGACGTTCACTTTGCAAACAGATGCCAGCAACTTCGGCCTAGGAGTAGTTTTGACGCAAAACTTCGATGGCCAAGAAAAAGTGATTGCTTACGCCAGTAGGACACTCACGGAACAGGAGCAGAAATATGCAACAACCGAGAAGGAGTGTCTGGCAATTCTTTGGGGAATTCGAAAGATGCGGCCCTACCTTGAGGGGTACCATTTTAACGTAGTAACAGACCACCATTCTCTTAAATGGCTTCATAGTTTAGAAAATCCCTCCGGCCGATTAGCCCGTTGGGCACTAGAGTTACAACAGTTTGACTTTGAGATCCGCTACCGAAAAGGAGCCATGAACGTGGTAGCTGATGCCCTGTCTCGCGATCCAATCCCCATTACCGAAGCGGATAAACTAGCAGCGATTAGAGATGCCAATCTCGACTGGCTAGACAAGAAACAAAGCCAAGTAGCAATTAATCCGAACAACCATCCGGATTATAAAATTGAGAGCAACCGATTGTACCGTCGATTCACGAACCCGCAGCCTCTGGCTACTCCCGCCGAGTTCGAGTGGAAATTATGCGTCCCAAGATCTGATCGCCAACGAGTTTTAGGCGAAAATCACGACGTTGTAACCGCTGGGCATTTAGGCGTTGCAAAAACGACAGCTCGAATGGCTAAGCGCTATTACTGGCCTGGAATGTTCAGAGATACAGCCAAATACGTCCGAAATTGCCAAGTGTGCAATCGATACAAAATATCACAACAAAAACCGGCTGGATTTATGTATACGACCCCTGTAGAGCAACCTTGGGAAATCGTTTGCGCTGATTTCATCGGACCTTTACCACGATCGATGAAAGGGAATACTACTCTTTTAGTCATGGTAGACAAATTCACGAAATGGGTCGAGGCTGCACCAATGCGCGCCGCGACGGCCCCAAGCCTGATTAAAGCCGTCCGGGAGAAGATAACCAATCGTTTCGGAGTTCCTCGGATGTTCTTATCTGATAATGGATCCCAGTTCACCAGTCGCCCGTTTCAAGAGTTCCTCACCGATCTAGGCATACAGCAACGTCTAACCGCACCATACACCCCCCAAGAGAACCCGACTGAGCGAGTGAACCGCACATTAAAAACAATGATTGCTCAGTATGTCAAAGAGAATCAGCGAAACTGGGACGAGCATATCCCCGAGTTGATATTTGCACTAAATACTAGCCGCCACGACTCTACTGGTTTTTCGCCGGCCGTACTTAATTTTGGTAGAGAACTCCGAGGCCCGAATGAGTTCCGAGATTTGCCACCCTCCGATTGCCCTGCCGAAAATTTGAACACCCGCCAAGAACGAATGCGCGCCCTATACGATCTAGTGAAACTCAACTTACAAAAAGCCAGCCAATCTCAGTCAAAATCCTATAATTTGAGAAGACGGCCCTGGCGTCCCGCTATTGGAGAATTAGTTTACAAGAAGTCCAGAGTTTTGTCTTCAGGCGTGGACTACTTTGCTGGCAAATTAGCACCTCGTTACGACGGCCCTTTCGAAGTCATACGATTTATCTCCCCAGTAATTGTGCTACTAAGATCGGCAAAGAGGGACAGCAACAGAGGCACAGTTAGAAAAGACTCCTCCGTGCGTGCTCATGTGAGGGACTTAAAAGGGTTTCATTCAGAGCAAAATGGTATAAATACCAAAGACCAAACTGCAGCGATCACCATTAATAAGCCGACCATCGTCCCGGACAGTCAGACACTTGTCAGTATTCCGACCGTCGCGCTAAATTCAACTAACAGAGATTACCGACTACCATCAACAGTCAGTACCAGAACAAACCTCAGACGACGTGGACGTTCCTCTAAAAGTGCAATTAACCGAAGGATGAGCCAGACACCACCTAGAATGAAGTCAACCATCAGAGTTGCAACTCCGCCCCGACGTAGCCCTAGGGGACATGGCCTGAAATCCCCAGATACACGGGTCTCCCGCTTATCGGCCCCAGAACGAACAGTACGCCCGCTTCCACCGCCAACCCGTATCGCCCGAAAACCAGCGAGCTCACCCAGAAAAAATAGCTCTGGCGAATTGGTGGCCCGCTTGATTAAGCCAACCACCGGTCGCAAAATACCAGCGCCCCGAAAAACTCTGGCTGGGACCCCGCGAACTAACACCGCCCCTTCAACCTCAGGCGCAGGTTCCAGACGGCCAACGATACCCGGCCGAATGAGCATCTACGCTGCGAAACCAGGTGCGAAGATGACGTTGCCGACCAAGCGCAAAGCTAATGCCTTAGTGCCACCAGCTATTGACAAAGAGTTCGCTCGTCTTATCCGTCCGCCCCCACCACCGGAAGTAGCCATGAAGGAAGCACGTGAGTTAAGGAAAGCTGCTGAGGAGAATTGGCTGATACGAAATCCACCGATTCCCACGTCCAGGCAACTTTCAGATACACCGCTGGTAGTCCGCTTTAAGACATCTGGTGATCATAAACCCGAAGACGCCGCTATAGTCCGAGGAGTACCCGAAGCCGACGAGGCCATAACTCACCTGTCATGGGCCAACAGAAGTAGCCAATCCCCGACTATCCCGCTAGCTCCTACCCCTTTGATAGCTTGTGCAGCCATAGCAGAACCGGCCCAACCCTCGACGTCCGAAGCAGCTAACCATCCAGACCCATTCAGTGGTATCGAATTGCGAGGCCCACAAACTCGGCAAGCGTTCTATATTCAACAGCCGTGGGGAAAGGTTTCAGTACGGCTGAACAAGCAAAGGACCCAAGCCAGCCTGCGTTTCAAAGGAGAGACCAAAATTATGGCTATAAAGGATTAAACCCCTATTATTTATCGATTCTTTATTAGTTTACTTTTGAATTACGATTAATTTCTTTCGTGCTTATTTAAATTATATTGGATTACCCTTAAGTTTTTGAAGTACTTTATATTTTTCTTATCTTTTGAATAAAAATTAATTGTACTAAAATTTATATTTTGGAAAAAAGAAAAAAAGAGAAAAAAAATGAAATAAAACAAAGAAAAAAAAACATACAAAAAAAAAAGAAAACATTCAAAAAAAAAAATATATTAAGAAAAAAAAAAAAAAAAAAAAAAAAAAAAAAAAAAAAAAAAAAAAAAAATATATTAAAATGAAATATGAAAAAAAAAAGAATTGAAAGAAAACCAGTAAAAGAGAAAAAAAAAAAAATATTTTTTCTTGCTAACGACAAATAGTAGTGAAATTTCTAAAACCGACGGCTCCTTCTCCCAGATGAAAGCAACGACGAGAGGTCTCGTCTCCTGAAGTAAGGGGGGAATGTAACGAAGTTACAAATTTTCATCTTTTAATCTCAACAATCCACCCTATGAAATTCCGAAGAAGACACAAAAGTTGCCGCAGGCGACGACGGCGACAGCAAAGCGCCAACATTCTACTATACCTTTTAAGCATCATGAAGTACTCCATAACCAAAGCATACCACCGAGGCGCCCATGCAAAATTCGGATGAGGACACAAAAAGGCAAATAACCATTGCATACCTCAAGGCGCCCACGCAGATTTGAAAAAGAGGACAGACACTGGTGGTGGATGATGTCAGCAAGCAGAGTGAAATTTTATTTGTGAAAATTTCGTTTGTCCGTAGAATGCACATTTGCTTGGATCTCCAAAGGCATGAAGTAGATGTGGGAAAATCATCAAAAATCAGATTTTTCTTGCCAGAATCACAGTACCAATTTCGAGTACTCGGTAAAAAAATAATCTCACCCACAATTATTAGTTACGCACTAATAGAAACACACTACTGGTTGTCACTACCAGGTAGGAGTTTCACAACTTTTTGGCTTTCGCCGTGAAAAACCCCCCCCCCGCTCTCCTCTTCCTATATCCAGCTCAGACTAGGGAATTCATCCCACTCTTCGCCGTCTGCAGCACTCTTTCCGCCGAAATAGTTAAGACTAGGGAATTCATCCCAACCTTCGCTGTCTTAACCACCGTCGTACGCTTGGACTAGGGAATTCATCCCAACCTTCGCTGTCCAAAGCCTTCTCCGCCGAAATAGTTAAGACTAGGGAATTCATCCCAACCTTCGCTGTCTTAACCACCGTCGTACGCTTGGACTAGGGAATTCATCCCAACCTTCGCTGTCCAAAGCCTCTTCCGCCGAAATAGTTAAGACTAGGGAATTCATCCCAACCTTCGCTGTCTTAACCACCGTCGTACGCTTGGACTAGGGAATTCATCCCAACCTTCGCTGTCCAAAGCCTCTTCCGCCGAAATAGTTAAGACTAGGGAATTCATCCCAACCTTCGCTGTCTTAACCACCGTCGTACGCTTGGACTAGGGAATTCATCCCAACCTTCGCTGTCCAAAGCCTACTCCGCCGAAATCCCGCCGTTAATTTATATGAAATATTATGTTAACTTATATTAAGTAAAGAAAAAAAAATTGTAAAAAAAAAACATAGTAAATAAACAATAACTAGCTTGGAACTGGAGTTCCTGAACAATCTATTGACCGAGTTTTTCTTGCTTTCTTCGGTAGACCCTGGACCCCGCTGACCTACCTCAGCTGGAAATAAAAAAAAGCATCACATTTTGGCGCCCGAGCAGGGACTTTTAGAAGGTTCATCCGAACTCCCACCGACCGATCATAAATCTTTCGAAGGCAACACCGTCCGCCGCCGTAACCAGTTTTTTTTTATATTCCGAAAAGTCCTTTGGAAAGATTTATCCGTATCCGTTACCAGACACCGACTTACCGTGACCCTTCGAAAAAGTTCCACCGAACCACAAACCGATCCGCCGCCGCCCCATTTCAGCATGTCCACGTCCGAATCCGACGAATCACCGATGGAAGATTTCAACCCATACAAGAACCTCGGGTTCATATATTTCCTCAGGAAACCCGAACTCATCGAAGTGCTAAAAGAGCGACACTTAGACACTAGTGGTACTGTGGAGACGCTGCGCAAGAGGTTAAGCCACCATTTTAAGGAGCTTCGTACACACGCCTCCACGCAGAATTTATGTGCAGAGTGGGAAAGCATGGTGGAAAAAAGAAATAATGCTGACGAGGAAATTCCACCGACCGACTCGCAACCCTACAAAAGCCACATCAGTATCCCAGTTCCGTCCGCTCCTTTCATAGCATCATCATTTTTGACCGTGCCAGAACAGAAGAAACCAGTCTTCATGCCCACTTCAATGTTCCAATCCGCCGATATACCAACACATCATACAACAGCCCCTGACCAAGTACAAACTTCCCGAGGCGTCCCATTTTCCGAATCAACACAGATACCATTGACATCGAGACCAGGCTTAGCTGCAACGACCAGCCGCCTCACGTTGAGTTATGAGGCTGAATTGATGAACACAGTACGGAAGTGGGGATTAAGATTCGATTCCTCTGGTAACCCTTTGGAATTCTTGGAGAGGTTGACAGAGCTGACGCGATGTTATAACATCCCACCTAACGATGTAGTGCGAACCTTACCCGAATTATTCCGTGGAAGTGCGTTGGAGTGGTTACGCATAAAGGCTGACAGCTTACTTACCTGGGAAAGCTTCAGAGATGCGTTCATAAAGCATTTCTTGCCCGCTCGGTACTTGCATAAGTTAGAAGAGGAAATATTACGCAAGCGCCAGGGGCCCCGCGAAAGGGCAAAAGACTATATTTTAGCTGCCCAATACCTGATACGACAACACCCCCGCTTCTCAGTGGCCGACAACATTGACCGCATTTTCGATAATATGCGACCCGAATACCGGCTGTACATCAAACGCCGAGACTTTCATACGTTAGATGAACTCGCGTCCCTAGCCGAGGAATTCGAGTCAATCAAGAACGACGAACGTAATAGTCGCCCCGCATCTACACCAACCGCATTCCCGCCACACGCCCACCGCGGCCCTTCAGCAGAAGGCCCGTACGATAGGAACACGCATTGCTGGAACTGCAAGCAAAGAGGACACCGCAAGGAAACTTGTCGAAGGCCTTATCGTCTGTTTTGTTCATACTGCGGCGCCGACGGCCGACTGACCAAGGACTGTCCATGCCACCGCAACCCCGTCGCGGTTGTCACTTCTCCCCCGCCACCGTCACCCCCCGTACAAGACTCACGCTATTTCATTCCCGTGCTTATAGATGAGGAAGAATACCATGCGCTACTCGATACTGGTTCTACCAAGTCTTATGTAGGCCAAGCACTGAGAGATCGGTTCAAGGAATTAAACCTTCCCATGCGTACGCAACACCGATCAATCCACTTAGCTAATGGTAATTCCGTTCTGACTTCAGAGCATTACACGGCCACGATCTTTATAGGGGACATCAGCATAACCGGAGAAGTTACGTTTCTACCTGCACTCGAAGAAGACGCGATACTCGGTATGGATGTGATGCACCAGGCTGGTCTACAAATGTTTCTGGCCAGTAAACTCGTGACCGGCAGGAAGCCACTCGGGAAGTCCGCAGGAAATCATGCTTGTTCGGTTGCCAACCACTTGTCTGATGCCCAGCAAGAGGGGATTAACCAGTTTTTGAAATCCGAACTGCCCAAATTCGAAGAAATAAAAGGGATTTCAAACGTACCGCCGCACCGTATCCGACTCAAGACTGAGGAACCGTTCAAACAGCGGTATTATCCTCGCAACCCCGCCATGCAGAAAATTATAAACGAGGAAATAGATGCTCTCCTTGAAACAGGTAAAATAAGTCCGTCCAAAAGCCCGTACAGCTCGCCAATAGTATTGGTGAGGAAGAAAGAGGGTTCATGGCGAGTATGCGTGGATTTCCGGCAGCTAAACGAAGTCTCCTACAAAGACGCATACCCCTTACCTTTTATCGTAGCTATCTTAGACAAACTCCGGGGAGCTAAGTTTATTTCTACGATTGACCTAAAACAAGGCTACTGGCAAATAGCCTTAGAACCGAAGTGCCGCCCTTACACCGCTTTCACCGTACCCGGAAGAGGGTTGTTTGAATGGAACGTGATGCCGTGTGGTCTGCACTCAGCAGGAGCCACTTTCCAACGCGCTATGGACACCATTTTCGGAGCCGACATGCTGGACCATGTGTTCGTCTACTTGGACGATATTATAATCATCAGCGGCACCTTTGACGAACACATTCAACATCTGGCGGAAGTTTTCTTCAAACTTCGAGCTGCTAATTTAAAGATTAATGCCGAAAAAAGTAAATTTTGCCGAGAAAACTTGAAGTATTTGGGTCACGTGGTCAGCAAAGAAGGCATACACACGGACCCTGACAAAATATCCGCCGTCCAAGAATTGAAAGCACCCACTAACCTTCGCGAGCTACGGCGTATCTTAGGGATTTGTTCTTGGTATCGTCGTTTTATCAAGGATTTCTCTACGTTAGCTGTCCCGTTGACCAGATTATTGAAGAAAAATGCCAGTTGGGCCTGGGGAAATAGCCAGCAAGCTGCTTTTGAGGCATTAAAAGCAAAGCTCACGGAAGCACCCGTCCTCGCATGTCCGGATTTCGATCAGACGTTCACTTTGCAAACAGATGCCAGCAACTTCGGCCTAGGAGTAGTTTTGACGCAAAACTTCGATGGCCAAGAAAAAGTGATTGCTTACGCCAGTAGGACACTCACGGAACAGGAGCAGAAATATGCAACAACCGAGAAGGAGTGTCTGGCAATTCTTTGGGGAATTCGAAAGATGCGGCCCTACCTTGAGGGGTACCATTTTAACGTAGTAACAGACCACCATTCTCTTAAATGGCTTCATAGTTTAGAAAATCCCTCCGGCCGATTAGCCCGTTGGGCACTAGAGTTACAACAGTTTGACTTTGAGATCCGCTACCGAAAAGGAGCCATGAACGTGGTAGCTGATGCCCTGTCTCGCGATCCAATCCCCATTACCGAAGCGGATAAACTAGCAGCGATTAGAGATGCCAATCTCGACTGGCTAGACAAGAAACAAAGCCAAGTAGCAATTAATCCGAACAACCATCCGGATTATAAAATTGAGAGCAACCGATTGTACCGTCGATTCACGAACCCGCAGCCTCTGGCTACTCCCGCCGAGTTCGAGTGGAAATTATGCGTCCCAAGATCTGATCGCCAACGAGTTTTAGGCGAAAATCACGACGTTGTAACCGCTGGGCATTTAGGCGTTGCAAAAACGACAGCTCGAATGGCTAAGCGCTATTACTGGCCTGGAATGTTCAGAGATACAGCCAAATACGTCCGAAATTGCCAAGTGTGCAATCGATACAAAATATCACAACAAAAACCGGCTGGATTTATGTATACGACCCCTGTAGAGCAACCTTGGGAAATCGTTTGCGCTGATTTCATCGGACCTTTACCACGATCGATGAAAGGGAATACTACTCTTTTAGTCATGGTAGACAAATTCACGAAATGGGTCGAGGCTGCACCAATGCGCGCCGCGACGGCCCCAAGCCTGATTAAAGCCGTCCGGGAGAAGATAACCAATCGTTTCGGAGTTCCTCGGATGTTCTTATCTGATAATGGATCCCAGTTCACCAGTCGCCCGTTTCAAGAGTTCCTCACCGATCTAGGCATACAGCAACGTCTAACCGCACCATACACCCCCCAAGAGAACCCGACTGAGCGAGTGAACCGCACATTAAAAACAATGATTGCTCAGTATGTCAAAGAGAATCAGCGAAACTGGGACGAGCATATCCCCGAGTTGATATTTGCACTAAATACTAGCCGCCACGACTCTACTGGTTTTTCGCCGGCCGTACTTAATTTTGGTAGAGAACTCCGAGGCCCGAATGAGTTCCGAGATTTGCCACCCTCCGATTGCCCTGCCGAAAATTTGAACACCCGCCAAGAACGAATGCGCGCCCTATACGATCTAGTGAAACTCAACTTACAAAAAGCCAGCCAATCTCAGTCAAAATCCTATAATTTGAGAAGACGGCCCTGGCGTCCCGCTATTGGAGAATTAGTTTACAAGAAGTCCAGAGTTTTGTCTTCAGGCGTGGACTACTTTGCTGGCAAATTAGCACCTCGTTACGACGGCCCTTTCGAAGTCATACGATTTATCTCCCCAGTAATTGTGCTACTAAGATCGGCAAAGAGGGACAGCAACAGAGGCACAGTTAGAAAAGACTCCTCCGTGCGTGCTCATGTGAGGGACTTAAAAGGGTTTCATTCAGAGCAAAATGGTATAAATACCAAAGACCAAACTGCAGCGATCACCATTAATAAGCCGACCATCGTCCCGGACAGTCAGACACTTGTCAGTATTCCGACCGTCGCGCTAAATTCAACTAACAGAGATTACCGACTACCATCAACAGTCAGTACCAGAACAAACCTCAGACGACGTGGACGTTCCTCTAAAAGTGCAATTAACCGAAGGATGAGCCAGACACCACCTAGAATGAAGTCAACCATCAGAGTTGCAACTCCGCCCCGACGTAGCCCTAGGGGACATGGCCTGAAATCCCCAGATACACGGGTCTCCCGCTTATCGGCCCCAGAACGAACAGTACGCCCGCTTCCACCGCCAACCCGTATCGCCCGAAAACCAGCGAGCTCACCCAGAAAAAATAGCTCTGGCGAATTGGTGGCCCGCTTGATTAAGCCAACCACCGGTCGCAAAATACCAGCGCCCCGAAAAACTCTGGCTGGGACCCCGCGAACTAACACCGCCCCTTCAACCTCAGGCGCAGGTTCCAGACGGCCAACGATACCCGGCCGAATGAGCATCTACGCTGCGAAACCAGGTGCGAAGATGACGTTGCCGACCAAGCGCAAAGCTAATGCCTTAGTGCCACCAGCTATTGACAAAGAGTTCGCTCGTCTTATCCGTCCGCCCCCACCACCGGAAGTAGCCATGAAGGAAGCACGTGAGTTAAGGAAAGCTGCTGAGGAGAATTGGCTGATACGAAATCCACCGATTCCCACGTCCAGGCAACTTTCAGATACACCGCTGGTAGTCCGCTTTAAGACATCTGGTGATCATAAACCCGAAGACGCCGCTATAGTCCGAGGAGTACCCGAAGCCGACGAGGCCATAACTCACCTGTCATGGGCCAACAGAAGTAGCCAATCCCCGACTATCCCGCTAGCTCCTACCCCTTTGATAGCTTGTGCAGCCATAGCAGAACCGGCCCAACCCTCGACGTCCGAAGCAGCTAACCATCCAGACCCATTCAGTGGTATCGAATTGCGAGGCCCACAAACTCGGCAAGCGTTCTATATTCAACAGCCGTGGGGAAAGGTTTCAGTACGGCTGAACAAGCAAAGGACCCAAGCCAGCCTGCGTTTCAAAGGAGAGACCAAAATTATGGCTATAAAGGATTAAACCCCTATTATTTATCGATTCTTTATTAGTTTACTTTTGAATTACGATTAATTTCTTTCGTGCTTATTTAAATTATATTGGATTACCCTTAAGTTTTTGAAGTACTTTATATTTTTCTTATCTTTTGAATAAAAATTAATTGTACTAAAATTTATATTTTGGAAAAAAGAGAAAAAAAATGAAATAAAACAAAGAAAAAAAAACATACAAAAAAAAAAGAAAACATTCAAAAAAAAAAATATATTAAGAAAAAAAAAAAAAAAAAAAAAAAAAAAAAAAAAAAAAAAAAAAAAAAAAATATATTAAAATGAAATATGAAAAAAAAAAAGAATTGAAAGAAAACCAGTAAAAGAGAAAAAAAAAAAAATATTTTTTCTTGCTAACGACAAATAGTAGTGAAATTTCTAAAACCGACGGCTCCTTCTCCCAGATGAAAGCAACGACGAGAGGTCTCGTCTCCTGAAGTAAGGGGGGAATGTAACGAAGTTACAAATTTTCATCTTTTAATCTCAACAATCCACCCTATGAAATTCCGAAGAAGACACAAAAGTTGCCGCAGGCGACGACGGCGACAGCAAAGCGCCAACATTCTACTATACCTTTTAAGCATCATGAAGTACTCCATAACCAAAGCATACCACCGAGGCGCCCATGCAAAATTCGGATGAGGACACAAAAAGGCAAATAACCATTGCATACCTCAAGGCGCCCACGCAGATTTGAAAAAGAGGACAGACACTGGTGGTGGATGATGTCAGCAAGCAGAGTGAAATTTTATTTGTGAAAATTTCGTTTGTCCGTAGAATGCACATTTGCTTGGATCTCCAAAGGCATGAAGTAGATGTGGGAAAATCATCAAAAATCAGATTTTTCTTGCCAGAATCACAGTACCAATTTCGAGTACTCGGTAAAAAAATAATCTCACCCACAATTATTAGTTACGCACTAATAGAAACACACTACTGGTTGTCACTACCAGGTAGGAGTTTCACAACTTTTTGGCTTTCGCCGTGAAAAACCCCCCCCCGCTCTCCTCTTCCTATATCCAGCTCAGACTAGGGAATTCATCCCACTCTTCGCCGTCTGCAGCACTCTTTCCGCCGAAATAGTTAAGACTAGGGAATTCATCCCAACCTTCGCTGTCTTAACCACCGTCGTACGCTTGGACTAGGGAATTCATCCCAACCTTCGCTGTCCAAAGCCTTCTCCGCCGAAATAGTTAAGACTAGGGAATTCATCCCAACCTTCGCTGTCTTAACCACCGTCGTACGCTTGGACTAGGGAATTCATCCCAACCTTCGCTGTCCAAAGCCTCTTCCGCCGAAATAGTTAAGACTAGGGAATTCATCCCAACCTTCGCTGTCTTAACCACCGTCGTACGCTTGGACTAGGGAATTCATCCCAACCTTCGCTGTCCAAAGCCTCTTCCGCCGAAATAGTTAAGACTAGGGAATTCATCCCAACCTTCGCTGTCTTAACCACCGTCGTACGCTTGGACTAGGGAATTCATCCCAACCTTCGCTGTCCAAAGCCTACTCCGCCGAAATCCCGCCGTTAATTTATATGAAATATTATGTTAACTTATATTAAGTAAAGAAAAAAAAATTGTAAAAAAAAAACATAGTAAATAAACAATAACTAGCTTGGAACTGGAGTTCCTGAACAATCTATTGACCGAGTTTTTCTTGCTTTCTTCGGTAGACCCTGGACCCCGCTGACCTACCTCAGCTGGAAATAAAAAAAAGCATCACATTTTGGCGCCCGAGCAGGGACTTTTAGAAGGTTCATCCGAACTCCCACCGACCGATCATAAATCTTTCGAAGGCAACACCGTCCGCCGCCGTAACCAGTTTTTTTTTATATTCCGAAAAGTCCTTTGGAAAGATTTATCCGTATCCGTTACCAGACACCGACTTACCGTGACCCTTCGAAAAAGTTCCACCGAACCACAAACCGATCCGCCGCCGCCCCATTTCAGCATGTCCACGTCCGAATCCGACGAATCACCGATGGAAGATTTCAACCCATACAAGAACCTCGGGTTCATATATTTCCTCAGGAAACCCGAACTCATCGAAGTGCTAAAAGAGCGACACTTAGACACTAGTGGTACTGTGGAGACGCTGCGCAAGAGGTTAAGCCACCATTTTAAGGAGCTTCGTACACACGCCTCCACGCAGAATTTATGTGCAGAGTGGGAAAGCATGGTGGAAAAAAGAAATAATGCTGACGAGGAAATTCCACCGACCGACTCGCAACCCTACAAAAGCCACATCAGTATCCCAGTTCCGTCCGCTCCTTTCATAGCATCATCATTTTTGACCGTGCCAGAACAGAAGAAACCAGTCTTCATGCCCACTTCAATGTTCCAATCCGCCGATATACCAACACATCATACAACAGCCCCTGACCAAGTACAAACTTCCCGAGGCGTCCCATTTTCCGAATCAACACAGATACCATTGACATCGAGACCAGGCTTAGCTGCAACGACCAGCCGCCTCACGTTGAGTTATGAGGCTGAATTGATGAACACAGTACGGAAGTGGGGATTAAGATTCGATTCCTCTGGTAACCCTTTGGAATTCTTGGAGAGGTTGACAGAGCTGACGCGATGTTATAACATCCCACCTAACGATGTAGTGCGAACCTTACCCGAATTATTCCGTGGAAGTGCGTTGGAGTGGTTACGCATAAAGGCTGACAGCTTACTTACCTGGGAAAGCTTCAGAGATGCGTTCATAAAGCATTTCTTGCCCGCTCGGTACTTGCATAAGTTAGAAGAGGAAATATTACGCAAGCGCCAGGGGCCCCGCGAAAGGGCAAAAGACTATATTTTAGCTGCCCAATACCTGATACGACAACACCCCCGCTTCTCAGTGGCCGACAACATTGACCGCATTTTCGATAATATGCGACCCGAATACCGGCTGTACATCAAACGCCGAGACTTTCATACGTTAGATGAACTCGCGTCCCTAGCCGAGGAATTCGAGTCAATCAAGAACGACGAACGTAATAGTCGCCCCGCATCTACACCAACCGCATTCCCGCCACACGCCCACCGCGGCCCTTCAGCAGAAGGCCCGTACGATAGGAACACGCATTGCTGGAACTGCAAGCAAAGAGGACACCGCAAGGAAACTTGTCGAAGGCCTTATCGTCTGTTTTGTTCATACTGCGGCGCCGACGGCCGACTGACCAAGGACTGTCCATGCCACCGCAACCCCGTCGCGGTTGTCACTTCTCCCCCGCCACCGTCACCCCCCGTACAAGACTCACGCTATTTCATTCCCGTGCTTATAGATGAGGAAGAATACCATGCGCTACTCGATACTGGTTCTACCAAGTCTTATGTAGGCCAAGCACTGAGAGATCGGTTCAAGGAATTAAACCTTCCCATGCGTACGCAACACCGATCAATCCACTTAGCTAATGGTAATTCCGTTCTGACTTCAGAGCATTACACGGCCACGATCTTTATAGGGGACATCAGCATAACCGGAGAAGTTACGTTTCTACCTGCACTCGAAGAAGACGCGATACTCGGTATGGATGTGATGCACCAGGCTGGTCTACAAATGTTTCTGGCCAGTAAACTCGTGACCGGCAGGAAGCCACTCGGGAAGTCCGCAGGAAATCATGCTTGTTCGGTTGCCAACCACTTGTCTGATGCCCAGCAAGAGGGGATTAACCAGTTTTTGAAATCCGAACTGCCCAAATTCGAAGAAATAAAAGGGATTTCAAACGTACCGCCGCACCGTATCCGACTCAAGACTGAGGAACCGTTCAAACAGCGGTATTATCCTCGCAACCCCGCCATGCAGAAAATTATAAACGAGGAAATAGATGCTCTCCTTGAAACAGGTAAAATAAGTCCGTCCAAAAGCCCGTACAGCTCGCCAATAGTATTGGTGAGGAAGAAAGAGGGTTCATGGCGAGTATGCGTGGATTTCCGGCAGCTAAACGAAGTCTCCTACAAAGACGCATACCCCTTACCTTTTATCGTAGCTATCTTAGACAAACTCCGGGGAGCTAAGTTTATTTCTACGATTGACCTAAAACAAGGCTACTGGCAAATAGCCTTAGAACCGAAGTGCCGCCCTTACACCGCTTTCACCGTACCCGGAAGAGGGTTGTTTGAATGGAACGTGATGCCGTGTGGTCTGCACTCAGCAGGAGCCACTTTCCAACGCGCTATGGACACCATTTTCGGAGCCGACATGCTGGACCATGTGTTCGTCTACTTGGACGATATTATAATCATCAGCGGCACCTTTGACGAACACATTCAACATCTGGCGGAAGTTTTCTTCAAACTTCGAGCTGCTAATTTAAAGATTAATGCCGAAAAAAGTAAATTTTGCCGAGAAAACTTGAAGTATTTGGGTCACGTGGTCAGCAAAGAAGGCATACACACGGACCCTGACAAAATATCCGCCGTCCAAGAATTGAAAGCACCCACTAACCTTCGCGAGCTACGGCGTATCTTAGGGATTTGTTCTTGGTATCGTCGTTTTATCAAGGATTTCTCTACGTTAGCTGTCCCGTTGACCAGATTATTGAAGAAAAATGCCAGTTGGGCCTGGGGAAATAGCCAGCAAGCTGCTTTTGAGGCATTAAAAGCAAAGCTCACGGAAGCACCCGTCCTCGCATGTCCGGATTTCGATCAGACGTTCACTTTGCAAACAGATGCCAGCAACTTCGGCCTAGGAGTAGTTTTGACGCAAAACTTCGATGGCCAAGAAAAAGTGATTGCTTACGCCAGTAGGACACTCACGGAACAGGAGCAGAAATATGCAACAACCGAGAAGGAGTGTCTGGCAATTCTTTGGGGAATTCGAAAGATGCGGCCCTACCTTGAGGGGTACCATTTTAACGTAGTAACAGACCACCATTCTCTTAAATGGCTTCATAGTTTAGAAAATCCCTCCGGCCGATTAGCCCGTTGGGCACTAGAGTTACAACAGTTTGACTTTGAGATCCGCTACCGAAAAGGAGCCATGAACGTGGTAGCTGATGCCCTGTCTCGCGATCCAATCCCCATTACCGAAGCGGATAAACTAGCAGCGATTAGAGATGCCAATCTCGACTGGCTAGACAAGAAACAAAGCCAAGTAGCAATTAATCCGAACAACCATCCGGATTATAAAATTGAGAGCAACCGATTGTACCGTCGATTCACGAACCCGCAGCCTCTGGCTACTCCCGCCGAGTTCGAGTGGAAATTATGCGTCCCAAGATCTGATCGCCAACGAGTTTTAGGCGAAAATCACGACGTTGTAACCGCTGGGCATTTAGGCGTTGCAAAAACGACAGCTCGAATGGCTAAGCGCTATTACTGGCCTGGAATGTTCAGAGATACAGCCAAATACGTCCGAAATTGCCAAGTGTGCAATCGATACAAAATATCACAACAAAAACCGGCTGGATTTATGTATACGACCCCTGTAGAGCAACCTTGGGAAATCGTTTGCGCTGATTTCATCGGACCTTTACCACGATCGATGAAAGGGAATACTACTCTTTTAGTCATGGTAGACAAATTCACGAAATGGGTCGAGGCTGCACCAATGCGCGCCGCGACGGCCCCAAGCCTGATTAAAGCCGTCCGGGAGAAGATAACCAATCGTTTCGGAGTTCCTCGGATGTTCTTATCTGATAATGGATCCCAGTTCACCAGTCGCCCGTTTCAAGAGTTCCTCACCGATCTAGGCATACAGCAACGTCTAACCGCACCATACACCCCCCAAGAGAACCCGACTGAGCGAGTGAACCGCACATTAAAAACAATGATTGCTCAGTATGTCAAAGAGAATCAGCGAAACTGGGACGAGCATATCCCCGAGTTGATATTTGCACTAAATACTAGCCGCCACGACTCTACTGGTTTTTCGCCGGCCGTACTTAATTTTGGTAGAGAACTCCGAGGCCCGAATGAGTTCCGAGATTTGCCACCCTCCGATTGCCCTGCCGAAAATTTGAACACCCGCCAAGAACGAATGCGCGCCCTATACGATCTAGTGAAACTCAACTTACAAAAAGCCAGCCAATCTCAGTCAAAATCCTATAATTTGAGAAGACGGCCCTGGCGTCCCGCTATTGGAGAATTAGTTTACAAGAAGTCCAGAGTTTTGTCTTCAGGCGTGGACTACTTTGCTGGCAAATTAGCACCTCGTTACGACGGCCCTTTCGAAGTCATACGATTTATCTCCCCAGTAATTGTGCTACTAAGATCGGCAAAGAGGGACAGCAACAGAGGCACAGTTAGAAAAGACTCCTCCGTGCGTGCTCATGTGAGGGACTTAAAAGGGTTTCATTCAGAGCAAAATGGTATAAATACCAAAGACCAAACTGCAGCGATCACCATTAATAAGCCGACCATCGTCCCGGACAGTCAGACACTTGTCAGTATTCCGACCGTCGCGCTAAATTCAACTAACAGAGATTACCGACTACCATCAACAGTCAGTACCAGAACAAACCTCAGACGACGTGGACGTTCCTCTAAAAGTGCAATTAACCGAAGGATGAGCCAGACACCACCTAGAATGAAGTCAACCATCAGAGTTGCAACTCCGCCCCGACGTAGCCCTAGGGGACATGGCCTGAAATCCCCAGATACACGGGTCTCCCGCTTATCGGCCCCAGAACGAACAGTACGCCCGCTTCCACCGCCAACCCGTATCGCCCGAAAACCAGCGAGCTCACCCAGAAAAAATAGCTCTGGCGAATTGGTGGCCCGCTTGATTAAGCCAACCACCGGTCGCAAAATACCAGCGCCCCGAAAAACTCTGGCTGGGACCCCGCGAACTAACACCGCCCCTTCAACCTCAGGCGCAGGTTCCAGACGGCCAACGATACCCGGCCGAATGAGCATCTACGCTGCGAAACCAGGTGCGAAGATGACGTTGCCGACCAAGCGCAAAGCTAATGCCTTAGTGCCACCAGCTATTGACAAAGAGTTCGCTCGTCTTATCCGTCCGCCCCCACCACCGGAAGTAGCCATGAAGGAAGCACGTGAGTTAAGGAAAGCTGCTGAGGAGAATTGGCTGATACGAAATCCACCGATTCCCACGTCCAGGCAACTTTCAGATACACCGCTGGTAGTCCGCTTTAAGACATCTGGTGATCATAAACCCGAAGACGCCGCTATAGTCCGAGGAGTACCCGAAGCCGACGAGGCCATAACTCACCTGTCATGGGCCAACAGAAGTAGCCAATCCCCGACTATCCCGCTAGCTCCTACCCCTTTGATAGCTTGTGCAGCCATAGCAGAACCGGCCCAACCCTCGACGTCCGAAGCAGCTAACCATCCAGACCCATTCAGTGGTATCGAATTGCGAGGCCCACAAACTCGGCAAGCGTTCTATATTCAACAGCCGTGGGGAAAGGTTTCAGTACGGCTGAACAAGCAAAGGACCCAAGCCAGCCTGCGTTTCAAAGGAGAGACCAAAATTATGGCTATAAAGGATTAAACCCCTATTATTTATCGATTCTTTATTAGTTTACTTTTGAATTACGATTAATTTCTTTCGTGCTTATTTAAATTATATTGGATTACCCTTAAGTTTTTGAAGTACTTTATATTTTTCTTATCTTTTGAATAAAAATTAATTGTACTAAAATTTATATTTTGGAAAAAAGAAAAAAAGAGAAAAAAAATGAAATAAAACAAAGAAAAAAAAACATACAAAAAAAAAAGAAAACATTCAAAAAAAAAAATATATTAAGAAAAAAAAAAAAAAAAAAAAAAAAAAAAAAAAAAAAAAAAAAAAAAAAAAAAAATATATTAAAATGAAATATGAAAAAAAAAAGAATTGAAAGAAAACCAGTAAAAGAGAAAAAAAAAAAATATTTTTTCTTGCTAACGACAAATAGTAGTGAAATTTCTAAAACCGACGGCTCCTTCTCCCAGATGAAAGCAACGACGAGAGGTCTCGTCTCCTGAAGTAAGGGGGGAATGTAACGAAGTTACAAATTTTCATCTTTTAATCTCAACAATCCACCCTATGAAATTCCGAAGAAGACACAAAAGTTGCCGCAGGCGACGACGGCGACAGCAAAGCGCCAACATTCTACTATACCTTTTAAGCATCATGAAGTACTCCATAACCAAAGCATACCACCGAGGCGCCCATGCAAAATTCGGATGAGGACACAAAAAGGCAAATAACCATTGCATACCTCAAGGCGCCCACGCAGATTTGAAAAAGAGGACAGACACTGGTGGTGGATGATGTCAGCAAGCAGAGTGAAATTTTATTTGTGAAAATTTCGTTTGTCCGTAGAATGCACATTTGCTTGGATCTCCAAAGGCATGAAGTAGATGTGGGAAAATCATCAAAAATCAGATTTTTCTTGCCAGAATCACAGTACCAATTTCGAGTACTCGGTAAAAAAATAATCTCACCCACAATTATTAGTTACGCACTAATAGAAACACACTACTGGTTGTCACTACCAGGTAGGAGTTTCACAACTTTTTGGCTTTCGCCGTGAAAAACCCCCCCCCGCTCTCCTCTTCCTATATCCAGCTCAGACTAGGGAATTCATCCCACTCTTCGCCGTCTGCAGCACTCTTTCCGCCGAAATAGTTAAGACTAGGGAATTCATCCCAACCTTCGCTGTCTTAACCACCGTCGTACGCTTGGACTAGGGAATTCATCCCAACCTTCGCTGTCCAAAGCCTTCTCCGCCGAAATAGTTAAGACTAGGGAATTCATCCCAACCTTCGCTGTCTTAACCACCGTCGTACGCTTGGACTAGGGAATTCATCCCAACCTTCGCTGTCCAAAGCCTCTTCCGCCGAAATAGTTAAGACTAGGGAATTCATCCCAACCTTCGCTGTCTTAACCACCGTCGTACGCTTGGACTAGGGAATTCATCCCAACCTTCGCTGTCCAAAGCCTCTTCCGCCGAAATAGTTAAGACTAGGGAATTCATCCCAACCTTCGCTGTCTTAACCACCGTCGTACGCTTGGACTAGGGAATTCATCCCAACCTTCGCTGTCCAAAGCCTACTCCGCCGAAATCCCGCCGTTAATTTATATGAAATATTATGTTAACTTATATTAAGTAAAGAAAAAAAAATTGTAAAAAAAAAACATAGTAAATAAACAATAACTAGCTTGGAACTGGAGTTCCTGAACAATCTATTGACCGAGTTTTTCTTGCTTTCTTCGGTAGACCCTGGACCCCGCTGACCTACCTCAGCTGGAAATAAAAAAAAGCATCACACCTCTTACAATTCAACATTACTTAATTCATCATGCAAGGAGAATTGAGCTCCAAAATATTCTCCTTGCATGCAAAGTTTCGGTTGCATTCATTCAAGAAACGCATCTCACAAACCAGCATAGAGTCTTCCTTGGCTCCTACCACTTTCTCAGGAATGACCAGGGAGTAGAAATTTTTCATAAATAAAGTATGAAATCATTAATAGTCAACATTCCGTCCTACCCTCCCTTTTCATTAGCATTACTCTTAATACTAACAACTCACCAACAAAAATCTTTCTTGGGACACTTTACGTTCCCCCTAACTGCTCTCCAGCCATCCTGGACAGCGAAGTTTCGAAAATCGACACTATTGCCAGCTCTTTTGACGGCGCGATCATCGGTGGTGACCTGAATACCAGAAGTCCCAATTGGGGTCATAGGTAGTCTGTTACGCTTCATAAGAAGCTCCAAATGGTTCACCGAGTAGGGAAAAAGGCTTCCCAGATTCTTGTGGTATCACAATGGGCCAACTTATGGTCTGAGTGTGTCAGTTTTCATGACTGACAGCCACTTCAACCTAACCTAACCCAATTGGGGTGACTCTAGATACAACCAAAAGGAAAATTCTCGAGGACTGGCTCCATTGCCACCTCCCACCACTATCAAATTTCACGTCGACAACACCTTCCTTCCTTCTAAGACCACTTTCTGATTTCAACACACCTCATAAACACAATTAACAGTAATTTCTCCATCTAATCTCTTCCTACTTTTACCGAGTACTTTCCACTGCTCCTAAAACTACATTTAGACGAGGCTCATATCCTCACTAATAATCTGTCATCTTCTACCATTGTATATAAACTTTATAGTAGTCTCATGAGCATCGCCGATTGCAGCGCCAATTGGTGTCGAAATGTCCTCACCTACTCTCAACAATGTTTATGATCTCAACATTGAATTAATTGAACGTCAAATTTAAAATGTTGAGCAACTTTTCTGACAGTGGAGATATTTCCCCGTTGTGTAGATTTTGGATATTGACAGAGTATATGAGATAGACGCAAAATGGCAAGAATGAGAAGACTATATAGGTTTATATACCTACGAAATATATGGGAGTTCGAGGAGTGAAAAAAATAGAACAGAAAGTAGAAATATGACTGATTACGGTAATTTTAAGTGAAATTTGGCAATGTGTATGTTCTGTGCTGTGATTTTATATACAAAGGTGTATGTGAGATATTATTGAAGAAAAAAACTTTTCGCGGTTTTTTTAAGCAATTTCAGCTTGCTTTCCGATTGGTATTAAAAATCAGATTGAAATTTTTGCTTTGCATTAACGTCGATCTTTTGCCAATTACCTTAAATTTTTTAATTTGGAGTGAAAAATTATCAAGCAGCAACATAAAAAGTGGCCAATAGTGAATTATATGTGATAAAGATAAAATACCCCACCATCATTTTCTCTCTTTTTTTTTGTGTTAACTTTTTGTGATTTTGTTTGTTTAAATTTCGTTCATATATATTTGTGTTTTTATAAAAAATAATTGTAGTTAAAAAGTTCTTTTGTGTCCTACAAGACCTTAACATTTTCCACCCAAATACCCCCTATTTTCTGTCTTCTTTTTGGTGTGTTAACTTTCTGTTATTTAATTAATTCGTGTGCTATTGTTGTTTGGTGTGTGTTTGTTCCTGTTTTTGGTAAAATTTAAAAATATTTATATTTCACAAATATTAACCTTTTCAGCATTTAAGCGGACTGCTTTAATTAATATTCTTATACCTGTGTTTTTTTTTACTCTAGGCGGTGGATTATTTGCGCGGGATATTAGGGTGTTTCAGTTTTCAGCTCTTGTATTCATTTATTTTGTTATTCGGTATTATAAATTATTTAATTCGTTTATTATTGAATCGCAATTTTTGTAGGTTTTTAAGTAATTTTTGAAGTTTTTGGTGAGCAATAGTTTTTGTGTTGAAAAAAAAAGTGTAACAATTAAAAGTGTAAAAAGTTAAAAATTAAATAAACAGTTTTAAAAGTGAAAAATAGTTATACATTTTTGATTAAATATGCCTAAGAAGTGTTGCTATCACAAGTGTCAGGAGAGGCAAATTAGGCTAGGCTCAGTTTCTTTTGTTTTAGTACCCAAGGACGTTTGGCTTAAACATGGAGGCTTTTCCAACATCGACGATTTGAACCCAAGTCGATGATGTGTGAAAAACACTTCTATGAAAAAGATATAAAAGTAAGTGGCACCAAGAAAAATATAGTTAAAAATGCACTGCCTATTTCGCTTGCGTCTATATGTAAGTGTAGTTAAATAGCGAATGATATTTCATGTATTAGTTTAATAAGTGCTGCGAGGGACCGGATGCAAACTACCTCTACGGTTAAGTCTGCTGTCCTAATGCCATCTACCTCTACGGTAACGTCAGGCATTATGACCTCTGCGCCTCCACTTTCACCTGTGTTTTCAGCTCCGGCTGTAGTACTATCCACCACTTCCAGCCCAGCTTTATCTTTCAAAAACTTGGCTGCAAGCGCTGCAAGTACATATGTTAGAAATTTTTCTCTAAATGATAGTCCTTCATCGCACGTTTCCCCTTCACAATTTCCGTCCCCAAGGCGGTTTTCTTACAAATCGGCGCGAAAAATTAGTAAGGCAAAATATATCCCGAGATATATTTTTAATACACCAACTAGGCTTAGGAAAAACCGGGAATACCAATTAAAAAAGAGTTTAGATAAGCAAATGGAAGGTTTTAAGGAAGCGTTGCGCACTTTTGTTTTGGTGCAAATCTTCCACAAGGAAAGCTCACCTTGAGGATGTAAGGCTAGGGATGGTTTCAAGCTGCTATCGGTAAGCACCATTTACCGATGGCATTTGGAGATCCGGCTGGCTGCAGGATTCACCAAACCAATGACGGACATGCTGACGAGCAAATCACAAGGGATGAGTGAAATGGAAAAGAAGTGCGTACTCCTTTTTGATGAAATGACCATCAAAAACGAGTTGGAATATAACATCAAAGACGACATCATTTACGGATTAACGGACTTCGGAGAATATGGGAGGAATGACATCACAGCCTCTTAAGCGATGGTATTCACGCGGAGGGGCTTAAACAAAAACTGGAAGCAGACCATTGCATACTACATCGGTAGTCCAAACAGAGAGTTGCTGTCGGAGATATTAGTCTCAATTATTACTGAGCTAATAATGACTTCAATGACATCGCGGCACACAACAGACTTGGGCCACCCAACTTCTTGGAGAATGAACCATATGTTGATATTCAAGAACAAGGAGTTCTCTCGTATAGCGAGAAATCTTTTTTAGAGCGTGAGAAATATTTTATTCAAAAACACAACATTAAAATAGAAGAAGAAATCGTCGATTGGAATGTCATAAAAAAAATTTTTGATCACGATAAGTATGGAACATTCAAGGTGATTTACAAGTTGACGAACTCCCATGTTCGACAGAATAATATTGAGAAATTGTACTATCAAGTGACATACTTGGAATTTCTTATCTTATTTTTGGCAATCAAAATACGATGGCAAAGGCTATACCGGAACAAATAATCCAGCACATTGTTGCTAATTGGGATAAATTTCTTTATTCCACCCATAATATTAACGGAGATACTTATAGCAATGCTTCAGCTTAGTAGTTGCTATGGTAGTGCTTGCGAAGTGAAAGCTGCTGCAGAGATTTGTCCATATAGTTTTGAAATTTATATTAATAGGAATAGGCTGCCATGCTCATTTGAAAGTGATGAAAATCCAATTTAAAAGGCTTCGCTTTACAGGATCACTTTCAAATGGCCATTTTGATGCATATGATCTACCAGGGCAATATACTTTATCTTCACCATCCCAATGAACAACAAAACAGAGAAATATTAAGAGTAGGTGTGAATCAACTTGAGCATCCCGAGGTTAATCGAAATGTTGTTCGTAGGTACACACAAATAGTTCCAGAGGTAAATAGGGAAGCAGTCGCCAAATACACGCAGAACCATCCTGAGGTCCACAGGGAATCTGTATGTAGGTACGCACAGAACCATCCGGAAGTAAATAGAGAGATACTGCACTAGATACACCCAAATACATCCCAAGGTTAATAGGAAAGCAGTATCTACATACATTCGCAAGCATCCTGAAGTTAATAGAGATGATGTACATCGGTACACGCAAAACAATCCGGAGATTCATGTTACTGCAGCTACGCGGTATCAATACACACAACTGAGAAAAGGGAAGCTGCCAAAGAACATGAAAAGCGTAATCGATCACTTCCATGGCAAAATAAGAATTTATTAGGATTTTCGTACAATCCTAATAACAATTATGAAGCAGACAACTCATTGTCTATTGGCACCATGAGCCATAAATGTAGTCATTGTTCTGCTTTGAAATAGAAGGCCGAGTACCCTAGCGTTGCAATTTATAGGTAAAGTCCAACTCCCACCTTATCGTAATTAACCTGAACCACTTCTGAGTTTGTTGACAGATAACCACCCCGAGCACAAACATTTCCTCGATAGGATGAGAAAATATAACAGCTGTTTTCAAATGTCTTCGTATGGTGCTGCGAAAATTTGCGGCAATAGAACTTGGTTGCCAACATACAGAGTATGTGGCCAGATTTACCATGACGTGGCATGTATATAGTTCGGCAGCAAAGCCAGCAAGTTCGTTACTTGCAGGTTTATTTCGTAGGTGAGGATCAGCACGAAGTTAATACAAGATGTAGTAACTAACCTGGCGTCAAAAAAGGATTAGTGGAAGTTCTGCAACGTATGAGGCATGAAGTTAACTCATCAGGGAACTCAAAACCGTCGTCAGTACTGTTGGTTCTGATTGCGAGCAGTACAACATTATAATTCATGCTGACCGAGTTCCAACTGATTCTAACAGGGTTCGCTTTAATGCCCCAACTACAAATGAGAAAGCATTAATAATGGTAGGCCAAGAGTGTGGAAAAAGGGATTTTGTTTTGCAATTTAAGAACAACTTACTTAAACGAATAAGTGAGACCCATCCTTCTTACGATGCACTTCCATATCCATTAATGTTATGCTATGGTGAAGATGGATATCAAATTAATTTACCATTAAGGAACCCTGTAAACAGAGAGCCTCTCAAAGCTAATGTATCAGCTGCCATGTATTATGCCTATCGGATTATGATAAGACGTAATGAACCGTCCAATTCATCATCGTGCATTATTCAGCCAATATTTGGTTGATATGTTCGCTAAAATTGAGACGGGAAGATTAAATTTCCTTCGTCATAATCAGAAAAAGCTAAGAGTGGAGCAATATGCCAATTTAAAAGACGCACTCCTTGATAATGAAAATGACCCCGATCAAATTGGACAGAGAATAATTTTGCCTTCAACTTTCACCGGCGCGGCGGGCCACGTTATTTGCATGAACGTACCCAAGATGCAATGACGTACGTACGATATTATGGCAGCCCAGATCTTTTCATTACATTTACATGTAATCCAAAATGGAAAGAAATATCTGAGGCATTACTTCCTGGACAAAATTGGTACGATCGCCATGATAGCGTAGCCCGTGTTTTCCAATTGAAAGTGAAGAAAGAAAGAAAGTGTTTTGGATAAAGGGTGTTTATTTGGATAAATAATGTCGTACATATTTACAGTTGAATGGCAAAAGCGTGGACTTCCGCACGTCCACATATTATTATGGTTACAAAATAAAATACTCCCTGACCAAATAGGCAACATCATATGCGCTGGAATACCGGACCAAAAATAAAGGTAATAAATTATACGAAATAATCAAGGCCAACATGATACATGGTCAATGCGTGGCGCATATACCTACGTAGCAAATAATGGATATCCGTCATACAGGCGGAAGGCTATAGCGAACGGGGAACAAGTAGTAAGAATTAGGGATCACGATTTAGACAATGGTTGGGTAGTTCCTTATAATTCTGTCCTTCTTCGCATGTTTAATGCCCACATAAACGTGGAAGATTGCAGCAACATCAAGGCCATTAAATATGCACTAATCAAGCTGCAGTAACTTTAGAATTAAAAACTAATGAAATAGAATTTTTTGAAACTGGTCGGTATTTCAGCACAAATGAAGCTGTTTGGCGGATATTTGGGTTTTACATTCACGAAAGGTTTCCTACCGTTCAGCATCTAGCGGTTCACCTTGAGAATGGACAGAGAGTATATTTCCAAAAGGGTAGTGTTGTTGAAAAACTGGCTAATGCTCCACAAACAACTTTGTTAGGTTTTTTTTTTAACTTTGCAAGAAAGATGATTTTGCTAAAACACTCTTATAATATGTCGAGGTCCCTAATTATTATCGATGGACTGATGGCAAATTCATAAGAAGGAAACAGGGGATAGCTGTGTCAGGTTGGGCAGGGACTTTCAATTCTGCTGCTTTGGGGAGAATCTACACAGTACATCCCAATGATACGGATGCATATCATTTGCGTATGCTCTTGCATGTTGTCAGAGGACCGACATCTTTCGATGACCTTAAAATTGTTGACGGAATTTGTCATTCATCTTTCTAAAGTGCATGCAATGCTTCGGGGTTGCTAGATGATGGTCGACATTGGTTGATTGCGTTGGAAGAGGCACTGATTTATATTACTCCAGATAGGATGCGTGAATTATGTTCAATAATGATTGTTTACTGTGACCTGCCCGATCCCCTTAGCCTCTGGGATAAATTTAACTATGGCTTGGCAGATGATATTATACGACGACTTGAAAAAGAGGTAGAGAATATTCCGCAATCCATAATGGATGACATATTAAATCAGTGTCTCATAATAATTGAAGATCTGTTGCTAAGGATTGGTGGCAAAACTTTGCCATCGTATAACCTTCCGGCAATAAAAAGACTAATAATAATCTGTTTAACCGAGACTATATCAAAGAAACAGGTTATGATTTAGTTGCGTTAGAAACTTTTGTCAATCAAAATGAAATTTTAATGACACATTGACAACAAAACAGGAAAGATTTTCTTTTTGGACGCCCCAGGCGGTACGGGAAAAACTTTCCTCCTAAATTTATTACTATCAAAAATTAGAAGTTGTCAGAAAAAAGCCTTAGCGACAGCATCTTCCGGTATTGCTGCTACATTATTATATGGTGGAAAAACAGCGCATTCGGCTTTCAAGCTTCCATTAAATTTAATTGTTGATACAAGTCCCACATGTAAAATAGATAAACAAAGCAATTATGCTAAAGTTCTTAGGAACTGTGATTTGATAGTTTGGGATGAGGGTACAATGACCCATACGAGAGGAGTTGAGGCCCTTGATAGATGCCTTAGTGATTTTAAGAATCGTCCAAACGAAGTAATGGGGGGAGTGACAGTGTTATTGGCTGGAGATTTCCGACAGACCCTAATAATTATTCCCAGGGGATCGCGTGCTAATGAAGTAAATGCCTTCATTAAAAAATCAACCTTATCAACAGTAACAATCAGTAACAAAATTTAAATTGACAGAAAATATGCGTGTCGAACTGGGCGGTGAGGAATCTGCTGGTGAAAAGCCGAAAAAAAATAGAGCAAGGATATTGAAAATATGACGATTGTAGCAATCTATGGCTTACAAACTTAGATGAATCGTTACCAATTTTCTAATTACCAGAGTTGGTCCAGAACAACAACCGCCAGTTGATATTAGAATTAGTAAATATTTAATGCAATTATTGAAAATAAATCAGAATGTCTACACGAATTTGAATTCATTGAATTGTAACTCAGAAACATAATTTGCTAGGGAACGAAACAGATGAACACCTAACCAGAGTACAACCAAGAGCAGAAACCCGAGGAAGTACTCAAGAAGAAACCCGAGGAAGTACTCAAGAAGAAACCCGAGGAAGTACCAAGAGTACCCGAAGAAGAACTTAAGAGTTCCCGAAGAAGAACTCAGGAGTACCCGAAGAAGAACTCAGGAGTACCCGAAGAAGAACTCAAGAGTACAATAAATTTTTGAAGCTATTTCAGCTTTTGAAACGATTTCTAATCAGATCAACTTTTTGCTTGCAATTACGTCGGTCTTTGCAATTTTTCAGAAATTAATAAATTTTGTGCGGTCTTTAGTGGAGAATATTCTTAGATCATCATAAAATACGAAATACGAGTGATGGTGATGAATTTGCTACACAACTACCCCACATTTTCCAAAAAAAAATTGTGTGTAAAAAAGTTAACTTTGCCTTTTCTACCAAAATTATTAATTTCTTTTGTATTTTTTGTGCTAACTTTTTGGGAATTTATTTATTTCCTTTTTCATTTATTTGTGTTTCTTTTAAATTTTTAATTTTCTGTCCCATTTTTCATTTTTGTTTTCTGTTTTGTGTATTAACTAATTGAATTTATTAGTGCTTCTTGTGTTCAGTGTTCCTGTTGCTGGTAAAATTTACCAATTATTAAATTATTATTAAATACTATTAGTTTTTTTCAACCTTTTCAGCATAAGCGGACTGCTTTATAAATTTATTAAATTTATTTTACAGTAAATTTCAATTTTTTTTTCAGCAGGTGGATTATTTGCGCAAGTATTTTTGTAATAATAATAGTGGTATAGGGTATTCTGGTTTTCACTGATTCATTTCGTTTTAAATTAGTAAATACTTTTTAGTATTTCTTCATTAATTATATCAGGAAAAATATATTTAAGTAAGTTTTGAAGTTTTGGTGCAAATTTCAGTTTGTGTTAAAAAAAAAATGCATCTTGTTTTTTAAAAAACGATAAATTTTTAATTGAAAATGCTTCTTAAGTGTTGTTTTTTGAAGTGTCAGGAGAGGCAAACAAATTTGTGTGAAATTTCATTTTTTCGTCTACCCAAAGATCAGTTTGGGTTAAGCACGGAGGCTTGTCCCACATCGACGATGTGAAACCTAAATCCATCATGTGTCAAAAACATTTTTATGCCAAAGACATTATAGCCTCAGGATTTAGGACTTGTCTTGTCACAAATGCACTGCCTATATCTATTCCGTCGATATGTAAATGCAGTGAAACATCCATTGACATTTCATGTGTTCGTTTAATGTATGCTGCGAGGCCCAGATGCAAGCTAAACTCTACGGTTACGTCTGCTATCCGGATACCATCTACCTCTCTACGGTTAATTCTGGTATTGTGTCCTCTGCTGCAGTTCTTCCTCCAGCTTGCAGCCCAGCTTTGTCTTTACAGAACTTGGCTGCAAGTGCCACCCATAATTATATCAAGGATTATTCTATTCGATATACTCCTTCATCTCATGTTTCTCCTTCTCAGTTTCCCTCCCCAAGGTGTTTTTCGTACAAATCTGCACGAAAAGTAAAAAAGGCTAAATTTATTCCGCGGTACATTTTTAATACTCCTACTAAGCTCCGAAAAAAATCGAAAATATCAATTACGTAAGGGTTTAGACAAAAAGATGGAAGGTTTCAAGGAAGAGTTGCGCACTATTATTTTGATGCAACTCTTCCACAAGGAAAACTCACCTTTGGGAACAAAGTCTAGGGATTTTTTTTTAATAAATCACCAGCATGCTATAAGTATATGCTGAGTGTAGGTTTTAAGCTGCCATCGGTAAGCACCATTTAGCGATGCCATTCGGAGATCCAGTTGGCTGCAGGATTCACCAAACCAATGATGGACATGCTGGCGAGCAAATCACAAGGGATGAGTGAAATGGAAAAGAAGTGCGATGAAATGGCCATCAAAAAGGAGTTCGAATATAATATCAAAGACGACATCATTTACGGATCAACGGACTTCGGAGAATATGGGAGGAATGACATCCCAGCCTCTAAAGCGATGGTATTCTGAGGGGATTGAACAAAAACTGGAAGCAGACCATTGCATACTACATCGGTAGTCCAAACAGAGAGTTGCTGTCGGAGATATTAGTCTCAATTATTACTGAGCTAATAATGACTTCAATGACATCGCGGCACACAACAGACTTGGGCCACCCAACTTCTTGGAGAATGAACCATATGTTGATATTCAAGAACAAAGAGTTTTCTTGCTATACGACTACCCGCACCTTTTTTAAGAGCGTGAGAAATATTTTATTCAAAAACACAACATTAAAAAAAAAAGAAGAAATCGTCGATTGGAATGTCATACAAAAATCTTTGATCACGATAAGTATGGAACATTCCAGGTTTACAAGTTGACGAACTCCGATGTTCGGCAGAATAATTTTTAGAATTAACGTTCACTCTATAATCGAATCAAATGGTAAAATCAAATTTAATTTACACGGAGCATCTCCAAATTCAAAATTCGAAAGCAAATTTCAAAAACCAGTTAAATTAATCTGAGTTTATGAGAAAGGAAGGAAAATACCAAGGACTATTATTGATATATTAAGTGAAGGATTGTTACCTAATAAAAGGAGAGTAAAAGCTATACGTTTAGTACTCTACAGAAACCTGAAACTCAGAAAGCAATAAATGTTACTCTATAAGTAGTATTCAAAATTATTTCTATCTTTCTGAAGTTTTCAATTCTTCCAGCAAAACAGCGCAATAGGAGAAAATGGTAAGTCTTACAAACAATGATAGTCAAAAACAGTTTCATATGAAATGCCGATTCTCATTAGTCCTATTTGCGTTTTTAGCACTGATTCAGAGGGCAAAGACTTAACCACAAAGTTTTCTTTAATATGCAATTCCTGCGTTTGTTCTGCGAAAATTTACAAACAGCTGGTACTGAGTTTTTATTGACTCGCCATTACAGGATCATTTAGAAATTTGATTCGGGAAAAAAGAAGCAAAGGTGGAAATAACAGCTGACCAACCTGTCTACAGTTCCAAAGTGCTTCCCAGATGATTTGGGGTATCCAATACCTAAAAATTATTAGAGGAAGTAATTGGAATGTAGAAGAAAAAGAAGAGAATAGATTATTTATAGTTTTTTCGTCGAATAGAAATTTGAGGAGGAAAATAGATTTGTTGCAACTTTAGCAAGAAGTTGATTCCGAGAACAGTTCTTGAATTGTACAATCAAGTGACATACTTTGAATTTATTCATATAATTAATTAATTGACGTTTGTCTATACATATTTGTGGTTGGCTTTAACGGATATATCAGCAGCAACAAGCAACACACCTTGGATATTAATATGCTTCTTCAGCAGTTTTGGACTAGCCAAAAGAAGACGCCACAAATAAGTGTGTGGATTCAACTCGATTAGTAAGCAGCCATGGAGCACAACACAGGTGGGCGCAACAAGTATTTGGATATTTGCCTGGACTTGTTTCCATACAAATGACCAACGAAGACGATCGCCTGGTCACTTCCATCCCAGGACTAACAACTTTTTTCAAATAGTGGGGAACAACCCACGCTATGCCTGGCTAAACTAAAGCTAAGTCAAGGAAATAATGGGACGCCAGAACCACCGCTCATTATAAAAAGAAGCAACAGATTGCAGAACCACTACTTGTCAATAGCCTCCGGATATAACCACCTGCGCAGAGCCTACACAAAATTAAAAGAATTCAACTTGGTAGTGCTACTACAATTTTAGTAATAAATGGTGAGCTTCAAATTGGTTTCTAGTTTTGAATACTAATGTTTTTCTAACAATTATGATGACGATACAAACAAATAAATGTGATCTAAATCATTCTTGCTGAGTTCCAAATTTGAGAAGCAAATGTTAAAGAGCGTTTTACTTAATTGAAAGGAACTCGTCTGATATTCAATTGCTGGACGTCGCGTCCGGTCCCGAGCACAGAAAAGCTATATCGCAGTAATTGCTCATTTCATAGACGAAAATTTCAATGCCAAATCTGTTTTCTAGCAATGTCATATTTTGTGGGGGTTCAGCACGCTACCAATATTAGACCACTTCTCTTCAAATGTTATTGGTCAGTGGAATTTTTAAGGAAAAAAAGGGTTTGACTGTCCCAGATAATGCCCAGAGCGCAATAAAAGAGAAACAGCTTAAAAATGTTAGCCGTTTTGCACACACTATAAATTTGATAGCTAAAAGCGCCTTGGCAATACTCGAAGTTGACAATTTTCTTAGCAAAATAAGAAGTATTGTAAGCCATTTCAGAAGAAGCACAACGACAACTAAAAAGTTGATAAAATACAAAATCAACACAGCACAGCCAATAACTGATAAAATTGATGTTTCGACGAGATGGAACTCAACGTTCGATATGTTGGAAAAGGTGGTGTTATTAAAGGAAGCCTTAACAACGATAATGGCCTTACTTGATAGTTGCTCTTCGCATTTAAGCATAATATCGGATGAATGGCTGCTGTGCAACCAGTTATGAAATCTCAAGAGGATCAGGGGACACAAGGTTGTAAGAATCATTGTAAAACTCAACAATTTCTTGGTTTCGTGATCTTTAATTTTAAGTCTGGTTTTCATCGGATTAAAGAAGGTCCAATACCGAAAGTGCGAAGGAAACTACACATTTCCTTCGGTTTCTTCTATTACGTATAACAGAGCGAACACTCCGAACAGTTTCCTAACCCTGAGGCCACAAGAGCCAGTACTGGCAAGCCAGTCGCAATGCTCTCACATTTTTTTACTAATACATACAAACCTAAGCAACTGGCTTGCCTCTTTCGCAGCCAGTTGGGAAGCCAATAGACCAGCCAGTAATAGGGCTTGGCAGTACTATTTCGTAGCATATTTGGAAAAATAGGACTAAAACTCAAGTTTACTCACATTTTCTTTCACAAAATATTAATAAAAATACAAATCGGAAGTCCATGCCCATTCCTTAAGAAATCAAAGTCACCACTGAAGTTTGCTGTTGCATTTGGTGCTGTTGCAAATGTTGCTGTTTAGCAGGTGACTGTTGCTGATGGTGATCGATTGGAGAAACTATATTAGCTCCAGATGCAGTATTCAAACTGCTGGCTCTAGAATCTTGCACATCCACTGCTGCCACCACCAACAATCTGTTTTTGTTGCTGCTGCTGTTGTGAGTTATTGCGTGGTTTGCCTCGATTGTTATTGTTACTACTCTGATAATTATTTTAACGATTTGTTGAGGTTTCGACACCGAATTGGCGGCTACAGCGGCCGCTGTGATTAAATTTGTACAATAATTATGTTTTTGAATTTAATAATCACCAAATTAAATAGATTTGAATTTAAGCACGATTTGAATTTTTAAAAATGAAAAAGACAAGTGACAATTACACTAAAATAGTTAAAAAAAGAGAACAGATGAAACACGAATGAGCGCCAAGAAAAACGTCAAATATGAGTAGCCGAAACTTGGCCCACGACTCAAAGGGCAATTGGTCTTCCATTTCATTATCATTCACTGGCGCACTCATTGTTTTCGAAAAGAGTCTTTACTCGTGTAATGTCGTCGTGTAATAGCAGACTAAGCAATCTAAAAAGTGTTTGAAGATTAATAAAGCCGGAACCACACTTGTCTCGTCTGTTGTGTTTTGTAGGGTCTTATTTCCCTTCGACAAGAAAGCCAAAAATATGTCGCTTTAATTGATTAAATGCTCTCCTAAACCGACGCGAAACGGACGACAGTTTTTTGTTGTTGTTTACCATTGTGTATCTTTCGTATTTTGTATCGCTGCACACAAAAAATAAAACGAGAGTTTTTGCGATAAATATTATTTTGTGATAAAAATAAATTAAGGCTCTCTAAAATCAACGCGAAACATAAGTAATGACAGCGAAACTTTGCCTTTTATTGTTATATCCTAGTGATGTTGCATGCGGGGGTTAGTGCGTGTGTTTTTAGTGCATTTTTTCCACATAAAAACATTGCAGCCAAAATGTAGTCGAGTCCATTAGTGAACATATTAATTGAATTTCTACTGAAAGCCACTATTTGAGAACCAAATATGAATTCCCGACTGGTGGGATATTAAGCTAAGAGGACTTTGTCAGCAACAATATAAGATTCCTACGCTCATATTTTTAACACGGTTAAAAGCGCAACAGGAAGAAATTATAGGATTTATAAGCAATTATAGTCGAAAACTATTTCTTAAACAGGGTGTCCCACAGTCACCGCCTGCAGCGAAAAAGAGAAAACTACCTCTAAAGTTTTTCGACTTAAAATTACCTCAGCAACCCATGAGTTTTTCTCTGCGGTGGGTGGTGACTGATGTAGTTCGATTAATTTCTTAGATTCAATCAAGCTATTAGCACTGATTCAGAGGAAAAAGGTTATATCAATTATATTTGCTTATTAATGGGTGGCTTTTAAATATGCAGTCGTTGCGTTATGGGAGCATCTACACACAGCAGGAGGTTTTGAGTTTTTACATTGTCCATATGAAACAGGACAGGATTGTTTATAAATTATTTTGGGGAATATTAGATGCAATGCATTAGCCGACCTACGGGGTTTACAGTTCCAAAGCGCTGTTCAATAGATTTGGAGTATCCAATATAGAGAGAGTTTAGAGAAAACCAAACGCGGAGCCATAGATCGAAGGAACTTAGTATACTAAATATAAAGCACGGTGAGGGATCAAAGTACAATGACTTAAAAGGCACGAACCTGGTGTTTAAACAACTGCCCAAAAGTGCTGCAAATACCACCACAATCACCGGACGTAAACTGTATAGAAAATTGCTGGGACAATTGTGTACACAAGAATAAGAAAACTTTTTCAAGAATGGCATGCAATTGAGGCAGACAACACCCTGAAGTTGGTTGAATCGATGTCATAAAAAACAAGATGTATATATGTATGCCTTTAGTTAAAGTAAAGAAAGTATGTTTCAAGTATTTTGCAAAAGAAAAAATTATGCAAACTGTTTCCGTTAGTTGTGAAAGAAGTTTATCGACAATGCGAAGGATAAAAACTTGGTTTAGATCTACTATGACCCAAAACCACTTCTCAAATCTGCCTTTGCTGTCCATAGAAAATGAAATGGTACAAAAAACTATAGCTTCGGATGCTGTCCTGAGCTGGTTCAGCCAAAAACATCAAAAGTTAAACTAAATTAAAAAAGTGTTATAAATAATTATAAAAAATCATATAAGAACCGGTTTTAGGAATTTGCTGGTTGCTGCCCACCATAGGCAAAATTCCTTCCTACACCAATGAATTCAAATAATGTTGCACCTGGTAAATTCACAAAATAGTAAGGCTAAACTTCACCAAGAGGGCTTTATTAACATTAAATATAGAACCGATGGGCTTAAAACCTTTTGAAGGTGTGAGAAGTTTCAGACCGAGGTGTCGGAGAAGGGTGGTTTCAAGAGAGTCAGTTTTAAGCGCTGGCTTCTGCAACGGATTCTTCTGAAGCTCCAAGAACATTAGATTTTCGAACTAAAGAAGAGCTTCCGCACCGTGTTTAGTCATCGGGTCAAGCTTGATTTCGATGCAGAAGGCGGTTCACGTGAGCAAAAACTTCACCATCAGTCAATGTCAGTCCCACACACTCGATCCGAAATAAACATTCCCGCTTAACTATTGGTCACGAAGACTTCGAATCCCGAACATTTTTTGCTGGCTGATTTGGGCAGCGGTGGTGTTGACCGAATTATTATTTAAAGTGCAGTATCAGATCGAGTGCTAAACATGTCTTCGATGGACATTTTAAAGTGTCCCTGGAAATATTTATCCAGTTTGGGGTTGTGCATTGCATCATTGAAAATAAGGTTCTCTCGTGCATATACATATTGCTTAACATATTGGAAGTGACCTATCTAAGTCCGTGCAAACGAAATAGAAAACAAGCCGCCAAAGAATTTCCTTATAGATTCCGACAAGGGGGAGGAGAATGCTGAATATTCATCGCTACTTTTTCCATATCGCGCAAGGAAAATGCAAATGCTACGGATGCAAGAAAGGTATGGTTCAGACACAGAGTACTACATGTGTATTCGGAGATTTGTGGCGTTGTGCTTTTGTGAAATTAATGACATTCTAAAACGGACTGACATGATATCGAATGAGTTCATAACAAGTTTTGGTAATACTGAAGAACATCAAAACTTCCTCGAGTATTTCGATAATACTTGCGTAGGGCGCGTTCAACGAAGTTCCCGATTTAGAATGGAAATGTGGAATTGTAAACGCAAAACCACACAAAATCTCTCGAAGACAAATAATAGTGTGAACTCTTGGCACAAGGCCATCCAGGCTTCTTTTGGATTTCAGCAGCCCAATATTTATATTCGAGCGGAAAACCTTCCTATAGGCTTTATGTTCGAACATGAGCGTGTGAAGGCTATATTCCAGCGATTGAAAACTGGGGATCCGTTGGCTCTTTATTCAAGGGCCAAATATGCTCAGGCTAATGAAAGGCTACTAAGGGTAATCAGCCAATACAGTGAAAAGACTCCACAGGATTATTTAATAGCATGCGCTCATTATATAGGAGACTAGACATTAAGGCAACAGTGAGAGGCACGGGGAATTCACTTTAAAAAAGCACCCTACGAGTGAGAGGCACTGGGAACTCACTTTAAAAAAGCACCCTAAAATTGTGAGGTAGTGCTGGAAGGTAAAAAGGACCAATGAGTGCTAATAGATTAAGTTTTATTTTGGGTTGTTTACAGTTTGACAACCCTAGAACCAAAGAAGAAAGAAAGACGAAACTTGAAGTGATTTACAATTGATAAAGACCAGGTTGCTATTAAGCCATGACGAACATTTAGTGGCATTTAGGGTACGGTGTCCCTTTCGAATGAAAGTTAACGAACAATTTGATGATGTTAAGACAAAACATCTGCAGATACAATATCATCGCAGTTAATTTTCAGAGAAAATGTGCTGACAAGGTATTTGGATGAAGTTGCTCTTGGCTACTACGGGCAACACAACTGCTCACCTGAGAGGGTCGCCAGTGTAACTAGACAAATCCCAACAGGCAAGGGAGTTGCACATAAAAACCAAGTAGCTGTTAGTAAATCTCACCATGTTTCTTGGGCTTGCAGCAAATTTTACAGGGAATTGTTAAGATGCGGTAATATCTCCAAAGCGAAGAGCAGACTTATTTCCTACTCGCACATTTTGGAGAATTCAGTCTGTATGATACTATGCAACTGAGGTTCTGACGAACGAAGCCCTTCAGATTGGAAATTCATTCGGAATCTGAAGAAAATCATTTTTCACAATTCTAGGGCAGCGGAACATTCGGGGTATGAGGATGCTAGCGCGAACCACTCACTCCCATACAGGAAGCAGACCTGGAAAAAGACAATAGATGAGGACTTGGAATTTGATGATTGAAGACGATAGCTTGGAGGCGGAGCTGGTCTACGCTAATCAAGAAGAATCGGACGACGATGAAAAACTGGACGTCTATGTCTTAGAAGAAGGTTTAGTTAAAGATGACAACAGTGCAAAGGAAGTGCTTCCAGATAACCAGCAAATTGATGTCTATATATTAGAAGAGGACCTCGTCGATAAAGATATGGATGGAAACAGAAAGCACAGTTTTTGAGAATTTGCAGAAAGTAGCTAACGCATAATAGGCTGGATTTTCAGCAGGGAAACTATAATAAAGCCGACAAAGAAAGGCAGAAAATTTTAATCATGTGATGAGCTTGGTACTTTGTGGAAATTTGTCGAAATTTTTACCGACACGGTTGAAAAACCTTGACGTTGAATCACACCTGATTTCCACTAGACCTCAGCCATAGCAGTCGTCAACGGGTATCAATCTAGTGAAGGGAAAAATGAAAAAAACATTCCAAAAGCAGAAGAAATAAAATGCACGACTGGATCGCACGTACTTGCTCTTATGTTCAAGTTGTGTGGGACGTAAGAACTTTAAAAAATATTCAAGTAATTATATGTAGAAAAAGTATAAAAAGCATATTTAAATCGTCCTTTTAATTGTATAAACAGTCTGATAAATAACTTAGAGCTAAAAAAAAAAGTATGCCATTTGATTACTTGAAAAAATATGAATATATAAACAAAAAAAAAAAATTTAAATCGTTGGAGCCGTTTTCTTTAAAATTAATTTTTTATATATAAAATTTTTGTAACATTTTTCAAAAAAAAATTTGGTATGCCAATTTTAAGTATATATTAATATACACTTAAAACTGAAATTTAAAAATAATTCATCAACCCGTTTTTGAAATATTGAATTTTCAAAAAAAAAATTTGAATCTTTTTTTAAAAATCCAAAATTTATTTTTTCAAAAATCTTGGTATGCAGTTTTATTAATATTCTAACAAAGCTTTTGTGAAAAAATTTTTATTGAAATCGGATGAGCGGTTAATGAGAAAACCAAAAATCAAAAAAACCGTTATATGGCAGGTACCGTTAATAAATGTTTTTGGTGATTTTTTTTCTTACTAAAAGGTACGCCATATCTACAATAAAACACTGAATTTTTTTTATCAAAATCGTTGGAGCCGTTTTTGAGATAAATAAGCTTTTCCTTAGCGGTTGTATGGCAAGTACCGTTATTTTTTGAGCTAAAAAAAAAATTTCAATTTCCCCTCTGGAGTTACAAAAATACCTTAAGTTCAAAATTTGAAGAAAATCGCTTCAGTGGTTTAGGCTGTAGGTTGAGGTACGGACAGACAGACAGACAGACACAGACAGACAGACAGACAGACAGACAGACAGACAGACAGACAGAATTGTGCCACCCACTTTTTTCGTGTTCTCTATTATCGTAATGTCATGTTTGGTTGTTATCTCGAATTTTTTTTTTGCACGAATCCAAACTTGCCCTATAGTACCTATATCGCAAGTAAAAAGGAGACTACTATACCATTTTTTCCGTTTCTTTGTTTTTATTTCCATAACAATGAATGAATTATTGCAAACAAAGTGTTGACCGACTGTCCACTTTTTTGTACTAATCAGTGGGGTTGAGGCCTGTTTATTCAGGGCTTTGTCTCATTTAAATTTTGGAAATCAAACGACAAAGACAAGGGCATAATTAAAATTGGGGAAAATTTCCACCCAAGATATTAAAGGAGATCCATATAGCAATGCTTCAGCTTACTCCGAAAATATGTTAAGGGATAGTTGCTATGGTAGTGCTTGCGAAGTAAAAGCTGCTGCAGAGATTTTTCCATATAGTTTTGAAATTTATATTAATAGGAATAGACTGCCATGCTCATTTGGAAGTGATGAAAATCCAATTAAAAGGCTTCGCTTTACAGGATCACTATCAAATGGCCATTTTGATGCATATGATCTACCAGGGCAATATACTTTATCTTCACCATCCCGTAATTCCGACAATGAACAACAAAACAGAAATATTAAAAGTAGGTGTGTATCAACTCAAGCATCCCGAGGTTAATCGAAATGCTGTTCGTAGGTACACACAGAGTTCCTGAGGTAAATAGGGAAGCAGTAGCCAAATGCACGCAGAACCATCCTGAGGTCCACAGGAAATCTGTATGTAGGTACGCACAGAACCATCCGAAAGTCAATAGAGAGATACTGCACTAGATACACCCAAATACATCTCAAGGTTAATAGGAAAGAAGTATCTAGTTACACTCACAAGCATCCTGAAGTTAATAGAGATGATGTACATCGGTACACGCAAAACAATCCGGAGATTCATGTTACTGCAGCTACGCGGTATCAATACACACAACTGAGAAAAGGGAAGCTGCCAAAGAACATGAAAAGCGTAATCGATCACTTCCATGGCAAAATAAGAATTTATTAGGATTTTCGTACAATCCTAATAACAATTATGAAGCAGACAACTCATTGTCGATTGGCACCATGAGCCATAAATGTAGTCATTGTTCTGCTTTGAAATAGAAGGCGTTGCAATTTATAGGTAAAGTCCAACTCCCACCTTATCGTAATTAACCTGAACCACTTCTGAGTTTGTTGACAGATAACCACCCCGAGCACAAACATTTCCTCGATAGGATGAGAAAATATAACAGCTGTTTTCAAATGTCTTCGTATGGTGCTGCGAAAATTTGCGGCAATAGAACTTGGTTGCCAACATACAGAGTATGTGGCCAGATTTACCATGACGTGGCATGTATATAGTTCGGCAGCAAAGCCAGCAAGTTCGTTACTTGCAGGTTTATTTCGTAGGTGAGGATCAGCACGAAGTTAATACAAGATGTAGTAACTAACCTGGCGTCAAAAAAGGATTAGTGGAAGTTCTGCAACGTATGAGGCATGAAGTTAACTCATCAGGGAACTCAAAACCGTCGTCAGTACTGTTGGTTCTGATTGCGAGCAGTACAACATTATAATTCATGCTGACCGAGTTCCAACTGATTCTCACAGGGGTCGCTTCAATGCCCCAACTACAAATGAGGAAGCATTAATAATGGTAGGCCAAGAGTGTGGAAAAAGGGATATTGTTTTGCAATTTAAGAACAACTTACTTAAACGAATAAGTGAGACCCATCCTTCTTATGATGCACTTCCATATCCATTAATGTTATGCTATGGTGAAGATGGATATCAAATTAATTTACCATTAAGGAACCCTGTAAACAGAGAGCCTCTCAAAGCTAATGTATCAGCTGCCATGTAACTAGTGTGACAGAAGACCGCGAAATGTCGATTCGACGCCGTTCCCAGCAGTTAGGCCTTTGTTACAGCACTACGTGGAAAATTTTGCGGAAGGATTTGGGCGTAAAGCCTTTTAAGATACAGCTGGTGCAAGAACTAAAGCCAGCCGACCTACCACAACGCCGAATTTTTGGTGAATGGGCTCTTGGAAAGCTGGCCGAGGATCCGCTTTTTTATCGAAAAATTGTGTTCAGCGATGAGGCTCATTTTTGGTTGAATGGGTACGTAAATAAGCATAATTGCCGCATTTGGAGTGAAGATCAGCCAGAAGCGCTACCAATGCATCCCGAAAAAGCCACTGTTTGGTGCGGTTTATGGGCCGGCGGCATTATTGGGCCATATTTCTTCAAAGATGATGCGAATCGCAGCGTTACTGTCAATGGTGAACGCTACCGAGCGATGATAACAAACTTTTTTTTGCCCGAAATGGAAGTTCTTGACTTGCATGATATGTGGTTTCAACAAGACGGTGCCACATGCCACACAGCACGCGAAACAATGGCGCAATTGCGAGGCGAGTTTGGTAAAATTGAACAGAGAATAATTTTGCCTTCAACTTTCACCGGCGCGGCAGGCCACGTTATTTGCATGAACGTACCCAAGATGCAATGACGTACATACGATATTATGGCAGCCCAGATCTTTTCATTACATTTACATGTAATCCAAAATGGAAAGAAATATCTGAGGCATTACTTCCTGGATAAAATTGGTACGATCGCCATGATAGCGTAGCCCGTGTTTTCCATTTGAAAGTGAAGAAAGAAAGAAAGTGTTTTGGATAAGGGGTGTTTATTTGGATAAATAATGTCGTACATATTTACAGTTGAATGGCAAAAGCGTGGACTTCCGCACGTCCACATATTATTATGGTTACAAAAAAAAATACTCCCTGACCAAATAGGCAACATCATATGCGCTGAAATACCGGACCAAAAATAAAGGTAATAAATTATACGAAATAATCAAGGCCAACATGATACATGGTCAATGCGTGGCGCATATACCTACGTAGCAAATAATGGATATCCGTCATACAGGCGGAAGGCTATAGCGAACGGGGAACAAGTAGTAAGAATTAGGGATCACGATTTAGACAATGGTTGGGTAGTTCCTTATAATTCTGTCCTTCTTCGCATGTTTAATGCCCACATAAACGTGGAATATTGCAGCAACATCAAGGCCATTAAATATGCACTAATCAAGCTGCAGTAACTTTAGAATTAAAAACTAATGAAATAGAATTTTTTGAAACTGGTCGGTATTTCAGCACAAATGAAGCTGTTTGGCGGATATTTGGGTTTTACATTCACGAAAGGTTTCCTACTGTTCAGCATCTAGCGGTTCACCTTGAGAATGGACAGAGAGTATATTTCCAAAAGGGTAGTGTTGTTGAAAAACTGGCTAATGCTCCACAAACAACTTTGTTAGGTTTTTTTTTAACTTAGCAAGAAAGATGATTTTGCTAAAACACTCTTATATGTCGAGGTCCCTAATTATTATCGATGGACTGATGGCAAATTCATAAGAAGGAAACAGGGCTTAGCTGTGTCAGGTTGGGCAGGGACTTTCAATTCTGCTGCTTTGGGGAGAATCTACACAGTACATCCCAATGATACGGATGCATATCATTTGCGTATGCTCTTGCTTGTTGTCAGAAGACCGACATCTTTCGATGACCTTAAAATTGTTGACGGAATTTGTCATTCATCTTTCTAAAGTGCATGTAATGCTTTGGGGTTGCTAGATGATGGTCGACATTGGGTGATTGCGTTGGAAGAGGCACTGATTTATATAACTCCAGATAGGATGCGTGAATTATTTTCAATGATTGTTTACTGTGACCTGCCCGATCCCCTTAGCCTCTGGGATAAATTTAACTATGGCTTGGCAGATGATATTATACGACGACTTGAAAAAGAGGTAGAGAATATTAGATTAGATTAGATTAGATTAGATTTTTATTTCCAAGATAAATAATATAACATTTCTAGTAAATAATGAAATAAATAATAGTAAATCATACAAATTGTAAAATAAATGAAAATATAATAATTCTAAATACGAGTATATAACATTAAAGACAGAGTGAATATACAAATTTATTAGTGGAAATAATAAAGGATGCATCCTGTAGTATAAGACTAGTAGCAGATGCATGCATATAATTAACAAATTAACAAATATACATATGTAGAACAATTGACAATTGTGGGGTGAATCATTATGATTAAATACATTTAATTTATTTTTTGTTGACATTTTTTCTTTTAATTATTTTGTACTAAAAATGAATAACCTTAAAGTATATTCCGCAATCCATAATGGATGACATATTAAATCAGTGTCTCATAATAATTGAAGATCGGTTTCTAAGGATTGCTGGCAAAACTTTGGCATCGTATAACCTTCCGGCAAAAAAAAGGACTAATAATAATCCGTTTAACCGAGAATATCTCAAAGAAACAGGTTATGATTTATTGCGTTGGAAAGTTTTGTCAATAAAAATGAAATTTTACTGACACCTTCTCAATATTATATATTTATAATGAAATAATTAGAATCATTGACATTGACAGGGAAGATTTTCTTTTTGGGTGGTACGGGGAAAAACTTTCCTCCTAAATTTATTACTATCAAAAATTAGAAGTTGTCAGCAAAAAGCCTTAGCTTAGCGACAGTATCTTCCGGTATTGCTGCTACATTATTATATGGTGGAAAAACAGCGCATTCGGCTTTCAAGCTTCCATTAAATTTAATTGTCGATATCCCACATGTAAAATAGATAAACAAGGCAATTATGCTAAAGTTCTTAGGAACTGTGATTTGATAGTTTGGGATGAGGGTACAATGACCCATAAGAGAGGAGTTGAGGCCCTTGATAGATGTCTTAGAGATTTTAAGAATCGTCCAAACGAAGTAATGGGGGAGTGACAGTGTTATTGGCTGGAGATTTCCGACAGACCCTAATAATTATTCCCCGGGGATCGCGTGCTGATGAAGTAAATGCCTTCATTAAAAAATCAACCTTATGGCGCTCAGTAACAAAATTTAAATTGACAGAAAATATGCGTGTCGAACTGGGCGGTGAGGAATCTGCTGGTGAAAAGCCGAAGAAAATAGAGCAAGGATATTGAAAATATGACGATTGTAGCAATCTATGGCTTACAAACTTAGATGAATCGTTAGCAATTTTCTAATTATCAGAGTTGGTCCAGAACAACAACCGCCAGTTGATAACTATTAGAATTAGTAAATATTTAATGCAATTATTGAAAATAAATCAGAATGTCTACACGAATTTGAATTCATTAAATTGCAACTCAGAAATATAATTTGCTAGGGAACGAAACAGATGAACACCTAACCAGAGTACAACCAAGAGCAGAAACCCGAGGAAGTACTCAAGAAGAAACCCGAGGAAGTACTCAAGAAGAAACCCGAGGAAGTACCAAGAGTACCCGAAGAAGAACTTAAGAGTTCCCGAAGAAGAACTCAGGAGTACCCGAAGAAGAACTCAGGAGTACCCGAAGAAGAACTCAGGAGTACCCGAAGAACTCAAGAGTACAATAAATTTTTGAAGCTATTTCAGCTTTTGAAACGATTTCTAATCAGATCAACTTTTTGCTTGCAATTACGTCGGTCTTTGCAATTTTTCAGAAATTAATAAATTTTGTGCGGTCTTTAGTGGAGAATATTCTTAAATCATCATAAAATACGAAATACGAGTGATGGTGATGAATTTGCTACCCAACTACCCCACATTTTCCAAAAAAAAAAAAATTGTATGTACAAAAATTAACTTTGCCTTTTCTACCAAAATTATTAATTTCTTTTGTATTTTTTGTGCTAACTTTTAGGGAATTTATTTATTTCCTTTTTCATTTATTTGTGTTTCTTTTAAATTTTTAATTTTCTGTCCCATTTTTCATTTTTGTTTTCTGTTTTGTGTATTAACTAATTGAATTTATTAGTGCTTCTTGTGTTCAGTGTTCCTGTTGCTGGTAAAATTTACCAATTATTAAATTATTATTAAATACTATTAGTTTTTTTCAACCTTTTCAGCATAAGCGGACTGCTTTATAAATTTATTAAATTTATTTTACAGTAAATTTCAATTTTTTTTTCAGCAGGTGGATTATTTGCGCAAGTATTTTTGTAATAATAATAGTGGTATAGGGTATTCTGGTTTTCACTGATTCATTTCGTTTTAAATTAGTAAATACTTTTTAGTATTTCTTCATTAATTATATCAGGAAAAATATATTTAAGTAAGTTTTGAAGTTTTGGTGCAAATTTCAGTTTGTGTTAAAAAAAAAATGCATCTTGTTTTTTAAAAAACGATAAATTTTTAATTGAAAATGCTTCTTAAGTGTTGTTTTTTGAAGTGTCAGGAGAGGCAAACAAATTTGTGTGAAATTTCATTTTTTCGTCTACCCAAAGATCAGTTTGGGTTAAGCACGGAGGCTTGTCCCACATCGACGATGTGAAACCTAAATCCATCATGTGTCAAAAACATTTTTATGCCAAAGACATTATAGCCTCAGGATTTAGGACTTGTCTTGTCACAAATGCACTGCCTATATCTATTCCGTCGATATGTAAATGCAGTGAAACATCCATTGACATTTCATGTGTTCGTTTAATGTATGCTGCGAGGCCCAGATGCAAGCTAACCTCTGCGGTTACGTCTGCTATCCGGATACCATCTACCTCTCTACGGTTAATTCTGGTATTGTGTCCTCTGCTGCAGTTCTTCCTCCAGCTTGCAGCCCAGAACTTGGCTGCAAGTGCCACCCATAATTATTATATCAAGGATTATTCTATTCGATATACTCCTTCATCTCATGTTTCTCCTTCCCAGATTCCCACCCCAAGACGTTTTTCGTATAAATCTGCACGAAAAGTAAAAAAGGCTAAATTTATTCCGCGGTTCAATTTTAATACTCTTACTAAGCTCCAAAAAAATCGCGAATATCAGTTACGTAAGGATTTAGACAAGCAGATGGAGGGTTTCAAGGAAGAGTTTCGCACTATTATTTTGGTGCAACTCTTCCACAAGGAAAACTCACCTTGCGGAATAAAGGCTAAGGATTTATGTTTAAAATTTTTTTATAAATCACCAGCATGCTACAAGTATATGCTGAGTTAAGGTTTCAAGCTGCTATCGGTAAGCACCATTTACCGATGGCATTCGGATATCCGGCTGGCTGCAGGATTCACCAAACCAATGACGGACATGCTGACGAGCAAATCACAAGGGATGAGTGAAATGGAAAAGAAGTGCGTACTTCTTTTTGATGAAATGACCATCAAAAACGAGTTGGAATATAACATCAAAGACGACATCATTTACGGATTAACGGACTTCGGAGAATATGGGAGGAATGACATCACAGCCTCTTAAGCGATGGTATTCACGCGGAGGGACTTAAACAAAAACTGGAAGCAGACCATTGCATACTACATCGGTAGTCCAAACAGAGAGTTGCTGTCGGAGATATTAGTCTCAATTATTACTGAGCTAATAATGACTTCAATAACATCGCGGCACACAACAGACTTGGGCCGCCCAACTTCTTGGAGACTGAACCATATGTTGCTATTCAAGAACAAGGAGTTTTCTTGCTATACGACTACCCGCATCTTTTTTAGAGCGTGAGAAATATTTTATTCAAAAACACAACATTAAAATAGAAGAAGAAATCGTCGATTGGAATGTAATACAAAAAACCAAGACAGCCGATGAAAACAGATTCTCCATTCTTCAAAACTTGAAGTTCTTTCCAAAAACCCAAGACGCCCCTCCTAAAACCATCACTCAACTCTCAAATTAAATGCCACAACCATCATCTCCAGACGCAGTCCCCACCTGCGAGGGACCCAACTTCGCCGCACAAGACAGCACCAACATTCTAAATAATGAGAGCTTTAACAATAAACTGCTCCGAGGTAAGTTCTGCCCCCCAATTATACTTTTTAATGTAGACACTCGTAAATTAGTTAATGACTTCCGCTCGGACTGGCTAAAAACTGTGCGAACGCGTACAACTGTGTGAAATGTTCCTCAAGACATGACCCTGGCTGCTGCCCGACCATTAAGAGTGTTCCGGACTGAAATGGTGATTTCATGAAAAAGATTGTGAAGCGTGTACTTGTCCGATCAAAACGATTAAGGTGTCTATGGACAGATAAACTTATTCTCTATGCCATCATTGGAAAAAAAACTTAATTTTGTGCTCCAGATTTTGGTAAAAGCCTCTAAGAAATCGAGAAAATGGCTAAAATGGCCGTTTTTCAAAGAAAATGTAGCCTACACTATGACATTTTTTGCAAAAAAAAGTTTAATAACATAAAATTCCATATTTTTAAAATGCCACTATTGGAGAAAATTTTTAATTTTGTACCTAATAAAAATTTTAGTAGTGCAAAATAAAAATGCTTGTGAATTTTGAAAAAACGCCTTTTTGACAGTCAATTTTTTATACCTAACGGTATTTTTTTCATATTTGTTTTTGCAGTGAATATAAATTCAATATATTTTTCACGATTTTCATTAATTATATGATCATAATTGTATCATTTGATATTGAAATTTTTAATTCTTAAAAGGCAGTTTTTCACAGAAAATTTATGTAAATTTGGAACTTAAAATCAGTTACTTTTAGAAAAAAAATTTTTTAGTACCATAATACGCCTACTAGTGACCAATTAGTAAAAATGCAAAGTTTTATAAAACAAAGTATCTGATGAAAGTGAAAAAAACCGGTCTTATATATGCAAAAAAAAAAGTTAGCAAATGACTGGTTTTGTTCAGTTCGGAACACTCTTAAGGCCGAAGGCAGCAAAGTAGTCTGCGTCAACTGTGGCGAAAACCACTACGCGAGTTTCAGAGGGTGCTCTGCTTTCAAAGAATACAACCTCAAACGCAAAAATCTCATTCGAAATGCTAACGAAAAACGTTTTTATAAAAAAGCACTCTCTAAACTTGTCTCGAATGGTAACATCATCACCCCAGGGGTAACTTACACCAGCCGTTTTAACAACAATTCGATTACACATCATCCTGGGCCTGCACAGAGTCATTAGAATCCACCATACCCTCCCAACAGCTCTAACGAAAATGCCCTTAACAGAAAAATGCGCTCAACAGATGAACATGGACTTATCTAAGGGCCTTTTCCGGCTGGAGATGAACGCCCTCATCTCCAATATCGAAAATTTTATGAAAAACCTGAGGCTTTCACCTCACTCACTCAAAACAGTCTAGCCTATCTTGACTTAGTCAACCAACTCCTTATAAGCTTGCAATAATGATATTACACCTCTTACAATTCAACATTACGTCCTTAATTCATCATTCAAGGAGAATTGAGCTCCAAAATATTCTCCTTGCAAGCAAAGTTTCGGTTGCATTCATTCAAGAAACGCATCTCACAAACCAGCATAGAGTCTTCCTTGACTTCTACCACTTTCTCAGGAAAGACCAATCTCAGGGAGTAACAATTTTTCTTAAGAAAACATAAAGTATAAAATCATTAATAGTCAACATTCCGTCCTACCCTCCTTTTTCATTAGCATTACTCTCAATACTAACAACTCCCTAACAAAAATCTTTCTTGGGACGCTTAACGTTCCCTCTAACTGCTCTCCAGCCATCCTGCACAGCCAACTTACGAAAATCGACACTATTGCCAGCTCTTTCGACAGCACGATCATCGTCGGTGACCTGAATGCCAGAAGTCCCAATTGGGGTGACTCTAGATTCAACCAAAATGGGAAAACTCTCGAGGACTGGCTCCATTCCCACCTCCCACCACTATCAAATTTCAAGTCGACAACACCATCCTTCCCAAGAAGCTCTTCCTTCTTACACCACTTTCTGATTTCAACACACCTCATAAACACAATTAACAGTCCATCCATCTAATCTCTTCCTTTTTTTACTGAGTACTTTCCACTGCTCCTAAAACTACATTTAGACGAGGCTCATATCCTCACTAATAATCTGTCATCTTCTACCTGCTTCCGGAATACTAATTGGGATTCATTCTGGGAACAACTGGATATGTCTTTCTCCGATCGTCTTCCCCCTTTCTACCGCTGTCTCTCTAACTCCGAAATTGACAATCACATCACTCTCTTTAACGATTCACTTCTCAATGCGCTCAATAGCCACTCAACTTAACTGTATTAAAAAGTACAACAACCTTCCCTACGAAATCAAAAAACTTTTCAAGGTCAAGCATTGTTGGAAAAGAAGGTTGAAATACATCTTTCACAACTCCTTAAACCGTACAAACTCGCATTACAAAGATCTCTCTAGTAACAACAAAGTCAAAATTTGGCTTAACAAACAATTCCAAATCCGTATGAAGAAAGTGAAACCTGGACCCCAAGCCTTTAAAGAAGTTTTCCGATTTATTGGCAAAAAAAAAAACGTTCTCATGCGAGAAAGTCATACTCAACAATTCCACCCTAACTAATGAGCGTGATATTGTTTCTGCTTTCGAATTACACTTCCTACAGTTGTTCACAAACAAAATTCCTTCTTTCAATTCTGAAGCAACCAATGTAGCTTTAGCATAATCTCACCTCTGCCACACCTCTAAACCAAACCATAAGCAAAATCAATCAATTCAAGCCAAACTAATCCTCCGGAATTGACGGTATCTCTATTTTTGCTCTCAAAAGATTAACCCCTTTGGCTATCAGTTATTTAACCATCTTAATGAATAACTGCATCAATAATGGATACTTTCCCTCTACTTGGAAAATAGCGAAAATCCATAAAAAACATAAGTCCTTTGAGTTTGATAATTTCAGGCCTATCTCCTCCGAAATTGATTCCTGTTCAATACAGTCAAAATTTTGGAACGACTTATACTAAATTCCCTTAACTGCTCAACTGAAATCCCCATTGAACCCATCCACGACTACAAATTTGGCTTTCGTCGTGGCATCCATGCCCTATCTTCAGCAAAGGAACTCCAGTGGCGCATTTGTGACAGATTTTGAAGGAATTGGTGCTGTTGACGATCCTCAACTCTTCAAAAAGTACCTAAGAGTAACTTCTTCACAGCTGGAAGAACTGCTGGCTCTAGTTGGTCCAGCAATCCAAAAACAGCTCTTTATTCGCGAGCCGATTTGCTCAAAAATGCGCCTAGTAATAGCACTACGGTGAGTACAAACATAATAAGTGGAGTGTGAATGAAAATAGCTAAGTTTTTATTTGTATAGGTATTTAGCAACGGGTGAATCCCAACAAAGTTTGGCCATTTGCTACAAATGTTCGGCATCTGTTGTCCACAACATTTCAATAGAAACAACTCAATCAATTACGGAAGCATTGCGTCCAAGAGTCTTTCCTCAACTAAACCGCGACACTTTTTTAAGGATTGCCAACGAGTTTGAGTGTAAATGGAATTTTCCAAACTGTGTTGGTGCCCTTGATGGGAAACATATAATGGTACATGCACCTGCACATTCCGGTTCGAAGCTTTTTAATTATAAAAAAAAAACATTATTCCATTGTCTTAATGGACATGTGCGATTCAAATTATTCATTCGTGATGTGCGATATCGGAGCAGCGGGAAGGCAAAGTGATGGTGGGGTATTTCAAAACTTCGAGTTTGGAAAGAAATTCTATTCCAATACGCTCCCGTAAGTATAGTTTCGAAATATTTAGTGCAACATAAATCAATCTTTGTCTTAATTTCAGGCTTCCACCACCTCGGGATGTACCCGTGGAGTTGAAAAATGCCCCATATGTCATTGTAGCTGACGATGCTTTCAGCCTTACCACCAATATGTTAAAGCCCTACAGCAGGAGAAATCTCTCATTTGAAGAGGGAATTTTCAATTACAGGCTGAGCAGGGCCAGGCGAAATTTTTATACTTTACATCCCTTTCTTTTTCAAGAAATGAAATCAAGATGTATGTAAATCCACCATAAGGCTTATATGAGTGGACTATAATAGTGGTATAGGGTGTTCCGGTTTTCACTGATTCATTTCGTTATTTATTTCGTTTTAAATTAATAAATACTTTTTAGTATTTCTACATCATCATACACTCCTCGTCAACTGAATACGCACAAACATTTTTTAATATACTTTATCCATTTTTTCCAAACAGTGATGGTTATTATGCCATCTGTTGATGCTAACTATTCCCTTAAGATGTTAAGCAGATAATTCCGAAAGAATTATCCAAAAACAACCGTGAGTTTTTCTTCAACCACTTGCAAAGTGTTTTATATGCAAAGTAGGAGTTTTTTTTTTAGTCAACTGAATAGGTACAACGCCATTTTCTTCGTTGTTTATAAGTTTTTTGGAGTGCTTGACAGTTTAAATTAACGATTTTAGTGTTTTCAGTAAAATTTAATTCTTGATTTCAAATTTTAAGAAAAATGGGTAGATCTACGTGTCTTAACAGTGTTGAAAAAGCTAAAATCGATTTACTTAGAGACCAAGGCCTAACTGGACGTGCAATAGCTGATAAAGTTGGCCGAAGTTTTAATGTAGTTTATTCTTACTTGAAAAATAAAGATGCATACGGCAAAAACATGAAGGGAGGTAAGAAAACAGCAACAACAGCAGCTGAGAGACGAAGAATTTTAAGATATGCATCAAATTCTTCTGATTCTGTGGCAAAAATAAAACAAAAAGTCGGCGTAAACGCAAGTTGCTCAACAGTATTAAGAGTAATCAACAACTCAAGCCATCTTAAACGAATGAAACTTAAGAAAAAACCACCACTTGACGAGTTTTTTCAGATGAAAAAAAGTTTAATTTCGATGGCCCTGATGGGTTCAACTTCTATTTTCACGACTTAAGAAAAGAAAAGAGATTTTTAAAGCGCCATCATAGTCGTGAAGGAGGTGTCATGATATGGGGAGCAGTCAGTTATTATGGAACAGTTGAGCTCGAGGTTGTAACATCAAGAATGACAGCAGCTGGGTATAAAGTAATTTTGGAAAGAAATTTTCCTAAATTTTCTAACATCTTTGGACCCATAAACTGGACCTACCAACTTGATAATGCGCCTATTCACTCAGCGCGCATAATAAAAACATGGATAGAGGAGCAACAAGTGCAGTTGCTTCAATGGCCGCCGTACTCACCTGATCTAAACATCATAGAAAATGTCTGGGGATGGTTAGTACGCAAAGTTTATGAGGGTGGTCGTCAGTTCGAAGACAAAGAAACCTTAATTTCTGCAATCAAATTAGCGTGGAGCGAAATTTCGTTAAATTACATTAAAAAGCTATACGATTCCATGCCGGATCGAATTTACGAAGTAATTAAAAATAAAGGTGGAAGTACCCACTACTAAACTTAAACAAAAACTTGTTTCATTCCATTCCAATATCAAATTTTAATTTTTGTACCTATTCAGTTGACTCAAAAAAAAACTTCTACTTTGCATAAGTTACACTTTGGAAGTGGTTGAAGGAAAAACTCACGGTTGTTTTTGGATAAAACTTTGAAATTCTGTTATTTATATGTTACGAAAATTTTTACCATCAACAGATGGCATAATAACCATCACTGTTTGGAAAAAATGGATAAAATATATTCAAAAATGTTTGTGCGTATTCAGTTGACGAGGAGTGTCTCGTAACTCGATATACCCGTTGTCCTCGCATCACGCAGAAACTATTGGGTATATTTAAATGCGAATTTTTGTAAATTGTTTTTATTAGCTTTGTGATAGGATATATTTTATAAAAATTCAAGCTTAAGAAAGTACTTAAATGCATCATAATGATTAAAAATTCACTCAAATATGAATAAAAATAAATAATTTGTGCTTCATTGGGAAAAAAATATTTGTATGAAAATTATTTTAGCTGTCAGAATTTTTAAATTTCAAAAAACAATTTCTTTTTTTAATTCAAGACGTTTTGTCCATGTCTATGGACGGTCGAGTTCGGCAACACGACTAAAATTCATGTTGCATTTCTGCTGGCAAATACTGCCTGATCTAAAGTTTTTCCACTTTAAATGAAGCGTGGGTGCTTGCTCTTTACAGTGAGAGCATATTTTACCAAAAACGGATGTTAATAGTACCATTTTTTAACAATTATTATTTTTGGCAGTGATACAGTATGTTTACATCTACGAACTCGAGGGACATCATCAGATACGTGCCGTACAAAAGGGCGTTAGCTACTTCATTTCATTATGAAGTCACTAAGCTCAAAGCCATGGAGTTTGAGAGATATTCGGCCTCAAAACACCGAAAAGAAAGAACATGCAACTCAGCATTTGGACATTGTCTTTCTACCCATCAACAACATTAATTTTATATCGATGAAAAGGTTATTGCAAGAACTTTATATTGGTATAAGGCCTCTATGCTGTAGAGGTACATATGCAGGGCTCAACACATCAAAGACCTCTCGAACCCATGTCCTACAGCCCAACAGCAATTTTCAACAATATGAAGTATGTACATGTACATGCTATGACATATCAACGATGTACCACACATAGATGTGGAGAAGTAAGAAAAAGTAAAAATAATGCTCACTTGCTTGCATTTGTTTTTTATCGGTGTTTTAGGCCGAATATCTCCCGAATACCATGGTTTAGAGCTTAACGGCTATATAAGAAAAGTAGTTACAGTAATATCCTTTTCAATGACGAATGGCATATTTTTGTCGAGTAGGTAGACCAGCGCGGCGCACCCATTGCATTACTGTTCTACTTGCCTTTTTTGATGCCAAATATCGCATCGAGCCTATGTTTTATAAATAAACGGCCATATTACAAAATGAAGTGTACGTAATATAATCACCTTTTCAAAGACGTTTTATACTATGCTGTTGAGTAGGTGGTCCAGGGCCAGCGCCAAAAGAAGAACTGCATTCGATTCGCCGTTTTTGATGCCACATATCTGATGGATAACACTACTTACAACGTAACGGCCATATAACAAAATAAAATAACCTTTTCAACTATAAATGACGTGTATTACAAAAATGTAGTCAATTATATGACGATTTAGTTAAACCATTAGACCGTTATTTCAAATATTTAAATTTTTTAACATTACAGACATAAATTATTGTCATTTGATTGTAGGCCAGAACGTGGAAAATAAATATTTCAAAATTTAATCGCGGACAAAGTCGCGGGCATCGGCTAGTTAATTATATCAGGAAAAATATATTTAAGTAATTTTTTAAGTTTTGGTGCAAATTTCAGTGTTTGTGTAAAAATATTTTTTGTTCTAGTTTTTTAAAAAGTGATACATTTTTAATTGAAAATGCCTTAAATGTTGTTTTACAAGTGTCAAACAAATTTGTGTGAACTTTAATTTTTTGTCCCCCCAAAGATCATATCGACGATATGAAACCTAAATCCAACATGTGTCAAAAGCATTTGTATGCCAAAGACATTTAAGCCTCAGGATTTAGGACTTGTCGTGTCAAAAATGCACTGCCTATATCACTTCCGTATCAAGCTACCTCTACGGTTACGTCTGCTATCCGGATACCATCGTCTGCTATCCGGATACCATCTACCTCTACGGACCTAGATGCAAGCTACCTCTAGGGTTACGTCTGCTACTCTTGCAACTCTTCCACAAGGAAAACTCACCTTGGGGAACAAAGGCTAAGGATTTATTTTTATATTTTTTTTATAAATCACCAGCATGCTACAAGGTTTCAACCTGCTATCGGTAAGCACTAGGGCTCTTGATTGAACCCGAGTAATACCCGGTTTCTCGAGTACCCGGGTACTCGGGTAGAAAAATACCCGGGTATTACCCGGGTACCCGGGTACCCGGGTACCCAAGTACCCGAGTGGCAAGTCTTCGGGTACCCGGGTACCCGAGTTCTCATGTGTCTCGGGTACCCGAGTACCCGGGTACCCGTGTGTCTCGGGTACCCGAGTACCCGGGTACCTATGTATCTCGGGTACCCGAGGACCGGCAGCAATGGACTATAAAAGTTGATTTTCTGCATTTAAAATGTATAAATTCGACTGTAGCACAAAAATAAAATTAACCTAGACCAAATAAAGTGAATTTGTGCAGTAATAAAGTGTGTATTTTTTAATTTTCGCGTATCCGGGTACTCGAATTACCCGGGTACCCGAGTACTCGAGGTCCCGGGTACTCGGGTATTTCGGGTACTCGGGTACCCGGGTAATTCGAGGAACCGGGTACCCGGGTACTACCCGGGTAATACCAAGGTATTCGGGTACCCGGGCGGGTCTTCGGGTACCCGGGTTTCAAGAGCTCTAATAAGCACCATTTACCGATGGCATTCGGAGATCCGGCTGGCTGCAGGATTCACCAAACCAATGACGGACATGCTCACGAGCAAATCACAAGGGATGAGTGAAATGGAAAAGAAGTGCGTACTCCTTTTTGATGAAATGACCATCAAAAACGAGTTGGAATATAACATCAAAGACGACATCATTTACGGATTAACGGACTTCGGAGAATATGGGAGGAATGACATCCCAGCCTCTAAAGCGATGGTATTCACGCGGAAAGGCTTAAACAATAACTGGAAGCAGACCATTGCATACTACATCGGTAGTTCAAACGGAGAGTTGCTGTCGGAGATGTTAGTCTCAATTATTACTGAGGTTATAAATTGCGGTCTGACAGTTCAATGAACGTCGTGGCACCCAACTTTTTGGAGAATGAACCATATGTTGATATTCAAGAACCCGCATCTTTTTAAGAGCGTGAGAAATCTTTTAATCAAAAACACAACATTAAGATAAAAGAAGAAATCGTCGATTAGAATGTCATACAAAAAATCTTTGATCACGATATGTATGGAACATTCCAGGTGTTTTACAAGTTGACGAGCTCACATGTTCGGCAGAATAATTTAAAGAATTAACGTTCACTCTATAATCGCATGAAATAGTAAAATCAAATTTAATTTACACGGAGCATCTCCAAATTGAAAATTCGAAAAGAAAAATTTCAAAGTCCAGTTAAATAAATCTGAGTTTATGAGAAAGGAAGAAAAATACCAAGGACTATTATTGATATATCAAGTGAAGGATTGTTACCTAATAAAGGAGAGCTATACGTAGTACTCTACAGAAACCTGAAACTCAGAAAGCAATAAATAATGTTACTATTTAAGAGTAACGTTTTTTCTCAGCAATAGAGAGCAACATATCTAATATATCGAAAGAACTCCTAATTATGACAGAAATTTGGTATTTAATGATGACTGATTAAAACATGATGGGTTCTCACTGGTCAAGTTTTCATACATTTTCAATTTGTGATTAAGTAAGTAATTATGAGAAAACTTGCCAAGTAAATCCACCGAATTTTAATCAGTTATCATTAAATACCAAATTACTGTCATAATTATGAGTTGTTTCGATATAACTCTAATTCAGATATTTGATATTAAATATCCTGAACTTAAAACTTGGCATATATTTTAAATCTCATTACTTTTTTTTGTTGACTTTTTACGCACAGGTTTCTTGTACATATAAGAACTTGGCTCTTTTTTTACATTTATGTTTTTGTTGCGATTTCACTGCTTTTTGCAAAGATTTTATTTTGCCAGGTGAAAATCAATCCCTTCAGCTCTACAAAGTTTAATAATATTACGACAACCGAAAGTGCTCCATATAAATAAAAGAAATTCTGAGAAAGTGGTTGGATGCCACGCCCACTCTTTTGTTTTTAACTTTGTATGTTCTTTAAGTCATACCGTTCTACCAATTTCCATCGTTCTACCACAATCGGAAGTGCTCCATATAATTTATAAGAATTTTTAAGAAAGTGGGTGGATGCCACGCCCCCTGAATAGAAAATTGCAGATTTTCGATTTTTTCCTTTGTATGCACCACAAGGCCTACCGTTGTGCGAAATTTCAAGTTTCTACGATGTCGGGAAGTGCTCCATAATTTTGATGATCTGTCAGTGAGTCAGTCAGTCAGTTACGGTTTTTGTGATTTTTGAAGTCTTGTATCTCGGCAATTACTTATGCTTAAGAGTTGAAATCTGGTGAGCCACCTGTGTTTGATCAGCTCAGCAAATACTACGAATTTCAAGTTTCTGACTTTATTAGTACTAAAGTTAGAGGGGGGTTGAAAATCGCCTGAGTTTGTTCCTGTAAAAAGGGTGTAGTGCCGCGAACTTGGCTGGGCACTATCGTGCCCTTTGATACAAAGTCAACCAGATGTTGAGCCGCAGCCGTCCATCAAAAAGACCGAGGACTGAGTAGTTGTGATTTAGAAAATCACCATGGATTATGCCTAGTGGGAATTCTACGTTAAAAAACGCGCCTCCAGGCTCTACCTCGCAGGTGGTGGGGAAAAGAGTCAATAATTAATTAATAACAAAACTGCACCATCAATAATTAAAAAGATTATCATAAAAAATGAAAAGATGATTAAAAATTATAACAAATCATTAATATTTATGTATAGTCTAGTCATTAATACTGAAGGGTATTCGTTTCGCAGAGCTTAACTAATGAACAAAATTTAAAAAGTTAATAGTGAAAATTATTTCTTAAAACACCATCTATAAAAGTGGTCTGATGTCATTTTTTTTGTAAAATGATTAGAAAAAAAGTTATATCGAACAAGACATTTTTTTTTCTCAAATTTTCATGGATTTTCGCTTATAAATCTTTTATTTTTGGTTTTACGACAAAAAGTCACGTGACAAAAGTTGTAGATAATCTTATTTGCAACAAAAATTGTTAACTATTTTTTTGTGGAACCTATAGTTCCGTCAGATAAACCATAAAAACCATTTGAACCTCTTTTTCCAAGATGGCGGCCGCGGGACAAAGGCTGCAACCAGTGACGTGCGGCACTCGAACGAACTGGGTAGACAGTTATACATTTAATTCATTATTTTGCTTTTTATCCAGTCAAAAATAAAAACTGTTAACGAGGTCCAAAATACAGCGTATTTCTCTTTGAAATCAAACCTTGAGACTTCACACAGGACTTCACAAACGTGTATTAAAAACATGGTTACCAATGACGAACTCTTTTAAGCAAAAATAAATAGGTACATATTTAATACAAGAATAGGAATATTTATCAAATGCTTGTATTTTTTTGAAACAAACGTTGAAAGGCCACTATAAGAAGTCCACATGAATTTTTAAAAACATCTTGTTGAAAACCTATTAAGTCTTCAAAACTGTCCTTGAATTTAATGTGTCAACCTCATCCTATTATTTTTTGTTGAGATAATGGTGATCAAAGACAAAAGTATGCATATGTTTGATTAAAAGCTATATAGGTATAGGTATATAGTTTTGTTTCTTTGAAATTGGTGTATCTCAAAGAAACAAAACTTGTAAACCTTGATTAAAGCTGAATAAAAAATGCATTGATTTATAAAAAAAAATCTAAGAAACCCATAAAACAAAGGAAATAATGGACCTTTTGATTCTCGTACCTACCATTTCTTACAATTTCGCAATTAGGCAGTAACGGTACCTTAAAATTAATATGTAGGTATTTTTAAAACAATTTCAAAACAAGAAGAAACATACAGTTTCAAAATGCTCCTTGTTTCGACTCAATATACGACAACTAATCACAGAGATACAGCTCTTCGAAACACACACGGATAAAATTATTATTCCCTTAATTTTGTTTTACGTCAGAAGTGTACTTCTGCGAAAGAGTCCACCCTTCCTACCTATTGCATTTTTTAGGGTTGACCTACTGGCCACTGGATGGTGAACGAACGATCAACAAAAAAATAATAATTCCAAAGATAAATGAAAAAAAAAAAAATAATCCTCCTCTTTAATCAACTCCAAAAATAAAAAAAATGAAGAAGTTGTTCTCCTCACTTAACAGTCGAATTTCGAATTTACTTCAAAGCAAAATAAGCAATTAGACAGATTCGAATCTGTCTACTTGCTCCACATAGAAATTATACCTGAGCAACATAACCCGCTGATTTTATTTTCATATAATTTAGTTAGAACGAAAGACTCTGTCTTCGTTTTCAGTCGGGGTTTCCCGAAGCACGTAGCAGATGCAGAGTGCAGAGGCATAGCGAAGCTAAAGTGTGTTTATTGTGTGAGTATTGAGATTTTGTGCTTTGTGGTTGTTGCCTTGTTGGTAGAGGTCAAATTATTATTTAATGATATAAAAGTACATGTGGAAAATGTGAGTGTGTGAATAGTAATGGATGAATGTTATGATTTATGTTTGGCAAATTATAGCTGTTGACAATTATTTGAGATATGTTATGGATTTAGGGACATTATGAAATGAATGTAAGAACAGTTTTCTTGATTGTAACCAGTAGGTTTCTTTTTTTTTTCTCTTTACGGTAGGGTAGACACTGTCTAAAACGTCTTATTGACGCACCGTCACTGGCTGCAACCCCACAAACTTGGATTTAACTTTAAACTGGGGGATACGATTCACAAGAGGCTTGCAACTCTTCAATGAAAATATGGCCCGACTCTGAACCCAGAACAGTGCCGCCATTTTATTTTAGCTAGAATTTCAAGCCCCTGTTAACCACACCTCCTGAAAAAAAAATTGGGAGCTTTTCTAAGGAAAAAATCATAGACAAAATTTCAGGCATACGACATGTGTGGTTGCTGAGAAATATGGAAAAGAAAAACAGGCCCGCTTTTTGAAAATAAAGATTATTTAAATTCAAATGAATTAATTTTATTTTTTTCACTATCTTGTCTGCATCGAAAGAAATCAGACGTCTTTCTTGAATTCTTTTTGCTAGCAGACTTTAAATTTTAACATGACAACTTTTGTAATCTCGCAACGTGGCAAAAATAAATTACATTTTGAAGGTTTTATTTATTGTAGGCACAGGAGCACTACCATTAAAACGAGTTGGAGATGCGAAAGGTTACAATCAGAAGGGTGTCGTCGAAGGGCCAAGTCCTACCTTGCCTGTATTGCTTGCTTCCAAAGAAGATGGAAGCTACCTATCTCCGTGCCTTGATCCTTATTCGCCAAGCGCAAGGAATGGAAACTATGCAGCCTGAGACGTTCATAATAGACTTCGAATAAGGAGAGGAGAATGGACTTCGTTCTCTTTTCCCTGAAGCTAGTATTCACGGCTGCTATTTCCATTTTGCACAGGCAGTAAGGAGGAAGGTGCAAGGGATAGGGATGCAACGCAGGTACGGGACTGATATGGGATACCATTTGGCTATAAGGAGGTTTATAGCTCTAGCCTTTTGCTCCACCGAAGACGTATTGGTGCGATACGAAATGTTTGGCGGATGCCTTTCTAGAAAACGTTGGTGATACCCAGGAATACCAAAGTTTTTTTCAGTATTTTGAAAATACTTGGGTGGGACGTAATCGCCGCAGTCCGCGGTTTAGGCACGACATGTGGAACTGCAAGGCCACTGCAACTGCAAGTTAAAAAAAATGTTTTCCTTTGTCCAGGTTCCTAACCCACCTCCAGAACCTCCTCCATCAGACCTTACTCCATCGGAAACACCAAAAAAAAAAAATCTATGAAGAAGTAAACATTTTTGTTTCCCTTTGTCCAGGTTGCTGACCCACCTCCGTTAGACCTTACTCCATCACAAACACCACAAAAAAAAATCTATGAAAAAGTTAAAAAAAAAAATTGTTTTCCTTTTGTCCAGGTTCCTGACCCACCTCCAGAACCTTTTCTGTCAGACCTTAGACCATCAAAACACCGCCAACAACAAATCTATAAAAATCTCATCTGGCATCACTGCTTTCTTTTCCACACCAGTCTTAGAACAAAATACAACATCCATCCGCAAAAATTCGTTAGCGAAACTCCCTCTCATATTCAAATTTTCAAAACTGAACGGAGTGAATGCACAAACCCAATCTTGAATTTTTATTTTCATTGAGTTTTAGTTTCCGTTACGAAGATTATTTTGGGGATGAGTTTTTTGGACTTTACTTCCGGTATGGACTAGCCAAAAGAAGACGCCGCAGGTGGGTATGTGGATTCAACTCGATTAGTAAGCAGCCATGGACACAGGCGGGCGCAACAAATATTTGGATATTTGCATGGGTTAGATTCCATGCAAATGACCAAAAATGGCGGCGCTTGGTCACTTCCGCCCTAGGACTAATAATTTTTTTCCAAAAGTGGGGAACAACCCACGCTATGCCGGGCTAAACTAAGCTAAGTCAAGGAATTAATGGGACGCCAGAACCACCGATCATTATAAAAAGATGCAACAGATTGCAGAACTACTTGTCAACAAGCTACAGATATAACCACCTGCGCTGAGCCTACACAAAATTAAAAGAATTCAACTTGGTAGTGGTACTACAATTTTAGTAAATGGTGAGCTTCAAATTGGTTTCTAGTTTTGAATACTAATGTTTTTCTAACAATTAAGATGACGATACAAACAAATAAACGTTATGAAAATCATTCTTGCTGAGTTCCAAAGAGCTTTTTACTTAATTGAAAGGAACTCGTCCGATATTCAATTGCTGGACGTCCGGTCCCGAGCACAGAAAAGCGATCTCGCTGTTATTGCTCATTTCATAGATGAAAATTTCGATGCCAAATCTGTTCTCTAGCAATGTCAGATTTTGGAGGGGTTCAGTACGCTGCCAATATTAGACCACTTCTCTTCAAAGGTTATTGGTCAGTGGAGTTTGCAAGGAAAATTACGATTTATTCTTGCAGTAAATGCCTATAACGCCCAGAGTGCAATAAAAGATTAACAGCTTAAAAATGTTGGAGGTTTTGCACACACTATAAATTTGATGGCTAAAAACGCCTTGGCAATACCCGAAGTTGACAATTTTCTTAGCAAAATAAGAAGTATTGTAAGCCATTGCAGAAGCAGCACAACGGCAAATAAAACGGTGATAAAATACAAAATCTTTCAAATGTTTCAACGAGATGGAACTCAACATTCGATATGTTGGAAAGAGTGATGCTATTAAAGGAAGCCTTAAGAACGATAATGGCCCTACTAGACATCACCAGTTGCTCTTCACTTTAAAGCATTATATCGGATGAGAGGCTGCTGTACAATCAGTTATAAAATTTTAAGAGGACCAGGACACAAGAGAGAGTTTGTAGAAAACCAAACACGGAGCTATAGATCTAAGGAACTTAGTATACTAAATATAAAGAACGGTGAGGGTTCAAAGTACAATGACCCAAATCTCATTGCTTAAAAGGCACGAACCTGGTGTTTATACAACTGCCCAAGAGTGCTGCAAATACCACCACAATCACCGGACATAAACCCAATAGAAAATCGCTGGGATAATTGTGGAGACAAGAATAAGAAAATAGCGAATAAAAAGCATAAGGGAGCTTGCTTGAGAACTTTTACAAGAATGGCATGTAATTGAGGCAGACAACACCCTGAAGTTGGTTGAATCGATGTCATAAAAAACAAGATGTATATATGTAGCCTTAAGTTAAAGTAAAGAAAGTATGTTTCAAGTATTTTGCAAAAGAAAAAATTATACAAGCCTTAAGTTAAAGTAAAGAAAGTATGTTTCAAGTATTTTGCAAAAGAAAAAATTATACAAACTGTTTCCGTTAGTTGTGAAAGAAGTTTATCGGCAATGCGAAGGATAAAAACTTGGTTTAGATCTACTATGACCCAAAACCACTTCTCAAATCTGCCTTTGCTGTCCATAGAAAATGAAATGGTAAGAAAAATTATAGCTACAGATGCTGTGCTGAGCTGGTTATGTGAAGTCAGTTTTAAGCGAATTAGCTTCGGCAACGGATTCTTCTGAAGCTCCAAGAACATAAGATTTTCGAGCTTAAGTAGAGCTTCCGCACCGTGTTTAGTCCTTGGGTCAAGCTTGATTTCGATGAAGAAAGCGGTTTCACATAAGCGAAAACGTCACCATAAGTCAATGGCAATCCCACACGCTCGTTCCGAAATGAACATTGGTCACGAAGACTTCGAATCCCGAACATTTTTTGCTGGCTGATCTGGGCAGCGGTGGTGTTGACCGAATTATTATTTAAAGTGCATTATCAGATCGAGTGCTAAACATGTCTTCGATAAAATAAATAAATAAATTGGGTGGCGCAACAGCTCGTGGAGAACCAGGGCCTGGTGACTAACAACTCTCAACCATTCCTGTGTGCGTGTTGTTGGCAAGAATGGAGGGGACCTACAGTTTTTTGCCGAGTCCGAACGGATAAATGAGAAGCACTTATTCATGACATGTATACTCTTGGAGGATTTGTCAGTTCCTCGCAAGAGGCAGTACCTCGAATAAAACATGTCTTCGATGGAACTTTTAAAATGTCCCCAGAAATATTTTTTCAGTTTTGGGTAGTGCATGGCCTCATTGAAAATAAGGCACTCCCGTGCATATACAAATTGGAAGAGACCTACGTCCGTGCTTTAGAACTGATTGCTGATGCAAACCGAATAGCAAACACGCAGCTAAAGAATTTATGATTTCGAGAAGGGGTAGGAGAATGCTGAATATTCATGGCTACTTTTTCCATTTCGCGCAAGCAGTGCGTAGGAAAATTCAAATGTTCGGAGATTTGTGGCGTTGTGCTTCTGTGAAATCAATGACATTTTAAAACGGTTTGACATGATATCGAATGAGTTCATAGCAAGTTTTGGTAACACTGAAGAACATCAAAACTTCCTGAAGTATTTCGATAATACTTTGGTAAGGCGCGTTCGACGAAGTTCCCGATTTAGAATGGAAATGTGGAATAGTGTGGGCACAACTACACAAAATCTTACGAGGACGAATTATAGTGTAGACTCTTGGCACAAGGCCTTCCAGGCTTCTATTGGATGGTAGCAGCCCAATATTTATAAAATATTCGAAGGCTTTCTGCTCGAACATGATCGTGTGAATGCTGTGTTCCAGCGATTGAATGTTGGGGATTCCTTGCCTCTATATTCAAGGGCAAAATATGCTCAGGCTAATGAGGGAAATCAGCCAATACAGTGAAAAGACTCCACACGATTATTTAACGACATGCGCTGAGTATAAAGGGGACTAGACATTAAGGCAACAGTGAGAGGCACGAAGAATTAACTTTAAAAAAGCACCCTACGAGTGAGAGGTACGGGGAACTCACTTTAAAAAAGTGCTGGAAGGTTTAAAGGACCAATGAGTTTTATTTTGGGTTGTTTACAGTTTGACAACCCTAGAACCAGAGAAGAAAGAAAGAAGAATTAATCTTTCAGACTTTTGAGAAACCTGAAGTGATTTACGATTGATACAGATCAGGTTGCTATTAAGCCATGACGAACATTAAGTGACATTTAGAGTACGGTCCCTTTCGAATGGAAGTTAACGAACAATTTGATGATTTTAAGACAAAACATCTGCAGATACAATATCATCACAATTAATTTTCAGAGAAAATGTGCTGACAAGGTATTTGGATGAAGTTGCTCTTGTCTACTACGGGGATTACAACTGGTCACCTAAGATGATCGTGTCGCCAGTGTAACTAGAAAAATCCTAACAGGCAAGGGAGTTGACCATAGAAACCAAGTAGCTGTAACCAAATATCACCATGTTTCCAGGGCTTGCAGCAAATTTTACAAGGAATTGTTCAGATGTGGTAATATATATGAGGATGCAAGGACAGAACCATTCCGATACAGGAAGCAGACCTGGAAATACAACGGATGAGAACAAGCACTTTGAGTTTGAATAAAGAAGACTATTGCTCAGAGGCAGAGCTGGTCTACGTTAAACAAGAAGAATCGGACGACGATGAACAACTCGACGTCTATGTCCTAGACGAAGGTCTACATAAAGATGACAACGGTGAAAAGGAAGTCCTTCTAGATAACCAGCAAATTGATGTCTATATATGAGAAGAGGACCTCGTCGATAAAGATATGGATGGAAACAGAAAGCAAACAGTTTTTGAGAATTTGTAGAAAGTAGCTGCCGCATAATAGGCCGGATTTTCAGCAGGGAAACTAAAGAAAAAACTGAGTTGCAAAGTTTGTTGTAAGTTTATGGTGGACAAGAACAAAGCGGACAAAGAAGGGCAGAAAATTGATTATTATGATCAGCTTGGTACTTTGTGGACATTTTTCGAAATTTGTACCGACACGGTTGAAAAACCTTGACCTTGAATCACACCTGATTTCCGCTAGACCTCAGCTATAGCAGTCGTCAACGTGTATAAATCTAGTGAAAAGAAAAAAATATTCCAGAAGCAAACTGGAGAGGTGATTACTAAATCTTTTAAAGAATTTCAAAGAACTACCAAAAATAGGAGTTACCCCGGAGTATCTAACGAAGCACCGTCAAGCCCTTAAAGAACGATTGGAAGAATTTGTTACGAACGACACGATGATACGCGAAACCTACTAGGTGAGAAGAATTATCAGTACCTACATAGAAGGAGGATACTTTGATGCAAAAACCAACACATAGGAAAAATTGATCAAACTAAACATTTCATTTTATATTTTCCTATTTCATGGTTTAGAAAATAAAGGGTGATTTTTTAGCTGGTTTGGTTTTGGCAACACTGGTTTTGACAGCTGACGTGTGTTTAGTACCTTGTGTTACTGTCAAACAGCTTCAGTTTGGTTTGCAATTTAACCATGGATCGTCAGCCGACCTACCACAACGCCGAATTTTTGGTGAATGGGCTCTTGGAAAGCTGGCCGAGGATCCGCTTTTTTATCGAAAAATTGTGTTCAGCGATGAGGCTCATTTTTGGTTGAATGGGTACGTAAATAAGCATAATTGCCGCATTTGGAGTGAAGATCTGCCAGAAGCATTGCAACAGCTACCAATGCATCCCGAAAAAGCCACTGTTTGGTGCGGTTTATGGGCCGGCGGCATTATTGGGCCATATTTCTTCAAAGATGATGCGAATCGCAGCGTTACTGTCAATGGTGAACGCTACCGAGCGATGATAACAAACTTTTTTTTGCCCGAAATGGAAGTTCTTGACTTGCATGATATGTGGTTTCAACAAGACGGTGCCACATGCCACACAGCACGCGAAACAATGGCGCAATTGCGAGGCGAGTTTGGTGAACAGTTAATTTCACGTTTCGGGCCGGTCAATTGGCCGCCTAGATCGTGCGATTTGACACCATTAGATTATTTTTTGTGGGGGTATGTCAAGGCTAATGTCTATAGGGACAAGCCCGCTTCGATTGACGCACTGGAAGCCAACATCCATGCATTCATTCGTGAGATACCGGCCGATATGTGTGAAAGAGTATGCCAAAATTGGACTCAGCGGATGGGCTACCTGAGACGCAGCCGCGGTCAACATTTGCATGAAATTATCTTTAAACATTAAATTGCAAGGTTCAAACTATCGATTCAAATAAATATTTCATTCATTTTTTCGAATTTTTGTTTTTTTTTTTTAAAAGTTCTAAACCTCTTAAAAAATCACCCGTTAGGTAAAGTCCAACTCCCACCTTATCGTAATTAACCTGAACCACTTCTGAGTTTGTTGACAGATAACCATCCCGAGCACAAACATTTCCTCGATAGGATTAGAAAATATAACAGCTGTTTTCAAATGTCTTCGTATGGTGCTGCGAAAATTTGCGGCAATAGAACTTGGTTGCCAACATACAGAGTATGTGGCCAGATTTACCATGACGTGGCATGTATATAGTTCAGCAGCAAAGCCAGCAAGTTCGTTACTTGCACGTTTATTTCGTAGGTGAGGATCAGCACGAAGTTAATACAAGATGTAGTAACTAACCTGGCGTCAAATAAGGATTAGTGGAAGTTCTGCAACGTATGAGGCATGAAGTTAACTCATCAGGGAACTCAAAACCGTCGTCAGTACTGTTGGTTCTGATTGCGAGCAGTACAACATTATAATTCATGCTGACCGAGTTCCAACTGATTCTCACAGGGGTCGCTTCAATGCCCCAACTACAAATGAGGAAGCATTAATAATGGTAGGCCAAGAGTGTGGAAAAAGGGATATTGTTTTGCAATTTAAGAACAACTTACTTAAACGAATAAGTGAGACCCATCCTTCTTACGATGCACTTCCATATCCATTAATGTTATGATATGGTGAAGATGGATATCAAATTAATTTACCATTAAGGAACCCTGTAAACAGAGAGCCTCTCAAAGCTAATGTATCAGCTGCCATGTAACTAGTGTGACAGAAGACCGCGAAATGTCGATTCGGCGCCGTTCCCAGCAGTTAGGCCTTTGTTACAGCACTACGTGGAAAATTTTGCGGAAGGATTTGGGCGTAAAGCCTTTTAAGATACAGCTGGTGCAAGAACTAAAGCCAGCCGACCTACCACAACGCCGAATTTTTGGTGAATGGGCTCTTGGAAAGCTGGCCGAGGATCCGCTTTTTTATCGAAAAATTGTGTTCAGCGATGAGGCTCATTTTTGGTTGAATGGGTACGTAAATAAGCATAATTGCCGCATTTGGAGTGAAGATCAGCCAGAAGCATTGCAACAGCTACCAATGCATCCCGAAAAAGCCACTGTTTGGTGCGGTTTATGGGCCGGCGGCATTATTGGGCCATATTTCTTCAAAGATGATGCGAATCGCAGCGTTACTGTCAATGGTGAACGCTACCGAGCGATGATAACAAACTTTTTTTTTGCCCGAAATGGAAGTTCTTGACTTGCATGATATGTGGTTTCAACAAGACGGTGCCACATGCCACACAGCACGCGAAACAATGGCCCAATTGCGAGGCGAGTTTGTTGAACAGTTAATTTCACGTTTCGGGCCGGTCAATTGGCCGCCTAGATCGTGCGATTTGACACCATTAGATTATTTTTTGTGGGGGTATGTCAAGGCTAATGTCTATAGGGACAAGCCCGCTTCGATTGACGCACTGGAAGCCAACATCCATGCATTCATTCGTGAGATACCGGCCGATATGTGTGAAAGAGTATGCCAAAATTGGACTCAGCGGATGGGCTACCTGAGACGCAGCCGCGGTCAACATTTGCATGAAATTATCTTTAAACATTAAATTGCAAGGTTCAAACTATCGATTCAAATAAATATTTCATTCATTTTTTCGAATTTTTTGTGTTTTTTTTTTTTTAAGTTCTAAACCTCTTAAAAAATCACCCGTTATTATGCCTATCGGATTATGATAAGACGTAATGATTTTAACCGTCCAATTCATCATCGTGCATTATTCAGCCAATATTTGGTTGATATGTATGCTAAAATTGAGACGGAAAGATTAAATTTCCTTCGTCATAATCAGAAAAAGCTAAGAACATCCTGGTAATAATTGACGAGGCAAAAAACTTCGATCAACTAACAGCCCCAGAATCTAACACAACAGTTCAAGCAACTCAGGATGCTACAAAGCGGAATGAGTGCTTGAGCGCAGGTGGCTTTAGAATGATATACATACATGACGCTATTCAATCCTGTTGTAAGAAAAGAGTTGAAGCTCACGCCACACAAAGTCTACGATGCTGCTTGTCATGTTTTTTTTTTCGTGCATGTGCCTATGCACCATCTTATAGCCAAGAATGATGTTGGTGAACGAAGATGAAGGTGTGGAATAGGGAAGCATTGGATTTCCAGTGACGAAGATTATCCGAAATCCCAACTAGGGTCAACGAACTAATAGATGACCTATGGGAATATCAGCTGATTGGGGCTATACTGAGGTTTCATGAAGACGATGACGATGTGCACAATATTCTCAATTTGAAAGGCGTGTAGATAGTAAAAAATAAATGAAGTTGAGGGGAAAACCCCAGCCTTTCTTCTATTCTATTTCTCCGAAATAAGATAGAGAGTATACTAAGGCTATTAGTAGTAAGACTGGATTACATACTTTAAGGTCGACTGATGACTCAATGACAATGAATCTTCATTCTACACCTAATATCTCAGGGATGAATTACACAGTGGACTAAGAAAATCTAAGCTTGAAAGCTTAGGGGATAAATTTGAGCAAGAAGAAACATTCATCTTTGAATTTGGTTATGGAGAATACACATCATGGTATCCAGATGGGAAGATGGTAGTGCATATGACCCAGAGACAACAACTCTGAAACCAGGAGGAAACAACCTCTCTCAGCGCAATAGGAGAAAATGATAAGTCTCACAATCAATGATAGTCAAAAACAGTTTCATATGAAATGCCGATTCATTTATAAGTCCTATTTGCATTATTAGCACTGATTCGCTACCACGTTTTCTTTAATATGCAGCCCTTGCGGTTGTTCTGCGAAAATTAACAAACAGCTGCTACTGAGTTTTAATTGACTCGCCATATCAAGGTCCTTTAGGAATTTTGTTCGGGAAAATTAGAAGCAACGGTGGAAATAACAGCTGACCAACCTGTTCCAAAGGGCTTTTTAGATGATTTGGGGTATCCAATACCTAAAAATTATTAGAGGAGGTTATTGGAATGTAGAAGAAAAAGAAGAGAATAGATTATTTAGAGTTTTTTCGTCAAATAGAAATTTGAGGGGGAATATAGATTTGTTGCAATTTTAGCAAGAAGTTGATTCCGAGAACAGTTCTTGAATTGTACTATCAAATGACACACATGGAATTTATTCATAAAATTATTTCATTAACGAAAACAGTTTTGTTTATCCATATTAGTGGTTGGCTATATCGGATATATCAGCAGCAACAAGCAACACATCTTGGATATTAATAAGCTTCTTCAGCAGTTTTGGACTAGCCAAAAGAAGACGCCACAGGTGGGTATGTGGATTCAACCCACTGATCTCTATAATACACTGGATAGTGTATTCCCTACAGAGTATAACATTTTTTCTGATTCCAATTGAAGATGACATTAGGTGTACCAGCTCACCTATTGACGTCTATGAAAGCAAAACAAAAGTAAGGGGACGTAAGTTTTTATGTGTACAAATTTAAAACTGTAAACGTAAAGTGATTTTGGTGTTCTTTGCTAAAGTGAAAATTTCTTGAAATTGATAGATAGACTAAGCTCTCATTTCCAAAATCCTTGGTCCCTTTGGATGATTTTGAGTCTCTATTTAAGTACTCGAACTAGTATCAAAAACCATTTTCAATTCGAAAAAGAATTTCAAAAAATTTGCAAATAAAAGTAATATCGTCATTTGTCTAGTTACACGAAAATGATGAAACGTGTTTATTTGCAAATTTTTCGAAATATCACTTTAAATTGCTTTAATCAATCCGATCAAGAAATAATTTCTTTTTTCTTTTTAAAGCAATTGAGTTTGAAAACTATAATTGAAAAAATGGGACGAATCTGCAAATAAAGGTGGTATCGAAGGTAGAACACTTCATGGGTGATTTATGTTTTTGATTTTTTCAGTAACTAAATCCTTGTAAAACAGATAGCTTAAAGGTTTATTTCAATAAATATTCTGTTGAAAAGCTGCATACTAATTACATAGATATGTACATATTATTACAGATTCCCTTTAGAAGATGCTGCCTTAATGGAACTTTGTAGTGAATGGAGGGAAAGCCTCAATTTTCCGCCCACTTTTTTCCCAACAAAGTACAGCACAATCTGTTCAGATCATTTTTCATCGGAAAGCTTTAGAGTTGTGAAAAAAAGGAAATTGCTAATTGCTGGAAGTGTCCCTGAGTTCTTTTCAGAACTTAAACATTGCTGCATTTATTGCAATGCTACAAAAGATTCCAAACCAGGAAATTCCCTCAGAAAGTATGAAGTTATTAAATCGATTTGATTTACATGCATATTAAAACATGTTTATTTTTTCAGATTTCCCAAATAGATCTGAAATTTTAGAAAAGTGGCTGCAGGCAATAAATATTGAGAACTTTGTCCCTGACAGTGTACATGATCCTTTCCAGAACTAGTCGACAGTGAATGGAACCAGTTTCTTTTTTCATTTTTATTGCTGGGATTCTCCGTGGACTCATTAGTCATGTTTCAAACAATAATAACAAATTTAATTGCAATGGAAGATTTAATTAAAATAAAAACACAAAACTATAGAACGACCTTCAAATGAGACACATTGCAATTAAGAATAAACATTTCTAATTTAGTTTTCTCTCGATGATGTAAATAATAGTTTCTTGCTTTTTTTTCTCCTTTGACAAACGATTGATACCATAAACAATATAAAATAAAAAAAATAAACAACATAAACAAAATAAAATAAAAATAAAATTTCACTTTCTTGATTGCCAGGTGTCACTTTAATAAAAAAAACATGTTATACTTTTATACTGTTATACAAAAAAGTGTACCGGCGCACCTTATAACAGTTCTTCAATTGGAAGCAACTTTTTTGTATGAATACGCTATCCAGTGTATTATAGAGATCAGTGATTCAACCCGATTAGTAAGCAGTAATTGAGCACAGCACAGGCAGGCGCAACAAATATTTGGATATTTGCTTCGATTTGATTCTATGCAAATGACCGAAAAGCACAGTTTTTTCTAGTTTTTTATTAAAGTGATAAATTTTCAATTGAAAATGCCTCTTAAGTGTTGTTTTTTTTAAGTGTCAGCACTGGCAAACAAATTTGTGTGAACTTTAATTTTTTCGTCTACCCATAGATCATCGAAGATCAATTTGGGTTAAGCATGGAGGCTTGCTTGTCCCACATCGACGATATGAAACCAAAATCCATTATGTGTCAAAAATATTTTTATGCAAAAGATATTATAGTCTCAGGATTTAGGACTTGTCGTGTCAAAAATGCACTGCCTATATCTCTTCCGTCGATATGTAAGTACAGTGAAGCATCCAATGACATTTCATGTGTTCGTTTAATATGGATGCTGCGAGGGCCCGGGTGCAAGCTACCTCTACGGTTTCGTCTGCTTATCCGGATACCATTTACATCTAGCCTTAATACTGGTATTGTGTCCTCTGCGCTCCCACTTTCACCCCTTTATGCAGCTCCAGCTGCAGTTCTTCCTCCAACTTGAAGCCCAGCTTTGTCTTTAGAGAACTTGGCTGCAAGTGCCACCCATAATAATATTAGGGATTATTCTATTCGAGATACTCCTTCATCTCATGTTTCTCCTCCTCAGATTCCCTCCCCAAGTCGTTTTTCGTACAAATCTGAACGAAAAGTGAAAAAGGCTAAATTTTTTCCGCGGTACATTTCTAATACTCCTACTAAGCTCCGAAAAAATCGCGAATATCAGTTACGTAAGGGCTTAGACAAGCAGATGGAGGGTTTCAAGGATTTAAGTGCAACTCTTCTACAAGGAAAACTCATCTTGGGGAAAAAAGGCTAAGGATTTATGTTCAAATTTTTTTTATAAATCACCAGGATACTATATATGCTGAGTGTAGTTTTCAAGCCGCCATCGGTAAGCAGCATTTACCGATGGCATTCGGAGATCCGGCTGGCTGCAGGATTCACCAAACTAATGACGGACATGCTCACGAGAAAATCACAAGGGATGAGTGAAATGGAAAAAAAAAGCGTAAGAACTCCTTCTTGATGAAATGGCCATCAAAATAGAGTTGGAATATAATATCAAAGACGACATCATTTACGGATTAACAGACTTCTGAGAATATGGGAGGAATGACATCCCAGCCTCTAAGGCGATGGTATTCACGCTGAGGGGCTTTAACAAAAACTGGAAACAGACCATTGCATACTACATCGGTAATCCAAACGGAGAGTTACTGGCGGAGATGTTAGACTCAATTTTTACTGAGGTAATAAATTGCGGTCTGACAGTCACAGTGGTCGCAACAAGCTGCGACTAGGGTTCAATGAACGTCACGACATACAACAGACTTGGACCACCCAACTGTTTGGAGAATGAACCATATGTTGATCTAAGCTTGAAAGTTTGGGGGATAAATTTGAGCAAAAAGAAACATTCATCTTTGAATTAGGTTATGGAGGATACACATCATGGTATCAAGATGGGAAGATGTTAGTGCAATATGGCCCAGAGACAACAACTCTAAAACCAGGAGGAAACAGCCCATCAGATGACTTCTATAACTTAAGTTATGGAGAATACACATCATGATATCAAGATGGGAAGATGTTAGTGCAATATGGCCCAGAGACAACAACTCTTAAACCAGGAGGAAACAACCCATCAGATGACTTCAATAACTTTTGTCAGCTTGTTAAAATTGGAAAGCAATCAGATTGGAGCTGAAGCAAAATTTAGAATTGGAATAAGTAATATCAGAAGTCTTTACAGAATAAAAGAGAGAACCAGTCAAAGATGTCTATTTATTACTCTCAAATGGAGGTCCTTCTCCATGGGACTCATCAAATTGTCATCTAGAAGAAACTTTTTATCAAATAAAGGCATTCTTCTTCTACTGAAGAAATTCAATATTTTTTGAAATCGGAAATCCAGACAATCCCTTTTCATCAGAGCCTAAGGAAGAAATAAGTTGGAACAGAGATGAAGGAGCATTAAACAAGGAGAATGTGGAAACTCCTAAAACATTGTTCCACTTTGTTAAAAGGAGCAACAGAGCAATCACAAACATCAACGGGCCCATCCATGCAGACTCAGAAAGAGACCATGCGGTACTCCTTCTGCTTTCACAAAAATGTCGGACCAAATAATTTCAGGTGTAAGGATTTAAATGTATGTATCGAAGGTTCTAATAAGCCCAACGTCCGATTGAAGGATACAAACATTTGTGTAAAAAAGCAATGCGAGGAAATCATGACAGGTTTTTGGAAAAACTTCTTGCGTTGAATAAAGAGGCACCAGTGTGTACTTATTTATTAATTGAAAACAGCATTGAAATACAGTTGGAACAGCTTCTATAACGAGGTGGGTCCCAAATAAAAGCCTTCATTTCCGAAGCTATCAATGACCATTTTTCGTCAAATACAACAACTTCAAATATTTATAGGATTTTTTGAGTCAAAAATATATTAAAGATAAACTAAGCTGAGATTCGGAACTTAAAGCTAGGAAAATCTAAGGTTTAAAATATTTTGCGATACATTTATTATTATTGGGGGCTGTTCAAGTCTAAGAACTAAAATGGCAGCGATGGAACCAAAACAAACCTTTTTGTAAAAATCAATAAGCGCCTTTACATTTCTTAGAGGTAGAGACTGGGTTGTAGAACTCATCACTCTTCTATTTGAAAGACGTTGTACTACGGGGGGTAGTCCATCTTTATTCTCTACGTGTAAGTGCCTTGATGAAAGTATTGACCCTTTATGCTTCGACATGATGCATGTATGTAAGCCTCAAAACCAGCCAACTTTAACGGTCACCTATACAAGAGGTGGTTCTGCACATATACCGGTATTGACGACTTCACATCCTGCTCCCCAACTTCCACGTCCTTCAGTGGCTTTCAGCAGCCCATCTAGCTGAATTTTAGTTAATTAAGCTGCAGGCTCTAAAAAACGTAGGCACTTCAAATATTTATCTTTGACAGAAATGCCTTTTGCGCACAGATTTTACAGTCTGAATTTCCTTCGCCAAGGTACCGTTCGCACAAAGCGGTGCCAAAACCAGTTCGGAGTAAAGAAGCTCGCTGGCGTACCTATCTATTTCACTCAAAAAAACAAAACAAAAAACACGATGAATACAAAATTTAGCTTCAAAGAAATTTTAGAGCAGCAAACGAAAATATGAAGAGTTGCGTACTTTTGCGTAAATTTCCCACGAGACGAAAAGAAACTACTTAAAAAATTAAGTTTCAGGGTGCTATTGGATAGTGGTAAGTATAAGTTTTAAGTTGACATCGGTAAGTACCATTTACCGATGGTATTCAGAAATGAGGCAACCAGCAGTACTCTTTAAGTAGATTAACGACCTGCTCACCAAGAAAGGCAAAAGGAATGAAAGCGATGGAAAAGAAAAGCATAATTCTGTTTGGTGAAATGTCAATCCACGGATATACACGGATTCACCGACTGGGAAGGACCAGAGCAGTGAGGTCTAAAGGTAATGCTTTTTCCGCTTAGAGGTCTCAATATAAATTTGAAGCAGACCATCGCATATTACATCGGATCACCAAATGGAGGAACTCTGGCTCAAATGTTAGTCACAATTATTACAGCATTAATAAATTGTGGAGCAAATTAGCAAGTTTTTGCGTAAAAAACGCTTGCGAAATAACGCCACCGATTTGACAAAAATCCATACCTGAAGATAGAGGAATAAAGGATATTCTTACTGCACGATTATCCACATCTTTTCAAGTGTGTTGGAAATTACTTCTCAAACATTGCATCCATTAAAGGGAAGATATTGTTGATTGGCGAGTATTGGAGAACATTTTTTATGAGACACAAAAGGACTTACTTTCTAGTTTTCTTCAAATTGACACAATATCATATCTATCCTAATGGAATTTTAAAGATATCGGTTAAGTTGACAACACAAGTTTTAAGCGACAATGTCTACTCAGGAATAATACATGCAGTGAAAAGCAACTGCTTCAAGACTCAAAAAGAGCAGAAACCTGGATACAGCGAGATACATCAAAAGAATGAACGAACTCTTCGATACTCTCAATAATGGACATCGTTACACGAAAAAATCCTAACATGTAAGTGTTATCGGATTCAACGGAAACTTTAAATAAGCTGATCGAAGCAAAAAAAATGGATATCGACATGGGAATTTACCAGCTGTAGGCAAATCCCACCACGCTTCAAGGGATTGCAGCAAACTTTACAGGGAGCTGTGCTGATGTGGGAACACCACCTATCTAAGAAGTGAAGAGCAGAGATATTTCCTAATCGCACATTTTAATACGGATGTAGCGGTGAATTTATTCCCAATGGTACGTTGCAACTGAGGTTCTTACGAGCAAAACCCTTCAGCTTGGAGATTCATTCGGAATCATTTTTCATAATTTCAGCGTAGCGGAACATTCAGGGTGTGAGAATGCTGAGGCAGAAACCCTCTTGTTGGAACAAACAACCGAATAAGCCCAAGGACTTCGAATTTGAAGTGCCGAATAATATCTTGGAGAGGGAACTGGTCTACGTGGTGGAAGAAGTAATAGACGACGATGAAAAAGTGGACGTCCTTAAAAAAGATCTGGATGATAACACTGAAAGAGAAGAAAGAGAAGTGATCCCAGATGATGACCAGCAAATGGAGAAATATGTCTTAGAGGAGGAACTCCATGAAGACGAATCCAAGCAACAATGAAAATGTTTCAATTAATCTGGAGAAAGCATCTGCTACATATAACGCCACCGTGTTTGCAGCAGGAAAATTAAAGGAAAAATTGAGTTACAAAGTTTGCTGTAAGTTCATGGTGGAGGAGTACGAAGTTGACAAAGAAAGGCAGCAAACTTTACTCATAAAGCTCAGGGCATACGCAACCATAACCACAACATTAGAACCTTTAAGAAGCCGCAGATAAATCACTTTTTGGGATCAGTCATTAAAAAACGAAGATCTAGAGACCGTTTTGACAGATATTGAGGCAGTTCTGAATTCAAGATCGATTACTTCGATGTGAAATTATCAACGAAAGAGCACCGCATTTCGGAAGCCTTTACGAAGCTGCAGTTTATAATCGGCAAAACATTTTCAAATCGGTGTTTGGGATCTTCATCATTAAAAGACGAAGAGCTAGAGATAGTCATGATAGAAATTGAGGCAGTTCTGAATTCAAGATCGATTACTTCGATGTCAAATGTGATCCCCAAAAGATCACCCCATTTCAGAAGCCTTTAGGAAGCTGCAGTTAAATCAGCAAAACATCTTCTTCATCGCTGTTTGGGATCAGCACCATTTAAAAACGAAGAGCTAGAGATAGTCATGACAGAAGTTGAGGCAGTTCTGAGTTTAAAATCGATTACTTCGATTTCGGAAGCCTTTAGGAAGCTGCAGTTAAATCGACAAACCATTTCCAGCATCACAAAAAAACAAAGATCTAGAAACAGTAATGATAGAAATTGAAGCAGTTCAGAATTTCAAATCGATTACTTCGATATCAAGATATATTTATTGCCCAAAAAAGCTTAAACAATTTTTGTATTACTTAAAAGCTTTCCAAACAAAATTTTGTTTAAAAGGAATGGAACAGAATATAAATTCCACGCCTTGCAGCTTCACTGCAAACAACACTTTTCAGATTCATTATTCCTCCCTTATTGAGTAGAAGCGATTGTTCTTCAACGGAAACTTGAGATTTGATTTATAAATTTGCGACAGAAGGCAGTCTTTGAAGACTTTCAAAAGCTCAAAGCAAGCATTGGCAAGGATGGTGCTGACTGCAAAAATACTAAAATACAAAAAAAAAAGGTGCTGACAAAGGAAGCACTAAAGGTGAAATTCCTTGAGTATAACGAAAATATTAATAAATTCATGAAGGCAGATACGCCTTACTGCTTACGACTAGGGTACAAGGTTAACACCCCTATTACGGTTGTCAATTATCAATTTGATATTTGATAAACCTTGAAAATTGGTTCTTTAAACTCAATTTATCAATAAACTAGTCAACAATTCCTTTATATTTTTCAATTTTCTTGTTATTAGCAACTGTCTGCATCATTCTCAATGATCAAAACTTTTATAAGATGGATTTTTAAACATTGAATTTTAAATTTATCAACTATCAAATTGATATTTGACAACCGTAATAGGGGTGTAAGAATTTAGGAAGAGGTAAGACAAATTCTTCAATAAATCTCGCTTGAGGACAATAAAACGTAGTCCAGAATTCTTTTAAGCACCTTATTGAAGATAAAGATCAACAAATAGAAGAGTTTTACTCAATAAGGCTTAAGATATTTTTAACAAAACTGGGCGGGTGTCTAATATATTTAACCGAGCCAAAAATAAATTTTGCGTGAAAACCATTTGGCATTAAGAGAAAATTAACTGGAACGGTTTCACCCAACGATCAAATCTGGAATTTTAGCTGGTCACTATGCTTCCTCGATAGTAACGTAGCTCTGGAGCAGAATTGACTGCAAATTTCGTTCTTCACTGAATCAGAAATTGTGCGCCACGTAGGATTAAATTTATCAAACCGAAAGAGAACTGATGGTTTGATATGAGCTGTAAAGAGGTTATTAGGATCATAGAAGCTTCCTATATTAAAAAAGCCAACCCCTGTGAGGAAAATCGGAAAAAGTTCAAGCAAGCTAGAAATACCTAGTTATGACTCCTCCTGCACCAATGATTTGATGGGACGAATTTTTTTCGGACTTGTGCAGTTGCAAGAGTTCTGAAAGATCTCGAAATCCGCTGGCCCTGATACTGATAGTATCCCTACATTTTTCTAAGGAACGAATTCTTCAACGCTGACAAAACCACTGCATAAGCTTTTCCATCTGTCCAGCCTGTCCCTACAAAACGATGAATCTTCTTCTCCCTCTAACTGTCGTCTATGATTATATCTCATCGAACAGTGACACAAGTTTTTGTATCGTTTTGGAGTAAGTTATACGTTTTACTAGGGCAAATGAGGTAATTTCACTAAACATTTCCAAATAAGATCCGAAATTATCTCATTTCCCATACAATTTCAACCAAATTAGAACCGGTTAGAACTAAGGTAACAACAAATCAAACACATCTAAATCAAATGCTATTGTGAGTCAAAAGCTATTGTGAATCGATAACTTCTTATTGAAATGTCAAATTTAAAAATTTACGAAAATCATAAGTATTAGGTATAATCAGGAAAAGGTGAAAAATATCTATTCAGGACAGCCTCATGCAGCTATGAACACTAGCAAAACGGACAAAGAATCAGCAACGTCATATATGAAAAACGAAGCGATCTTGAACTGATTCGAGACACTATGGATTTCTCGAAACCCCAGTGCCTTGAACAAGGATTCCAGATATATTCTGCGTTGCACCTTACTGGATGATCCGGAGGTGAATGAAAAATTCTGGTTTCACCAACTTGGCTACTTCTCAGTCGATTCAGACACATCCAAAGATCTCTGGTGTAGATGATTCTGTTACTGGCAGACCATTCGTGGACAGTTCAGATCAACAGATTCCCCGGCGTCATTTTTAATTTCTGTTGACTTTTTTATTTTCAATTATAATCAGGGACAATCGACGGTGAAGGAAAAAAATCAACACGGTTGTCAAACGAAATAGGTGATTAGATAAAAACACTTTTTCCGTAATTTGCGAGATTACCTCGTAACATTAAACTCATGGCCCTACGGATTGGAGGTTAGTGCGTTGGGCTAACGACCCAAAACAGTAAAAAAAAAACATTGTAATGAAAGAGACGCGTGAAGCCTCGGATAATGACCGCCTTCTATTTAGCGGACTAGTTGGAAGGCACAGCCTCCAAGAATACGACACAGGATAACGGCTTCCGACTAATCGACTTTGCTGCAGCTAGTACTTCGATGTCAAATAGCACTAGGTTCCCCAGGCGAAGGATACACACATCAACCTGGTGATCTCCAGATGGTCGAACCGCCAACCAAATCTACCATGTGCTAATTGGCGCAAGGCACGCATCAAACATTTTGGACGTGCGAACTTTCCGAGGTGCAAACGTAGACTCTGACGACTTTCTTGTTGTGACAAAGTTCAGAGCCTAACAATCCACCGAAAAGAAAACGAAGACCGCCCAAAGGAAGAAATTCAACATTGCATGACTTAGCACGTCAGAGAAAGCCAGAGACTACAGTGAGCAATTGACCAGGAAACTCTCTGGCGTACACCCAGCCATAAGCGTCAACAGAGACAGCCGAGACCACCATAGGCTACCAACCACCCAGAAAAAAGAACCCGTGGTATGATGATGAATGCGCGATATTGAAGCAGGAGACGGATAATGCACGAATGCAAATGCTGCAACGCAAAACAAGAGCAGCAGGAAAGGAGTACCGAGAAAAGAAGAGGAAAGAGAAAAAAAACCTGCGCAGAAAGAAAAGAGCATCCGCAGCCTCTCAGCTCAAGTATTTCCAAGAGTCCAGCACCGCCACCAAACACCCGCCGCCGGTTCTACAAAACAGCCAAGCATTTGGCATCTGGTTATAGGACTGGCACGCAAGCTCTTCGAAACAGCGAAGGGAACCTAGTCACCGATCACAGGGAATTGTGGACGTGTTTAAGCAGCATTTCCAGCAAATGCTTAATGGGTATTATATAGAGCAATCGACAGGGGAACAAAGAAGCATGTGACCAGTCAATGAAGATCCCGTCCCAGCGCCCAGTATTGAAGAGGAAGAAAGCCATCTACAAGCTTAACAACAACAAATCCGCCGACTTGGATGGCCTACCTTCAACAAGTCTTCTCAGCTACTTGGCTATGGGGACAACATCTACATCATCAGTTGCTTCAAGCGAGCTGAACTTGAAGCATTATCAGCTAGGACAAAACGTCACTTTTGGTAGCAGTAATTTCGAGATAGTCAAGGAGTTCACCTACCTCGAAACAAACAGCAATTCCACGAACGTCACCTTAGTGGAAATCCAACGAACAATTACCCTAGCGAGCGGCTGCTGCTTCGCCAAACCCAAACAAATGCGTTCACAACTCCTATCTCGAAAGACAAAGTGCACGCTAAACAAAACGTTTATTTTGTCAGTTCTACTCTACGTCGCCGCCGGGTGCTGGACGATAAGTAAAAAAGGGAAATTTATACTGGAGAAAAATTCTTCGGCAGATATGTGGGGCTATATGCGAAGAGGGCGATTGGAGGAGAAGATTCAATCGTGAGTTGTACGAGCTGCATCAAGATGTGGATGTAGACAAAAGAGCCAAAACAAGTCGAATAGACAACAACGCTCCGAGTCCCAGCCCCCAGGTTCGAGACGAACAGGAAGACTGAAGCACCGCTACAGGAACCAGGTGGTTACAGGCACAAGAGCGCTTGGTCTTGACGACTGGAGGGAGCGTGGGAGGGACCGCAACAGATGGGAGACCGCAATTTCTCAGACAGAGACCCTCCATGGATCGGGAGCTGGTTAGGAAAGTGTGTATCAGAAAAAATCTTAAAAATTTCTTTAAGTAGAAATGTAAAAATGGAGAGAAATTTAATTGGAAGAATATTGTGTGTAGCATCAGGAAGTTCTGTTTGGATACAAGGGACATTCTCAAACCCTCTTACTCCTTTAACTCAGGCGTTCGGTAATTTAGACAGAACCAGAACTGACTGTTTTTCTCAGACACATAGAAAAAATTATCGTCGACTTTTTCAAATACAATCAATGCTATCGTTGTGGATGGATTTTGCTTTCTTCATACTTAAGGAGATTTATGATTAACATACGATAAAGTCGCTACATTCTTAGAAAAATCTGGCGATTGAATGCAGAGAGTATAACATCACCATCAATTCAAGATATTGAAAGAGATAGACGAAACTGTATAATAGATCAATTTATATACTACATACATATAGCGTGCTGAAGAAAAAAATCAGATAAGACCAGCTAACTTTATAGAAGCTTTTAGAAACTGTTCTTAGAAGTTCTTAAAAGTTCTCAAAAAGAGGCATATACAATAACCTCCCTTAATCTTTGAATCGCGTAAATAAACTTGAAAACACCTTGTCCAAATACTAAATTTCAAATAGAAGCAGTGATGACAAGTGTCAATTCATTATTTTTCTCTTGGTGTAAGTGTTGTTTCCATTATGGCAACTTTCCTACACTATAATTAAATTAATTTATAATTGCTTATTTAAAAATCTTTTAACTATTAACAATTTGACGAAAATTTGCGCAGTCCAACACATTGTATGGTAAGGACTGCATTCCAGGTGAAACAATCAAGAAAGTCATTACAAGAGTTCCTAAGTCCAAACGAAGACGACATAAGAAAACAAATTAGAGAAAAAGGAGTTTATAGTGAAGTGGACCACATAAATTTTAAGTGTGGAAAGGAATGTGAACAGAAACCATATCATGGAAGAGCACCTACAAAGCAATATAGCAGTCCTATACCGGGACTATAGAGAGATAGAATATGGTTTTTGAAGTGAACGGACGTGTTTTTAGGTCGCTCTTGGAAAATAAATAAAATAAATAAAACAAATAAAATAAATAAAATAAATAAAATAAATAAAACAAATAAAATAAACAAAATAGATAAAATAAATAAATAAAATAAGATTAATAAAATATAAATAAAAAAAATTAAAGAAATAAAATAGATAAAATATATTTTATACTTATTTACTCAATTGATCATGCTTTACACTTTAAGATACAATACCTATCTTATAAAATAGTAAAGCTTCATAGAAGATATAATTAATGTATTTTCTTAAGGCTAGTCTATAAGGAAAATATTAACTATACATAAATAAATAAAATTAAAATGAAAAAAGGAGGGCAAGGAGGACAAACGAAGAGAGTCTAGCGAGGAAGAAATGAAGAGAGAAAGGCCGTCAAAACTCGAAAGATTGTCGAGAAATATGAACACGGGATCAATGGGAGATATTAAAATAAATAAATAAATTGGGTGGCGCAACAGCTCATGGAGAACCAGGGCCTAGTGACTTACAACTGGGAGATATTATTCATTTATGGCAGAGGAAGAGAGAACAGGCGAACGGAGTTTAGCAAGAGAATGAGGAATGAATCGAGGTATTCCAAGCTAGCAAGAAAATCCCACGATCGCCGCAGAAGAAGGAGGGAGAGGAGTCGAAAGTAGAGGATATTGAGAAATATGAGGTATGAATTCAAACAGGAGATGCAAGAGGTGAAAGAGTTGAGAATGGAGATGAACGAAGAACTGGGAAAGATGAGAAGAAATAAGAAGAGTTGAAAAGGAGAGAGAAGAACTGAAAGATGAGGAAAGAGGGCTAGCTAGGAGGATAGAAGAATTAGAGATGAAAGAACAAAGCGAACGGGAGATAGAGGAGAGAATAACAAATATTAGAGCGGAAATTGAAGAAGGAACAAGTACAATAAGTGGTGAAAGAAAATCTAGCGGAGAGGATGAAAAAGATGTAAGCAAAGATAGAAAGACAAGAAAAAGAAAACCGAAGGAGGAATAATGATTAAAAACGTGCAGTTGCGAAGCACAATAAAAGAAACGATAGAAAGAATATTCGAAAGGATAGGAGTCCAAGCAAGGGTAGGTGAAGCAAGGCAGGTCGGAAGGAGAGGTGCAGGCAGGAAAGAAGGTATGATAGAACTAAAGATGGAAACATTTCACTAGAGGTGATGAGAAAGAAGGCCAACCTAAGAGGAAGAAGGGAAAGAATTGAAGAGGATTTAGCGTGGAAAGAACGAAAAATACAGTGGCTGATAAGGGATCGAGCAGAAGAAGAAAAGAGAAAAGAAAAGCATGTCATTATAAGATATGGGAGACTGATAGTAAATGGGGATACATGGGTTTGGGATAAAAAAAAGGTCATAAGGAAAATAATAGCTAAGAGGGAGAACAGGAGAAACAAATGCAGAGTGAAATTAATAATAAAACCGTGTCAATTAATAATAAATGATCTTGATAAAAGCACATCCAAAGAGATCGGGACATCAATGCTAAGATAGTTTAAGTGAAAAATTTGCGAACACATCCGAAACGTTACGACTCAAAAAATAAACCACAATTTACTAACCTTGAGCCCACTTAGAAGATTGGTGTGCAATGGTCTGGGAAAGAAATTAATTACATCGATTTAGATTCTATGACTATGCAGCCGTTATTAATTTTCTTTCCACACAAGAATTGGACCTGAATGAATTTACTAGTTTTAGACAAGAAGATGATAGTATCCTCATAAAAGAAAATGTAACCTTAAATGAACTAGTGATTTCACAAGAAGAATTGGTATTAGCAGTTTTGAATCGTCTTGGGAGATCTTTAGGGTCATCATGTGATATAATGTTTTTGAAATCTTATCAAATAATATAAAATTAACATCAATCACATAAGTATAAATGATTTAAGACATGTTGATTTGAACCTGTTTATAGTTGTTTTAATGAAAGTCCAGAATTGTTAAGGGTATGTTATTGTGTCATGATCCAGTCAAACTTCTTTTTTGTCAATGTTCTACCTTCCTCCATTCATAATGCACGTTTTTATTTCCATCTTAATCTATAATTAGCTGAACATAATCAAGCCTTAGTTCCCTCTTTGTTAACATCTGTTACAATCATCGGTATTTATAAGTGGACATTAAATAATTATAAAGAGTTTTTACCACTTATGACAAAAAAGATCTAGTGATGACAATCATGTTATCTTTGAGAATTCAAAGAATAAATTTCATGTAATCGAAAGAAATTCTTATTAAAATTCTGCCCCCCCCTACCTACGCACCTGTCCTAATCCTAGCAACCATTCCCTATACCATCAACTCCCACAACCAATCATATATACCTTCCCTATATATTTATCTACATACTTGCCCACCTGACTACACACTTACCCATACGACTGCATGCACTCATAGCATGTATACACTGCGAGCTGCAATCAACAACTGATTACTTACCCAAGGTCACCAAATAGATCAACAGTACTTAACATAAATTCCCCACGCTAACCGAAGAACAACAACAGCATGAACTAGGTGTGGTGAAATTATATTAGAAAATATATACGAAGAAGGAATAGCCCGGGAGGTAACGACAGATTTCATCAACCCATTTTCTCAAGCTTCATTTTTTGTGTATCAATCATTTGAGTGAAATACAAATATATTTTCAAGGTCTTACAACACAGTTGTACAACGGGGGGTTACAAGAGGGGTGCAAAATCCGCAAAAAAATGACAAAATTAACTCATTTTCTCAAGCTTCAAACTTTCTGTACGCATTATTTGGGACATAAGAAGCAAAAATTATGAGGTCTTACAACTTCATTCTACAACGAAGGTCGTCTTAAAACCACCTAAAACCCGCAAAAAAAACTAAAAATTAACTCATTTTCTCAAGGATGGAACCAATTTTAATTTATGGTTGGCATCTTAACAAATAAAAATTAGTAGGTCTTACACCCATAACTTACAACTAAGGCCGTCTTAAAAATTGATGAAAGTGAGGGAACAGTGTATTTTTCTACTGAAATGCATATCATCAAAGCTAATTATCTCAGAAAGTATTGATCCTACGTCAAAAATTATAACACACAAATTGTTGGCGACAAATTTTTCAACAACTTTTGCCCGAAACAAAAATTAAGATTCAAACTTCATTTAAGACATTTATACCAACCAACTAGTGTTTATGCAAAAAGGGCGTCCCAAAAGTAATAGTCAAAATGGAAGCTAATGACAGACTAGATTATTTTCCCTTATGAAAAATATTTGATCATAAATACTTAATTTTAATTTCTGTTTTTGACTAAGAACTTCTTTTATCAATGTACAGGTAAAATAGAAGGGGAGAGGGGGGTAGTTTGGGACAGGGGCAGCTTAGGCCAAAAAAGTATCAAAACAAATAGTTTTTAATACCTACTTAATCCCAATTTTACAGTGGCAATTCTTCCTCAAATAGATATCTGATGACATTTAGGACGATATCAGCTTTCAAAAAATAATTAAAAATAAATGTTTGTTTTCCGGTACCTACACGTTGTATTTTTTTGTCGATCTAAGACGTAAGCATTTTAGAAAAAAGTACCTGGAATAAACGCTGAAAAAGTTCTTTATCATCATATTTAGTTATTTTGTGATGATATATTAAACAATATTTTTATTGCTTAGAATTGTTTAAAAAAAAATAGTTTGTATGTCTACTTGGGGTACTTTTGGACAGTAGATGAGGGGCATATTTGGACATGTCTAAACTAGACTAAGATTTAATATAATAAGTAGCTTTTCAAAAAGTGAACAGTGGATACCTACAGTTTAAAACATACTGGCGACCAAGTGTTTAGAACCTCGGAAGAAGATATAGACGTTTATTTCAACAAATCTTCGAAAGTGCATTATGGCCTGGTTTATCTTCAAGCAAATAATCTTCCTTTCCAGTACGCTAAGGCATTAGAGAAAGACAATCTCCTACGACTTATTTTAACTAATGTTATGTATTGAAATAATTTATTATTGTCTAATAATGCGTGTTTAAAGGCATGTCAAAACTGCCCCAGGGCTGTCCATAACAACCCCTCCTAGGGGGACAGATTTGGACACTTATAACAGTTTTTTAAATAGAAAAATATATATGCATAAAATACAAACTAAGGTATGAAAGGGCATCTATTTCCAAGGAATAATAACAAAGAACAACGTCATTCAAGAACAAATTTTATATTGTGATGTACGAGTGTTCCAGGTTGGTTTTTTGTAAAAAGTGTCCTAGGGTGCCCCCTCTCCCCTACAAAAAGTCTTTTGAATAAGACAAAATTACTTCCATCATGAAACTTGGTGAAAACATTTCATGTACTATAAGAATGAAAAATCAAAAGAGTCTATACAAATATTTCACATGGAAGGGTGTTTTTTTGAGGGGGAGAGGGGGGAAATTGTGGTGTATCAAACAGAAAAATTAACTTTTGTGCAACCTCATATGACACATGTTTCTAATGAAGTTTTGAGTGCTGAATCAAATAATGACCAAGATGATACGGCCTCCAAGAAAAAAGAAAAAAGTTATTGTAAATTTTATGTTAAGAAGACTTTATTTTCAGTATAAAAGTAAAATATTACCGGAAACCAGTAGAAAATACTGGTTCGTCGATAAAACTTGGCATCAATGGTTCATTTGACATGAAAAGCAATAATAAGAAGAGTTTATAAAAATATCTGTGGTTAAAGGGTGTTTTTTTTTTTAAGTTTGGGGCTATGGTGAGATTATCCTACCATAAAACCTGTGACAAAATAGTACCCTCATTAAACTCATGAAATGTGTTTCATTTACTATGAGAATGAAGAAAAAAAGGAGTTTATAAAAATATTAAGAGAGAAAGGGTGTTTTTGTGGGTTTGGTAAAGGCTGTTATTTGTTTTTGGAAACAATTTTTGTTTTTGGAAAAAGTATTCTACTTTCCTTCACCCATATTAAAAGCATCCTTCTACCATATAGATATTTTTAAAGACTCTTTTGATTCTTCTTTCTGGTAGTTCATAGGACATTTTTGTAAAGTTTCTGAGGGTACCATTTTTGTCACAGGTTTTAAAGTAATTATCAAAAAAACACCCTTTAACCAGATATTTTTATAGACTCTTCTTATTTAGTATTTATGATCAAATATTTTTCATAAGGGCAATAACCTAGTCTGTCATCAGCTTCAATTGTGGTTATTACTTTTGGGACGCCCTTTTTTCATATAAAGAAGCAAATATATAGGTAGATAATGTACACTAGTTGTTTGGTATAAGTGTCTTAAATTAAGTTTGAATCTTAATATTTGCTTACAAAATTTGAATGATTTAGCAAGTCAGATCGCATTTTGATTCAATGCGGTGAGTTGCATTGTAAGCAATTTCAGCCCTATATAGAGGGCTACAGAGCCGTGCCACGAAAATAATAGTCATATGAAAATGATGGAAAATTTAAGGGCTACAATGTTGCTATGACTTTTTTTACAAAAAATGTATGGTTTATTCATAATGTCGAAAAAACCATTGTGACAGCAAATCTAGTTTTCAAACACCTACAACTTTTATAACTTTTTATATATTCAAAACTTTGAAAAAAGTTTCGGGCAAAAGTTGTTGAAAAATTTGTCGCCAACAATTTGTGTAATTTTTGACGTAGGATCAATACTTTCTTAGATAATTAGCTTCGATGATATGCATTTCAGTAGAAAAATACACTGTTCCCTCACTTTCATGAATTTTTAAGACGGCCTTCGTTGTAAGTTATGGGTGTAAGACCTACTAATTTTTATTTGTTAAGATGCCAACCATAAATTAAAATTGGTTCCATCCTTGAGAAAATTAGTTGATTTTTAGTTTTGTTTGCGGGTTTTAGGTGGTTTTAAGACGACCTTCGTTGTAGAATGAAGTTGTAAGACCTCATAATTTTTGCTTCTTATGTCCCAAATAATGCGTACAGAAAGTTTGAAGCTTGAGAAAATGAGTTAATTTTGTCATTTTTTTGCGGACTTTCCACCCTTGCTGTAACCCCCCGTTGTAAGGGTGCGTTGTAAGACCACCTAATTATTGATATAGATTAAGGGTACTTCACATACAAGAAAAATGAAGCTTGAGAAAATGGGTGTGAAATTTCTGTCGTTACCTCCCGGGCTAGAAGAACTTCACTGAAAGCAGCAAACGTTCGACGATCAAGCACATTGATGGTGAGTTTTACCCGACAAGCAAATAGAAGAGCGGTTGTCCCCTTGGCGCCTCCACACGTCTCTATTATCAATGATGGCCTAGGACATGGATTCACCATCCATTAGGCTAGTTGCTATCAGCCAACCAACCTCCTGCCGTCCATCTGTGGCAAAGATAGAACAAAACTACTCCCCCGCACTCCTACGTAAACGAAAATACTATTCAATAAGAAGTGATGACGTGGTAAAAATCAGCATCAAGACCACCTTCGTGGAGTATCGATACCGCCGCGTGCGTCGTCGTGGAGTACAGACGTTATACCTGACAAAGACTTCCCCCCACCAGAGGTAAGGCGTCTTTAGAGTAAAGTACCAATAAATAAGTATTTGCCAGTTTCGACTGTGATTTTCCGGATTCATCCGTGATTTGCCAGATTCGTCTGTGATTTGCCAGTTTCGACTGTGAGTTGCCGGAATCGTCTGTGATTGCCAGATTCGTATGTGATTGACCGGATTCATCCGTACCAGAATCGTATGTAATTACTGAACCAGATTCATCCATTCAATCGTTGGACCCCGACCAGGATACACGCCGAGGTTCAGCCCATCTACAAAGGCACCTGTGAACAGCTCAATCATCCCTGGATAAGGACGAAACTAAGAGGGTGAGAGTTTATATTTTATAGCGAGGAATCGACCGATGCATAAGGACCAAGCATCACCAAAAAGTTTTTGTTAGTAAATACAATATACTAGAAGTTAAAAAGTAAAGAGAATAATTGTGATTTAAAGCTCAATAAATAATTGACTTAAACTGAAGTTTCGTACTTCTTTAGTAAAAAAGTTAACTTTTCTAGGATTATGTTTTCCGCAACCGTACACGTTGGTCCTTGCTCGGGCGCCACTTTATTCCAGTATTGTTAGTTAGATAAAAAAATAATTTTCTTATTTTTACGATCTTTCCGATGGATCTAGGGTCCCTGGTATTCAAATTATAAGAAGTATTACGCTATAGGATTGGCAACTTAGATGAAAGTGACAATGTCCAGGTCGAGGATTATTATCGTAAACTACTCCTACCACCATATGAGCATATAACAGAAGAGTTTGAAACATGAAATCTTAGTTGGAATCTACTATGTCTTCCATTGTACTGGTAGTAGAAACAATGCGAGTGAGGTTAATAGGGCTCTGAGCGTATCCCCAAGAAGTTTGATGTGTTCAAGTGGATCAATTCAGTGCTGATCCATTCCTACAGTATCCCTGCATTAAGGGCAGACCTTTCTTCTCCCTTTAAAGCTTGGAGATTGTCATATTATATAATAATCGCAAGTTCAGAAGCCGGTTTCAATAACGCACCCAATACCCGATCTTAGCCTCGTTGAAGTCTTTATCAAGGGAATCTTTGTCTACTTCTTTCAAGATCGAAGAATTAAACTAGTTTCTTATGTTTTGGATCACAGATATTTTGAATGGCACTCCCTTGCTCTTCCTTTTAATTGATCATGCTATTAGGAACAAGAACGGATAAGTATTATATTGAAGGGAGATTCATATCACATTCATAGCTAATTGTATCCTGATTGAAAAAGTTCCGAATCATTTCTCCAGAATGAGGGAAAATAGCACCTATTATTGGAAATCCTCAAGAGAGTTTTCACAATGCGACACTGGGAATCTAAGATTCATTGTTTTACATCTAATCACGGATCTATAAATAATTTAATCCTTTTTGTCATCGTTTAGAGAACCTGGATATTGATTGTATTTATTTCTGGAATAAGCTGACTAGTACAGCCATTACACCAACAAAAATGTCGACGCTTTGTACTGACTTAAGAAGGAAGTACAAAATTGTAAGGAAACCCAACTCCTCATCTCTTTGATATTGAATGGCCTTAAGAATCATGTGCTTGAATCTTGAGAAGAGCGGGTGAAGGAAGTACAAAAATGTTAGGAAACCCAACTCCTCGTCTCTTTGATACTGAATGGCCTTACGAATCTGTTTATTTGAAATATAGTTTGATGAACTCAGTCCTTGTGGAATGTTTAAGGATAATGGATTCAATAAGCTTAGAGAATGTCTGAACACCAGGTACACATAGCCGCCAAGTCCCTAGATTGACCATCAGTAATTCTGAATTGAGGCCCGTTGTGCCATCAAATATCAATCTTAAAAACGTCAAACTTTCTGTGATAGGATCAGGAAGCATTCGAATTACAAGCAGGACATTATAGTTTTGTAAACTAGTGTTATGTGTTGGTTGTTCTCCACAACATCTAACTTTTCTATATTTTGCAGTCGATATTGTGTACACATTACTTGGTTATCTCATTGGGCCAGTATCCGTGTGAACTATACATAGTAGCAAGAAATTCCCAAAAATAATATCTGCAGAAGCCGGAAGCCAAATCCGGCGGCTCGAATGGCCTACCTGCGGAACTCTTCAAGTATGGAGGAGATGTCCTGGTAGGGTGCATGCACCAGCTCATCAACCAAGTGTGGGAGAAGGAAAGTCTGCCCGACGACTGGTCAAGTAGCTCCATATGCCCAAACTACAAAAAAGGCGATCCCATGTCCTGCAAGAACTACAGAGGCATATCCCTGCTTAATGTTGCCTACAAGATCCTTTCGAATGTACTATGTGAGCGTCTAAAACCTTTCTGCAACACTATGATCGACACGTGTTGATCAACGATAAACCAAATCTTCACGTTGAAGCAAATCCTGAAAAAGAGTAACGAATTTCAAGTCGAGACCCACCACCTATTCGTCGACTTCAAATTATAGCATAAGTCGCCAAGAGCTTCTATTGGCGATGTCGGAACTCGAGATCCCAAAAACCTGATCCAGATATGACGTTACAAAATACGCAGTGCAACGTGCAAATGGGTAACAGCTCATCCGAGTTATTCCAGACGTGTACAGGGTTCAGACAAGGAGATGCGCTATCATGTGACTTCTTCAACCTAGTCCTGGAGCAGATAGTGCACAAGAGTGGTGTTAACATGGAAGGCACTATCGTCAACACGTCTTCTCAACTGCTTGGATATGCGGACGACATCGATATCATCCGGTTTTGTAGCTATAAACGAAACAATAAAGTGAAGGGGTTTTTGGTAGACTATGGTCAATTTAAAACGCCGTCATTTACACGAGGACATTTTAGCCAACTTGAATAAATATTCTGTGTGAGTCAAATGGTGAAAAAAACAACAATACTCTACGAAAATATCCATCCTCGCAAAAAGAACTCGCTTAACGTAAAAGCCTATATTGAATTCCCTCAAGTATTTCAATTGGCAGGTGAAGAGGAGTCTGTGGTAGTTATTGCCATAACAGATACTGGTGATGTCTATTCATCAAGTAACGATCTACAAAAAACGTCCATGATCGACTAAATTTCGTCATGAATATAAATTAAATGATCATAAAGAGAGTAAGAAGTTTTTCTCAGATGATGAGAAGACCAGTCAGTACAGTACAGTTGCTGTAAGCTTTTCGTATTAGCTGTAGATTTCCCTCCACTAGTCGTAAGGGATCTCAAGCTCTTAGAACTATGAATAAATATTTGTTCTATTTAAGTCTTTTTAAAAATTGATCCTAGACATCAAAAATAAATCTCTCGAAAGATTGGCTTAGAAATTTATCTATCTACAGGAATTTTTTTTTTGAGGTTCGACGCGAGGATCTAACGACCAAAGGATTTTGGGCAAAAAATCATGCAGATGAGAATAAACAAAAAAAAAATATTTGAGTAACTACTTAAGACTGGAAATTTTATTAAAGCGTGGTTTTAGTGACACACTCGAACCAGTTCCAGAAGAGACTGCAGTCAATCAAACCTGGACCTGAAGCATTCAAGAACATTAATAGACTAATCGACCAAAAATCACCAGTTGAAGCCATCGTTTCCCATTTGATGATCCAGTCTTCCTTGGTGAAATTGAGGCATCCATCCAGCAGACAATGATGCCCAACTTGGATAGAGCAATGTTTAACGACACCAATCCTGCAAGTGATCCAGTCGACAGCCCAAACATGAGCATCCCAGAGGAGATAGCTGAGATAATTAGCAATTCCAAGCCAAACAACAGTTAGCAGAAGTGGAAAACTGCATAAATCGTGGCGATTCCCAAGAAATGTGAAAGGAACCTCCTCAACAATCTAACTAAGCTCTTGGAAGAGCTGGTACTCAGGAAGCACCAAGGTTATGGTGTTGTTAGCCATCATATTTAACAATTGCATCAACAACAGTTACCTTCCCCAGAAGTGGAAAACTGCATAAATCGTGGCGATTTCCAAGAAAGGTGAAAGGAACATAATCACTAATTATAGGCCGATATCTTCTAAACAATCTTACTAAGCTCTTGGAAGAGCTGATACTCAGGAAGCACAAGATGTTCTGTAGTGAAAACAACACCACAGCTTCAAACAACAATCAAGTTACTGTCGGATGCTTCCTGGATGTCGAGGAAGCATTCGACAGTGTATGGATTGAAGCCCCTATCCATAAACTCCACACACTAGGCTTTACCTTAGCACTAATCAAAATTATATTTCCATTTGTTTCTTGGGGGCTTTTCCGTGCAACTGGAGAACTGCAAATCGACAGTGAAGAGCATCAGGGCTGGAGTTGCCCAAGGTTTGAAACTTGGACCATCTCTACAATATCATGACCTCTGAGCAAACAATTTCAAGTGAAGGCGTGAACCTATTCTTCGCTGATGACTCACTTACATATTCCAAATCATTCTTTCCATTGATAGCTTTCCGAGAAGTCGAGACACACATCCGCAGATGTAGTGTCTTAGCTGGAAGCATTAGAAGCATCACCCTAGCACTCCCCGACGGAACAAGATTACTAGCAAAACGCAGCGCCAAATACCTAGGCATCAACTTCAACGAGCTGTTGAGATTCAACCCACATTCATCGACTGTCCTCAAAAAAACCAATTTTGCTTTCCACCGCCTACCTCTACCCACTGATGAAGAAGAAAACTGGGCTAAGCCAACATACAAATCTAATCTATAAGCAACTCCTGAGACGAGTCATCAGTTACAGCTTCCCAGTTTGGTTCACCATCTCTAAAACGGCTATGAAGGAACAACAAATATTTGAGAGGAAAATCCTGAGGATCTACACTGGGCTTTACTTTGATCGTCAGCGGCGTTAGCATTTCAAGAACGAGTAACTCTACTGAGGAAAAGTACTTATTGCTACCTGTAGATGAGCTGGTTAGAAACATCGTCAACCACCCAAATTAACTGATGAGAAGGATGACAAACCAACAACGAGATCCGGAACAAAAGTACCAAGGCGCTATGGAAATCACAACAACCAACGATGAAGCAGCAGTACCCTTCCTCTCTAATCCAGGGTCAGGAGATTATCGTGGCTAAACACCAACTCCACCCCACCCTAAATAAATATACTACCACTGGAAAACCAACTACTTCTAGTCGCGCACCGTCAATCTTCATCATCTGCCTTAATAAATAAAATAAAGTTGTTGGCGCAACAACTCGTGGAGAACCAGGGCCTAGTGACTTACAACTCTCAACCATTCCTGTGCGTGTTTAATAGCAGGAAAGGAGGGACCCTACAATTTTCGCCGAGTTCGAACGGCTAAATGAGAAGCACTTATTCATGACAAATATACTCTTGGAGGATTTGTCGGTTCGTCGAGAAAAAATTTCAGTTTTTAGGTGGCAGCCGCTGGGAATCGAACCCAGACCTTCGGCATGACAGCCCAACGCACTAACCATTATGCCACGAGCTATATCATCTGCCTTGCTCATGCAATTTTTGTTTATTTCTGGATTTAAAGTGAATTTAAAGTTAGTTGCCATTAAATTTTAACTAACCTTAAATTAAAAAAAAAAAAACTTTAATACTATGATCACTGTAGTGTAAATGATGTTAGCGATAGATCGTTTAAAATGTCCTACTAGTAATATAAAAAGAGATTCTGTTTTTCTGGACATGAACTGTGAAGGAAGTGAGCCAATTATTGTTTCGTCATCTTTTTATCTGGCGTTGGAAAGATAATGCTCTTGTTACCATAAAAACTAATTACGACAACTTTGAACCACTATGAAAAGTAAAAGTTTGGTCAACAACAGAAAAAAGACATTCCTCAGCAAAAACCATAGGTTGCATTATTACAAAGACATGACAGCATCTATAGAGACGAGCTGTATAGAGCAATGTCTAGTTTTGGAATCCCTCCCAAACTCGTCCGTTCGTGCAGGATGATGATCAAGGTCGACAAGGACCTCACTGATACATTTGATTTCGTTAAAAAGTTTCAACCCCATCACACGGCGCAGTGAAGGAAAACAGCGTAACAGATGGCGCATTCAAGTGGAAGAGGACCTCAACCAAACTTGGCGTTGGTGACAGCTAGCTAGAAACCGAGCCAGCAGATAGAAGCTCGTTGGTTCTGTGAGGCCAAGAATAACATCAAAAGCAACTGGCGAGAATTATTATTCTCAACAAGATAAACAGATTCACCAGATATTTTAGCGAAAATCATGAAATGTGAAGCCCCATATATTTCGGTGTCAACAGTTCAGAGACGATTAAAAGAAGATTTGATAGAGAGAGTAGGGGGAAGTTTAAGATACAACGACGTAAGTCTGCTAATTAAAATCGATGGAATACTTTGAAAAGAAGAATATCATCAAACTCTGAAACGTCAAGCTATTACTTCTGGTGTTCGTTTGATTGGGCAAGGCTTCACATTTCAGTGAGACACTGACCCCAATCCAAATTCGAAGCTCTGTAAAAATTATCAAGGAGTGCTTAAAATACTAGAACATCATTTCATATGTTAGGACCATAGGAAAGAATTATTTACGTTCTGGGGCCAAAACAACAAAAACTCCAAATATGCCTAATGTACCAAAAACTGTGGTTCACAATCACGGAGGACAGTTCCCTAAAAAAAAAAAAACAAATAAAAAATCAACAGCGTTGGCGGATATGTCACAGTAGAGTTCAATGGATATGTGAGAGGTGTCAAAGTACTTTTTGGATCGAATAAGTCTGTTTTAAAATATTTCACACCTAAGCTTAGTTAAGAAAGTGACCAAATCGACACCTTGTGCTATGTCCGTTTCTGCTGTTTTAAGATAGTGGCACCAATGTGTAAAGGTAAGAAGTAGTATGTACTTTCATATACACACATTTTTTGAGAAAGCTACATATATAAACCAGAAGAATAGTAAAATTCCCAAAAAATGGCTAATGGATGACTGAAAATGTCGATTTAAATGTATCGATGCAATCAGAGTTGCGCAACAAAACACACTGCTTCAGGAGTATTTCGAGTTTTTGGGGATGCAGTACGCCAAAAAGATTGTTTGCGTTTCCTCATTGAAGAAACCCGCATAGCCAAGAAGAGAAAAGATGATTTGGGTTTTTATAAAATTGTGAGCTGCTCAAAAATTAATTTGTAACACTTTTGCTATTTCCAAAAGAATTCCAAACGACCGACGCATTTCTTCTGAGAATAAATTCCAACGGAACCTAAAGCAGAAAGCATGAGAGAAAAGGGAGGCCAGAAGTTTTTCAGGATTCCTTCTCATTACTACTGCCAGCAAAGTTCTAGATTATACCCTCCACCAGACCTCTTAATTAAAAGGAAAAAAACTGAACAAAAGCTGTTAGGCGCTGAGAAAGTGGTGTGATAGTTCGGTTGGTCCAAGCTCAAAAGGAGCCAAAAATTGTTCTGCTGACCCGGGAGTAAATTGTGAGTAAGTGAACCAATCGGTTGAATGGTAAAACGACGATTGGTTCCAGCAAAGATTTGTTTTGGTTTTGAAATATCAATGTGACAGTTCAACTTATCACCTTCCATTGTAAATTCCAGCCCAAATAGTTCGGAAATTAAACTAATCACGTTCAGTTACAGAAACCCGATTTTTTTAAGAGCCGATAATTGAGGAATGAGTGTTACATTTTTTAACGATTCGAAAAGTTATAGCCTGAGTTACAAAACATGGGTTCAGGAGAGAGATGTTTACATAGATACTACCGATGACAACATTGACAGAGAATAAATTAATCGACAAACCCGGTCATATTCATAATATGGAAAAGACCAGATGTCTACTAAACAATCGACCTTCTATCCTTATTGCAGAGAAGGGATCGCGCAACGTTACTGCAATAACTTTGGCAGAAAGTGGAGAGACTATGATAATTATTGCATGCTGAAACGCAGAAGGAAATTTCTTACCACCAGCCTGTGTATTTAAGTTAACTAACTTCAGAAAACAGTGAGGTTGGAAACTTTTGATAATGTTGTTGTTAAAAAGTAAAGTCAAAAAAGCTGAATTCGAAGACGGAATGCCACGGGGGTTGTGGTTTGCATGGGCCACAAATCGGTCTATGTCAATAGTGAAAAATTTTAAACGTGGCTTAAGAATTATTTAATTTCAAAGAAAGCCGGAAAGTAAGACGATTCTTATCTTGGATAGTCACTTGGAAATTTTAAAACCTTTCAAACACATTTATTATGAAGCCTGTAATAGGTTCATAAAAAGCAATCTCACAAGAAAATTATTTCGTCTCAAGTTTGGAATGATATTGTCCCAGGCGTTCACCAAATCTGCAAATTCTGGAAATGGAGTTTTTTCCACTGAATTCTGATGTTGTACAAGAATTTAAAGTAACATCATTATGGAAAATAGATGGCGATGACCGTCAGAGATACCAGACTACAGCACCACTGGAAATCACAAGTCCAAGTATTGCTTAAACTATTGATAATTATCAAACTGCTATTAGTTAACAGCAGGAGGTTCTGGACACGCCTAAGGGTGATATTTAAGTGCAATTATTCCCAAGAAATGCTGAGATTGATTTCTCCAATACCTTAAACCTCAAGGAGTATCAAACCAAATCCAAGATCTCAAAAGTTTCGGGTTTTGACATTGTTGAGACCTGAAATGTACAGTGTAAACATCAAATTCAAATCCACACGATGAGTATGAAAGCCTACTATCACAGATACTAGAGTTACATAGATATCGCATCCAGTACAAATAAAAATGACCATTTTTTCAATATTTTGTGATTGCAAGCTCTTTTGTTTCGTCCTCAAAAATAGAGTCGTTTGATCAAACTACTGATGACTTGTTGTTGACATTTTGTATTTATGTCTATGTATGTAAATCTATCTTTTTTAACATCATATGTGGTCCACAACTCACACAATATTGATATTACTGGGATGTAGCTCTACGTCCCACGATAAAAAAGTAGTCATTTTTATTTGCTCTGCGTGCGATATCTATGTAACTATAGTATCTGTGCTACTATACTTTATTCAAATGTTGATTGGAAGTGTACCTCGCATCAAATTCTCTTTTTTTCTGTACGTTGGTACACATGTTTTTTTTATTTCGGCCACCTTGATGATGTCATTCAATTCAATTCAATTAAATTCAATTCAATTCAATTGAATTTCATTATGTTCGCATATCCCAAATCATCCAGTCGTTTTTCGAAACATTTTATAAAACTTAATTTATCTTAAAATTATAACTTGCAAATTGGAAAACTTAAATAAATATAAAGTGCCTGCATCTAGAAATAAAGAAAAAAAGCAAATAAAACATCATTGTGTCGCCTGTAAATTTCATCATGGATATCAGTGGAAAATAAGTGCACATAAATACAGACATCATCGATCACATAAATCAAGATTACAACGGCAGCAACTTTTGTCTACAGTGAGAACACTACAAAAACCTTTGTTTAACGAACTGTGTGTCATATTTGGATAATCCTGTCAGTGAATAAATTTGCTTGTCAAACCTACATTTCTTCGCCTGCGACTCAAGTTCGTAAATTGTTCGTCATCGTCATCTCGACATATTCTCTCGACGGCACTCAATTTGTGAGACAAATAGAACGACAAAATGGCTGACGTTTTCTTGCATCCAGTTGAAAGAACGTAATCGTATCTAAGAACCAAAACTTCAAATGAACGCTGAGATTCGAAGAGAGGTGCTGGATATTGATCGAAGACGTTTGTCTGCTCATGTGCGGTAGTTCGTTGTTAATTGGGAATATCATTGACGATACAAACGGTGGAGCCTGGTTGAACTGTGGAAAAATATTTCTCATATCGATGTTTTTGGATTCAATTCAGCCAAGATCCGACATTGAGCTTACGGGTCGTTTCTTCTTGAATAGCGGCTACGATGTTAGAGAGCGTTTGGACGGGTCATTCAGCATTTAAAATACTCATTGAGTCTTAAGATGAATGACGAGCAAACTTACAAACTTTTTAAGAAAATCTCCAAAGTTGCAAGTTGTTCAATTAGGATGAATGCACAATAGCACACAAGCGAGCATTGGATGTGCTTGATCGATCATTGCGGAAAAACGCAAGACGTTTTTGGGAGAGCAATGATACTACTGGACGGCAATTTCCGCCTGCAGCTGAATTAAAATTTTGCTTGAATTTATCGTATTTCTGACGATACGCTGCAGTTGACGATGAACATGCGAGTTAGAAATGACCGAATTCTGGTTGATGCTGCAACTGGTCTGATTTCATTTCCTTCGAATATTTGTGAGTTCAAATCATCGAGGGAAGAATTGTTTAGCAAAGTGTTCCCAAACATCGTCACCGTTCGCAATTATTTGAACCACAATTAGCTGAGTGAACCCTCGGTGAAGAATAAAGACGAGGATGATTTGAATTTAATTATTCCAAATCAATTGGCAGGCAGAATGCATCGTTTTATAAATAATGACGAAGCAAGAAACTATCCAACTGAATTAACGAATTCGTTGGATGTGTTCGGTCTTTAACACATTTTACAAACCAAAGACTGCTCTAATGCTGCACAATCTGAACTAGCCAAAGCTGTGCAATGGAACCAGGTTGAAGATGAAGAAACTCATGACCATGAGGAACGTCCTCAAAGCCATCAAAATCAAAGGCAAGTTCATAGGCGAGGGAGTCATCATTCACATTCCAAGAATTCCGATGATACCGACCGACTTGTTGTTCAAGTTTAGGCGCTTGATTCGCAATGACAGCCAAAAGTAGGCAAGTGTATTTGGAATTTGATTGTTTTCGCACGGAAAACTGTACGAGACGTGCCGGACAATAAAACAATCAACGTTATTTGTTACGGCACGTCAAAGATCATCATGTTAGGTATGATTTTAAAGAGCTTAACAAGAAATAGAAAAATTATTGACTTAAAAAGGAGATATGGACACTGCATCAGTTATAAAGGCGTGTCGTCGCGGACGAAGAACTAGAAACAGAAACAACATATACAAACTTTAATTGAAAAGTCTAGCTTATGGCAAGGAGAAAAGACTAAAGAAATATCCCGAACTTTTCACTGATATGCCACATATGACAATTTTGATCGTTTTTTTGAAACTACAAACGGAAAAGATACTCTGCAGGATACAGTAGGATTTATTTACAAAAAAAAATGAGTTCAAACCAAATCGAAGAATCTGAGATAACTGAAGCTTCGACTTTAAATAATGAAAACAATTCGCCACATAAGAAAAAAAAAAAACAGAAAAAGAAATTTAGGAAGCCGTGCAGAAGAAATTCTATATCCTAAAAAAAAAACAAAAATTAAAAACAAAGAAAAAGGGAACAAAGTTAAAAAATGGCTAAAGATTAACAGAAACCTTACATACTCGTACAGGTTACATCCGATCTTGCGATAGAAAAAGTAGAACTTCAAAAACAAGCTGCCCATTTCAGACAATGGCCTATTTTATATCCATCGGCAAAGCGATAAGTGATAGTGAGTTAACAAGTGTGAAGAGTAGCTTGCAAATGGCAAGTGGTTCTGTAAATAGATTTCTCGTAGGAAAATACTTCAATCGATGCAAAAGATTAAGTCCTTTTATAGCATTAGGATTGCAAATACTTCAATTTAAATCTTTAGTAAAAAATGATAACATAACATTGACATGATATGATAGAGGAATTTAAAAGATAATAAAACTGCGAAGTATCTTCATTTCACATAGAAGATGAAGACCTGAAAGAGTTTATGAATAAATATGGTTTTATAGGCAACAGGGTTTCAATGGCAAAACTTCACAATTTAACTTGACTGGTACTTCCAGCCCTCGAAACTCGAGTGCTTATAACACTATCGTCTAGTTGGCAAACTTCTAGAAAATCGTTCAAGAATCATTCACCAAAATTATTCGATAATTTCCTTCAATCGATCATTCGATCATTTTCATTTCACTGAATTTATTTCCGATTCAATTTTATTCATTTGGATTTCGCTGGAATTAAATCTCTCAGATTTTAACGAAATCAATTCAATACTGTACCGAACCCAATTTAAAACACAAACAAATTTGGATTGATTACAAAAGATGAAAAAAATATGAAATTTTCAACTTTCTACTGCTCCGGAAAAAGAAATTTTTAGGACAATTGGGTGACATTGGAATCGTAATACACTGTTTCTGCCAAAATATTGTTCATCCCTTATCTTTCAAGCCATCAACTGTCAAATTCTATTGACGGATGGCTATGATGTCGATGGATTGAAAAATCGCCCAAAAATTTTAAATTCTTGATGAATTTTTACAGCTCCAGAAAAAGGTGATCTTAAGGCAATTGGGTGACATTTGGATTCAAATATACTTTTTCTGTCAAAATATAGTTTGTCCCCTACATTTCAAGCCATCAAATGTCAAATTTCATTGACGGATGGCAACGATGTCGATGGATGCTCCAGAAAAAGTTGATTTTAAGGCAATTGAGTGACACTTGAAGCCGGCATGTTGAGCTAAACGCAAAGAATTCTCGGCATATAAATGAAAAGCTGATACAAACTGTGTTACCGGCGTGTAGTGACGTTTGCATAAAATTGGGTCAAATAGAAGTGACATTTGCATACGATTTATCGATTACAAAGACATTCGCGCAGGTAGATGACAATCCCTTCGGGCTAAGGTAAATGAATAGAATCATCAGCGTTTAATTTAAGCGTGGTACACATTATCAAACCTGAGTGACACTCGTGTTGGATATATCAAACATGCCTGAAAAGTTTCGCGAGCACACCTATCAGTTCTGTTGGCTGTCACTCAAATAAAAATCTGGCATCTCACTCTACATGCAATTGTCAAATCAAATGTCAATGTTGAGTGAACACAAAATATCTGTTTGAAAAGAATATAAATATTTTATAAATAATAAAAAAAAAGTTTGGAATACCTAATTGTGTTAAATGAAAATTTACAAATACCTACAATGGATGAGCAAAAAATTGCATGTGCATTAATAATAATTGAACATTCAAAGAAAAAAAAAGTAAATAGAACAAAATGGGTTAGGAAGTGGATTAAACCTCGCAAAAAAAAACACTCACCTAAATTTAATTAGGGAAATAAGAAGTTGCGAGCCAATTGACTTTAAAAACTATTTCCGAATGTCGAGCAAAAATTTCGAGAAGCTGCTGAGTTTGGTTTCGCATTTGATAATGAAAACAGATAACAAATTCAGGGAAGCAATTACACCGAGGGAAAAACTAGCTGCAACCCTTCAATTTCTTGCCACAGGTGGAAAATTCATTGACATCAGCTACTACAGCGTAATGGGAAGGAGTACTGTTGGAGAATTTATTCATGAAACTTGCCGTGCCATCACATTTGTGTTGCAAGATTACAATACCACCCCCTCCTCACCTACCCCAATCCTAACAACCATTCCCTATGCCACCAATTACCATAACGAAAACTAAATACCTGCATATATTTCCTATATTGATGCCCCCACCGGACTACGCCCCTGAAAACTAGAAAATACTTACACATCCGTACGCATGCACCCATACCATGTACACACCGCAAGCTGCAACCAACAACTGACTACCAAAGGCTGTCACAGTCACATAGAATATCAGCACCAAATTAGAAATTCCCCACACCCACCGGAGGACAACAACAACAAGAACTAGGTGTGGTGAAAATACGTAAGAAAATAGGTACGAAGAAGGAAGAACTCAACTGAAAGCAGCAAATAGGCAACGATCAAGAACATCGATGGTGAGTTTTAGCACGAGAAGCGATCATCCTCTTGCCTCCTGCACGTTGCTAATAACAATGATGGCCTAGGACCTGAATGGTGAATTATCAAGATGGTATCACAGCCAACCATGCCTCCTGCCGTTCACCTATGGCAATGATAAGCGATACGACGTATAAATAGAACAAAGCCCGTTCCCCGCACCCCACATTGTTTGGCCTGAAAATGACAAGAATAATATTCACTTAGAAGTGATGACGTGGTAAAATAAGGTACAACTTTACAACTAAGAAAATTACTCTTCGCAGCCTTACAACTCAGCTGAAAAGTGCTATAAGAAACCGCCATACAATCGGCATAATCAGTGTCGAAACCGCCGCCGTCAACGATAACACAACGCGTCTAGTCCAAGTCAAGACTTCCCCCACCATGGTAAGGGTCTAGAAAACGAAAAGGACCAAGTGCCGAACTTACCGGTTTTACCGAGATTTTTACCAGTTGTACTGAGATTTTTACCGGTTGTACCGAGATTTTTACCAGTTGTACTGAGATTTTTACCGGTTTTACCGAGATTTTTACCAGTTGTACTGAGATTTTTTCCAGTTTTACCCAGATTTTTACCAGTTGTACTGAGATTTTTACCGGTTTAACCGAGATTTTTACCAGCTGTACTGAAATTTTTACCGGTTTTACCGAGATTTTTACCAGATGTACTGAGATTTTTACCGAGATTTTTACAAGATGTACTGAGATTATTACCGGTTGTACCGAGATTTTTACCAGTTGTACTGAGATTTTTACCGGTTTTACCGAGATTTTTACCAGTTGTACTGAGATTTTTTCCAGTTTTACCCAGATTTTTACCAGTTGTACTGAGATTTTTACCGGTTTAACCGAGATTTTTACCAGCTGTACTGAAATTTTTACCGGTTTTCCCGAGATTTTTACCAGATGTACTGAGATTTTTACCGAGATTTTTACAAGATGTACTGAGATTATTACCGGTTGTACCGAGATTTTTACCAGTTGTACTGAGATTTTTGCCGATTTCACCGAGATTTTTACCAGTTGTACTGAGATTTTTACCGGTTTTACCGAGATTTTTACCAGTCGTACTGAGATTTTACAGGTTGTACCGAGATTTTTACCACTTGTACTGAGATTTTTACCAGTCTTACCGCGATTTTTACCTGTTGTACCGAGATTTTTACCAGGTGTACTGAGATTTTTACCGGTTTTACTGAGATTTTTACCGGTGTTACCGACATTTTGCCAGCCTGTTACTGTGATTCTACCGGCTCCTCCCACTCATTCCACTGGACCCAGCACGAGACCCGTGCCACACTGGATGTGTATATCTCCATACAACGCGAGTTTCCGTGAAAAGGACACGAAAGCCAGGAGGGTACCCAGCATTAACAACACACAAGAAGTCAGCCGTCATAACGCAGCAATACTAGCAGTACTATAATTTACCTAAATAATCAATACATTATAATAGATATTAAGTATAAAGACAATTCTGGATCTATAACTTAATAAAGGAATTGACTTAAAGCTTAAGTTTTGCAATTTTTTAGTGAACCCCGGAACCCGGTGAGCTACCTCAGCCTTAGACAAAAAGGTACATTACATCTTAGTTTCGGATAAAATTAGTTTTTTTGATACTAAAGACGCCAATGTTTTGCTTTACCCTTCTTCTAAAATTATTTTGTTCAAATTTTTAACATCAAGTCTACAGGAGAGGTGGTAGAATTTGTTTAAAGATTTATTTACCAATAAAATTTGAATTAAAAAATAAATTTATATGGCTTCATTAATAATTTACTTACTCTAAAAGATCTGCATGGATCTTTGAGATTGAGGCCAAGTACGTATATCAAGCTAAACTAAATTTAATTTCTACAATTTTTTGTTAAAAGCCAAGAAAAATTTTGAAGTTAAAGAGATAAATCGAAAGGTCAACCATTGATAATAGCTGATTGATTTATTCAATAATGTAATACAATGCTTTTTTTGTGTTTAAAACTAAAAATGGATTTACTTTTGGTCTTCGATTTTTTAAAATATTGCATTAAAGTAAAATAAAAAATAGCAACAAGTAGCACCAATTATCATAGAATCAAGAAATCTATAAAACTTCTGTTGAACAAACTATTTAGGAAGAGCAGACAAAAAGTGTATCTCTTATCCCAGTTTTTGAATTTTTTTTTATAAAAAACCCGAAAAAATTGTGCACAAAGCCTTTTCCATATTACAGAAATGGTTTTAAGATTTCCTGTTGTAGTATTAAATATACTATAAGGCTGCATTATTGTATTTTTATTTTACGCTATATTAACAAAAAATGCATATCAAAAGTACATGCATATATCCATTCAGTTTTTCATAACAAGACTTAAAATGGATTTAATAACTCTCTTGAAATCAAAAGTTTTGATGCAACATTTTTAAGGACCAAATACAGACCCCAAAATGGTATCAACCATCTCTATAGCTTAAACCGTTCAAAAGTTCCAAAGCCAATATTTTTTTGAATGTTCGTTAGTTTTCCATCAAAGCACCTACATTGATCTCAAGTTCGATTTTCTTTACTATTCTTTTAGAATCAAAACTTTTGATGCAAATTTTTGTAAGGAGTCGGGTCAAAAATTGTGACGAAAAGCTGTGTCTAAGAGTTGGTTTTGAGCTTGATTCGACACCATCGCACTCGGAGAGCGGAGTCGTGTCGAAATTTGTGAGGAGTTGGTATGTGTACCACGCTTTAAATGTGATATCGAATAACACAACAAACGTTTTAGTTATAAGCGCATTGACAACTTATAGCTTTTTTGCAAGCATGGATGAAGTCGGTCGAAAAAAACCACACCGGGGATTACTGACGCCATCACAGAAAAAAACATGGAGTTTCCATTTAAACTATCGATAACATTTATGGAATTCATGCCGGTTGGATACAACCCAACATTAAGGAAAAATTCACGAGAATAATTCCTGTTTAAAAGCAGTCTTGAGCGTGGGGAATAATTGAGATACTTATTATTTTCTGCAGCACTGAACTCTGCCATCGGACATTCCCATAATCTTTCCAGTCAGTGCTGGAAAATTGGTTGGTTGGTGGGTGGAGAATATCGAAACGTCACCGACAAAAAGAAACATATAGAAAATTAATATGATACAAATGAATCAAAACAAATTAAACAGTAGTCAAAGGAAAGGAATGTAACGTAAATTGTACCACAAAATTTGTGTCTGCCGTTTAATTATAAATATGATTCGCATCTACCATATACTTGAACTTTTCAAGAAGCATTTCGTTCTTGAAAATTCAAGTTTTTTAAATCAATTTCGCTTAAGTTACTAATATTACAAATATTATAATAACTTACTGAAAGTAGCATAAGCTCATCCGGAAATATAATGAAATATTGCTTGTTTGTTTTTTTTCGTAGACGGCCGGCGGCGTTTACTTACGAAGTTAGCATGCCACATAGCTCATTCGGTGTTTCAAATATTTTTGTGCAGGTGCTTTGCCCTTTGAAGGAAACGTGGCAAGCACTGGATGAACAGCGTAGAATTGCTCATGACTTTTATGAAAAACCTGGATCATATATTGACAAAACTAAAACAAGCCAAGCTTAAAGTCAATTTTGAGAAAACACATTTCATGACTATTAAGTAGGATTCTTAAGATGTGTCATTACACCAGATGGAATAAGAACTGATAACTCAAAGGTCCAGACTATACCAGATGGACTGATAAATCAAAGCTCCAGACTATACCAGAATTTCAAACCCTCTGAAAATTTGAAGGAACGTAAATCTTTTCTGGTTATGACCTAGAACTATAAGAAGTTCACTCCGAACTACACTTAAAAGTGGTTACGCTCTAGACTTACCTTACCAGGGGATAAAACTCCCAGGCTAAAGCTTATCACTCAGAGGGTCCTTATTGAACAGAATGACAACGCTTACTAGGGCCTCCTGTGATTTGAAAACACTTTCAACTTCTTTTCAAGTATTGGTCCTTCCCTGACTTCAACATTCAATTCAATCTAACTACAGATGCTTCCAATATCGCTATTGAAGCGGATCTTTCGCAAGGTGAGCTAGGAAAAGATAATCCGGTTGCATATCTCTAGCTTTCCCTAAATGAAACTGAAGAATGTTACGCTATAAATGAGACGATGTTCACGGGCTTTGGATAACCTACGCTCACCATCAACCATTATCTACTATTTAGCTTTGGGAAGCAGTTTCTATAACAAAAAACTTAAGTGATGGGAAGCATTTAACTGGGAATTAAATTACCTACCGGTTTAATCAAGTGTAGTAGCTTATGCTCTATCAAGGTTGAAAATCCAAGCAAATCACTTAACCGATTCAGATAGTCCTGAACCAAACAAAGTGTTAATATGAGGGAATATTTAACCTCAACAGAGGCAGAAACCGCAAGTTTTTCAGTGAAACACACACAGATCTTTTTTAGAACCTTCCAATGGCAAAACGGCCACCGAATCTGTCGATGAGACTATGCACATTGCAGAAGTGGTCATATTCTGATTTAAATACCTCTGAACGTTTCCTGGGATCAAATAATCAGAAATATCGCAAAAGCTTATGATACTTTTGACATGATCAACCGCATCCTGGTTACTTTTCTAAAAAGCCTCGAAGAACATTATGAAGGCAAGACTGCAGCCCACCATTATTAACAGCATTAAGATTCCGGAACTCTGTTTAGAATTACAACAGAAGATCTGCTAAGATATTAATGCGAACTTAAAAATAACACTGCCTCAAAGATTGGTAGAAGATGTCAAGGACGAGAATGGTAAGAAACATCGGTGAGCTCACAGAAATGTTCAACAAAAATAAAGAACAACTTCTCGAGAAGTACTATTTCTCCAAAATTAATAGCAAGAAATTCAAATAGTAAAAAGCACTAAGTGTGATATAATTAAATCGTTGGAAGGGATTGACGGCGACCAGTAGCCCTATCTGCCTAAAAAAGCTTTCGAAAAATATGACGGAAGTTCAATAACATGTTTGGCCAAAGCTTCGGGTTGTCCTTTGAGCTCCAGATTGATGAAATAGTTTTAAGCTGGTGTTAGGAAAACGATTTCCTAACACCATTCATTCAAGAAAAAAAGAGGTAATTGGCGCCCAACGTGGGACCCAAAGAAAAATTGTGCAATTAATTCCAAAAAGCCGAGAGAATGCTGCCTAGACTGGGCCTCGAACCCAAACGTTTAAGTTAGCAGTGAAGCACTACATTTACTGCCATCATCAAATCAAATCATCAAATATTCAATCAACCAATGAAGCCAGGTTCGAAATAGTTATCAAAACCCATACAAGCTATGGAAGTAAATAATCTGGATAGTGGTGTAATCAATAAATAAATAGGCTATATGCCTACGGATATTTTGAAATTCGTGGACGAGGCTAGCATTTTAAAAGTCCATCGAGATAACTCGATGGATCAATTTCACCAGTGAATCAAAGGTCGAAATCCATGGATTCTGCGACGCTTCTGAGAACTGAATAGATTTAAAGATTTAAAGAAATGCGTTCCTCTCTCATTTCGAGGTATTAGTTTTGGAAAGATTGCTTCGCACTTCGAATATTCTATACCAACTAGGAGAATGCCTGGAAGAAACTTTTTCTTGATTTTTTTTTAGATATCAGCCATTTGGATTCGGTAACTTTTGGAAAGACATCCAACAACTATCTGAATCATTGAATGTGTGTGTGAGAGTAAAGTTTCGATGAGATTCGACAACGGTGGAACGGAGGTTTTCGAGGAGAGCACGAAGATTTCCAAGAAGCCGTAATAAGATGACTGTAGAACAATCGGCTGGTCTTATAAGGGACTGTAATAGCCGAGGAAGACAATGAGTTAAGCATGTGAAAGTTCATTCTTTTGAGAACCTTACAAGTATGAAGTGGATATTTTGAAATTCGGAAGAAATTAGAATTGAGGAGAAGTATTTTTGGTAGAAAATTGTAGTTATCGAGGAAATTAGGAAAAAAAAATTAGTGGTTCGAGGCGAAGGAATTTTCAGAGGCAAAAAACAGTCGAGGTGATAGAAGGAAGTAGGCGGATAGGTGATCCGCAGACAGATTTACACAAAAAAGGATAAGTGAATAGTTATCAATAAATTTATTATTTGTGTGTCAATACCGACAGATTTTATTTCGTTTGGTAGCTCAATTCGAATTTTATCCCAACTAAATTACGGGACACGGTATTTGTCTCGTTAACGACCCACTTTATGTTTTGTCAGTTGTGCAAATTATTAAACGCACCCATCGTTTGACATTTCGATGTTTTCTTGTCGCAGCGCACGCAGATTTCATGCTTGGTTTGATTAATTATTTTAATAAATTATGTGTTCCGAACGTTTGGATTAAATAAATCCATTGGGTTCGCGGATTGTATACATCCATTCTTCTTGAACAAAAAAGAACAAGGACATGCAAGCAAGCAAAGTAAAGGAGATAAAAAAAGTTTTTATAAGAAAAGCTTTGTGGAACAAATAGAAACTATCGTTTCGGCTGTTCCGGCAAAATTGAGTTAAAAAGGAATGATGAATGATGCAAATGACATAACCCCAGATTTTGCTTCAATCGCGCACACCTAGAGGTATTTAAATTTTATAAAAAAAATTATTGGATTGGAACACTTATAAGGCTGAATTTATGACATGGAAGTCAAAATGTCATCAACTAGATGCACAACTAGATGTAACAAGGATTTATTTCCTAACATTTACAAGCTTCTTAAAATTTTGGCAACACTACATAGTTTCAACATGCACACTGTTAAGAACATTTTCGATACTGAAACGGCTAAAAACTTACCTAAGAAATCCCCCCAGTGAAGAAAGACTAACAGGATTGGCGTTAATGTCGATTCATAGAGAAATTGAGATTAAAAAAGCTCTGCCAAACCAACCAAACCCACCAAGGGGTAAGATGATACCTAGAGCTATGTTATCGCGGAACTTGTTTCTGGGGAAGGGCCTCCCATCATCGACAGATCGAATTGGAGTAGGTTGTTGCTACGAATTACCCTCCAACGAAAGAGTGTTCCCACTCAGGCTCTCCAACGATTGGATGGCAGCGGATGAATTCTCGAGATAGAATCAACGATGGCGTTTACAGTTTCAGCAAGGTTGAATTACTTGGTGAACACTTTATACGGGCTACTTCTCGACTATTCGAAGCTCAGGCTTATAAGGAGCGGTTTTATCCGGCTCTCTACTCTTGGATTTATCAAAGTCTGGTCCTCCAGCATGGGGTCGGGGTAGCTTCCCTTCCATGTAAAAAAAAAAACTGGTTCCGAAACGACAACAAGCCTCGAATACTAATGATTTTAATAAACGAAATAAGGACAACGAATTTCGGATCTGCTATGTACTGTCCCTATACAGACTACGCGCAGCCGAACAATAAGTGGTGACTCTGGATAGGCTAAAGGCTGATGTAACAGCTATCCAGGAAGTGCGAAGGATGAAATCGTGTGACATCTACTACGGAAAGAGCTATAAGGAGCTAGGTCAGCGGCTATTTGGTTGTAGGTGTGTGATTAGAGGAAGATTTAGGCAAGAAGTCTTGGGCTTTAAAAGTGTAAGCGAGTACCTGGTCACAATCTGCATCAAAGTCAAATTCAAAAACATCACACTTATCTGCATCCATGCTCCCACGGAAAAGAGTAGACTCAAGCAAAGAAGCATTCCACGATCCCTTCGAGAGCACGTACGATATGTGCCCAAAGTACGACGCCAAGATTATCCTGGGAGACTTCGACGCCAGACACGGAAAGGAGGCATCTTTGGTTCATCAGTCGGAGAACATACCCTACACGACGAAAATTCCGATAACGGACATAGGATGGTGGACTTCTCGAGGGCGAAATGTCATTATAGCTAGCACTCGTTTCCCACACCTTGATATACACAAAGGGACTTGGAGGTCTTGAAATTGATCACATCGCGTTAGACGCCAGACATGCTTCCAGTCCGAACGTTCGAAGGGGCAAACATAGACTCGGACCACTACTTGACAGTATCTCAAGTACGTATGTGGATATCTCCGACGCCACAACGCCGAGCAGATGCTGTGAAAAGATTTGATGTCGAAAAGCTTAAATCACAGGAGATTGCCAGAGCGTGGGCCGGCCACGTCTCTCTTAATTTATCAGCAAGCCCGCCACCAGTATCAAGTACAGAGGATTAGTGGAGGTATAGTCAACAAGCCATCAGAAGTGCCACCTGATATGCGAGGTTTCACTAGTCGACCATAACGAAACTCCTGGTTCGATGTAGAGTGGCGGCTGGCGCATACAGCTAAGAATGAGGCCAACAAAAAAATTCTGCAGGCGAGAACGAGAGCTACTGAGAGAGAATCCCGAGAGCTCTACGGGCTAAAAAGGAGGGAGGAGCACCGACATCTCAGGAAGAATAAGAGGGAGCACGAGAAGCGGCAGGTCCAACTAGTTCCGACCATGGAATGTTTTTGGTTCTCGGTGTCAAGTCTGCTTTAGACCATTAATCTATTTACCCACTATTTTTTTCATCCCAACCAAAAAATTTACTCAATAACATCCCTGCCGCAGTTAAAATTCTAACGTCCCTGCACTAGTTCACTTCCCTGTCGAGCTGTCAAAACAAGAATCGAATTGTTTATTTATCGCAGCAGGCCGGTCAGAGAAATAAATTTCGTGTGACAACAAAATTAAACTGAATTGTCGAGTCTATTGAGGAGTGTGTGAAAGGGTGAAAGATCTACCCAAGGCTACAAGGCCAGAACGGAAGCCTGTCGAAAAGAAAACGGGAACATTAGATACGCAGTCAGTGCTAAGGATCGGCGAAGATGGTCTAATTCCGTTGCTAGGCAAAACATTCCATTCAACTTTGGCGATGATGGCTAACTTTTTCGTCCACCCGACCTTAATTGGACAGCGGTTAGCGATTTTCAAACTTAATCGTACAAGGCTGCTGGTGCGGACGAGCTCCCAGCTTGGTAAGGAGCGTGCACAAAACTCATCAGCAAAATTTGGTAGGATGAAAGTATGCCCGATGAATGGAAGAATGGAACCTCGGCATAGTGTGCCCCACCCAAAAAAAAAAAGGGATGTTGGTTATATCTGGGATCGCCTGAAACCTTTTGTTCAACGACCTGATCGGCCCCTATCAGTGTGGTTTTCGGCCAGGCAAGTCAACCGTCGATCAAAGGTTCAAACTCCATCAGATTTTGGAAACAAACCATGGAATTCCAGATTGATACACGTCATCTCTAGAGCCATTGATACCCCAACAGGAGTACAAAATAAATTTTAGACCGTGGAAGATTATATCTAAGACATGGACGAAACAACTTGGACTCCTGACGATGTTAGATTTGAGAACGTTACCATCGATACGCATCCAAGTCGAGAAGTGAAAGAAAAATGCTTCCAATTCATTCGTCAAAAATTCAAGACATCGCAATTTTAAATCAAGGTTCACAAGTAACTCCTCATTCAATTGAATTGTTAAATGTATTCTTGCAAAGCTAATTATTAGAACTGCGCAAAAGAAATTCCATTCCAGATTCTGGTTAAGCTTGCTTGGATGTAATTGCAAATTCTGATATAGGCGAACTTTTCCAAATCGTTCCAGAAAATAAAACGAATGTGGGCAATGAAGTGTGTACTCATAGTTAAAAAAAAATGTCATACAATAAGGGATTGGGTGTTATACATTCAGTGACACATATTCTCACTTTTTAGTCCCCAAAGGCGTATTTTCTCGTCGGGCAGACATTTTGTCCCGCTCTTACATCAAAAAAAAGAAAAAAAATGGTCACTATGGACTGAACGAATTTTAAAGAAATTCATGTCCGTTATTCAAGAGAGGAGTTTCCGTCGGATAGACGCTACTACCTTCAAAGACATAATTGATTATTACGACGGAAGATTACTTCTTTATTCAAGTAAATATAAGGAAAATCGAAAAGACCCCGACGAAGCTTCCATTGAAGGAAAAAATAATTTGCAGTCTGATGCTAGATGAAACCACAAACTTAAAATTAAAGTTTTCCTTGCAGCTCAACATCTATTACGTATTTTTGACTTCTTGAATTCTCGAGATCCATTTTTTTGTTTTACAAAAAAAAATCTTCAAACCATAAATTTTAAGTATTGCTGTGGGTAGTGCTCTCTAAACGCACCCAACAAAATTTTCTACGTACATATCCTTCAAATTAAAGACCAATAAGCCACTACCCAAGCCTCAAGCGGACCGATCCATTTCCCATTCATTCTCGTCTCCGTTCGCTTTGTATTTTTGTTTCTGTCGTCTGATTTTGGTTTTCTGACGATTAACATGGACATTGGCAAAGAAATTAAATTTAAATGGATAGGTAAAATTAGAAGCAAAAGATAAGATATCGCTCTGAAGAACCAGCTCTCTACGAAGCCCAAGAGCGTCTAACGCATAATGTGCGGCTCATTGGTCAGCGTCTGATCCCATAGGGCCGGCTGTATTTAAAAACCTACATAGAAGAAGAAACTGAGCTATTAATGGGAATAAACAAAAGTTACAACAAAAAATATGGTAATGAGTAAAACAAATAGATATAATACCCCAGGTGGCAATCCAGACAAACGTGGTAAATCCACTCTCTTCGAAGATCAGTCCTACGGATTCTGGGGAGGACCGATTATTGCTTATAGGAAATAGACGGAGTTCAAAAACATTAAGGACTCCACCAAGAAAATTATCAAGGGTTACTCCATCGAAAACCTCTACGCAAAAATCAAATGACATAGAAGTCATTAACGAAAAAGGAACCAAAATCTATGAAGAGATCAGCAGTGTTCCAAAACTTGTTGAAAATCTTCAGCAACAAGTTAAGAGACTACAAGAAAAAGTCAGCTTGCTTGACAAAAAGTCCGTGAAAGACAACAAATCAAGTCCGAAGTCACCGCAGTAGTGCAAAACCCAAAAAAACTGCAAATGAGTTTCATACTGATGAGGAAGAGCTCCTCCTTGAGACTGATGGAAACCAAAATAAACGTAAGCCGAAGAAACGAAAAGCACTGGGTGGTAGCCCAGAGACTGTTCAAAAAAGTAAGCAAACAGCTTCAAAAGCAGATACTGCCATAATAATGAGAAATCAAATAAGGAAATAGATGTATCCCAAAAGAACTCTTACATATTTAAAAGGTGCCTCCAATCATGATTTCGGGGTTGGCAATGTTTAGCGAGCTTAAGAGCATAGTAGAAAAATGCACTAATATGGCATGGTAATACACATCATGGTGTCGGAATTATGTTGAACGAAGAAGCGAGGCGTAGTTTGATCTCCTGGGCGCCCATTTCTGCGAGATTAATGACAGCAAGGTTTCGTTCAAAAATTCGTAACGTCACAATTATTCAGTGCTACGCCCCCACAAATGAAGCGACCGAGGAAGACAAAACCGCGTTCTACACTCATCTTAACTCGGTTTACAGTAGTGTTCCGAGAGCCGACATCATAGTCGTTATGGGAGACCTCAATGCCCAAGTCGGTTCAGACAATTACGGACTGGAACGCGTGATGGGAAGAAATGGCTTGGGGTCACGGAATGAAAATGGTGACTTGCTTGTCGACTTTTGTAACGCGAATCGTCTTGTGATAGGTGGGACTGTATTTAAGCATAAGACGTGCAACAAAATTACCTGGGTGCATCCGGATGGTCAAACCGAAAACCAAATTGATCATATCATGATTCAGCAGCGATGGAGGAAGTCTATGTGTGATGTCCGGAGTATAAGAAATGCCGATGTGGGAAGCGACCACCATTTGGTTCTGATGAGTCTCAAACTACGAACCGCTGCCGTACAAAAACCAGCGCAGGATGCAGCAAGGAGCTCAAAATTCATTACGAATGCTTTAAATGACCCCAACATATGTCGAAACTATGTCACCACCCTTAACGACAGAGCCTCGTCATTAAACGGAATCCAGAATTCAACAATTGATGAGATGTGGGGTGAAATTAAAAGTGTTTTTATGGAGGCTGGATCCGAAACTGTACCCAAGCGAACGAGACGTAGAGACTCTTGGATATCCCAAGACACCTGGGATAAGATCGAACTTCGCAAATCGTTGAAAATCCAAATAAATGCTGAAGCAGATGTTCAACGAAAGGCTGACTTGCGAAGAGAGTACCGCATTGCACATAAGATGGTCTATCGCTGTGTGAGACGTGACAAGAGGGTGAAGGTAGATGGACTCGCAGATAATGCGGAAATCGCTGCCAGAAGAGGAGATATCCGGGAATTGTACCAAATAGCCAAAGATGTTATCGGGAAAAAAAGCAACACCAATCATCCTGTAATGGATGTGGATGGCACACTTTTGGTATCAATTGAGGATCAGCTTCGTAGATGGAAGGACCATTTTTGTGCCCTGCTAAATGAGGATTCAGTTGAGCAGAGTGCTGAAGTGCCCCAACTAAACGAGATGCGCAGGTCCTATAGGGGTACATCGAACCCCCGTCAGAATCGGAAATCCAGGCATCAATAAATCTCCTCAAAAACAACAAGGCAGCTGGACTGGACGGAATTCCAGCTGAATTCCTGAAAGCCGATCCCGTAACAGCGGCTAGTATTTTACATCCGTTGATAAAAAACATTTGGGAAAACGAAAGCTATCCCAGGGATTGGAAGGATGGTGTGATTGTTAAGTTGCCAAAGAAAGGTGACTTAAAGAATTGCAACAATTGGCGTGGTATCACCGTTTTGACCGTTTTGTCCGTTTTCCCAAAACTAATGGCAACCATCATTCTCGAGCGAATAAAGGATAGAATCGAGTCTACACTCAAGAGGCATCAAGCTGGCTTCCGCAGTGGTCGATCGTGTGTCGACCATATCAACACCCTGCGTATCGTCCTCGAGCAGTCGATGGAATTTCAATCACCGCTTTACCTCATGTTCGTGGATTTTGAGAAAGCCTTTGATCGAGTTAACCGAGAATGTATATGGAAATCGTTGCTTGGTAGAGGAATTCCACCAAAAATAGTTGCCATTATTAAAGAGTCCTACAACAACGCAAGGTGTTTTGTTTTGCACAATGGGCAGCTATCCGACTCCTTTGTAGTGCAACAGGGTGTGAGACAAGGGGATGTTCTATCGCCAATTCTCTTCCTGCTGGCGATGGACGACGTATTGACGGCCAGTGTAGGTACAGCAGAGCGACAGGGCATTCAATGGAGACCGTTCGAAAGGCTCAGTCATTTAGACTATGCCGATGACATATGTCTACTGGCAAATAACATCAGTGGGCTGAACGGGATGTGCCAAACACTGCAAGTGAAGGGAGAGTCGAGTGGTCTAAGAATAAACAGCAAAAAGACAAAAATAATGCTCACAGGCCGCTCCACACAGCAGCGTATTATTCTACAGGAGACGCCAGTTGACGTAGTGGAACAGTTCAACTACCTTGGCAGTATTGTCTCTGCAAACGGTGGTACGGATCTGGACGTTAAAAGTAGAATAAATAAAGCTCGTGCTGCCTTCGGTACTCTGTCCCCAATCTGGAAATCAAGTCAAATCTCCTTACGCACTAAGTTGAGATTCTTCGAATCCAATGTCAAATCCGTGCTGTTATATGCTTGTGAAACCTGGAAAGTCACGTCTATCATTTCGAAGAAATTGCAGGCTTTTGTGAATCGCTGTCTTCGCCACATCCTAAAGATTCGCTGGCCACAAATAATATCAAATGAGGAATTGTGGCGCAGGACAAGTCAAGAGCGGCTGGACGTCGACATAAGAAAGCGTAAATGGCGTTGGATTGGTCACACACTGAGGAAACCAAACAATGAAATTGCAAAGCAGTCCTTTGAATGGAATCCTCAGGGTGCACGGCGGGTTGGAAGACCAAGAACAACATGGAAATCAACTGTCTTAGCGGAAGCAGAATCCCAGAGAAAGACGTGGCCACAGCTAAAGTACCTTGCAGCAGACCGTGAAGGATGGAGACGTTTTGTTGACGCCCTATGCCCCAGCCGGGGTTACAGGACACGATGATGATGATGAATACACATCATACAAAAAAGACAATTGGAAAGTCATTGTTGAAGACACCGATCCGTATAGATCTGTCACTTAAGTAGGATTATATGGATTTACCTACGGAACCAGGGAATCGGACAGATCAAGAACCGGAACTCTTGGATCCATTCTTAGTATTTTGGTGTCATTTAGACCACGTTGCAATGAAGTCAGAACAGGCACCAATCGTATAACTCTTAACAAAGAGCCTGGAGTGGTGAATGACATACCAATTGAACAGTTTGGACTTTGCTCTCGACATGCAACCCTGATGTCAGGTTGTACATATACTCCCACTTTACAGTCCAGCATGAAGCAATCATTAGGGCCCATGACTATTGCCATAAATCTTGCGATGCAGACAGACAGGAACTATCAGAGAGCATGGAAGCAGACCTTTGTGAACACTTTTAAGCTGATACCGGGTGTCAATGACATCTCTGAAATGCTTGCCGGTTCAAAGAGACAGAATGATTCCCTTTTAAATCTTCTTGGGGACATAGCACTTTGGGGAACAACAAGATCCTCGAACAAGGCAGCTTTTCCTGTCTCTCTCCTGTTAAGAGTTCAAGAGTCAAATAAGAGTTATTCTGAATTTTTCCGAGGTGCATTGCCCAATACTCCTATTTTGACATCAATGATGACTGATAGTGTGGCAGGGATTGACTTTTCTGGGTCTGGAGCTTATAGATTATGGAACAATGCTGCTCAATTCCAGTTTTCCATGAGACGTGGAATTGGCATGACTGAAAAGACAGTAAAAGAGCTCCTATTCCATGCTGTCTGGGGTTCCCAGAAAGAAGATCTAGGTCTGCTCCAATGGATGACTTCACATGAGTTCCAAACCAGGAGAATGATGGGAGACCAATTCAAACAGAGAGGGGGATCTGCAGGTGCTAGCTTGTTCAACCTAATCAAGTTTAAAAGGGTATGCAAGCTTTCCAACGCTTCTCAAACTGATTTTCTTACCGGAGGAAAGGGACAAATATCAAGAGCTCCAACATTTTCAGGAAAATGCACCCAAAGAGTTGATCTTGATGGAGACTTATTTAAGACTCTATTGGAGGCCAGGGAAGAGGTAGGCACAGGGATGGTTGACAGAAACAAGATTCTTACCAGACTAGTAAAAGTGAAAGAAAACATTGCAAGTCGCCTTAGAAAGGAAAACGTTATCATGTTTGGAACTACCACTTTTTATGTTAATGGGGGTTTAAATGAAGGTTATGGACCTGTCGTTTCTGAGGTGCCTACTTTAACAGGAAAGTATTTCTATGGTCAGGAGGATGAAGATTAATATTAAATTATATTGTTTTATGATTTATTTTTACTTTATTCAATTCTTTTTTGTGTTTAATTGGATTCTGTGTTTTTAAACGATCATTGTTATTCTTTGTGCTATTTTCTTGTGTTGTCCCTTGTGTTTTCATAAATATTTTTTTGAATAAAAACTAAACACTAATTATGTTGTCTCGATCGCAAAGACTTTTGGCATTGGCGCGAATGCTTAAAGATAAAGCAAGAGCAGAAGGTAAGAGTGATTTAATTTTTATTTAGCCCGAATATCCTTTGGAAGAGGCCTGTTTTTATAAGTTGTGATATTATGCAATTACTCGCATTTATTTGAGAGTAATTAAGCTTGCCATAAAAATTACGAATCTAAATTACGGCCTACGACCTCATCATGTGCTAATTTATTATCTTGCGTAGACACGCCGACTTTTTAGATGTTTGCTGTTGCGTCGATCCTGTTAACACCGAGAACTTTTTCTTCAAAGTTTTTTTTTTGTATTGTGGACACATGCGTCGTTACTCAGAGGATATGTCGTAGGCCGAAGCAAGAAAGTTTGTTACGAGAAGTAGACGTTGCCGTAGAATATCAAACAACCCTTACGTTGTTGGAATTTATATTTTTTAGCAGTATTTTTTTCTTTTCTTTTTTAACTGTAATGGGTTTGGTATTTGAATGTCCTTTTTTAAAGAAAAAATGGCTCATTCAAGAAAGGATTTTGTGATATAAAGAACTTCTACACTAGAACCAATTAAAGATATTGGTAAAGCAATGTATATTTTACTATTTTTAAGAAGTGTCGATTTTTTTTTTTTTTTTGATTTGCACAGAAAACATTGAATCAAGTTCGCCTACATTTCCTGAATCTCCTGAAACAAATTGTACAAAAAAGTCAATATATCAATGGCCACAAAAAAATGCAACTCATCAATATTCGAATTCGACCCACGAAATTAAAGAAAAGAATGATTACTTTCCTGAAAACTCTAATGAAACTAAATCCTCGATGAACGGCTTAGACTTCAATATAGATGTATTCAAAAGTAAGAACACTATTTTTTTTCTTTAGGATACATTTTCAGTTTTCTATTATTTTAGACAATTCAAATGAGTTCAACGATGAAAATAGAATCGCAATATCTCCATCAGCTACTGTCACTTATGACGATTGGACAGTTAAGTAAACTTGAGATAGAATGTAGGATTAAAAGGAAATGCAGAAAAGAGGTGAGGCATATCTTTCTCAGGATTAATATTAAACTGGCAAGTGGAAAGGCGAGTAACGATCATCATCATTCGAATGTCAGTCGTCATACGTTCGCGTCGGAAGGAGTTGAACATAATCATAAGTGGAATAGTTTACAAAAATAAATTTTTGTTGATATGTAAAAAGCAACTTTACAATTTATACATATACATACATATAATCAAGCATAACGAATAAACTTTTTTTGTTCGGTGGTCCGGTTACAAAGTATTTTGGTGGTACTCTTTTTTCTTTTTTCTTTAAATTGCTATGTACTTATTATGTACGGCCAGTTCACAATTCTCGGGTGCACTTTTCGTTGCAGTTAATAGCTAAATTCAATATTAAAGTTTCCTTTTTGTGATTTACAAGAGAGTTGCCACTTTTAATTTTGAAATTAGCAACAAATACTCTTCCTTCATTCAAATTTTAGTTTTCTTAAAATTTGAACTATATTGTACAGTTTTTGTTTACGAGGATAACTCAAAAAAGGGTTGCCATTTTAAATTTCTTAAATTTCAAATAACTTTTTTTCAGTTGGTGAAATATTTTGTCAAGGCTTTTTAGATAATTCATTTGATGACCTTTTGCATTTCTATAGTGCCGGGTTGCGATTTTAAATGTCTATAATTTAAAATAACTTTTTGTTGATGAAATATTTTGTCAAATCTTTTGATATTTTATTTGACGCCTTTTGCATTCGTATAGTGCAGGGTTGCTACCTTAAATTAATACAATTTAAAATAACTTCTTTTAGTTTTGAAATATCTTGTGAAGGCTTTTCAGATATTCTTTTGATGACCTTTTGGACTTTTATAAATGCAGGGTTGCCATCTTCAGTTTATTAAATTTAAAATAACTTTTTAGTTATGAAATATTTTGTGTAAGCTTTTCAAATATTTCATTCTTCTTAAGGGTTGCCATCTTAAATTTTTAAAATAACTTCTTATAGAATTCAAAGTTTAAAGTTCAAGTGAGCTCAACTCCATGATGATTGCAATCATGGAGTTGAGCTCACTTGAACTTTTAACTTTGAATTATATATTCGGTCACTCCACTTAAACAGAAGAATTTCTTTTCAAATTTTCTTCATATTCAATTATTATAACTTCTTATAGGTTCATTCAATATTTTCATGTGTCGCCCTTTCTATTTATAGTGCGTTAGGGTTACCATTTTAATGTTCTTCAAATTTAAATAATTTTTATGTTTACAAAATATTTTCTTTCGAAGTTAATATATTTTTGCTGGAGTGTTGTTAAGTTAAATTCATTGGCTAATCAAAGACTCTTCGATATTGGCATTTTTCTAATGCGTAAGGGTGCCGCCTTAATTGTCTTTGATTTAGCATAACTTATTGTAAAGTTTTTTTGAAAGATTTTGTGGATTTGTCCAAATATCATTTGTTCACCTTTTTTGCTTTTTTTGCGTTACTAAGGGGGTGTCTTGCGAGTTCTATTTCTTCTTATATCCTGTAGAATCATGAATTTTATCTCAGACTTTATTCATTCAGCGGATCAGCTGGTGAAATATGCAGCGGGTTTTAGGGAACTTCCCGAAGCAAAGCATTCGGTCTCCGCATTGAAGGCACGGAAAATGGAGTTAAAAGATTTATGGGCTGAAGTTAAGTCCCAGAATTTGGTTTGCCTTCGTGACGGATCAGAAACTGAAAATTTTGACACCGCGGCCATAGAAGAAAAGTATGCCTCCTCAAATGAAACGTATATTAACTTTTATATAGTGTGAGTTATCTTTCAAGTTTTAAAACTTTGAGTTTTTGTTTTTGTTCTTCTGATTAAACGCAAATTTAATCATGACTAAACTAACACCAGAGGATTGGGCAGAAATTGCCACCGCTTTATTGAAGCTTTTTAAGGATGAAGCATCATTCTTTACAAAGCTCATAGATGAGTTTGTTTATGTTGGATTTGATGTATTGACATTTATTGGGGCACTCAGAGAGAAAGAAACAAATGAGGAAGTGCTCTATAAAGACTTATCAAAAATGATTGTCTTATTTTTGTCAAGAGGGAATTCAGTTACCAATATTAAGAAAAGAATTGGTACTGATGGTAAGGCAACCTTGACCTATTTGATAGATAAATATAATATTAAGGTAAAGGTTGGAGATAGTTCTGATCCAAATGTGGTCACATTGGCCAGAGTTTGCAACTAGCTTTACTCATGTAACTGGTACTATATTAGACAAAACACGTCTGACTTTGCCATATGATGTGACAAATGATTATCCTAAATGTATAAAGAGTTTGTCTATATCTTCAGTATTTAGCATACTTCCAAAGAAAGACCAGGTGGATGAAGAGGGTTTGATTCTTTTAGCTTTTATTAGCTTGCATGTTTTGCCAATTTTAACAGTATGGAGTCATAAATGAGAAGAACAAGAACAGGTTGACTGATCCTGCAGATATTGGGAATCATATCATCAATTATGCAGTCATCAGCTATAAATCGACTGTTTATTCTGTACGACAAGATCAAAGCATTCTGTGGCTTTAAAATATTTTGATGAGTCTCGCAAAGGGAAGGACCCTGTTTTGGCTGTAACCTGTGTTAACCAGATGTTCTTTGATCCTGATGTCAGAAAAAAAAATCAGATGTTAGAATGTGAAGACAGACTTGCTAAGACAACGGAGCCAATTTCTACTTCTTCCGGCAATGTGACCCTACCTGGTCAAGATAATTCTACTCATTTTAAATCTTATGGTGTCAAATTACCAGTTTGTGATACTGAAACATTCAGTGGTGACCATTTAAGAAATGGCCATCCTTTCAAGACATGTTCGAAGCAATTAATATCAAGCATCCTAGGTTGGGAGAAGTGGAATAACTTTTCCATCTCAAATCCAAAACTACTGAAGACGCCTTCAGTATTGTTGAAAAATGTCCGCTACTTAATTCCAGTTTTGAGTTGGCCTGGGAGTCTTTGCGCTCCACTTGCGAGAACAAGCGAATCATTGTTAATAATCAAATCAAGACATTACTGAATTTACCTCCGTGTCTCACGGAATCAGGGAAAGCTATTAAAAACCTTCAACGTCATATTAATGACTGTTTAGGGGCACTTAAAGCCCATGGTATCAATATTTTTGGGTGGGATCCGATTCTTATATACACTTGTTCTAACCTTTTGCCACCAAGCACACTCTCTTTATGGGAGCAATCTTTAGGGGATCCTAGTGCCCTACCTTCGTTGAAACAAATGGATAAATTAAAAAATTCTCCCGTTCATGCTCGGTCGAAGCAAAATCAGGAGAAGTGTGTGTATGTGTGCGTACAGCCAAAAGAAAATATCTGATGCTGCTCTCTCGCTCAGCAGTCACAGTTCGATTTTAACCACCGTCGTGTGGGCAAGAATCTAGTAAAAAAAAAGTAAAATAACAAAAGTGTACAAACAAAAATTAAAAAAATAAAATTATAAACCCGTATAGAAAACCCACAATATAAAAAGTATAGAAAAGACACAATATAAAAAAGTATAGAAAACAGGCAACATAAAAAACGTATAGAAAAAACGCAGTGTATAAAATAATAGTACAGGACAGCCACAGACAGCGAGCCAGGGAATAAAAAATGTCAACAAACAGGTCAAGAGCCGCAGTCCATGCCATTAATAGGGCAAAAGGTTTCGTGCAGTCCGATGCATAGGAGAGTATCCTTCCCGACGGCAAAGTTTCGTCTGGAAGCGCTGGAAGATGATTGCATAAAATTCCACTGGCTTACTGATGATGCTCTGGACGTCCTGAGCAAGAAAGAACTTCCGAAGCTCATGTGTAGTGATCCCACTACATGTGGCCTCATCTCCTCTCCTAGAATAATCTTCTTTTCCACTTGATTCATAAAGATACCAGGTGTTATTCTCATGTTTCGTTCTTCTTGTATCGTATTGCACTCGTCCCGTACGTAGTGGCTTCACTCTGATACGTCACACCAATATCAATGTTTATGTCCGAGTCATATTGTTTTCCGTACACAGAATGTATGCAAATACCATGCATTCACTTTACCCCGATACGTCATCGCATAGTATAATGCAATATGACCCAACTAAGATCGATACACAAAATCCACGATCAAGGACAGGCGCGGATAAAGGGGGAGGGCAATGGGTGCAATTGCCCCCCCCTGGGCATGAACGACTGAAGCATATAATATGAATTTAATAAAATGTAATCAAATACGTTTATAAAATTTTTTCTTGACAGCGCAGTGTTGCAGCAATTGCTGTTGCCCGATTACTGACCAAGTTTAGTTAAGGAAAATTCCTCTAATCCCAAATAGCCTTCAAATCGACTGAGTGGAAAGCTTATAACTTCGGTTTTAGATGTCCGATCCGATCCGAAGTTAAGGTCTTCAATTAAAAGATAAATGTTCGGCTACATCACGGTATAATATTTTATGAGAAAAGTTTATTTATTTCATAGCAGGGAGCAGATTGAATCCCAAATCGATTTGATTTTCAAAATGCTGAGGATGAAAAATATAGCAATTTTCACCTAAAACCCTCCTCTATAAATTTTTTTAGTGGTTTCTTAAAGTTAAACGCAACGGGAGATGTGGCAGGGGCACTTATCAAAATTTTCAACCTTAAAGTTGATTTTAATTAAAAAAATTTAATTTTTAAATTACGTCGATTTAATTAACTTCAAAAATGTCTACCTTTGCTTCAAATGCTCGGATCTACAGGATGAAGACTTCTAATTAAAGTTAAAATAATAAACTACAATTGTGTATAAAAGTTATTGAGAAATACCAAAAAAATTCATACTAAAAAGGTTATAGATTTCTTTAAATATGCGTTTCCAATGGGGGAGTACTTTCACTAGAAAACCTCGAGAGTGACTCTCGGATATCTTTCTTCCCCTCTGGTGAACTTGTTTCATGACTGTGTCTGTGTCCACTTTCGAGTTTTACTCTCGATAACTTCTTCAGAGCTGCTCGCCGTCTTTTTACTCTGAAATGGAAACGCACCTTAAGAGTATGCACATGTGTTTAGTTCAGCGCTGTACGCAGCGATCACATCTGTTTTAGCCATAAGATACGTTTTTGATGTATGTAAGTATATTCGCGAGAATTTTGTCACTTTTGTGAATGCGTTTTAGGAACTTCCGTGTTCCATATTATATTATTAAACTGGCGAAGTAGGAAGAAGGTCGGACGGAAACGTTTAATAAAGAGTGGTATTTTCTTTGTATTTTCCACTATAATCATTGTATTTTATTTCAATGACGGAAAGTTTGGTTTTTTATCGATGGACGAAGGCATCTAAACAAACGATACGATTCATCACTGTTTTGCTCTATAATTTTAGTTTAGTTAAAATACAGCTATTGTTAAATTAATGCAATGGTTTTGTTTGCAGAAAATGTTTTTAATAAACGTCCTTCAATTTCCTTGCAAACGCATTTGACGTTAATGAACACGTTCTCCGGCTTCTCAAAATTTTTGTGGGCAACTCAATTTTATTACTGCAGAATTGCATCACACATTTGGTCAGTTAATATTTCTGAGATCTCAGAGGGCTCAGAGGACTCTGAAATATAAACACGATTCCTCACAAAAATTTCTCACTTTTCCCCTTAAAAACTGAGACTGAAATTTTTTGGATTCGCTTGCTCAGATATTTTTTGTCGCAGTAAATTACATAGGAAGAAAAGAAAAAGAGAGTTGTTTTGACTTCTATGTGAAGAATTGTGTTTATATTTTATCCTCCTGCTCTGTCATAAAGCGGAGAAAAATTACTGAGCGCTCAAGAAATATAAACTGGCTAATTATGTTTGCGAACATGTGATTTTTAGCAAACTGCATTATCGAACACAATGCTTATGCAGTAAAACTTGTATTTGCCTTTTGAACAGAGGACTTTTGCGGTTTGCGTTTGTGAACATTCTGCAAAATGCATTTTTGATGCTGATGACGTTCTCGAAACGGCCTTTTACTAGCAAGGTTAGGTTAGGTTGTCCCAGCTAAAAAAGAGGCTGGAAATTTCACTCGAACGTCATGTGCCTGAATAGGAACATACCTTTGTGTCATTATGTTTCCGAGCATAATTGTGGAGCTACACAGATCCAGAGGGAACTCAAAAACGCTGTAAAGACACCTTGCTATAGCTACAACCTGCAAAACTTAATTTCACAAAGTTCAAAGTACCCGCTGGGGGAGTTATGAAAGAGTTAATTGCTTTCTTCAAATTTCAAACTCATCAACTCACATTGCTTTGTGTGACCAGGCGTGTAGAGCGGTACTAAAATTTTCTGTAGATCTCATCACGATTTTGGAAACTCACGAAGATTGCCCCCCCCTGAACGAAATCCTGGATCCGCGCCTGATCAAGGACAAACACCACTGCCTCTTAAGTGGGTCAGTGAAGTGCATGAGTATGATAAGCAAAACAATTTATGATTTGTGTCGTAATCATTGAGGTGATGACAAATTCATAAGGGCAGAGGCACGTTGCACTATTTTGAGGGCGTAATATAGTGAATATTGGTCGATCGAAATACGAAAGTAATGATAAGAATTATTCTTTTATAGAACTTAATAGTTTACGCAAGAAACTGTGTATGCATGGTGGGGATGAAGATTGAGTTCAACATTTTGGACAAAAAAGGAGTGTTGAAGGGATTGAGGAACCACAGAGAGAGTTATAATAAACTAGAAGAAGGTTGTAGCCAAGCAAAAGACAGCGGGCCTTCTACTATAAATTAATAATATTTTTATAATAAATAAATAGTAAATAAATAAATAAGAAGGTCGCAGCCAAGCTTTAGACAGCGGGCCTTCAAAAAACTAAAATTTTAATATTTTTATTTTTTCTGTCCGTCACTCACTCTTTTCGCTGCTGTGTAAGCGAAAGCACGGTGAGTGATCGTAACACTGTATTATATATTATAGGTAATACACATCATACAAAAAAGACAATTGGAAAGTCATTGTTGAAGACACCGATCCGTATAGATCTGTCACTTAAGAATTATTATTATATTGTATGAAATGTAATTTTCGTTGGTTCTCATTGTTCTCAATTTCTACGTCTACTACATATAGCCTATTGAATAGACCTTTTAAAAAGGAACAATTACGTGCAAGGGTTTTTATTATTGAATATGTTTGTTTGGCCCATAAGCATGCTTAAAACCAAAAATGCTACTAAATTCACCCATGCGTTTCTGAGAGAATGGTCACACTGGCCACTTTTCAGTATTTTTGGTATAACTCGAAAACTAAGCCGAATTATAAAATTTTACATATAATACTTTTTGTTCAAAATTAAATTTTCTATTGGAATGAATAGTTCAAAAAATTTTAGGAAAAAATTTAAGCAGGAAAAGTTCACAAAAACCAACATAAAAAAAATCGAAAAATCTAAGATTTTTAAATTTTTTTCTAAATTGCGCATAACTTTTTTCGGAGCAAATATACGCTCAAGACGTTCATAAACAAAGCAAACTGGAGTCTTACGGCTTTAATATGACGTGTTAAAGAGGCCATATTATTTAAAAATTGACAGAGATATAACCATTCAAACTTTACCATTTCTTATCATTTTCCGCACTTTTTGCCCGAAAGCCTATTTTTTGGTACTTTATGACAAATTTAACGTTCCTAGCACCTAGTACCAAATCTTATGTTAATCGGACCAGCCGTTCGTTCTGTAGGTCTGAACGCATTTAAAAACAGCCGAAAAACGAATTTGCGAACTTACATCCTTTTTATAAATTCTCTATAGTTCTTATGTCATATTAAATCAAAAATTTTGATTTCGAACATTTTTACGAATGTGAAATTTGCCATATTGTACCGAAAAAGGGACTTTCGGGCCAAAACTGAGAAAAATTATAAGAAATGATAAGGTTTGAATGGGAATATCTCCGTCAATTTTGAACAAATATTAATTTTTGAACATGCCATATTAAGGCCTTTTGTCTCTACTTTATTTTGTCCTTGCATGTCTTGACCCTATCTTTGCTTCAAAAAAAGTTATGCACAATTTATTAAAAAATTTAGATATCCTTGATTTTTTGATTTTTTTTAAGTTGGTTTTTGTTAACTTTTCCTGCGTAAATTTTTTCGTAAAATTTTTTGAACTATCCATTCCAATAGAAAATTTAATTTTGAACAAAAAGTATTATATGTAAAAATTTTAAATTCGGCTTAGTTTTCGAGTTATACCAAAAATACTGAAAAGTGGCCAGTGTGACCATTCTCTCAGAAACGCATGGGTGAATTTAGTAGCATTTTTGGTTTTAAGCATGCTTATGGGCCAAACAAACATATTCAATAATAAAAACCCTTGCACGTAATTGTTCCTTTATACCTCTCATTTTCCGGTCTATTCAATAGGCTAATAGGCTATTGATTATGTCATATAATAAGGAACTAAGACGTTCATGGAATTTTATTGTAAAAATCATCAAAGAGGTCATTGAAGATGAGAAAACCGCGGAGTGCTATCAAATAGGAGGGTGCATTTCTTAGAGAGGGGTGCAAAAGCACCCTTTTTGGTTTTTTGCATATAACTCGAAAACGAAGCAAAATTTCGAGATAATTCTCAAAACATTTTTTGTAGAGAATAAAACTTAGGTACCAACAAAATGGATTTTTGAAAAAAATTAAAAAAAATTTTAGTTAGCTAAATTTTTAAAAAATCATTCCAAAAAAAAATGTGAAAAATCGCATTTTTTGTTGTTTTTTACGTATTTGCTTATAACTTTCTTGCCAGCAGAGATAGTATATGCATTGCTTGATATAAAACAAAGATAATTAAATTTCCTTTAAGGAAATTAAAAAAAAAAAATGGTTTGGATAAAAATCGAACGAGAAATAGTCGTTCAAACTAGGCTGATTATAAGTTTTTAAAGCTTTATGAATGGCATTTTTGGCTATATTGATGATTTTGATGGACTTGTTAGATTATACGCTCAAACTGGGTGTATTAGTGAGCCATGACCAGTTAAGTTAAAAATAAAAATCAAATTTCAAATTTTCATTGTTTTAGGGTTGCCATCTATTATTTTTCAAAATTTATAATAATTGCCAAAATCAACACACTTGCTCTTATAAAGCCGGGTTTTGAACACATGTTAGCTTATACCTTCTCAAACAAGAAATACAAGAAATACAAAAATAGTTCCAGATAAGTTTTACTTTGAAAGTCCTTGCCAGACGAGCTCAACATTTTCAAAGTAGGTATTACAAAAAATGACTTTTTTTTTAGTTTCAAATAACTGTCAGCTAATGTTAGCTAATGTCTCCTTAAATAGAGACAAAATTGTGTTAGACGAGTTTGGCTGTCGAAAATGCATGCCAGACGGCCCTAAATGTTATAAAAAACTAACAAATCTACTTTCACAAACCGGGGTTTTTGCTAGTTTATGCCTTTCGTTATATGGACAAAACAGTGCCAGACGAGTTAGCTATTCCAAAATAAAAAGAAAAGTTTTTTCTTTAATACCTACTTAGAAAATGTTTAGCTGGTCTGACAAGGACCTTCAACCGTAAAACTGGTCTAACACTATTTTTTTTTATGTTCGAGAAGGTATACGTTAACATGTGCTCAAAACCCGGCTTTGTAAAAGCAAGTGTGTTGATTTCGACAATTATTTTAAATTCGGAAAAAAAAAATAGATGACAACCCTAACATTTGAAACTTGACTTTTATTTTTGACTTAACTGGTCATGACTCCCTTATACACCCAGTTTGAGTGTTTAATCTAACAAGTCCATCAAAATAGCCAAAAATGCCATTTATAAAGCTTTAAAAACTTAACATGAGCCTAGTTTGAACGACTATTTCTCGGTCGTTTTATATCCAAACCGTTTTTTGAATAATTAATTTTATAGGATATTTAATTATCTTTCTTTTATATGGAGCAATGCCTATACCTATCTCTGCTGGCAAAAAAGTTATAAGCAAATAAGTAACAAAAAAAAAAAACACAAAATGCGATTTTTCACATTTTTTTTTAAAAATTAGCTGACTAAAATTTTTTTTGAATTTTTTTTTTCAAAAATCTATTTCAATGCTAAATTTTATTTTCTACAAAAAAGGTTTTTGAGAATTATCTCGAAATTTTGCTTCGTTTTCGAGTTATATGCGAAAAACCAAAAAGGGTGCTTTTGCACCCCCTCTCCAAAATGCACCATCTAATTTTAATAGCACTCCACGGTTTTCTCATCTTCTATGACCCCTTTGAAGATTGTTACAATGGTCATGAAAGCAAGCCATAACACACCGTTTAGTACATTTTTATTTTTGCCTTTATTCAAGTTCTACAGTGTATGTAATTTTTTTTGGGACCTTTTGAAAGGAATAGAATAACTGCTATGTTAAAAATACAACAGTTTTTGATGATAATTGATAATAGAACAACAAAAAAGTGCCTTGTTATGACTGCGAAAATGATGCTTGAGCGGTAAATTAGTTTTTCTGGACTCTTCGAAATAGAAGATGGAACAGCTTTCCACATCAATGATGCTGTTGTTAATAACCTTAGAGATGTGCTAGTACCCCAAGAAAATGTTATTGGATTAGCAACTTCTGCTATGCGAGGTAGTACCTCGTGGCTTGATGGTAAGTGCGTAGGACTGTCATGCCGAAGGTGTGGGTTCGATTCCCAGCCATTCCAGCTAAAAACAGAAATGTTTTATCCGAGGTACTGCCTCTTGCGAGGAACTGACAAATCCTCCAAGAGTATACTTGTCATGAATAAGTGCTGCTCATTTAGCCGTTCGGACTCGGCAAAAAACTGTAGGTCCCCTCCATCCCTGCCAATAACACGCACACAGGAACGATTGAGAGTTGTTAGTCACAAGGCCCTGGTTCTCCACGAGCTGTTGCGCCACCCAATTTATTTATTTATGCGAGGAAGCAAGGGAGGTGTCAAGCCCAACTTAGCAAAATGAAAATAAAGATTTATTTTACATGGCTTGCACTTGTCAATTATTAAGCCCCTGTTCTTTTGTAGCTTGAAGAGAACCAACACTGGAACTAGAAAAATTGTTAAGAAATGTGAATTAATTTTTCACACATAGCTCAAAACGCCAAGTTGACTTTGAAAATGTTCAAAACATTTTTTGGTACGTACTAAGCCTCTCAAAGTTTTAAGCTTAAGTTAAACTCGTTGGCAATCCCTTGAACCGTTTGGTCAAAGAAGGCACTATTTTTCATTGTTGATATACTGCAAGAAATGCGTTCAACTAACTTGACCTTGATCTTTTTTTTTTACGTTTGTTCTTGTAGATGTTAACAAAATGAATACAATTTTTCATTAAAAAAAAAACTGTAATTCACTTATTATTCCCTCATATTACACATTTATTAAAAAAAAAAATTCTAAAGCAAAGCATGTTTATTTAAACAAAGACTATAGAGACATAAGTTTTCATTTTCCCTTTTCTGAATCCTGATATGCTGGTTTGAAATTATTTGATCACCACATTCATGTTACTACCGGACACAATGACAACAGCAAGTCATCATGTGCATTGACAACGAGCAAAACATCGATATGCGAAATTCTACATTCAAACGCACGTAGAAAAAAAATTAATTTTTTGGGAAAAAGAAAATCCTCAACAAGGCTGGCTTCGGATCTTTTTTTTTTCTACAAATTTATAAAATGGGCAGTAAAAAGAATAGCCTGTTACTATTTTTAAAACTGTTTTGCCTTCAACCAACATTTTAATTAATTTTCTAGACTTAAAAACAATGGATTTGGATTTTCTCAGTGATCTACAATCATTAACTATTCAAGTTTTTCCAAGGAGGATATTGATACTATTTTGTTATTCGAACTAAAACAGATTTGACAATTGCCTTTTTTGGTAGCTCTATAGCGCCGTTTGAAGTGGTTATACAAAAATACCAGAAAGAAGTTATAAGCAAGAAACGGAAAGAAGTGATGACTTTTTGTAGTTTTTCCAGGATTTTGAAGGGGGCGGAGGGGGCGTGGTTGTGGACATTTGAAATTTTCATCTACCAACCATACCATATAACATATCAAAAATTTAGAACAACCCGACCTTTTGTAGGGCAAAACCTTTCTATTTACTGGACTATAAAGGCCATAAAAGCTATTTTGAATCAATTATCAATTAGTGTATAGCAGTTTTACTTATTGATTACAATTTTTAAAATGCATAAAATATAACCTGTAAGAAATTCGATTAAAGCAGTAAAAATAACAAACAAAAGATATAATATCCTTTTTTTCTATCGTGTAAGTCCAGAATAATTTTCACTGCAAAAAAAAAAAACAGAACGCTATGACATGGCTATGAACACGTCTTAAAAACAACATTTGCTTCGAAATGAGAGGCAAGATATCTCTATATGTGAAAGAAAAAAACTTCCGTTTATCATGACATAACTGTTAGCTGCTCATTGTAGAGTTTATTTACATTCCAAAAGTTGGGTTTTTATCGCGTTCAAAAATAAAAATTAAAAATTATTATCAACTATTCGTTTGTGCGCGAATTTAATTAAATTCAATTAAAAGCTAAATAGCACTTAAAGAAATAGTCCAGTCAATAAAGGTTTTCACCTTAAAAAAAATTCAACAGTTTTGAAACTTGGCGCACTTATTCAGAATGGTCTAGTGATGAAGTGTAAAAAAGTCCCCATGAATCCGAGGCGAGCTCTAGCGGTAGGAACTTGCAACATTTTTATTTTTTGGTTTTTCGTTTTGGTCTTGGAAATTATTTGTCCTTTCAAAAAAAATTCTGAGAAAGAAAGATAGCTTATGAAATTCTCTACAATATTAATTATGACCAAAATGTCCATATCTTTAAAAGTTAAAAAGTTATTTGGTGCCAAAAACAGGTACTTTTTTAAATTGGCTCAAAAGCGCTACAATTTATATTCTTATGTATGAAATGCGGTACTAGCACAAACGGTTTAAGGGTTTATAATATGATCGGCACTCAAGCATTGACCATGATAAGAATGACGTATACTTTTACAAAATAGTGCTCCTTTTCTACACCAGGGGCTGATCCAGAGAAGAATTTGATGGGGGGGCACACATAAACTTTTCTAATACAGAAACTTAAGTTTATACAAGGTGTCCGGTAAACATTGAATAAGACTGAAGCGGCGTATTGCCCACTTTATGACTGCTCTGAAAACGGAAATAAAAATGGGCTATCTCAAAGGGTACTCAAAATATGTGCAGTTTTTTGTTCAGTGTACGTTTTTTTTACTTACTATACATTTTTGAATATCACGAACACAAATGGATGAATTTCATCGATTTTCCTTTGCAGCAATTTTCTACACTATTGGTGCTAAAACATTGTTGGTAAAAATTTTTTTTAGCTCTTGGACTTTTTTATAAAAAAAAATAAATTTGTTTTTAATTACAAAAATTGAAAAAAAGAAAAAACTTAAAAAGTTTAAGCATCTCTGGTATAAAAAATTTGTATGGAAACCCTGGTAGCACACTTTTTAAAAATTTGGCACAACAAATGTAGATTTCAGGATGGTATAATTTTTTACAGTATCTAGAGTAAATAGGTTATTATTATTGGTAATATGCAAAAAGAGCGAATTTAATAAAATAATTTACTTCGTTACGTCCAGTCAATGAAGGACAAAAATGCCGTCACCTCAAACAAAATTCAACAGTTTTGAAACTTGGCAAACTTCTTAAGAATAGTCTAGCGATGTTGTGTAAGAAGTCTCCATGAATCCGAGGCGAGCTCTAGCGGCAGGAACGTGCAACGTTTGTATATGTTGGTTTTTTGCATTTATCTTAGAAATTTTTTGTCTTATCAAAAAATTTTCTGAGAAAGAAAGATTGCTTATGAAATCTTCTAAAATATTGAATATGACTAAAATTTCCATATCTCTTATAGCTAAAAAGTTATTTGGCGCCAAAATTTCGTACTTTTTTAAATTTCCTAAAAAGCGCTACATTTTATTTGCCTTAGTATGAAATACGGCTCTAGTGCTAACGTTTAAAGGATTTATAATATATGATCGATATTCAAGCATTCACCATGCCAAAATGACGTATGTTCATTCATTTTTTTCTTAGAATACAACAACAAATCATTGAATCCATGAATCCCATTCTGCATGAATAAGGGGACAGCCGTGTAAAAGCAAATATTATCGACTTTGCTGCTTTCTGTAACTTGCTTTTAAGATATCAGAAATGGGGTTTGGAGGATATATATAGAACATGTTGAAATATATTAACGGGCTTGGCAAAATCCTTGGGTGCTCGGACAGTAGAACGCTTAAAATGCTAGCGCTAACACCGCATTTCATACTTGGGAGTACAAAATGCAGTGCTTTTTTGGTAATTGGAAAAAGTACCAATTTTTGGAGCCAAACAACTTTTTAACTATAAGAGATATGAAAAATTTGGTTATAATCATTATTGTAGAGAATTTTATAAGCTATTCTTTTGTCTCAGATTATTTTTTGATAAGACAAATAATTTCTATGATAAGCACGAAAAACCGAAAAATAAATATGTTGCACATTCCTGCCACTAGAGCTCGCCTCGGATTCATGGGGACTTTTTTACACAACATCTCTAGACCATTCTGAATAAGTATGCCAAGTTTCAAAACTGTTGAATTTATTTTGAGGTTGAGGCATATTTTTCCCTTCGTTGACTGGGCTAAAAATAAATTGAAAGTGAATGTTAAAGAAAAGAAAGAAAAAATCTTTGGTGAGAAACTAAAACGAATAACTACCTACATACATACATACATATCTACCAACAAAACAAAGAAAAAAAAGAAGTTCTGGGGACACTTATATTAAGTGAAGTGCGTGTAAAGGAATTTTAATTGGTAAGTACTATAATTTTCTACAGAAAAGGTTTCTGAAAATATAGAAATAAATAGGTAAAGGTTTTTAATTTTGAATTTTTTTGTTGTTGAATAATTTGTAGTAGTTTTGAGTGCATAGATTTGTGTGTGGACTGTAGTAAAAGCGCCATCTAGCACCAATTCTACTACAGACATTAAATAAATAAGGATGAAGAGTGCAAGAAGCAGAGTATCTGTAAATTGAGTTTGGCTTCTGTCAGTAGGATAAAGAAATGCACTACACTACGAGAAGGATGGTTTTCATGTCACTGCAGGTACGTACACGTACATTTGTATCTTCAATTAAAAGCGAACCAAAACAGATTTTGTGACGCGAAAGACGATGCCTAAAGAGTTTTTTGACAACATTTATTTTCTAGATCACTGCTGTTTTGAATAACTATGTGGATGGTCGTGTATTAATGTGGAGGAAATGTCAGTCAATTGCATTAAGAAAAATTTGAATGGGAAGAGGTGCTGCATTAAGCAATGTGGAAGATCATACAGGGAAAATCGGCGAACTACTCCAAACTCCAGTTTGGAGGAGATTTGGAGAGAAAAATGTGGTATTGCTCAACAAGATTCTATTAAAAATCTTTACGTTTGCAATTTGCATTTTTCTGCAGATTGCTTAGGTACAAAATGTTTAAAGAGAAGAACTCTATATCCACTTCGGGTTTTCTCGCATAACAATTGATTCGATCAACGGAAGTTGGAGGGGGAGATGGAGGTGAATGACGATTTCAATGCGAATGACTTAGCTGTTTAAAGGACCCAACCTCAGCAATTTGAGAAGGTGGATGATGATTTCAACATGAAGGATGACTTAGTTCATTTAAGAATTCAATCCCTTCAAATCAAAGAGGTTGATGATGATTCCAATTTGAATGACTTGCGTTCTTTTAAGAACTTCATCTCAGGTGAGATGATCTGAACTTCTCTCGAACTGAAGTGAAAAAGGCTCAGAAAGAAGCTGAGCAAATAAAACGGAATATTTAAGAATTCCGTTTTAAAATCGGTAAGTTGGAATTTATATCTATTTTTATCATTAAAGAATGACTTAATCTTAAACCTGAGACGATATAAAACAATTTTGAGCCTGAATTAGAATACAGGGGATCAAAAACCTTCGAAGCAGTGAAGCCTAGTTAGTATCTGGGTTTAGACGAAATAAAACATTTGAAATTGTTATTTTAGAAAACTATCTATGGGGAAGATTTGACAATCCTAATTTCGCAAAACAGAATGAAAATAAAGCTTGATATGTTTTGAAAATCAAAATTTCAGCACTATTGAGTTTGAACTTCGTGAAGAATATACTGCTGATTTGAATTTAATATACAAAATATACTTGTCTTTGTTTGCAGATCGCTGACTTTGAGAATGTGCTCGGTTGCTGCATCTATCGAGGACAACATTTACATAAGGAAACCAGCATACAAAATTAGATCAATTTACTTAAAACGACACGATCTCTTATCCCTTCACCAGAAATTTGCGATGCCGATAAAAAATTAAGTGACGTTTTTATTGGTTGCCCAAGTCAAATCTATGATGCAAGGATTTTTCAGGTTTCCAGCTTACTTTGGAGATTATTACCACATATAAGGTGAGTTTTCGTTTCCCTTAAGAGAATACCTGTTGACCCCATCCAAAAATTATGGCTCTCTTACAGCAAAAAGAAACTGAGCCAAACTAGAGTAAAAATTGTAAATTCATTGGGATTGTTGAAAATAAGGTTCAGCCAATTAATTAGGTGGATTTTTTCATAGTAGAAAGAATCAGTCACTATAGTAATATTGAAACTGAATTCAAATGATTTGAACAACCGCATGGCTCAGTTTTGCAGCATTAGGAAGAGATTAAAAGAAACGCCATAGCAGAAACATTTTAATACTCACATTAGTTAACAAAATTTTGGGACCTCATAGGATCTTAAGACAACGCTGAAATTAAACTTTCCAAAGAAACGTTTCCCAAAAATGTTGTTCAATCATTTTCAAAGCTCACCCGACGAAACTCAGTGTTACTTTTGTGTTGCAGTCTAAATTCCCGACAAATGGATGGGTATGAACCTCAGAATAATCACAAGATTTATTTACCAGTATTCTATGCTTCTACTGGAGTCTTACATGGCCACTGGGATGCCTCTTGGAGGATTTACCACCGAACACTTTGAAAGGGTTGGTCGAAGGTTTTGGAGAACGGGTACTTGGCCGACTCTTGATTTCTTTTACGGAAATTGCTAAGGCTGAACGTACCGAAATGGTACCTTCTCAACGGTCTTGGAACAGGAGCATATGGCCGAACTTCTGATTTCTTCTACAGAAGTTGATTTTATGGCCTTATCCTGAACGAACCGAAATGCAAACTTCTCAATGAGGAAAACCTGCACCTGTTAAAAAAGAGCTTGTCGAAAAAATTTTAAAATTCAAAGACAATTTGGCTAAGGGGGCGTTAAGGAGGCGCCTGATTTCTTCAACATACCGAAATGGAACTATCTCATCTCACCTCAACGAGGAAAGACTGGGCATGTTAATAAGGACGAACTTGTCGAAACTTTTGTTGAGTCTAAAAATAATTTGGTTATTAATGGGCAGTTCCCGCAACTAATCCTGTTTGGGAAAAATTTCAAAGGAATTAAAATATAAGCTCAAGTTTACATACATGCACTAACGGTGACCAATCGATACTTGGAAATGAAAAAAGATTTGGAACTTAGCAACAGCCGAAGCGCATAGACCACAAACGTATCATTTGAAGACAGCTTGCCAAATAAATATCATCGAACGGAATTTTTCTTAAACTATTGACTAAAACATCTTATTTGTCAGGAACAAGCATACAAATCGACGTCGAAAGTTCACTATTCTAAAGCCAACATTTTCGACGGAATTGATAGCAAAAATGGTCTTTGACAAAGACCGACCTCATGGTTTTCACTTCAAAAATCATTACATGCATAGACGGTGGGAAAGGATCATGTACTGGTCTTATTTTGCGAGAAACAAGCATACAAATCGACACCGTAAGTTCACTATCCCAAAGCCAAAATTTGAAAAAATGGTCTTTGACAAAGCCCAAACTCAGCATGGTTTTCACCAGAACCATCATTTGCATAGAAAGTAGAGACACTGGGGAAGGATCATGTAGTCGTAAGCTCATAATTTTAAAATATATATTTATAGAATGTTATTCGAACTAGTGACTGAAACGTCTTATTTTGTCAAGAACAAGTGTAAAAATCGACACCGGAAATTCACTATCCTGAAACCTAAATTTTGGACGGAGTTAATTGTAAAAATGGTCTTTGACAATGCCCGAACGGAGCATGGTTTTCATTTTAGGAACCAATATGGAGATTCTGGGGAAGTATCATTTACTGTTACGCTGTACATTTTCACAAAAAAAGAACAAAATTTTGACGAAGAATAATCAAATCAAGGAAGATCGAAACTTTCGACTGGAAACGCTTTCCGCTTTGCCATGAATGATAAAAAAATTGCAATTGCAATCAACTATTTAAGCCACATTAAAAGTCGTGAAAAAAAACGAAACTAAAAAATAGCTTTTGCTATGGTTTCGTACGACTTGACATTTTTACTGATTAACTTCTTGCAAAAAATTCGCCCAAAGAATTTTTTCAAGCAAGGTTCATAAAGAAACAAACAAAGATCTTCAAACAGCAAAATTCTCTTTGATAGGAGGACGAAGCAACAGATTTGTCAGAAAAAAAAAAATCAAAAAATGGATCTGAGGATCGGAACTCTTCAAGCACGGGGGATATGTATTGAAAGAGGGAATGTATAAACTCAACAACAAAGTTTTTGTGGAAGGAAGCATGTCCGATGAGTGGTCTGTTAGCTCCATATGTCGCATTTACAAAAAAGACGATCCTATGCCTTCCAAGAACTATCGAAGCATATCCCTGATAAACGTCTCATTCAAAGGTCCTAATCTACGTACTGTGCCGTTTTGCTTCCTGACTTCCGGCCATATAGATCGACCATACCAAATATTCACTTTCAGGCAAATCCATCAAGTCAAAACTCACCATCTATTCATCAAATTCAAGGCAGCATATGATAGCATTCATCGTCAGGAGCTCTATTATGGCGATGGCTGAACTTGGGACCACGGGAAAACTGTTACAGTTTTGTTTCGGCAGTTTCGACAAGAAGATACGCTATTGTGTGATTTCTTCGATCTCGTTCTGGAGCAAAAGGTGCGCAGGGCAGGCGTTATCACTGATGGCACTGTTTTCAACAGATCTGTCCAATTTCTTGGGTATGCCGATGATATCGACATCATCGGCCGCTACAGAGGCTTTCGCGGCATTTGAGGAACTGGCGAAACTTGTGGGCCGTAAGTAAACTAGACAAGACCATATACATGCTATCAAAAAACAACGAAGGATCTGTCAACCGACAAGGACAAAACGTCACTTTTGATAGCAATAACTTCGAAGTTAAGGAGTTCATCAATTTTGGAGTAAACATTAATCCTACGAACGACATCTTAGTGGAGATCCGACGAAGAATTACCGAAGCAAACATGTGCTACTTCGGAATTTAACGTACCGGACGATACGAAAAGCTTTATTTTCATTAGTAAGAATGCCATTAATTATTCTGTTTCCAGGTGGAGTCAGATACCCTGTGGCATTTTTACCTATTGAAAGCGAAGCGATAAAGTCTTCTGATACAAATTTCCTTTTAATAGCTAATTATTATCTTACATATTTTCAAAATAATTCAAAAGCAGGACTGAAACCGGAACAAGTGCAAAAAACACCCTAATATATATCATTTATATCAACGATTTGTATCAGGAACTCGGGCCGACACTGTGGGCTGCTTTAAATGGATTTCATAGCTTCACAGGTTGTGATTACAATCCAGCATTTTTCAAAAAGGGAAAAATCAAGCACTTACGCATTTTAAAACAACAACAAAATTCAAGGAATTCTACAAGATGATGGCATTGCTAAATTATAAAATTTTGTATGCAAAATTTACAAAACTTTTTTTTTTTAAGAGTAATAATACAAAAAAATATTTGTATTCACCACCCTATTTTCTCGCACGCAAAATAATTGCTGGGCAACTGTTTTGCATGACATTCCATGACAGCATGAAACTATAAACAAATCGTGCAAAAAATAGTTTTGTATTTCACCTCAATAATTTTTGCATGCGAAAATATTTGCATTGGTTTTTTTTTTGCTTGGGGACTGTAAAATAGGCTAAGTAAAAATAAAAACGAGTTTCGTTGTTTTTGTATTATTGTGGTGAAAACGTGCAAATTTAACAAGGTGTATAATTTCAGCGAGCTCCGTGATTGAATTTTAATATTCAGCGTGTGAAAGGTGAACAGTTTTCGGGTTTTTTTTTTCAAATTGATGGAATATGTTCATCAGGTTAGGAGTGGGGTAAGATAGTCCACCTGGGCTATTTTGTCCAGCTGAACTAAAAATACACGCTTACATACAAATGTGCGATGAAATTTGATGTGCGGTATCCTGAGGCCTGGACCCGTTTTGTAACTATCGCGTCGATAAAATTCCTCGAGAAACGATGGAAAATGAAACGATTCGTATGAGTTTTGTTTCATTTTTCTACGTTTCTAGCCGAATTTTATCGATGCGATAGTTAAAGAACATGGGTCCAGGAATCAAAACAAGATGGCTGGCAGAGATTGGCCGAGAAGATTTCTTTAAAGGAACCCACAACCCCGTCAAAATGTATGCCAAAAACAACAAGTCTTGGGCAGGGCTACCTCCTTCAATAAAACAAACGTCGATAATTTTTATTTTGACTTCTTCGAATATATTTTTTTTTTTTCTTCAGTTTTCAGTTTCAGTTTAATTTTTATTTTTACATCTTCAATTTGTAAACATAAATCATATTAAAACTAACAATAAAGATCTGAGTCTAATATAGATTATTATAAATAACATAATATTATCTATTGTAAGTGTTTTTCCAAAAAACAAAAATTGAAGAAGAATACACGCATCTTTGTATATAATATACATTTTTTTTTATAAATAGGTTTAAATTAAACAATAGGTATAAATTAAAATTAGAACATCGATGAGACAGGCGTTTCCACTGTTTGCAAACCAAGCAAAATAGTTGCAGTTAAGGACAAAAGGAATATAGGATCAGTGACTTCAGGTGAGCGTGCGTCGTTACGAACGTGATTTTAATAAGAGCATTCTCTGCTTCTGGAGCAGCAGTCCAAGCTAAGTTTATTTTGTCTAGGAAAAAATATAAGGACCACTTTATTTATTGGGGTCCACCAGATTGTATTTGGACTGGCAATACTAGTGGTTGGGTCAATAATAAAGAGTTTTAGACTTTTCAATATAATAAAGCATGTGCAACCGACTAAAGAATGCCCTGTATTGCTAGTTCTGGAGAATCATTCCTCGCATTTCTCAGTTGAAACCCTTGACTTAGCCAAAGCCAACGGAATTAAAATACTTTCATATCCACCTAACTGAAGCCATGCTAGATGTGTGTATTTGGACCCTTTAAAAAATATTTATCTGGTTCGCAGATATGTGGTTAAGTAGCAATTCTGGGCGGACAGTCACAATAAATTTTAAGACATTCCCCGCATTGTAGCTGAGTCCCTCTCCTTAGCAACATCTGAAATAAATATTATCAGTTGATTCCGAAAGACTGGGATATTTCCAATTAACAGGAAAATGTTTACTCCAAGTGAGTTCGACCCATCATATGTACCTCATCACACAAATTTAGATTAATTTGTTGATCTGAACTATTTCAGAAATGCACAAAATTATTTGTATTTTAAGCAGGTTTTGCTGCTCCAATTTCAATTCTAGAATCTATTGCTCAGCAAACGGAGCCTATAATTTCTGTTGAGAGCCCAGATCAGACCGCAGATGATAATCGTTTGCCCTTCACACATCTCGAGGGTACCATACTTTTTCCCCAGAACTTGTTTAACAGTTTCCTTGGACCGGGCCGAGGAAGCACACACTAACCGAAAAAAAAGAAGAGATGATCTACTATCTTAACAGACACCACGGAAAAAGATGCTCTGCAGGAGGAAAAAAAAAACCTTAAGATGCCCAAACCAAACGGTGATAAAAAGATCGTTATTGTCTGATATGTATGGAACCATATTCCAAGAATATACCGGCGATAAGTGGGTACAGTGCCATTCTTGCCGAAAGTGGGCCCGTACAAGAAGCTCTATAACTGGCCGACATTGATGAAACAAGCGATGATGAAAGTTCCGATGATAAAATTTACTATGACGAAGAGACAGGCGAGTAGCTCATCAAATAAACTAAAAAGAAATTTTTGCAAAACAAAGCAATTCATACATGTGTTATGTGAACAATAAACGCTGAAGAACAAATGATTTCCATAGACACGAAATTGGGTGGCAACTCTGGCACTGTTTGAAACTTTTAAAAATCATATTTTTGTTTTTGTTGGATACTAATAAGACTTTTAAAGTAGGTATTTGCATGATTGAAAATTTGTAGGTATGTTTATTGTTTTTCTTTTACATAATATGTAAAAATTTGCTTTGTAATAATTTGAAAAAAATATCCTAGATAGTCCTGCTTCAAAATTAGAGCTCCATACAGAAAACAACATAGAGTTAATACCAGACCACCAATTTGAGTTCAGAAAAAGTTCATGCTCCCTTCGAACTCCACTATGAAGTCACAAAAAACCTCCGACAAAAAAAAATGCACCACAGTTTGCTCTCTCTCTACAAAGAGAAAGCCTTTGACAACGTGTGGAGAGACGGACTGATGCACAAAATATTACAACTAGATTTCCCACCGCACTTAGCCAACATGCTGTATAGTTTCGTCAACAGCAGAAAGTTCTTTATTCAATTACAGCAAACTCCAGAAAAAATTACCTTCTTCCAGGAGAGTCCCAGGGGGATAAATCTTTGGACCAAAGTTTCATAACTTAGCCGACACGACTTCACCCATACTTACTTCTCCGAAAACACTTGTCTCTGAAAGAATTCTATTTGCCGATGTGATTGACACCCTTAGGGATCGCAAAAGTAACAAGCGAATCACATCTAGTCGTCAAGGATGATACACTTAACGACCTCAACTAAACCATCAAAAATAATGATATTTACAGCAAACGAACCAACTTCCCTCAAGCTCTGGACAACGAATGCTTCCATCCAGCAACGTACTTCACAACGTCCGACAGGAATCTACATTGTACTTAGATCCAACCCAATTTTCAACCGAACCTCCAGGCATATGGTTCACCATAGTAGAAGCCGATTTGAAGCCAACAGAATCTTTAGCGGATACAATCAACTAAATATAAAACTTACATACAAATTTGCTATTCTCAAAGGTTTCGCGGAGTCTCGTCAAAAACAACTCCAGAAACTACTACGTGAAAAAGTTTGATGTAGAGCAAAAGGCCATCCCAACTATTACGAGAGAAGCGTGAGCTAGCCAATAATTCTATTGCCGACGAACTGCTGTACCAACTCTGGACCGAACAATATCCAGAAAGAATTCGTCCGCTTTTGGTTATCTCTGACAACCGCCATAACCTCAACGCTTTAGCAGAGACAGAAGATCGAATAATGAACGCACTTGGTAGTTTTTCCGTTTTAGCGGTTTAAACAGACACTTCACGCCACGCTCACACCAAAGTTACAATCCTCCAGACTTTACTAGTTTGGAACGACAGATGCGTTTGATAATGGAATGTTAATCAGCAATATCGACAAAATTCTAACGTTCAACGTCCAAGAAAGGGGGATATTACTCCCAATCCCAATCCCATGCTCGATGGGGAAAAGAAGCACGAAACAGTTCAAAGTCTTGCAAATTTCAATCTCAGACCACCAATCAGGAAAAATAACCATGCTGTCACTCATTGGAGCGGCTGGTAACAGCATACCTGATTCATCATCCAAAGAAATTCGTCTACACACCCATGATTTCATAAGCAACAAAACGTTTCTCATAGACTCCGATTCAGTTTTCTCATCAGTCCAATGAACTTCTTCGAAATCCGAAACTTCACGAAGTTAGAAAGGGCCCGTGCATATCATCAGGTTCCAATGCACCTTGAAGACATACACAAAACACACCTTTTGGTCTCTACGAATATTAAGTAGTGCCGTTTGGCCTCACGAACGCAAAACGGGCGGAAGGTTTATGGAATTGATTTTCCAGGATCTTGATTTTGTCTGTTTACATTGATGACATACTCATCATGTCACAAGATAAACAATATTCCAACCTTAGAGAAGTTTTCCCAACACCTACAAGAATCTTCCCTAAGCATTAATTTCTTGGCTTTGCAATCAATCATCAAGGACTTACAGAAATCAACGAACGAGTTGTCGGTATCGCTTTACTTAACTTCAAGAAGCCTGAGACTATAAAAGAACTGAGACGTTTCCTCGGAGTAACCAACTCCGATAAATGTTTATCTACAACGCTCAATTAAAAACGACAAAACCAAAATTGATTAGACCGAAACAACAACCAAAGTATTCGAGGAATGCGAACATAGCAAACGTCACACTACTTGCATATCAGCACCAAAAAGGGCGCCATGACATTCATTACCGATGCATCATCCGCTGCTATTGCGGAGCCAAACTTGAACAGTTTGTCGAAAACACTTGCAGCCACTGGCTATCTTCTCACAAAAAAAACGAGCAAATTGTGAGGTGTTTTGATTTTTCCCTGCTTTATGTTGTCGGGGATGCTTAACCCGAATCAGAGGTTTAGTTAAAATTTTGTGACGCAACATGCAAAAATTCGCAAAAAAAAATGTATTTTTTGTTTTTTTTTGTCTCATAACTCGAAAACTGTTGGTTTTTCACAAATAACATCAAATTGGTATTGAAAGAATATAAAATTTCCAAAAAAATTTAGTTCAAAGTATTTGTCTGCACCAATCCAATCCTATTATTTGGCATATTTTCAAAATAGGTAGTTTAAGACAAAGGCTAACAACTAATTAATGATTTTTCAAAGATGAATGAAGGTATTTGAAAAATTCAAAAAGAATTTTGAAGAAAAATATTCATACTTTAGAATGACTAATGCAAGGCAAAATTAACATTGAAAACGCATTTTTCTTGAAAAATTTAGATTCGAATATCTCAAAAGCGTGACGTGTTGCAACAATTCTGAGGCCAGATTCGAATTCAGCAAATCAAAAACTATATGAAATAAAAAAAATAGTTCGCATAGTCCTCAAAAATTTCGAATCTTGTGACATCTCATTCATTGAAATCGGTTCAAGATGTGAGCTTAAAAAGGGAGACATACTACTGAAATAATATATATGATAATCATAAACCATGGGGAATCAATTTCAATAAGGATAAAGCCGAAGCACTTAGTTTTAAAAATACAAGCGGTTAAGGTAAACCAGGAATAGTCAAAGAAAGCAAGAACCTAAAATTAATATGAAAACGTTTATATTGAATTCATAGATCAATGAAAATACTTGGGTATCAGGACAAACCAAGGAAAGTCTGCTGCTCGATTATGTTGAGCAAAAAGTCGAAGCTTTTATTGCCAATACGGAAAAATTGGTCATTAAAGGGCAAATATAATTTCCGCAACCAATCTAGTTTGGGAACACATTTCAAAAGAATTGAGAAAGGGTTCAAGCCGACAAGCTTACATTCACTAACAGTCAACAACCGATATAACTTCGTGATAGATAACTTGGAAAGAAAAAAAGGGTAAGAGCTCCCAATCGAAATGGTATTTGGCATTTCATGCTCGATGGGATAAAGAACCACCAATCAGGGAAACTAACCACGCTGTCACTGATTGGAGCGGTTGGTAACAGCATACCTTATTCATCATCAAAAGAAATTCGTCTACACATCCATGATTTCAACATTTCATTGAACTTCTTCAAAATCAGATCAGAGCTAGATCAACTGACGCTCTTCCTCCATTAAAACGTACGGAGGTAAGAAACTTATTCTTGATCTCAACCTCCGAAGAGCTCTTCACTGGAAATTCGTCTTTGCCGAAACACAAACAGCATTCATTGGCGCTGACTTCTTTACATCCTACAACCTCCTCGTGGATTTTAAATATCAAAGACTCATTCATACTCTCACCACCCTATCGTCTAAGGGTCTTCAGCTACCAAGATTTACAATATGTCGACAGTGGACACATCTCTTCAAAACCCATATTCAGGGCTGCTAAAAGAGATAATAGAGACTCTGCGAAGACTACAGACAGCTTAATGCTACCACCGAAGTCGACAAATATTCACCACCATTAATCCAGGATTTATTTCTTTGTCACTATTTGGAAACCGAACCTTCATGAAGTTATACATGAACCATGCAAACTACCAGGTTCCAATGCACCCTGAAGACATTAACAAAACGGCCATCATCACACCATTTGGTCTCTACGAACATTTAGTAATGCCGTTAAGCCTCAGGAGACGTTTCACCTTAGAGAAGTGTTCCAACGCCTACGAGAATCTTCCCTAAGCATTAATTTGAAGAAATGCGTTTTTGGGCATCCCGAGCTTAACTTTCTTGACTTTGCAATCAACCATCAAGGATTAAAACCAATCAACGAACGAGTCGACGCTATACTTAACTTCCAGAAGCCTGAGACTATAAAAGAACTGAAAGGTTTCCTCGGAGTAACCAACTATTATGGACGCTGCATTCCAAGTGCAGCTGTCTCTCAACTTCCGCTAAATGTTTATCTACAACGCTCAGTTAAAAACGACAAAACCTAAATTGATTGGACCAAAACAACAATCAAAGTATACGAGGAATGCAAACATAGCAAGCGTCACACTACTTGCGTATCCGGCACCAAGAATGCTGCCATGACACTCACTACCGATGCATCAACTGCTATTGGAGCCAAACTTGAACCGTTTGTCGAAAACACCTGGCAGCCACTGGATTTCTTCTCACGAAAACTCAATTCAGGATAATGAAACAAATGTACTTATGATCGAGAGTTACTTGGCATTTTTGCTTCTATTCAATTTGTCCATCCATGTTAGAATGTCATCGCTTCACAATTAAGACCGATCACAAACACTTAATCTACGCTTTAGTTTTGTTTAAGGCCAAGAGACACAAAAGAAAAATTTTTGGATATTCTCTTTGTTTTGTAGGATTTTTTTGTGTTGCATGAGGAAAGGGGTAGGTAAACATAGGAATGTGTGCTGGATTTTTGGGTTTTGCGATGGAAGCCGAAGGGAAAGGGTTGTATATTCGAATTTATGTGGGTGAGTTCTTACAAATGTATAGGTGTTTTTTGTGCAAGATTTTGTACATGAAAACATTGCGCGCTTTTCTTTAACGGCTGAAAATTTTAACGCATGCAAATCATTTGATTTGTCGCAATCTTGGTTTTGAGCTGCTTTTCTGAGTGATAATGTATTGAATTAATTGGGGGATAACTTATAGTGATAGTGATTGTGTTAAATACCGTTTATTAACAACAAAGAATATTTGCCGAAAAATCAATTTTGAATATTATGAAACGGAAAAATTGTGAATGTTACTAGAAATGTTACATATCAAAAATAGTGAAAACAGTATTAACAGACGTTCAGATTGTGATAGGCTTAGTAGCGCTTATAGTCAGTTTATTAATAAGTAGTATCAAACAATAACAACAAAAAATGTTCACTTTGAACGTACATATATACATTATGTAAGTATCTACATATATACAAATATTTGATTTTGTTTTCAAAATAAAATCATTTGAATTTAAATATTCAAATATATAAACAACAAAATTCATTTAGTCCGCCGAGCGGACGCTGAGCGGACGCCGAGCGGAGGCTGAGCGGACGCCGAGCGGATGCCGAGCGGAGGCTGAGCGGACGCCGAGCGGAGGCTGCGCGGACGTTGAGCGGACGCTGAGTGGACGCTGAGCGGAGGCTGAGCGGACGCTGAGCGGAGGCTGAGCGGACGCTGAGCGGACGCCGAGCGGACGCTGAGCGGAGACTGAGCGGACGCTGAGCGGAGGCTGAGCGGACACTAAGCGGATGCTGAGCGGAGGCTGAGCGGAAGCTGAGCGGAGGCTGAGCGGAGGCTGAGCGGAGGCTGAGCGGAGGCTGAGCGGAGGCTGAGCGGAGGCTGAGCGGATGCTGAGCGGAAGCTGAGCGGAGGCTGAGCGGAGGCTGAGCGGAGGCTGAGCGGAGGCTGAGCGGAGGCTGAGCGGAGGCTGAGCGGAGGCTGAGCGGAGGCTGAGCGGAGGCTTAGCGGAGGCTGAGCGGAGGCTGAGCGGAGGCTGAGCGGATGCTGAGCGGAGGCTGAGCGGTGGCTGATCGGAAGCTGAGCGGAGCCTGAGCGGAGGCTGAACGGACGCTGAGCGGAGGCTGAGCGGACGCTGAGCGGAGGCTGAGCGGAGCGGAGCGGAGCGGAGCGGAGCGGAGCGTTCTTTTTCACTGCCTAAAAGAATAATTAAGGCTCATCAATGGCCTTGCTTTAGGCAATATACACAAAGAAATTGAAATGACGAGACGGTAGAAGTAGTTGGCGGACACCGAGCGGAGGCTGAGCGGAGTCTGAGCGGACGCTGAGCGGAGTCTGAGCGGACGCCGAGCGGAGGCTAAGCGGACGCCGGACGGACGCTGAGCGGACACTGAGCAGAGGCTGAGCGGACGCCGAGCGGAGGCTGAGCGGACGCCGGAGGCTGAGCGGACGCCGGAGGCTGAGCGGGCGCCGAGCGGAGACTGAGCGGAGGCTGAGCGGAGCGGAGGGTTCTTTTTCACTGCCTAAAAGAATAGTTAAGGCTCAATGGCCTTGCTTTAGGCAATATACACAAAGAAATTGAAATGACGAGACGGTAGAAGAAGTAGTTGGCGGACACCGAGCGGAGGCTGAACGGACGCCGAGCGGAGGCTGCGCGGACGCTGAGCGGACGCCGAGCGGACGCCGAGCGGACGCTGAGCGGAGTCTGAGCGGACGCTGAGCGGACACCGGAGGCTGAGCGGGACTGAGCGGAGGCTGAGCGTAGGCTGAGCGGAGACTGAGCGCACGCTGAGCGGAGGCCGAGAGGACGCTGAGCGGAGGTTGATTCGAATAACAATTCAGAAATGTATCAAGTTTTCTTCTCTTCTAGGATAGGTACTTTGGGAGTTGCACACAAGGACATACACCAACTGTTAACATTTCCACATAAAATGAACCTACCTTAACTCCAACCAAAACCAAGTCAGATTTTGATCCACTGGCTCGAATTCAAATTGGTAAACGCAATTTTGAGGTTCATTCGAATAAGAATTCAGAAAGAGTGAATGGAAGGCTTGAAGAACCAGAGATTCGAAATTTTTACCGAACATTAGTCATAGTGAATGGATGTCTTCTTCTTCAGCACTGTGAGCTGTTACGCCCATCTTAAGGCTAGGACCGCACTTGCGATTTTCAGTCGGTGCGATTAAAAAATCGGTGTCGCAACAAATAATTGCCATGCACTCACTTGCGGCTATCTATCGCGCGATTTTTTAGTCGCAAGAAATAGAACATAAAGCTTTTTATGTGAATGCACGCACATGCGTCTATTTAATTTTGCGACAGAAAAAACGCTCAAAAAATAGATCTGGTTCCATTTTTGTAATCACTGCGATTTTAAAGTCGCGTATGTGTGCATTCACATTTAAAACCATGTGTCTCATTTCTTGCGGCTAAATAATCGTACTTTTGAAAATCGCAAGTGCGTGTATAATTTTTTTCTAGTTGCGACTACGATTTTTTAGTCGCGCTATTTTAAATCGCAAGTGTGAGCACAACCATCTAAGTCCGTTTGTTTCATTTTAACTTTCGACAATCGCATCGCCAGAAAAATGGAACAAATTTTCGACTTTTAATCGTCGCGATTTCTAGGTCGCATGTGCGTTCATTCTTATTCAAATTCAGGTGTTCTATTTCTGGCGACTAAACAGTCGCGCGATTGAAATCGCAAGTGCGTTCCTAGCCTAACTGTCCCTTTGCAATAGTTACTATTAGACCATAAAATAAACATCGTTTTTGTCGTTTTAGTTATTTCTGTAAAATATTCCATTAAGGAAAAAATTCAATAGATGCCATTGAGTTGAATTATTTTGATAGGAGATAGACAGTTTGTTTCTCTAAATGAGAAATCGATGGTAGTTCCAATCATATGCAATAGAAACAAACATTTCTTTCTAAAGTAGCTGGACGACAAATTTATGTTTTTGACATTTTGTTGTCCCACAACGTCTTACAAGCGAAAGAAAACGGAGAAAAGTGTTAAAAGCCTAACCTTCATCACCTCAATTCAGTAGACCATAAGTCTGCAGTATAAGAAAGAAAATGTTGAGGGTTTGGCGACATCTAAAAAACAAGCAAACGGTTGTATCAAAATTTGAATTTTTCGATCAATTATTACCGAAGTTATACAAATTCAAAATTTGATTGAACATTTAGCATGTGTTCTACCATATAAAACTTCTTTCACGTCTTGGGAGCCGGGTTAACGGTTAAATAATGAGCAGGATTTTTCGGGCGCACTTGACCTTTTTAAGGAGCACCCTAATGCACATAGAATGACGCAATACTAATACAAATGAGTTAAGTTAAATACATATTTCATTGAGATAGAAGCTTTGAGGCCTCGCATTGAGACATCGACCGTACTTTCCTGGAAATTGTCTGAAATGCATTTTGGCAGAAAGAAGGCTTTCTTCTGCCGATCGACAAAGAAGACCGTCCACTGCAAATATATCACCTATATCATGTTGGTCCAATGTAATATATACGAAGGAGAGTATAACCACATACTTGATGTTGCAGACGGTTTTTTTTTAATTCTTTTGGTTTACCCCAGCAAGAGTAAAACCAGCGAAGATTTAGTAAACAGATTGAAGAAGCAATCGTTTGCATGGAGATCCGAGCCGCATCATAGCCGACAGGGGCACAGCTTTCACAGCTTACTGCTTCCAACAATATTGTAGGGAAGACGATATTTCTCACTTTGTGATAACCAATCGAGTTTCAAGAGGAAATTTGTAGGTAGAAAGAATGAACCACATACTGATTACAGTTCTTAGGAAAAAAAAGGTAGAATATCGTGCATGCAAGTATAAACACCTAGAGCGAGAACAACAATAGTACAACAACGAGAAACACCAAGCATTCATCGTTCAGCATCTTAACCGGACTTGAAATGAAAATCTCACGAGACCCGAAAGTCGAACGACATTCCATCAAGAGGTCCGTGACGGAGTTGGATCGAGAACGACGTGACGTGAGAGAAGAAGCGATTGAAAACTTAAACAAACTTAAGCAGGAGAACCTACCAAGGTATTTGCAACGAGAAGAAGGAGTTCGGTCCAGGACTCATGTTAAAACCGAAATTCCTAGGGCCGTATAAAATGACCAAACTAAAAAAACACGAGCGCTATGATGAGGAATATGTTGGAGGCCGCATGAAACCGCGAGGTAGGCCAGTCGGGACGAATGACCACTAAGGAGGGCTGAATGAATATAAACTTTGAATAACGTTTAAAATCGGAATTTCGCTCCACCAAGTGTGAAAATCCCACGTATGTACATATGTATGTATTATTATATAACAATAATTGTTAACTCTCAGATACGGAGTCTTCTCCAGGTTCGGTTGCAAAGCTCATTGCAGAAAAAGCACTTGCAAATGATCTTTCAATTGCTGACCACTCGGCATAGACAAAGACGAAAACTTTCACAAAAAATGGTGGAATAATTTATGGTCTAACGAATCAAAAATCAATTTATTTGAGCAGATGCTAGTAGAACACTTGTAAGAAGACCAAAACGGAAAGAACTTTCACTGCAGTACACGGTCAAGACCATCAAACATGACAGCGAAATAGTGTGATTTTTGGGGATGTTTTCCTGGTTCGTTGTTGGACTCTTTTTTCGTAAGAACAGCTTAGGACTTCCGATTAAAGGTGCCCAAAGCTAGCGAAATATATTTCATTCTAAAAATACCTTTCATGTGTTGGACGGCCTACCCTTGATTTTGTCAAAAGCAAACAAAACGTACTGCAGAATTACGGATGAATATTTCGTTGATATAAATATGAACAAGAAAAATTGAATTGATATCCAAAAGAATTACAAATTACAAAAGTTGAATTGATATCCAAAAGAATTACAAATTACAAAAGTTGAAGCTTAAGTTACTATCCAAAAGCCTCTTCCTTCTGAATAAGCAAATAAATATGCTATTGTCAAACAGACAACATCATCTCTATAGTTTCGAAATTAAAAGTGATGATGATACAGAATTACATATATCTTCTCTCGAAGCAAATTGTCGCGACATTAATAAAATTTAGTTTGAAGTTATACTAAAAATATATTTCGTTCATAGCAAACAAGAAAAACTAAATTGATATCCGAAAGAATTCCAAATTACAGAAGTGGAAGCCTCTCTTCCTTCTGACGGTAATGCAAATGAAACTTCAAAATGGGTCTTCGATGGCAATTCGGGTTAGAGCCAATACCATCTGTAATTTTTAGAGCAAACCGAAAGAGAGGATAAGTTTGTGTTCATGATGTGTCGTGTATCAATGCAACTAATATATAAACAATAAGCTTTTTTTTGAAAATTTTAAAAACCAAACCTAACCCTCTCTAGGGCTCTAGGCCAATCAAAACATAATTCGAAGCAAGAAATTAAAAATCCCCAAGAACAGCTTGGGAGTTCCGATTGAAGGGTGTCCAAATCCAGCGAAATATGTTTCATTTTAAAAATATCCTCCATGTGCTGGACGGCCTACTCTTGATTTTGCCAAAAGCAGACAAAACGTACTGCAGAATTACGAAGAACAGTTCCAACAAATGAATTTGTTTTTGCTACCAAATAAGCTTGCGAGTGGGCAAAATAAAGATGCTGATATTGTCAAACAGACAACATCATCTCTACAGTTTCGAAATGAAAAGTAATGATAAAAAAATTATTTCTTCTTTCGAAGCTAACTCAAAGATGATGGAAGGCAAATTGTCACGACATCAATAAAATTTTGTTAGAAGTTATGCTAAAAGATGAGCAAGAAAAACTAAATTGATACCCAAAAGAATTCCAAATAACAGAAGTTGAAGCTCAAGTTACTATCCACAAGCATCTTCCTTCTGAATCAGCAAATAAAGATGGTGATATTGTCAAACAGACAACATCATCTCTACAGTTTCGGAATGAAAAGTAATGATGATAAAAAATAATATCTCTCTCGAAGCCGACTCAAAGATGATGGAAGGCAAATTGTCGCGACATCAATAAAATTTTATTAGAAGTAATGCCGAAAATATATTTCCTTCACATAAAGATGAGCAAGAAAAACTATATTGATACCCAAAAGAATTCCAAATTAAAAAAGTTGAAGCTCAAGTTACTATCCAAGAGCCTCTTCCTCCTGAATTAGCAAATAAAGATGCTGATATTGTCAAACAGACAACATCATCTCTAAAGTTTCGAAATGAAAAGTAATGATGATAAAAAATAATTTCTACTCTCGAAGCTGACTCAATGATGATGGAAGGCAAATTGTCGCGACATCAATAAAATTTTGTTGGAAGTTATGCTAAAAATATATTTCCTTCATATAAGGCTGAGCAAGGAAAACTAAATTGATGTCCAATAGAATTCCAAATTACAGAAGTTGAAGCTCAAGTTACTATCCAAACCCTCTCTTCCTTCAGACTCTTATACAAACGAAACTTCGAAATAGGGCTTCGATGGCAGTTCGGGTTACAGCCAATACCATCTGAAATTTGTAGAGCAAACCGAAAGATATAATAAGTTTGTGTTCATGATGTGTCTTGTGCCATTGCAACTAGTAGCAAACAAAATTTTTGTTTGGAAAAACCCCTTTCCAGGTTATTGTTGACCATTGAAAATTTAGACTTGAAGAAAAATTTAGGAAAATAAAAAAAAAACGAGAGACTACCAACAAATCCCTTGGGCAGCAAAAAAAGCAATAACAGACTTTGCCGAGGAAATATGCGTCCAGAATATACTTTTTTCGGACTTCTTCCAATATGAAACTAAGTTATACTTAGAATACCTCGGGTGGTATTCTTCTTAACCCAGCCAAGTTCGAGCCTATTGATGCCATCCTTCCTCCTAAAAGAATTCATAATTTTTCTTGGTCTCAATTCTTATTACCGCAGGATTATGAAAGACTAAAATTGCGAAAGCTTTAACGAGTATGACCCGTGGAGAGTTACATATCGGAGGTTGGAGTCTCAATTAAAAATGGTTGCTGTACGACTTGACGACGAAGGCCCTACAGCCTTTCAAATACTTAAATAACTACTGACTACTAACAAAGGTATTAATTAGCCTTCCCAGATTTTAACAAATCCTTCAACCTAACGAAAAATGCCATTATTGGTGCTGTACTGTCGAAAATTGAAACTGGGATGGATAAACTGATTTCGTTTATCTTTCGTTCGCTTAATAAAACAGCCCATAATTTGAGCTCATGACAATCTTAGAAAATACCTTAACTATACTAAGTAGATCAGGATATATTCATTGAACACTAATCTTTGACATACCCTGTTTTAAGACACGACTGTACAATTCAAACATAATTAGAAAATCACTGCCAAAGCACTTGTTGCCAAACAAACAGTTTACTAAGTATATCCGGGACATTTACAGAAAAAACAGGAAATATTATCATGCAATAATTCAATATTACACATTCCGGAAGATTGCATCATCGACTCACGAAGTGAGGTATTATTAAATTAGCTTTAAGAATATCATTAACGAAACGAAAAGTAGAAGGCATACATAGTTGCGAAGCCACGAACATTACAAGTAGAAATCGCATCAATAAAAAGTAGTTTAAGAGCATTAACTTACATTTCAACAGTGACAAAAAAAGGAAATTTAGATCATAAACGAATGTAGGATGAAATGAGACTTTAGACGTAATTAAATCATTTAATTGCACGATTAAACTTTTCTTACGATGGCAAGAGACCAGCTCATATACATAATAGAGCAAGAATTAAGAGTATTAAGTGAAGGTAATACATCATTAATTGAATTTTATAATTTGACAAGAAAAAATGTATGCTATTAATAATAAAAACAAAAATATGATTCAAGGAAAAGATACGAATCTGACCAAAGAGCTCAATTATGCAAATAGACATAATGCCGTGAGAATATTCATAACCAGACCTTGCCCTCCCCAATCCAACATCTAAAAATCCAGTGGTTGGATTTCATCTTGGAGTTGAAAATAATTATCCAGTTCGTTCTAAAAGGTACCAGACCAAGAGAGGACATTTTACGCAACTCCCTTCTGGAAACTTAAGGTCAAATCGATATCCATCATCTTACTCATATTCCTATGGATCCAGAAGACCCAAGGCCACTCACTGATGATTTTTGGTGAGGATTTCCTCTCTTGGTATATTTCTGTGAGCAAGGCTTTACAGTCATTGAGCACAACATTTGATCACCCAATTTATCAGAAGAAGAAGCAAGTGGCTTCATGAAACCTAACTTCAAGGTAGTTATGTCGAGTTATAAAAAAACAACTCAGGACCAGATGAAGTTGTAAGAATTGCAAATGTAAATTACCAACACTTAAGCTTAAACAATGAAATAATTCAGTTTCTGTGGGAATACAAAAAAAAAAAATCAACGAACGACAATGTTGACCTGATGTGTAGGCTACTTTAGAATTAAATTTAAAAATTGTAAATAAGTCCGAGTTTGCATTCGGGGTTAATAAAGTTTTTTGTTTTACGAAAAATAATTTTGTTTAATTGAATTTTCATCCGAACAAGGTTCCAATGCAAAAAATAATCGGTGGGGAAATAAATTTCGAATAGTTTTAATTTTGCAGGAACTTGAATGTCAGGTAAAATTATTATTTTTTTAATAACCATGGAAAGAAGTACGCACATCGTTCAGGATACCATGAGACAAGATCAATAAAGTCTTGCAAAGTTATCTCATCCACAACAATGAAGCATAACAATTTATGCACAATCTAGCTTTATGTTAAAAGCAAAAAAGTTAAATAAAACTTTTAACAATATGCTTACTGAATTCGTTCCTCTTAAAAAAAAAAAAATTTCTTATTTACAATTTTCATATATTCTGACATTATGTGCAAGTAAATATTTCCTACGCCTGTGATAGTATTTTAAAATCTTATTAAAAATAGTCTTCATAAATACCAAAACTTAGTAAACCCATTTTTATTGTTTGCAACGATGGATACATCATGGACGCACGCAGCCACAAGATCAGATGCAAGTATAATGAGCGAAAAGCGTTACCAATGAAGTGTATCCCCTAACATGGTTCTTGCATCCTGATGACTTATTTATCCTCGACAGATTTTGAACTCCATATTCCACTTATTATATTATTTTAGAACTAATCAATCGATCTTTATCCAGGCCAAAGGCGTACGTGGATCAAAAGAATTTAAAAAGCGAGAATAACTGGAACCTGCCACAGTAAGAAAACTTCTCTGTCTTATTGGAACAAGTTTGGAACAAGCATTTGGCCTAAGGAACCTATGCACCTTAAATTGGTTAGATCGTATATTGCCGAATACCTACAAAATGGCATTTTTAAAGTTTTGACGTGGCAATGTAATTCCCCAGACATGAACCCTTCATAAAACCTATGAAGAGATAACACAAGAGGGAATTGCCAATGTTATTAGCCACTAAAGTTAATATTATTTAAAATCTAATACAAGTCGGATTGCAGAATCTGCTAAAAGTGCAATTGCTAATATAAGACATCAGTCGATCTCCAGCTGTGAAAGAGTGTAGACGCATAGACGACTTTCACAGATTTTTATATAGTTATATCGGGTGTATCAACTAAACAAATTTTCATCTCTCTTTGAAGTGCTCAATAGCACAATAAGTAGTGGCGCCGACCCGCAACACGGAGGTGTCAAGGTTCGAGTCCCAACCGGGCGAACATTTTTTTATTTTATTTGAAGCCTTTGCCCACAACCAAGAGGTACAAGACTTCATTGATTGGGAAAACCAGGTAATGGAAAACGAGAAACTAGCGGGGACATCGAAAGATGTCTCAGCAGCAACAAAAACAACACCGGCAACGGCAACATCAGCCGATGATCCGAAAAAACGGAAGAAGAAAACTGCAACAAGCGTTGCAAAGCGTCGCTCCACCACCACTTCAGATAAGCTGCCGTCTGGAGTGAAGGAGACGGCGCGATCACCGAAAACAACAGAGGCAGCAAATATAAATACAAACAAGAAATTAAATGCTTTGCCTTCCGATGACGAGGCAATAAGCTATATGTCCGAGGGAGGAGAAGGGCAATATACTGGAGATAGCAAAGTGTTCGAAGATCTGACATCACCAGGGGCGTCGTCAGAAGAAGAACTTGAGGAGTTACATGCTAATGAAGAGCAAGCAATTATGACCCAAATTGGCGCAATGGAAGGAGAGATGGAGCTCCTCAAAGACAAAATTGCACACCTGGTACTGGCTCTCAAAAATAAACAGGAGACACGTCGAGAAAGGGAGAAAAAAGAATTCCAGCAAAAAAAGTCGCTACAGCAGCAAACAAAAGTAGCGCAACAAGTAAGAAATAATGCTGAAGAGCTGCAAACAAACACACAGCAGCCAAAACCAAAGCAGCAGCAACAACAACAGCAGCCACAACTACAGCAGCAGCAACAACATCAGCTGTCACAACCAAAGCCGCAGCAGCAACAAACACAACAACAACAGATAGGACAAGCAAAACAACAGCAGAAGCCGAGTCAACAACGACAAAACCAAAAACAGCAGACACAGCAGCAGAAGACGCAGCAGCAGCAGACCCAGCAACAGCAGACTGATCATCAGCAACAGTCACAGCCGCAGCTATCTAAAAACAAAAAAGAAAAGGTGCCACCCATAAACACATACAAAATGGAACTCCAGGACACCATAGAGCTATGTAAGTCGGCCATAGGCAATAATTTTATGATTAAAAGACTTAGTAAAGATAGACATGCTATCCATTGCTTCACAGTGGACCAGCATAAAAAAATTAAAGAATTATTAAAAATATCCACAACTGAATTCTTCAGTTTTACCCCGAAGGGTGACAAATTACAGACGGTCCTGTTGAAGGGCATAGATTCCTCAACGGACCCAAAGGCGCTTTTAGAAGAGCTCCGCCGGATAGCGAGCGATGATCTCGACTTTAAAGAGGTAAAGCCATTTACCACGGTTAAGGCTAGACGGGAGACACGGAAACTACCGTTCTTCCTGGTTCAGCTTTCGCCCAGCAGCAAACTGGAAAGTCTGAGGATTATCTCCGTCCTAGACTACCAGGTTGTCACTTGGGATAAACTAAAGAGGCGAGGTGACATGCTTCAATGCATGCGCTGCCAAAGGTTTGGCCACGCTGCAGCAAATTGTGAAATGCAGTCACGCTGCGTGAAGTGTGGAGAAAACCACAAATTAGGAGAGTGTAAACTCGGGCAGGAACGGGTCGAAGACAAGGCCCAGCTTAAATGTGCACTTTGCCGAAATGAAGGGCACCCTGCAAACTATCGGGGATGCCCAGCTTTTCAGCAATTGAAAATTAACAAAGCAGCGAAGCAAACAGCGGTAGAGAAACGCCCACAAACGCATGCTCCCACAGTAACGCCCGTCAACCCTCAAATTTCTTACGCCCAAATGGCGGCAGGAAGAGGGAGCACTGTACAGCCTGCAGCAAAGGTTGTCCAACAGGCCTTCATGCCTAAGACACCGGATGTGCAGTCAGAAATAAGAGGCATGTTACTGGCCATTCAGGGCCAGTTAACAGGCCTTCAAAAGCAGATCAGGGAGCAAGCAACCAGGGTAGATTATCTCTACACTGTTTTGCCTGGCTTAACGCAACAGATAGGTTAAGGGCGCGCTGCCGGAGAGGCCCTTCCGGATCCTTGCTGTGAATGTAAATTCACTGATTAGGACCGAACGTAGAGCTAATCTTTTCCAATTGTTGAAAGACCAAAGTCCAGATGTGTTTATGGCCAGCGAAACTAAGCTGAACCCGAAACATAAATTGACTAATAATAATTACAATATCGTTAGAAGAGACCGGCCCAACTCCACTCAAGGGGGTGGCGTCGCAATCTTCATACGAAAAGACATTAATCATAAAGTTATTTATAATAGTGATCTGCGCAAATTTCGGCTGCTAGAGGCATGCATCATATGTCTCCAACAGGGGAAGCGGATGTATGTGATCGCTGCTTATGCACCGGAATCACCTCAGCCAACTAATTTTATGACAGAGCTCGGAAAACTTTTCGAGTGCTTACGACTGAGCTCAGAAGAAAACTACTATCTGCTGGCTGGTGATTTGAATGCCAAGCACTTAGACTGGGGAAATCAAATACCAAATACTAGAGGTAACCATCTGTTTAATTGGATGGAGCTGTACAGCGTTGAGTATAGGGTCGACCTACTGGCTACTGATAAACCATCGTTTCCAAGAAGCGGCGCCTATCTGGATCTACTGCTAATGGACGCAAGACTCACAATTACTGACACTGTGGGTCTAAGACCACGAAACTGCTTACGAACGATAGAGTACGACAGTGACCACTGCGGACTCGCCGCCGTAATTCAGCTTCCGAACGAGCTTGTAGAGTTAGAGGAGTATGTGCCTGTGCATACTTACAATTACAGTAAGATGCACTGGCCACGCTTTACTAACGCCTTATCGAGCGAAATCCGTTCAAATAATATATATCCACCAAATAACAGGAATCTGACCAATAACGAAATAGACCAATACCTTGAACAAATGGACGAGACAATCAAACGAACAATGGACAGAACTATACCAAAGTACAAACAACGGGACGCAACCGACATGTACCGGAATGCGACCATTGACGCATTACACAGACAAAAAAGTGGACTGCTGACAAGACTCAAACTCTTGTACAGACGATTTACTGACCCACACAATCTGGAGATTAGGACACTGAAGTCGTCGATCAAGAATATCAACCAACTAATAAAAGAAAATTATCGGTTGTCGATTAATTTGTATTGGGACAGTAAAATTCGGGCTGTTAATTCTAGCGACCCGAGTATGTTTCCCCAAATTAACAAGATATTTAGAAGGAACGATCAGAACGACCTTCCGTCTCTTAAGCTCCAGAGAACGACAGAAAACAGAGACGTACTTCTGACAGCAGGAATTGATCCAGAGGACGCCGTCTTGGACGATGACCTATTTATTGTCGAAGATCCGCAGGAGAAAGTGGAGGCTGTGGGGGCTGCTTTCCAGCAAGTGTACAAGGTGAATACATGCATTCGCACGAACCATGACCTGGAAAGCAGAGCCTTGCTCCACCACTTCCACCTTCGGAATGACATAACGCAATGGCGATCAGAGAACCTCGGTTTCACCGGGTTCAATGAAGATCATTTGGCAAACGCCATAATCGCCGAGCGAAATGGGCCCAGTTCCCTGTTAATTACGAAGGTGGAGCTTCAGCTCATCTTCGATTCATTAAAAAAGAAGAAGTCAGCAGGAGTCGATGGCATATCCAACGTTGTACTTCGACATTTACCGCAAGAAGCAGTAGACATTTATACCACACTGTTTAACAACGGTCTGAATAATGCATATTATCCAGCGCGGTGGAAGACAGCTGTGGTTCATCCTCTCCCGAAAAAGGGAAAGGACAACTCCAATCCGGCGAATCTCCGGTCGATAAGTCTTCTTCCGAGTATCAGCAAGGTATTCGAAAAAGTTATCAATAGAGCTCTGTCTAAGTGGGCAGAGGACAATAATATCATACCGGATAATCAGTTCGGTTTTAAGGCGGGACATGACACCATTCACGCCGCGTCTAAACTCGTTTCTGATGTCCAATGGAACAAATCTAAAAAGCAGTGTACGGGTGCCTGTCTGGTTGATTTGGAGAAGGCCTTCGACACCGTATGGCTAGAGGGTCTTTATCTAAAGCTGACCAGGCTTGGCATTAGTAAACCACTATTATATATGCTGTATGATATGCTCAATGGTAGAAAGTTTGTTGTCAAGAGTGGCAATGTGACTTCTGCCACAACCTTTAATATTAAAAATGGTCTTCAGCAGGGAGCGGTTAACTCGCCGATTCTATTCAGCATTTACACCAGCGATCTGATAAGTAGTCTAACTCAGGCAATTGCGTATGCCGACGATCTAATTGCGTACAGAACAGCCCCAAAAGTCGAGGTCATCAGAATTCTCTTGCAGCGTGACTTCGACCAGATTCAGCGATATTGTGATGACTGGAAGTTGAAAATCAACTTCCAGAAATCAGAAACTATTTTGTTTAGGACTCCGTTGCGTGGAGCCACAAGGGATACGAGAAAGAACTGGCGCAAGCTGGTGATCGAAGGGCCAAATGGACATCCACTGGCGAGTAAAAGTGTAGTAAAATACCTTGGCATCTGGTTGGATCAGTATTTGTATTTCGACAGACATATAAATGCTGCTTTGACCAGGGCTAGGGGAGCTTTTGCCCTGACAAAGCGGTTGTTTTATAGCAGCCGACTTGACAGCAGGGTGAAAGTGATTTGCTACATGGCCCTCATCAGGCCGATGATTGCCTATGGATGCCCGGTTTGGTTCAACGTTGCCCCTTCTCAAATGGAAAAGATTCGGGTGTTTGAGAGGAAGTGTCTTAGACACTGCCTTGGATTACACAGAACACCAGAGTCAGAATACACACGATACTATTCCAACCTGGTTCTATACAACGGCGCCAACATAAACAGAATAGATAATTTTTTGTTGAAACTGATTCGGGGTCACATTGCAAGAGCGATGCTCTCGACCAACAGCTTAATTTTTGGGGCTTACTACCCCAACAACGAATACTATGAGAGTGTGCGTCTAAGCGGTTTTATCCCGCCCGAGGCTTTTCTCCATCTAGACAGTCGAGGGTTGATACAAGATAGAGTGGCGGTTCCGCTAATCTACCACGTCGGCCGAAGAACTGTGGATAGGCGACTCCTCTATAGTCGAGACGTCCTCGCACATGGCGGAGCAGAGCGCCTTCGGTTCAGTAGGGCTGTGTCCGACCGGGACCGGAAAGACAGGGTAAGACAGGAGAACCAGTTTTGGTGGTTGAACTCTGAAAATTCTAGTAATGATATCTAAAGTTGACTATTTGCCTTGGCCGACTTACATAGTTCTAAGTGTATTAGTTTTTAAGCAGGGACAGTCGGGGTGGCACCAAAAAAAAAAAAAAAAAAAAAAAAAAAAAAAAAAAAAAAAAAAAAATGCTTGCTGTGGCTGTTCTAGTTTTAAGTAGTCGTAAGTAGTTTTAATTAGTTTTAGTATAGTTTTATGTAGTTTCTAAGTTGTATGTAAAAAAATAAAAGAAAAAATGTTAATGAAACCAAGTTTTTTTTAAATTCTTCTTGGTAAAAAATAAAACCAATATGAATTTTAGGATTAATATAGTTCTTAGGCCGAAAGGCATAAGTGTTAAGTTATAATAGTTTAACTTAGAGCGCCCGCATGGGGCCAGTAAGTTAGTGGTAAGATATTGATAAGTAGGCTAGTTTTTATGAATTTTTGTCTAGCTTTAAGTTAGTTATAAGTGGAATGGAAAAATAAAAATGAAATGAAAAAAAAAAAAAAAAAAAAAAATCAACATTCATTGATTTCACTTCAGAGAAAACATGAATTGATTGCTGGAAAATCGATGGGGAAATGGGGATTGCAATTAAATAATTTGAATATCAAATTAATGGTGATTGTAGAATTTTAAATCAAAATCAATTAATAAATGCAATCTTTTGATTGAATTGACTAAACAATTAAAATGATTATATTCACAGTAGATTGTGTTCTTTTAACTGTACCTTCGCATTTTTTGTCTAATTTATAATAAAAATTAATAGCAGGTGTTTACTACAATATTTTTTTTAATATTTTCTTGTGTTAATTTTGTACACTACTTCTCTACACGTGCGGAGGCCATGGCGGGCCAAGTAGTATAATATAATTATTGAGAACTTCAAGGACTACAATATTTGTATAGTAGATATGATTCGCCTCTGATTGATATGGTTTCGTCGTTAGATCGAAAATATATTGTTTTCGTCTTCTGGTTATCGTATTAAAAATATGATACTTATCAAAAATATTAAAAGTTAAATTTTTTTTCCTACAAATATAAATTTCAAATTGCAAATCTAAAATTTGTTTTTGTAATATCATGGTCTTTTGTGATTGAATACTGATCAAATTTTAAGCTTGAAATTTTTTTTTATTATTTTGTAGTATTCGTAGGATGCTAATATGTCTATTTAAATGATTATAAATTAGCATATACGGGTCCTAATAATTACAACCGATTTTTTTATATTTTTAACTTATTTGGCAAGCATTTACTTAAATATATCCACTTACCAGATTTCTCTTAGATATTCAATACATAACTCTTAAAATTTAACACCTTCGGCAGCATTCTGAAGTTCTCCATTGGGTCCAAATTTGAATGGGGTTGTTTGTTGGTTTTTTGTTTTATGTAGAGTTGAAGAATTTTTGTTATGATTTCTCGTACTTATGTAGTTAAGCTCTTAGCATTGTTCAGATGAATAATTAATCGTTAATACGATCATTGGATCCGCATTATAGACATTCCGGGTATACTCTCGGCGGTAGTCAGATAGCTTGTATCACCAAAGACAGCCCAGCTCGGAAAACATTTTGAAGCCAAAAACAACGTTGAGGGAGTCCCGAATCATTTCGTTGCGCAACTGGAAGACACCGAATCGCCATCGCGAAAAATATGGAGGCTTGTTGAAAATGGCACGATGAAAGACATTAGATAAGTTAGTTTGAATTGTTAAATTTTTATTTTTTCATGAGGTTGTGATGAACATATTTCCATATTTTTTAGTTTAAGCCATTTTGTCCTTTATTTTTTATGTTTATTTTAGAATTTTAAAATAATTGACAGTATCAGCTTTTTGATTAAAAACTGACCGTAGGAAGGTTACAAAATACATACAACAATTATTATTCAGCGACAAAGTCTGAGGCGATATCGAACCATTTGTTTATGCGTATACAATTATTCCCAGGTTTTATTGTGTTAAACGAATTGAAAGTATGAAGATATTTATCATTGAATTTGACAAAAAAAAAGTTTGAATCCACTTTAATTTCAACGTTAGAAGTATTGAGTAACTTGTAAAAAAGACTTTCATTGGGTTGCGGCTGCGGGACATTATTTATATTGTCTGGAGCAAAGTTGATTGAAGTTGATTTTATAACATTAAATATATTCATCTTGATGCAGTTTTTCTTTCTTGTTGCAATTTTACTATTCAGTAAACGTATTTATACGCAGTTAATCATTTTATTACATATTATTGTTCTTTTTTCGATTTTGATGTCGTATATGCTTCTTATTTCTGAAAAGAACAAAAACAATATTCAATAAAAAATCAATGAAATTACAACCAAATCAAATTAGAACTTCAAGGGTCAGTTTGATCACAGCTTATCATCTTTAATCAATGATTAAAGCAACTGATAAATCATCACATAAAATTCTTAATCTAGTTTGATTTGTTAATCATCGATGTTAATCAGCAGGTTTGGCGCTAATTAATTGGAATGTCATAATCCAGATTTAATCTGTGGAGAAACTTGACTTAATTCCCAAAAATTTAAAAAACAAATTTTTGCTTTTATTTTATTGCAATATCTATTAACCACAATTAGTCCAAGAGCCAGAGCAAAAAAAAAGTAGAATCGAACGACAAAAATAGTAAATTTTGTTGAAATATAAAATTGAAATTTGTCTTACTTTCCCAAAAACTAAGTTTTTTTGAAAAAATACTTTAGCAATTAACAAACGTTTTAGGTTTATCTTGAAGTTTAGCTTTTCAAAGTTACGCCATTGATTTTGTACTGTAAAAGGACCAAATCACAGGGGCCCTACTATGAAACTTTATTCTACTTTACAATCGATTCGAAAGTTGTTTTCAATGCTAATTATAAGTGGTAATATGTATGAAAGTGGGATAAAATTTTAGTGCTTCCGACTTTGTGCCACAGAATCTTGAATTAGCGCTGTTCTATTACCGTTTATAAGCACTGGCATAAGAATTAGCGAGCTGAGATTTTGCGAATTCGAACGTTTTTATTGTAGAATCGAGTTACATAGTTGGGTCCCAGTTTTTTGTAAATATCTCAACAAATGTTAATTTTTTTCAAAAAATTAATAACTTTATATAATTGCTCATAAAATTATACTCTTTTTTTTCGTAGGAGCAACAGATTTTGAGAAAAACGCCTATAACCCAAGCAAGATGAAAAAATTTCATTACAGTTAAAAGCTCTTATTATAGCGTCGAAGGTTTGAGTTCGATTCCCAGCCGTGCCACCTAAAAACAAATGTTTTATTCGAGGTACTGCCTCTTGCGAGGTACTGACAAATCCTCCAAGAGTATACTTGTCATGAAAAAGTGCTTCTCGTTTAGCCGTTTGGAATCGGCAAAAAACTGTAGGTCCCCTCCATTCCTGCCAACAAACACGCACACAGGAATGGTTGAGTTGTAAGTCACTAGGCCCTGGTTCTCCACGAGCTGTTGCGCCACCGAATTTATTTATTTATCTTATTATAGCGTTTCTGCACTTTTCTAAAAATCTGTTGCTCCTATAAAGTTATTAATTTTTTTGAAAAATTATTCACATTTGTTGAGATCTTTACAAAAAACTGCGATTTGTCCCTTTTACAGACAAAATCAAAAGTGTAAATTTGAAACGCTATAACTTGAAGATTAATACTACAGAGTTTCTAAGCCAATTTTTTAGATAATTTTAAAACTCTAAATGGTATTCTCTCCTGATTTTGTTGTAAAAGGAAATTCAATCGAGTTGTTGAATAAAAACCAAATCACTTTCTTTTTCAAAATGGCGGCCTTTCCCTTATCCCGAACACCCCTTAAGCTTGGTTTTATTATAAGATGTAGCCAAACACAAAAAAAATTAACTTTTTTGACAAAATTTGTTCCACCATGAAGTTCTTGCAAGCTTTTCCCTGAATCTATTGATTGTATGAACAAAAATATGTTAATCATTTTTGTGTAGAATTACATAAATAAGCCACAATTTATGCCTCCACATTTTTGCAAAAAAAACTTATGGTTTTAGAAATTAAGTAAAAACTGAATTTTACCCTTTTTACCTTCAGTACAAAATTTAGACCCTGCCCAAATTTACGGAACTTTTTAGGAAATGCTTAAAACATCAAAACAAAGCTCTCCACCAAAATTCAGCTCTGTCGGAATTTTTCGAAGTTTGAGCATTTTTTGTCAAATTTTCCTGGGCTAAGTTGTTTCAGTGAAGTCAATATTTTTGGAAAAAATGTGAATTTTTCAACTTGAAAGTTGTTTTTTTTTCAAAGTTTTGCGCAATTAAGCACAACTGTTTTTAATATTCAATGCTCTGATCAATAGTCAGATACTGAAAACTAAAGGATTGGTCAAACAGAGCGCGGTCCGACGGTCTTTATAAAGATTTACAAACAAAATTTGACCGTCGCGTTCTTTCTTTCCCTATTATGAACAAAGGAAAATTCCCCGAAATGTATCACAACAAATTATGAACATAATTGCCAATTATTTTTTGAAGGCGAACGAAAGAAAAACAGACGAGTCATGATTTCGAAATATTTATATACATTAGGGTGGTCGTTAAAAAAAGATCATCGCGCATGGGCCTAAATCGGCTCTAAATGAAGAAAAGAAAAAAAAACGCTGTAGAGGTAAATTAAATTTCCCCTTTTTTTGCATATAAGGTAATTCGCTTAAGATCTGCCAAAAAATTCAGAGCATTTAGATGGGAATTAGGCAAGGAAAAAAATGCTATGGGAGGGGGTAATACCTCCCCCCGCTTGGACAGGAAGGGCAATTTAATAAAATAATTATATAAAATAGTAAACAAATAATTAAAAAATAACAGCAACACTTGCAGAGATGTTTTATAGCTTTTTGGAAAGACAGAAGTGAATTTTCCGGTTCGTTTTCAAACAAAGTTTTTCGATGAACAGTTTTGGCAAAAAAATTTTTTCAAACTCAACATTTTGAAGAAAAAACATTTTTTTTTTAATTTTAATTGTGAAGACAGTTTTTGCTGAAATTGTTTATTCAAAGAACTTTATTTGAAAATAAACTATAAAAATGGACTTCTGGCTATCCAAAAAGCTACAAAACACATGCTGTAAGTGTTGCCGTTGTTTTTAAATTATTTTTTTTCTATTTTTTGCAATTTCCACGACCAACCGGATGTAGATATTACCCCCTCCCGTAGGATTTTTTTTCTTGTTTACTTCCCACCTACATGCTCTGAACTTTTTGGCAGATTTAACGCGAGCTTCAAAAAAATGGAATATGAAAAAAATATGGAATTTTTTTCCTTTAGAGTCGATTTAGGCTCATCCAAATACACAAACTCAAAACAAAAACAAATATGTAACGACCACCCTAATATACCTACATATGTATTAGATTTTTTAGTGGATTTATCAGGGAGTAACCGCAACGATTCAATGAGAATTTAAATTAAATACGCCCCCATTTCGCCAAGAAAGAAATGTAGTTTAACCATAACAATTGTAGGTATATAAACTTAGTATTCTCATGAATCCAGAAAGATCGTGGCCATCTAGTGTCCAAATGTAATCCTAATTTTTGTTAAGATATCTCGGTAAGGCGATCACAGCGAACCTATCGACCAAATGTCAACCTACAAAATCGTGTAACAAAAACCACATTCATTATGTTTAAAAAAGTGAACTTTATACTAAAAATTTTGAAGTTATAGCGTATCAAAGACTTTTGATTTTGTATTGTAAAAGGGACAAATACCACTTTTTTGTTAATATCTCAACAAACGTAGTTTTTTTTCAAAAAGTAAGTGAATTTATATTTGTGGTGTTTTAGAGAAACATTATTGCTCCATTGCAAAATTTGCGTCTTTACGTCCCCTTTACATCGAGCTGAACCTAAACGGGTGAATCGATTTTCTTCAAATTTGAAATACAATTCTTCAAAGATCCCTGCCATAAAAAATATTCAAAATTTGAAGAAAATCGGTAGAAACGTTTAGGCTCTACCTCGATGTGAAGTGGACATAAGGAGGCCAATTTTAAAAAAGTTATTATACCTAGAGCTCATAAAACTCTACATAAAATAGATTAGGTAGGTATAACACTTTTTGCGTAGCAGCAACAGATTTTGAGAAAATTGTGCAGAAACGTTACACCTTTACAGGGTGTCCCGGACCTGAGTGGAAGTATTTTAGGATGTGGTTGTTGGGGTTATTCTAAGAAAAAAATTGTATGCGGGGAAGTTGTATATCCCCTAATATTGGCCCTGAGTAATAGATCCGAATCTAGCCTAAAGTGGACTTTAACAAATATATTCGTTGAAATAAAACACAAAATTCACCACTAAATGCTTAGAAGCACCTCAAGCTAAGTTTAAAAAAATGATCTAATTTAAGCATTTAGAAGTGAGATTTGTTTTATTTCTGCAGATGTTTTTGTTAAAGTCGACTTTAGCTAGATCTATTACTCAGGGCCATTGACTTAAAATGCAAAACAAACATTAAAAATCAACGAAAACATATCTAATAATGTGCTATTAGTTTTTTTTGAGAGCTAATACCTACTCCATTATTGCATTTGGTTTCTAAATCAAGTTGTTTAAGCGAAGTTTTTGAGAAATTAAATTTCAGTCAATTTAAAAAAAAAAAAACAAAAGATACTTTTACCAAACAAGCCTGAAAAAATTGATTTATTCATGAATTATCCATAATTTAACCCTTTTTTGGGCTTCTTTGGTAAAAGTACCTTTTGTTTTTTTTCTTTCTCAAAAACTAAGAGATTTTTACTTTTTGTTTTCGGCAATTGACTAAAAATAATGAGGGCATTGAATATTGAACACAAAAAAAGCACTTAATTACGTAAAATTTTGAAAAATATGGACTTAAGAAATAAAACATAGTTTTAATTTTGAATTTTGAGTTTGAAATTTAATTTCTTGAAAACGCTTAAACTTGATTTAAAAACAAATGCAAGAATGGAGTATTAGCTTTCAAAAAAAACTATAGCACATTATTAGATGTGTTTTCGTTGATTTTTAATGTTTTATTTTTTTGCATTTAAAGTCGATGTTTCAGAAACTGCCCCAGTACAATTTTTTTCCAAGAATAACCCCAAGAACCACACCTTAAAATACTTCCGCTCAGGTCCGGAACACCCTGTATAGTAAGCTTTTTGCTGTAAAAAATTTGATGACCATGTCATGTAAAATAGGTAATGAGCTCGATTGTGCACCTTTTTCTCAGACAGTGAAAAAAGTGTCGTAATAATTATTGTGCAGTTAAGGAATTTTTTGAGGCATTTAGAATGGAAAAACAATTATTATTTTGAGGACAAGCTGAAGACTAAATTAATATTTCCAGCCAAAAGAAACTTTAAATAGGTCCACGTCCACATAGGTACACTGAATATTTCAAATTTGAAAGGCTGGGCCAAATCGATTTTTGTTTTTTGCCAGAAATAACAAAGGCAAGAGCTTTAATTTGGCATCAAATTAACGATAGAGTTTACTTTATAAAAGTCCCAAAATCAATAATTAAAATTTTCAACGATTAGTTTCAAAGATGGCCATAACTGGCGCCTCATACCTCGAACCAATTTGTTTGTATGAATTTAAAACAATGAATGTAGGTACTCACCTCTGTACTTTTAGCCCATCAATCAATCAAAGACCGATAATATGCAAAAGAATAAACGTTTCTCGAGTTATATTACTTCGTCTGAAATGCCATTTGAGAATACTGCCAATACGATTCAAAAATACGACGTAACATAACGTTCCGTTAAATCAGTGCGCCTGCGCAGTTCCATTCGTCGGCGAAACGGATGAACTGAAATTCATATCATTTTCGTTTACAAACGTACGAGTTTGTAGTTTGCATTTTACAACCTGCAGGAAAAAAAAATAAAAATAATAAACAAACAGATAAACCCTTCAAACGTTTAACAAATATTGCTTACCTAATTTCTGAAATTTAAGTAATATGCAATGTACTCACCCACAAATATTTTTTGTACCATCACACTCCTCATATTTAACAACAAAATGTTCCTTTAATATAATTATCTTACTGCAAATCTATCTTTAAAATTCCAATTCTTTTGAGATTAAACGTGAAAGAAAGCGATTTGAACTAAAAATATATAACTGCATAAATATAAAGTTGTTGCCGCCGTTGTCGACGATTTCCTGCGCCGCTTACTACCATGCGACCGGTTGCACTTTCAAATTTCAAATGATGAATGAATAAAATGATGTCATGAATGAATGAATTTCAAATAAACATTCCAGATTCCAGTTGCGAAAATAGAAATGCAATTTATTTTATGTTAAGGTGCACACATATGGTGGCGTAAAGTGCTCCCCAAATCTCCATTCAAACGAGGAGACAATAAGGGTATTCATGCAAAAGCGTAAGGTCGTCGTAAACGTGGTAAAGCTTTAAACTTCGTAAATCTGTCAAATTTTCCATACAAATTGTGACAGAATTATGAAGTTTTAAACTTTATAACGTTTACGACGACCTTTCGCTGTTGAATGAATACCTATAATGTGCTGAATATTTCTGTCGACGTTTAAATTTTCTTTTATAATAGCATTAACTTTCATTGCATTTTTATTTTAGTTTGAACAAAATATTTACATATGTTAAATACAATAATAGACGCTGTTTATATTAGGAACATTGAGACCGGTCTCACGGTAGTTTCTGGACAAGAGAAGTTGGGGGTCAGGGATGTAGTGAGACATGAAAAAAACATAAACACCCGACTCATGACACTCATTTGTTGTCGTGTCAATGTGCAAATAATTAAAATTGTTGTTGTTTCTGTGTATTTTGAGGCGCCTCAAATTTTCTGATAAAGACATGATAAGACTCACAAGTCCAGACTCAATTTTCCCAATCTCAATAGGCTCATATACGGAATTATAGCAAAACTGTCATTGCATTTTACATAGAAATTTTTTCTTTCGCGATGATAAAAATATAAAAATACGGCTAACATCTCCAAAATGCCTGGCATATGAGCTGTGATTTACGAATGGTCATGGTCGCGAATTTTGACATTTGGTTCTAATGAGTAAAGTGCCTTCCACATGGGCTGCGACTTGCGAATGCGAATAAATTTGTTAAGGCAATTCCAAGGGGCCTGCACACACGGGATGATATCAGCCTGGTAGAAATCTGCTTCAATACTCCACTTCAAGCACACACGGGATGAATTATTCTGGCAGAAAAAATGTATACATGTACCTCTTTTCATTGTGTTAGTATTTTATGCAGACCTCAGTGTATAGAAAGTTATGTGTGTATTAGTTTTCTACTTCGTTCTTCCACTCCAAACAAGGTAGAAGATCTTATGCCACTTCATACCGCGCATTTCACTTCCCTCTCCTATAAACTCTGTTTTCTGCCGGCAGAAATCATCCCGTGTGTGCAGGCCCAAGTGGTTTAAAGGCTCTCCCAAACCAACGCGAAATCATAGCGAATCATTCGCAAAGGCGTTTTTTTTTGTTGTTGTATAGCATTGTGTATCTTTCATATTTTGTACTATTGTGAATGATTTTGCGTCGTCAGCGAATGATTCGCGTTGGTTTGGGAGAGCCTTAACTTTTCAAAAAAATGAATAAAAATATTGATCATTTCTATACTTGCTACGCGACCAACAAAATTTTTTTTGCGAATTGTGAAACACTTATTCGCAGTCCGCAACATAAGGACGCATTCCACAAATCTGCGAATGAAAAATTTGCATGAATTTAACCTCAAATTTTGTTTGATTTTAAAAGCCTATAGGTAGAGCTATAAAGGCTCTCCCAAACCAACGCGAAATCGTAGCGAACCATTCGCAAAAACCGTTTTTTGTTGTTGAATCTTTCACTTTTTGTATTAAGGCTCTCCCAAACTAACGCGAAACATTCGCTGACGAAGCAAAATCGTTCCCAATAATACAAAATATGAAAGATTCACAATGCTAAACAACAACAAAAAATTATCATTGCGAATGATTCGCTATAATTTCGCGTTGGTTTGGGAGAACCTTTATTGTGAATGATTTCACGTCACTGGCGAATGTTTCGCGAAACACGGAATCATAGCGAATCATTCGCAAAGACAGTTTTTGTTGTTGTTTAGCATTGTCTATCTTTCAGATTTTGTATTATTGTGAATGATTTCGCGTCATCAGCGAATGCTTCGCGTTGGTTTGGGAGAGCCTTTAAAGGCTCGCGTCGTTGGCGAATGTTTCGCGTTGGTTTGGGAGAGCCTTAAGGGCTAGCGAAACATTCGCCGACTATAGGTTTTTGTCGTTGTTAAGCATTGTGTATCTGTCGTATTTTGTATCGTTGCGAATGATTCGCTATTATTTCTGAAAAGCATTCTCCGACGACAGTTTTTTGTTGTAGTTTAGTGTTGAGTATTTGTCATATTTTGTGCTATTGTGAATGATTCGCTATGTTTCACGTTGGTTTGGGAGAGCCTTTAAAGGTTGCGCATGTTGTCAAAAGCTGGTTGTCAGATAATGAACAAAAAACAATTATTCTCAGAGACCTTGTCAAATTGATTGTCATTGGGTACATTCAATGCATCAACATCAGTACTGAAGATTAAGATTTATGAATTCTGGCCTATCAGAAAATTGTAAATTAAGAAAATTGAAAATCTAAATGTAAAATTTGAAAAGTGTTAAACATGCCACTGTACACATATAGAATGAACTGACATAGGTATTTGAGATTTGGACAGATGCGTGAACTTGAACGAAAATGAAAACTCGGACGATATTACCTTTAATATGTGGACTGTGGGTTTTTAAAGTGAAGTATCTTGCAATTTTTCACAATTATCGGACGATATTACCTTTAATATGTGGACTGTGGGTTTTTAAAGTGAAGTATCTTGCAATTTTTCACAATTATCACTGTCTTCACAATTTGCCACGAAAAAAGCAAGCTAGTTGGGTCCAGATTTGTATAGGTTAGTAAAACTGTGACTATAGTCGTGGGCCAAGGTTCAATCGACTCTTTTTAACGTATCTTTTTAGCATTTTATGTTTATTCGTATTTTTCGTATACAGACAGTACAAACCGCAGCAGTGAATTTCGCATTAAAGTAAAACTGTCCATTTTGCATCAAGCGTTTAGAATCAATCTCATTAAACAACATGAAATACCATTTGCATTTTTAAAGGTGCTCTCGAATTGAATATTTTTGTGCGGTGGAAACACCAAATAGATTGATTGGGGGAAAGAAGATGGGAGAAATTCCGTAGGAAATTTAATTCACGATAGCCCCCATTAAATCTGGACTGGGATAAACCTTTGGTGGAAACATAGCATAAGTGGTGCGTTCTTTTATGTTACTCTAGTTAACTATGGTTAATGTGTCAAAAAGAAGAGTTGCAATGTCATAGTTAAAAAAGTTACTCTGAGTTACTTTTCATTTAGGAACGACCAAAGTTAGAAATGGTTGATCTGGCAAACAAAATGGATGAAAAAAAAAATCGAAATAGATTTGGAATTCAAAATCAAGAACAAATTGTGATTCCATGAGATTTATTGAAAAGAACTTTTATTAGCACTTTGAAAATACATATTTTTTTCAAATTAAATTTCATTTTACTTCATTCAAGCACAAAATGGAATATTTTAGCAAAATATTAGCAATTATTTGCAATCTTTTTTTTCATTCACTACTAGCACAATTTTCATTATTATAAATCGATTAAATCGGATAAAAAATGTCGCAAAACGTAAAAAACAATTTCAAAACTCACTATCGACGATTAAATCAATTAAATTAAAAATATTTATTACAAAAATGAAATCAATTCCAAACCGAACGATCGAGAAGCAAACAAAAAATAAAATCAAAATGAAAACATTGTGATTTCAGCTGCTTTTGACAGATTAACCCTTTCAACTCATATCAAGGAGATGAGTTGGAAAAAGTTACTCAAAGTTACTTTTTGACACTTTAGCTTTGAATTTAGGAACGACTCAATGACGTCATAAAGTTAAATTAAGTAACTTTTTTGAATTAAAGGAACGATGAAGGTTAACTATAGTTAACTATATATAACTTTGGTTAGAAAAAGAACGTACCAAAGGTGGGCAAATATTTCTGGTTTTCTAATTTTCTAGTTATGAAATGCATGAAAAGCTAGTTGAACATGCCCCAAAGCGTACTAAAATTCATTAATTCATTAAAAAATGAATAAGTACAGGCATGTCACTGAAGAAATGAGGTCACGCATTTAGGCCAGAGAATATGAAATAAAGAAGTCAATCCTCAGCTGTCAATTTGATTTGCCTACAAGCTGGAAGCGAACAGCTGATGTATTAGATTTGAAAAGTATTAGTGAAAAGCAGTGCAAAACGCACACATAGAATCAACTAGTCATTCAGCACATCATTCAGCACAGGTCTTGTTGTTGTTGCAATTCACATCTATTTCTTCGACACGAAATGAAATTACAAACAAAACAATGTAAACAAATGGGTTTTTTGGGGTGAAACGTACGAAGGATTGGCTTCTTTATTTCATATTCTCTGATTTAGGCAATTGTTGGAATGCGTTTATAAACTACAAGTTACCTAAACTATTTGGACATTGACTAGCAGGACAACTGCACAAGCGTGTTCTGAGAAAACTAATAAATACGACTGTGGGAGTATAATGACAAAAACTACAACGAAATAATTAACAATTCATTCTTTTTGTCACTATACAGGCAGCTTTCCAGTCGTGTAAATCCGGCAATATTTACCATCCACAACATCCAGGACAAATCTGCTTATGAAAAATGCACTCTAATTTAATATCATTTTTTTTAGCAACAATTTTTATGACAATTCGTGTTTGTCAGCGACCACCCATGTGAAAGAGATATCAAAATTTGCGATCATTCACAATTCGCAGCTCATATGCAAGGCACACAATAGCCGCTTCACCTCCAGCGTTGCCCCCTACTACAGTTGTAGTGTTTTTACTACATTTTATTTTCCAAAAAAGTCACTACGTACAATCCTTTAATATTCACAAAACACTACAATTTTAGAATTTCACAAAACATAAAATCTTAATAAAAAAAATTGATTAAAGTTCTGTTCGCATACTAAAATTCGTAGAGATTCATAGTTTGCGGAAGTAAACGAAAAGACTGATTGTTTGGAATAAAATATCTACGTAAGGATTATTGAAAATTGGGGGAAAAATTAAATTATGATTTGATTAGAAAATCGCAAAAAACAGTCAATTCCCCTTCGCTTCGCTAAAACACTAAATAAGAATGGGGTTTTTTTAGATTATAAACGATGTCAAACCCCCTTTATATTTAAACACTTTCATTAAAGTTAAAATCGTCAAAGCCTGATTTTAATTTTTAAGTATAACACTAGCTCGTATGACATATCTGTCACATTTTTTCTCAGGAACTGTCATTGATTTAGGCGAGTTTAACTTTAACTTGTTGAAAAAAACGGCTTTAACGCTCGTGTTTATAGTTAAGGAAAAGTTAGAGAGCTACTTCACAGTTGAAAATTGTTAATTAGTGTCACGTTTATGCCCTTAAATTAGAGTGTTTATAATTTTGCGCCACTTATTCTAAGGAATTGATAAAAATCTGCAATATCTATCCTAATTTTGAAGTGATTTTATAGTAACATAGGTTATAAAAGTAAAAATTTTGAATTATTTGATAGTTAATTTATATTAAAATTTCTAAAATTCGATAGGTTTAAATAATTCGGTTAGTGTTTTCTTTAGGTTTTCAAGTAAACTAAATCAGCAACGCTCACGCTACATTTTCAACCAGTAGGGGGGGCAACACTGTTCACCTCGTGAAAATAAAACGATGTGGGTTAGTGCAAAAGCAGTGCTGTATATCGGTCTCTTTTTTTCTTATGTTTATTTGTTTTTCATGTAAGCACTTGTCTCTTTTCCTCTCTGTTCCTAATACTGCTGACAAATCGCTGACATCCATTCACAATGGTAAATAGCCCTCTGCCGATCAGAGTGAAAACCTCTATCTGGGTTATTGGGCCTTACTAATAATCAAACACTAGCCGCGTTTTATTATCGCTCATAACCCATATGGTTCACCTCGTGAAAATAAAACGATATGGGTTAGTGCAAAAGCAGTGCTGTATATCAGTCTCTTTTTTTCTTATGTTTATTTGTTTTTCATGTAAGCACTTGTCTCTTTTCCTCTCTATTCCTTATACTGCTGACAAATCGCTGACATCCATTCACAATGGTAAATAGCCCTCTGCCGGCCAGAATGAAAACCTCTATCTGGGTTATTGAAATTAACCTCGATAGAAACCTAGATCCCATGTTGTTTTTGTAATACATGTTAAAAGATAACCTCGACCCAGACCCAGAGATAATAAAATGCAGCTACTAATGTCGACTATTAGCTAACTGAGAGGTTAAAATAAAATGTGGAGCTCAAACGGAATGCTACCAATAAAGAATTTTACCCTTTTGCTAACAAAATCCTCAGGCTTCCCTTGAATCTACTACAATTTGCATCAAATTCTATCAAACAAAACCGCACACTACAATAACACAAGTGAAAACATAGAAGAAGAAATACACAAACACAAATGCATTAACACAGGGTCGGCGTGCAGTTACACAGCTAAATTCTGGGGCGCCCAAGGAAAGCAAGATTTAAAAAAAAAATTAATTGAGGTGCTTCTGTCAATTTTGCCGAGCTATAGGAAAGTGTATAGAGATTTTAAAACGTTAAAAAAGTAAAAAAAAAAGATATTCAAACTAAATAAAAAAGTAAAATAAAAGTAAATACAGTGAATACTTGCAATACTTATATATATTTAAAAAATATATATATGTATGTATAAGACAACATGCGGCATTAAATAATGTAAGAACACCTATAATATGGAGTGAACATATTCTTCATTTCGCAGTAAGTTTTGTCTCATATCCTACATAAAGTAATGTGAAGTGGAGTTCTTTAGGTAAATACATTATCTAAGAATACTTTTAAAATGAAATAAGACTTCTAGCCGAAAATACAAAACTGAGATAATAGTAAGGGCCAGCAGCAAAAAGGCCTTTAAGAATATATCATGCAAAACGTTGAAAATAACTCTGCGCTTCAGACACTAAATGGATTTGAGCGCCTTGCCACCACCAACAAAAATGAGGCCGTCCTTGCTGGACGAGAATTTCTCATTTGACAGATTAATCTCTACTAAATCACTTGATTGAAGTATATTTTTATTTACAACAAATTAGATTTATTATAGCAAAATATCACGAAATATCAATTGAAAAGTATTCTACGATAGTTTATGAACCTAAAAAACATCACTTCACATTACTTTATGTGGAAATATCAGACAAACTCATTCTTTAAATGAAATATTTGCACACTCTTTATTATAGGCGTTTTTTTAGGACTTAACGTAGCACCGCGTGTTTTTTTATATTTCATTTAAAAAAGTATTACAAGTGTTCCTTATATATAGCCCTCTGCCGGTCAGTGTGAAAACCTCTATCTGGGTTATTGAAATTAACCTCGATAGGAACCTAGATCCCATGTTGTTTTTGTAATAAAGGGTGATTTTTTAAGAGGTTTAGAACTTTAAAAAAAAAAAAAACACAAAAAATTCGAAAAAATGAATGAAATATTTATTTGAATCGATAGTTTGAACCTTGCAATTTAATGTTTAAAGATAATTTCATGCAAATGTTGACCGCGGCTGCGTCTCAGGTAGCCCATCCGCTGAGTCCAATATTGGCATACTCTTTCACACATATCGGCCGGTATCTCACGAATGAATGCATGGATGTTGGCTTCCAGTGCGTCAATCGAAGCGGGCTTGTCCCTATAGACATTAGCCTTGACATACCCCCACAAAAAATAATCTAATGGTGTCAAATCGCACGATCTAGGCGGCCAATTGACCGGCCCGAAACGTGAAATTAACTGTTCACCAAACTCGCCTCGCAATTGCGCCATTGTTTCGCGTGCTGTGTGGCATGTGGCACCGTCTTGTTGAAACCACATATCATGCAAGTCAAGAACTTCCATTTCGGGCAAAAAAAAGTTTGTTATCATCGCTCGGTAGCGTTCACCATTGACAGTAACGCTGCGATAAAATGGACCATAAAATGGAAGCAGCGCGCGATGAACATTTCGAACCGAGCACGAATTTTGATAGTAAAATTCAATAATTTGCAAGCGTTGTTCATTTGTAAGACGATCCATGGTTAAATTGCAAACCAAACTGAAGCTGTTTGACAGTGACACAAGGTACTAAACACACGTCAGCTGTCAAAACCAGTGTTGCCAAAACCAAACCAGCTAAAAAATCACCCGTTAAATGTTAAAAGATAACCTCGACCCAGACCCAGAGATAATAAAACGCAGCTATTATTATTTTCTGTTGAGATTTTAATAGTGATATTTCTGTTCCCGCCAACTTAGAAGATATTTTTTTAGGGGTCAGAGTACTGTTGTTTCCATTGTTTTTTTCAGAGAATGTATCCTTTTTAATTCCAATAAAGTATGAAACGACCGACTTTCTGAATTTATACAAACTTTACCAAATGACGCTATTTTATGCGAAACGATTTTTCATACATTAATTTTTCTTCCAAGTAATCCTAAGAATGACTACGTATGTTTACGTGTATAGGTATGCTCTCTGACAAAAACACTCCCAAAACATAACTGTAATGAACGAAGCCACTGGAAGACTTTTGGAAAACAGAAGGAATTAAAAAGGACTACAAGGAGTGCCAAAAGAAAAACGACATGATTGACAATCATTTTGAAGTTTTTCTCGTTATGTTTTTGACAAGCCGTTTGTGGAAATATAAATATACTTTAAAAATATTCAAATGGATTCGATTAACTTATATAATGTTTAATAAATAATAAACTTCTAGATAAAGTTCTTCTTTTCACTGTAAAACAATGATCTGAATATTGAAACCAACTCATGAAAATATCTATTGAAATCTACCTGATAACTTGGGAATAGATTTAAGTATAAGATACAAATTAAAATACCATAAAACAGCACTAGGGCAACACTTTTGATTAAGTGTTCGACTTTAAACATGGATTTCCATGTATTAAATTTTGACATATTGCTAACGACTAAACTGGAGATTAAAGGTCTGATCCTTTACTTTGGGTTTCTGTGGTTTTTAGTCCAAACTTTTGTCAAAATATTTTTTTTTATATGAACTTTGATACAACTTTGGACTGAAATGCGCAGAAATGCACAGAAAATCACAGAAATTCAAAGTAAAGGAACAGACCTTAAATTCGTTATTGGTATGCGGATTTTCTAAAATCGGAAGATTTTCTTTTAAGCTTAACACTAAATTTGATTATTAGTAAGGCCCATTGAAATTAACCTCTATAGAAACCTAGATCCCATGTTGTTTTTGTAATGCATGTTAAAAGATAACCTCGACACAGGCCCAGAGATAATAAAACGCAGCTAATAGCTGCGTTTTACTATCTCCGGGTCTGGGTCGAAGTTATCTTTAAGGTAAGACCACACTCGACGGAACTGCACTTCAGCGGAACCGCGTGACACTGCGCAGCACTCTTCTGCGCTATTTTGGTATACCGCACTTGAACTACAGCTACGCTACAGTACATATTGGCTTCACTCATCAATAAAAGAGTAGTACCCGTAAGTGAACCCATGAGTAATGCCATTGTGGTGGTATTTTTGAATAAACGGCCAAGCAACAAAATAATGATATGAGCTCCTGATCGATAAAATTCCTCCTTTTTTATTTTCAAAACGAAGTTTTTCTAAAATGGAGGCTCTACTTCCAACCTGGCCCAGGAAAAAATCAAGCACACAACCAAACGCAACGATTCGTGATGCTTACTATTCGTGATGCTTACTATACCGAACGGAACTTCAGGTCGCGGCATAAGTTGGTCAGATTATCAACTTTGCCGCATAGTGCCGCGCCGTGAAGTTCAGTTGTCGCTTAGTGCGATATAGCTCATACAATTTCATACAAAAAATATTTTGAAGTTCAATTGCGGTGCAGTTCCGCTGAAGTGCAGTTTCATCGAATGTGGTCTTACCTTTAACATGTATTACAAAAACAACATGCGATCCAGGTTTCTATCGAGTTCGAGGTTAAATTCAATAACCCAGATACAAGTTTCACTCTGACCAGCAGATGGAAATTGACCATTGTGAATGATTTCAGCGATTTGTCACCAGAGTTAAGGAAAAGAGACAGGCCTTACATGAAAAATAAGGAAACATAAGGAAAAAAAGAGATTTATATACCTACTGTTTTTGCACTAACCCGCATCGTTTTATTTTATCAAGGTGAACCATTTCACCCCGGCTCCACATAATTTCTATCCGGATAGCGATTAGGGTGGAGCGAAAATGTATAGAGATTTTTCAAATTTGTTTTTTCGAAATGCAATACCAACCAAAAGGTGCCTTCATAATATGTATAAGGAAAACGTGAAAAAAGATTTTTGTTTATGACGACTTTTCGTGGTGCGCCCATGCAATCTAGAACTAAAAGACGAAAATATGTATATATTTGTACCGATTTTTCGAAGAGATAGCCAATCAACTGAACCGATTACATTGATAGATACATATGCATATTTTTGTAAATTTGACAAATTTTTACAGTTATATGCCAAATATTAGGTAAATTGCATGGGTAATCAAGTTAAATGTTACCAGCCATTTTCGTTTTTATTTAAATCAATCCTTGGAGCGATTTTTTGGAAAGCGTGGCATTTTAGGCTATAAATGGGCTAGTTCTCAGTGAAAATAACAGAAATATGGTAACAATAACTTTCGCAAAGTTAAAACAAACCATTAAACGTTTTATGCTATTTATTGAATCTTAGAACTAAACTCTTTCTTGGTATTGAATGAAGGCTTTTTCTGACGGGATAATATCCGTGCCCTGAAGCAACCATCGCGTTCCACACACAGAATTGGCCACTTCGGTCACAAGCTTAATACAGCGCTCAACGGCTTGAATGTGGTAAGGAAAAGCGTTGATTCTTGCTGAGCATCAAGACGGTTTTCAATTAGTTCTTTCAATGCCTTATGTGAAATACCAAATGCTAGAGATGTCTCCGATACTTGATCATCTTGCCAAGTAATCATTTCCGTGTAGTCCTTAGCTTTAAAATGCAGGCCAGATTCACATTTAGTTCTAATATCGATAAAGTCTCGAATACGATAAAATATTCTTACACAATTAACAATAGCTGCATTTTACTATCCCCCAAATCAGATCCGGATTAGATTATCATAGTAAAACAAAGAGGATCCCAGTCCTAGGAGAGTGTTATGTACGTATGTCTGTTTATCCTTTTGCTTCTGTATTTTTTCTCTACTCTATTCTCTATTTTCTCCCTATTTATATAACACAAAAAAGCGATCTACACGTCAGAGAAAAAACTAATTTTTGCAAGAAAATGGTAAGGGTGTGTGGTCAGAATGGATTTGTCAATCGAGATCCAAAATCAAAGTTAGATTTTGTGTTGTTTTTGTAATACATGTATTTTCGTAAGCAAATCCAATCTAGATCAGATCTGGGGGAAAATAAAATACAGCTAAGGAGTACATAAACCTTGCGGGAAAATGCGTAACATAGTTTCAAATGTTTGTTCTCCATCAGTAAAAGCCGCTAAATGGTTGGTGAATGAACTAAAGCAATACCCTGTTGAGAGTCTATCAGTAAAAAAAATCGTTTGATTTTGTGGAAAAGATGAAAGATACAATTATTGAAGACGACGAAGTAATGGTCTCTTTTGACGTGGATGCTTTGTTCCCCAGTATTCCTATCCCAGATGCCATTAATGCTCTACAATCTCACCTTGAAAGGTTCGACATTCAATTGGAGAAAAAGCAAACTGTAAAGGTTTGCATGTCACATATTTTTTTTCAAATTTCGTGACAAATTTTATCAAATAGAATTTGGTACCAGTATGGGCAACCCAATGTCACCTCTCATAGCGGAGATATTTATGTCGAAATTGGAAATGAATTTGAAAAAAAAAAAATGGATTGCTACCCCGAATATGGTACAGATATGTTGATGGCGTCTTTGCTATTGTAAAAATTTCTGAAATTGCAAAGATTTTTGAAACAATTAATTCTCAGTTTGATACCATTAATTTCACAATGGAACAGGAAAAAAACAACCAACTACCCATTTTGGACCTGATGCTAAAAAAGACTGGAAAGAAGATAGTTTTCTCAATATATCGGAAACCTACAACTACGAACCGATATATAACCAGCGATTCCCACTGCCCGATACAGCATAAGTTAGCTGCTTTCCACTCCACCGCTTGTGCAAGCTTCCACTTTCTAGCGCAAGCTTCCGCACTGAATATCAACACCTCAAAGTGGTAGCTGATATCAATGGTTACAGTGACTCAATAATTGACAAACTTATAAAAAAGCATATGCAAAAAATTAAAAAATCCGAACTCTCAACACTCTTCTCACAACAAAAAAAGTTACTTTATAACAACACCACTGTACGTACTTCAATGACATATTCCCCTTTAATAACAAATAAACTGCAACAAAAATTAAAACATTGTGCTATCGACGTTGTATTTTCTAATAACAAAAAAATTAAAAATTTGCTAGGTTCCTCTAAAGACAAGACGAATCCCATTAAAATGTCTGGGATTTATCGATACGAGTGCAGTGAATGTGAACAAAAATATATAGGACAAACTATTTGGAGCGTTAAAGTCAGGTTTGCCGAATATTTAAGCCACATTAAGCATAACAGACCAGAAAAATCGTCCATCGCTGCTCATGCCCTTCAAAAAAATCATACAAATAATATTTCAAATGACCAAGTTAAAATTATAAAAAATGTCAACATCGCTAAAAAACTTGACGCCTTCGAAAGTATGTTCATATATAAAACAAACAACCTAATGAACAGCGACAGTGGAAATATTGTATTGTTTCGCAGGCTGTGTATGTTACCGATGATTCCACCAGCCTCGAAGCTCGAGACCATCGTAGGGTTCTTCATCAGTTCACATGCGGTTCATATTTGTGTTTATTAAAATACCCATAGCCAGATATGAGCTTCATCACTTAATAAACTTGGATGCGAAAGAGTTATCCAAATAAAATTACAAATAGACCATATAGGGTGTAGTCGCCGCTAACATTTAAATGAAATTATCTTCAAAAAGGAATGTCGTTTTCGACTGGACGTTCGGAGTACGCCTTTTCTACTCCATTTTCACTCCATCTACTCCAAAAGCCTTCGATTGGCTGTTCGGAGTACTGTTTTCGGAGTATTTTTCTGTTCCCGATTTGAAGAAGGTGTAGATTTGGAACACACGCATACACATACAGTTTTTCGTCGCACTACTTGTCAAAAGTGATGAATGCTTGAAGAAGCCATTTTATAATATGGCGTCATTTAGTAGTGTGTGTGTAAATTTGACAACATGATGTTTTCATATTCTATTGGAATCAAAAAGGAGTAGAACAGTCAGAAAATCCAATCGAAAACGACATAAATGTTAGACATTGCGCTTTTTGTCGGATAAACAAAATAGATAATATGTAGCAGACCATCAGAGAGTATAAAAAATTCATATATTCTTTCATTATAAAAATACGAAAAACACAATGAGGAGAACAAAATCTGCAGAATAATTTTCTGCACATCTGAACACTTTCGTTCTTCACGTGTAAGCAAGCGCATTCACATCGATAATATTTGCTGAACTAGCCTTTTCCGTGTTTGAATGCATTTAGCTCAACTCAAATTTCATTCTCTTTTTCTCAGAAAGGTGTCACTGGCGTATGTTTTCACTTTTGAACTTTTTGCAAAAAGTATAGTTGAATGTAGTTAAGGCTTAAGAAAATTAAAATTGAACAAACAATTGTTTCCAGTTTGTTCACTTTCAACCACTCCAGTGTATCACAGTACACAGGTAATAGCTGCGTTTTATTATATCTGGGTCTGTGTTGCAGTTATCTTTTAACATGTATTACAAAAACAACATGGGATCCAGGTTTCTAGCGAGGTTTATTTCAATAACCCAATTACAAGTTTTACCTCTGACCGGCAGATGGCTATTTACCATTGTAAATTATGTCAGCGATTTGTCAGCAGTGTAGGAAAACAGAAGAAATGAAACATTCTTTACATGAAAAATAAGTACATAAGGAGAAAAGAGATTGAAATAAAGCACTGTTTTCGCACTAAGTCGGCATTTACATTACCCGATTTTTTCATAGACGATCTTTTGTTCATCGGTGAGGGAGTATAAAATGAGGGGTAAGGACCAAATTATCCGTTCCTGCAAGCTCACACAATTTTCCCGTATGCGTTCTCTTTCCTTTTCCTTTTCCAGATCTTTTGTGTGCTCAGCGTTGACACTAATCGGAAAATTTTAGTAGATACAAAAAAATGCAGTAGGTAGATTTAACTTTTTTGCAGTTGATATGCATTTTCAAATTATTATTTATATTTTCGAAAAAGAAATTTATAATAACAGATAATTGATTGAAAATACATAATAAAAACATTATCAGCAACTGCGAATGTTATACTACGTTTTCATTAGGCCAAATGAGGTAATTTCGTTGAAAATTTCCAAATTCGATACGAAATCATCTCATTTCCCATACAAATTCACATTTTGAAATGAGATAGTTTCAACCAAATTTGCACGAAATTGGTTTGGAAATTAAGTCAAAACCTAACGAACACACCCAATTAGCCACAGTTTGGAAAGCTCTCAAAATATTTTGTATGAAAATGTCAAAGCGCAATGGAAGGAGATAAAAGAAGACAACAACAAAGAGTAATTAACAGCCAGTTGAAATTCAAAAATGAAGTGAGCTGTCAAACGAAACTACCAAATTACAAATGAAAACATTTTTTCTGTGATTTGCGAAATTACCTCATTTCGGCTCTAATGAAAACGTAGTATTAGTGCCGACTAAACTACATCGTTTTATTTTTACGAGGTGCACCATATTCTTTATGATTGATAATAAAACGCGGCTATAATGTACTGCGAATGTTGTCAAAAACCAGTTGTCAGATAATGACCAACAAAAATTTATTCTCAGAGACCTTGTTTAATTGACAGTGGGTACATTCAATGACTCAATTTCAGAACTGAATATTCAGATTTCTGAATTCCAATGAGAGGTTTGAAACATGCAGAAATATGAAGATTTTCACACATGTGCGAACTTGAACGAAAATGAATTTATGTGAAGCCTGATTCACAATGCGACGAGGAAACGAGAACCTGTCGTTACTGTCAAACGAATTTCAAACAATGAAAGTAACGGGTGATTTTTTAGCTGGTTTGGTTTTGGCAACACTGGTTTTGACAGCTGACGTGTGTTTAGTACCTTGTGTCACTGTCAAACAGCTTCAGTTTGGTTTGCAATTTAACCATGGATCGTCTTACAAATGAACAACGCTTGCAAATTATTGAATTTTACTATCAAAATTCGTGCTGGCCGAGGATCCGCTTTTTTATCGAAAAATTGTGTTCAGCGATGAGGCTCATTTTTGGTTGAATGGGTACGTAAATAAGCATAACTGCCGCATTTGGAGTGAAGATCAGCCAGAAGCATTGCAACAGCTACCAATGCATCCCGAAAAAGCCACTGTTTGGTGCGGTTTATGGGCCGGCGGCATTATTGGGCCATATTTCTTCAAAGATGATTCGAATCGCAGCGTTACTGTCAATGGTGAACGCTACCGAGCGATGATAACAAACTTTTTTTTGCCCGAAATGGAAGTTCTTGACTTGCATGATATGTGGTTTCAACAAGACGGTGCCACATGCCACACAGCACGCGAAACAATGGCGCAATTGCGAGGCGAGTTTGGTGAACAGTTAATTTCACGTTTCGGGCCGGTCAATTGGCCGCCTAGATCGTGCGATTTGACACCATTAGATTATTTTTTGTGGGGGTATGTCAAGGCTAATGTCTATAGGGACAAGCCCGCTTCGATTGACGCACTGGAAGCCAACATCCATGCATTCATTCGTGAGATACCGGCCGATATGTGTGAAAGAGTATGCCAAAATTGGACTCAGCGGGGCTACCTGAGACGCAGCCGCGGTCAACATTTGCATGAAATTATCTTTAAACATTAAATTGCAAGGGTCAAACTATCGATTCAAATAAATATTTCATTCATTTTTTCGAATTTTTTGCGTTTTTTTTTTTAAAGTTCTAAACCTCTTAAAAAATCACCCGTTATATGATATCCTCATACATTTTCATGAAGCGTTTGAGCCTGTTTAGATTGGGAAAATTGAGTCCGGACTCGTGAGTCTCATCGTGTCTACATTAGAAAATTTTAAGCGCCTCAAAACACATAGAAACAACAACAACTTCCATGTTTTGCGCATTGAAACAACAACAAAACGAGACTCATGAGTCGGATGTTTATGTTTTCTTCATTCCTCACGACATCCCTGACCCCCCACTTCTCTTGTCCAGAAACCGTCGTGAGACCGGTCTCAGCATTCCCAATCTAAACAGCGTCTTTCTTGTCGTCACGTCATCGTCAGGATTCGAAAAATTGAAGAAAAAAAAAAGACGCGACGAGATTACAATTTTCTTTTTTGACAAGTTATTTACATAACCCGGAGGCCACACGAGCGAGTTGGGTCCATACATTAATTGTCAAATCACTCGCCACTCTACTCGCTTCTCAACTGGCTTCGAAAAAGGCAAGCCAGTTGGCTAGCGAGTAGGAAAAGTTTCGATGTATTAGTAACTCGCTAGCGATTACTCGCTCGTGTGGCCTCCGGGTAATGGAAGTATTTTTTTTAAGAAAAAATACGATGATACGAAATTAAAAGATAAAGTAGTTCATAATCTGTTGTCTTTAAAGCTTTTTTGGATAATTTTTTATAGTTTTTTATTTTTAAGAAACCAGTTTTCGTTGTAAGAAATCTCACCACATTGTGAATTGGGAAACGATTTTATAACTAAAAAAAATATGACAGTGAATCACGTCACGCTCTTGTGTCGTTTCCCGTGGCATTGTGAATCAGGCTTGAGACTTGTGAAATTGACGTTTGGGAAAGCTTTTCGGTCCGTTTTGACATCAGCTTTCAACAGCTACCGCCTATTTTAGTTCTACCTTAAGCCTGTACTAATAAATAAATATAATAACGCAAATGCAAAAAATTATAAGCAGCCATATGTTGTACTGAAAGAAAACACAAAAATAAACACGAATAACACTATCCACACACAATAAAAATTGGTGTGGGTTGTTTATTTATAAGGAAAAAATACTGTAGACTTCTCCAAATAATCAACTACAATAAAATACATTTCGCTCATCTAAAGTCTAGTACGCTGCTGATGCGAAACGAAATTTTTAGTTGGTCTCCAACAAGACAACGAAATGCTTACGAAAACGAAGCAGAAAAATATTCATTGACAGTTGCACAAATTCAAAAAATTAAAACAAATGCAAATGCAAAAAAATCACAAGCAGCCATGCTGTAATGAAAGAAACAACAAAAATAAACACGAATAAACACAAATGCCATTTTTTCGCACACAATAAATGGTCTGGGTAGTTAATTGGATGCGAAAAAAGAGTGTAGACATCTCCAAATAATCTGCTACAATTATCAATTTCGCTCATCGAACAGCGTACTGCAGAATGAAAATTAGAACTAAATTTTTAGTTTATGATTTCGTTGTGTCATTTTTGTATGGGATTTTTCTTCGTTTCGCATCAGCAGCGTACTAGGCTTAACAGCATACTGCCGAACTAAATGTAGAAATAAATTTTGCGTTTAGAATTTCGTTGCATTTTTGTATGGGATTTTCGCTTCACTTCAGCAGCAAACTTTAACAAAGATTTAAATAACAAAATTGCAAATGATAATAACGTTTTTGCGAGTTCTTTCAACTCCTCTATTACAACAATTATATTTATAAAAATGTCTGTTCGTTCACTTCCGAAAACTTCAATTTGTCTTACCAAATTCACAAATATCGTCAATGGAAGGTACCCTACTCGTATAATTCAGTGCAAATATATTAATACCATATGACTTACAGTAGCTTACCTGATATGTCCCGAATTATATGTGCTCCTTTATTTTTATTATTTCAATGAAAACGATTAATTTGCAACTATTTATAAAACAATTTTATTATTTTAATTACGCTGAATATATATAGGTACGCTTAGATTTATTTATAATTCTTAAACTTTAACTTATAGAACATTATTATTAATTTCACTTTCATTATAAATTTCATTATATACCAACATGCATAATATTTCAAATGTAAATATATTTTATTATTTTTGTTGTTGTTGTAAAAATAAACATTCTGGTAAAATTATCATTGAAATATTGTTATTTTTTTTTAATTTTATTTCCATATTTTTGTTAGTTTTGAAATATGATTTTTATTCTAATTTATTTACAAATAATACAAAAAAAGAAAAGAAGAATTGTTGATTAAAACTCAACAAACAAAATCTTTGGTTTTATATTTAAAAAAAAAATACCTTTAATCGCATTCCAAAGTGAGAAATTGTTTGTGACAAGGTTTTAAGACTATTTAAAATTATTATTTTTTCTTATATCAAAATATTCTTCATATCATACTTTTTATGTTATGTTATTTAACATTGCACGATATTGCTTAAAATCATCATTTATGCATCATATAATATTAATTTCTAACTTAAATTGTGTGTTTCATTTAATTAATACATAATTATGTACCTTTATTTATTTTTAAGTTTTACTATGTAAAAAAATGAGAACTTCATTAATGTAATGCAAACAGTTTATTATATAAAAAGAAAGTATTAAACCTTGAAATCATCTTAAGAATAAATGTAAAAAATATTATGAAATTTTTATTATAACAAATAAATTTTATTTTTAATACATATTATGTAGTTAAATATTATAATATTTAATAAGCAAATAAATGTGTAGAAGGTTTTCTATATTGATTACTGTTTAAGGTATCTTATTATATTGAAAAGAACATAATTAAATTATTATATTTGTATAGTAATGTACATACACATGAGTTACTATTGTTTTTTTTTTTAACATCGAGTGGGCCTTAGTAATATAGTTTCTTGTCAAATAAAATAATTAAAACAAATATTTTAAATAGATTTTTTTGAATATAAAATTTTTGTATGAAACCTGCAGTAGTACTATCACTACCCAGAGTTATATATATATTATGTGGGCACGTTACGCGGCACTTAAACCGCTTTATATTTGACTTTGAAGACTAGACTGAAAGAATGATTTTGTGTAGCTCAAAAATATTTATAATTAAATGCGACAAAACCTAATAAAAAGTGAATAGGTATGTATATGCTATAGTCTATCGATTGACTATTTCGTTTAAATCAAAAGCCGAGATTAAACTTTACTTCACTTTTTATTAACTTTACTTTTTAGAACTTTTACAAACTATTTTAATTATATGAAAAGGCGTGTTATATATTCTAATATAACATACCTACATGTACCTACCCAAAACGAGATAAACACCCGATGTGTTTATTCACCATTAATCATTTCCTCCTATCCCATAATAATACGAGATAAACACCCAATGTGTTTATTCATCATTAACCATCCTCCCAATTCCAATTTGAAATAAACAAAATATCCCATGTCGCATTTCGCGACTCATCATAATTTTATCTTCCTCTTAAGAACTATATTTCCTCCCAATTCCAAATTAAAATAAACACAGTATCCCATGTCGTATTTCGCGACTCATCATTTTATTTTCTACTTATGATTTTTGTCTGAAACATTTTTATAAGTTTAGTTTAGTTTCACCATCCATGGAGTAAAGTTCGATTCTCCTAAATAAAAAACCAAAAATAAATAAAAGACTTTAACAATTTGAATTGACTATTATTTTTATTTGTCGTAATAAAATGGTGTAACAGGCGAACAGAACCGAAAGCCACCAGCACGTCATCGCGGCCACAGAAGAATATTGATTTTAATAGACAGACGAAACGACAGGGTTGTTAGAAAAATCTAATTTTTAGGGTGCGTTCCAAACTCCTTCGTCTGTTCACAAGGCGCATGATTGTCGGGCTTACACCTGACGTTTGAGTTAAGCATAGTTTACAGTTCCGATGCGAAAAAAAAATCAAGATTTTTAAAACGATTTTCCACCTATTCTGCGCACCAAGTTGAATAATATTGATGGCGAAAAACGTTTGCCTTGGCCTAAACCACCCATTGAGTCATTAATTAACCCTTAATTGGCAAACTATAGGCCTAAGAATGGAAAATAATTATTTTTGGATGCGAAAACCATTTGCATGCAAATAATGCCTTGAGGTGAATATATTTTTTTTTTTGGAAGTATAAACCGACCATCAAAAAAAAATTATTTTATTCACCACACTTTTTTTCGCATGCAAATCAATTGCCGGTCCATTGTTTTGCATGACATTCCATGACTGCAATGTTTTTTTTTTTTGCATGAAACTGTAAACTAATCATGCAAAAATTAATTTTGCCTTTCACCTCAGTTATTTTTTGACATGCGAGAATATTTGCGTAGGTTTTTTTTGCACAAGGGAACTGTAAACTAGGCTTTACGGACAATAACCTCCCAATCTTGAATGGTGAGTCTTCAGGTGAACAACCCATATTCAAGCCAGCCACTATCATGTTAAAGAATATGTTTATTGGCATTAATTGATAAGTAACTCAACACCACATGAGGATACCTTACACTTCCTTTGTCACTGCCCAGCACTCTGTCATTTAAGAAAGAAACACCTAGGAAATCATTTCTATGACGACCTAGAGGAACTTTCTAGAACTTCGGCTAATAGCCTTCTGAATTTCATCAACGCCTCTAAATGGCTTGACTGCTAACAGAACACATAGGTTTTTACATAAAGTGGAATACAATTTCCTAGGATATCACAACGGATCTACATAGATCTAAGTGTGACGGTAACGAGATCAATTGTCAGCCCTTCTACCTAACCTAACCTAACTCAACACCAATTTGCTTAAATCATATTTTGTATTTCCGCTACTCTACTGAGTAAGCATTTTGATTAGGTATAAGTTATAGATTGATATATTTGATTAATAAAAAAAGTTGAGTTGCATTTTAACGCTTGAAGAGAAAGATTGTGTTATTATTTTCGGAAGAATTATAAACTTAACTTGTGCGGGTGTGTACATAAGTTTTTACTGCTGACGATTGTTTGAATTTTTTTTATTATTTTGTGTTTTATCTACTACATATGCCCTACAATCAGAAACTCTTGCAAGTGGTGCTGCCATAATTGTTCGGTGTGTAAAATGATGTCCCCTTTCATACGAGCAAACTGAATTGCTAAGTGAGAAGTGCAGGAGGAAAGAGCACCCAAAAAAATCCTCGCTGTAAATTTTACAAAATGTGGCAGTAAAATTTACAATCAAATTTAACAGTTCATATCTACATTCATCGTTCTCGCTCACTCCTCGATTGTGAATATATTCCTATATATTTTGCCTTGTCTTCCCCAGTGAGTGCAATTTGTCTTGTATATGTTCTGCACCACGAAGCAAAACCTTGATATTATACAAAAAAAAAAACATCTTATTTTCTTTTTTCTCTACATTGTACGTTGCAGCTTGCTAAGAAATTTGAATTTCCTTGGATGAATCACCCTATTAACGTTCTGCCTTCCTTTATCAGTGAAGTATATATGTACCAACAATCGCCCGTGGCCCGGTCTCTTTTTTGGATAACCAAAAACTTTTTTAGTTTTGTCTCACCTTTTCCCGGTGACTACAATTTTAGTAGATGTTCTGTCGGTAGTTTTTTTGATTCTACATAAACAAATATTTGACTTTATTTCTTGGCAATAAAAAAACAACAACACATCTACATACTGAGAAATAAACATCGAATTGACAAAAAACTATATTGGGTCAGTTTAATAAAACAGCAATTGCTTGAAGTAAATTTACCTTGCTTAAGTTAGTTCGAAAATTCGAACTTAGCAATTGCTTGACATTTGATATGCCATGGTGTTTGTGGCTTTTGACACTTCATGTAGATAAATATTAAACGAAAATCAATAAAGAGATCGGCAATTTCATAGATTATTTTGCTTATTTGTCAAATAAATGAAATGAAATTTATTTCGTTGAATGCAAAAAAAAAATGTATAGGATATAAGAGGTACTCGTCATTAATTAAAGGTTAGTATATCTTTATTTTAATAATCTGTGGCAAATTCCAAAAAACCAAAACATATCAAATTTGTAAAACTTTAAAAACGAAAAATGAGTACCATTGAAGAATATGAGGAAAATTTAGAGATCCTATTTTGTAAGTATATAGGCTCTCCCAAACCAACGCGAAACATTCGCCGACGACGCGAAATCATTCACAATAATACAAAATATGAAACATACGCAATGATAAACAACAACAAAAAATCGCCTTTGCGAATGATTCGCTACGAATTCGCGTTGGTTTGGGAGAGCCTTATATCGTTTATCTTTTATGTATGTTATTTTTCAATTTTAATGAACTCCAGATGAACATAAAAATGGGAGTCAGTTTGAGTAGAACGTTTGATTCACTATTCATAATAGGAGGAACAAATGTACCATAATTGTTTGGTTAACACACCACCCATGTATTAATATACAAATTGCCTAATATAAATACAATTGTTGTGTTGTATTATCATTAATCGACATCCAGATCAAGATAGGACATAATTAAACAACTAATAAGGAATTCATGTTGAATTGTATCTAATCTTTTATTTTAGCTGACGATGACAACTTTCAAGAAAAGCAAAACAAAACTAAACTAAATGGCAAAATATTTGTCGAAGCTCTGAAATCAATTAGAAAAAATTCTTTTAAACAAATCTCAAGCATCTTACAACCTACATTTAGCTAATACGCAATCCTTTTCTTCACACTCAACTACGTTACCTACTCGTAAGTGGTTTTTACACTGCTCAAAAAAAAAATTAAAGGACAGAACTTAAAAATAAACCGGAATTAAAATGTCATCTTGCACTTTATGCGAAGAAATTTCTGACTATTTGATTGATTCCATAATTTCTTATGGCAACTGTCAAAGATCATTTCATATAGCACTATTAAGCTTTTCAAGGAAAGGAAATCTTTTAACTATTTTTGTGACGACGGCGATCCGTTTGCATACACTAACATAACTCGAGACGTATTACTAAATAAATAAAACCTCGAAAAGTTGCATACACAATTACTGCATCTGGCCGTTGACAAAGTTGACAAAATAACTCGCTGCACCTGCAATACAAAATAAGGAATCACATAATGATCAAATCGAAATTACTGATAACCCATTACTAAGTGATGCATCATCCTTAAAGCGAAAAATTGACAAAACCGATACCGAATCTTGTGAAGCTATTCCCTCAACCAAGAAGCCTGCCACGTCGCCATCTCTGTATCTCCTCGTGAATAAAGAATGGCGGCTAAGCATCCACTGCTTCAACCTAAGCTAAATAACTTTTCAGTACTTTATTCGTTCGGGAATTTGGTGTCAACAAATTTCTTTTTAGAATTGAATGTTCATTCTGTTCAAATGGAATTCGAATCTTTGTCGTCATCCGGGCCATCATATGTGGGTTAATAATGAAATAGCATATCGATAACAAAAATTAAAATTGTAATAGGTATAAGAGTGGGGATGAACCCAAATATTTGTATGATAGGTTTAAGTATAAATAGCCCTAACGTTTGAAAATAAAAGTAGGTCTTCAAACATATTTCGACTCTATATATTTCGGGTGACGACCTTAGAAGAAAACGATCGTGCATTTTGATGCTCGGGCTAAAATCGGTTGGAGAACTAAGAAAATACTCAAGAGTAGGGAAATAAACTTTACATCGCGATCCTGCGGACTACGAACAAAAATATTCATGACTTCACTCGAAGAAATCATTAAAATCTTCGAGAAATGGGAGAAATTCTTGGAATATGTGACAGAACCGATTACAAGTGAGACAGGAAACCAGGCACCAACCTACACACCAACGCCAATATCAGCTGGCCCGAAACCATTGTCACTGGAGGAATACAGGAGAAGACAGGAAAAACAAAAAAAATGACATCCAGCAAATAAGAACGGCAGCGGCTACCCTAACTACAAAAAATACATATTTTGACTCTATGTATTTCAGGTGACGACCTTAGAAGAAAACGATCGTGCATTTTGATGCTCGGGCTAAAATCGGTTAGAGAACTAAGAAAATACTCAACAGTAGGGAAATAAACTTAACAATACCCCAAGTTCCCTGTATTCAGGTAAAGATCCAATGCTCATTTTATTTAGTTCAACTAAGTAAAAGAAGCCTCAAAAGAAAACCATAAAAGTAGTAATCCAAGAAAGTAATCTGAAAAAGAAAAGGAAAAAGTACTACGAGAATACCTTTTTTTGCAATAAAATTTATTAGTTTTTTTTTCTTATCTGCATAGGTACGGCAAAAACTGTGAGACTATATGGGGATCAAGAAACAACCCGAAACTAATAATATAAATCAATATGTTCCCAACATACATTAGTATTATCTTAGGTTATTGTTGCTTCACAACAAACAAACTATAAAGTATATCATTCATAATATGAATCATGCTGCAGTTGTTATCTAAACTGTATCACTATTACAAAGTTTGTTTACTTCTGTCATCTGAGCCATACTCCATTAAAAAATGATTTCTGTTGATTTGACTTTTATGAAACCAAATAAATAAAGACGAATCATTACAAATCGTTACAGTTCATAACACACGATGGCACCACCCATTAAAATAATATTATTAATATCAGGAATATGCTGCTCTGGATTTGTTGTCCACAGCATATGCAAACTGTGGGCAGCATATCGTTTACTACTTTCAATATATGGCAATGGATCTGATGACGGAGAGTAGTGCAGTCAGTAGTTGTATAGATTTGAAGTCAAAAGGAACTCATTGAAAATAAAAAAATATATTATCAAGTGTTTTAAATATTTCAATAAATAAGTCAATTACAGTTTGTCAAATGTGTTTATTTTATTTTATAAAGTTGAAAATCCATAACAAAGAATTTCAGGAGTTAAACTTGCAAATCCTGAACATAAATATTGTTTGTTATTTTTCCTTTATTTAAAGGGATTAACCATCAAGATCAGATCAGTAGATCCAAAGCTATAAGCGAATCAAAATTTCCCTACAAGAAAATGATTCATCAAATCACATTTTCTTTACCAAAGAAAGTTCCAATTCAAAACAAAGAGATCTTTACGAAATCCAAACCCACAAACTCCTACTAAAAAATGAAATACAAAAACAAAACAACCACCAGCCACAGAGACGCCTGCCTAACCAATGCACACAGAAACAGCAGCCAGCAATACAAAAAAACAACACATACAACATGAGAATTGAGGTAGTTCACGAAACCCAACAAATAAAAATAAAGTAAATCAAGGGGAAATAGAGTTCACGAACAAAAATGACAACAGAGAGAAAGAGATGCGTGTACCTTACCTACTCGTTTTAATGAGAATGAGAAATGATTTTTTTTTCTAGATTTTGTACCTTTGTCACCTACCGCTGCTGGCTTTTGTATCTTTGTTTGTTAATGCTTTTCGGTTTTTATCTTTGTCTGGTAAGACGATGTCAGGTAAGGCAATTTTTTAAGACATTTTTTCTATGGGGCTGAGACATCTGTATATGATTAAAAAATTGTAATAGGTATAAGAGTGGGGATGAACCCGAATATTTGTAAGATAGGTTTAAGTATAAATAACCCTAACGTTTGAAAATAAAAGTAAGTCTTCAAACATATTTTGACTCTAAATATTTCGGGTGACGACCTTAGAAGAAAACGATGGTGCATTTTGATGCTCGGGCTAAAATCGGTTGGAGAACTAAGAAAATACTCAACAGTAGGGAAATAAACTTTACAATACCCCAAGTTCCCGTTATTTAGGAATTCTGAAAATTCGTACAAAAAGGTAAAGATCCAATGCTCATTTAATTTAGTTCAACCAAGTAAAAGAAGCATGATAAGAAAACCATAAAAGGAGTAATCCGAGAAAGTAATCTGAAAAAGAAAAAGAAAAAGTGCTACGAGAATACCTTTTTTTTGCAATAAAATTTATTAGTTTTTTTTTCTTATCTGCATAGGTACGGCAAAAACTGTGAGACTGTATGGAGATCAAGAAACAACCCGAAACTAACAATATAAATCAATATGTTCCCAACATACATTAGTACTATCTTCGGTTATTGTTGCTTCACAACAAACAAACTATAAAGTATATCATTCATAATATGAATCATGCTGCAGTTGTTATCTAAACTGTATCACTGTAACAAAGTTTGTTTACTTCTGTCATCTGAGCCATGCTCCATTAAGAAATGATTTCTGTTGATTTCACTTTTATGAAACCAAGGAAATAAAGGCGAATCATCACAAATCGTTACAGTTCATAACACACGATGGCACCACCCATTAAAATAATATTATTAATATCAGGAATGTGCTGCGCTGGATTTGTTGTCCACAGCATATGCAAGCTGTGAGCAGCATATCGTTTACTGTCTACATTCAATATATGGCAATGGATCTGATGACGGAAAGTAGTGCAGTCAGTAGTTGTATAGATTTGAAGTCAAAAGGAACTCATTGAAAATAAAAAATATATTATCAAGTGTTTTAAATATTTCAATAAATAAGTCAATTACAGTTTGTCAAATGTGTTTATTTAATTTTATAAAGTTGAAAATCCATAACAAAGAATTTCAGGAGTTAAACGTGCAAATCCTGAACATAAATATTGTTTGTTATTTTTCCTTTATTTAAAGGGAGTAACCATCAAGATGAGATCAGTACATCCGAAGTTATAAGCGAATCAAAATTTCCCTGCAAGAAAATCATTCATCAAATCACATTTTCTTTACCAAAGAAAGTTCCAATTCAAAACAAAGAGATCCTTACGAAATCCAAACCCGCAAACTCCTACTAAAAAATGAAATACAAAAACAAAACAACCACCAGCCACATAGACGCCTGCCAAACCAATGCACACAGAAACAGCAGCCAGCAATACAAAAAAACAACACACATACAACATGAGAATTGAGGTAGTTCACGAAACCCAACAAATAATAATAAAATAAATCAAGGGGAAATAGAGTTCACGAACAAAAATGACAACAGAGAGAAAGAGATGCGTGTACCTTACCTACTTGTTTTAATGAGAATGAGAAATGATTTTTTTTTCTAGATTTTGTACCTTTGTCACCTACCGCTGCTGGCTTTTGTACCTTTGTTTGTTAATGCTTTTCGGTTTTGTATCTTTGTCTGGTAAGACGATGTCAGGTAAGGCAATTTCTTAAGACATTTTTTTCTATGAGGCTGAGACATCTGTATATGATTAAAAAATTGTAATAGGTATAAGAGTGGGGATGAACCCAAATATTTGTAAGATAGGTTTAAGTATAAATAGCCCTAACGTTTGAAAATAAAAGTAGGTCTTCAAACATATTTTGACTCTAAATATTTCGGGTGACGACCTTAAAAGAAAACGATGGTGCATTTTGATGCTCGGGCTAAAATCGGTTGGAGAACTAAGAAAATACTCAACAGTAGGGAAATAAACTTTACAATACCCCAAGTTCCCGTTATTCAGGAATTCTGAAAATTCGTACAAAAAGGTAAAGATCCAATGCTCATTTAATTTAGTTCAACCAAGTAAAAGAAGCATGAAAAGAAAACCATAAAAGGAGTAATCCGAGAAAGTAATCTGAAAAAGAAAAAGAAAAAGTGCTACGAGAATACCTTTTTTTTGCAATAAAATTTATTAGTTTTTTTTTCTTATCTGCATAGGTACGGCAAAAACTGTGAGACTGTATGGAGATCAAGAAACAACCCGAAACTAACAATATAAATCAATATGTTCCCAACATACATTAGTATTATCTTAGGTTATTGTTGCTTCACAACAAACAAACTATAAAGTATATCATTCATAATATGAATCATGCTGCAGTTGTTATCTAAACTGTATCACTGTAACAAAGTTTGTTTACTTCTGTCATCTGAGCCATGCTCCATTAAGAAATGATTTCTGTTGATTTCACTTTTATGAAACCAAGGAAATAAAGGCGAATCATCACAAATCGTTACAGTTCATAACACACGATGGCACCACCCATTAAAATAATATTATTAATATCAGGAATGTGCTGCGCTGGATTTGTTGTCCACAGCATATGCAAGCTGTGAGCAGCATATCGTTTACTGTCTACATTCAATATATGGCAATGGATCTGATGACGGAAAGTAGTGCAGTCAGTAGTTGTATAGATTTGAAGTCAAAAGGAACTCATTGAAAATAAAAAATATATTATCAAGTGTTTTAAATATTTCAATAAATAAGTCAATTACAGTTTGTCAAATGTGTTTATTTAATTTTATAAAGTTGAAAATCCATAACAAAGAATTTCAGGAGTTAAACGTGCAAATCCTGAACATAAATATTGTTTGTTATTTTTCCTTTATTTAAAGGGATTAACCATCAAGATGAGATCAGTACATCCGAAGTTATAAGCGAATCAAAATTTCCCTACAAGAAAATCATTCATCAAATCACATTTTCTTTACCAAAGAAAGTTCCAATTCAAAACAAAGAGATCCTTACGAAATCCAAACCCGCAAACTCCTACTAAAAAATGAAATACAAAAACAAAACAACCACCAGCCACATAGACGCCTGCCAAACCAATGCACACAGAAACAGCAGCCAGCAATAAAAGAAAACAACACACATACAACATGAGAATTGAGGTAGTTCACGAAACCCAACAAATAAAAATAAAGTAAATCAAGGGGAAATAGAGTTCACGAACAAAAACGACAACAGAGAGAAAGAGATGCGTGTACTTTACCTACTTGTTTTAATGAGAATGAGAAACGATTTTTTTTTTTATAGTTTTTGTACCTTTGTCGCCTAACGCTGCTGGCTTTTGTATCTTTGTTTGTTAATGCTGTTCGGTTTTGTATCTTTGTCTGGTAAGACGATGTCAGATAAGGCAATTTCTTAAGACATTTTTGTCTATGGGCTGAGACGTCTGTATATGATTATTTGTGCTAATAATATAAATCAATATAACCAAGAAAGCATCAAGAAAATTGGCGAGGAGGATTTGTAGCGGATACGCATTCGATAAAATAGTCGCGATAAAAACCTTTTTAAATTAAAACGCGTAAGCGAGCCGAAAAAAAAATATCGTTCGCGTAAATTCTTCGTGTGAACGCGACCATTAACTTTATCCGAACACTTCCCTTTCCATGCAACAACTTTCAGGTCGCGGCCATTGATTGCATCGCTGCCAACTTCGGGTGCATTCTATTCTCTTCTAAAACTTCAACTCGAATGTGCTGGTGTCTCAAACAAATTGCTCCCATCCTTAATCTAAAATTCTGTAAAATTAAAAAACCTAAAACTTATCTGAGATAATAAAACTTAAACTAAATAATTTATTTAAAAAGTTAAATAACGTTTTTTGACTGTCGCTGGAGTAAGGAAAGACAAATAGTCACTAAGGATAGGCTATAGATTTCATATAGCACAGGTGGTTCGTGAGACTTCCATACAACACATTAATCTACGGCCGGACACACATGTGCAAAAACGTGTCATAGAAACTACATTCGTATATGGTGCAATTAAATCTGCAAACATTTTTGAGATCTGCATAAATAAAGTATGAACCCATTAAGTAGATTGTTATTATTATTAGTAGGCATATTATTATTTTGGTATAATTATTTATATGAAAATAGGGAATAGAGTATTCATATCAAATTTTCAATGTGAATTTTTCCACTCATAAGAAGAAAACGATACGATCAAAAAGTGAAAAGCTAAATAATAATCATTCTGGAAACGATCAACGAGATCCGAGTCTACTAATAAGTAACGAAATCAATTTAAGAAATCAACTCATATAACAGATTCTACAGCAACTTATCCAGATTCATCTATAGTATTTGTGCACATCTTCATATGGAAAGAACGGTAAAAATTTTGATAGTTGAGTACAATTATTACGAAAACCTGTGTGTACGCTTTACAACAATAAATAATAGCGAAACTAAAACGACAATAAATATTTTATTTGGTGATAAAGAAATAACGTTTGTGATATTTTTGTAAATTATTTATACGAAATTTTAAGCAACAAAACAATTGCAAGACGTTACTATAAGATCGAGTTTTTAGTACCTCAAATTTAATAAAAAGAACGATAAAGTATATAAATATATAAAACATTGTGATTCGGGAGTAAATACTTCATCAGAGTAGAAGAATAGTTTTGGTTATAAAGTTAGGAAAAATATAAGAGTAAAAACCAACAATTTATTTATTAAGTTATTTAGAAATTCAGTATTAAGAATTTTTAAATTTAATAAAACTTTTGTAAATTGAGAAATAAGCTTAGAGTAAGTTTAGTAACAAAGGGGTGAAAGAAACTGGAATGACAATTTTAAAGTAAATTTAATTTACAGGATGGGGATTCTCTACGAATATTCCAAGCCATAAGAGAATCATTATATGATGTAATGGAGAGATGATGTCGTTACTTCGTTACACTCTAGGGCTAGGGTGAAGATGGCTTAGAGATTGCAGTAACATCTTTGTCTCTCGAATTAAAGGGGGTTTCTAAAAATCGATCGAGTGGAAATAGATTGGAAAGGGCGAAGTTAAGCTCAAGGGACAGTTACATCAATGTTCTCTTTAAATAAACGCTTGAATCGACGCTCAAATACAAAAACAATAAATTCAGGGGAAGGGTTTAAGAACCAGACCGATAAAAACAGTTACTTTTCGGGCCACACAAACTTAACATTTTTATCAAGGAATGTAGAGTATTTAAACAGTGTAACACCGTTCCATGTTCCGACTGCAAGATCCTCCCTCATCCGACGAGCTTAGCGATCGTGCATGCAGCAGGCCTGATGTGGTTGTCGAGCGGGAACAACTTTCTATCTGTGTAGCTAGTAGAGTTTCTTATCTAGGTGAAGAAAGGGGATGAAGGTGGTGAAAAGGAGAAGAGAGAATTCTTAAGAGGAGTAAGAGTCAGTGAAGATTAATGAAGATTAAGGAAGGAAATTTCTTTTATGAAATTAAAGAGAATTAAGAGAATATATCAAAAGTATATCAATCTTTTTCTCATACCTACTTTTGGATATGATCGAAGTCTTTTTAGTTTGAGTAGATAATGATAGTCAGTTTGAAATATATGCCTATTATGCTAACAGATATTCACACACGCAGATACAACACGCAGCTGCCAATGCCAACCAATGCATTCGAAGCAACATATTTATATATGAAAGCACAGCCGAAAGCTCCCATCAAATGACTATAAAAAGAGATTCACCATCAATTGACTTCACTTTAATTTCACCCATCAGCACGAGCACCTCTCTGGTCTTGTCTGATGGTTGATTAAAAAAGTGGTTTCTAATGATTTAATGTAAAACTGACAACCCTGAAATAAAGTTTTTTAATGATTCTTACTGAACAAATTGGCCTTTTTGTATTTTATTTCTCTTTTAAGACTGCCGAACTTTACCGTTATTCTATTTTTTGAGTACAGTACTATACTAACACCAACGTAATTAGTCAAACATTCCCAGGAAAAACAGCTTGGCGTGTTAGCATGTGACAATTAATTTTGATTGCATTGCACTGAACAAAATGACATATTAAGGCAAATTGAAGTTCAAAAGAGTAAGTGCTTGGAATATAAAATGACATATAAACCGTCTATCATTGCTGTGGGTGAAAACATTTTAACCATTAAGGACTTTTTCATATATTTTGACAGTAGGCTATTAAAGTTCAATAATTTTATTTCATGTTTAGATACATGTTTTAAGATTTTTTATGTTTTCGATTTGGAATATCCAAAACAATGTATGTATACTTATTTTGTATGTACATCGTGAGATTCATTAACAATTTAAATAAAATTAGTTGTTAAGTTTACTGCTAAACGTTAATAGTTATAATGTATATATGTATGTATGTTCTTAATTGAGAATAGTCATTGGAAAAATCGTTCAATGTAAATGCCGACATGCTAGATAAATATAAATATAATAAAATATTTTGATATTTTGCTAGCTTGACAAGTATTTTTGAGGATATGAACGCATTCTTGTCAAATCAGGAGGAAATTTTATTTAACAGAAGGTTTCAAACTGTGCGCGTCAAAAGACAAGCAAATAAAAAAAATAAAGATGCTGTAAGCGGATTGCGATTTTTGGAGAGAATTTTTTGAAATGTAGAGGAGTTAACCAGTGACATGGCAAAATTAAAAGAGAAGAATATAAAAATAAAATACAAAGGATATCTTAGTTTTTTGGGTGAATTTAAAGAAAATTAATTCAATTCGAACTAGTTTTTGCAGAGAATAAAATAAAAAAGAGGATAAAGTAACCGATCTGAATCTGGCACAGAAAATTTACATGTTTCTTCGCTGTGGTGTGTGGTATTTCAACGATCTTTTCATTTTGCTCAATGGCAGGGTGTCATCAATGGACGACGAAATTGAAATAAACCCAAGGACTAAAGCCGAAGAAGTGAGTAAAATGCATTTATTACTTCTAAAGTTTGAATAGTTATGTAAAATAATACGGCCTCAGAACTATACACAAAACTAAAAACGAAAACTGACAAAATGGAACATTCTGACCTAGTTTACAAAATAAGTTGCAAGGAAAAAACCAACGAATAATGCAACCAAACGTACATTGGGACGACAAAACAAAAATTAAAAAAGAGACTTGCAGGCCATAAATTGGACATAAAAACAACTCACCACAGAAGACAGCACTGGCAGCACATTGCATCGCACACGGCCACACTCCTAACTTTAATGACATCGAAGTTCTTCAAAGAGAAGAGAACCAAAACAAGATGTTTGTGATCGAAACTCTTCACATCATCAATACACACAACACCATGAACAGGAGAACGGACATGGAAAACGTTAGCCCCCTCTACAAACACTTGTTAGAACAAAGATTTATTTATTGATACACAAACATAGTTATATGTTCTTAGGCTTTTATGTTTAGTTGTTAGTTTAACTTCAAAGTGTTCAGTTCAGTGCAATAGTTGGGAAAACTTTGCCTTTTGTATTTAATTCAATGTAACTAATTATAACTTCTTTGATTTACACCTGATGATGTCCATAGACATGGACGAAGCCTGGTGAATGCAAAAAGAAATTATTTTTATTTATTTAGATACTTATTGTTATTATACTTATATTATACAAATACCTATATCTTTAAAGAAATAAAATATTGAAAAACTATATTTTGTAACAAATATAATTGCTGATCGTAGTTATACAAGCAGTTGTAAGTTGTAACATACTGTAAATATGAAAAGAACAAAGAAATAAGTTCTTCTCCTTCCGACGAGTGAAATCGTCAAAACCTTTCCAGTATATCCATAGATAGTCATACAGAAGAAAATAGGTTTAAAAATAAGAGATGGGGGTACTGTAGGTGGCAGGCAGAAATATACCAGAAAGAAACATGCAGCTGTGTTGCAGCTGCGCCGAACATCTGCTATATAGTAAGAGAAGGTAACGTTTGGCGACAGCAAGGCGACTCCTAACCAGATAGAAATATAAAAGAAAGAAACATGCAGCTGCGTTGCAGCTGTGTTGAACACCTGCCATATAGTAAAGAAAAGGTTTACTTTCGGCGACAGCCAGGCGGTTCCTGACCATCAAGAAATATACCAGAGATAAACATGCAGCTGCGTTGCAGCTGTGCTGAACACCTGCCATATAGTAAAGAAAAGGAAACATGCAGCTGTGCTGAACACCTACCATATAGTAAAGAAAAGGTTTACTTTCGGCGACAGCCAGGCGGTTCCTGACCATCAAGAAATATACCAGAGATAAACATGCAGCTGCGTTGCAGCTGTGCTGAACACCTGCCATATAGTAGAGAAAAGGTTAACTTTTGGCGACAGTCAGTCGGTTCCTTACCAGAAAGAAATAATTCAAGAAGAATCGTGCAGCTGCTCAGAGCAAGTGTCTTATATCGAGAAGTAGGAAGAGGGTAACTTGTGGCAACAGCAAGTTTGTTGTCAGGTAGCATACCCATACAAATATAGGAACATAACTTTCAGAGAAGTGCTGAGAAGTTGAGATAGAATGAATTACATACACAAATCTGTGGTCACAAACCATAACCGCTAAAGTCGACTTTAGACGAAATTGAGGTTTTGATGCCATTAGATTCAGCGTACTCAAATCTATTTTGTGTTTTTTTTCAGCTTTCTATCTTTGAAAATGTGGCCACAATTTCAAAAAAACATAACAGCTAAAGTCACTTTTTTTAGTTGAGACTAAGGAAAAACAACCAAACTAAAAAAAAACGAAATTTATTATCTAAAGTTGACTTAAGGTAATTTTTTTGTAAGATTTACAACAAGGAATAAAAACCTAACTTGACTTTAGTTGTTTTTCCATATTAAATTTATACAATAATCACATTTTCTTATCGGGGAAAAATAGCTAAACTTGAGTTTAGCTCTTTTTCCGTGCTAATTTTGTATACTTTGTTAATTTTTTTAAAAGGGAATAACGACTAGACTTCGGTTTAGTTGTTATTCCCAAAGGAGGAATGAATAAAAAGACTTTCCTATCTGCAGTTTAGCGCTTATTCCAAAATTAAATTCTGATGCACGAAGGACTTAAATTGATTTTAGCTTTTTTTCCCCGTCAGTGATTCAGTTCGTGAAAATCTAATCTCGAGTTTGGTTGTTCTTCCGTAGCAAAGGTTATAAAAAAGTGTTTCTTAAATTAACTTTAGTTCTTTTTCTAAACTAGACTTTAGTGTTATATGTTCTGTGTTTTTAAACGATCATTGTTATTCTTTGTGCTATTTTCTTGTGTTGTCCCTTGTGTTTTCATAAATATTTTTTTGAATAAAAACTAAACACTAATTATGTTGTCTCGATCGCAAAGACTTTGGCATTGGCGCGAATGCTTAAAGATAAAGCAAGAGCAGAAGGTAAGAGTGATTTAATTTTTATTTAGCCCGAATATCCTTTGGAAGAGACCTTTTTTTATAAGTTGTGATATTATGCAATTACTCGCATTTATTTGAGAGTAATTAAGCTTGCCATAAAAATTACGAATCTAAATTACGGCCTACGACCTCATCATGTGCTAATTTATTATCTTGCGTAGACACGCCGACTTTTTAGATGTTTGCTGTTGCGTCGATCCTGTTAACACCGAGAACTTTTTCTTCAAAGTTTTTTTTTTGTATTGTGGACACATGCGTCGTTACTCAGAGGATATGTCGTAGGCCGAAGCAAGAAAGTTTGTTACGAGAAGTAGACGTTGCCGTAGAATATCAAACAACCCTTACGTTGTTGGAATTTATATTTTTTAGCAGTATTTTTTTCTTTTCTTTTTTAACTGTAATGGGTTTGGTATTTGAATGTCCTTTTTTACAGAAAAAATGGCTCATTCAAGAAAGGATTTTGTGATATAAAGAACTTCTACACCAGAACCAATTAAAGATATTGGTAAAGCAATGTATATTTAACTATTTTTAAGAAGTGTCAAATTTTTTTTTTTGATTTGCACAGAAAACATTGAATCAAGTTCGCCTACATTTCCTGAATCTCCTGAAACAAATTGTACAAAAAAGTCAATATATCAATGGCCACAAAAAAATGCAACTTATCAATATTCGAATTCGACCCACGAAATTAAAGAAAAGAATGATTACTTTCCTGAAAACTCTAATGAAACTAAATCCTCGATGAACGGCTTTGACTTCAATATAGATGTATTCAAAAGTAAGAACACTATTTTTTTCTTTAGGATACATTTTCAGTTTTCTATTATTTTAGACAATTCAAATGAGTTCAACGATGAAAATAGAATCGCAATATCTCCATCAGCTACTGTCACTTATGACGATTTGCCAGAATGGGAAAATTCTGATGAGTGATTGGACAGTTAAGTAAACTTGAGAAAGAATGTAGGAGTAAAAGGAAATGCAGAAAAGAGGTGAGGCATATCTTTCTCAGGATTAGATACTGGCAAGTGGAAAAGCGAGTAACGATCATCATCATTCGAATGTCAGTCGTCATACGTTCGCGTCGGAAGGAGTTGAACATAATCATAAGTGGAATAGTTTACAAAAATAAATTTTTGTTGATATGTAAAAAGCAACTTTACAATTTATACATATACATACATATAATCAAGCATAACGAATAAACTTTTTTTGTTCGGTGGTCCGGTTACAAAGTATTTTGGTGGTACTCTTTTTTCTTTTTTCTTTAAATTGCTATGTATTTATTATGTACGGCCAGTTCACAATTCTCGGGTGCACTTTTCGTTGCAGTTAATAGCTAAATTCAATATTAAAGTTTCCTTTTTGTGATTTACAAGAGAGTTGCCACTTTTAATTTTGAAATTAGCAACAAATACTCTTCCTTCATTCAAATTTTAGTTTTCTTAAAATTTGAACTATATTGTACAGTTTTTGTTTACGAGGATAACTCAAAAAAGGGTTGCCATTTTAAATTTCTTAAATTTCAAATAACTTTTTGTCAGTTGGTGAAATATTTTGTCAAGGCTTTTTAGATAATTCATTTGATGACCTTTTGCATTTCTATAGTGCCGGGTTGCGATTTTAAATGTCTATAATTTAAAATAACTTTTTGTTGATGAAATATTTTGTCAAATCTTTTGATATTTTATTTGACGCCTTTTGCATTCGTATAGTGCAGGGTTGCTACCTTAAATTAATACAATCTAAAATAACTTCTTTTAGTTTTGAAATATCTTGTGAAGGCTTTTCAGATATTCTTTTGATGACCTTTTGGACTTTTATAAATGCAGGGTTGCCGTCTTCAGTTTATTAAATTTAAAATAACTTTTTAGTTATGAAATATTTTGTGTAAGCTTTTCAAATATTTCATTCTTCTTAAGGGTTGCCATCTTAAATTTTTAAAATAACTTCTTATAGGTTCATTCAATATTTTCATGTGTCGCCCTTTCTATTTATATTGCGTTAGGGTTACCATTTTAATGTTCTTCAAATTTAAATAATTTTTATGTTTACAAAATATTTTCTTTCGAAGTTAATATATTTTTGCTGGAGTGTTGTTAAGTTAAATTCATTGGCTAATCAAAGACTCTTCGATATTGGCATTTTTCTAATGCGTAAGGTTGCCGCCTTAATTGTCTTTGATTTAGCATAACTTATTGTAAAGTTTTTTTGAAAGATTTTGTGGATTTGTCCAAATATCATTTGTTCACCTTTTTTGCTTTTTTTGCGTTATTAAGGGGGTGTCTTGCGAGTTCTATTTCTTCTTATATCCTGTAGAATCATGAATTTTATCTCAGACTTTATTCATTCAGCAGATCAGCTGGTGAAATATGCAGCGGGTTTTAGGGAACTTCCCGAAGCAAAGCATTCGGTCTCCGCATTGAAGGCACGGAAAATGGAGTTAAAAGATTTATGGGCTGAAGTTAAGTCCCAGAATTTGGTTTGCCTTCGTGACGGATCAGAAACTGAAAATTTTGACACCGCGGCCATAGAAGAAAAGTATGCCTCCTCAAATGAAACGTATATTAACTTTTATATAGTGTGAGTTATCTTTCAAGTTTTAAAACTTTGAGTTTTTGTTTTTGTTCTTCTGATTAAACGCAAATTTAATCATGACTAAACTAACACCAGAGGATTGGGCAGAAATTGCCACCGCTTTATTGAAGCTTTTTAAGGATGAAGCATCATTCTTTACAAAGCTCATAGATGAGTTTGTTTATGTTGGATTTGATGTGTTGACATTTATTGGGGCACTCAGAGAGAAAGAAACAAATGAGGAAGTGCTCTATAAAGACTTATCAAAAATGATTGTCTTATTTTTGTCAAGAGGGAATTCAGTTACCAATATTAAGAAAAGAATTGGTACTGATGGTAAGGCAACCTTGACCTATTTGATAGATAAATATAATATTAAGGTAAAGGTTGGAGATAGTTCTGATCCAAATGTGGTCACATTGGCCAGAGTTTGCAACTAGCTTTACTCATGTAACTGGTACTATATTAGACAAAACACGTCTGACTTTGCCATATGATGTGACAAATGATTATCCTAAATGTATAAAGAGTTTGTCTATATCTTCAGTATTTAGCATACTTCCACAGAAAGACCAGGTGGATGAAGAGGGTTTGATTCTTTTAGCTTTTATTAGCTTGCATGTTTTGCCAATTTTAACAGTATGGAGTCATAAATGAGAAGAACAAGAACAGGTTGACTGATCCTGCAGATATTGGGAATCATATCATCAATTATGCAGTCATCAGCTATAAATCGACTGTTTATTCTGATGCGACAAGATCAAAGCATTCTGTGGCTTTAAAATATTTTGATGAGTCTCACAAAGGGAAGGACCCTGTTTTGGCTGTAACCTGTGTTAAGCAGATGTTCTTTGATCCTGATGTCAGAAAAAAAAAATCAGATGTTAGAATGTGAAGACAGACTTGCTAAGACAACGGAGCCAATTTCTACTTCTTCCGGCAATGTGACCCTACTTGGTCAAGATAATTCTACTCATTTTAAATCTTATGGTGTCAAATTACCAGTTTGTGATACTGAAACATTCAGTGGTGACCATTTAAGAAATGGCCATCCTTTCAAGACATGTTCGAAGCAATTAATATCAAGCATCCTAGGTTGGGAGAAGTGGAATAACTTTTCCATCTCAAATCCAAAACTACTGAAGACGCCTTCAGTATTGTTGAAAAATGTCCGCTACTTAATTCCAGTTTTGAGTTGGCCTGGGAGTCTTTGCGCTCCACTTGCGAGAACAAGCGAATCATTGTTAATAATCAAATCAAGACATTACTGAATTTACCTTCGTGTCTCACGGAATCAGGGAAAGCTATTAAAAACCTTCAACGTCATATTAATGACTGTTTAGGGGCACTTAAAGCCCATGGTATCAATATTTTTGGGTGGGATCCAATTCTTATATACACTTGTTCTAACCTTTTGCCACCAAGCACACTCTCTTTATGGGAGCAATCTTTAGGGGATCCTAGTGCCCTACCTTCGTTGAAACAAATGGATAAATTAAAAAATTCTCCCGTTCATGCTCGCTCGAAGCAAAATCAGGAGAAGTGTGTGTATGTGTGCGTACAGCCAAAAGAAAATATCTGATGCTGCTCTCTCGCTCAGCAGTCACAGTTCGATTTTAACCACCGTCGTGTGGGCAAGAATCTAGTAAAAAAAGTAAAATAACAAAAGTGTACAAACAAAAATTAAAAAAATAAAATTATAAACCCGTATAGAAAACCCACAATATAAAAAAGTATAGAAAAGACACAATATAAAAAAGTATAGAAAACAGGCAATATAAAAAACGTATAGAAAAAACGCAGTGTATAAAATAATAGTACAGGACAGCCACAGACAGCGAGCCAGGGAATAAAAAATGTCAACAAACAGGTCAAGAGCCGCAGCCCATGCCATTAATAGGGCAAAAGGTTTCGTGCAGTCCGATGCATAGGAGAGTATCCTTCCCGACGGCAAAGTTTCGTCTGGAAGCGCTGGAAGATGATTGCATAAAATTCCACTGGCTTACTGATGATGCTCTGGACGTCCTGAGCAAGAAAGACCTTCCGAAGCTCATGTGTAGTGATCCCACTACATGTGGCCTCATCTCCTCTCCTAGAATAATCTTCTTTTCCACTTGATTCTTAAAGATACCAGGTGTTATTCTCATGTTTCGTTCTTCTTGTATCGTATTGCACTCGTCCCGTACGTAGTGGCTTCACTCTGATACGTCACACCAATATCAATGTTTATGTCCGAGTCATATTGTTTTCCGTACACAGAATGTATGCAAATACCATGCATTCACTTTACCCCGATACGTCATCGCATAGTATAATGCAATATGACCCAACTAAGATCGATACACAAAATCCACGATCAAGGACAAACACCACTGCCTCTTAAGTGGGTCAGTGAAGTGCATGAGTATGATAGCAAGCAAAACAATTTATGATTTGTGTCGTAATCATTGAGGTGATGACAAATTCATAAGGGCAGAGGCACATTGCACTATTTTGAGGGCGAAATATAGTGAATATTGGTCGATCGAAATACGAAAGTGATGATAAGAATTATTCTTTTATAGAACTTAATAGTTTACGCAAGAAACTGTGTATGCATGGTGGGGATGAAGATTGAGTTCAACATTTTGGACAAAAAAGGAGTGTTGAAGGGATTTAGGAACCACAGAGAGAATTATAATAAACTAGAAGAAGGTTGTACCCAAGCAAAAGACAGCGGGCCTTCTACTATAAATTAATAATATTTTTATAATAAATAAATAGTAAATAAATAAATAAGAAGGTCGCAGCCAAGCTTTAGACAGCGGGCCTTCAAAAAAATAAAATTTTAATATTTTTATTTTTTCTGTCCGTCACTCACTCTTTTCGCTGCTGTGTAAGCGAAAGCACGGTGAGTGATCGTAACACTGTATTATATGACCCATTATCTATTTAACAATATTTAAAAATGATTCTTTTCATGAAGTCATGAATATTAAATCTTAGTAATACGCAATTATTTTAATGTTTGTTTTATGTTTTTTCAGACAACGAGACTGTATTGTATGCTCCTCCATGCTGTTCTTAAGTCTTCTATGGTGTCATCGAAAGGGAAAGCCGAAGCCGAGTATCATCGATTCGCAACGATCAACACTTCTTCATTGCCTAACAATAAGTTCTATTTCAGAGAAAATAGAAGAAATTAAAACTAAGTTTTTAGAAAAAAAAAAATACATTTCAACCAATAATTATTATAATAGGCCATACATTGGCAGACAAAAATGCATTTTATACATACTTTGATGGTATATTATATAAATTTCAAAGTTTTATAAAATGCCCAGACTCAACGTATAAACTTATCAATGTAATGAATTTTCAGTACCCTGTTGAGGGTAAAAATGTTTATAATATTCCTTGAAAATTATTTCTATGACAATTTTAATACATCACTTAAAAGTACAAGCACAAAAGCTTTGTTAAATTACCTTCACAAATACAATTCCAAGTAAAATAAATTATCAAAGCAATTTTAATTACCTAAGACACTAATTTTTATTTTCTCTTTTTTTCCACGCTATAATTTTCTACCTATTCAATTTGATCCTTGCAAAAATCTTAAATAATATCCTTGCGACTTTCATTTGTCAAATCATACAAAATTAACAAAAGCTATTTTAAAGATTTTGTAAATATATGTAAATAGTTAAAAGTTTTTATTAATAAATTAAATATGATTTATATAATTCAAAAACTAAATCTTTTATTTAAGCCTATTTCGAAGATTTTTTCAGCTGTAGTCTTGGACCTTCTTTCTTTCTAAAAGGTAAGTAAAAAAGGTTAAATGATTTACTTAGACTTCTAAATTTTGTCCTCTGAACTAGTTAAAACAATTATTTCCAATATTTTGGTTTTGTACTGTGCACTACTAAATTAAAATATTGTCAAAAAATTGATCATATGAGTTTATACTATTTAGTTTCAAAAATATCCCATATAATGATATTGAATATTATGGGATATAATTCTTAATTTTAGGCTAAAGAAACATTATTTTATGATTAAATAAAACACTTTTATATTGTGCATAATATGTAGGTATGTCATATTTAACAAAACAAATATAAGTTATTTTGATAGTAACATCCTTTTGATCCAATAGGGTATCCTTTTAATTAAAAAAATAGAAACTATTAATCTAATACTCCAATATTATTAAATCAATGGTATAAGTACTATTGTTTCGAAAGTATCATCTTATTGGTCCAATAGGGTATCCTTTTATTTGATAAAAAATAAACTATAAATTCAATTCTCTCATATTATTAAAACAATGCCAATGGTTCAAAAACTATTGTTTTTATAGTACCATCTTCTTGGTCCAAGACACTCTTCTATTTTAAAAGTAATATGCCATTGAAGCTCAATGGTATGATCCTATTATATTAATAGGAGAAATTAATACTTTTTTATAGTACAGGGTTTTAACTTAAGAGGATAAACTATTACATTTAATAGTACAAACATAATATGAATGTAAAAAGACCCACCTATAGTTGGTAAAAGGATAAATCCCATTGACCAATTTCAATAGTAAAAAAACTATTGAAAACAGCTAAAATCCTATTGATATTATAGTAAGGGTATTCATTCAACAGCGTAAAGTCGTCGTAAACGTGGTAAAAATTTAAACTTCGTAAATCTGTCAAATTTTCCATACAAATTGTGACAGAATTACGCAGATTTAAACTTTAAAACGTTTATGACGAGCTTACGCTGTTGCATGAATACCCATAGTATTTTTCTCTGAGTGTGGTACAGTATTTTATAGATTTACACGAGCAGATTTTACTGGTATGAATGGCATGGGTTCTTTTTCATTATTTTACTAACCATTCACACATCTGATTTGCTTCCATCAGTTTTTCGTAGATTACAAAATTTTGCACCAAACCATAACTTTGAATTTGAATTGGGAAATCTGCAATGAGATTTTAGAATAAGGATCTCTTTTCGTACAGTTAAAAAGTGGATTGCAGCTAGTTTCAGCTGAAGCGAAGGTATTTAATAAATGTATTATATTATGTATTTTTTATATTACGTAGTATTTATTTCACCACAAACAAACTTCATAGTTGTACATGCACTGCAAGAAAACAAGAAATAATGGATCCTCCATTACCAATACAGCCTGCTGCAGCGACTCGAATTGTGTCTCTAAATGAAAGAACAAATAGCATTAACGTCCGTACAACCAGCCACACAGTGACTTACACCTACCCATCTGTGAAGTTAGCTGATGGGAAGCCCCGGATAAGCATCAAGACCCGCACAGGTGCGGAGAGGATCACTCTATCTCAAATCAGGACATCGATTTTTACTTCACTGATTAGCGGTAACCTATTAGTGAAAGAAGCAAACCTTTATCTCTACTTAAAGGCCAACGAAATCACTGGCATTCTGATAGAAAATTGGTCATCCTATAGTCAAGCTATAGGTGCCGCTACTTCTACCGTGACTCCACTGAGTATAGTGAACGTGACTGAGATACCTGATGACATGGCAGAACTGGCAGCCGGGTCTGATCCTGGACAAGAACAGGACTTGTTTCTGATCTGTTATCTGTTCTGTATCTATAGATATTCGCGGGCGAACACACAGAACCAAAGGACTAATCTAGAAACAGCTATTGGAACGTTTCTTACAGGGTTGCCAGGAGGTGCCGGAAGAACAGGAATCACGATGTATCCAGGGGCGAGCACCATCGGAAGAAATTTCGAAACGGATGCAGCCTTTGTAAGCCTAGTAAGTGCGTATGACATGTTTTTCGTCAAGTTTGACAAACACGAGTATGCGATGTCCCGTTATGGCTCGCAATCAGCCAGACATAAAGATTGTGCTTCACTTCTAATATTCATCCAAACCCAACTACATCTGGGATTAAGTTCCCCTGGGGACCTAATGAAATGGGTGTTTACTGAAGAGTTGGAAAGAGAAGTGTTTCGATTATATAAAGACGATGAGGAATATGACAAGAATGATTCATACTTTCCTTACCAGGTGGAATTCAGACTGGTTACGAAGTCAGCCTATTCATCTGTTGCCTGTCCAGCTATTTATTTTTTTTGCGGTGCTGTTCTAGCGATAGAGGCAGAAAACAGGGGTTTAAATGCCAGGCACCTTTTAACCAGCAATGTATCCAACACGTTAATTAACGCAAAAATTCTTGCCTACGCCCTTGGTAAATCAGTTAACTTAGAGCTGAGAGTAGCAGCCGAAAGTGAGGCTGACAACTATGCTAGAACCCGGACCAATCCAGGAGGGGAGGCTCCTGATATAATGGATAGACCTCAGACTAGATCACCATCGGACTGGATTTCATATTATACCGTGAATCCCGAGGCAGCCAGAGAAATCGAAAATCACGTGAGGGAAAGAATCCAACGGTGCACCGGTTTGCGACCAGGATCCATTGGTCACTATATAGCGCAAACCATAGCAGAACAATGATTAATCTTATACAAACTTGAAAAAAAAAAAAAATATTTTTATTTTTTCTGCTGTGTAAGCGAAAGCACGGTGAGTGATCGTAACACTGTATTATATGACCCATTATCTATTTAACAATATTTAAAAATGATTCTTTTCATGAAGTCATGAATATTAAATCTTAGTAATACGCAATTATTTTAATGTTTGTTTTATGTTTTTTCAGACAACGAGACTGTATTGTATGCTCCTCCATGCTGTTCTTAAGTCTTCTATGGTGTCATCGAAAGGGAAAGCCGAAGCCGAGTATCATCGATTCGCAACGATCAACACTTCTTCATTGCCTAACAATAAGTTCTATTTCAGAGAAAATAGAAGAAATTAAAACTAAGTTTTTAGAAAAAAAAAATACATTTCAACCAATAATTATTATAATAGGCCATACATTGGCAGACAAAAATGTATTTTATACATACTTTGATGGTATATTATATAAATTTCAAAGTTTTATAAAATGCCCAGACTCAACGTATAAACTTATCAATGTAATGAATTTTCAGTACCCTGTTGAGGGTAAAACTGTTTATAATATTCCTTGAAAATTATTTCTATGACAATTTTAATACATCACTCAAAAGTACAAGCACAAAAGCTTTGTTAAATTACCTTCACAAATACAATTCCAAGTAAAATAAATTATCAAAGCAATTTTAATTACCTAAGACACTAATTTTTATTTTCTCTTTTTTTCCACGCTATAATTTTCTACCTATTCAATTTGATCCTTGCAAAAATTTTAAATAATATCCTTGCGACTTTCATTTGTCAAATCATACAAAATTAACAAAAGCTATTTTAAAGATTTTGTAAATATATGTAAATAGTTAATAGTTTTTATTAATAAATTAAATATGATTTATATAATTCAAAAACTAAATCTTTTATTTAAGCCTATTTCGAAGATTTTTTCAGCTGTAGTCTTGGACCTTCTTTCTTTCTAAAAGGTAAGTAAAAAAGGTTAAATGATTTACTTAGACTTCTAAATTTTGTCCTCTGAACTAGTAAAAACAATTATTTCCAATATTTTGGTTTTGTACTGTGCACTACTAAATTAAAATATTGTCAAAAAATTGATCATATGAGTTTATACTATTTAGTTTCAAAAATATCCCATATAATGATATTGAATATTATGGGATATAATTCTTAATTTTAGGCTAAAGAAACTTTATTTTATGATTAAATAATACACTTTTATATTGTGCATAATATGTAGGTATGTCATATTTAACAAAACAAATATAAGTTATTTTGATAGTACCATCCTTTTGATCCAATAGGGTATCCTTTTAATTAAAAAAAATAGAAACTATTAATCTAATACTCCAATATTATTAAATCAATGGTATAAGTACTATTGTTTCGAAAGTATCACCTATTGATATTATAGTAAGGGTATTCATGCAACAGCGTAAAGTCGTCGTAAACGTGGTAAAAATTTAAACTTCGTAAATCTGTCAAATTTTCCATACAAATTGTGACAGAATTACGCAGATTTAAACTTTAAAACGTTTATGACGAGCTTACGCTGTTGCATGAATACCCATAGTATTTTTCTCTGAGTGTGGTACAGTATTTTATAGATTTACACGAGCAGATTTTACTGGTATGAATGGCATGGGTTCTTTTTCATTATTTTACTAACCATTCACACATCTGATTTGCTTCCATCAGTTTTTCGTAGATTACAAAATTTTGCACCAAACCATAACTTTGAATTTGAATTGGGAAATCTGCAATGAGATTTTAGAATAAGGATCTCTTTTCGTACAGTTAAAAAGTGGATTGCAGCTAGTTTCAGCTGAAGCGAAGGTATTTAATAAATGTATTATATTATGTATTTTTTATATTACGTAGTATTTATTTCACCACAAACAAACTTCATAGTTGTACATGCACTGCAAGAAAACAAGAAATAATGGATCCTCCATTACCAATACAGCCTGCTGCAGCGACTCGAATTGTGTCTCTAAATGAAAGAACAAATAGCATTAACGTCCGTACAACCAGCCACACAGTGACTTACACCTACCCATCTGTGAAGTTAGCTGATGGGAAGCCCCGGATAAGCATCAAGACCCGCACAGGTGCGGAGAGGATCACTCTATCTCAAATCAGGACATCGATTTTTACTTCACTGATTAGCGGTAACCTATTAGTGAAAGAAGCAAACCTTTATCTCTACTTAAAGGCCAACGAAATCACTGGCATTCTGATAGAAAATTGGTCATCCTATAGTCAAGCTATAGGTGCCGCTACTTCTACCGTGACTCCACGAGTATAGTGAACGTGACTGAGATACCTGATGACATGGCAGAACTGGCAGCCGGGTCTGAACCTGGACAAGAACAGGACTTGTTTCTGATCTGTTATCTGTTCTGTATCTATAGATATTCGCGGGCGAACACACAGAACCAAAGGACTAATCTAGGAACAGCTATTGGAACGTATCTTACAGGGTTGCCAGGAGGTGCCGGAAGAACAGGAATCACGATGTATCCAGGAGCGAGCACCATCGGAAGAAATTTCGAAACGGATGCAGCCTTTGTAAGCCCAGTAAGTGCGTATGACATGTTTTTCGTCAAGTTTGACAAACACGAGTATGCGATGTCCCGTTATGGCTCGCAATCAGCCAGACATAAAGATTGTGCTTCACTTCTAATATTCATCCAAACCCAACTACATCTGGGATTAAGTTCCCCTGGGGACCTAATGAAATGGGTGTTTACTGAAGAGTTGGAAAGAGAAGTGTTTCGATTATATAAAGACGATGAGGAATATGACAAGAATGATTTATACTTTCCTTACCAGGTGGAATTCAGACTGGTTACGAAGTCAGCCTATTCATCTGTTGCCTGTCCAGCTATTTATTTTTTTTGCGGTGCTGTTCTAGCGATAGAGGCAGAAAACAGGGGTTTAAATGCCAGGCACCTTTTAACCAGCAATGTATCCAACACGTTAGTTAACGCAAAAATTCTTGCCTACGCCCTTGGTAAATCAGTTAACTTAGAGCTGAGAGTAGCAGCCGAAAGTGAGGCTGACAACTATGCTAGAACCCGGACCAATCCAGGAGGGGAGGCTCCTGAATAAATAGCATTAACGTCCGTACAACCAGCCACACAGTGACTTACACCTACCCATCTGTGAAGTTAGCTGATGGGAAGCCCCGGATAAGCATCAAGACCCGCACAGGTGCGGAGAGGATCACTCTATCTCAAATCAGGACATCGATTTTTACTTCACTGATTAGCGGTAACCTATTAGTGAAAGAAGCAAACCTTTATCTCTACTTAAAGGCCAACGAAATCACTGGCATTCTGATAAAAAATTGGTCATCCTATAGTCAAGCTATAGGTGCCGCTACTTCTACCGTGACTCCACTGAGTATAGTGAACGTGACTGAGATACCTGATGACATGGCAGAACTGGCAGCCGGGTCTGATCCTGGACAAGAACAGGACTTGTTTCTGATCTGTTATCTGTTGTGTATCTATAGATATTCGCGGGCAAACACACAGAACCAAAGGACTAATCTAGGAACAGCTATTGGAACGTTTCTTACAGGGTTGCCAGGAGGTGCCAGAAGAACAGGAATCACGATGTATCCAGGGGCGAGCACCATCGGAAGAAATTTCGAAACGGATGCAGCCTTTGTAAGCCTAGTAAGTGCGTATGACATGTTTTTCGTCAAGTTTGACAAACACGAGTATGCGATGTCCCGTTATGGCTCGCAATCAGCCAGACATAAAGATTGTGCTTCACTTCTAATATTCATCCAAACCCAATTACATCTGGGATTAAGTTCCCCTGGGGACCTAATGAAATGGGTGTTTACTGAAGAGTTGGAAAGAGAAGTGTTTCGATTATATAAAGACGATGAGGAATATGACAAGAATGATTCATACTTTCCTTACCAGGTGGAATTCAGACTGGTTACGAAGTCAGTCTATTCATCTGTTGCCTGTCCAGCTATTTATTTTTTTTGCGGTGCTGTTCTAGCGATAGAGGCAGAAAACAGGGGTTTAAATGCCAGGCACCTTTTAACCAGCAATGTATCCAACACGTTAGTTAACGCAAAAAGTCTTGCCTACGCCCTTGGTAAATCAGTTAACTTAGAGCTGAGAGTAGCAGCCGAAAGTGAGGCTGACAACTATGCTAGAACCCGGACCAATCCAGGTGGGGAGGCTCCTGAACTAATAGCATTAGCGTCCGTACAACCAGCCACACAGTGACTTACACCTACCCATCTGTGAAGTTAGCTGATGGGAAGCCCCGGATAAGCATCAGGACCCGCACAGGTGCGGAGAGGATCACTCTATCTTAAATCAGGACATCGATTTTTACTTCACTGATTAGCGGTAACCTATTAGTGAAAGAAGCAAACCTTTATCTCTACTTAAAGGCCAACGAAATCACTGGCATTCTGATAGAAAATTGGTCATCCTATAGTTAAGCTATAGGTGCCGCTACTTCTACCGTGACTCCACTGAGTATAGTGAACGTGACTGAGATACCTGATGACATGGTAGAACTGGCAGCCGGGTCTGATCCTGCACAAGAACAGGACTTGTTTCTGATCTGTTATCTGTTCTGTATCTATAGATATTCGCGGGCGAACACACAGAACTAAAGGACTAATCTAGGAACAGCTATTGGAACGTTTCTTACAGGGTTGCCAGGAGGTGCCGGAAGAACAGGAATCACGATGTATCCAGGGGTGAGCACCATCGGAAGAAATTTCGAAACGGATGCAGCCTTTGTAAGCCTAGTAAGTGCGTATGACATGTTTTTCGTCAAGTTTGACAAACACGAGTATGCGATGTCCCGTTATGGCTCGCAATCAGCCAGACATAAAGATTGTGCTTCACTTCTTATATTCATCCAAACCCAACTACATCTGGGATTAAGTTCCCCTGGGGACCTAATGAAATGGGTGTTTACTGAAGAGTTGGAAAGAGAAGTGTTTCGATTATATAAAGACGATGAGGAATATGACAAGAATGATTCATACTTTCCTTACCAGGTGGAATTCAGACTGGTTACGAAGTCAGCCTATTCATCTGTTGCCTGTCCAGCTATTTATTTTTTTTGCGGTGCTGTTCTAGCGATAGAGGCAGAAAACAGGGGTTTAAATGTCAGGCACCTTTTAACCAGCAATGTATCCAACACGTTAGTTAACGCAAAAATTCTTGCCTACGCCCTTGGTAAATCAGTTAACTTAGAGCTGAGAGTAGCAGCCGAAAGTGAGGCTGACAACTATGCTAGAACCCGGACCAATCCAGGAGGGGAGGCTCCTGAACAAATAGCATTAACGTCCGTACAACCAGCCACACAGTGACTTACACCTACCCATCTGTGAAATTAGCTGATGAGAAGCCCCGGATAAGCATCAAGACCCGCAGAGGTGCGGAGAGGATCACTCTATCTCAAATCAGGACATCGATTTTTACTTCACTGATTAGCGGTAACCTATTAGTGAAAGAAGCAAACCTTTATCTCTACTTAAAGGCCAACGAAATCACTGGCATTCTGATAGAAAATTGGTCATCCTATAGTCAAGCTATAGGTGCCGCTACTTTTACCGTGACTCCACTGAGTATAGTGAACGTGACTGAGATACCTGATGACATGGCAGAACTGGCAGCCGGGTCTGATCCTGGACAAGAACAGGACTTGTTTCTGATCTGTTATCTGTTCTGTATCTATAGATATTCGCGGGCGAACACACAGAACCAAAGGACTAATCTAGGAACAGCTATTGGAACGTTTCTTACAGGGCTGCCAGGAGGTGCCGGAAGAACAGGAATCACGATGTAGCCAGGGGCGAGCACCATCGGAAGAAATTTCGAAACGGATGCAGCCTTTGTAGGCCTAGTAAGTGCGTATGACATGTTTTTCGTCAAGTTTGACAAACACGAGTATGCGATGTCCCGTTATGGCTCGCAATCAGCCAGACATAAAGATTGTGCTTCACTTCTAATATTCATCCAAACCCAACTACATCTGGGATTAAGTTCCCCTGGGGACCTAATGAAATGGGTGTTTACTGAAGAGTTGGAAAGAGAAGTGTTTCGATTATATAAAGACGATGAGGAATATGACAAGAATGATTCATACTTTCCTTACCAGGTGGAATTCAGACTGGTTACGAAGTCAGCCTATTCATCTGTTGCCTGTCCAGCTATTTATTTTTTTTGCGGTGCTGTTCTAGCGATAGAGGCAGAAAACAGGGGTTTAAATGCCAGGCACTTTTTAACCAGCAATGTATCCAACACGTTAGTTAACGCAAAAATTCTTGCCTACGCCCTTGGTAAATCAGTTAAATTAGAGCTGAGAGTAGCAGCCGAAAGTGAGGCTGACAACTATGCTAGAACCCGGACCAATCCAGGAGGGGAGGCTCCTGAACAAATAGCATTAACGTCCGTACAACCAGCCACACAGTGACTTACACCTACCCATCTGTGAAGTTAGCTGATGTAAAGCCCCGGATAAGCATCAAGACCCGCACAGGTGCGGAGAGGATCACTCTATCTCAAATCAGGACATCGATTTTTACTTCACTGATTAGCGGTAACCTATTAGTGAAAGAAGCAAACCTTTATCTCTACTTAAAGGCCAACGAAATCACTGGCATTCTGATAGAAAATTGGTCATCCTATAGTCAAGCTATAGGTGCCGCTACTTCTACCGTGACTCCACTGAGTATAGTGAACGTGACTGAGATACCTGATGACATGGCAGAACTGGCAGCCGGGTCTGATCCTGGACAAGAACAGGACTTGTTTCTGATCTGTTATCTGTTCTGTATCTATAGATATTCGCGGGCGAACACACAGAACCAAAGGACTAATCTAGGAACAGCTATTGGAACGTTTCTTACAGGGTTGCCAGGAGGTGCCGGAAGAACAGGAACCACGATGTATCCAGGGGCGAGCACCATCGGAAGAAATTTCGAAACGGATGCAACCTTTGTAAGCCTAGTTAGTGCGTATGACATGTTTTTCGTCAAGTTTGACAAACACGAGTATGCGATGTCCCGTTATGGCTCGCAATCAGCCAGACATAAAGATTGTGCTTCACTTCTAATATTCATCCAAACCCAACTACATCTGGGATTAAGTTCCCCTGGGGACCTAATGAAATGGGTGGCAGGAGGGGAGGCTCCTGAACAAATAGCATTAACGTCCGTACAACCAGCCACGCAGTGACTTACACCTACCCATCTGTGAAGTTAGCTGATGGGAAGCCCCGGATAAGCATCAAGACCCGCACAGGTGCGGAGAGGATCACTCTATCTCAAATCAGGACATCGATTTTTACTTCACTGATTAGCGGTAACCTTTTAGTGAAAGAAGCAAACCTTTATCTCTACTTAAAGGCCAACGAAATCACTGGCATTCTGATAGAAAATTGGTCATCCTATAGTCAAGCTATAGGTGCCGCTACTTCTACCGTGACTCCACTGAGTATAGTGAACGTGACTGAGATACCTGATGACATGGCAGAACTGGCAGCCGGGTCTGATCCTGGACAAGAACAGGACTTGTTTCTGATCTGTTATCTGTTCTGTATCTATAGATATTCGCGGGCGAACACACAGAACCAAAGGACTAATCTAGGAACAGCTATTGGAACGTTTCTTACAGGGTTGCCAGGAGGTGCCGGAAGAACAGGAACCACGATGTATCCAGGGGCGAGCACCATCGGAAGAAATTTCGAAACGGATGCAACCTTTGTAAGCCTAGTAAGTGCGTATGACATGTTTTTCGTCAAGTTTGACAAACACGAGTATGCGATGTCCCGTTATGGCTCGCAATCAGCCAGACATAAAGATTGTGCTTCACTTCTAATATTCATCCAAACCCAACTACATCTGGGATTAAGTTCCCCTGGGGACCTAATGAAATGGGTGTTTACTGAAGAGTTGGAAAGAGAAGTGTTTCGATTATATAAAGACGATGAGGAATATGACAAGAATGATTCATACTTTCCTTACCAGGTGGAATTCAGACTGGTTACGAAGTCAGCCTATTCATCTGTTGCCTGTCCAGCTATTTATTTTTTTTGCGGTGCTGTTCTAGCGATAGAGGCAGAAAACAGGGGTTTAAATGCCAGGCACCTTTTAACCAGCAATGTATCCAACACGTTAGTTAACGCAAAAATTCTTGCCTACGCCCTTGGTAAATCAGTTAACTTAGAGCTGAGAGTAGCAGCCGAAAGTGAGGCTGACAACTATGCTAGAACCCGGACCAATCCAGGAGGGGAGGCTCCTGAACAAATAGCATTAACGTCCGTACAACCAGCCACACAGTGACTTACACCTACCCATCTGTGAAGTTAGCTGATGGGAAGCCCCGGATAAGCATCAAGACCCGCACAGGTGCGGAGAGGATCACTCTATCTCAAATCAGGACATCGATTTTTACTTCACTGATTAGCGGTAACCTTTTAGTGAAAGAAGCAAACCTTTATCTCTACTTAAAGGCCAACGAAATCACTGGCATTCTGATAGAAAATTGGTCATCCTATAGTCAAGCTATAGGTGTCGCTACTTCTACCGTGACTCCACTGAGTATAGTGAACGTGACTGAGATACCTGATGACATGGCAGAACTGGCAGCCGGGTCTGATCCTGGACAAGAACAGGACTTGTTTCTGATCTGTTATCTGTTCTGTATCTATAGATATTCGCGGGCGAACACACAGAACCAAAGGACTAATCTAGGAACAGCTATTGGAACGTTTCTTACAGGGTTGCCAGGAGGTGCCAGAAGAACAGGAATCACGATGTATCCAGGGGCGAGCACCATCGGAAGAAATTTCGAAACGGATGCAGCCATTGTAAGCCTAGTAAGTGCGTATGACATGTTTTTCGTCAAGTTTGACAAACACGAGTATGCGATGTCCCGTTATGGCTCGCAATCAGCCAGACATAAAGATTGTGCTTCACTTCTAATATTCATCCAAACCCAACTACATCTGGGATTAAGTTCCCCTGGGGACCTAATGAAATGGGTGTTTACTGAAGAGTTGGAAAGAGAAGTGTTTCGATTATATAAAGACGATGAGGAATATGACAAGAATGATTCATACTTTCCTTACCAGGTGGAATTCAGACTGGTTACGAAGTCAGCCTATTCATCTGTTGCCTGTCCAGCTATTTATTTTTTTTTGCGGTGCTGTTCTAGCGATAGAGGCAGAAAACAGGGGTTTAAATGCCAGGCACCTTTTAACCAGCAATGTATCCAACACGTTAGTTAACGCAAAATTTCTTGCCTACGCCCTTGGTAAATCAGTTAACTTAGAGCTGAGAGTAGCAGCCGAAAGTGAGGCTGACAACTATGCTAGAACCCGGACCAATCCAGGAGGGGAGGCTCCTGAACTAATAGCATTAGCGTCCGTACAACCAGCCACACAGTGACTTACACCTACCCATCTGTGAAGTTAGCTGATGGGAAGCCCCGGATAAGCATCAAGACCCGCACAGGTGCGGAGAGGATCACTCTATCTCAAATCAGGACATCGATTTTTACTTCACTGATTAGCGGTAACCTATTAGTGAAAGAAGCAAACCTTTATCTCTACTTAAAGGCCAACGAAATCACTGGCATTCTGATAGAAAATTGGTCATCCTATAGTCAAGCTATAGGTGCCGCTACTTCTACCGTGACTCCACTGAGTATAGTGAACGTGACTGAGATACCTGATGACATGGCAGAACTGGCAGCCGGGTCTGATCCTGGACAAGAACAGGACTTGTTTCTGATCTGTTATCTGTTCTGTATCTATAGATATTCGCGGGCGAACACACAGAACCAAAGGTCTAATCTAGGAACAGCTATTGGAACGTTTCTTACAGGGTTGCCAGGAGGTGCCGGAAGAACAGGAATCACGATGTTTCCAGGGGCGAGCACCATCGGAAGAAATTTCGAAACGGATGCAGCCTTTGTAAGCCTAGTAAGTGCGTATGATATGTTTTTCGTCAAGTTTGACAAACACGAGTATGCGATGTCCCGTTATGGCTCGCAATCAGCCAGACATAAAGATTGTGCTTCACTTCTAATATTCATCCAAACCCAATTACATCTGGGATTAAGTTCCCCTGGGGACCTAATGAAATGGGTGTTTACTGAAGAGTTGGAAAGAGAAGTGTTTCGATTATATAAAGACGATGAGGAATATGACAAGAATGATTCATACTTTCCTTACCAGGTGGAATTCAGACTGGTTACGAAGTCAGCCTATTCATCTGTTGCCTGTCCAGCTATTTATTTTTTTTGCGGTGCTTTTCTAGCGATAGAGGCAGAAAACAGGGGTTTAAATGCCAGGCACCTTTTAACCAGCAATGTATCCAACACGTTAGTTAACGCAAAAATTCTTGCCTACACCCTTGGTAAATCAGTTAACTTAGAGCTGAGAGTAGCAGCCGAAAGTGAGGCTGACAACTATGCTAGAACCCGGACCAATCCAGGAGGGGAGGCTCCTGAACAAATAGCATTAACGTCCGTACAACCAGCCACACAGTGACTTACACCTACCCATCTGTGAAGTTAGCTGATGGGAAGCCCCGGATAAGCATCAAGACCCGCACAGGTGCGGAGAGGATCACTCTATCTCAAATCAGGACATCGATTTTTACTTCACTGATTAGCGGTAACCTATTAGTGAAAGAAGCAAACCTTTATCTCTACTTAAAGGCCAACGAAATCACTGGCATTCTGATAGAAAATTGGTCATCCTATAGTTAAGCTATAGGTGCCGCTACTTCTACCGTGACTCCACTGAGTATAGTGAACGTGACTGAGATACCTGATGACATGGCAGAACTGGCAGCCGGGTCTGATCCTGGACAAGAACAGGACTTGTTTCTGATCTGTTATCTGTTCTGTATCTATAGATATTCGCGGGCGAACACACAGAACCAAAGGACTAATCTAGGAACAGCTATTGGAACGTTTCTTACAGGGTTGCCAGGAGGTCCCGGAAGAACAGGAATCACGATGTATCCAGGGGCGAGCACCATCGGAAGAAATTTCGAAACGGATGCAGCCTTTGTAAGCCTAGTAAGTGCGTATGACATGTTTTTCGTCAAGTTTGACAAACACGAGTATGCGATGTCCCGTTATGGCTCGCAATCAGCCAGACATAAAGATTGTGCTTCACTTCTAATATTCATCCAAACCCAACTACATCTGGGATTAAGTTCCCCTGGGGACCTAATGAAATGGGTGTTTACTGAAGAGTTGGAAAGAGAAGTGTATCGATTATATAAAGACGATGAGGAATATGACAAGAATGATTCATACTTTCCTTACCAGGTGGAATTCAGACTGGTTACGAAGTCAGCCTATTCATCTGTTGCATGTCCAGCTATTTATTTTTTTTGCGGTGCTGTTCTAGCGATAGAGGCAGAAAACAGGGGTTTAAATGCCAGGCACCTTTTAACCAGCAATGTATCCAACACGTTAGTTAACGCAAAAATTCTTGCCTACCCCCTTGGTAAATCAGTTAACTTAGAGCTGAGAGTAGCAGCCGAAAGTGAGGCTGACAACTATGCTAGAACCCGGACCAATCCAGGAGGGGAGGCTCCTGAACAAATAGCATTAACGTCCGTACAACCAGCCACACAGTGACTTACACCTACCCATCTGTGAAGTTAGCTGATGGGAAGCCCCGGATAAGCATCAAGACCCGCACAGGTGCGGAGAGGATCACTCTATCTCAAATCAGGACATCGATTTTTACTTCACTGATTAGCGGTAACCTATTAGTGAAAGAAGCAAACCTCTATCTCTACTTAAAGGCCAACGAAATCACTGGCATTCTGATAGAAAATTGGTCATCCTATAGTCAAGCTATAGGTGCCGCTACTTCTACCGTGACTCCACTGGGTATAGTGAACGTGACTGAGATACCTGATGACATGGCAGAACTGGCAGCCGGGTCTGATCCTGGACAAGAACAGGACTTGTTTCTGATCTGTTATCTGTTCTGTATCTATAGATATTCGCGGGCGAACACACAGAACCAAAGGACTAATCTAGGAACAGCTATTGGAACGTTTCTTACAGGGTTGCCAGGAGGTGCCGGAAGAACAGGAATCACGATGTATCCAGGGAAGAGCACCATCGGAAGAAATTTCGAAACGGATGCAGCCTTTGTAAGCCTAGTAAGTGCGTATGATATGTTTTTCGTCAAGTTTGACAAACACGAGTATGCGATGTCCCGTTATGGCTCGCAATCAGCCAGACATAAAGATTGTGCTTCACTTCTAATATTCATCCAAGCCCAACTACATCTGGGATTAAGTTCCCCTGGGGACCTAATGAAATGGGTGTTTACTGAAGAGTTGGAAAGAGAAGTGTTTCGATTATATAAAGACGATGAGGAATATGACAAGAATGATTCATACTTTCCTTACCAGGTGGAATTCAGACTGGTTACGAAGTCAGCCTATTCATCTGTTGCCTGTCCAGCTATTTATTTTTTTTGCGGTGCTGTTCTAGCGATAGAGGCAGAAAACAGGGGCTTAAATGCCAGGCACCTTTTAACCAGCAATGTATCCAACACGTTAGTTAACGCAAAAATTCTTGCCTACGCCCTTGGTAAATCAGTTAACTTAGAGCTGAGAGTAGCAGCCGAAAGTGAGGCTGACAACTATGCTAGAACCCGGACCAATCCAGGAGGGGAGGCTCCTGAACAAAAAGCATTAACGTCCGTACAACCAGCCACACAGTGACTTACACCTACCCATCTGTGAAGTTAGCTGATGGGAAGCCCCGGATAAGCATCAAGACCCGCACAGGTGCGGAGAGGATCACTCTATCCCAAATCAGGACATCGATTTTTACTTCACTGATTAGCGGTAACCTATTAGTGAAAGAAGCAAACCTTTATCTCTACTTAAAGGCCAACGAAATCACTGGCATTCTGATAGAAAATTGGTCATCCTATAGTCAAGCTATAGGTGCCGCTACTTCTACCGTGACTCCACTGAGTATAGTGAACGTGACTGAGATACCTGATGACATGGCAGAACTGGCAGCCGGGTCTGATCCTGGACAAGAACAGGACTTGTTTCTGATCTGTTATCTGTTCTGTATCTATAGATATTCGCGGGCGAACACACAGAACCAAAGGACTAATCTAGGAACAGCTATTGGAACGTTTCTTACAGGGTTGCCAGGAGGTGCCGGAAGAACAGGAATCACGATGTATCCAGGGGCGAGCACCATCGGAAGAAATTTCGAAACGGATGCAGCCTTTGTAAGCCTAGTAAGTGCGTATGACATGTTTTTCGTCAAGTTTGACAAACACGAGTATGCGATGTCCCGTTATGGCTCGCAATCAGCCAGACATAAAGATTGTGCTTCACTTCTAATATTCATCCAAACCCAACTACATCTGGGATTAAGTTCCCCTGGGGACCTAATGAAATGGGTGTTTACTGAAGAGTTGGAAAGAGAAGTGTTTCGATTATGTAAAGACGATGAGGAATATGACAAGAATGATTCATACTTTCCTTACCAGGTGGAATTCAGACTGGTTACGAAGTCAGCCTATTCATCTGTTGCATGTCCAGCTATTTATTTTTTTTGCGGTGCTGTTCTAGCGATAGAGGCAGAAAACAGGGGTTTAAATGCCAGGCACCTTTTAACCAGCAATGTATCCAACACGTTAGTTAACGCAAAAATTCTTGCCTACCCCCTTGGTAAATCAGTTAACTTAGAGCTGAGAGTAGCAGCCGAAAGTGAGGCTGACAACTATGCTAGAACCCGGACCAATCCAGGAGGGGAGGCTCCTGAACAAATAGCATTAACGTCCGTACAACCAGCCACACAGTGACTTACACCTACCCATCTGTGAAGTTAGCTGATGGGAAGCCCCGGATAAGCATCAAGACCCGCACAGGTGCGGAGAGGATCACTCTATCTCAAATCAGGACATCGATTTTTACTTCACTGATTAGCGGTAACCTATTAGTGAAAGAAGCAAACCTCTATCTCTACTTAAAGGCCAACGAAATCACTGGCATTCTGATAGAAAATTGGTCATCCTATAGTCAAGCTATAGGTGCCGCTACTTCTACCGTGACTCCACTGGGTATAGTGAACGTGACTGAGATACCTGATGACATGGCAGAACTGGCAGCCGGGTCTGATCCTGGACAAGAACAGGACTTGTTTCTGATCTGTTATCTGTTCTGTATCTATAGATATTCGCGGGCGAACACACAGAACCAAAGGACTAATCTAGGAACAGCTATTGGAACGTTTCTTACAGGGTTGCCAGGAGGTGCCGGAAGAACAGGAATCACGATGTATCCAGGGGCGAGCACCATCGGAAGAAATTTCGAAACGGATGCAGCCTTTGTAAGCCTAGTAAGTGCGTATGACATGTTTTTCGTCAAGTTTGACAAACACGAGTATGCGATGTCCCGTTATGGCTCGCAATCAGCCAGACATAAAGATTGTGCTTCACTTCTAATATTCATCCAAACCCAACTACATCTGGGATTAAGTTCCCCTGGGGACCTAATGAAATGGGTGTTTACTGAAGAGTTGGAAAGAGAAGTGTTTCGATTATGTAAAGACGATGAGGAATATGACAAGAATGATTCATACTTTCCTTACCAGGTGGAATTCAGACTGGTTACGAAGTCAGCCTATTCATCTGTTGCATGTCCAGCTATTTATTTTTTTTGCGGTGCTGTTCTAGCGATAGAGGCAGAAAACAGGGGTTTAAATGCCAGGCACCTTTTAACCAGCAATGTATCCAACACGTTAGTTAACGCAAAAATTCTTGCCTACCCCCTTGGTAAATCAGTTAACTTAGAGCTGAGAGTAGCAGCCGAAAGTGAGGCTGACAACTATGCTAGAACCCGGACCAATCCAGGAGGGGAGGCTCCTGAACAAATAGCATTAACGTCCGTACAACCAGCCACACAGTGACTTACACCTACCCATCTGTGAAGTTAGCTGATGGGAAGCCCCGGATAAGCATCAAGACCCGCACAGGTGCGGAGAGGATCACTCTATCTCAAATCAGGACATCGATTTTTACTTCACTGATTAGCGGTAACCTATTAGTGAAAGAAGCAAACCTCTATCTCTACTTAAAGGCCAACGAAATCACTGGCATTCTGATAGAAAATTGGTCATCCTATAGTCAAGCTATAGGTGCCGCTACTTCTACCGTGACTCCACTGGGTATAGTGAACGTGACTGAGATACCTGATGACATGGCAGAACTGGCAGCCGGGTCTGATCCTGGACAAGAACAGGACTTGTTTCTGATCTGTTATCTGTTCTGTATCTATAGATATTCGCGGGCGAACACACAGAACCAAAGGACTAATCTAGGAACAGCTATTGGAACGTTTCTTACAGGGTTGCCAGGAGGTGCCGGAAGAACAGGAATCACGATGTATCCAGGGAAGAGCACCATCGGAAGAAATTTCGAAACGGATGCAGCCTTTGTAAGCCTAGTAAGTGCGTATGATATGTTTTTCGTCAAGTTTGACAAACACGAGTATGCGATGTCCCGTTATGGCTCGCAATCAGCCAGACATAAAGATTGTGCTTCACTTCTAATATTCATCCAAGCCCAACTACATCTGGGATTAAGTTCCCCTGGGGACCTAATGAAATGGGTGTTTACTGAAGAGTTGGAAAGAGAAGTGTTTCGATTATATAAAGACGATGAGGAATATGACAAGAATGATTCATACTTTCCTTACCAGGTGGAATTCAGACTGGTTACGAAGTCAGCCTATTCATCTGTTGCCTGTCCAGCTATTTATTTTGTTTGCGGTGCTGTTCTAGCGATAGAGGCAGAAAACAGGGGCTTAAATGCCAGGCACCTTTTAACCAGCAATGTATCCAACACGTTAGTTAACGCAAAAATTCTTGCCTACGCCCTTGGTAAATCAGTTAACTTAGAGCTGAGAGTAGCAGCCGAAAGTGAGGCTGACAACTATGCTAGAACCCGGACCAATCCAGGAGGGGAGGCTCCTGAACAAAAAGCATTAACGTCCGTACAACCAGCCACACAGTGACTTACACCTACCCATCTGTGAAGTTAGCTGATGGGAAGCCCCGGATAAGCATCAAGACCCGCACAGGTGCGGAGAGGATCACTCTATCCCAAATCAGGACATCGATTTTTACTTCACTGATTAGCGGTAACCTATTAGTGAAAGAAGCAAACCTTTATCTCTACTTAAAGGCCAACGAAATCACTGGCATTCTGATAGAAAATTGGTCATCCTATAGTCAAGCTATAGGTGCCGCTACTTCTACCGTGACTCCACTGAGTATAGTGAACGTGACTGAGATACCTGATGACATGGCAGAACTGGCAGCCGGGTCTGATCCTGGACAAGAACAGGACTTGTTTCTGATCTGTTATCTGTTCTGTATCTATAGATATTCGCGGGCGAACACACAGAACCAAAGGACTAATCTAGGAACAGCTATTGGAACGTTTCTTACAGGGTTGCCAGGAGGTGCCGGAAGAACAGGAATCACGATGTATCCAGGGGCGAGCACCATCGGAAGAAATTTCGAAACGGATGCAGCCTTTGTAAGCCTAGTAAGTGCGTATGACATGTTTTTCGTCAAGTTTGACAAACACGAGTATGCGATGTCCCGTTATGGCTCGCAATCAGCCAGACATAAAGATTGTGCTTCACTTCTAATATTCATCCAAACCCAACTACATCTGGGATTAAGTTCCCCTGGGGACCTAATGAAATGGGTGTTTACTGAAGAGTTGGAAAGAGAAGTGTTTCGATTATGTAAAGACGATGAGGAATATGACAAGAATGATTCATACTTTCCTTACCAGGTGGAATTCAGACTGGTTACGAAGTCAGCCTATTCATCTGTTGCATGTCCAGCTATTTATTTTTTTTGCGGTGCTGTTCTAGCGATAGAGGCAGAAAACAGGGGTTTAAATGCCAGGCACCTTTTAACCAGCAATGTATCCAACACGTTAGTTAACGCAAAAATTCTTGCCTACCCCCTTGGTAAATCAGTTAACTTAGAGCTGAGAGTAGCAGCCGAAAGTGAGGCTGACAACTATGCTAGAACCCGGACCAATCCAGGAGGGGAGGCTCCTGAACAAATAGCATTAACGTCCGTACAACCAGCCACACAGTGACTTACACCTACCCATCTGTGAAGTTAGCTGATGGGAAGCCCCGGATAAGCATCAAGACCCGCACAGGTGCGGAGAGGATCACTCTATCTCAAATCAGGACATCGATTTTTACTTCACTGATTAGCGGTAACCTATTAGTGAAAGAAGCAAACCTCTATCTCTACTTAAAGGCCAACGAAATCACTGGCATTCTGATAGAAAATTGGTCATCCTATAGTCAAGCTATAGGTGCCGCTACTTCTACCGTGACTCCACTGGGTATAGTGAACGTGACTGAGATACCTGATGACATGGCAGAACTGGCAGCCGGGTCTGATCCTGGACAAGAACAGGACTTGTTTCTGATCTGTTATCTGTTCTGTATCTATAGATATTCGCGGGCGAACACACAGAACCAAAGGACTAATCTAGGAACAGCTATTGGAACGTTTCTTACAGGGTTGCCAGGAGGTGCCGGAAGAACAGGAATCACGATGTATCCAGGGGCGAGCACCATCGGAAGAAATTTCGAAACGGATGCAGCCTTTGTAAGCCTAGTAAGTGCGTATGACATGTTTTTCGTCAAGTTTGACAAACACGAGTATGCGATGTCCCGTTATGGCTCGCAATCAGCCAGACATAAAGATTGTGCTTCACTTCTAATATTCATCCAAACCCAACTACATCTGGGATTAAGTTCCCCTGGGGACCTAATGAAATGGGTGTTTACTGAAGAGTTGGAAAGAGAAGTGTTTCGATTATGTAAAGACGATGAGGAATATGACAAGAATGATTCATACTTTCCTTACCAGGTGGAATTCAGACTGGTTACGAAGTCAGCCTATTCATCTGTTGCATGTCCAGCTATTTATTTTTTTTGCGGTGCTGTTCTAGCGATAGAGGCAGAAAACAGGGGTTTAAATGCCAGGCACCTTTTAACCAGCAATGTATCCAACACGTTAGTTAACGCAAAAATTCTTGCCTACCCCCTTGGTAAATCAGTTAACTTAGAGCTGAGAGTAGCAGCCGAAAGTGAGGCTGACAACTATGCTAGAACCCGGACCAATCCAGGAGGGGAGGCTCCTGAACAAATAGCATTAACGTCCGTACAACCAGCCACACAGTGACTTACACCTACCCATCTGTGAAGTTAGCTGATGGGAAGCCCCGGATAAGCATCAAGACCCGCACAGGTGCGGAGAGGATCACTCTATCTCAAATCAGGACATCAATTTTTACTTCACTGATTAGCGGTAACCTATTAGTGAAAGAAGCAAACCTCTATCTCTACTTAAAGGCCAACGAAATCACTGGCATTCTGATAGAAAATTGGTCATCCTATAGTCAAGCTATAGGTGCCGCTACTTCTACCGTGACTCCACTGGGTATAGTGAACGTGACTGAGATACCTGATGACATGGCAGAACTGGCAGCCGGGTCTGATCCTGGACAAGAACAGGACTTGTTTCTGATCTGTTATCTGTTCTGTATCTATAGATATTCGCGGGCGAACACACAGAACCAAAGGACTAATCTAGGAACAGCTATTGGAACGTTTCTTACAGGGTTGCCAGGAGGTGCCGGAAGAACAGGAATCACGATGTATCCAGGGAAGAGCACCATCGGAAGAAATTTCGAAACGGATGCAGCCTTTGTAAGCCTAGTAAGTGCGTATGATATGTTTTTCGTCAAGTTTGACAAACACGAGTATGCGATGTCCCGTTATGGCTCGCAATCAGCCAGACATAAAGATTGTGCTTCACTTCTAATATTCATCCAAGCCCAACTACATCTGGGATTAAGTTCCCCTGGGGACCTAATGAAATGGGTGTTTACTGAAGAGTTGGAAAGAGAAGTGTTTCGATTATATAAAGACGATGAGGAATATGACAAGAATGATTCATACTTTCCTTACCAGGTGGAATTCAGACTGGTTACGAAGTCAGCCTATTCATCTGTTGCCTGTCCAGCTATTTATTTTGTTTGCGGTGCTGTTCTAGCGATAGAGGCAGAAAACAGGGGCTTAAATGCCAGGCACCTTTTAACCAGCAATGTATCCAACACGTTAGTTAACGCAAAAATTCTTGCCTACGCCCTTGGTAAATCAGTTAACTTAGAGCTGAGAGTAGCAGCCGAAAGTGAGGCTGACAACTATGCTAGAACCCGGACCAATCCAGGAGGGGAGGCTCCTGAACAAAAAGCATTAACGTCCGTACAACCAGCCACACAGTGACTTACACCTACCCATCTGTGAAGTTAGCTGATGGGAAGCCCCGGATAAGCATCAAGACCCGCACAGGTGCGGAGAGGATCACTCTATCCCAAATCAGGACATCGATTTTTACTTCACTGATTAGCGGTAACCTATTAGTGAAAGAAGCAAACCTTTATCTCTACTTAAAGGCCAACGAAATCACTGGCATTCTGATAGAAAATTGGTCATCCTATAGTCAAGCTATAGGTGCCGCTACTTCTACCGTGACTCCACTGAGTATAGTGAACGTGACTGAGATACCTGATGACATGGCAGAACTGGCAGCCGGGTCTGATCCTGGACAAGAACAGGACTTGTTTCTGATCTGTTATCTGTTCTGTATCTATAGATATTCGCGGGCGAACACACAGAACCAAAGGACTAATCTAGGAACAGCTATTGGAACGTTTCTTACAGGGTTGCCAGGAGGTGCCGGAAGAACAGGAATCACGATGTATCCAGGGGCGAGCACCATCGGAAGAAATTTCGAAACGGATGCAGCCTTTGTAAGCCTAGTAAGTGCGTATGACATGTTTTTCGTCAAGTTTGACAAACACGAGTATGCGATGTCCCGTTATGGCTCGCAATCAGCCAGACATAAAGATTGTGCTTCACTTCTAATATTCATCCAAACCCAACTACATCTGGGATTAAGTTCCCCTGGGGACCTAATGAAATGGGTGTTTACTGAAGAGTTGGAAAGAGAAGTGTTTCGATTATGTAAAGACGATGAGGAATATGACAAGAATGATTCATACTTTCCTTACCAGGTGGAATTCAGACTGGTTACGAAGTCAGCCTATTCATCTGTTGCATGTCCAGCTATTTATTTTTTTTGCGGTGCTGTTCTAGCGATAGAGGCAGAAAACAGGGGTTTAAATGCCAGGCACCTTTTAACCAGCAATGTATCCAACACGTTAGTTAACGCAAAAATTCTTGCCTACCCCCTTGGTAAATCAGTTAACTTAGAGCTGAGAGTAGCAGCCGAAAGTGAGGCTGACAACTATGCTAGAACCCGGACCAATCCAGGAGGGGAGGCTCCTGAACAAATAGCATTAACGTCCGTACAACCAGCCACACAGTGACTTACACCTACCCATCTGTGAAGTTAGCTGATGGGAAGCCCCGGATAAGCATCAAGACCCGCACAGGTGCGGAGAGGATCACTCTATCTCAAATCAGGACATCGATTTTTACTTCACTGATTAGCGGTAACCTATTAGTGAAAGAAGCAAACCTCTATCTCTACTTAAAGGCCAACGAAATCACTGGCATTCTGATAGAAAATTGGTCATCCTATAGTCAAGCTATAGGTGCCGCTACTTCTACCGTGACTCCACTGGGTATAGTGAACGTGACTGAGATACCTGATGACATGGCAGAACTGGCAGCCGGGTCTGATCCTGGACAAGAACAGGACTTGTTTCTGATCTGTTATCTGTTCTGTATCTATAGATATTCGCGGGCGAACACACAGAACCAAAGGACTAATCTAGGAACAGCTATTGGAACGTTTCTTACAGGGTTGCCAGGAGGTGCCGGAAGAACAGGAATCACGATGTATCCAGGGAAGAGCACCATCGGAAGAAATTTCGAAACGGATGCAGCCTTTGTAAGCCTAGTAAGTGCGTATGATATGTTTTTCGTCAAGTTTGACAAACACGAGTATGCGATGTCCCGTTATGGCTCGCAATCAGCCAGACATAAAGATTGTGCTTCACTTCTAATATTCATCCAAGCCCAACTACATCTGGGATTAAGTTCCCCTGGGGACCTAATGAAATGGGTGTTTACTGAAGAGTTGGAAAGAGAAGTGTTTCGATTATATAAAGACGATGAGGAATATGACAAGAATGATTCATACTTTCCTTACCAGGTGGAATTCAGACTGGTTACGAAGTCAGCCTATTCATCTGTTGCCTGTCCAGCTATTTATTTTTTTTGCGGTGCTGTTCTAGCGATAGAGGCAGAAAACAGGGGCTTAAATGCCAGGCACCTTTTAACCAGCAATGTATCCAACACGTTAGTTAACGCAAAAATTCTTGCCTACGCCCTTGGTAAATCAGTTAACTTAGAGCTGAGAGTAGCAGCCGAAAGTGAGGCTGACAACTATGCTAGAACCCGGACCAATCCAGGAGGGGAGGCTCCTGAACAAAAAGCATTAACGTCCGTACAACCAGCCACACAGTGACTTACACCTACCCATCTGTGAAGTTAGCTGATGGGAAGCCCCGGATAAGCATCAAGACCCGCACAGGTGCGGAGAGGATCACTCTATCCCAAATCAGGACATCGATTTTTACTTCACTGATTAGCGGTAACCTATTAGTGAAAGAAGCAAACCTTTATCTCTACTTAAAGGCCAACGAAATCACTGGCATTCTGATAGAAAATTGGTCATCCTATAGTCAAGCTATAGGTGCCGCTACTTCTACCGTGACTCCACTGAGTATAGTGAACGTGACTGAGATACCTGATGACATGGCAGAACTGGCAGCCGGGTCTGATCCTGGACAAGAACAGGACTTGTTTCTGATCTGTTATCTGTTCTGTATCTATAGATATTCGCGGGCGAACACACAGAACCAAAGGACTAATCTAGGAACAGCTATTGGAACGTTTCTTACAGGGTTGCCAGGAGGTGCCGGAAGAACAGGAATCACGATGTATCCAGGGGCGAGCACCATCGGAAGAAATTTCGAAACGGATGCAGCCTTTGTAAGCCTAGTAAGTGCGTATGACATGTTTTTCGTCAAGTTTGACAAACACGAGTATGCGATGTCCCGTTATGGCTCGCAATCAGCCAGACATAAAGATTGTGCTTCACTTCTAATATTCATCCAAACCCAACTACATCTGGGATTAAGTTCCCCTGGGGACCTAATGAAATGGGTGTTTACTGAAGAGTTGGAAAGAGAAGTGTTTCGATTATGTAAAGACGATGAGGAATATGACAAGAATGATTCATACTTTCCTTACCAGGTGGAATTCAGACTGGTTACGAAGTCAGCCTATTCATCTGTTGCATGTCCAGCTATTTATTTTTTTTGCGGTGCTGTTCTAGCGATAGAGGCAGAAAACAGGGGTTTAAATGCCAGGCACCTTTTAACCAGCAATGTATCCAACACGTTAGTTAACGCAAAAATTCTTGCCTACCCCCTTGGTAAATCAGTTAACTTAGAGCTGAGAGTAGCAGCCGAAAGTGAGGCTGACAACTATGCTAGAACCCGGACCAATCCAGGAGGGGAGGCTCCTGAACAAATAGCATTAACGTCCGTACAACCAGCCACACAGTGACTTACACCTACCCATCTGTGAAGTTAGCTGATGGGAAGCCCCGGATAAGCATCAAGACCCGCACAGGTGCGGAGAGGATCACTCTATCTCAAATCAGGACATCGATTTTTACTTCACTGATTAGCGGTAACCTATTAGTGAAAGAAGCAAACCTCTATCTCTACTTAAAGGCCAACGAAATCACTGGCATTCTGATAGAAAATTGGTCATCCTATAGTCAAGCTATAGGTGCCGCTACTTCTACCGTGACTCCACTGGGTATAGTGAACGTGACTGAGATACCTGATGACATGGCAGAACTGGCAGCCGGGTCTGATCCTGGACAAGAACAGGACTTGTTTCTGATCTGTTATCTGTTCTGTATCTATAGATATTCGCGGGCGAACACACAGAACCAAAGGACTAATCTAGGAACAGCTATTGGAACGTTTCTTACAGGGTTGCCAGGAGGTGCCGGAAGAACAGGAATCACGATGTATCCAGGGAAGAGCACCATCGGAAGAAATTTCGAAACGGATGCAGCCTTTGTAAGCCTAGTAAGTGCGTATGATATGTTTTTCGTCAAGTTTGACAAACACGAGTATGCGATGTCCCGTTATGGCTCGCAATCAGCCAGACATAAAGATTGTGCTTCACTTCTAATATTCATCCAAGCCCAACTACATCTGGGATTAAGTTCCCCTGGGGACCTAATGAAATGGGTGTTTACTGAAGAGTTGGAAAGAGAAGTGTTTCGATTATATAAAGACGATGAGGAATATGACAAGAATGATTCATACTTTCCTTACCAGGTGGAATTCAGACTGGTTACGAAGTCAGCCTATTCATCTGTTGCCTGTCCAGCTATTTATTTTTTTTGCGGTGCTGTTCTAGCGATCGAGGCAGAAAACAGGGGCTTAAATGCCAGGCACCTTTTAACCAGCAATGTATCCAACACGTTAGTTAACGCAAAAATTCTTGCCTACGCCCTTGGTAAATCAGTTAACTTAGAGCTGAGAGTAGCAGCCGAAAGTGAGGCTGACAACTATGCTAGAACCCGGACCAATCCAGGAGGGGAGGCTCCTGAACAAAAAGCATTAACGTCCGTACAACCAGCCACACAGTGACTTACACCTACCCATCTGTGAAGTTAGCTGATGGGAAGCCCCGGATAAGCATCAAGACCCGCACAGGTGCGGAGAGGATCACTCTATCCCAAATCAGGACATCGATTTTTACTTCACTGATTAGCGGTAACCTATTAGTGAAAGAAGCAAACCTTTATCTCTACTTAAAGGCCAACGAAATCACTGGCATTCTGATAGAAAATTGGTCATCCTATAGTCAAGCTATAGGTGCCGCTACTTCTACCGTGACTCCACCGAGTATAGTGAACGTGACTGAGATACCTGATGACATGGCAGAACTGGCAGCCGGGTCTGATCCTGGACAAGAACAGGACTTGTTTCTGATCTGTTATCTGTTCTGTATCTATAGATATTCGCGGGCGAACACACAGAACCAAAGGACTAATCTAGGAACAGCTATTGGAACGTTTCTTACAGGGTTGCCAGGAGGTGCCGGAAGAACAGGAATCACGATGTATCCAGGGGCGAGCACCATCGGAAGAAATTTCGAAACGGATGCAGCCTTTGTAAGCCTAGTAAGTGCGTATGACATGTTTTTCGTCAAGTTTGACAAACACGAGTATGCGATGTCCCGTTATGGCTCGCAATCAGCCAGACATAAAGATTGTGCTTCACTTCTAATATTCATCCAAACCCAACTACATCTGGGATTAAGTTCCCCTGGGGACCTAATGAAATGGGTGTTTACTGAAGAGTTGGAAAGAGAAGTGTTTCGATTATGTAAAGACGATGAGGAATATGACAAGAATGATTCATACTTTCCTTACCAGGTGGAATTCAGACTGGTTACGAAGTCAGCCTATTCATCTGTTGCATGTCCAGCTATTTATTTTTTTTGCGGTGCTGTTCTAGCGATAGAGGCAGAAAACAGGGGTTTAAATGCCAGGCACCTTTTAACCAGCAATGTATCCAACACGTTAGTTAACGCAAAAATTCTTGCCTACCCCCTTGGTAAATCAGTTAACTTAGAGCTGAGAGTAGCAGCCGAAAGTGAGGCTGACAACTATGCTAGAACCCGGACCAATCCAGGAGGGGAGGCTCCTGAACAAATAGCATTAACGTCCGTACAACCAGCCACACAGTGACTTACACCTACCCATCTGTGAAGTTAGCTGATGGGAAGCCCCGGATAAGCATCAAGACCCGCACAGGTGCGGAGAGGATCACTCTATCTCAAATCAGGACATCGATTTTTACTTCACTGATTAGCGGTAACCTATTAGTGAAAGAAGCAAACCTCTATCTCTACTTAAAGGCCAACGAAATCACTGGCATTCTGATAGAAAATTGGTCATCCTATAGTCAAGCTATAGGTGCCGCTACTTCTACCGTGACTCCACTGGGTATAGTGAACGTGACTGAGATACCTGATGACATGGCAGAACTGGCAGCCGGGTCTGATCCTGGACAAGAACAGGACTTGTTTCTGATCTGTTATCTGTTCTGTATCTATAGATATTCGCGGGCGAACACACAGAACCAAAGGACTAATCTAGGAACAGCTATTGGAACGTTTCTTACAGGGTTGCCAGGAGGTGCCGGAAGAACAGGAATCACGATGTATCCAGGGAAGAGCACCATCGGAAGAAATTTCGAAACGGATGCAGCCTTTGTAAGCCTAGTAAGTGCGTATGATATGTTTTTCGTCAAGTTTGACAAACACGAGTATGCGATGTCCCGTTATGGCTCGCAATCAGCCAGACATAAAGATTGTGCTTCACTTCTAATATTCATCCAAGCCCAACTACATCTGGGATTAAGTTCCCCTGGGGACCTAATGAAATGGGTGTTTACTGAAGAGTTGGAAAGAGAAGTGTTTCGATTATATAAAGACGATGAGGAATATGACAAGAATGATTCATACTTTCCTTACCAGGTGGAATTCAGACTGGTTACGAAGTCAGCCTATTCATCTGTTGCCTGTCCAGCTATTTATTTTTTTTGCGGTGCTGTTCTAGCGATAGAGGCAGAAAACAGGGGCTTAAATGCCAGGCACCTTTTAACCAGCAATGTATCCAACACGTTAGTTAACGCAAAAATTCTTGCCTACGCCCTTGGTAAATCAGTTAACTTAGAGCTGAGAGTAGCAGCCGAAAGTGAGGCTGACAACTATGCTAGAACCCGGACCAATCCAGGAGGGGAGGCTCCTGAACAAAAAGCATTAACGTCCGTACAACCAGCCACACAGTGACTTACACCTACCCATCTGTGAAGTTAGCTGATGGGAAGCCCCGGATAAGCATCAAGACCCGCACAGGTGCGGAGAGGATCACTCTATCCCAAATCAGGACATCGATTTTTACTTCACTGATTAGCGGTAACCTATTAGTGAAAGAAGCAAACCTTTATCTCTACTTAAAGGCCAACGAAATCACTGGCATTCTGATAGAAAATTGGTCATCCTATAGTCAAGCTATAGGTGCCGCTACTTCTACCGTGACTCCACTGAGTATAGTGAACGTGACTGAGATACCTGATGACATGGCAGAACTGGCAGCCGGGTCTGATCCTGGACAAGAACAGGACTTGTTTCTGATCTGTTATCTGTTCTGTATCTATAGATATTCGCGGGCGAACACACAGAACCAAAGGACTAATCTAGGAACAGCTATTGGAACGTTGCCAGGAGGTGCCGGAAGAACAGGAATCACGATGTATCCAGGGGCGAGCACCATCGGAAGAAATTTCGAAACGGATGCAGCCTTTGTAAGCCTAGTAAGTGCGTATGACATGTTTTTCGTCAAGTTTGACAAACACGAGTATGCGATGTCCCGTTATGGCTCGCAATCAGCCAGACATAAAGATTGTGCTTCACTTCTAATATTCATCCAAACCCAACTACATCTGGGATTAAGTTCCCCTGGGGACCTAATGAAATGGGTGTTTACCGAAGAGTTGGAAAGAGAAGTGTTTCGATTATATAAAGACGATGAGGAATATGACAAGAATGATTCATACTTTCCTTACCAGGTGGAATTCAGACTGGTTACGAAGTCAGCCTATTCATCTGTTGCCTGTCCAGCTATTTATTTTTTTTGCGGTGCTGTTCTAGCGATAGAGGCAGAAAACAGGGGCTTAAATGCCAGGCACCTTTTAACCAGCAATGTATCCAACACGTTAGTTAACGCAAAAATTCTTGCCTACGCCCTTGGTAAATCAGTTAACTTAGAGCTGAGAGTAGCAGCCGAAAGTGAGGCTGACAACTATGCTAGAACCCGGACCAATCCAGGAGGGGAGGCTCCTGAACAAAAAGCATTAACGTCCGTACAACCAGCCACACAGTGACTTACACCTACCCATCTGTGAAGTTAGCTGATGGGAAGCCCCGGATAAGCATCAAGACCCGCACAGGTGCGGAGAGGATCACTCTATCTCAAATCAGAACATCGATTTTTACTTCACTGATTAGCGGTAACCTATTAGTGAAAGAAGCAAACCTTTATCTCTACTTAAAGGCCAACGAAATCACTGGCATTCTGATAGAAAATTGGTCATCCTATAGTCAAGCTATAGGTGCCGCTACTTCTACCGTGACTCCACTGGGTATAGTGAACGTGACTGAGATACCTGATGACATGGCAGAACTGGCAGCCGGGTCTGATCCTGGACAAGAACAGGACTTGTTTCTGATCTGTTATCTGTTCTGTATCTATAGATATTCGCGGGCGAATACACAGAACCAAAGGACTAATCTAGGAACAGCTATTGGAACGTTTCTTACAGGGTTGCCAGGAGGTGCCGGAAGAACAGGAATCACGATGTATCCAGGGGCGAGCACCATCGGAAGAAATTTCGAAACGGATGCAGCCTTTGTAAGCCTAGTAAGTGCGTATGATATGTTTTTCGTCAAGTTTGACAAACACGAGTATGCGATGTCCCGTTATGGCTCGCAATCAGCCAGACATAAAGATTGTGCTTCACTTCTAATATTCATCCAAGCCCAACTACATCTGGGATTAAGTTCCCCTGGGGACCTAATGAAATGGGTGTTTACTGAAGAGTTGGAAAGAGAAGTGTTTCGATTATATAAAGACGATGAGGAATATGACAAGAATGATTCATACTTTCCTTACCAGGTGGAATTCAGACTGGTTACGAAGTCAGCCTATTCATCTGTTGCATGTCCAGCTATTTATTTTTTTTGCGGTGCTGTTCTAGCGATAGAGGCAGAAAACAGGGGCTTAAATGCCAGGCACCTTTTAACCAGCAATGTATCCAACACGTTAGTTAACGCAAAAATTCTTGCCTACGCCCTTGGTAAATCAGTTAACTTAGAGCTGAGAGTAGCAGCCGAAAGTGAGGCTGACAACTATGCTAGAACCCGGACCAATCCAGGAGGGGAGGCTCCTGAACAAAAAGCATTAACGTCCGTACAACCAGCCACACAGTGACTTACACCTACCCATCTGTGAAGTTAGCTGATGGGAAGCCCCGGATAAGCATCAAGACCCGCACAGGTGCGGAGAGGATCACTCTATCCCAAATCAGGACATCGATTTTTACTTCACTGATTAGCGGTAACCTATTAGTGAAAGAAGCAAACCTTTATCTCTACTTAAAGGCCAACGAAATCACTGGCATTCTGATAGAAAATTGGTCATCCTATAGTCAAGCTATAGGTGCCGCTACTTCTACCGTGACTCCACTGAGTATAGTGAACGTGACTGAGATACCTGATGACATGGCAGAACTGGCAGCCGGGTCTGATCCTGGACAAGAACAGGACTTGTTTCTGATCTGTTATCTGTTCTGTATCTATAGATATTCGCGGGCGAACACACAGAACCAAAGGACTAATCTAGGAACAGCTATTGGAACGTTGCCAGGAGGTGCCGGAAGAACAGGAATCACGATGTATCCAGGGGCGAGCACCATCGGAAGAAATTTCGAAACGGATGCAGCCTTTGTAAGCCTAGTAAGTGCGTATGACATGTTTTTCGTCAAGTTTGACAAACACGAGTATGCGATGTCCCGTTATGGCTCGCAATCAGCCAGACATAAAGATTGTGCTTCACTTCTAATATTCATCCAAACCCAACTACATCTGGGATTAAGTTCCCCTGGGGACCTAATGAAATGGGTGTTTACCGAAGAGCTGGAAAGAGAAGTGTTTCGATTATATAAAGACGATGAGGAATATGACAAGAATGATTCATACTTTCCTTACCAGGTGGAATTCAGACTGGTTACGAAGTCAGCCTATTCATCTGTTGCCTGTCCAGCTATTTATTTTTTTTGCGGTGCTGTTCTAGCGATAGAGGCAGAAAACAGGGGCTTAAATGCCAGGCACCTTTTAACCAGCAATGTATCCAACACGTTAGTTAACGCAAAAATTCTTGCCTACGCCCTTGGTAAATCAGTTAACTTAGAGCTGAGAGTAGCAGCCGAAAGTGAGGCTGACAACTATGCTAGAACCCGGACCAATCCAGGAGGGGAGGCTCCTGAACAAAAAGCATTAACGTCCGTACAACCAGCCACACAGTGACTTACACCTACCCATCTGTGAAGTTAGCTGATGGGAAGCCCCGGATAAGCATCAAGACCCGCACAGGTGCGGAGAGGATCACTCTATCTCAAATCAGGACATCGATTTTTACTTCACTGATTAGCGGTAACCTATTAGTGAAAGAAGCAAACCTTTATCTCTACTTAAAGGCCAACGAAATCACTGGCATTCTGATAGAAAATTGGTCATCCTATAGTCAAGCTATAGGTGCCGCTACTTCTACCGTGACTCCACTGAGTATAGTGAACGTGACTGAGATACCTGATGACATGGCAGAACTGGCAGCCGGGTCTGATCCTGGACAAGAACAGGACTTGTTTCTGATCTGTTATCTGTTCTGTATCTATAGATATTCGCGGGCGAACACACAGAACCAAAGGACTAATCTAGGAACAGCTATTGGAACGTTTCTTACAGGGTTGCCAGGAGGTGCCGGAAGAACAGGAATCACGATGTATCCAGGGGCGAGCACCATCGGAAGAAATTTCGAAACGGATGCAGCCTTTGTAAGCCTAGTAAGTGCGTATGATATGTTTTTCGTCAAGTTTGACAAACACGAGTATGCGATGTCCCGTTATGGCTCGCAATCAGCCAGACATAAAGATTGTGCTTCACTTCTAATATTCATCCAAGCCCAACTACATCTGGGATTAAGTTCCCCTGGGGACCTAATGAAATGGGTGTTTACTGAAGAGTTGGAAAGAGAAGTGTTTCGATTATATAAAGACGATGAGGAATATGACAAGAATGATTCATACTTTCCTTACCAGGTGGAATTCAGACTAGTTACGAAGTCAGCCTATTCATCTGTTGCCTGTCCAGCTATTTATTGTTTTTGCGGTGCTTTTCTAGCGATAGAGGCAGAAAACAGGGGTTTAAATGCCAGGCACCTTTTAACCAGCAATGTATCCAACACGTTAGTTAACGCAAAAATTCTTGCCTACGCCCTTGGTAAATCAGTTAACTTAGAGCTGAGAGTAGCAGCCGAAAGTGAGGCTGACAACTATGCTAGAACCCGGACCAATCCAGGAGGGGAGGCTCCTGAACAAATAGCATTAACGTCCGTACAACCAGCCACACAGTGACTTACACCTACCCATCTGTGAAGTTAGCTGATGGGAAGCCCCGGATAAGCATCAAGACCCGCACAGGTGCGGAGAGGATCACTCTATCTCAAATCAGGACATCGATTTTTACTTCACTGATTAGCGGTAACCTATTAGTGAAAGAAGCAAACCTTTATCTCTACTTAAAGGCCAACGAAATCACTGGCATTCTGATAGAAAATTGGTCATCCTATAGTCAAGCTATAGGTGCCGCTACTTCTACCGTGACTCCACTGGGTATAGTGAACGTGACTGAGATACCTGATGACATGGCAGAACTGGCAGCCGGGTCTGATCCTGGACAAGAACAGGACTTGTTTCTGATCTGTTATCTGTTCTGTATCTATAGATATTCGCGGGCGAACACACAGAACCAAAGGACTAATCTAGGAACAGCTATTGGAACGTATCTTACAGGGTTGCCAGGAGGTGCCGGAAGAACAGGAATCACGATGTATCCAGGAGCGAGCACCATCGGAAGAAATTTTGAAACGGATGCAGCCTTTGTAAGCCCAGTAAGTGCGTATGACATGTTTTTCGTCAAGTTTGACAAACACAAGTATGCGATGTCCCGTTATGGCTCGCAATCAGCCAGACATAAAGATTGTGCTTCACTTCTAATATTCATCCAAACCCAACTACATCTGGGATTAAGTTCCCCTGGGGACCTAATGAAATGGGTGTTCACTGAAGAGTTGGAAAGAGAAGTGTTTCGATTATATAAAGACGATGAGGAATATGACAAGAATGATTCATACTTTCCTTACCAGGTGGAATTCAGACTGGTTACGAAGTCAGCCTATTCATCTGTTGCCTGTCCAGCTATTTATTGTTTTTGCGGTGCTTTTCTAGCGATAGAGGCAGAAAACAGGGGTTTAAATGCCAGGCACCTTTTAACCAGCAATGTATCCAACACGTTAGTTAACGCAAAAATTCTTGCCTACGCCCTTGGTAAATCAGTTAACTTAGAGCTGAGAGTAGCAGCCGAAAGTGAGGCTGACAACTATGCTAGAACCCGGACCAATCCAGGAGGGGAGGCTCCTGAACAAATAGCATTAACGTCCGTACAACCAGCCACACAGTGACTTACACCTACCCATCTGTGAAGTTAGCTGATGGGAAGCCCCGGATAAGCATCAAGACCCGCACAGGTGCGGAGAGGATCACTCTATCTCAAATCAGGACATCGATTTTTATTTCACTGATTAGCGGTAACCTATTAGTGAAAGAAGCAAACCTTAATCTCTACTTAAAGGCCAACGAAATCACTGGCATTCTGATAGAAAATTGGTCATCCTATAGTTAAGCTATAGGTGCCGCTACTTCTACCGTGACTCCACTGAGTATAGTGAACGTGACTGAGATACCTGATGACATGGAAGAACTGGCAGCCGGGTCTGATCCTGGACAAGAACAGGACTTGTTTCTGATCTGTTATCTGTTCTGTATCTATAGATATTCGCGGGAGTTATAGAATTATTTCCCAACCCAAATAACAACAAAAGCATACCAAGCATATTTGCTTGAATCGACACTATAGGATGTCATAAAGACTTTTTATAAACTTAACCTAACCGTCAGTGAAGTATCTCCTACAGAACTTCCAGACATAAATATATGTACCTAACTAATGTAAGCAAAGTATCTTTCAATAAATATCAACAATGAACGTAGTTCATTAACAATGATTCATATTTGCATTTCATTGCGGATGATCATATCCGATGTCATTAACTTAAAAAAGCATATCAGCACTTTTTGCCTTCAGCAACTTGTGTGGGAGAATATTTCAAAATAAAGAACAATATGAATCATTGCATCATCCGCAGTCAAACTAAGATTTGCTGCGTTAGCATTTAATTATTATAAAAAGAGATCATTCGATCTCATTAAGTTTCAGTTCTATTTACGTGTCACTTCGTATAGCCGAAGATTTCCCCCCACCAGTGGTAAGGGATCTGAAGCTCATTAATAAATAAAAATATAATAAGTTTCAATGAGTGTTTTATTTTAAACTTTTAAAAAAACAGATCCCGGAGGATCAAAAACAAAATTGGCGCAGTCGGTAGGATCTCACTAAGACATTAAGCGAAAATTAATGAATAGATGAGATTCAGTGATCGAACCGAAAAAAATATATAATTTTTTTAACCGGTAGAATTTTAGTGCGGATTTAAGTACAACGTACATAGTCTTAAAATTCAACGATCGCAGTTAAATTGTTTTGTTTTGTGAAAATTAATAACACCGAAGTGTTTTAGTGGACAAAACTATTTTTTAAATCACCGAAGTGACAAAACAAAAGAAACAATAAAAAAAAAAAAAAAAATTTTTTTTTGCTGACTAAAGTGTTCATACAAATACACGAATTCTCGTAGAGAGATTAGTTAAAAGCAATTTTAAAAAGTGTCTACGAAAAAGACAAAGGGTCTATGTAAAAGACAAAGGAAGTGAAGAAGAAGTGAAAAAAAAAGTGCAGATTAATAAAAAAAAAAAAGATTGAAAATAATTAAAGGGAGCAGTTCGAATTAGAAATACATATACAAAAGAAAAATGGCTTTACCAGCACCAGACCAAAACGTACCGTTGTTACGCCTAGAGAAGTTACATACATTCTCGGGTCGTTCTGATGAGGACATTATATCCTTCATAGAATATATTGAATATTTATTCGGCTATATAAGTCCAGAAAATCAACCAATTGCTATTCACATAGTAAAAAATAAAATACAAGGAGCTGCAATTAACACCTTAAGAAGAACTCTCGAACCAACATGGACAGCTATTAAAGAAGCCTTAATTCAAGACTTTGGAGTTCGGGAAACCTTTGAGCAAATTCTACAAGATCTTCATATGATCAACACTAGTGATCTTCAACAATTATTTGAGCAGACCGAAGGCATCCTGTTAAAACTAAACAAGAAGTGTAAGTTAGAACATAGTTTAGTTTATAACCCTTTAAACAATGAAAGCATTGTAATGAATAAATTTTTAAATAATTTAAATGCCAATCAGGCATCAGTTATCATTGCGCAAAATATCAATAACATAAGAGAGGCTTATACTTTGCTAATGCGCCATAGAAATTTAAATAAAGAACAAAAAGAGAGCAATTTTAATAATAATAATAAAAATAATAAAGTTAATCAAAATTATAATAATCGAGGTATGAATTTTTATCAGAAACCAAATAATCATTTCAACATAAGACCCCCATTCCAACATATTTTCAAAAATAATTTTAATAATCAAAGGCAAAACTCAGGACAGTTTAGAAGTTATAATAATAATAATCAGGGTCAGGGTCAAATTAACAATAATCAAAGACCCCATAATTCAGGACAGTATAGGAATAATAATAATTATTATAACAATAATTACAATAGGAATCCTAGGACAGAACCTATGGATGTAAATAATACAGAAATTAAACATGAAGAGGTAAATTTTATCATAACCGGGAAGAAGAATCACTTCCCATAATAAAAATTACAATAAATAATAAGAAATTCAATATTCTAATAGATACCGGCTCAACAACAAGCATACTTGATGAGTCACAACTATTAGAAATTCCAAGAACTTTAATGAAAGTTCCAATTAAAGTTAAATCCTTAAATCATGAGAATATAATTAAATTTGAGATCATAACTGAAGTACCGGTAGAATTCAATGAAGATGAAGCTACCATGGTATGGAAGTTAATGAGAATTCAAAATAATAAATTTGTAGGAATCATAGGTCAAAATTTACTAAAACCTTTAGGAGCGGAATTAAATTTGAAAGAAGGGTATATAGAAATAAATAAAATAAAAACATATTTTGAAAATTACAATAAAGAAAAAACAGCAACGGCATGTTTGTATGAATATGAAGAAATTCACACTCTAGAATATTGCAACTCAACGCATATGAGTCAATTAATAGATGAGAATTTAAACTTTGAAGAAAAACAAGAATTAAAGAAATTTATTGATGAAAATAAATACATATTTTATAAAGAAGGTGATAAGCTAACCTCAACAACGCAAACTATGCACAGCATTAGGACTGAGCATGATAGTCCAATATTTAGTAAGATATATAGATATCCTAAGATCCACGAAAAGGAAATTGAACGTCAAGTTAAAGACTTATTGCAACAAGGAATAATAAGAAAAAGTGTTTCCCCTTATATTGCACCTATTTGGGTAGTCCCAAAGAAAGTAGATAATTCAGGTGAACAAAAATGGCGCATGGTAGTTGATTATAGAAAATTAAATGAAAAAACAATTGAATTCAAACATCCTATACCTAATATCGACGAGATATTAGATAAATTAGGAAGAGCCCAATATTTTTCAACCCTTGACCTTGCTAAAGGTTTCCATCAGATAAAAATGAATCCTACAGATTCTGAGAAAACAGCTTTCTCAACTCCATATGGACATTACGAATGGCTACGAATGCCATTTGGTTTAAAAAATGCACCAGCTACGTTCCAAAGAATGATGAATGAGGTGTTAGAAGGATTAATTAATAAAATTTGTGTTGTATATCTTGATGATATATTAATTTTTAGTACTTCATTACAGGAGCATATGGTAAATCTTCGATTAGTTTTTCAACGACTAAAAAAATATAATCTTAAAGTTCAGGTAGATAAATGTAATTTTCTTAAAAGAGAAACTAAGTTTTTAGGGCACACAATTACAGACAAAGGTGTGAAACCGAATATAGATAAAATAGAAGCTATCGAAAAAATTCAACTTCCTAGTACAGCTAAAGAAATTAAATCATTTCTGGGAATAACAGGCTACTACAGGAAATTTATTAAAGATTTTGCAAAAATTGCACAACCCATCACCAAGTATTTAAAGAAAGATAAGAAAATTGATAAAAACGATATAAATTACATTAAAGCACATCAAGAACTAAAAAATGCACTTCAAACGGGACCAGTACTTGCATATCCTGATTTTAATGAAAAATTCGTCTTAACGACAGACGCATCCAATTATGCCATTGGAGCAGTGCTAACACAAAAGGGACATCCAATTACGTTTATAAGCAGAACTCTCAACGAACATGAAAGAAACTACAGTACGACAGAAAAAGAACTATTAGCTATAGTTTGGTCAGTAAAATATTTACGACCGTATTTATATGGTAGACGATTTGATCTTAAAACTGATCACCAGCCTTTAAAATGGCTTCAGACAAAAAACTTAGGAAGAGATATTTCACCCCGATTACAAAGATGGATACTCCAATTAGGAGAATATGACATGCAAATTGAATATTTAAAAGGTACAAGCAATACTGTAGCAGATTTTTTGAGTAGAGAAATTAAAAATATACAAGAAATAAACATGTTAGAACAAGATTCGGTTAGAGCTACAATACATTCACAACATGAACAATTGAATGATCACTTTCCAATTAAAGATAGTGCAGTGAACATATTTAAACAACAAATAATATTACAAGCAGGAAATGAAATAAAGAAAGATTCAAAATATAAAAGAATACATATTGGAATAAATGAAATACATAAAGAAAATTTTAATGATCTTATAATACCATTAGTAGATAAAGTTAACACAGGAATTTATACTGAACTAACGGACAACGAGTATAATATACTTCAACAAAAATTGATAGAGTTATTTGGAACAAGAATTAAATTTTATAAGTGTGTATACTTTGCTAAGGACTTAGAAACAGAAGAAGAAGCCATTAAACAAATAAAATTATATCATGAAAAAGAAACAGGGCATTCAGGAATTGAAGAAAATTATAGAGGACTTAGAACAAAAATCTATTTTAAGAAATTAAAAGAACTAATTAATGACGTAATCAATAGTTGCAACATATGCAAACAATCTAAATATGATAGACGACCAGTTAAAGAAAGATTTCATCTGACAGAAACCCCAAAAGATATTAATGAGATAGTTCACTTAGATATTTATTGTATTAATAAAACAAAATACTTAACTTCAATTGATAAATTTAGTAAGCTAACTACAGCTACTTACGTTCCTAATGTTTCTCATGAAACTTTAGAAGAAACTATCTTACAATTACTAGCAATAAACGGTAAATCAAAAAGATTTGTAATGGATAATGAATTTAATTTTCCTAGAATTATAAAATTACTAGAAGACCTTGAAGTAGAAGTTCATTTTACTAGACCTAACAGTCATACAGGTAATTCAGACATTGAAGTTTTCCATAGAACATTAGCTGAAAAAGTAAGAGCACTCCTAAACGGAAAAACGAACCCTAGTGTACATGAAATTCGAATAGCTGTTCACAAAGCCAATCTCTTTTATAATAATTCAGTACATTCCACTACCAAACAAAAACCATACGACATACACAAAGGAAATGTGGACAAAAATAAACTTCATGATCTCATGATCAAAAACAAAGAAAAATTAATAGATAAACTAAATATCAATCGAGAGGAATACAGTGAAAATAGAACGGAAGGGTTTGTTAAAAATTCCAGAACGGACCGTCATAAGACAGCACCAAGATATAAGTATGATAGTCTAGAAAATCAACATACAAAAAATATTCAGAAGGAAAGAAAGAGTAGGCATATAAACCAAGATAATTTAATAAAAGCGAGTCAAGTTAATAGAAAAACTCAAAGAAGAGTTTTAGTTTAGATTCAGATTGAGAACGAATAAGTCGCAAAAATGAAAAGTCTCGTAGTATTATTCGCTATTATAAGCTTAGTTAACAGTAAATTTACTGCCGAAGAAATTATAAACACTAATGGTTACGCGGTAATTAAATATGATGAAGTGAACATAGTAAACAAGTTCAATTCTATATTACATATAATTAATTTAACTGAAATAAATTCAGTATTAATAAAAACAAATAAACAGTGGTTACAACAAAAGAATTTTATTGTGAAAACTCCAGAAGATGTTATGATGACATCACATATAGATAATGAACTTAATTTAATTCAAGAAGAATTAAAAAGTATAAAAGGACATAAAACCCACTCAAGAAACACAAGAAGCTTAGTAAACATAGGAGGAAGAATTTTGAACTTTTTATTTGGAACAATGGATGATGAAGACAAAACCGAAATCGAAAATCGATTGGAAACCCTAACTTTAAATAATCATGAACTGGTAATAAATAATAATAAACAGGTAGGCATAAATAATCAACTTCAGGAAGAAATAGAAATAATTAAAAAATTAATTGATATGAAAATAATTAATAATTCCGGTCTATCAAAAGAATTAAAATTAATAGAAAAGAGAATAACAATTTTAGAATATACTAGAAGAATAGACAAGCTAAAAGAAATTATTGAAAAAATACAAAATCTGGTTTTGGCAAGTAGGTTACAAATAATGACACATAGCCTGCTAACGGCAGAAGAAATAGAATATTATGATATAGATTTGTTTAAATTAAAAAATATTAAACTCTCTCTTAGTGAATACGATAGTGATATTCTAATTTTTATAATTCAAATACCTGATATAACTTATAAATTTGATAAATATTTTCTTACTTCCATGCCCAATGAGGAAAATATGGAATTAGATATAAAAGATGAAAACATTGTGAAAATAAATGAAACTTTTTATAAATATTGTCAAAATAAAGAATTAAAACATTTAAAACCCTATGTTAATTGTATAAATAAAAACAATTGCCTGAAAAGAAAGAATGAAGAAAAAAATATTGTGAAGGAACTTAAAAAAGGTATATTAATTGTTAAAAACAGTGATTTTAAAGTAAAAAGTTCTTGTGACGAAAGAAAAATAATTCAAATAAAAGGAAATGTACTAATTAATTTTGAAAACTGTAATATTAAAATAAATGACAAAGAATATTTAAACAAATATTCAATTGTAAACCAACCAATAAATATTTATATGGAAGATACATTCAAATTGACTGAAATTGACTTGAAAATCGAAGATTATAATTTAACAAGATTTGAAAATATTAAAGAAATTGTAGAAAAAGTCTCAGACCAGTCATATATTAATTTTAGTATAAATGGATTTATTATTGTAATAATTTGTGCTATACTTATAATTTTGTATAAGAAATTGTTCCAGGAGAAACAAAAGTCAAAGGGGGGAGGAGTTATAGAATTATTTCCCAACCCAAATAACAACAAAAGCATACCAAGCATATTTGCTTGAATCGACACTATAGGATGTCATAAAGACTTTTTATAAACTTAACCTAACCGTCAGTGAAGTATCTCCTACAGAACTTCCAGACATAAATATATGTACCTAACTAATGTAAGCAAAGTATCTTTCAATAAATATCAACAATGAACGTAGTTCATTAACAATGATTCATATTTGCATTTCATTGCGGATGATCATATCCGATGTCATTAACTTAAAAAAGCATATCAGCACTTTTTGCCTTCAGCAACTTGTGTGGGAGAATATTTCAAAATAAAGAACAATATGAATCATTGCATCATCCGCAGTCAAACTAAGATTTGCTGCGTTAGCATTTAATTATTATAAAAAGAGATCATTCGATCTCATTAAGTTTCAGTTCTATTTACGTGTCACTTCGTATAGCCGAAGATTTCCCCCCACCAGTGGTAAGGGATCTGAAGCTCATTAATAAATAAAAATATAATAAGTTTCAATGAGTGTTTTATTTTAAACTTTTAAAAAAACAGATCCCGGAGGATCAAAAACAAAATTCGGGCGAACACACAGAACCAAAGGACTAATCTAGGAACAGCTATTGGAACGTTTCTTACAGGGTTGCCAGGAGGTGCCGGAAGAACAGGAATCACGATGTATCCAGGGGCGAGCACCATCAGAAGAAATTTCGAAACGGATGCAGCCTTTGTAAGCCTAGTAAGTGCGTATGACATGTTTTTCGTCAAGTTTGACAAACACGAGTATGCGATGTCCCGTTATGGCTCGCAATCAGCCAGACATAAAGATTGTGCTTCACTTCTAATATTCATCCAAACCCAACTACATCTGGGATTAAGTTCCCCTGGGGACCTAATGAAATGGGTGTTTACTGAAGAGTTGGAAAGAGAAGTGTTTCGATTATGTAAAGACGATGAGGAATATGACAAGAATGATTCATACTTTCCTTACCAGGTGGAATTCAGACTGGTTACGAAGTCAGCCTATTCATCTGTTGCCTGTCCAGCTATTTATTTTTTTTGCGGTGCTGTTCTAGCGATAGAGGCAGAAAACAGGGGTTTAAATGCCAGGCACCTTTTAACCAGCAATGTATCCAACACGTTAGTTAACGCAAAAATTCTTGCCTACGCCCTTGGTAAATCAGTTAACTTAGAGCTGAGAGTAGCAGCCGAAAGTGAGGCTGACAACTATGCTAGAACCCGGACCAATCCAGGAGGGGAGGCTCCTGAACAAATAGCATTAACGTCCGTACAACCAGCCACACAGTGACTTACACCTACCCATCTGTGAAGTTAGCTGATGGGAAGCCCCGGATAAGCATCAAGACCCGCACAGGTGCGGAGAGGATCACTCTATCTCAAATCAGGACATCGATTTTTACTTCACTGATTAGCGGTAACCTATTAGTGAAAGAAGCAAACCTTTATCTCTACTTAAAGGCCAACGAAATCACTGGCATTCTGATAGAAAATTGGTCATCCTATAGTCAAGCTATAGGTGCCGCTACTTCTACCGTGACTCCACTGGGTATAGTGAACGTGACTGAGATACCTGATGACATGGCAGAACTGGCAGCCGGGTCTGATCCTGGACAAGAACAGGACTTGTTTCTGATCTGTTATCTGTTCTGTATCTATAGATATTCGCGGGCGAACACACAGAACCAAAGGACTAATCTAGGAACAGCTATTGGAACGTTTCTTACAGGGTTGCCAGGAGGTCCCGGAAGAACAGGAATCACGATGTATCCAGGGGCGAGCACCATCGGAAGAAATTTCGAAACGGATGCAGCCTTTGTAAGCCTAGTAAGTGCGTATGACATGTTTTTCGTCAAGTTTGACAAACACGAGTATGCGATGTCCCGTTATGGCTCGCAATCAGCCAGACATAAAGATTGTGCTTCACTTCTAATATTCATCCAAACCCAACTACATCTGGGATTAAGTTCCCCTGGGGACCTAATGAAATGGGTGTTTACCGAAGAGTTGGAAAGAGAAGTGTATCGATTATATAAAGACGATGAGGAATATGACAAGAATGATTCATACTTTCCTTACCAGGTGGAATTCAGACTGGTTACGAAGTCAGCCTATTCATCTGTTGCCTGTCCAGCTATTTATTTTTTTTGCGGTGCTGTTCTAGCGATAGAGGCAGAAAACAGGGGCTTAAATGCCAGGCACCTTTTAACCAGCAATGTATCCAACACGTTAGTTGACGCAAAAATTCTTGCCTACGCCCTTGGTAAATCAGTTAACTTAGAGCTGAGAGTAGCAGCCGAAAGTGAGGCTGACAACTATGCTAGAACCCGGACCAATCCAGGAGGGGAGGCTCCTGAACAAAAAGCATTAACGTCCGTACAACCAGCCACACAGTGACTTACACCTACCCATCTGTGAAGTTAGCTGATGGGAAGCCCCGGATAAGCATCAAGACCCGCACAGGTGCGGAGAGGATCACTCTATCTCAAATCAGGACATCGATTTTTACTTCACTGATTAGCGGTAACCTATTAGTGAAAGAAGCAAACCTTTATCTCTACTTAAAGGCCAACGAAATCACTGGCATTTTGATAGAAAATTGGTCATCCTATAGTCAAGCTATAGGTGCCGCTACTTCTACCGTGACTCCACTGAGTATAGTGAACGTGACTGAGATACCTGATGACATGGCAGAACTGGCAGCCGGGTCTGATCCTGGACAAGAACAGGACTTGTTTCTGATCTGTTATCTGTTCTGTATCTATAGATATTCGCGGGCGAACACACAGAACCAAAGGACTAATCTAGGAACAGCTATTGGAACGTTTCTTACAGGGTTGCCAGGAGGTGCCGGAAGAACAGGAATCACGATGTATCCAGGGGCGAGCACCATCGGAAGAAATTTCGAAACGGATGCAGCCTTTGTAAGCCTAGTAAGTGCGTATGATATGTTTTTCGTCAAGTTTGACAAACACGAGTATGCGATGTCCCGTTATGGCTCGCAATCAGCCAGACATAAAGATTGTGCTTCACTTCTAATATTCATCCAAGCCCAACTACATCTGGCATTAAGTTCCCCTGGGGACCTAATGAAATGGGTGTTTACTGAAGAGTTGGAAAGAGAAGTGTTTCGATTATATAAAGACGATGAGGAATATGACAAGAATGATTCATACTTTCCTTACCAGGTGGAATTCAGACTGGTTACGAAGTCAGCCTATTCATCTGTTGCCTGTCCAGCTATTTATTGTTTTTGCGGTGCTTTTCTAGCGATAGAGGCAGAAAACAGGGGTTTAAATGCCAGGCACCTTTTAACCAGCAATGTATCCAACACGTTAGTTAACGCAAAAATTCTTGCCTACGCCCTTGGTAAATCAGTTAACTTAGAGCTGAGAGTAGCAGCCGAAAGTGAGGCTGACAACTATGCTAGAACCCGGACCAATCCAGGAGGGGAGGCTCCTGAACAAATAGCATTAACGTCCGTACAACCAGCCACACAGTGACTTACACCTACCCATCTGTGAAGTTAGCTGATGGGAAGCCCCGGATAAGCATCAAGACCCGCACAGGTGCGGAGAGGATCACTCTATCTCAAATCAGGACATCGATTTTTACTTCACTGATTAGCGGTAATCTATTAGTGAAAGAAGCAAACCTTTATCTCTACTTAAAGGCCAACGAAATCACTGGCATTCTGATAGAAAATTGGTCATCCTATAGTCAAGCTATAGGTGCCGCTACTTCTACCGTGACTCCACTGGGTATAGTGAACGTGACTGAGATACCTGATGACATGGCAGAACTGGCAGCCGGGTCTGATCCTGGACAAGAACAGGACTTGTTTCTGATCTGTTATCTGTTCTGTATCTATAGATATTCGCGGGCGAACACACAGAACCAAAGGACTAATCTAGGAACAGCTATTGGAACGTATCTTACAGGGTTGCCAGGAGGTGCCGGAAGAACAGGAATCACGATGTAACCAAGAGCGAGCACCATCGGAAGAAATTTCGAAACGGATGCAGCCTTTGTAAGCCCAGTAAGTGCGTATGACATGTTTTTCGTCAAGTTTGACAAACACGAGTATGCGATGTCCCGTTATGGCTCGCAATCAGCCAGACATAAAGATTGTGCTTCACTTCTAATATTCATCCAAACCCAACTACATCTGGGATTAAGTTCCCCTGGGGACCTAATGAAATGGGTGTTTACTGAAGAGTTGGAAAGAGAAGTGTTTCGATTATATAAAGACGATGAGGAATATGACAAGAATGATTCATACTTTCCTTACCAGGTGGAATTCAGACTGGTTACGAAGTCAGCCTATTCATCTGTTGCCTGTCCAGCTATTTATTGTTTTTGCGGTGCTTTTCTAGCGATAGAGGCAGAAAACAGGGGTTTAAATGCCAGGCACCTTTTAACCAGCAATGTATCCAACACGTTAGTTAACGCAAAAATTCTTGCCTACGCCCTTGGTAAATCAGTTAACTTAGAGCTGAGAGTAGCAGCCGAAAGTGAGGCTGACAACTATGCTAGAACCCGGACCAATCCAGGAGGGGAGGCTCCTCAACAAATAGCATTAACGTCCGTACAACCAGCCACACAGTGACTTACACCTACCCATCTGTGAAGTTAGCTGATGGGAAGCCCCGGATAAGCATCAAGACCCGCACAGGTGCGGAGAGGATCACTCTATCTCAAATCAGGACATCGATTTTGATTTCACTGATTAGCGGTAACCTATTAGTGAAAGAAGCAAACCTTTATCTCTACTTAAAGGCCAACGAAATCACTGGCATTCTGATAGAAAATTGGTCATCCTATAGTTAAGCTATAGGTGCCGCTACTTCTACCGTGACTCCACTGAGTATAGTGAACGTGACTGAGATACCTGATGACATGGCAGAACTGGCAGCCGGGTCTGATCCTGGACAAGAACAGGACTTGTTTCTGATCTGTTATCTGTTCTGTATCTATAGATATTCGCGGGCGAACACACAGAACCAAAGGACTAATCTAGGAACAGCTATTGGAACGTTTCTTACAGGGTTGCCAGGAGGTGCCGGAAGAACAGGAATCACGATGTATCCAGGGGCGAGCACCATCGGAAGAAATTTCGAAACGGATGCAGCCTTTGTAAGCCTAGTAAGTGCGTATGACATGTTTTTCGTCAAGTTTGACAAACACGAGTATGCGATGTCCCGTTATGGCTCGCAATCAGCCAGACATAAAGATTGTGCTTCACTTCTAATATTCATCCAAACCCAACTACATCTGGGATTAAGTTCCCCTGGGGACCTAATGAAATGGGTGTTCACTGAAGAGTTGGAAAGAGAAGTGTTTCGATTATATAAAGACGATGAGGAATATGACAAGAATGATTCATACTTTCCTTACCAGGTGGAATTCAGACTGGTTACGAAGTCAGCCTATTCATCTGTTGCCTGTCCAGCTATTTATTTTTTTTGCGGTGCTGTTCTAGCGATAGAGGCAGAAAACAGGGGTTTAAATGCCAGGCACCTTTTAACCAGCAATGTATCCAACACGTTAGTTAACGCAAAAATTCTTGCCTACGCCCTTGGTAAATCAGTTAACTTAGAGCTGAGAGTAGCAGCCGAAAGTGAGGCTGACAACTATGCTAGAACCCGGACCAATCCAGGAGGGGAGGCTCCTGAACAAATAGCATTAACGTCCGTACAACCAGCCACACAGTGACTTACACCTACCCATCTGTGAAGTTAGCTGATGGGAAGCCCCGGATAAGCATCAAGACCCGCACAGGTGCGGAGAGGATCACTCTATCTCAAATCAGGACATCGATTTTTACTTCACTGATTAGCGGTAACCTATTAGTGAAAGAAGCAAACCTTTATCTCTACTTAAAGGCCAACGAAATCACTGGCATTCTGATAGAAAATTGGTCATCCTATAGTCAAGCTATAGGTGCCGCTACTTCTACCGTGACTCCACTGGGTATAGTGAACGTGACTGAGATACCTGATGACATGGCAGAACTGGCAGCCGGGTCTGATCCTGGACAAGAACAGGACTTGTTTCTGATCTGTTATCTGTTCTGTATCTATAGATATTCGCGGGCGAACACACAGAACCAAAGGACTAATCTAGGAACAGCTATTGGAACGTTTCTTACAGGGTTGCCAGGAGGTGCCGGAAGAACAGGAATCACGATGTATCCAGGGGCGAGCACCATCGGAAGAAATTTCGAAACGGATGCAGCCTTTGTAAGCCTAGTAAGTGCGTATGACATGTTTTTCGTCAAGTTTGACAAACACGAGTATGCGATGTCCCGTTATGGCTCGCAATCAGCCAGACATAAAGATTGTGCTTCACTTCTAATATTCATCCAAGCCCAACTACATCTGGGATTAAGTTCCCCTGGGGACCTAATGAAATGGGTGTTTACTGAAGAGTTGGAAAGAGAAGTGTATCGATTATATAAAGACGATGAGGAATATGACAAGAATGATTCATACTTTCCTTACCAGGTGGAATTCAGACTGGTTACGAAGTCAGCCTATTCATCTGTTGCCTGTCCAGCTATTTATTTTTTTTGCGGTGCTGTTCTAGCGATAGAGGCAGAAAACAGGGGCTTAAATGCCAGGCACCTTTTAACCAGCAATGTATCCAACACGTTAGTTAACGCAAAAATTCTTGCCTACGCCCTTGGTAAATCAGTTAACTTAGAGCTGAGAGTAGCAGCCGAAAGTGAGGCTGACAACTATGCTAGAACCCGGACCAATCCAGGAGGGGAGGCTCCTGAACAAAAAGCATTAACGTCCGTACAACCAGCCACACAGTGACTTACACCTACCCATCTGTGAAGTTAGCTGATGGGAAGCCCCGGATAAGCATCAAGACCCGCACAGGTGCGGAGAGGATCACTCTATCTCAAATCAGGACATCGATTTTTACTTCACTGATTAGCGGTAACCTATTAGTGAAAGAAGCAAACCTTTATCTCTACTTAAAGGCCAACGAAATCACTGGCATTCTGATAGAAAATTGGTCATCCTATAGTCAAGCTATAGGTGCCGCTACTTCTACCGTGACTCCACTGAGTATAGTGAACGTGACTGAGATACCTGATGACATGGAAGAACTGGCAGCCGGGTCTGATCCTGGACAAGAACAGGACTTGTTTCTGATCTGTTATCTGTTCTGTATCTATAGATATTCGCGGGCGAACACACAGAACCAAAGGACTAATCTAGGAACAGCTATTGGAACGTTTCTTACAGGGTTGCCAGGAGGTGCCGGAAGAACAGGAATCACGATGTATCCAGGGGCGAGCACCATCGGAAGAAATTTCGAAACGGATGCAGCCTTTGTAAGCCTAGTAAGTGCGTATGACATGTTTTTCGTCAAGTTTGACAAACACGAGTATGCGATGTCCCGTTATGGCTCGCAATCAGCCAGACATAAAGATTGTGCTTCACTTCTAATATTCATCCAAACCCAACTACATCTGGGATTAAGTTCCCCTGGGGACCTAATGAAATGGGTGTTTACTGAAGAGTTGGAAAGAGAAGTGTTTCGATTATGTAAAGACGATGAGGAATATGACAAGAATGATTCATACTTTCCTTACCAGGTGGAATTCAGACTGGTTACGAAGTCAGCCTATTCATCTGTTGCATGTCCAGCTATTTATTTTTTTTGCGGTGCTGTTCTAGCGATAGAGGCAGAAAACAGGGGTTTAAATGCCAGGCACCTTTTAACCAGCAATGTATCCAACACGTTAGTTAACGCAAAAATTCTTGCCTACCCCCTTGGTAAATCAGTTAACTTAGAGCTGAGAGTAGCAGCCGAAAGTGAGGCTGACAACTATGCTAGAACCCGGACCAATCCAGGAGGGGAGGCTCCTGAACAAATAGCATTAACGTCCGTACAACCAGCCACACAGTGACTTACACCTACCCATCTGTGAAGTTAGCTGATGGGAAGCCCCGGATAAGCATCAAGACCCGCACAGGTGCGGAGAGGATCACTCTATCTCAAATCAGGACATCGATTTTTACTTCACTGATTAGCGGTAACCTATTAGTGAAAGAAGCAAACCTCTATCTCTACTTAAAGGCCAACGAAATCACTGGCATTCTGATAGAAAATTGGTCATCCTATAGTCAAGCTATAGGTGCCGCTACTTCTACCGTGACTCCACTGGGTATAGTGAACGTGACTGAGATACCTGATGACATGGCAGAACTGGCAGCCGGGTCTGATCCTGGACAAGAACAGGACTTGTTTCTGATCTGTTATCTGTTCTGTATCTATAGATATTCGCGGGCGAACACACAGAACCAAAGGACTAATCTAGGAACAGCTATTGGAACGTTTCTTACAGGGTTGCCAGGAGGTGCCGGAAGAACAGGAATCACGATGTATCCAGGGAAGAGCACCATCGGAAGAAATTTCGAAACGGATGCAGCCTTTGTAAGCCTAGTAAGTGCGTATGATATGTTTTTCGTCAAGTTTGACAAACACGAGTATGCGATGTCCCGTTATGGCTCGCAATCAGCCAGACATAAAGATTGTGCTTCACTTCTAATATTCATCCAAGCCCAACTACATCTGGGATTAAGTTCCCCTGGGGACCTAATGAAATGGGTGTTTACTGAAGAGTTGGAAAGAGAAGTGTTTCGATTATATAAAGACGATGAGGAATATGACAAGAATGATTCATACTTTCCTTACCAGGTGGAATTCAGACTGGTTACGAAGTCAGCCTATTCATCTGTTGCCTGTCCAGCTATTTATTTTTTTTGCGGTGCTGTTCTAGCGATAGAGGCAGAAAACAGGGGCTTAAATGCCAGGCACCTTTCAACCAGCAATGTATCCAACACGTTAGTTAACGCAAAAATTCTTGCCTACGCCCTTGGTAAATCAGTTAACTTAGAGCTGAGAGTAGCAGCCGAAAGTGAGGCTGACAACTATGCTAGAACCCGGACCAATCCAGGAGGGGAGGCTCCTGAACAAAAAGCATTAACGTCCGTACAACCAGCCACACAGTGACTTACACCTACCCATCTGTGAAGTTAGCTGATGGGAAGCCCCGGATAAGCATCAAGACCCGCACAGGTGCGGAGAGGATCACTCTATCCCAAATCAGGACATCGATTTTTACTTCACTGATTAGCGGTAACCTATTAGTGAAAGAAGCAAACCTTTATCTCTACTTAAAGGCCAACGAAATCACTGGCATTCTGATAGAAAATTGGTCATCCTATAGTCAAGCTATAGGTGCCGCTACTTCTACCGTGACTCCACTGAGTATAGTGAACGTGACTGAGATACCTGATGACATGGCAGAACTGGCAGCCGGGTCTGATCCTGGACAAGAACAGGACTTGTTTCTGATCTGTTATCTGTTCTGTATCTATAGATATTCGCGGGCGAACACACAGAACCAAAGGACTAATCTAGGAACAGCTATTGGAACGTTGCCAGGAGGTGCCGGAAGAACAGGAATCACGATGTATCCAGGGGCGAGCACCATCGGAAGAAATTTCGAAACGGATGCAGCCTTTGTAAGCCTAGTAAGTGCGTATGACATGTTTTTCGTCAAGTTTGACAAACACGAGTATGCGATGTCCCGTTATGGCTCGCAATCAGCCAGACATAAAGATTGTGCTTCACTTCTAATATTCATCCAAACCCAACTACATCTGGGATTAAGTTCCCCTGGGGACCTAATGAAATGGGTGTTTACCGAAGAGTTGGAAAGAGAAGTGTTTCGATTATATAAAGACGATGAGGAATATGACAAGAATGATTCATACTTTCCTTACCAGGTGGAATTCAGACTGGTTACGAAGTCAGCCTATTCATCTGTTGCCTGTCCAGCTATTTATTTTTTTTGCGGTGCTGTTCTAGCGATAGAGGCAGAAAACAGGGGCTTAAATGCCAGGCACCTTTTAACCAGCAATGTATCCAACACGTTAGTTAACGCAAAAATTCTTGCCTACGCCCTTGGTAAATCAGTTAACTTAGAGCTGAGAGTAGCAGCCGAAAGTGAGGCTGACAACTATGCTAGAACCCGGACCAATCCAGGAGGGGAGGCTCCTGAACAAAAAGCATTAACGTCCGTACAACCAGCCACACAGTGACTTACACCTACCCATCTGTGAAGTTAGCTGATGGGAAGCCCCGGATAAGCATCAAGACCCGCACAGGTGCGGAGAGGATCACTCTATCTCAAATCAGAACATCGATTTTTACTTCACTGATTAGCGGTAACCTATTAGTGAAAGAAGCAAACCTTTATCTCTACTTAAAGGCCAACGAAATCACTGGCATTCTGATAGAAAATTGGTCATCCTATAGTCAAGCTATAGGTGCCGCTACTTCTACCGTGACTCCACTGGGTATAGTGAACGTGACTGAGATACCTGATGACATGGCAGAACTGGCAGCCGGGTCTGATCCTGGACAAGAACAGGACTTGTTTCTGATCTGTTATCTGTTCTGTATCTATAGATATTCGCGGGCGAATACACAGAACCAAAGGACTAATCTAGGAACAGCTATTGGAACGTTTCTTACAGGGTTGCCAGGAGGTGCCGGAAGAACAGGAATCACGATGTATCCAGGGGCGAGCACCATCGGAAGAAATTTCGAAACGGATGCAGCCTTTGTAAGCCTAGTAAGTGCGTATGATATGTTTTTCGTCAAGTTTGACAAACACGAGTATGCGATGTCCCGTTATGGCTCGCAATCAGCCAGACATAAAGATTGTGCTTCACTTCTAATATTCATCCAAGCCCAACTACATCTGGGATTAAGTTCCCCTGGGGACCTAATGAAATGGGTGTTTACTGAAGAGTTGGAAAGAGAAGTGTTTCGATTATATAAAGACGATGAGGAATATGACAAGAATGATTCATACTTTCCTTACCAGGTGGAATTCAGACTGGTTACGAAGTCAGCCTATTCATCTGTTGCATGTCCAGCTATTTATTTTTTTTGCGGTGCTGTTCTAGCGATAGAGGCAGAAAACAGGGGCTTAAATGCCAGGCACCTTTTAACCAGCAATGTATCCAACACGTTAGTTAACGCAAAAATTCTTGCCTACGCCCTTGGTAAATCAGTTAACTTAGAGCTGAGAGTAGCAGCCGAAAGTGAGGCTGACAACTATGCTAGAACCCGGACCAATCCAGGAGGGGAGGCTCCTGAACAAAAAGCATTAACGTCCGTACAACCAGCCACACAGTGACTTACACCTACCCATCTGTGAAGTTAGCTGATGGGAAGCCCCGGATAAGCATCAAGACCCGCACAGGTGCGGAGAGGATCACTCTATCTCAAATCAGGACATCGATTTTTACTTCACTGATTAGCGGTAACCTATTAGTGAAAGAAGCAAACCTTTATCTCTACTTAAAGGCCAACGAAATCACTGGCATTCTGATAGAAAATTGGTCATCCTATAGTCAAGCTATAGGTGCCGCTACTTCTACCGTGACTCCACTGAGTATAGTGAACGTGACTGAGATACCTGATGACATGGCAGAACTGGCAGCCGGGTCTGATCCTGGACAAGAACAGGACTTGTTTCTGATCTGTTATCTGTTCTGTATCTATAGATATTCGCGGGCGAACACACAGAACCAAAGGACTAATCTAGGAACAGCTATTGGAACGTTTCTTACAGGGTTGCCAGGAGGTGCCGGAAGAACAGGAATCACGATGTATCCAGGGGCGAGCACCATCGGAAGAAATTTCGAAACGGATGCAGCCTTTGTAAGCCTAGTAAGTGCGTATGATATGTTTTTCGTCAAGTTTGACAAACACGAGTATGCGATGTCCCGTTATGGCTCGCAATCAGCCAGACATAAAGATTGTGCTTCACTTCTAATATTCATCCAAGCCCAACTACATCTGGGATTAAGTTCCCCTGGGGACCTAATGAAATGGGTGTTTACTGAAGAGTTGGAAAGAGAAGTGTTTCGATTATATAAAGACGATGAGGAATATGACAAGAATGATTCATACTTTCCTTACCAGGTGGAATTCAGACTGGTTACGAAGTCAGCCTATTCATCTGTTGCCTGTCCAGCTATTTATTGTTTTTGCGGTGCTTTTCTAGCGATAGAGGCAGAAAACAGGGGTTTAAATGCCAGGCACCTTTTAACCAGCAATGTATCCAACACGTTAGTTAACGCAAAAATTCTTGCCTACGCTCTTGGTAAATCAGTTAACTTAGAGCTGAGAGTAGCAGCCGAAAGTGAGGCTGACAACTATGCTAGAACCCGGACCAATCCAGGAGGGGAGGCTCCTGAACAAATAGCATTAACGTCCGTACAACCAGCCACACAGTGACTTACACCTACCCATCTGTGAAGTTAGCTGATGGGAAGCCCCGGATAAGCATCAAGACCCGCACAGGTGCGGAGAGGATCACTCTATCTCAAATCAGGACATCGATTTTTACTTCACTGATTAGCGGTAACCTATTAGTGAAAGAAGCAAACCTTTATCTCTACTTAAAGGCCAACGAAATCACTGGCATTCTGATAGAAAATTGGTCATCCTATAGTCAAGCTATAGGTGCCGCTACTTCTACCGTGACTCCACTGGGTATAGTGAACGTGACTGAGATACCTGATGACATGGCAGAACTGGCAGCCGGGTCTGATCCTGGACAAGAACAGGACTTGTTTCTGATCTGTTATCTGTTCTGTATCTATAGATATTCGCGGGCGAACACACAGAACCAAAGGACTAATCTAGGAACAGCTATTGGAACGTATCTTACAGGGTTGCCAGGAGGTGCCGGAAGAACAGGAATCACGATGTATCCAGGAGCGAGCACCATCGGAAGAAATTTTGAAACGGATGCAGCCTTTGTAAGCCCAGTAAGTGCGTATGACATGTTTTTCGTCAAGTTTGACAAACACAAGTATGCGATGTCCCGTTATGGCTCGCAATCAGCCAGACATAAAGATTGTGCTTCACTTCTAATATTCATCCAAACCCAACTACATCTGGGATTAAGTTCCCCTGGGGACCTAATGAAATGGGTGTTCACTGAAGAGTTGGAAAGAGAAGTGTTTCGATTATATAAAGACGATGAGGAATATGACAAGAATGATTCATACTTTCCTTACCAGGTGGAATTCAGACTGGTTACGAAGTCAGCCTATTCATCTGTTGCCTGTCCAGCTATTTATTGTTTTTGCGGTGCTTTTCTAGCGATAGAGGCAGAAAACAGGGGTTTAAATGCCAGGCACCTTTTAACCAGCAATGTATCCAACACGTTAGTTAACGCAAAAATTCTTGCCTACGCCCTTGGTAAATCAGTTAACTTAGAGCTGAGAGTAGCAGCCGAAAGTGAGGCTGACAACTATGCTAGAACCCGGACCAATCCAGGAGGGGAGGCTCCTGAACAAATAGCATTAACGTCCGTACAACCAGCCACACAGTGACTTACACCTACCCATCTGTGAAGTTAGCTGATGGGAAGCCCCGGATAAGCATCAAGACCCGCACAGGTGCGGAGAGGATCACTCTATCTCAAATCAGGACATCGATTTTTATTTCACTGATTAGCGGTAACCTATTAGTGAAAGAAGCAAACCTTAATCTCTACTTAAAGGCCAACGAAATCACTGGCATTCTGATAGAAAATTGGTCATCCTATAGTTAAGCTATAGGTGCCGCTACTTCTACCGTGACTCCACTGAGTATAGTGAACGTGACTGAGATACCTGATGACATGGCAGAACTGGCAGCCGGGTCTGATCCTGGACAAGAACAGGACTTGTTTCTGATCTGTTATCTGTTCTGTATCTATAGATATTCGCGGGCGAACACACAGAACCAAAGGACTAATCTAGGAACAGCTATTGGAACGTTTCTTACAGGGTTGCCAGGAGGTCCCGGAAGAACAGGAATCACGATGTATCCAGGGGCGAGCACCATCGGAAGAAATTTCGAAACGGATGCAGCCTTTGTAAGCCTAGTAAGTGCGTATGACATGTTTTTCGTCAAGTTTGACAAACACGAGTATGCGATGTCCCGTTATGGCTCGCAATCAGCCAGACATAAAGATTGTGCTTCACTTCTAATATTCATCCAAACCCAACTACATCTGGGATTAAGTTCCCCTGGGGACCTAATGAAATGGGTGTTCACTGAAGAGTTGGAAAGAGAAGTGTTTCGATTATATAAAGACGATGAGGAATATGACAAGAATGATTCATACTTTCCTTACCAGGTGGAATTCAGACTGGTTACGAAGTCAGCCTATTCATCTGTTGCCTGTCCAGCTATTTATTTTTTTTGCGGTGCTGTTCTAGCGATAGAGGCAGAAAACAGGGGTTTAAATGCCAGGCACCTTTTAACCAGCAATGTATCCAACACGTTAGTTAACGCAAAAATTCTTGCCTACGCCCTTGGTAAGTCAGTTAACTTAGAGCTGAGAGTAGCAGCCGAAAGTGAGGCTGACAACTATGCTAGAACCCGGACCAATCCAGGAGGGGAGGCTCCTGATATAATGGATAGACCTCAGACTAGATCACCATCGGACTGGTTTTCATATTATACCGTGAATCCCGAGGCAGCCAGAGAAATCGAAAATCACGTGAGGGAAAGGATCCAACGGTGCACCGGTTTGCGACCAGGATCCATTGGTCACTATATAGCGCAAACCATAGCAGAACAATGATTAATCTTATACAAACTTGAAAAAAAAAAAAAAAAAAAAAAGGTTCACAAAAAAAGGTCAATTTAGCTTGACGTTTTTTTTTTTGTTTTCCTCTGAACATTTTTATTTTATTTTTTAAATAAAGTTAATTAATTTATAAAATTTGTAATATGGTGTCAAATATAAAACCAAACATTGTTCTTTATTAAAAAAAATTTCCAAGTGAATCTTCTTATTAAGTGAATAAATAATTCATTAAAAAAACAAATCAAATTCTTTTATAAATTAAATTGACATTTTTATCGTGGTTGAGTGGTTCTTTGATTATTCAAACAGACGTCATCTCTTTCATCACTTACATAAATGAAATTGAGAGTGTTTCTATCTCATCGCCCTGGTGAGTGCTAATTTTGGTATATGTTTCTGCCAATTTGAAGCAATTATTGAAACTACACATAAACCAAAATTTCTTTTTATGATAAATGTGAGAAAAATCCAACATAAGGACGGAAAATCTAAATCATAACCATTCAACTGATGAACACAGTATTTTCAATTGTATGGCTTTGCTTTTCATCTACCTTCAAGCTTTTGATGTCATATGGTTTTTTGTCTCATCTGTCCTGGTGAGTACAATTTTAGTAGATGTTCTGCCGGTAGCTACATAGTTATTACATACATGCTCTTCGTTTTTCTTCCCAATTAAAACAACAACAACGTTTAATAACTGAGCTTCATTCACAATCGATATCTACACTAATTTCACTTATTTCTGTTTTGGTTCGCACCATGGCTAAATGCGATCACAATAACTGCTTAGAAACAGGTGTTTCATACACAAACCAAAATGAGCTTATCAATTGCAAAGGAAGAATGTGTGCAAAAAGCTTTCTCCCATGTTGCATTGGGCTGACCAGACTAGCATTAAAATACTTGGACGATTATTCAAGCAAATTTTATTTTTTATGTGAATTTTGTCAAAACAAATATTTTTGTTCAGATTCCAATTTATTATTGGATCAGTTCACACATTGGAAAGCCGAGCTAGATGCACAAAACAAGCAAAGAGCAAATGAAGAAAAATTAAATCACCAGCTTCTCGTTCAATATATTGACGAGCTCTCAAGCCTAATGATTCGACTTGAAAATAAAAGTAAATCCCAGTTTGATAAAATTACAAAATCTATCGAAAATCTTGATTCTAATTTTACTGAAACTCTGAAAAACTGCTCTGATGAAATCAGTAATGTACAAAATAATATAAGAAAGATGACAGATATTATAAAAACCAATTCATCATCCACGGAACTACTTTCAGTAAAAAAGTGCACCGAAAATAATGCCAGTAAACTTGAAGTGTTGGTATCGAATACTGCAAAAACAAGTGAAATGGTATCTACCATGACAAGTATGTCCCGCGAATGCAATAACAATCATACCTTTCAAAATAGCCTTCAAAATATAAATGAAGATTTGAACACCACTAAATCTCTTATTAATGTTGTTATTGACGAATTAAGGTCATCGAACAGTAACAATTACGTTGCTTCATGCTCAAATAGTACGATTATGAACGATTTAACACTTTCTTCCACTGTGCATGAGAAGACATTGCAGGAAGAACTAGTGGACATAAGAAGCAACATTGGGGATAAACCATCAAATGATGAACTCCCAAATTTAACGGGCAAAATCCCTCTCGCAGATAAGACTTCACAAACGAGTAATGAAGACTTCCAACTTTTGGAAAATACAAATAAAATACCAGCTCCCAAATCTGCAGCAATAAACCCTTTTAAAACGCCACCGAAAATCAGTCAACCTCTAACTCAAAGTGCCACAAAAGAAAACAGGTATACATACAGAATGCGGAAAGATTGACAACCGAATCTGACATTGAAGCTTTCATAAGAAAAACATTTAACTTCAACGACATTGTATGCAATCTGATTGTTCCATGGAACATTAAAAGATCTGATCTCAAGTTTACCAACTTTAAAGTTAGTATCCCAGATCACTTCTTTTCTGAGCTCTTGAACTCCAAAAAATGGCCTAGAAATGTGTCAGTACGAGAGTTTGTACCGAATAATAGCATAAAACACTCAAACAGATCAAATTTTCAAAAACCGAGACGCTACTCCGTAAGGAACTAAAGATTTTCTATCAAAATATGTCCGGGATGAGAGGCGATTTAAATGAGCTTCATCGTGTTTCAGCATCCACCGAATTCAACATTATTGTGCTCACCGAAACCTGGTTAAAGCACGACCATTTAAATGCAGAGATATTTGATTCATCGTGGCAGGTTTTTCGATGCGATCGATTCCTTGGACTCAATCAAAACAAAGGTGGTGGTGTTTTAATTGCTATTCATACATCGATTCCATGTTTTTCTGTAAATTGTGGACTTATTGAAACTGATAGCAATCTTATCCAACAAGTGTGGGCCAAAATTACAACTAAGGATAATGACATATATCTAGGTTGCTGTTATATACATCCTAGCCAGCCACATGAGGTTTATGCTAAAGCTATAAGCCATGTTTCTTCAATACTGATGACACTAAATGATTCTGACGACTTTCTTCTCTTTGGAGACTTTAATCTACCGGGGCTTCACTGGATCCCTTGTGATGACAACAACTTCATTTTTGATCCTGTTAACATTACGACTGAACAACAAGCTTGTGTTATTAATTTTTTCTTTGAAAATGGATATAATCAAATTTGTAATCTTAGAAATAATTTTTTAAACGTTCTTGACCTAGTTTTTACAAATATTTGTGATAATTTTATTTTAGAAGAAGCTTCATCCATTTTAGCTAAAAAATCAAGTATTTTCCTTAAAATATTTAAAATTAGATATTTCTATGCAGATAAAACACGGTCCTTGGTGAATAATTGCAATCTTGTTTATGATTTTAAAAACGCTAACTATGATCAAATCAATAATAACATAGAAAACATAAATTGGTGTGCATTTTTAGCCAACGGTGATATTAACGATAAAGCCTTTAGGTTTAAATATCAATTAAACTCTATTTGTGATCGCTTTGTTCCTAAAAAGGTTAAAACCTCAACCAATACTCCACCATGGTATGATAAAGTATTGATAAACTTAAAGAATAAAAAAAAACAAAGCACATCGCAAATGGAGTTCTTCGGGTAACTTAGAAGATTTTGAGACATTTAAGTGGTTGAATCAGAATTTCTGTGATTATGACAAAATTTGCTACGATAGATATATCTATAAAACTGGGTCAATCATAATCTCAACACAAACTGGTATTGTTTGAATCGTTTAATGAGTGACTCATCGTTATGGCCGAGTTTCGTTAAAGTGAAAAAATTTGTTAACCTGCCAAAAAACGATGTTGCTCCCCTGCTCGGGCCTGTGAAATAACTCCGGCTGGTATTATTAACTATCCTCTTTCTGTTGCTGATAATGTTGTTGATTCAACTCTCAACAATATACTACCTTCAAATGGTGCTGATAATGCGGTTGATTCATCTCATAATATTATGCAATTTCCAAGTAATTTATCTTATTATTATCAAAATGTAGGAGGATTAAGATCTAAATTAGATTATTTATATATTGTTTTCTCATCTTGTAATTATGATATAATAATGTTAACAGAAACATGGCTAACTGAAAACCAACTTACATCTGAAATCTTTGATTTTAAGAACTATACAGTTTTTAGGAAAGATAGAAGTAATTTACTAACAGGTATGGATAAAGGCGGTGGAGTCATAATTGCCATCCGTTCCTCCTTATCATGTAAACAGGTAGATTTGCTTTCAAATCAAAATTATTCTGATTTAAATTGTGATGTAGATCAGTTAATTGTATCGCTTTTGTTAAATAATAAAACTGAAATATTTATAATGCTAAGTTATATTCCTCCAAGGAGTTCCCTTGAAGTATATAATCTACATACAAGAAATTGTAAATACATTTTAGAAAATCTAAATAATTCACAGCATGTAATATGTATTGGAGACTTCAATCTAGGTAATATTATATGGAATTTTGACTCAGATGATGAATATTTAATACCCTATAATGTAAACTCTGAAATTGAAGTAGATTTTATTGACTTTTATACTCAGTTTGATTTAACTCAAATTAATTCTTTAAAAAATGATTTATCAAGATTATTAGATCTAATTTTTGTTGATAAGGAATTTGACATTTGTGTATATAAATCTGAATTTCCAATAGTTAATAACTCTATGCACCATGTTGCGTTAGATGGAAATTTTCACTTCTATGATTATTAAAAAAAAAGTTTATAAACAATACATATGTTCCAAACTTCGGTAAAGCGAACTTTGATGCAATGAATAATTACTTTTTCTCTTTGAATTGGGATTCTATATTCTATGACAATGATGTTGAATTGGAACTTGCTAATGAAAATCTTCTGATGGTTATAAGAGAGGCAGTACGTCAGTTTGTTCCTAAAAAGAAATTGATAACAAGTTCTCATCCGATCTGGTTTAATAAGAGATTAGTAAATCTTAAGAACAGAAAAAATAAAGCTTTTAAAGAATTTAAACAGAATCGTAATTGTCCAGAGCTATGCGCCAATTATAAATTAATTCAACACGAATTTAGAATTCTAAATAAATTTTTATATCAATCATATATGTTTTCTATTGAGTGTAATGTGAAAAATAATAGCAAATGTTTTTGGAACTTTATTAACTCTAAAAGGAAAACTATTGGTTATCCAAGCTGCATGAAGTATTTGAATACAACGACGAGTGATATTAATTTAATATGTAATCTTTTTGCTAGATATTTTAAATCGGTTTACTCTGTAGAATCTTTTACAGATCAAGTATTACCAAAAGTTTCTAAAGTTTTTGATATAGGATCTATGGTTCTGGATGTCTCTGAGGTTGAAGAAGCTATTTTAAAACTAGATGCTAGCAAAAAGGAAGGGCCTGATGGTATCCCACCCATTATTTTGCTTAAATGTGCAAAGTCATTAGCGAAACCATTCACAATAATCTTTAATGCTTCACTTTCCAAAGGTAAATTTCTAGACAGTTGGAAACTTTCGTTTTTAACACCAGTTTTCAAATCAGGATCCAAGCAAGATATTACTAATTACCGGCCTATTAGTAAAATTTCAGCTATACCTAAATTATTCGAAAAAATAGTTTACAATAGATTAGCTTTTCAATTAAAAGGCCACATATCCGAGAGTCAACACGGTTTTATTTCCGGCAAATCGACAACAACTAATCTTACATTAATGACTAATTATATTATTAATAATTTCGAAAGTCATATTCAAACTGACATTATATTCACAGATTTTGCAAAAGCATTTGATCGTGTAAGCCATCGAGTGCTTCTTTATAAATTATTGTCCTTGGGATTTCACTCCGAACTCCTGAGTTGGATTGAATCTTACCTTACTAATAGAATTCAAATAGTTAAAATTGATAACTTTTACTCAGAAAACATCTACGTCCCATCTGGTGTACCACAAGGTAGTCATTTGGGGCCATTATTGTTCCTCTTATTTATAAACGATATTCCGTCTATATTTGTATCTTCGTTGTGTCTTTTATTTGTTGATGACTTAAAGTTGTATCACAAGATAGAGTCATTATCTGATTGTTATTCACTTCGCGATGATGTATTTAGGTTAACTGAATGGTGTCACAATAATTTTCTTTATTTAAATATTACGAAGTGTCAAATAATGTCATGTTTTAGACATTCTACCCCTATTTTATTCAATTATGAAGTAAATCATGAAATTCTTGAGCGCGTTGAACGTAAAAAGGATCTAGGTATTATTTTAGATAGTAAGCTATCATTATTACCTCATATTGATTATATCGTAAATAAAGCTAATCAAATGCTTGGATTTGTAAAGAGGAATACAAGAAAGTTTAAAGATCCTTATTCAATAAAGTCGCTTTTTAATTCACTGGTCAGATCTGTGTTGGAATACTCTAGTACAGTTTGGAATCCCTTTTATAAAAACTCATCTAACCGAATCGAAAAAGTTCAAAAGAATTTTACTAGATATTTGATCTTCAAATTAAATTGGCGTATGGACATGCCAACTTACAAATCTAGGTGTTTACTGTTTGGTATTAATACTCTGGAAAATCGGCGTACTTGCTTCTCTGTTATGTTCATCAGAGATTTAATATCGTATCACATTAAATGTCCTCAGTTACTAAATTTTATAAACTTACGCGTTCCTCAAAGAAATTTTCGTGAATCTAGTTTATTACATGAATATTATCATCGAACAAATTATGGCCTTAATGAGCCAATTTCACGTTGCATCAGGGAAACTAACGTTGTTTGTTCCAGAATAGATATTTTTAAAAATTGTACAAGAGATACTTTCAAAATGTATGTATTAAATGTTATAGTCATACAAACCGTCTAATATACCTACATATATAGATTTTATTTTTTTCATTTCTTTCAAATCTTTTTCCGTAAAGTTAAGATATATCGATACTTTATTATTTATAATTTATTTTAACCTATGTAAATATGTAAATAGTATGTAGTCTAAAAGAGAAATTCTCTCTGCTTGATGAATAAATAAATAAATAAATAAATAAAATCAAATCCTCGTCATATTTATAAATTTATCAACTACAAAAGAAATGTAAGTAATTTTCCATCGAAAATGCGCTTTGAAGATAAAAGCTATTCTGACTCAAATGAAATATGTGATATGTTTGCATCATTTTTTGAATCAGTTTATACTGAACCAATAAACTTCAAAAATGACGATTTTAGTCACATGACAGGCAACGTTGTAAACCTTTCTCAAATTTCAATTAATCTTGAAGAATTGGTGCTTGCATTAAAAAATTTAGATGTCAACAAAGGTGCTGGCCCTGATGATATTACCCCCCTTTTCTTGAAAAGGACTGCAAACACGTTGGCAATACCCCTTTTGGAGCCTTTCAATAAATCTTTAGAATGTGGTGTTTTTCCAGAAATATGGCGTGAATCATATTTAACTCCTATTTTTAAAAGTGGTGACAGGTCAGACTTAAAAAATTACAGAGGAATTGCAATATTATCGGCCATTCCGAAAGTTTTTGAAAAGCTAATATCTGACAAATTGTGTGTAGGGTTGAAGCCAGTTATAAGTGAACATCAACATGGTTTTTTCAAAGGGAGGTCCACTGCAACCAATCTTTCTGACTACACTTCTTTTATTTTAACTGAAATGGAAAATAGAAACCAAGTTGATGCAATCTACACCGATTTCAGTAAGGCTTTTGATAGAGTTGACATTGGGTTGCTAACTTTTAAGTTACAGAAAATTGGAGTACGAGGTAATTTATTAAAGTGGATTTCCTCGTATCTATCAGAAAGAAAGCAATATGTGAAATTTTGTGGTGTAAATTCTCGTGCAATAAATGTTACTTCGGGAGTTCCTCAAGGTAGCCACCTTGGTCCCCTGTTCTTTTTATTATTTATTAATGTTTGAATATTGTCGGTTTCTGTTATTTGCAGATGATCTCAAGTTATTCAATGTAGTTAACAATGTGAGTGATGGGCTCAAAATGCAAAAAGATATTAATACTCTAGTCAAATGGTGCAATATAAATGGTATGTCGTTAAATGTCACAAAATGTAATGCAATCTCTTTTGCTAGAAGAAAAAGTGTATGTCTTATAAACTATATTATTGACGGAAAAAACATTGAAAGAAGTGACATTTTAAAAGACTTGGGCATACTTGTCGATTCTCGCCTCACTTTTAAGCATCAAATTGACAAAGTTTGTTCTAAGAGCAACAGCATGTTAGGATTTGTGAAGCGTAGGTCAAAAGAATTTAATGACCCTTATATTACCAAAGCAATATATTGTTCCTTAGTTCGCCCTCTTCTTGAGTACTGCAGCATCGTTTGGTCACCTTTATTTGATGTCGACGTTAAAAAACTAGAATCCGTCCAAAAACAATTCCTTTTATTTGCACTGAGAAACTTCAATTGGAATCGCGAGAATTTTGTGCTGCCTCCATACGAAAGCCGTTTAAAACTAATTAATTTGTTAAGCCTTGCAAAACGTAGGATGCTTTCTGAAGCCCTCTACGTTTATGATATTTTGAATGGTAATATTGCTTCAACCACTTTATGTTCTAAAATATGTATACAAAATTCTCGTTGTCTAAGGCATACCAAATATTTGAAAGAAGCAATACATAAGACAAGCTATGCAAATCATGAACCGTTCAACCGTTGTAGTATAACATTTAATAAATACACTGACTTCTACAATATTAACATGAGTAGAGAAACTTTCAAACAAACTATATTGTCTCTTATGATGTGTGAATCTTCTTTGTAAATTTTTTTTTCTATATTTTTATTTTCCTTATTTTATTTTAATAGTACTTAAATTTACTTAAATTTATATTAAAATAATGTATATTCAATTATTAATTATTAATCTATTATTTATCTTTTTTCTAAATGATGTAAATCCATTTTCTAAGCCTTAAATTGTTGTCTGATATTGACAAAAAAATAAAACTAAAACTAAAACTAAACAAAAACACAAGATTAGTTGCAGGGTTGCAGCAAACGTTCGAATCAATTCTTTGAAACCAAACGGTTGATACGTTTGCCTTAAACGCTTACAGTATTTATCGCTTATAAGAAACACGCTTATAAGAAAACCTCGCTTAGAAGAAACTTGAATGAAAGCACCGTGTACTTTTAAATATATTTTAATGTTGAATCGTGTGTTTATAAGAAACACGTTTATAAGAAAAACACTGATAAAAGAAACATTTCTCAAACACGAACTTTCTTTTTTCCATGTAAAGTTGGTTGGATTTAAGAAACTTGCAAAAAGACACACAAAACTCATAAAACATGAACAGACCCTTAAAAAAAATCAAAGCAAACTATGCAAATGTCATTTAAGATGCGATTTGACATTTGAAGAGAAGTTCAGTGCAGTCTTCACTTGGTCATTAAGGCCTATTCGGCGTAATCTTTTATTCTGCTATTCTGTTATTCTGCTATGAATTTCCATACAAAAGTTTAAGCTGTCAAAAAATCTTTTATGAATTATAATTTTGGTATTCGGCATGCTTAATCTGTTATTAAATCTGCTAAGAAATCTGTTATGATCTGCCAAACTTTCGAACTCAGAACAAAATCGCATTTTTGGTATTCAGCATGCCAAGATCTGCTATAAAATCTGTTATGAATCATAAAAGAATAAAAGACAAACTTTTCTGACTTTTATCATAAAAGATTTCAACAGTACGCAGGAATTTAAAGTAAAAATGTATAATTTATCTTTTATTTCATCAACAAAATGTTTTTAAAAGATGAGAAATGTAAGAAAATACATTAAAATACCTAGGTATGTATGTATGTATTGATATTATAAATCAAATACAAAAATTGAACCACAATTATTTTTGTTTATGAAAACACAGGAACACTTGATGGAACCAAGATAAAAAAGTAATCCCTTTGATATTCCCGATGTACATTATGTCGATGTAGCTTTTCGAATTGGATATATTTAAAGAAAGCATTTTAATAAGCTAATTGCGAACCACAAATACGACAATTTGGTTTCAAATACACATGTTATATCCTTAGAAAAAAATAAATAAAACATTTTAGTATTTTTCAGACGAATTATTTTTATTACATATATAAATTGAAATAGATATGTATTTACATATAATTCAAGCAAACAAGAAAATAAAAACAAAAACATTTTTAAAGACGGAAACAGAACACTGGATGGAATTAAAGTTGAAAAAAAGTAGGCACTTGCTCTTCTAGTCACTCAAAATCTTATTTACAAATTGTAAAATTTACGCGCACCACAAATAAAACAATTCCGTTTCAAATACAGACAACAAGTTAAAAAATAAAAAGCAAATGTAAATAAATGTTGTCCCATTTTGTTATTTCTTGTCAGACGACATTTTTATTCATAACAGATCAGCTGATTATGACAAAAGATTTTAGGTCTGTTTGGTAACAGATTCAGTTTTCAAAGTTTCATAACAGAAATTTATAAAAGATCGAACTCCTGAATACCAATTATAAAATATCTTTTATGGTGAATATCTTTTATAGTTGATAACAGAAAATTCATAGCAGAATAACAGATGTGGCAGAATAGGCCTAATTGAATTTGTTATTCGTTGTGTTTGTGTTCTTTTTTGTTTCTTATATCCGTTCTAAGGATATAAGAAAAACTCGGTTGTAAGAAACAAATATTATGCAATTTTTGAGTTTCTTATAATAGTAGGGGAGCCCACGATGCTAAATGTGGATTTACTCGAGCATCGTTGGGACCTAATGGATTTTGAAGATTTGATGATGGAGAGAAAAAAAATGTTAGTAAAGAATACCGTTTCATCGGTGGGGGGAGCGTCTACAGGTGTTAAAAAATCTTTAAAAAAAACAGTCACGTGGACATATTCGAGCGCGTCAGATATTGATAGTGTGTATGGCCTGGGTCTTTCTGATAACGGTGGTATGTTAATCTGCCGGTTTGCGTGGTGGGGGTGGCTGTATGGGAGTGTAGAAATTGGAAAACAAATGGCTTTACTCGAGCGCGTCAGATTTTAATAGGGGATGTTAAGTAAGCCAGAAATGCGGTGGAGTGCGAGAGTGGTGAAGAAAAAAAAAACAATTTAGTACGTGCGTGATCCATAGCAGATACATACACTCAGTTTCAAAAACTATATTTTGACTCTAATTATTTAATTACATATCAAACGCGAGTGACGATACATACGCTCAGTTCCAAAAACTATATTTTCAATAAAAATTATTTAATTATTAAACGCAAATGATGCAAATTTTTCGTCCATAATCGAATGGTAACAGTTATTCCATTCTTCATATTACCTACCGGTTCTCTTTCGTTACGGTACTGTAACAGCCAAAAATATACAAATACGTAAAGTATCTAGAGATAAGAGTAAACGAATGAGACGGGTATAGGTTGTAAATAGAGACTACCGGTAGAGACATATCATTAGCTAATTTTGTAAACTCATATTGTAGCGAATTCATTTTATTCATTCAGTAGCAAGTGCCGATCACGAGCAGACGTGTTTTTTTAAATAAATCTTTAACAAAATAAAACTTTATATTATATACTAATTAAACGAGTGTTTCTTTTATATTTTTCCGAAGAAAGTTTATCATTAAAAAGAGCGGTAACAACCTCAGAAGTGGGATTACGACTTAAAAGCCCAAATTCTGACAAAAAGTGTCACTATTATATAATAGTTTTTCCTTTTCCCAAGAAAAACAAAAAAACCAACGAAAGAGTGTTTTATCTTAATATTGATCGGTTAAATTACCTACCCTCGCGAGTGTGTTTCTATTACCCTATCTACAAAACGAGTGCATATTTCCCTCCACCAAAAAAAAAAAATAATAAAAACCGTAGCGGAAAATATTTATCTGTACAAATACCCACCATCGCGACGCGAGTCAACGGATATTTTTGTTAACGAGACTCGAGACTCGTCTGAAAAAATATATAATAATATCCCTCGCGATACGGTTACCAGAACTACTACGTGACGAAAAAAAAAAACAAAGTCTCAAACGAACGACGTAGAAATGGCAGATGTGGAGAAGTTTAAAAAGTATACGGCATCTCAATTGAATATATGGTTGGGCCAATTGGGAAAAAAAAACAACAGGCAACAAAAGTGAGTTGTTGCTACGGCTCATTTCCATCCCCGAAAAAGAGCGCTGCGAATTCATCACACTCACTGGTGAAGCGGAGGCAAGCGACGATGATGAGATCGAACTTATAAGAGAGGACGATGATGATGTGAATGTAAGTGACACCGATGCCGATGAACGAGACACGCACACAGACGAACGCACTGATGAGAGACCGATAGAAGAGGCAGAAGATACGATAACAGCTGCAAATACATTGATGTTGACGAGTGGAGCAAAAAACGATGAGTGCAACGATGAAACTAACAGATACGAATGAGTGGAAAATGCTGTGCAGAGAACTGGATATGATCTTTGTATATGAACTTTATAGTAATATCATGAAGATAAATGTTGACACACCGTCTGATGTTGACACACCCATGTTGACACACCCATGAATGTTGCTTGCCACATGTTGAAACACCATGCTTGCATCTTTGTATATTTTTAGTTGTCATTTTCATTTTTACTTTTTAGTTGTGAAGATGCTTTGCTGGGGGAAGGTTGTCGTTGGTTTTCGGCGCTCTTCCCTTAATAAGCAAAAAGAAAAAAATGCGTTTGTTCGTGTTTTATGTAGGTATGTATGATTGTAGATTGTAGGTAGGTAGGTAAGTATGATGTTCAGGGTTGCCACACCTCAGAGAATTGTTCGCAGTAGATTTGCAAAAAAAGTGCAGTAGATTCAATATTTTCACAGTAGATATCTTTTTTTAATTAACTTTTTTTTTTCAAAAAACTAATTATGTCATTCGAACAAAACTGAAAAATAAATAAAAAAAAACATTTGTTTTTCTTCAAAACATAAAAAAAAACAAAATAGACATAAATTAAACATATCATATTAGTATTATTAAGGCGTGTAGGGTAATTTTGTTCGTAAAATCAAGTGCAATAGATTTTATTTTAAGGAAGCAGATTGATTTTGAGAAAAAATGCAGTAGATCTATTGCAATTGCAGAAAAGTGGCAACCCTGATGATGTTGTCATTTAGTTAGGCATGTATATTTTTTGGTTGTTTTTTACTTTCGTGTTTTGTTATTTTTTGTGTGTTTTTGTTGTTATACTCGGCTGCTGCTGCTCCTGCTCGGCGAGCGATCGAAATATTTTATTGAGAATGTATGTAGGTACGTATTTAAACTGGTTGCCTTTGGTGTTGGTGGGTTGATCGATATTGGGTTGGTTCTTAATGTAGGTCAGTTGGGCATCGTGGGGTGGGTGTTTTTGTATTTGTTTTTTGTTATTTATATTGTTTTAGGTAGGGTTTTCAGTTATTCAAAAAAAGAAATATTGTTGGATTTCGACATGGTCAGTACGTTGGATAGGCAGGCGGCGGTTGTCATTTGATTTAGTTGAGCAGTTGGGTGGGTAACAAATAGAATTTTTGTCATGTCTCTATATCCTCGCAATGGCTCATACGATCTGCATGACATTTTCAGAGCTGATTCGCATGAATCATATTCATAAATATTTCTTGTTCCAATCTGCCCACCGCCACTTCCACTTTTTATATCTTTATATATAGCTCAAAAACAGCTCTAATGATTATTTGAGGTATTAGAATTTTTTGGTATGGGTAAGAAAAATATGGAGGTGATTTTTGTATATCCACCTACAACCACAACCAATTTCATAATGTCTCTATATCTCGGGAAAGGCCCTATTGATCTAGATGAAATTTTCAGAGTTGATTCACATGAGCTAGAAAAGACTTTAAACATATTTTCTGTTTCTATATCTTCGCGGGCTTTCAGGATTGTTGCTCCCTTTTTTGCCTCTGTCCCGCTCACGCCACTCCGTTGATCCGCTTAGGGGTGTGTAAAGTCTTCAGGCATGGTGACAATGTCAACAGTATCTACGTGTGGCTCAGATACGCAGAAAATTACCTTTTGTTCATAGCAAAATATATTTATTTGAAAGTTTTGGAAAAAACTTTTTCTACCAACTTTTTTTTATTTTATAGAGCTGGCACTTCCTAGATCACGAATATGCATTTTAAAAGTCGCTAAGATGCTTAGATTAGCCGCAAATCATGTTTAGGTGTCAACTTTCATGCCTCTAGGACGTTTAGTTTAGCCGCAAATCGTGTTTAAAGATAAAAGTCGAACAACGAGCATGAAGCTTTCAGAGTTGATTCGCATGAACAAAAAAAGGCTTAAGGCATTTTTTGTTCAAATCCGCCCATTGCCACGCCTACATTGTATATTTTGATTTATCAAAAACGGTTCTAAATATTTGGTACTGTTAGCATCAGATATTGTTTAAATGAGTAAGAGAAAATTGCTGATGATTTTCTTAGACCCACCCACAACCACGCCCAATTTTATCATGTAGGCGCTGGAGACCTTAAATGCCCCAAATCCAAAAACTTATTCCCCGTAAAAAGAATTTTAAGATTTGAAAAATAATTTATCTACATTCTTCTTCAGGAATATATGTTGTTTGAATTTTTATATAGTATGTACATTGTTTAAAAAAAAACTGTGTGGTAGAACTGGCATTATTTATTTCTTATAATTTTATCTTTATTGATAACGACGTAAAGCAAAAAATATTATTAATTGGTGGCTAGGCCTTACTTAATATCACATAGGATTATTCCTAAGTCATTAAAAACCTAAAAAAAATTATAGAATATTTTAATACTAGATTGTGAACAAACTTAAAATTTACTTTGGTTGTTAAAATACACCAGAAAAATACATTCAATTTCATTCGGTTTTGCTCCACTGGAAAACATAAAAGTAAAGGAGAATGGGCAAATTTGTATGAAACATGGGCGTGAGCGGCCAAGAATGATTTTGTTATTTTTGGATGTGGTTGCGTCCTACAATCACCGTGCAGAAGTTTTTTCGTTGTGGTGTACTTCAAAAACGAAAAAAATGCATTTTTGTTTTAACACTTCACTCAAGTTATACTGAGTTTTCTGGTCTCTAACCAATGCAAACATAGAAAAGGAATGTGAACTAAGAAATCTAGGCAGTCTCAGGAATATTTGTGTATAAAAATGCCCATTTAACATAATTAATAAGTACATTTGTCATAATACCGTATATTATAATTTACAAAATATTAAGAAAATGTTTGATGGGTATTTTATATAGTAAAAGTGCATCTAGTCAAGCCCTAAAGCTGGATTTACACCTTCGTTGTTATTGTCCGTGTACATTGTTCGTTTTTGCCCTTACGCGGGACAACGAAGGTGTAAATGATAACACCGAACACGAACAACGAAGAAATTCAAAGCCGTTTTTAATTTTTGGATGAATTTTACTCGTTGTTCGTTGCTTGTTCACCGAATGAAGAACGAAGGTGTAAATCCAGCTTGATTCCGTTGCGTCAAATCGAATTTGGTTTTCGTTCAAAATAGGCCAACTACCAGTGGTTTTTCGAACGTTGCATTCTGTCTATTCATATTTTTGCGAAAATCATAGCCCACCCAGTCGTTATGAGTGGACATTATTAATGTAGGTGTATTAACGCTTTCATGTATTGGCATTTGGAAAGCGCCAATTAGTCAACCTGCTATATTAAAGTCTTCAAACATGGGGTCTAGATCCGAATTAAAATAATATATTTAAAGAAATAAAAAAGCTGTTGAAATCCGAACTAGGTCTGTTTAAAACCGCAACGTGACCTTGGGAGCTTCTGAAATCCCCCAAAACTCAAAACTACAATTTCACGATATGTTATGAGGTTAGGATAAGGCATTACACACACTAATAATAATTTAATTTTAATAAATATAATTTCTATGCAATATTTCCATATGCAATTGCATTATATTAACATGGAAATATCTTCTTTTCTAAATGAAGTGCAATAAAACGCCCTTAGTAAAAGTTGTTACTGTGTAACATACCTTCCATTTGATACTAATTTCATTGATGGCCGATAATGCCCAAATATGCCCATTCTCGTTTAAAAATAAAACTAATGATCCTTTAATGAACTCGGTACGATGATTTTCTGAAGTACAATTTTCATTTGAAAAAAAGTATTTTTTTCCAAACAAAATTGAATATCTCAAAAACTGATCAATTGGTTATGCTTGAAAAAAATTGTCCTAATTAAGGACACAACAAGATATATTTTCACAAAGTTTCATTTAAATTGAACTATTTTTGGAAAAATGAAAAATAAAAAACAAAATCCAGAAAAAAATACTGACGTTTTTTCGTCAATATCTCAGAAATTTTGAGGTTACGTTGAAAAGTGGTTTAAATAAAAGTTGTAGATTTTTGCCGGATCTACAACATTTCTATTGAACACTTCTCATTTTGGGGTCAACTTAAGTCGGAAAACGCAATAATACAATTTCCCTCCTCTTTTTCACCCCCCAAATCCCCCCTCCAACTCCGCTGCTGGGAAATAGATTTTTTTACATTCCTTATAGCCCCCTTCACCATATTCAATCGTTAAACTGCTGTTAATAGTTTTCTTTTTTTCGATTAAAAATATTTTAATAAGACTGCACTAGTAGGTAGAAGAACAAACAAAATGGTGCTCAGTAAAAAAAAAAAATGCATATACATATGTATGTATATGTATGTACAATTTTCGAACCTAACATTTTTTTTCATTTTTTGGTTAGTTTCGATTCCTAAGTAGGTATTCAAATAAATATCAATAATAGTTTAAGTCTTCATAATGATTAAAAAGGTAAAAAGAATCCAAGTAGTTTAAAGACTCCAAGAAGTTTAAGGACTTCATGCAGTTAAAAGACTTCAAGCAGTCAAAAGATTACAAGCAGTTAAAGGACTTCAAGGCAGTCAATTGACTGCAGTCATAAGACTGTAATCAAAAGACTTAAAGAATGCATTCTTAGCAAAAGACTTCAATGAAAAGCAGTCTTTAGTATTGCATTAGTTTTACTTTAAGTCATTTAACTGCGGGAAATGATTGCATTACTAAAGACTTCAACATTGTGTGGGAATTACATTTGAAGTTGAAGTACTGAGGTAAAGTAAAAATACTTCAAAATAAGTCTTTTTAATCAATTGATTTCAATACTGAAATTAATGCATTCTTTCACATCTCTGCTACCCATAGATAATTATCGCACAAACACACCCTCGCAGAGTGACGGACGATATGCATACTTATCTAACGAGAATTATTTGTAAGATCATCTAAATGATAATTTTGATCAAAATAATGAAATTTCAAGAAATCAATAATTTACATGAAAAATAGTTGAAAAATGTAGGTACCCACATCGCTGTTTTATTTTTTCAGCTTAAATTTCTTTCGTTTTGATTCTGATCTACAAAATTGTAAATTCAGAAAAATAAAATCTATTTTTTCTTAATGCACCTCGTTAAGCACATACAACAACAAAACACAACGACTAAGAACCCAAATAAGAAAAAAATCGAAATCTCTCGACAAATAAAAAAACAAACAAAAACAAAATCCTTGCATACCTATAAAATTCTTTGGATTCATGAAGAACGAAAAAACAGACGAGCGCGCAGAAAACAGATGATAGAGCAAAAAATTAAAAAAAAAAACCACCACCATTGCTTTCAAAATTCATTCATAGCAAAAAAAAAGAAAAAAGAGAATTCATACCGAAAAACCAACAACAAAACCAGATACGCATGCGAATGTTGATAATTCAATTTTAAAAATGTTGAAGCAACTTTAGCGACGCCAGCGCACCATCGATCACACACCCAACTAATAAAAACGTCTCCATGGTATTACTATAGAGTTTATATACAAAGATATGATGAAGAAGGAGATTGAGCTACAAAAGAGAGAAAACGACATGCTGAGGAAGGAAAACGAGTGGCTAAAGACCGAACAACGAGTGACAATTGACAGCAACAGTGGCGCGCGAAAAAATGTGAATGATTTTACTAACCTTAAAGAATTGTTGGCGGAATTTTCGGGAGACGATGATAATTATGCGCACTGGGAAGCACAACTACGTAATTTGATGGCGGCTTACGATTTACAAGACAAAAATACCAGAGTGCTGATCTCATGCCGACTAAAAGGTAAGGCCATGAAGTGGTTCCATTCTAAACCCGATTTTCTAACCGTACCCGTTGAGAATTTACTCCGGGAGATGAAAGAGATGTTCGGTGGCCATGTCAGGCGGTCAGCTCTGAAAAAAGCAGTGGACAGCAGGAAGTGGACGGTTGGTGAAACCTTCCAAAATTATTTTCACGAGAAGACCATCTTAGCCAACAAGTTATCGATGGGTGAGGAAGAACTTCTGGAGTGCTTGGTCGATGGAATCCCTGACCCGTATTTGTGTGCTCAAGCTAAAATGCAGTGCTTTAAAACCAAACATCAGCTGTTGGAGGCTTTCAGCCGAATTCAACTGATGAAGCCAAAGATATCAGTTTCGAAAGCAGCAGAAGTTACAACATCATCTGGTGGCAGTGAGTCAAAACCAATCATCAGATGCTTCAACTGCAATTCGTTGGGGCATATGGCATATGAATGCAAAAAACCGAAGCGTGAACGAGGAGCCTGTCACATCTGTGCCGAAATGGGCCATCTCGCTGCTGAGTGCCCGAAGAGGAAGACTGGTCGTCAGTTACATCATGTTGAAAATGAAGAAGAAGATGAGTATGTAAGTTATTATTACACTAGGGATATTGATCGACACCGGTAGTCCAGTCAGTTTTGTAAGACAGAGTTATGTCCTACCCACATTCATAATAAAAATAAATGAAAAATGTAAATTTTATGGCATAAATAAAAGCCCTTTAAATGTATTGGGCAAAATAGAATGTAATATTTTATTTCATGGAAAAATTGTAAAGATTAACTTATTGGTAGTACCAGATAGTACTATGAAGTACCCAGCAGTAATAGGTAAAGATTTTTTAAAGAGAGCTGGAATTAAAATGATACCTGTAATTAATGAAAAAGAAAATGAAAAATGCAAAAAAGATCGTTTAAAATCAGAAGCTACGAATGATTGTAATTTTGAAGAAGAATGTTTAAACTTAATGAAAATAGATATTGAAAAATCAAACGAGTGTGATATTGATGAAAAACTGAATTATATATATAAAGAAAAGTTTAATAAGCTATTAAATGAATGTTATGTAAACCGCGACCGCCCTGAATTCCCTGAGGTGGTGGGCGAAATGAAGTTAATTTTGAATAATGAAAAGCCTTTCCATTATTCGCCAAGGAGATTGTCCTATTATGAAAAAGAGCAGGTCCAGGTTATTTTAGATGGTTTGGTAGAGCAAGGTATTATAAGAAGGAGTCGATCTGAGTATGCTTCTCCGATTGTATTGGTTCGGAAAAAGACAGGAGAAATAAGAATGTGCGTAGATTATCGCACATTAAATAAGGCGACGTTAAAATTAAATCACCCGCTTCCGTTAATAGAAGATATATTGGACGGGTTCGCAGGTAAGCAATATTTCTCGTTGTTGGATCTCAAAAACGCTTTTTACAATGTTCGTATGCATGAAGAGTCTATTAAATATACCTCTTTTGTGACTCCGATGGGGCAATTTGAATACTTATACTAGCCGTTCGGACTTAAGAACGCACCTTCGGAGTTTCAGCAGTATATTGAAAGGGTTTTTGAGGATCTACTGAGAAGAAAGAAGATAAAGATATATATTGATGATCTTATGATCGCCACAGAAACAATCGAAGAACATTTCGAAATACTAAAAGAGGTTTTTGAGATTTTGATAAAAAATAGGCTGGAGCTAAGAACTGATAAGTGTAAGTTTATAATGACCGAGATTCGATATTTAGGTTATACGGTATCAAAAGAAGGTGTGAGACCTGATGAGAGGAATTTGGAATTGGTTAATGATTTTCCGATACCACAGAATACTAAGGCTGTGCACAGTTTCTTAGGATTGTGCTCATATTTTAGACGATTCGTGAAGGGATTTAGTGTGTTGGCGCAACCACTTTATCAACTTATAAAAAAAGATGTTGCATTTAAGTTTGGAGAGAAAGAACTCCACTGTTTTGAGTTACTAAAAAAGAAGTTAATTGAGGCACCCATACTGGCTATATACGACCCTAGGGATGAGACTGAGCTTCATTGTGATGCCAGTGCTATAGGTTTTGGAGCTATCCTCTTGCAAAAGAAAGCTGATGGGAAGTTCCATCCCATATTTTATTTTTCGAAGAGGACCACAGAACAAGAGAGCAAGTTCCACAGTTTTGAATTGGAAACCCTCGCTATTATATATGCACTGAGAAGATTTAGGGTATATTTGCATGGGCTTAGGTTCAAAATAGTCACAGATTGCAATTCGCTAACTTTAACGTTCAATAAAAAAGAAATAAATCCAAGAATAGCGCGATGGGTATTAGAAATGCAGAATTATGACTATGTTACTGAGCACCGAAATGGAACCAGAATGCAGCATGTTGATGCGCTGAGTCGTATAACAAACATTCTGGTCCTTGAGGAAAATACGCTTGAACAGAATTTGTCGATAAAGCAATATAAAGATGAGGCAATTAATAAAATCAGGAAACAGTTAGAGAACGGGGAGAGTAGTTTTTACGAAGTTAGAAATGGTTTAGTATATAAAAAGAAAAATCAACGAGTGCTGTTCTATGTGCCAAAGACGATGGAAGGAAACGTGATTCGGATGTATCACGATGAGATGGGACACTTGGGTCGAGATAAGGTAGTAGATGCAATTACAAAGACGTATTGGTTTCCTAAAATGAGAAGTAGGGTGAAGGACCATATAGAAAATTGCTTAAAGTGCATAGCGTTTTCGCCTAAATATGGGAAACATGAAGGGATGTTGCATAGTATCCCAAAGGGTGATGTTCCTTTCGAGACCATACACATAGATCATTATGGCCCTGTGTCGCTTAAGAATGCAAAGAAAAAATATGTGTTTCTTGTTATAGATGCATTCACCAAGTATGCAAAGCTTTACCCGACGAGAACTACTAATACTCAAGAAGTTGTAAGTTGTCTAAAGTCATATTTTATGTATTATAGTCGACCGAAGATACTTATATCTGATCGTGGTAGTGCATTCACTTCGGTAGAGTTTAGTAGTTTTCTCGAAGAACAAAATGTAGGTCATATAAAGGTTGCAACTGGTTCCTTCAAGCAAATGGCCAGGTTGAGTGGGTTAACCGAAGTTAACGAGTGCTGGATTAAATTCGTCTCTGGATGGAGTTCTTCCGAGAATTGAGTTTGCATTGAATAACACGGTCAGTAGTGTAACTGGAGTGACCCCTAGTGAGTTGCTATTTGGAATTGGACAGAAGGGCGTAGTCATTGATTTCCTAAAGGAAAGTTTAGAGAATTGTAATGAAGGCAAAAGGGACATTCCGCAAATGAGAGCTGAAGCTGCGGAAAGAATAGTAATGAGTCAGAACTATAATAAGAAAATAAAAGACAGACACAGAACAGAATTCACCTATAAAGAGGGTGATGACGTGATGTTGAAGAATCATGTAAGTCTGTCTGTACTGTTTTAGAATTACTATCATCGTTAAATGATGATTTCTCATCTGGACCAGATGGAATTCCCCCAATATTATTGAAAAAGTGTAGACATATTCTAGCTGAACCTCTTCAATTTTTGTTTGAGCTATCTATTAAATCAGGGAAATTTCCTTGTTTATGGAAAACTTCATTCCTAACTCCAATTTTTAAAAAGGGTGATAAAACTGATATTTCGAATTATAGGCCTATATCCAAACTGTCATGTATACCAAAGCTCTTTGAACAAGTCTTGTGTGAGACTTTAGCATTCCATACCAAGAATTTAGTATGTGATCAACAGCATGGGTTTGTGAGAAGAAAATCAACGGTAACAAACCTACTTACGTTCTTGCATAAATGTTCTAATGCCTTAGAAAATGGAAGTGAAGTTGATTGCATATACACCGATTTCTCTAAAGCGTTCGACCAACTTAGTCACAACATTATTATCTTCAAACTTAAAGCTTTTGGTTTTCCAACTTTCTTTATCACATGGATAAAGTCATATCTTGAAAATAGATCGTACCTAGTAAGATTTAGAAACTGCCTTTCAAATGCATTCATTGCTCACTCCGGTGTGCCCCAGGGAAGTCATCTAGGCCCATTTCTATTTATCCTGGCTATAAATGATGTTGTTTCATGTATACGCTCTAGTGATATACTTATATTTGCTGATGATATGAAGATATTTAAGTCAATAAAAGTTTCAACATTTGGTGTGGTAAGAACGGTCTTTCTCTTAACCCTATTAAATGCCAAACAATTACTTTCTCCAGAAAACGAATTGCAAGTGCTTTTGATTATTCCATTTCGCAGCAAAAACTTTGTCGAGTCTTTAGTTTCAAGGACTTGGGTGTTAACTTTAGCTCAAATTTAGAATTCACTGAACACATTAATTACATCGTTAATAAAGCAAGCTCCATGCTTGGATTTATAAAACGTTGGGCTAAGGAATTTAGTGATCCATATGTTACCCTTTCCTTATACAATTGTTATGTACGACCTCATCTAGAGTACGCCTCGCAAATATGGTCTCCCTTTTATGAAATTCATAAAAATCGTATTGAATCAATACAGCATAAATTCATTCGCTTTGCTTTGAAGGGTCTTCCTTGGGCTGATCCGTACAACCTTCCACCATATGAACATCGGATCCAGCTACTGCAGGTACAAACCTTAAATCAGAGGCGTGTTAATAATGATTTACTATTTCTTCACCAACTTATAAATGGCCAAATAGATGCTCCTGATTTGTTAGCCTGTATAGGCATAAACTACCCCGGAGGATCTCACCACCTGCGAAGATTTGAACTATTACACGTTAATTTCCATAGAACTAACTACGGTATACATGAGCCTCTTAACCGCATGTGCAAGATTTTTAATTTAAACAGCTCCTCTGTTGATTTTAACATTAGTAAGATGGGATTAAAGAAAATATTTCGAACCAGTGCTCCACGGTCGTGATTGTTCTTATTTTTGATACCACGTGTATGACTAAAGTATTTTGTATATTGTTTGATTATGTATTTATATTAATTTTTTGTTTAATTTTGTTAATGTATTAGTATATTATTATGCATGTGTTAGATTGCCTTATTTTACTAACCACTAACACATGCACTTATGATGAGCCTCTGATTGTAGGTTGCAGCTTGCTCTAAGCTCACTACAACTAAGAATCTGAAAAAAAAAAAAAAAAAAGTCAGGCAGGTGCCTGTAAGAAGCTAGTTCCTAAATTTAAAGGTCCATACGAGGTTGTGAAAGTTTTACCAAACGACAGGTATGTGGTAAAAGATGTTGAGGGTTATCAAATGGGACAGGTTCCTTATGAAGGGATACTGGAAGCGGCTAATATGAAACCATGGGTTGATTTGAAGCGTGAACTACCAGGTGAAATCGGGGCGATTGTGTGTCAGGATGGTCGAGCTGTAACAGCCAAAAATATACAAATACGTAAAGTATCTAGAGATAAGAGTAAACGAATGAGACGGGTATAGGTTGTAAATAGAGACTACCGGTAGAGACATATCATTAGCTAATTTTGTAAACTCATATTGTAGCGAATTCATTTTATTCATTCAGTAGCAAGTGCCGATCACGAGCAGACGTGTTTTTTTAAATAAATCTTTAACAAAATAAAACTTTATATTATATACTAATTAAACGAGTGTTTCTTTTATATTTTTCCGAAGAAAGTTTATCATTAAAAAGAGCGGTAACAGTACCTATATACATATGTACCTACCATCCAGTAAAACGATACAAAAAAAAATCGGAGAAGAGAAAAAAAAGTGGCGTCATCTCATATTTTCATGTGTTGCATTGGGATTTGTATGTATTCGGTATTCAGCTTTTCCTTCGCTGCAGTAAAATAAAAGTGGTGTCATCTCATAGTTCTTTGTATGAATTTGTATGTATGTATTCGGTATTAAGCGATTCTCTTCGCCACGGTAAAAAAAAAAATTCTAAGCGGCAAGACGGTGCTAAATCACGCGCATTAAAACAACGAAAGCAAATAAATCAAAACAATAAAAGTACCTACAGTGAAAAAAAATATTTATAAATTAATAAAGTGAGGAATTAAAAACAAAAAAAACGAAAAAGTTAAAGTTAATTCCATATTTCATATATTACCTACCGGTTCTCTTTCGTTACAGTGTCTATATACCTACAATCCGCAAAAACGGTAAAACAAAAAAAAAATCGAAGAAAAAAAAAAATGGCGTGATCTCATATTTCATGTGTTGCATTGGGAATTGTATGTATTCGGTATAACTATTCTCTTCGCTGCGGTAAAGTAAAAGCGGCGTTTTTGCATTGGAATTTGTATGTATCTATTCGGTATTAAGCGATTCTCTTAGCCACGGTAAAAATTCTAAGCGACAAAACGGTCACCATGAAGTAAAGTATATTTATCCGAGGTAGGCGAAATAAAACACACGACTGTTCGGTTCGAGTTCTGTTTTATTACTTACTACTATATAATATGCTACAGTGAGTATAGTAGTGTGATTAGCGTTACAATAAGTAGTAGGGTAGTAATTAGTAGTAGTAATAAATAGATATAGAACAAGTAATGTGATGAGGGTTCAGTTTACACTACACCTTAGGTCACACTCAAATCGTCAGATTATTGAAATACACACTTTTCAGCATGTAATTAACCTACTCAATCTTAATCTGACGCGCTCGAGTATTTCGAGCTATCGATTTTTTTTTTACTAATCTGACAACCTGCCCTAGGCGCCCGGCCCTGCATAGAGGACTGGTTTATGGAGGAGGTACTCAGCAGGGTGCAAGGTACCCCCCTTTATACTAATCTGACGCGCTCGAGTAAATCCCAAAATCCCTTAGTGGGCTCCTCTACTATAAGCGTTATGTACTGTATATTGTTTGCATCAAACGCACATTTCTTTAGCAATAAACGTGCTATTCGATTGTCACAAAGCACTTGGAGCTTTTGCCAAAACTTGACCATTCCTTTGTCTTAAATGCATGCTTAACGGACCGTTTGTTTGTCACAGACGCTAGATTTGTTTTCAAAACCTTATTATTCGTTTGACACAAAACCCCGACTCGTTTGCCATAGAAGATTAAATGATTGTTAAAAAAGTATGAATTGTTTGTCCCGAATGAATGTAAGAGTTTGCTGCAAACAAGGCAGAGAAATTCCCCAGCAAACGAAAAATTTGTTTGAGAAATTTTGTAGGAAATGGCCGTAGAATTTGTTTTATGCGAGACAGTAAAAATATAAATTAGAAAACTTCCAGCTGAAAATGCATCGTAGATTTAATTTCATACTCTTCTTCTTTAGGTGAAACAACATTACACAAAACCTATAAGTACAAATATTTCATTTGAATTCTGGCTACAATTATCTTTTAAAAAATGCAAATTGCATATAAAATAAATTCATATTGCATAAAAACACTTGATAGTATTAAAAATTCCGGCATTGATCGTTAGCTCATGCTCGAGTTACATGGCTGACCTCCATCCCGGTCATTGGCACGAGAACAACGTCACCTTACCTAAGCTCACACGACAACACATTTCGCCCTTATCATCATTATCAGATATCAACCTAAATTATTTTCTATTTCTTTTTGTGACTGTAACTTTATATAATATAAAGTTATTCTTATGCTGCCTCACAGTATTGTCTATTCGACAAATTAATTGTATAAGAAATTTAAATATAATATTTTTGTTTTGAATAAATCTGGCTTGGTGCCACACGAAGGAAATAATTTGTTCTTTTTTAACTAAACTAAAGCAGTAACCTTAACTCCCGCACCCGCCCGCACAACGAACGTGAACCATTGTGTTCGAGCATAATTTATTTCAAAGCTGGTACGTTTGGGAATTCGATATCCCGATGTTTCAAGTCGACCCGTACGCCGTACCGATCGTCAACTTCCGTTTACTTCATCCCATTCAGTTCCAATTCTACAAAATGAAGCCGAAATCACCATCCTCGTGTCGTAGTTCGGTTTCCTTTCTGAGTCGTCGCCCTGAGCAGTAAAGTTTTACCGTTGTTTAAAATAGAAAGGAATTTGGAAACTCAAAGGCGAAAGTTAAGGGGAAGCCAAAAGAAAAAAAAAAAAAAGTAAGCGAATTGCTCAACTACAGCCGCGGCCCGAGCAACCAGTATGTTTTAAAACTAGAGAATTGATAGATTAATTAACTAGTGTTGCTAGTGGAGCTCTTAGTTTTACTCATAATTACCAAATAATGAAAATGTTTAGGATATGGCGAGGATCAATTAGATACACCATAGTTGCAAGGGGATTAAATCCAATTTGGATTAGTTTTCTCCCAGCTATTTGAGCTTTAAAGTATGGATTGCAAAATAAATTAAATAATAATCGAACCCTATCTACAAGACGAGTGATGGGTAGTTTTCCATCTTTTTATCGAAGTAAAGACAGTGTTGGTAAGTTACGCGAGTTTCAAAAATTTTATTTAGTTACGCAATTGGCTAATATGGTGAGAACTTCGTCTTTGCCAATACAAGAAATTCAAAATTGATAATTAGACACTTAATTATAATACTAGACAATCGCTTTATAAAGCAAAACCAGACTAATGTAACTAATTGAATTTTTTACATAACTAATGTAACTTATCTATGATTTTGACATTTCTTCAGAAAAATCTTCACATCTAAAAAAATTCGAAACAAAAAGTCACGTTTAAATGGCGCAGTCAACAAATAAAACAAAGCGTCAATCCGGAAGGCCTGTTTCCAATTCTCGGATTCATACCAATCGTTATAAAAAAAAATTAAGTCTCAAATCCGATTCCGTCATCGTGAGTACATAATATACTCAAAATATGAACAACAATGAGCCTTACGTTGAAAAATACAAAAAGTATACAGCCGTGCGGCTGCGGTCGTGGTTGGGAAGAGCGAAGCAGAAAACCACAGGCACCAAGAAAAAAGAAAGAAGGAAATATGGAACAAATGAAGACGGAAATTAAATTCTTAAGGAAAGAAATTCAACTGTATGCTAAAGAGAGAAATATACTTAAAAAAGAGATTGAAGCCTTAAAAAATGAAAGACACAATACAAAAGACAGTGGCGGCGGCGTATCAATTTCGGCACTTCAAGATTTATTGCCAGAATTTAATGGGGAGTGTTTCCCTCATTGGGAAATGCAATTCCGGAACTTAGTGCAGACGTACAAATTGGATGATAATAGTGCACGTATACTGGTTTCATGCCGATTAAGTGGGAATGCACGTAAATGGTTCTATTCTAAAACTGATTTGACACAAATCTCAACCGATCAGTTGATGAAAGAGATGGGTGAAATGTTTGTCTCGAATGTAAGTCGGTTGTCACTAAAATGAACGTTTGATTGCAGAATCTGGCAACCAGTGGAAACATTTCAAACTTACTTCCACGAGAAGACCATAATGGCGAACAAACTAGGTATAGACGACGAGGAGGAGATTGTTGAGAACCTCATAGACGGAATACCAGACACCCAACTACGAGCCCAAGCACGGATGCAGTGCTTTGCCACCAGAAAACAATTGGCAGAGGCAATTAAGCAAATAGAGTTACCTTGAGTCAGAGTGACTCCAAGCCAGGCGCAGGGTTAAAAGTCCAGAAGCCAAAAGTCCATAATGGGTTTTTGACCCACTTGGGTGGGTTAAAAGTCCAAAAATGCATTATGGACTTTTAACCCACCCAAGTGGGTCAAAAATCCAGAAAAATTCTTATGCACTACTGGCCCATCGTTTATGGAATTTTGGACCGCTAAGGTGAGCCAAAAGTCCATAATTAAGTAAAAGCTTTCATATTTGCTTTTTTGTTTGCTAAAATGAGTATTGCAAATATTTCTTGCACTCTTTTCAAAGGGTGGTGATATTACTGCGGCAAAAAAAAAAAAATATTTATAAATATACATAATTATGTATATACATACATAAATAATAATTATCTTACGATGTTGAAAAACAAACAATACGGTTTTACTAAGGTTCTTCAGCTCCAATGTTCAAAGTTTATTTCTTAAGCGTTTCTATAGGCGAGTGGAAGCAATTGATAATTTTTTGTATCGCACATTCAGAACACGTAAGTACTTTCAAAGTTTTCGCTGATTTAATTACATCTCATCTGTTCGTTTTTGATAAACGAGTACAGATCTAGCCTTATGCTCACCCTGTCTCTCTCTCACTCTCGGCCAAGGATAGCAGACAAAATTTCATTTCATGCAATAAAATCAAAATCATGGCGACGGCGTTGACTGGCTGCATCGATGGATGGAGATTATTTGTGATTTGTGTTAATTTTCTATTTGTTTAGGTTTATTTCTTATTTTATTTTGTTCCTAGCTCTTTTTGTTTACTGTTACAATATTTAGTTCCCTATTCCTTCTTGTTTCCCTAATTTGTTGTTTTTTTTGTATGTATTTTGTTTTCCTTTTTTTCAGTTTTTCGGACTTCGAATGGGAAGTGGAAGTGTCTTCCAGGACGTATCCAGAGGGTCCCAACGAGATGGTCTTGTTACATGTGGCGGCCGACGATGCCACCCACGGATTCAGGGGCCATCGTGATAAATACTTCAAACGGAACCTCTCCCATCTTCCATAAATGGGAATGCCAACAATCTCCACTGGTCTTTGCAGACCCCAATGTGGTCGAACAACATGGTAGCTAAATCCCTCCATGGCCTTGGAATAATCATTCAGCCCTATTATGAGCCTTGCCCGGAAAACATTTCACCCGCAATATGTTTGTTCCCCCGGAACTTTTAAAACTATTACATATTAAGTCTCTTGGCTTAAAATAAACAAACAATTTGCGCAAAAGGTACCAGCACCACCTGTTTATCTTTTGTTCACCTTCAAACAACAAGTGATAGTTTAGGATACACTTCGCCCGAAATAAGTACTCACAAAAAAGGGAATTCTTATTTTTCGGGTGAAGCTCACAATAGGCGAAAAGTGAAGTATCAATTTTTCTTGTGAAACGCTGTTCACGTGAAACTCCTAATAAGCCTGATTATCGATGCCAATGAGTATATGGGATCGTAACAAACGAATGCCATACGAGTGAGCAAGATGATGTTGAAAGTCCGGTGGTAGACACGTCGGTCGTCGGTACGGACAACGGATGCCCTCGTTTTTCGTTTCGGCGCAACATAATGCGAAAAGATCTTACGAGTTTTTAACCCATCCATCAAAAATGGGTTGAGTGCGAATGCCTGGGTAAGTGCTATTAATTCTTTTAAACAAATGTTTAACTGGGACGAGGTTACAACTATTTTTTTATGTGTCGCTGTGCTTGGAGAAGGCCGCCAAAATTTGGTTCCAAAACCAAAAGTCCCACATATTGACGTGGAACCAATTCAAATCGGCATTGGTGAAGGCATTTCCAACTGTTGACGATGTTACTCAAAATCATGTCAAGAACTAAACTAGAATAGGAAAGTGTGGAGAACTATTTCTACGAGGTCCTGGGCCTCTGTAAACAAGCTCGTATGCTGGACACCATGACGATGAACTATGTCATCTCGGGATTTCGAAACGAAAGCCTTATAAACATATTAACGGCTTTATCGTGCCAAAATTTTGAAGAGCTTCTGCTAAAAATTAAAAATTATTTCTCAATCAAAGAGCAAAAAGAAAACAGAACAAAAATAATCGAAGTAGGAAAACCAACCGGGCACATCATCAGAAACACATATTTTGGGAAAACGTAATTTCCCTAAACGTTGTTATATATGCAAAAACGAAGTTCATTTGGCACGACAATCGGAGAAGGAAAAAAGAATTTGCTACAATTGCCGGAGTAGAGGGCACTTTGCAAATGAATGTCCCAAAAGGCGTCGTTTTATAAATAATCATAATAAGGATCATCGGATCGCAAAGCTCTCCACCTCCAAAGATTAAAGCCTCATGATGTCAATCCTCGTTGGAAATCAAGTAGTTCGAGCGTTTGTAGACTTGGGTAGTGACCGCTCAACCATTAAAGTAGGAATGGTGGAAAACAATAATTTTAGGATGACACCGACAGCTAACACCTTAGCCGGGTTTGGTGGGGGCACGGTTACACCATTAGGGAAAATTATTGAGTGGGTAGAAGCCGAAAACGTTAAAAGCATCATGGTGGTAAACTGGGAAAAACTGACATTATCGAAATGAATATTAAATTAAAAGAAAACGTCACAATAAGGAGTAGGCAGTACAAAATTCCATACCACCTTAGAGAAATCCTTGAAAAGCAAATAGGAGATCTTTTAAGAAAGTATATTATCGAACCTTACACCTCCGAATATTCTAGCCCAGTTCTTCTTGTTCTAAAAAAAGATGGTAGCTACCGAATGTGCGTGATTATAGGAAAATCAATCCGCATACAGTCCGCGAACATTCTCCTACTTTGAACGTCGAAGAAGGCATCAACATGATGTCCAATGGAAAGTTGGGATGCTGTGCGATAGCAGTGACTATGTTCTAAAGTTTGTAGTGATCTGGAATCACTCAACCACTGTCATGGCAGCATTCAATTACTTTCGTTAAATCGCGACCAAACATAACGAAGAAAATATGGTTGCCTTTCCGGCATCTCATAATTCTTGTCATTAGAAGTTTTTCCCGTTTCGACACAAGTCGCCAGTCCGCACCGGCGCACAGTGCGTTGACCAGTGGACAAAATAAAAAAAGTGAATGTGTGATTTAAAGCTAAATTGCTGTGGAGCCCAACAAGAACATTTTAAATAACTCTAATATGTAACTTTTATTGATTTGCTCTCTTCTTGTTGGTCGATAAGCGGCATTGTTATCAGCAGTGGAGGTAATTTTAGCTTCAGTTTTAGTTTAGAATTAGATTTTGTTGTGCGATAATTGATCTCGTGTAAAAAAATTACTGCTTTTATCAATATTGTTTCTTGTGAATAATAATAATGGATACCTTTGGAGCTGGTATGAGTTATTTTAGTTTATTTTTTGGAGGAATTAGTATTTTTATTAATTTATCAAAAAGAGTTGTAGTGATCGCTTTATATAAACCCGCAACTACATACATACTTACTCGTACACCCGACATAAAACACACATACATACTTAATCTATTCCTGCAACGTTGAGTTCAGTTGATTGATGGCGGTTCTGGCTCGTGGTCGTGATCTTACTGGTGCTTAATAATAAAGTCTTACAAATTAACCTAAAATTTAACTTAAATATAAATGATGTGATTATTAGAATATAAGTAATTTATGAATATAAATAAATTAATGAATTTTATAAAACAAAATAACGCATCAGAGTCCTATTTGGAGGCATGAAAAATTCTTTTAAGTTGAGTTTTAAAAAAAGTGTATCAAAGTATATCAACATTTTTTATGTCATTGTATTTGTCCATTATTGTACTTTCCAAAAATAAAAACTTTCATTGCTAATTTTTGCTAACCTGCAAAATATTTAACTTTTTGTACAACAAAGTCAACCGATAAAAAACCAAAAAAGTTTTGAAAAATGTTATTAAATGAATTGAAAATAACCAATTGTTCTGGTTCAGTAAAAAGTGAGTTAAGCCAAAAAGTCAAGTTTTTTGACTTAAATCTTGATAATCGGTGGAAACAATGCTCACGAAACCGCGCTCTACTTTTCAAACGGCATGAAGTGTGGTTAAAAGTGATTTTATACTTTCTGCTAGTATTTTAGATATTATGACCAATGATGGCTTTAAATAATACACCGGGATCTAGTCGCGGAAGACCTCAAAAATCATTTGAAGTTGCTTCCCACAATACCAAAAAACGTAGAGTTGAGGATCGTTAGCTCTCAAACTCCAGTGAAGAGCTTAAGTTTGCAGCAGAACTATCAGGACGTTATTCTGGTGAAAGAGTTGATATTTCTGAAAAAAAGTATAACTCCACAAGAGGCCTTAGCATTGTATTTAGACCTGGATCTCTCAGAAAAAAGTATAATGTTCTACAATCAGTTATTAATGCGTTGCATAAAGATTGTTTTTCCACCTTATACAAACTGAGAAAGCTTAAAAAACAAATGCCTCCTAGGCAGAGGGAGGCAACAGAAACAACTGCATCTGTTGACCTCCAAGAACTCCTAAATAAGACTGGAGAAAGTATTGCAGACATTTCTGAGATACAACATGCCATGACTGCTACTTTAATCTGCAAGTGGAGCTTTAACGGAAGTTCTGGGCATAGTGCGTATAAACAACTCTTTACTGATTCTGAAAACATAGACAAATTCCTTTTTCTGATAGCGTTATCCCCTTTGAAATTGCTGCAAGATAATACTGGCTATGGAAAATTCCCCCTTGTTTTTCGGTTGCAGACCATTAAAATGTTTGTGTATGAAATAATGTTAACAACTTGTTCAAGTAGAGGAGTCCAACATGAACGATCTAATGGGTCAGTTTAAAAGCTTCAAGCTTGGACAAAAATTAACTTAAATCATTTAATAAAAGTACAAAACACATAATGTTAATGTCAAAAACATTCAAATATCTAACATAAAAATTAATCTGGAAAAGAATTAAAATTTAAGTAAAACAATCAATTTTACATTTTTTAAAATCAACCTTCTTTCTTCTGTTTAAGCTTAATAGCTATCTTGGAATTATCATATGGCACTTAAATTCTCTGTGTTGATTGAATTGCACTATCTTTTGTGTTTTCAAGACCTATTTTACACACAAAAGCCATATTTTTTGTAAGACTGATTTTTGTCCACCATGTTCATAGATTCGACGCACTGTGCGGTTAGATCTAATAACACATCTGTGCCAAGGTTCAGATTTACAAAAAAAAATTAAAACCAGTGTCCGAGTAAAAAACAATAAGCCATCCGTTGACAAAAGCCTTCGATCCTGTTCTTCCCATCAACCTGAAACAACATCATTACGAAGATGTGCGCACTGTAGCAAGACAGGACACCAAAGGAGAACCCAATGGATGTGTTCTACTTGCAATGTTCCATTGTGTCTAAGCAAGACAAAATCCTGCTTCAGGGAGTTCCATGCACAAAAATATACATTTTGTGCGCAGTGGTATAATTTTCGTACCATGTCCTTGTAAAGAAAATAAAGGATATTTTTTTGTTTTCCATACTTTATTAATAAAATGATGTAAATAAAGTAATCAAAAAAATCGTACAGTTTTCTTTGTTTTATTGTAGTGCCCCGGAAAGAGTTAAAAACGCATCAATCGACCAAACAACACAAGGACAAATTTCAACAAGCAAAACAAAATGAAAAGATGAGATTCTACGACTGCATTTCTTCAAGAATAACCACCCCAAAAAAAACTTACAATGGCGGAAATTAAATTGGTACTAAGGATCATTAATCAGAACCAGTCATTTCGGTCAATGGAGCATATTTCAAAATTCAACAAGTCTATTTTCCTGTATTCTAAAATAGCAAGTTTGGTAAGTTATATGAATTTTTCTGAATATGTAAATATCGTAAGGCATTATTCCACCGAAGCATTAGGCAATCAGGTGCACCACTGGTCACGAACAGTCTTGCAACCTTTTCAGTCTTGCAGGCTTTATAGCTCGCTAGGTCACATATTTCATCCCGTAACAGGTGGCATCAAAATATTTTTTAAGTCAATATTGACAAAAATGATACCTTCGGGCAGTGCCAACATAGGTTGTAAACGTTCAAAATATGAAAATCGAAAAAAAAAATTCTCGATTTTGGCTGACCTTCTTGGCCTACAGAGAAGATTTTTACCTCTCTAGGTCACCTATTCCATCTCCTAGCAGATGGCACCAAAATATTCTTATAAAAGTCAATTTGGACAAAAATGATACCTTCGGACAGTGCCAACATAGGTTGTTAAAGGCCTAAATAGATTTTGGCTGACTTTCTTGGCCTACAAAGAAGATTTTTACCTCTCTAGGTCACCTATTCCATCTCCTAGCAGATGGCACCAAAATATTTTTATAAAAGTCAATTTGGACAAAAATGATACCTTCGGGCAGTGCCTACATTGGTTGGCCTTGAACAACGGTTTGCTGACAACCTATGTTGGCATTGCCCGAAGGTATCTTTTCTGTCAAAATTGACTTTTATAAAAATATTTTGATGCAATCTGCTAGGGGATGGAACAGGTGACCTAGAGAGTACTGGGTCTATACGAACCTGTATTAAATAAAGACTATATAAACTCAACACATAAAATCTATTTCCCAACTGCAGTTAAGCTCAAGCCAACCAACTGCAAAATAAAAATACATCACAGCAAATTATGTGCTCAGTGTAAAGAGTGCGTACTCAGTCTATATTAAAAACAGGCGATATATACCCAATACCTAATCTATGGGCCTGCTGCAGTGCTGAATTCAAGAACGTGTACTGGGTCTATACGAGTCTGTATACAATATAGACGATATTATACTCAATACATATCTTAAGATATGGTTTGTATAACATGGTTTATGTTACCGTTTGTCATAATTTTAAGATGTGTCTTCTTGATTTTTACTTATCAGTCGCTTGAGGTGTTCTTGACTAGTTGGTTGTTGATTTATATCAGATCTCGATTATACTTGAAAACGCATGCGGTTTTCAGAAGTGTTTTAAAAAGTGAAAAGTTATAAAGTTATGAAAATTATTTCAAATATTAAATAGAGATTTAAAAAAAAAGACATACATGTGATATTAAGTGATTTAAGGCCAAGTGAGTGATTGGATTTGTAAAGTATACATTTCCGTAAAACAGCTTAGTCGGTGAGTTACTTTTACATATAATATCAATAATAATTTCTAAGGTATCTTTTTCTGGTGGTGGTGACAGATAACCGTGTTTATTTTTAAGAATTTTGTTTTATATTACAAATTTGATAGTCAACTGTATTTATTTTTATTTTCCTACTAAGCTTTCGTAAATTATTAATTAAAAGGTTAAACAAAAATGGAATGCTTTTAATGCTGTTTGTTTTTTGAAGAGTGGAAAATATTTCTTTTTCATTTAAAAAACAAACATCATTTAAGTGCAAAAGGATCAGAATATCGCTGTAAATATAGAACCTGCAAGGCCATATTTTACAACGTTTACGACTTTGGTAGGCATTTTCGGAGTCATTTGTCGCGTGTTAGTAAAACATCAAAAAAACAAAGTGAGATATCAGTTAATATACCTCTTACCCCATCGCATATTCCCAATTAAAATTCTTCTTCTTCGTGTACTGCTCCTATTAATTCATCTTCTTATATTTTCACCTCTTCTGGTTTGCCTCCTGCACCTGAAGAAGTAAGTGAAAAAAAAATCAATAGAACCACAATCAATATATGTTTTGAACAAGATGGTTTGATTGCTCCTCTCCAACAAATCGTCCTTGACAATAGTGTCAATGAAATCCATTTGTGCAACGAAGTCATTTTTGTTGAGCAGGTTACAAAAGGCACATTGCTCCCAATTTCATTTCAATTTCAAAAATTCTTTGAGCAAAATAATTTGTTATTAAACTGTGTGAATGAAATTGACCAAGGTAATTTGAGTAACTTATCAATATGCGGTGAATTCATATTTTCAAAGTTATGGAATCAAAAAAAAAGAACCATTTGAAATTTCTGGTAAAATGGCATTACCATTTTTTTCTACATCGATGATGTAGAGGTTAATAATCCTCTTGGCTCCCACGCTGCACCTGTTACAATGATTTACTGTGCATTTCCTTTTTGCAAAAAATCTGAAATTTATCTTGCAGCTACCTTAAAAGGCAGAGACTATAAGGATTTTGGAAATTCAAAGTCTCTTTCGTTATTGGTCCATGAGTTAAAAAAATTGGAAGAAGAAGGTGTATATCTATAGACAACTTGGATGATGACATCTGTAATTCAAATTCCGTAGTAGAACCAACCCCGTCCAGTTCAGGACTTCAAAATCCGTCAGGTCCAGCTGCAAAACGACAAAAAGCTGAGAAGCAGCCACTACTGTAGAAGCTCAGCTGCTAGCTTTTACTGACAACGAGTCATTGGGATCTGATATTTTGGATCTTGAGACTCCTATACAGTACTTTCTTTACTTATTTCCACCAGAACTTATAAAGAAAATATGTCAAGAAACTAACCTGTATTTAGTACAGAAAGATCCTAACAACACTTTTTGTGTATGTGACACAGAGATCCTACAATTTATAGGTCTGGTGTATATGTTTTCTCTGATTCCGCTGCTCAGAGCTGCCAACCATTGGAGTTCCGTTCTTGGTACGCCTCTAATTCAACATACAATGCCATCAAATAAATTTGAAAAAATAAGACAACACCTGCACTTCAACGACAACACTAAATGTCTTACTAGAAACAATCCTGACGCTCATAGGATCTTAAAAAATTCGTCCGGTAGTTGACGTCCCATTAGAGACACGGCTTTGTGCAGATGAGCAAATGTGCTCCTACAAAAGCACGGAATATGCTCAAAAGATACAACCCAAAGAAGCCTCATAGGTGGGATTACAAATTGTATGTGTTGAGTGGTGTTTCCGGTTTTGGTTATGCGACGGAGATTGAAACTGGAGAAGAAAATGTCGTGACAGCTAAAGAGCGAGATTTGGGATTATCACATATGATTCCACGAAACCAAAATTACAGGATCTCGAAAATTACAGAATTTCGATAGTTATTTCACTTCCTTGCATCTTTTAGAATATTTAGCTAAAGAAGGTATTCTTGGTCTGGGAACTATCAGAAGAAACAGAATTCCTGATTGCAAGCTGGCGAACGAGAAAGTCATTATGAAGAAGGACCGAGGATATTCAGAAGAGTACGTAGCCAATATCAACGGCATTGACGTGTCAACGGCTGTATGGAAGGACGATAAAATTGTTTCATTGGCTTCCACATTTGTTGGTTCTTGGTGATCTTGCCAGCTTGAATCAAATTCGAAACCCGCCACGAAGATAAATTAGATGTCTGAACAAATCTGGCTGGCCTTAGCTGCTAACCTTATTGAACAAGCTCAGGCTTTAATAAAATCAACAGAGCCACAAAAAGCAGCAGATTCGGTCAAAGTAGGGCCGAAACCGATTTCTATTGACGAATACTAAAAACGAAATCACCCGAAGCGTTTCGTCGGAGGCGATTTTCGTACCACCAGCCCCAAAGGCACGAGGAGGAAAGAAGGTGAAGCTCAAAAGACATATAGTTGAGCTGCACAGGTTGACAAATATACCCGGCCAATCTCCGGACATCAAACGAAAATACTTGGACCAGCTGAAGAAAGTGAAAGGAGCAATCCGCTCCACCAGAAAAGAAAAGAGGACAAAAAATAGAGGAACAGGAGTTCCACAACCTATTTTCGGCAATGGTTACAACAGCTCGAAACATAAATAAAACATAAATCGTATATTCAATCTATTCAATTCTAATTAATTTTTGTTTAAATTTATTTTTAACAATGGGAAAAACCCAATCTAAAGTCGAGGTCACAAATTTATAAGTCAAAGGATAAGTTTGCATATGGTATAGACATGGTCTCTATCATTATCATTCTCATTATAATTATCATTTGGCTCATTAAATATATACGTTACACAATTAAAAACTTTAGTACTATTGAGAAAGAATTACTTGCAATAGTATGGTCAGTTAAGCATTATCGGCCATATCTATTCGTCAGAAAATTTAAAATTTTGACAGACCTAATGTTGTGGGCGAGTATAACCAACATATGGGCGGTGATGACCTTATCGATAGTATTATGGGTATCTACAAGATAAGACTAAGGAGCGAACGATGACAGATACTAATCTTTTATCACAACTAGGATCTTACGATGGCTAACTCGTGGTTGCTCTACAAAAGGGTCTGAAAATACAGAAAACTGTCTGACAAGACAGTCCAAAGCCAGTTTGGATAAGTTATATTCCAGCTTGTGGCGTAATTAAAAGAGGTTTGCAAAGTAAAATAAATAATAACAATAGAATTTTAGCAACAAATGATTGAGGCAGTTACTGTCGCAAATTTTGAATTTCCCGTAGGTGCCACTTTAATGCAACTACAATCAGGAGATTGAGGACCATATCGGATACTTAAACGAAAAGTCTGAAAATGTTCAACCCTTCATCATCGTGCATGGCAGTTCAATACTGGACTTTAATTATATTCTCCTTTATTTTGACGGTGTAAAGTTTATAATTAAAAGGTTTTTAAGAGCAGTCGTCATTTGTTTTAAGATCTTTTATCTATTCAATCTTCAATATCCTTTACGTTGTTTCTCGTTTTGGGGTTTTATAGAAACAAGATATTTAAAAAAATAAATAAAAAAGAAATTTGTACAAAAAGTCATATCTTGCTGAACGAGATAAAATCAATGCATATATAATAATTTATTTTAAAATTTTTTATCTCTTCAATCTTCAATACCCATTAGCATGTTCCTCATTGTTAGAATTATAAGAAAATAAAATAAGTTAAGCTATACCTCTAAAGTGATACTCATGTAAGCACAGGAAAAGAGCCCAAAAAGCTCTACCATAAATATACAGTCCACAAAATCTACATAAAACATAATCCACAAACAGCTATCAAAAGCTCTATGTATCTATCCAAAATATTACTCGAATAATAAAGATAGAGTTACTTGCATTGCGACAGTCGAAGAGTTAAGATCTTGTTTTAATTAGTGGTCCTGAGCGTATACCTACACTTATATTGGGGTTTTAAAATAACGAAATACTAAAAATAGTATTCCGTATAAGAACTTACTATGTTCCTTAACGACATAAAAACAATTCTTTTATAAAAATCAACCAATATCTTGGTTAACGAGCTTGTGGCGTAATTAAAGGAGGTTTGCAAAGTAAAATTAATAATAATAATAGAATTTTAGCAACAAATGATTGAGGCAGTTACTGTTGCAAATGTTGAATTTCCCGCAGTTGCCACTATAATTCAACTACAATCAAGAGATTGAGGACCATATCGTATACTTAAAAGAAAAGTCTGAAAATGTTCAACCCTTCATCATCGTACATGGCAGTTCAATACTGGACTTAAATTATATTCTTCTTTATTTTGACGGTGTAAAGTTTATAATTAAAAGGTTTTTAAGAGCAGTAGTCATTTGTTTTAAGATCTTTTATCTATTCAATCTTTAATATCCCTTACGTTGTTTCTCGTTTTGGGGTTTTATAGAAACAAGGTATTTAAAAAAAAAATAAAAAAGATATTTGAAAAAATATAAGAAAGCTATTAAAAAAAAAATAAAAAAGATATTAAAAAAAAAATAAAAAAAGAAATTTGTACAAAAAGTCATATCTTGCTGAACGAGATAAAATCAATGCATATATAATAATTTATTTTAAAATTTCTTATCTCTTCAATCTTCAATACCCATTAGCATGTTCTTCGTTGTTAGAACTATAAGAAAATAAAATAAGTAAAACTATACCTCTAAAGTGATACTCATGTATCGCGCTCACGAACGCGACGTTCAAAAATATTTTAACAATGGACAATATTTGATAGAAAGATATTCAGCCTTGAATAAATTAGTGCGAATTACGGCGTGCGTTTTTTCATGTTTTCAACTGGTTATTCAAACGATTTACTGAATGAAGCATTGTAATATTGGATTAGATTAACTCAATTGAGGGTTTTTTCGTCTGAAATAAATGTGTTGAAAAAAGGAAAAGCACTTTGGAGGAGTAGTAGTTTAATCAGATTAAATCTTTTTGTGCGGTGGAAACACCAAAAAGATTTATTAAATCTAATCTGAGATAAACCTTTGGTGGAAACATAGCATAAGACTTCGAGGGAAACCTAAGAATTGGTGACTTAGTACTAATAAAAGAGGATGGCATCCTTTTTAATGCGTGGTGCGTAGGACGAATTACAGATGGGCTTGTGCGTTCGGTAAAATTGAAAACGGCAACTACCGAGTTGGTTCGACCCGTGCGAGAACTAGTGCGACTACCAGTTCAAGACGAAGACTTAGATAGGGGAAACGAAGCTATTGCAGCCCAAGAGCCTACTCCACATGAAAAAAGACCAGTTCCTGCTAACCAAGAAGATTGATCATCAATCAACATCTAGTTTTAAGATCTTTGTATTATCTGTTTATCAGCAGTAATTCACTCCGTTAGGTGTGGGTGGATGTTAGAATTATAAGAAAATAAAATAAGTTAAGCTATACCCTTAAGGTGATACTTATGTAAACTCAGAATTGTCGTCTCCTCTTTGAATAGAAGAATATTTGTGTTGGTTTATTTAGGAGTGTATTTTGTTTGCAGGCAGAGAAGCAAAGAAATTATATGAATTGGTGAACGAGTTGATCGTGTCGCTTCTGCTTGCGTCATCGTCACCCGTCGTTGGTGTCTAGTTCGTAGCAACGAGTAGAAAAATTATTATTTGCAGAGATTTTCTTGTATGTGAGTGTGAAAAGACAAACGTGTGTAGGTCGTTGCTATATTTTCTTATTGAGGGTAGGTTTTGTTTTTGCTTTTTTTTTAATTGACTTGAAACTTTCTTGCAAAGTTTCGAGGATAGGCTAGGCATATATCTTTTGGTAGATATTTTGATTGAAATTTTCTTGCATGATTTCGGTGGTAAGTATTTTGGTGTGTAGGTATTTGAATTTTTAGATGCAAGGACCTTTCGCAACTTCATCCAAATGGACTCTAAGTCTAAACACTTATACATGCATTTTGAAGAACAGGGAAAGCGTAAATAAGTTACGGGGTATTAAATATCTACTTCATCACAAAATTATGTGGAAAAGATTGAAAAAAATATGGCCCCTCCAGTGCTACCTATGGGTGTCAATGTCTTGTAAAATCTAGAACCTACTGCACATACTCAGTTAGATGTGTTAAGTGCTGAGAGGTGCATGATAAAGGGGAATGCAACATCATAAGGGATATGAGCAGGAGCCTGTGTGAACTGTGGAGAAGTAGACCATCCGGCTAGTTTCTCAGGCTGTCCCAAAAGGGCATATGGAATATCAAGTGTCACCAAGAATGCAGACAAAAGTTGCGAAAAATCAAAAAGAATGATATATAAAGTGAAAACAATTGAAAAAACAATTTGAGCTGCAAGAACAAAGTACTATTTTTGAGGAATTTGAAACGGCCCCATGTAGGGAACCACATCATGATCTGTAGAGAGAGGCATTGGTGGCCACGCCAGGTCAATATAACTGAAGCTAAGAATGAAGTACGTCGACACGTCATAGATTTCATTTATAAAAAAAAACAAAGTTTATGCTACCAACAAACAAAGCAAGGACTAGGCGGTTACAGACGCCAGAGAGCTTGGTCTCGAAGACTGGAGGGGCTTTCGAGGGACCGCAGCCGCCGATGGAAGACCGTAATATCTCAGGCAGAAACCCTCCATGGATCGGGAGCCGGATGAGTAAGTATGTAAGTAAGTACTTAGTTGATAAAAGGGGTGGCAAAACAGTTTGTCAGAAGTTGGCAAAATTTTAGGGATTGGGATCCGTTGATTATGAAAATAGCTAAATCCACCCATTTATGGTGTTTGTCCGAAGTTAAAAATAAAAATAATGTTTTATTTCCTCTTCAAAGATAACACACAAAATGGGTGACCTGTCAAATGATGACAATTGATCTGATTTAGATAAAGACACAAAGGGACCATGATGAGGCTGAAAGCATCAGCAGTGATGAAACACCCAAACGTAAAAGAAGGATAATCACATCATCTTTAGATAATCTATTCACAATGTACTTGTCTAGCAATGATCCGGCAGGTTTCCAAGATGTGATAGACTAGCAAAATTTGAGATTTGTCTTCCACCAAATTCTCAAGAGATGCAAATTCGACCAACTAAGCTTCCAAACTTCGAACAAACCCATAACGATGACAAGAAACCACCACCAGTTCCACCAGCCCCTCCTCCTCCCGCTCCCAAGAAGGAAGAGGATCCATACAAAGCAGAGAAACCGTCCACTTTAAAGCATCACACCATCTCTGTTCGAACACTGATCAGGATCTCATGCTCCGATCTAGAAGCAATGATAACTAAAGGAGTTATACTTACTCCTAAGATTTTGGGTTCCAAACGCTCCATCACAATAGAAACAAAAGGATTTTCTCAAGATGAGGTTACAGCTCATTACATGGGTCAACCAATCCCTGACAATATAGTGGAAATTCCGAGAAGCATTCTAAGAAAGCAAGGAAAACTCAGGTCATATTCAGAGGTCTACATAATGTCTCCTAGAAAAAAAATCAACAAACATCACAATGACTCCACTCACAATCAGAACATTACTAATTGGCCTGGCATTTGTCCAGAAGTACTCTGTCCTACGTGCCAACTACATCTGCAATATACAAGATAAAATTAATTGTAATCAGAGTGGTGTAATTCCACCACGACCATTGAAATCCCATACTTCTCTCATTTAATTGCAGACCAAGAAATTCAGATAACCTCAGTGGTCAACGCTTCACACAAATTGATTGTTAATCATCTCTGTCATTTAGATACCGAGGATGCTATGATTCCAGGAATCCTCAAGCCAACTGATGTTGTTGAAGAATTCAGGTATGTAAGGTCCTTGGGATCTACTCTCATGGTTCATGACTACACCACTATATTGATTTTATGTTAGATTTAAGATGCACATGCCAGCCTGTTGCAATAAGTCATCAAGATTGGACGTGCCAATAAAGAAAATTTATTAAATTGAATATTGTGATGTTTCGATTAAATATCTAAAAGAAAACTCACACCCAGTTTAAACCATAAGGAGTTAGCCTTAGAGGTCTGAGAGTTCGTTTCTTTTTGGTTTTAAGGAATTAAAAGATTTCTATGTATTTTTTGATGTTTTACAATTTTAAGCAAATAAAAGATTCTAGGCGTTGAAGATCCTTTAGTTCTCCTCGCATGTTCAGTAAAGAAGAGGAATATAATAAAAACCGCTCTTATTTTTTAGGAAACCACTTGTAAAAAAAAAAAGAAAACAAAAACAGATCGCAAGTGTAAATCCACATCCCCGCGAATAAATAAATAAATCATTCTGGATAGACCTTAAAGAAATTTGGAGTCAGCAAGTAGTATCTATGTGCTCGTCCTCATTGAATTTTTAATGCTGGGTGCAACCTTTGAAACGGATAGGTTTTATGCGCGTGAAAAAGAGATGGGTAGATTGCACCCCAAATCCACCTATGCGCCACTTTTAAACAATATTCTCGACATAAGCATGACCATTTCTTTTCCAAAACGGTTCACTTTTGACAGAAATCTTCATTTTGTTTTTTTTTCGCTAGAGGAGTGAAGATATTATTATGAGGAGTAATCCGCTTTCAAAGTGCTCCAATTAATTGTGCTGTCGCGTCGTTGTCTACAGTTTAATTTTTATTAATTTATATGAGCAATATCCGTGTTAATATAAACCTAGTGATGTTGATCATCGTAATCGGGTTAAGACAAGTGGATGCTTATTTGAAATTTGTGAAAAATTACAGGAATGCCGTCCAAAAACTGTAGTAAAGGATTTAATTCTAAAATTAAGAACCTTGAAACACAATAAAGAAAAACCAAAATAAACAACTCAAAACGAAGTGGCTCCGGCACAAATGAGTTATATGTACCCACATTATGGTGCTATGAAGAGCTACGGTTTTTGGAAGACACCAACGATAATATCCGCGGTACTTCAAATATGCCCTACTCTTGTGTACAAAATTTTAGTTTTACGTTGCAGAGTGAAGAGGTTGCAGAAACAATGGAAGAGGCACAAGATTATACATAAGCGGGCACATCCACCTTATCGCATTCCGTAAGTTTCAACAAATTTTTCAACCGCGTAACTTTGTAAATATATTTGTATTGTTGTGTTTTCCACATTCAATTTTGATACGGGATAGTTCAACTTTGATCGACGGATAAGGTAATCGGGATGATAAACTACATATAAGTTTATCACCCCGATTACCTTATCCGTCAATGGGATCTAAGACTCACTATTATATTTATAGCTAGTATCGCCCACTGGCCGAAATTCAACCACCAAAAACTGATTTTGATACACTCTGTACTCGGAGTCTAGAGGAGCAAGAGCCAAACAAAAACATCTTCCGCAAAGATTTTTTTTGAAATTAAAGAAAAAAAACTTTTTTTACTTTTTCAATTATATTTTGTTTTTTTTTTTCAAATAGAAATATGACCCAAAATATGGAAATACGTGTCTCAGATATATTCTGCACACCTCCGGAAAAGATTATTGGATATGTGAATTCACATCCGCTATTATTACGTCTAAATTTATTGACTCGACCAACGATGGAAAGCAATAATTGTCCTTGCCAAATCGTTTCTATTGGCGGAATTTAAAGAAACCTAAATGAAAGTGGTAATTTATTGCCTCAAATATTGTCAATGAAGCTGCTTCTTTACAAAAGAATGAGTAATGAATGCAAAAACTTCTTTTCAGTATTAGATATTCTCAGGTGAAATTTCTTGCTCCACGAAAAAATTCTCTGAACCTTTCTTTCGTGCGACTAGTCTAGTGTAATCCAAATCAGCTGTTTGTCAAATCTTTTTCTTTATTTAAAAAAAAAACTAATCACAGTGCGGTGGGTTTATTATATTTCGTTTTAATTTTGTTTTAGGTATACATTTGGCTGTGTTTTTTGTCTCCATAAACCTACATAATAAAAGTTGTGATACTAGTTTTTTTTTATTTAAATTAACCTAAAAGTAAAATTTTAAATTTAAGAATAAAAATGTATAATTCCTAATTTTTGAAATATTCATATAATCGAAATTTATATTTGCAGAGAAAAAAACAACGTCGAACAAAGTTGGAGGTAAGTGCAGAGGAAGCCGTCAAAGCAGCTAAGAAATTGTTAGCACCTTGTCAAACAAGCCAGTCTCAACCCTCCAACCATTTCTGAGCAACCTAGAATAAGAGCTAAATGTGCTCAAAAATGAAGACTTGTTGAGGGAAATAAGGTGGAATTTACTCGAAGTTGTAAGACACGAGCAAGCTAAACAGAAACTACTAGAAACATAACCATAGTGCCAACACGAGTAAGCTCCAACGAATGTCCAAAAACAAACGATGTACTTAAGTAGTATTACCAAAGGGGCTTCTTCCTCTTTCTTCCTACAAGGTATGTATATGGTTGAAAGAGAAATGTAAATATAAACCAAGAGAAATATAGGTTTTAACATTTCTTACTCAAGCAATTGAATTGCTTGACCTTCAAGACATTTGATTGACTCAATTTTATTCTTTTCTTATTTAGGAACTATTTCATTTTGTAATAAATTTATTTTTTTAGAAGTTTTACTTAAACTAAATGATATCCTTAATAGGCATAACAGAAACAAAAAAAGCATATAATAAAAACTGTACTCAAACCACGCATTAAGAAATTCACACCGACGAAGTAAAATAAGCACAAATACACTGAAAAGACAAAACGAAAAAAGGAGAAAAACAAGTGGCTAAGCAATTGGCGCCTCCGCATTGCGCTTTCTAATTTTCCATCCTTCTCTTTGGTAAAAGGCGATTTCTCAGAGAGGGTGGACCAATGTGGATCCTAATTAATACAACCTTCGAGACCATGCTCTTCCACTTCGTTTGTTCACCGCTAAGTGGCAACTTCTCCACAACATACACTTACAATAATTTAACATCCAAATCCATCATAAAAAAAGGTTATCTTTTTCCAAGGAACGTACATACATTATGTGTACCTATTCTACATAGCAGATACAAAATTGAAAAAAGGAGACAGAATTACATATGTAGGTGTGTTCGTGGGATGGTTGTCAACAGTAAGAAAGTTCCAGTTCGGTTCATCGTAGTTTCGGTCAGCGTCGCTAGTGATCGTGAATTAATTTTTTATTGTTTAAACTCAAAAGTCCAGTATTGGACACATAAAAAAAAAGAAAATGAAAGTTTAGAAAAAAAGATATACAAAGAAAGATAAAACAAAACGAGAGTTCTAATAAATTCCGGCAGTGATCCGTTATCTAGTTTAGTGTGCTTTTCATGAGCAAAAAGAAAAGAAAAAAGGAAAAACATAGCTACGGAAAATAAGACAAAGTATTTTAGTTTTGACTTTGGGGCTTCTGTTAAGTATGAGTGAAGACAGGAACACAGGTGAGTGTGGAGTAGTTCTGCCACACTCCATGGGAGGGTATAATAGTTACTCAGGTTATACGGTCATCTATACAACTCAACGTAAGACGATTTCCTTCGTGTTAGTTTTGACAACCATAATTCGGGCTCCGAAAAAATTCTTTTTTTGGTTGAAAATACTAAATCCAACAACATCTCGGATTCTGGTCTGAAAAATTTGTAACACCGTCTGTTCGCTAGTGTCAAGATCCTTCCCCACTGACGAGCTGAGAACGAGCAACCACTAGCAGACCTCCGACATCTTCAGTGAACAAACAACCTTCCGGGATTCGGCCTCGACTGGCGAATGGGTTTTGTGTGACCATTCGTCTTAAAGGTGGAAGACCTGAAGGAAGTAAGTTTATTTACCGATCGAACCATATGAACACATTGGATGTCGATAAGGAATTGGCGCTTTTGTCATCTTCGAATCTGTGTTGTTTTCCGATTGTTTTAAGATCGAGGATTTGAGGAAGGTTCACAAAGTAAGGGATCATTGCGTCATGAAACGTTTCACTGTTTCGGAGAGATGCGAACTGCTTAAGGAGTTCCTTTAAACTACTCAAAAAGCTGATGATAACATCGTTGGTGATGATGAGGAGGCAAAAACAACTGTTATGTCTACATTCCCTCAAAAGCACCACTGGGTCATGTCGATGGTTGGCATTTCTGCGCATTTCTATTATGTTAAACAAAAACTATCACTAATTATATGTGATGCAGAGGGATCAGGATGGGAAACATCGAGAAAACCTCTTCAAATTCCAAGAAATCTATTATATATTGCCTCTTTTAGTGACAGCAAAGCCTTGATATTTAAGACATATTACTCCAATAAAGAAGGCCTCAAAGAACAACTCAGATTACTTCAATATTATTGTCATGATGTAACTATTTTCAGATCCTGCTTCTCTTCTCTAGGATCAACAGAAATATTTTTAGTAGGCAGGCACTTTTTGAGAAAGGCAGTAGTTGATTATTCCTCATTAATCACAAAAAATCTCAATATTGACATTTCCAAAGAATATATGGCTGGATTAATATATCTTCTTCTAAAATATAGCTCTATAAAATCACAAGAAAATACTCATACCTTATATGCCTCAGCTCTTCAACACCCGTTGAGAAGTCAATGTAATTCTTTTACCATTATGCCAATTATATCGCCATAACAGAATAGAGAATCGGACACTCATAAATATTTATTTTCATATAGCTTCATTAGAGATTGGACAACAAATACTCATCTATTCAAATTCAATCAGGGTTTCAGAAAATCTACAAAAATAAATTTTACTAAGTTTGCGTCTAAAGTGATTTCATGCTATTTAATAATTCTCTTGAATCATCCAGATATGAATTGTTCATCGTTAAACATGATTTTGGATTCCGGTTCAGCCCTTTTTTATGGCACTGGGGATCATCATTGGAACTCCATAATAGAAAGCACATCCAAAATCAATTCTCTTAAAGGTGCCAAATTCAAACTTTCACATGTGATTCCTACATATAAGAAGAAAGAAATTCTGAACAAAGCAGCCTCATTATCACATCCTATCAAAAAAGATGTGATATTCAAAATTAAAGTAAATACTTACCCTATATTTGACCCTCAAATTTCTGTTAACAATATCAAGTTCAGTTGAAGATTTACACCAGATCAACTCGCCAACAATTATTACACCAATAAAATACTCCTTGCGATAGATCCAAGAAGAATAACAACTCCCATCACTGTCATCCGGGAAATATGGTACCAAAACCCAAAAAATATTAAGGAATCCAAGCACAGGACAGCATGATCAGTTGGGCAAGGTGAATTCCATCGTGTGCTCTCTCTCTCCTTACAAGAATAAACAGGCTTTTCTTGCAATACCTCGATTCAAGTTGAAGGATTTAGTTGTTTTTTTTTTTGAGGAAGCAGGTGCGGTAGTAGAAGAATAAAATATACCTACGAATAATCTCGCACATGTAAACAACGATTTGACCATTGCTGGTGCTAGAACGTATATACCAAAGAAAAAACACAGATTTAAAGTTCGTAAATTTCAAAGTTGGTATCCCGTTACAACTTTAAATTACCATTATGTGGTGGAAACCTGGATTTTTAACGAAACAACAAATGAATAAATACTAAATACATCTGAGTTTTCTGGGTTTCGTCATTGTTGTGAACAGGCCTCTACATTGGAACAGGCCCCTCTGAAACAGGCCGCGCAAATATAATGTAGCCATCTCCTTACGGCTAAGAGCTAAATATAAATTTGCCACAATTGTTTTAAAATGGCGATTTCTCGTCATTCTGACTGCGACCTGCTATAATTGAAGTTATCTTTTTTCATTTTTCAAATAAAGCTTCCAAAACAACTATTATAGTAATCTTCTATCAAAATTATAAATACCAATTTGTTTAAAATTTAATTTCTTTTAGATCTTATTTAATTGCACGTTGCACTTTAAATGCACATGCTATCTATTATATTGTAAAGCAGAAATAATCTTATATCTTAATAAGTAAAGACACTGTAAGTTAAAATTTAAGAATTCAATTATGTATAAATTAACCTAATCATTGAATTAAATCTTGGTTTTGTAATTCATCTCAAGAAATCCTTTGTTTTTTCTACATTGAGAGGATTAACTAAAAGTCTTTTACGTTGCCAAGTGCCGCAATATAACGTAACGTTTTACCGGTTGTGGCTGAAGTGCCGCAATTTTTCCAGCACCGGTTCTTTTTGCTTAGTGCCGCAACAGTCATGATTGCCATCAGAAGAGGCGGTGGTTTTCATTTGGCAGCTTCTATTGACATTGGAATTTTATCTCCAGAAGACAACAATGAACAAATGTGTGTTTGCATCGAAGGCAAATATTACTGTAAATTATTGATTTTTTAAGTTATATTTCACCAGATTAATGGCTTAATCCAATTAATGTTAATGAATCTTATGAGAACTTATGTGCCCATAATTTAAACTACAAGCGATCGATAAGCCTAAGCGCTTATAATTATTACATAACGATTTTGGAGTTGGACAAAGATTACCGTCTCTTAACCGTAAGACCAAGTACAAATTAATAACCGTCGAATTCGAGTTCGTCGATTGATCTATTTATAACTGGGGCAATTACATTTTTCCAAAAAAACATGGACAATTTACTTATGCGGTTTTGGTAATTGCACGATCCCTTCAGAAGTAGAATCAAAATTTAATTTAATTATTAGCAGCAGATGATATTGCTTGTATTTCGTTAACTTCGAAAGCATCACTGATTTGCCCGTCCTCTACACGCAGAAAAAAATTTTAACCGAGTGCGTTAAAAGTAGTCTCGGGTAAAAACTACGTAGTGCATAAGATTAAAATTAACATAGTCACCTCGGTTAAACTAAATTGTTTAAAATAAACTACAAAGAAGATTTAATTAAACGAAGAAATTTGTTATATATTTACCGAGAATTTTTTTAAGATTCGCAATTTGTAAGATTGTTTATTTTAAACGAGTAGTTCGTTTAATTTAAATAATTGCATTAAGTTAATCTGCGACACCTCTGGTTTAACATTAAACAATCATCTTTTGTTTAAATTAAACAATCTTGATTTTTTTAATTTTTGCTATAAAGGGAAGACGCTGAAATCAAATACGTATATTCATTCATTTCTCTGCTGCGGACGTAGACAATTGCAGAGGTAAGAACTGTGTGACTTTTACCTCGGTGGTTACTTATTGTGACGTTTCGCAAGCAGAGTCGGTCTGTTTTATTACAACCTCTGGCCTTTTCCAAGGGTTTGGTGAAATAGGGTGATTCGCTTCCAAAGCATTTCATTTTTTAATAATAATTCTGATAAGTTTGACAGTACCTAAATTGCTTTTTTTGTTACGAAGTTCCTTTTGTTATATGTAGGTACATATTTGTAGAATTGGTTTGCTTCTGAGTGGATAAGCAACCAGCACTTCTACTAATTCCATTCCTGCTATCGGTTGTTACGCTTAAGTTGAAGGGAAGGTTCAAAAAAGGTGTGGAGATTTTCAAAATCAGAAGTTAGGGAAGGATTCATAACTCACGTGACTAGTGATGCGGGAGTAAAGAAGCCATTACTTTGTGGAAAAATAAATTGAAGGAGCTAGATCTGACGCTACAGCTGTTTACAATTATTGTTCTTGAAGCGGTAGATACTTGCTTAAAATAATTTTTGCTTAACTATTATGTGCTTTGAAAGTAGAATTCCTTGGGTGATCTTCCGTCCAGTAGGTATCGATGGAGTATGGAGGAGAAGATTTAACAACGAGCTTTATGGGCTTTTCAGCGACTTCGACTTAGTCAAAAAGCTGAAAATACAGCGGCTGAGATGGCTGGGACACGTGGAGCGTATGGACACCGACGCACCAGCCCGACAAAATTTCGAATCTACACCTGATGAAATAGTTTCAGGTGTGGCAAGAATCTGTATATACTGAGAAAGGTGCTAATTATAGATTCAGATTACAGAAGATGTACTTGAGAAACAAAAGTAAGTATAGTTTTTGAAAGAAATCTACTTTATACAATAATGTTTCGAAATCTTGAGGAAATCGTTATCCATTTCGACAATTCTAATTGAAACAATATAATCGTTTATTGACAAATATGAAATTCTGCTTTAAATTTTAGGTGATTCCAACCTTTTGATTCAAAACTTCTAGGATATATGGGTACATGCATAGGACGCATTCATTAAGGCTATGCAAGTATTTTAGGAATAATATAAATTTTCTTTATTTTTGTAAATCTTTAGTTATGATGCTCCAAAAAGGTGTGGAGACCTTCAAAATCAGAAGTAAGGGAAGGATTCATAGATCACGTGACCAGTGATGTGGGAGTAAATGAAGCCATCACTTTGTGGAAAAAAAATTAAAGGAGCTTAATCTGACTTTACAGCCGTTTATAATTACGGTCGCTGAATCACTTACTGACATTAAGTCATATTTTATAATAGTAAATTAAATAAAATACTATATACTATAATGCAGTAAATTGCAACATAGACTTTAAGTCCAAAATACCAAGTGTAAACCAGCTTCATCTTCGCTTCGGATAGTTGCCAACATTCGGAAGCGGAACAAATAGAAACGAAGAAAAGAGAAAGATACATCCGGCATTTAGATATATTCTGACGCCGCTGATAGGCAGATCGAAAAGAAGACCGCCATTGTTGAATCTAAAAGATAAAAGTTTATAACTCGTATCTATAGTTTTTACTGACGACAGTAATTAAAAGATAATTTTGTGTCATTTCAATAACTACTGTTGTTGAAGCAGTAGATACTTGTTTAAAAATAATTTGTGCTTTAGTATTATCTAACTAGTTTTAAGTAGAGTTTTCGAACGCAATATATTTTCACTAAGGACGTTTGTTATTTTGCTGTAAGATTGACGAAAATGCATTTTGAAATATTTGACAAAAAATACAATTTAATTTATTATTCAAGGTTAAATTAAGACAATGTTCAAAAAGATTCTTCTTAATTAAAGTTTAATCAAATTTTAAAATACTCTTTTCAGCTTTTGAAGAAACCTTGCAGCATTTCTACTAATCCCATCCCTTCCACCGGTTATAACGCGTAAGTTGAAGGGAAGCTCCAAAAAGGTGTGGAGACCTTCAAAATCAGAAGTAAGGGAAGGATTCATAGCTCACGTGGCCAGTGATGTGGGAGTAAATGAAGCCATCACTTTGTGGAATAAAATTGAAGGAGCTTAATCTGACTTTACAGCCGTTTATAATTACGGTCGCTGAATCACTTACTGACATTAAGTCATATTTTATAATAGTTAATGAAATAAAATACTATATACTGTAATGCAGTAAATTGCAACATAGACTTTAAGTCCAAAATACCAACAGTGTTAAGAATTATTCCACATGTGAACGCAGCCACCAACCTAAATGCAATTTGTTTAAAGCTTTATATTCAAACTACTTTAGAACACCTCCTAAATTTAACTTTTTATGTTGTAAGCCTGTATGTTAACTTTAACTCTCTAATGTTGTCAAACTGTAATCTCGTCTCAAGAAAGAAGGAGGTGAAAACCATAGTAAGTTTTTTAATGCAATAATTAATCTTAAATTATTTATGTAATCTTTTTTCTTTGATAGAAATAAATGTTTGGTAATAAAACCGCATCACAGCCGCTGACCTTTTTATTCCATATTATATTTAAATACCCCTTCGAGACGGGACAAACAGCCTTATTCATTAGATTCCACTTAACAGATGAATAGTTATACACTGAATAAGGACTTATATAGCCACTATTCAGTGTAACACCAATTCTTATTCATAAAACATTTTCCTACAACGCTTGTGTCAAATAAAGTACCAAAAAGGGAAAATCTATTACATTTTACTTGCATATCAAATATCAGCTGTTTGTGAAAAATCAATAAAAGAATAATACTGCCAGTTCGGGTCTTTTCAATTTCAGTGTTGATAATTATAATTTTGAAGTTTTCTTGTGTCCTTTTTAGTAATAATTAATTAATATTTCAATAAAACTAAGCTATTTAATCTCTTATTAGTTTATTGATCAAATCTTCGAATAGCAATTCATTTAAAAAAATATAAAATTGTCTTAAATTATTTATTTATTTACCTATTTATTTTCAAATTAACTAAACTGTGCTCAGTAAACATTAAAATTACAAATTTAAAAGTAAAGGAAAAAAATAATAACACCGTAAATGTAAATTTTTTAAAAAACAAGTAAGTTTTATATAAATTACCTATCTACTATTCAATAATCTAATTAAATTATGTTTTGTCTTTTGAAAAGTTTCAATAAATTGGGACCCCTTAAGAAGTTGAGAATTTTCAACGAAACGTAGGGTGTAAATATGAAATTGTTTTAATTTGCATATAGAGATGAAGATCAAAAAGCCCATATTTTTATAAAATTAAGCTATTTAATATTTCGTTTACTCAGTGAATTTTTATTAAAAGGAAAAACAAATCAACCCCCATTTTTCCTGCTGCGACGTCGGCGGCTGCCACAGATCCATTCCGGTTAGATTTTTTTAGTTTTTTTTTTTTATATAATACAGTTTTCGTTGTTATTGTTTATAGTAGGTATGCATATGTGCATAAATTAAATAAAAATGTTTGAGATAAAAAACTGTTTTGTTGTTTTATTTCATTATTCTTTTCGCTCGCAGTTTTTATTGGGAAGAATAGGTTATGCATGTGTGTATAAGTATACATATCTGATTATTTCACTATTGGGAGGATATTAGTGACATTTCGATACTTATATATCCTTATATTGCCACTATTCAACCTCCAAATGCGTTTAGCTTATTATGAGCCTATGTTACGTTGAATAAGTTTTATGAATAAGGTTTTCGCGTTCAGAGGCATTATAACGAGTGGATAGCGCTATACACTTGCTATGATGCGTTTATGAATAAGGCTGCAAGTGTAAACCAGCTTCATCGCTTCATCTTTGCTTCGGATGGTTGCCAACATTCGGAAGCGGAACGAAAAGAAACGAAGAAAAGAGAAAGATACATCCGGCATCTAGATAGATACTAACGCCGCGGCGTTGGAAACTTCGTTTTCATAGAAAATACCATGGATAAATTTGGGTACTTGAATATTCTTAAGGAAAACCTACATTCAAGTGCCAAAAAACTGGGTCTCGACAGCAACTTTATATTCCAACAGGGCAATGATCCAAAACATACATACATCCATCGTGGTAAAAGAATGGTTGCTGTACAATGTTCGTACGCAAATTAAACATCCCGCTCAGTCTCCAAATCTCAATCCTATTGAGCACCTGTGGGATCACCTAGAAAAAAAAGTTCGTCAGCATACAATCGCCAACAAATAGACCTCAAAACGATCCTATTTTAAGAATGGAACAACATTTCTCCAGATACGACCGCCAAGCTTGTCCATTCGATGAGATACAGATTGCAGAAAGTTATCAAGAACAGAAGAGGTCCTACTAGTTATTAGAACAAACAACAAAAGAACTTTAGTTGCGCGGACAGATACCGGCAACTACTGTCGTCGACGTCGTAACATAGAGGAGCGTCATAGTTTTACAAGCATTTTGCTTTGTTTAGTAGAATATAAGGTGAATTTTGTACTCTCATTTCATTTGAAATAAATTTGGAGAATTTAATTTTGGCATGCGATGCACTCGTCGATTTTCATGCATTGTTCAAAGAATAATCCACGAAGAAATTAAAAATTGTCATTTTGAAGCCTATCGGGTTGAACTTCAAGCACTTTGGCAAGATGTTAAAAAATCGTACAAAGAATTTTGTTTGTGCGGCGGCAAAAAACGATCTCAAGACGCACCAATTGTGCTACTTTACTATTTAGATTTATCAAAATAAATGCTTGAGATACTGAAAAAAAGGATTTTGATACTGCAGCGGACAATGCTCAGTCATCGGACACTTATATTGAATTTCTTAGCGAAATTTTAGAGGCCACGGGGCCACACGAGGTCCAACCAAAAATTAGTGCGGTGAAAGGAGTAAAAGTGACAGTGGGCATAATATGGCGCATTCCACCGTGAGAAATATAAATATTAAGTGACAATTTTCTCAAATGGCCGGCATTTAGAGACATGATTACCGCACTTTACATCCAACATGCAAAATTAAATCCCGTTCAAAAACTTTTTCACTTGCGTGCTGCAACTAAAGATCATGCCTTAAGTATTGTCTCTAAATTGGAAATAACAAACGATGATATCGAGACTGCCTGGTCGGTTCTCAAAGAATACTATGAAAAAAACGACTTCTTATGAATAATCATTTAAGTATTTTGCTTCGTCAACGGTTGAATCGTCAGCCGCATTAAAGAATTTGCAGAGCAATATCAATGACGCCATCATAGCTTTAGGGTCATAATATCAAGGTAAAGAAGCGGGAGGTGTTGATAGCTTACCTACGTGTGTGCAACTCAGGACACGTTTAAAAATAATAACGCAGATATTCAGCTGCGAAGACAGCAGAGAGCATTTGGCAGTGTATAGTAATTTTTGTATAAAAATTATTTCTTTTATATGTGTCGTTGCTGCATTGCATTGTATATATAAATTTGCCAAAAATATCTCTGAGTTGAGCAGATGCTAAGTAACCAAAATGAAAATCACTCTAAAAACAAATGAGCCCACAAACTTGAAACCGTACCGTGTAGCTTGTGCATTAAATTTATAACTAATCTAAAACCTTCAATTTAAAACAAGCACATGTAAAACTCTTGTTATACAACGCTTATCAAAAAGCTCTTTTGTTATTAAAATAATTTTGCAAACTTTTAGAGTATAAAAGAACGGCCACCGGGAAATGTTATTTCACAAACTCTTGCGACTGTGACCAGTTCGGCTAAATACTTTAGCCTCTGAGATAATCAAAAGAATTTGTATGTATGTAAAGAAAACCCAAGAATCTTCGTTTATCGTTTTAAATAAAACGGCGCTTGCCATTTAAAATATATATCAACACGCTGTACTGTTTTATTCTCGTTTATGCTTCCACTCTATCTTCGTTGTTGCTTCACTAGCGTTCTTTACTCTGTGGTAAGAAATCTCCACATTCACCCTCACTCTCATTCTCTACAAAACGTAATAAATTTTTTTCTGTGTGAGTAATCGGCTTATTTTTTTTATTTTGCAGGTTACTATTTAGATCTATCAAAATAAATACTTGGAATACAGTAAAAAGGATTTGGATAGTGCAGCGGTACCATGCTCAGTCATCGAATACTTATATCGAATTTCTTAGCGACATTTTAGAGGCCACGGGGCCACAAGAGGTCAAACCAAAAATTGGTGGTAGTTTTGTGCCTTCTGGAAGTGGCATGTCCGATTACCTTTGCGAGTGGGAACTCATGGATGAAATGGAATTTCTTTGAGCTTCCATAAAACCAAGGCGGTTAGTAGATTAAATTTTTTGTAGTGTTTACATTTTCTTTATTTTTTATTAAAGAACACTCAGCAACGCGACAGTAACTCCCGAGTCCGAGGGAGCAGCACAGTTACTCAATGACGATAGTGCTGACATAGTCTCAGAAGAAAACTTCAATACATCTAAAAGAAAAAGCTGATTTGATCGAATTTGGACCAAAAGCCCAAAAGATAGAGTTGGAGGTTGCACCTGCCGATAAAAGTGACGGCGAATTTTTGGTCTCCATTCAGAAACTAATGAAACATTTGCCACCCGAAGTGAAGGACACGTTTAAAAATGGTAACGAAGTTATTCAGCTGCGAAGACAGACAGTGTATTGTAATATTATAATATTGTATTTAAATGTGTCGTTGCTGCATTGCATTGTACGTAACCAAAATTAAAATCACATTAAAAACCAATGAGCTCACAAGCTTGAAACCGTACCGTGTAGCTTTCGCTAAAAGACCCATAGTAGCAGATATAATTGTTGAACTTCTGCAACATGACATTATCCGCACTCCAAACTCGTCGTATACCCTTCCATTCATCCTGGTGTGGAAAAGAAAAATGCCGAGCACCGACTCTGCGTGGAATATCGAGTCTTAAATCTAAATACCGTATCCTATGCCAATAATGGAAGAAAAATTTGCGCAACTAGCCAGAGAGCGATCAATTATACTGGACCAAAACCTCAAAAGTTCGATCGTAAAAATTCACAATCCTGATATTTGTATAATTCCAATTTGTAACCTTACTAACCTATCTCATTTATATCGTTCCTAAACGTCAGTGAAAACATATATCCACCGATCTTAAAATATTTACACCACACTTACACCTAGCTCACTACACCTTCTATGACTTCTGACTTTTTCAGTACTCACATGTACACCGAGTCTCTTACTTGTGATTCTTTCCTTATAGGTCCCTCAACAAGTCGCAGGCCCGGCAAGAAATCCAAGAATAGAGACTCATCTTCTTCACTATCCTCAGAAGAATCGGAAATTGCAACACCTTCCACCAGGAAACCTAGGACCACTAAGAAGCAAAAAATGAAGCCTGAGGACAACCCTCCTTCTCCTCCCGGACCAACAACCCAGAGGCATTTGAAGAGCATCTTGAATCTTTACAAAATATTTAAGACACATCAGAGGACGCAATCATAAACTTTGCACTTGCAGGAGTCCAAGTCGATCAGGATTAATCCATGAATTCCAAACAACAACCAATAACAAGATAAATTATAAGCTTTTAATTCTAACAACAAAGAAATATTTAACGCACAGGAAAACATCCTGGTGAGAATTTCACTGTTGCCCGCAACTTTAAGTCATCAAATGCAGAACTGCAAAAACAGCATAATGCAAAGGTTTGCATAAATGTAGCAAACGTAAAATCATGACAAACGTCACCTGTATGTCAACTTCTTGTCAAATTGTCATACTTCAATCATAATTCTACCATCGCCACAATACAAGTATTTTGCAAGTAAAAAAAGAGTGTTGTGCTTAATATCTTTCATTTTAAGTTTTTATTTCATTAAAAAAAATACTTAAAGAGGCTTATCAGTCAAATAGTCTCCGTGAGAATTAGATGAGAAAGGGCTCTCGACGTTTACATGCACTTAGGAGCCATTCAATAACAATGCACACACACTGAAATAGCAAATAACTAGAATGTAAAGCTCATTGCATCTGCGCAGACAGCTCTCCAAAAAGGAGCAGAAAAGGAACCACACAACCAAGAAAGTTTTCATTCGATTAACGAACTCCAAATCTTCAAGAGGAAGATGCCAAGAATCTGCAACAGAAAACATTACAGAAACGAGAATCTCTACAGAGAAGCAAAGATTTTACCGCTGGACAAATACTAAGTAAATTCGGCAAAGAAGCTAGTGCAGAAAACCGTAAATCACCCTAATCTAATGAGAAGGATGGCCACCGAGCAACAACATCCCAAGCCGAGGTACCCCAGTGTGATGGAAGCCCTGGATGCCAATATTTTCATCGACAACGAAGAAACAGCCGTTTTCTTCTACGCTGACACAGGATCAGCCAACAGCCGTGGCTAAAAGCCAACTCTTTCCACCAAACCACACCTTAACCACCAATGGGGACAACCGGGCGATGGATTTGAAATGGCATAATTAACTGACATCCAATTGAAGAAATTCATCGCAGCTATGCAGTAACTGCACGGCCAGATTTAATGGCAAACGAAGACCTGAGCCTGTAGAGGCATTCATAGCAATGGTAAACGTATATACAGATGTTGATGGAATTGATGACAGTTATGCCATAAAAGGCTTCCTTCTTCTCCTACAAGAAGGCGCAGTTTATTGGTGTGAAGGCTGAGGCTGAAACCTGGCAGGTGTGATTACTCTGCTGCGCAATGCTTATGCTCCTGAGAAACCAGCATACAAGATTTATATGGAATTTATTGATTCCAAGCAAAAGCCAACTGAGTCTACAGATGATTTCATTATAGCCAAAAGAAAATTTCTCCAATTTCCAAAGAACCAATGATGCTGGATATGGTTAACGGATTGCTCAGCATCCAAAAACACGACGCTGTCTCTAGAGAAAGTATGAAAACGTAGCAATAATTGCTAAACAACGCTAGAGCAGTTTAAATGTCCATTTTTGAGAAAAAGCAACGTGGAAATCCAGCTGATACCAACAGCGGTGCAACTATTGCAAGTATACCGGTCACACAGCAGCGAACTGTCGTAAAAAAATAAAGAATAAAATAAATAAAATTGCTGCATCAAGCAGTGAACCAGGAATACACGGCTATAAGTGCAAGGCTTCTGGTTTCGTACGGTCTTATTGTCCCAAATGCAAAGATTAGCCAAATGGACCATCAACGGTTTGTTTTAACTGTCTTAAACTCTCGGCACCGATTTGCCTATGAGCTATGATACGAATAGACTTCTTAGAGCAAAAATGGTATTGTCCTAGATTTGGGTCAAAGAGTTTGATACCAAAATCAAAAGAAATTTAATTTCTACGACACCACCCATATGCTTTTGTTAGCATGAGCCACAACGATGGACGCCAGTAAAAAACAAGGATTATAGCAGTCCATCAAAAACGCCATTAAAAAACCCAATACTCCATCTCAAAATAATGAATAGATATTCCCCGAGATTTATCCAGCATGTTTTCCAAAGTTAACTTAGAACTACTGATCTAACAACGGAACGAAAACCAGAGAATTATTTCCCTGCATTCGTAAGAAATTAGGAGGAAATTTATCTAGAACCATGGTGCACAGATCCTGTCAGTAGATACATAGCTAAAGCAGACGGCAGTTAAGCCATGTCCTTACGGATTTTGATATTTTCGAAAGCTAATCCAATGCAGGAAGCAAAAAGAAAAAGAAAAGTTTGACGAGTTTTATGATTCAGTCTTTAAACTCACTAATAGTCCTCGAATACCACTGGCAGAACCTGAGTTAGTGGAATCTTTAACTAGAAATCTTCGTCAAGAATTGGATCTCAGACTATTACAAATTCCTATTCATACTGTGGCAGATTTATGAAAAAAAGCCGAGAACGTTTCAATCAGGATATAGCTTTAAAGATCTATGGGATCCTGATTTATTTTTAAAGTATGTATTTGATGTTGTTATCATCAAAAAAAAAACCTTAGTCAAACGGCATAATAAAAGATTAAATTATTTATACAATTATTATACAAATTTAAAACTTTACGTTCGAGACAAAAGCAGAATTAATGCAAACGTTATCCTTGAGAGCAAATATCTCTTCAAGACACGAGTTACGTACAAGATCCAATCCCAGAAAATGGGAAGTCACGTGTATCTCTCATGATGAGCACTTCGGTCGAAGCAAATGAATTTTCGGTGGCGCAGCTGCGCGAGTGGTTGCAGCGGGCGGCCGGCACGCGTCTCGGAGTGCCAAGCAACGGGACTAGGTCGGCACTAGTTTTGTGTCAAAACAATGTCGCCGCCTAAAGATATTTCAAATAGAATACCCATGGAACAAACCTAAACGTTAAAGAAAAAAGTCAAAATTAAAAGCATTGCTTTGATTGGTCAACCAATAGGAAAAGACCTTCTGTCGACAAGAAACTTTAAATTAAACCAAAAGAAGATGATTTCGGTGTGGACGAAAAAAGATCAAAGGCAGCGGTCGCCGTGGTAAAATCACAGATTTTTAAACACACTTATAATTTTTTTAACTAGTATCACATTAATAATTTCTAAATCTAGTACATTAATAAAGTCTAATGTCCTAAATTGCTTAGTTTTATTTAATGTTTATTGCCTTCAACATAAGGGATCACTTATATTTGTGAATTGCATTATAATATTGGTCCTTCGAAAGGAAAGAAACAGTGAATAAAGCGTAACCAAGGCTTCTGACATTGATTTTTTTTTTAAATCAAAATTTAAATTAGCAAAGTGTAACCAATGCGATAAACATTGGTTTGTAACATTGTAACAAATGAATAGGAAAAAACGTTATTAAGGCTCTTAACACTGATTAATTAAAAAAGAAAAGTGTAATTAAAATATAAAAATACAAAAAGAAAGCCTTCAACGCCTCAATGCTCTATTTGCAGAGTTCGACCAGAATCATCAAAAAATATTGCCTTCAGTAAAAAGACACACCGTACGTGCAGAGAGACACGTACACAAATATCAAGGGCGATGTAGGAAGAGTTTATGAGAATATTTGAAATCATTGTTCCAGTCGTTGTAGATGTCTTAAAAATGAGAGTGGGTGCCAGCAAGCCCACCGAAAGGACGAACAATGTGCAAAATCAGAGATTGAAAAAGTTGAATCTAAAAACCAATGCCATCTTAGACAACCTTGAGGAATTTGAGGACACGTTTCAAAATAACTCTAGAGAAATTTACGAGTACCAACAAAAATTGTTGCTGGAACAACTAAGGACCATAACTGATCCTTATGAGGAGTTCATGTCCAATGCATCAGAAGAAGAATTTAAGATATCATAGTATATAAAGATATAAGACAAGACATCAATAGGTTCCTTCATCTAATGACATCAAAGCTACCAAGTATTGAAATCAACAACAAGCCAACAGAAGGAAACACCAAGCCAATACTTCCGAGGATTGAATTTTCTGAAGCGTAGAAAGATTATAAAATTATGGAGCCAACAAATATTACAGTTGAAGTTCAGGACATGTTTTAGCGGTACTCGTTCTGTCTGGATGATTACTTCGGGATTTAAGAAGAACGTTAAGAGCAACATTTTATTATCAATTATGTGGAGGATGAGCAATGGGTGCCAGTCGTATTAACACCGATTTTACAAAAATTGTACAAAACAAAATCAGAATTAAACTTAAAGGAGTTGATGGACATGATGCGGAAACAATTCGAGACCACAACTTCTATAATGAGCAAGCGAAGTTTTCTTTTTTACTAAGCAGGTGCCGGAGGAGTCTGAAACCTTTAGCTGCCGTGAGTGTAGTGTAAAAAGGAAATTTAGAAGTTATGTGTATGACAGCTCCCTCGCAGTCAGGAGGATACTCAAATGGAATGCTATAGTGTGCAGAGCATAATTATTGGAAACAAGATGAAAAATAAGGAAATCTACATCCCTAATCATTACTGTGAAAGAACGCCCTTAAGTTTCCTCCAAAAGATCGAAGGAATCAGATCTTGCAAAACAGCCCCACCTAGCCGACGAACGTATGTATTTTCATCGGATATATGTAGTGTTAAAAATAAAAGTAAAGTTTTTAAAAAGAGACAGAACAGAAAGTAGTATTTGAAGTACGAGTAATAAAGAACAGTTTATAGTAGTTAAAAATCGCTTCATGTTTTTGTTTCAAGGGTGTTAGAGGAATCCTACAAATGGGGGCTCAACCGGGATAAGTGATTTATACCTGTTGTTCGGTCAACCACCGTTGACCTAGAAATTAGGTGTCAACCGACCAGCCATCATCGCTTCATCAGCAGAATGTACCTTACTACATGGTACATTCCTCCACCCGCCTACAGCCAAGTCATCATATCGCACATTCGATGCTGCCCTGTACAATGCGCAGTCCAATGGTCATCAAAATGTGTCGAATTAAATTGCCATCGAATTGCGACTCATTTCTATGTCACCCAACACAGATCCATACTAGCGGTATATACACACAGAGGTATATCAGTACCATATGCGGTATCGTCACCCCAGCCAACGACCGATACATCACACACTCTAGGTAGAGTGTCTTCAAATCGCCAACTATACAGCTACGAGTATATAGCAGATACACAGCACATACCATGGGTATGGCATAGCAGGTACGCTTAGCATACCATGGATATGGATTGCGGTTCATAGAGTCACCAACTCATGGCTGTGTCATCGGATACTTATTGTCGCCAGTCAATCGTCGCTGCCCTATATTTATGATGGATAAATACAGCAGTGCACTGGGCGATCGGGTATAGTTCTAGGAAGAACAAATAAACAACCACTGAGAATGGCTAACCCACAGATGACGATCCCACGGATCTTCACCATTGTTGCTGGTGTCGGCACATTCTTTCTGGTGTGCCGTTGGGTATCCAAGGCATGGGCCTGGTACCAGGTACTTGACTTCCTGCACTTGTGGGAGTTTTGGTGACGCTGCGGTTCTACGGCATGGACGATACTTCTTCTGAGTTGCTGGCGGCTGGAGACGGACAGATATTGTTCTAATGTGTGCCCTAACCGACGTGGTCTTCGCTCTTGTTCGCTGCTCTCGTTTATTATAACATTTAATTACTAGTCAATAAAGCTTAATTATCAGTAAAATACTTGTGTTCGGCATAGTGCCCTTTCGTTGGAACTTTTCAGACTCGCCCCTACTAACCGGAAGAATAAATTCCCGAACACCTGTCGAAACTTTAGAAATAACCCAATGTAGCTTTGTTTCACTGCCACTACCAGTAATCAAAAAAGCAGAAGGATAAATAAAGATCTTATCTATCAACGATTTCTAATAAATAGGCAAAAATGAACAAACCCTTAAGTAAAACTGAGGCCTCAAGTTTTTTTTTTTTTTTTAATTATCAAACTAATGAGTTTATAGTTCGATCAGACCATGGTGAAAAAGTGAAAGACCCGTTTGTAACAAATCTTTAAAGTTATCGATATATCAAAGCTTGTTAAAATAAAATCAGCCGTTCGACTAGTGTGAACAAGCACATTCACTTCGTGTAAACCACGACACACAACACATGTAAACCAGTCACCCAACTGGGGCCTATTTCTGTGCTACAACATCAGCTACAATATAATAGTATAACAGTTGTATTACATCTATTTCTGTTTCAAAAATACATTGGTTTTTCTGATGTAGTACATCAATGTAGCTATGGAGAATCAACTGGAAATATTGAAAAAATGTATGATTCTGTTCAACAGCTTTTGAAAGTACATTGTTGTAGTACAACTAACTGTAAATTCTTGTTACATTTTCACAATAAAAATATTTGCTGTGATTGCTGTAGCATAGAACAATAATGGCTGGGTATAAAAGAAAATATACGAAAGTAAGTATTTTTTTTTATTTAAACATAATAAAAAATGTATGATTTATCTTTTAATTCTTTTTAAATCTGTATAGTCGGTGAAGGAGCAGCAGATGCTTGTGCTGCAAGAAATTTACAAGGCAAAGGATGTCCTCTTTGGGAAATGTTCATCTTCCTTAACAAAGGCAGGCATTTCCCGAGAATAGGATAAAATTATGGAAATTTCCGCAAGCTGCGGGCTAGTATCAGAGGCCAATGGCGATAAGTTTAGGCGAACAACGTGGCAAAACTGGCGACGGAGCGCTATCGTAAGAAATATCTTTTTGAATCGCTTCTTTTTTTAATTAATGTTTTTTATATATTCTTAAGAGTAAGGTCGATAGGATGAGGTAGACAACAGTAGGTGGTGCCTGCTCGAAAGACCTTGTAGATGAAAATGACAAATTAATTTAATGCATTGTAGGAGAAGAGGTAAGAGGATTTCAAATAACAACTTTATTATAGCAAATTTTCAGATAGCCGAAAGTTAAGATGAGTTTGAAGCCGAGTGTTTTTCTTGTGAGAACACGGAAAATCCTCTGCAGCCTGTCACAAATAAAAAATTGCATATGTGACTCAATTCAATACTGCTCTGGACAAAACCCTTCGGCTTCGAAACAACCCACTGCCAGCAAATAAAAAGTGGATGAACTTTTTGATCTAAAACTCGAGTACCTCAACAGGCTCTGCGTCTACGACAAACGCTTGGGATGTCGAGAGAGGGAAACTCGACCCAACTTAGCACCATCGAGCCTCACAGAAGCGTTATTCGTCTGTGAAGTATCAGATTCTGATTGATTTAAAATTATGCATGTTATGTATGTATATATTGATCTCTCAGTGACAGTTTAACTTCAAAGCATACGGACGTCAATCTTAAGAGTTTTTAATTGTCTACAAGATAAGCTAAGTTTTATATGAAAAATTAAATCAGTTTGAGAAATATTAATAAAATTAATTTCATAAATTTTAATATAACTAAACGGTTTTAACTGAGTGGAAGTGAGGAATAAATTAAAAAAAAAGAATATTATATAAAAGTGTGTGAATATTATATAAAAAAAGAGAGACAAAGAAACTTACAAGTGAAAATAAAGTGCAAATATGAGTGTTAGTGGCATTTGCGGGGAGTGCAAAAAGACTAACCGCAATAACAATAAACAGGACTCAGTGCTGGTTGCTTGCAAAGGGGGTGTGCAAGCGTGTTTCATCCCAAATGTATCAACATAGTCGAATATGATGTAAATAAAACTGTAGAGAATAAATACCTAGTGATTTTATGTGAATCGTGTCGCGAAAAATTAATATCTCTCGGAACATTGAAGATAACATAAAGAAAATAAAAGAAAATTTCGAAGAGATCGATGCTAAATTCGATAAAGTGATTAACATTGAATCAAAAGTGTCAGGTGAAAATAAAATAATATCTGAAATAAGAAATTTTAACAGTGAATCAAAAGTGTCAAATGAAAACAAAATTATATCTGAAATAAAGAAAACAATTAATGAAAGCTTAAAAAATGAGAAAAAGACCTACGCGAGTGCTTCGAAAAAAGGGACAATTTTGATTAAACCAAAAGAGCACCAAAATTCCGAAAAAAACTAAAACTGAAGTGAAATTGACATTCTGATATACAGAATGTGGATTGACGTTGGAAGTGGATACAGATATTTTATTGCATGTTTTTTTTGGTTGGTATCTGTGCCGGAAGGTAGTTTGTCATAGCAAGTAGTGAGGTCATTTGGGGAGGATATATTTTATTTTTTAGTTTATATTATGTTTGTATTTTATGAAGGGAATAACACGACTGTTCTCGTTTCATTTAAAGTGACTATGTTTAAAATATCAATGTTGATCCAGTAATAAACTCATAACTTGAGTTCTAATTTTCGGATCTTCAAGATTAAGGTCTTCAAACTACAGGAAAATAATAGGCTACATTTATATTTAAAAATGTTTGTTCAAAAAATTATAATACGATTGGTTTTACCAAACAAAATAATCCTATCATTTTGCTAAAAATCAGAAAAAATAGGTAACAGGCAAGTAGGTTAGATTTTATATTGTTCGAAAAAAGACCATCCTACTTTAGAAAAGACAGTGGACATGATTTCATAACCAAATTCGTGGTCAAACAAATAGCGATATTTTTGATAATCATTGAAACCAGTAAATATAATTTTTCTATTAAAAAAATGTACCTATTGTAAGCGAAAAAAAGGTTTTGCTCTCTTAAGAAGCACTAAAAGAGTGCGAAATACATAAACACGTATTAAATGTAAAGGGTTGCCGGTAGTTGGATATATAATAAACACATACGCCATCGAGTTCAGTTGGAGTTTGTCTGCTTAACCGATCGGTCGTATTAATCTTTATTGTTGAATAAATATACATGTTATAACGTTTCAAAAGTCTTATTTTATTTAATTAACTAAAGATCGTATATAAAAAGAAAAGTACAGAAAACGAGGTTCAAACTATGTACATTTTTCTATTAAAAAAATGTACCTTCATATGTAAATAAGGTATGTAAATGATGATGTTTTTGTTTTCGCATGTTGATTGACAAATGAAAAAGGTTTGCATTATGAAATTTCAAAGTTAACAGGTTTTATTAACACATATTGGCATAGGAGCTTTAATAATAGCGAATTCAAAAATGAATTTTTTAAATTGGACCGCCCAACTAACAAAATTGCTTCGCATTTCAGACATTATAGTGTTATTTGTTTCTATAGCGCGCCTATTACCCTCTGACGTGAAGTAAATACCTTATTGGAGTATTACTGCTTCCTTGAATATTTTCTGGTGCAAATTTTATCAGGTTGATAGAAGCGATATACCAATGTTTCTATAATCTCTCTATATTACTTTTATGAAATGACGACGGAGCTTTTGTTCTATAGTCATCCTGTAAAATTATTATACAATCTCTATGTTAGTTTCTGTTACTTGCTTAGTACAGCCACAAACCATTTCTGCTGTACTAGTAAAACACAAACCACTTCTGGTATACTAAATAGTATAGACACAAACCAGTGTGGAGAAAGTGAATACGTTTTTTTTCATCGTAATTATATTCTTCCTTGGCCGAGCGGTTAGCGTGGTGGACTTTCAGTGCGAGAGGACCATGGTTCGAATCTCACAGAAACCTTGTAATTTTTATAACTTAAATAATATCTATTAAATACTAAGTTTGTATTTCAGATAAAAACTTTCAAATTAAATATCAGAAAATTAAAAAATAAAATAAAATTATAAATAAATATAAAGCAATTGTAAAATATTTTTTTTTATTTTTCCACCTTCTTCTATAAGACCTCTAAATTGAGTCCAGTAAGTGTTTTCCGGGGCAACTGAATTTAGTCCATAAAGGTCCAATAGGAGCTTGAAAAGTGCGCCCTTTCAATTCTATGGACTATTATATAATGCTTATATGATTGCAAGAGATGATTATGGGAAGCTTCTTTGGATGATTATGGGGGAAAAATTGTTAGTTGGGCGAGGTTATATAAAATCATGTACATATTGATATTTTGAGACATCAAACATATCTTGGAGAAGCTCATATAATCATCAAAAAAAAATGCAAAAATGCATCTAAAATGGAAAACTACTGAGAATTTGTATTTCTATAACTAAATGTAGAAAAAAGACGTAGAAATGTACCATCTTGTTGTAAGAACAGTGAGATAAGGTTCTAAAGTTTGCTGATGATAAATTTTCGCTTCGTCTTCCCTTTTAGAAATATTCACGCCGTGCCCGGCATCATGCCAATTTTAAGTTGTTGAGCGCAAAAGAAAGAACAAAAAAAAGACAAAGAAACTATTCTAACAAAAGTAAAAGTTAAAAAAAAAAACGTGAGTGGGGTGTTGTTAATTGAACAAGAAACCCAAAATAAATACCAAACTAAAGATTCGATAATCATATCCACCAGCGCGGTGCGACAAACAAGAAAAAAAAAAGGAATCAGTGCTGTGCGTTGCGAAATAGTTTTTTTTTGTGCACCGACATCGGTCATATCCCCCATCATTTTCCTTGCGTTCCCACTACCTAATTAAACAAAAAAAAAGGTTTCCGCTGTTCGCGCAACAAACAAAAATAAAGTTTTTACAAAAATCCACAGCTAAAAATTGCACAGGAAAAACAGGAAATTTGTGTATTGTGAAGTACGTTCATTAAAACTGTACCGTTACCCTGGCCATTCTCTGCCCTTACTTATTGAAAAAAAAAACCCATAAGCCAGAAAGTAATAGGCAACAAAAACGAATATAACCACAACCAGAAAAAAACCAATAGCTTTACCCATGTTCTTCTCTGCTCCTACGCCTTCGTTATTAAAAAGATAAAAGAGAAAAAAAAACTGCAAAAGAGAACCCGAAGAATAACTACGTGCACATGCACAGTGTATTCCACATTTCTTGTTTTCTCCCTTCCATCGAGTGCTTGTTGCTGTTCGTCTTCCCTTCCTTCCTGCCCCTGGCTGGAGAGCTGATACTTCCTGAGTTGCCGTGTGTTTTTTTTTATAGTATTCATTTTCTTTTGTGTAAAATTATATATTAGTTTATGGTTCCCCTAATTTACCTTTAAGTTTTAAAGTTTTTTTTTGAATACAAACCTAGATTTTTTTTACGATTCTTAGTAAAAACAAAAAAAAAACACAAAAAAATGCTATAAATTAAATAAAAAGTGTAATAATTATCTGGCGAGCCTGTGGGCGTTTGGTTCTCTTCCCCTTTATTGTTTTTAGCTGGCCTTGACCACCCACACTCTCAACGGAGATTTTTCCTTACTGTGCAGGTATCTTCACAATCTTTTTTCAGGTAAGGCTAAAGAATGGTACTGGGGGTATCATAAGCGTGAACAGACCGTGGAGTGGAATGCTTTTTGTGAAGCCTTGTGTTACCACTATTGCAATCTCAAAACTAATTTCGAAATAGGAAGTAGCGGGAAAGCGAAACCTTTGATGATTTTCTTGATGCAGTTACCACCATTGCCGACCGTTTAGCTGACCCATTGAACGAAAGGCAGCTTTTAGAAATAGTTCAACGAAATCTGAAACCCGATCTAAGACATGAACTTCTGCACCTTAAAATCACGACCACTTCAGACTGACGTAGGGCGTGTCATCGTCATGGGAGTTTCATGGAAGAAATTAACAGGGGAAGTGTCAATCGAAGTATTCCTTTACGGAAGTTGTAGGAACCCACCCTTAGTTAAAAACCGTCAAAAATACAAAAAAGCAAATCTAAACAAAACGATCCGTCCAACGCTTCAGGAGATCAACCTTCATTTAGTTTGCACCTTAAATGTTCACAAAAGGTGTAAAAGGATTTCATTGCGAAATGACATTTTCGGAACTACCTCCAAGACACGAGCCATTTCCGGTCCGCCATCTTGGCATCTTAAATTGCAAGTCTCATCGCCATTGCCGCCTCGTTCTTTTTGTACCCAGACGCTGAACGCAGCGGACCAAATTCTACGAGTGAAACCAGCAAAGGTAAGATTAAATATACATATATTGTTTGATGTTAAAACATTACAAATATCTCTCTGGTAATTAGGGGTGAACCTCTATAAATAAGTGGCGACAAAAATATACAACTTAACAGAAAAAAAACCAAGAACAAACGAAAAGTGTGACTCAAAAATTAAAAAGATACAGTAAACGAAATTGCACATACATCACAAGAAAGAAAAAGGCACAAAACTCCAAAAAGAAATACTCAACCAAAATACTCCAAGGGTACACTAACAAATCGAGAAAACAAAATAAGAACCAACAGCAAAACAGAAAATAAGAGAGCTGTTAGGATACATTGCGCAAGGGTGATCCGCATAAAGCGAAAGTAGGACAGGAGAACCTTGCAAAAAAGGATAATGTCAAAAGCCAAGTAAGCACGCAGTCGTGTCAGTGTCCTAGTGTCGTTCGGAGGTCCGCGTGATTTGAGGTTCAACCCCTTTAAAAATCTTTTTTTTATTGCCCATGGTTAGTGCGGTACCTATATAAAAAAAAGTAGATCGAGAGAAAAATAAAAGAAAGAAAAAGAAAAAAAAAGTTTACAAAAAACTCCCTACTGTATTTCAAATACATAAGTGCATCTTCGTTCTTAACAAGAATACGGTAATCGCCAGTAAAAAACATAAATACCTACATTAAAACCAAAACGAAATGCAACGGTTATAGTAGGTATTAAGTTCTTTTGCCAGGATGCAAAAAGAATAAGTATATAAAAACAAGAAATGTTCAGTGAAAGAAAATATAAAAATTAAAAGTAAAACGAAGAAAAGATAGAAAAATGAAAAGAGAAATTGCAAAATAGAATAAAAGTAAATAAAAATAAAAGAAAGCAAAAATATATATGTAAAGTGGTGTTCCACTTAGATACGATCGGAAAAACGTTAACAAAAAAAAAAAAAAAAAAAGCGGTACCTATCTCGCGATAAATACAATTCAGTTCAAAGTTTTTTTTCCACCAAATTTAAACAGGATCCCGTCATCACTTTAAGATCCAGGAGCTGTGCACATCCACTGGAAGAAGGGTGAGTGATATTATTATACAATTTTTATTTTGAGAAATAAAACTTTGAAATCTGCCATTTATAAAAATTTATCGTGAAATTGAGGAATCTAACAGTTCTTGGAGCTCTCCGGTGGTTCTCATTCGGAAGCCCGGAAGCGTTAGATTCTGCATTGACTTCCGTAAGGTTAACGCCCTCACTGAAAAAGATGCCTATCCATTACCCCACATTGACGGGATTTTAAGTCGTTTGCCAAGAGCTGAGTTCATATCTAGCATCGATTTGAAAGACGCCTTTTGGCAAATCCCGATGGACTTGGACTCTCGTGAAATCCGTGGGTGTTGGGCAAAACTCTCGCGGTACCAGCACAATGTAGGGAGGGTTAAGAGCCGCTGACAGGGTGAACACCGGTCCCTCTCCAGAACGGGTGGAAGTTTCTTTTTTGGAGAGTTACCAATTTTGTTTATGTTTCTTTTATTATTTATGGCATTCAATCTTTATGTGTGGTATTGATTCGGGTTCAAAGAGACAAGAACACCACGGCAACGACGAGCTTAAGCCCAAACGACATGCAACCGTCAACTTTGTCCCGGATGATCCTTTCACAATCCGTCTTCCATCTCCTATCCCTAATCCTAACCTGACTGACGAACAAAACAAAATTTTTTCCATCGCACTTCTCTTCATCATCCCTTAACAATACACCAGTACAAGTTGCGTTCTAAATGTGGTGGCAGTCATATTGGGTCTGAATGCCGATCTGAATGTCTGAGTTGTGTGAATTGTGTGAGAATGAATAATGATCTCAAGTTAAATTTAAACACAAATCACAGTGCTTTTGAATCAGAGGGGACTTAAAGTTGAAAAAAGTTAATACTTGTAGCAAACAAGGCGTAATAAAAACTCATTTCTTTTTTATTATTTAAATATTCAAAGTTAATTAGCCAACAAGAGTGGGGTGGAAATTTTACTACAAAATTACCATCCTGATTTTATCATGCTATCGGAAACTTGTATAACAGATGGAATAGAGGAGTCGGAGTTGCGAATGTAAATCACACTTTAGACGTACTGGAGGCATGGTTCTGTATGTAGAAAAGGGCATAAGGTTAATGCTGAACAACTAAAATTTAATGCATGACTGGATCACACGTACTTGCTCATGTTGAAGTGTCTTCGAATTAAACAATTTATATGTTTGTACACTAATTGAATTTCATCGAAATTGTTGTAAGTGTTAATTACAAAACGATGTCATTTCAAAACCACTTGCTTGATTTCGACAATTTAAACGGTTCTGATTCACAAATAAGTGCTTATTTATTTAATAAACAATTTTTAATTTCAAAAAAACTTTATATAAAACTATTTTCTTGATGTTCAACAATTGCATATGAAATGAAGAAACTCGCCCAAGATGGAAATTTTTTGAAATATTTTTTGTAATTCAAAATTGTCTTTTAAATTTATAAAAGCACTTAATTTGTGACTTAGAACCGTTTAAATTATCCAAATCGAGTAAGTGGTTTGGAAATTACATCGTTTTGTAATTAACGCTTACAAGAATTTCTATGAAATGCTCCACCTATTAACAATCGACCATCGGACCGTTAATCCTCATCAACTCATCAACATCTGTTTCTACACAAGATCAAAGTTAATCCTCTTCAAGTAAACAACATCTTTAATCTTTTTCACGTAAACATCTGTCTTACACACTATCAAGCTTAATCCTCATCAAGTAAACAACATCTGCTTCAACACTAGATCAAGGTTAATCCTCTTCAAGTAAACAACGCAAGATCTGTTAATCCCTACACGATGAAAACATAATTAGAGGTGGAGCATAAACTAAATCCAAGAACAAAATCCATGCAAACAAAAACCGTCCTCATAATATATAAAGGAAGCAATGGTTTCATCAGATTTATCCTTCGATTTAAAACGTCTTCAGTTTCCGATACTACTTACCTTTGCCATTACGATTAATAAGGCAAAAGGTCAATCTTAAGGAATATGCGATATAAATTTAGAGGTTCCGGTATTTGCGCATGGGCAACTGTATGTTGCATGTTCAAGTGCAGGCAAACCATCTGCCTTAATAGTTCCGACCGACGAAAAAACCAAAAATATTGTACCTCAAAAAGCACTCGAATAAAATTTATGAAAATTTAAACACAATATAAATTCAATATTTTTTGTATTGTATTAGTTATTAAGTGTTTTTATAATTTTTTGTCGAAGATTTTACCCACCCCGAGCGAGGCCGGGGCGAGTCAGCTAGTAATAATATAAATACTGAAAAGGATAACTCACAAAGATGTAAACAAGATGCCGATCTCTGTTTGATGTTGACGGGGACTGAATTCATATTTGACAGTAAGAAGAGTTGTGAAGGAAGATTATTTAAAAGAGCAACTAGCTTTCAGTCACTGGAAGTGTTGACTGCATTCAACTGGATTATGGAATTTCAGGATTATGGAATTCAAAAGTGAGGGCTATGCTTTTGCGAAACTGACACACGCCCAAAATTAGAAAACAGGCCATGTCAATTTTCAGAGATTTCAGGGGGCTCCACATTTTCAAATATATTAACAAGACTCCTCACAAATATTCATCACTTTTACTTTCAAGTAAAAAAGAAGAAAAACTCAGACTAACATTATTCTTTTGGATTCACTTTTTCAACGATTTTTTTTGTCAAAGGAAATTAAAAAAGAAGAAAGAAATAGAAGTTTTTTTTTCTTCTATCTGAGAGATCCTGGTTATACATCTTCTTCTTCCGCTATGCCAAAGTGACGGAAATAAGGAATTTAGATATTGCTTAAAAGTAATCTGAGGATACTTTTAATAGCTGAAGAGTTGATTCCCTTTAATAAAGTATTACTTCAGTTTAATAACGTGGTTATAGAAACCAGAAAAGTTAGGTTGTTTGATTTCTTTGTTTATTTATTCTTGGTTTTTTTTCTTTAAGATACCTCTGAAATCAACAACTTCTTTACCAAACTAATATCTTTTTATATGTTTTCTTTGCAGATACACCTTACCCTGCCTCTGATGCGAAGAAATAAGGGCATGTACGGAGGCCGAGATGTAGATAGACATCCGCAACAAAATTTTTCTAGACACTAAATTCAAAATTAAGTTCAACAAAATAAAAATAACTTGAACTTTTAGATTATATATATCGTTTTCATTATTCCAGAAATTTCTCTAGGAGAGATGTAATCGATTGCATAAGAATTTCATAGACAAGGAGGAAAATTCTTTTTAACATGTGGCGACGGGTCAAAGACTCTAAAAAAAGAAAAGAAGGAACTTTAGAGGACGGCTATATACTGAACAATGGGATCCTACCGGTATTTCGTCAATTACAACAGCATCAAATATCATAATCTGACCTAAAATCATAAAATTTCGAATAAGTATCCGTTATAAAAAGTAAGTATTCGCCACAGTACACAAATCTAGTGATAAACAAATTGTGCAGGTTGTAAAAATGCACCCTTTTGATTCATATATGTTTTATCTTAATTGAAGCTTGTTTTTTTTTTGACATTAAAGGATTTGTTTATATTTATTTACAATTTAAATTGATTATTTTAAGTGGTGTCTTAGTCAAATATCTTCAAAGTCTATCACGAAAAATCCAAATTTACCACTTTCCGTTAATCTACCACGATTTTTAAATTTCGAAGTGACAGTACTGAACAGACCCTAAAACATAATTTGTTTCAAATTATAATTTTCAAAATAAGATTCAAATTCGTATAATATAAAATTATATTTTTATCACTTAATGCTAAGCATTTTCTTATTTGTTTTTAATAAATATCTAAAATTTGACAAGAAACTACATTTGTACATAATATTTATTTAAACTAAAAAGCCCACTTACCAATTAGGTATTCTTTTGAAAACAAACAATTACATAATTCTGCCTGATTGTCTCTAATGGATGCATAGTTAATATTTGAGCGGTGATTTCCGCCTTTCCACTAATTTCACATCCTTAACACATAAATCGTGCTTAGAACGGGCAGCAAACTTGATCACAGCTTGTGTTGAAACTTGCGGTACATGTCTCAAATCTAACCAAGTCAACTTTTCACATTTGCTAAGATGATCAAGCGACAGTTCGGTTATCAAACGGCACCCACTTAAGTTCAACTCAACAAGGGTACTTATGGCAGTCGGACACGTGCCAATTTGTGCTACTCCAGCATCGGTGACTCGCTGACATGATGATAGGTCCAAATTAATCAAAGAGGGCAGTCCTTGTGTGATGTAACGCAAAGCAACATCCGATATATCAGTGCCTGCGATTTTAAGCGTTTTCAAAATTCTTAACCGAGATTTGGAATCGGTCAAACCGGGACGCGAATCTTTGGGCGCTGAAAGAATGTCTCGGATTGCTGAATCATTTAGCCCTCGCACAAAGCTCAAATCCAAGATTTGCAATGGAGGGCAAAGGCAAGTGTGCAGAGCTAAAACCGCTTGGATCGGACAATTCTGCAAACTCAAATTTTTAAGCGCTGGCATACGGGCAATTATCCAAGCCAATTGCCGTTTGGCTATTTGCGTCCAATCAAGAATGAGGTGTTCCGGCTGACGGCGCACAATCGCCATCAACAGCGAAGCCGATAATTTGTGCTCGGCACAGCTCATAACTTTCCATAGATCGGGATCAACAGATACATTCGACCATGTTTTGCAAACTGAACTGCACGTGACCAACGACTCAGGCGGTAAGTAACGGAAAACAATCTTCAGGAGAGTCGAATCTAGAGCTAAATTGGAAGGCGATTGTGTTTGAGGCTGTTGAAAAGGTGTTGGTCGGATAACATACAACGGTTTTTTCAAAACTCTTGTCGAAGAGTTAAGCATTTGTTGAGCCAACTGCGAACGTATGGAGTTCTTTTTACGCTGTTGTGCTCCTACTGAACTTGTCATAGTAGGTGTGGTTGTTGTAGCTGTCGATGACGCTGCTAACCCAATTGAAGTTGTTTCCAATGTTTCTGAGTTAAGATGATGGTTTTGATCCTGCAACGCACTACAGCTTGTTTCATCGCTTTTTCTCCTTTTTGTTGAGCTGGGATTCAAATTTCGACAGTTGTTGCCGTCTATGTTGTGATTGTTACTGTCGGCTTTTTCAATTTTAATACTTGAGGCTTCTTTAGTGGCCATCGAAGAACGTTTCAGCTCTTTCTTGTAGCTAGTGGTATCCATTTCGGATTCACTAGAGAAAACAAAATCATGATGTTGAGCATTGTTATTTGTGTTCGCAGCTAATCCACCGCCATTATTTTCATGGAAGTGTCTTCCATCAGAGATTGAATTAACATCGCTGCTGCAGGATACTCTGCGAACTTCTGATGACTTTTGTCGAGCACGAAAATGTCGGGGCTGGAAAATACAAAAAACAAAACAAAATTTAAATATGTGCGCAATAAACTTATTTACAAAATACCTTATAGTCGGTGTTTTTCCCGGATTTACAACATGTCGGACACTCCCAACTGTTGGGCAAATCTTCATTTATGATCCCTTTGACATCTTCTGTCATCCCATTTGCTAATGCAGCACAATCCGGATGAGAAATCTCATAGCATACCGAACACTCCATCAGTGCCGAAGGTCCATCAAGAGCAGCTTGCAACTTGGCTTGTGGCGAAACGGGGGTTTGTCGCCAACCATCTAAGTGACAGTAAATGCACTGTGCCGTTACTGGTAACATTGGCGAGAGACATTGTCGCATCATGCAGGTTTGTTTTGCTCGCCCTGGACCACCAAATTTGACCATGTCCAAGCAAAAACTGCACTCACCACAATCAGATCGCTGACATGCAGCACAGATTTTGCAGCGAGTACGTCGACGCCTGGGCTGATTTTGATTTGTTTTCGAATCAACAGAACTGTTTTGGCTGGACGATGAGGCACTGACTATTACACTATTTTGATTCATTGATAGACCAGCACTGGTGACTGTCGCACTGGTTGTCGTATATGGCAGATCAGATGACAATATATTGCTACAACTTGTGCTTGTTGCCGATGCGGCAGCAGCAGCCGCCACTGCAGCACTTATCATCTTTTTTGGAGGTTTGTTTTTTGTAATAGAAGGTGATATAAAATTCATATCTTCTACAGATGGCGTACTACCACTTGCGGAACTGCTACCGCAACTTGAAACAGCCAATATATCAAAATGACCATTTGAGAACGGCTCCTCTTTGACAGAATTTTCTTGTGGCTTTTCTTCTTCAACCGTCGCTACGGAGCACGAGGACTCCGTCAGTTGGGTATGCTCTTGCAGTAACTCTTCGTTTTTTCGAGCAATTTCTACTTTTATTTGATCCTTTACCTTCATACGATCATAAATTTGAAACTCAGGCTGCATGTTAGGTTGCGGCTTGAGCACAGGTTCTCCTGTAATTGCCATATCAGGCTTATCTTTGCAGTGACGCTCGACAAGAGTTCGAACATCTTTAATCAATGCTACTGGATCGCGTACCAGCTCTGGAACGTTTTTCTTTTGTGGTGGCAAATCATACAAATACATCACGATCTCTTTTAGGCCGAACAGTTCATAGTGAGTTAAATGAACATGTGGCTTTTGTTCGATTTCGTCTTCAGGTATGGACGGTTCGCCTTCTAGATGAGACCGGCCGAGCAGGGCAAAGACATAGCGCGCCAAAACATACCAAAGCATTTCTGTGAAAAAGGGATAGCGAAACTTTTGCGGCACTTTTGTTGCATCCTCCACCTGAGCAGTCTTGAGTTGCTTGACTATGCCAAAGGAATGTAGAAAATTTCCTCCAAATACAAGAGAATCTGTTGGAGTGTACACTGCATGAATCCATCCTGTGGGAATAAAAAACGTATTTCCAGCTGTGAGGTAGACTCGGGCGCATTTTTCAACTGTGTCGCCAAAGAAAATATCTGACTGCTTCCCAGATAAAACCCACTTTTCATACAACTGGAGATTCTTTTCAGTTGGAGGTATGAGCCAGAATACCTTACTGCCTTTTAATATGTGATACCACACTGAGGTACCACCGAAATCTATGTGGAAATCTGTGTAGCAGTTCTTAACCGACATCAAACAATATTTTTGTACTTTGGGGTACATCATGTCACCTAGCACATTAGTTCCTTCTGTTTGTGCATCCTTGAGCTGCTTTGGCCAAACCACATCCACCCAGTCTATTAATCGTACAATATCTGGACTTTGAATGAACGCGTCTAATCGAGTGTGTGAGAATTCTAAGGAGATAACATTCAAGAGTCGATGTTTGTCTGTGCTTTCGTAATAGTGCTCCCATTCCTTCATAGTCATATTGTGATTTTTTTGTGTGTTCACATCCATGACGTCCAGCATTCGACGTGAACCCACACACAAACGGACATCATTTACCTCGAATTCATGCGGTGATGGCATTCGTATGCCCAGGCCAGCCTTATCACGAAACAAAAGTGGAATATTGAAGCCATATTGTTGCAGGAAACTACAAGAACAAAATAAAAAATTACAAAATTGCATAACAATTCAAATGCTCATCACCAAACACAAAGTTAACACCCACTTTCACCAGAGAGCAACAGGTGTATTGTTTTGTGAATGCCGAGTGTTGAAATTCAAAATCAAAAACCAACAATAAACGAATACATCTACTCACCCAACAGTCAAATCAGCACCCCTCATTTCCCGCACCATACCGGCTTGAGCAAACTTTGGAGATTCCAATTTTTCAGCAACGCTGAATCCTCGAATCCCCTCATCGTCACCCAATGTCCATTCTTCTAGGTAAAGTTTTCTCTGTTTTCTTTCACGCTGTAAAAACATAAACAAAAAATTATTCCAAGGGAGTTTTTTAAATAAATGTAATGTACGACTGTGTCGCACGTACTGGATGTTATGGTAAAAGTGATTTAGCAGTGAAGTTATTTTTTGGAAGTACCCTATTTTGTTTAACATAATATATTGGGTGGCCACTTGTTTATACTAAGTTGGAGAGATAAAGCACATGGACATGGATCAACATGGTTGGACAACATTGTTTTGTGGAATACAATTTGTCAGATATTTTGAAAACCATACAACACAGTTGGACAACACGGTTGTTTTCATGCTTAAATGATCACGCATCGATGATTGCCAAACAATGTGACAAGATATTGTTCCATGTAAACATTCTAGTTGTGAAGTCAGTATAAAGTGAGCGGTAGGACCAAATCGTCCGTTCCTGGCAAAGTGCTTGATTACACGTGAAGAACGAAAGTGTTCAGATGTGAAGAAAATTATTCTGCAGATTTTGTTCTCCCCTTTGTGTTTTTCGTATTTTCATAATGAAAGACACGATTTGATTGGTTGAATTGGATAGGAGAAGCAACACAAAAGAGAACGTCAATTTTCTACACCGAACATTTTCAAATATTTTAAAATATTTCATCCCCCTCCCTCTTTTGCAAGTTACCCCGCCCACCATCACAAATCGCAGAAAATGATTGAATTTCTTCACGTGTGATCAGGGACAAACTCACTCGATTTTTCCAGTATGTTTTCGTTCTCTTTAAAAATTTTTCCAGTTTCTTGTTTTTGTTAAGTGTTTACCAGCGTTGCCACTCATCGCGAAATTTTCCGAAGTAGATTAAAAAAAAAAACATTTGGTAGGTAGGTATGCAATTTAAAATTTGTATTTGTGTTTTTGATAAAGAAATAAGTAATAACAGATAATTGATTGACAATACATAGTAAAAATATTATTTACGACATGCAAATGTGAATAAATTTGTTTAAGAAATTCAACTCAACTAGGTAATTCTTGATTTAACTTTTCGACAAAGTGAATAAATGATGCTGTCTACAAATTTAAAGAGAAAACACGGCCTAAAATTTATGGAAATTATAAAATCTTGCATTTTATATTTTCTACGCCAAGCTATTTTCTGAGAACTGTAAAAACGCTAGTGTAATGTAATACCATTCAATCTTAAAGAGCCACAATTGATTTAAGGGCAGTAGATTTGTTTTCAAAAAAAAGTGCAATGGCTCTACTGAAATTGTGGCAACGCTGTTGTTAATGTGCCATCTGCCTCTGAATGCAAAATGAAAAAAGGGCAGCAATAAAGTATGAAGAGGACAGGGATGAAAATCTCACCGGAAAGATTGTTCAATGTATTTCAACTGATTTCGAGAAAAATCTTAGTGGAAAAGATGGGCAATTTTAAGACGGTGTTCACATTGGGTATGAAAAAGTGGATTTTTAATGACTTTTCAGTATTCATATCTCGCTCCCACTCCTTCATTGAAGTGAGACGTGAATACTGAAAAGTCATTAAAAATCCACTTTTTCATACCCAATGTGGACACCGTCTAATGCCGACTTTGTTGGTATTTACACTGTTCGTTTTTTTCTAATGGTGATCTTTTTGTTGCTGTTGTATTACATTGACTTTCCGACTATGTCATCAAAAAAAATCGGACTGGAAAAGTGGGGGAATCTAAATGCCGACTATCTGCCAGAACAGAATGCAAGATGCAGCTGGAATAGATGTCCAAAATGCTGCAGTCGGAGCTGCAAAAGTTGAACAATTTTCAACTTGTATTGCATCTATTCCAGCTGTCTTGCATTTTGTTCAGGCAGTATGTCAGCATTTAGATTGCCTCACATGACCCAATGTTTCCAATGACGATAATTTTGTTGCTGTTGCAATACATTCGACTTCCCCCTCATTTTGAATTCCCTCCTATTCCCCCTACCAATAAGAAACAAAAATCGCTCTGTAAAAATCTGAGGGTTAGATTATTTCACTAGTTTTGCTGTCAAATACTAAGGAAAAAAATTTTGATTCACTTGCTCAAGGGAGCGCTCTGATATATAATCTGATCAATTTGCAAACAAAATTTTACCACCGCGTGTTTCATTTCCCGGTAAGAATTTACCGTGCCCGCTCGTCAGCCCACGTTCTCTTTGACCAAATTTTAGATTTCGTGCGACGTTTAAAATATCAACATAAATGACAGCAGCGATAATATAATTTCGAAAATGAAAAGGAAGTCAGGAATCGATAATATAGTTCGTTGGACGAGTTCACAAATTAAAATGAATGCGAATCCAGCGTTTAAGGGTCCCCCAAACCAACGCGAAACATTTGCCGACGACGCGAAATCATTCACAATAATACAAAATATGAAAGATACACATTACACAATGCTAAACAACAACAAAAAACTGTCTTTGCGAATGATTCGCTATGATTTCTCGTTGGTTTGGGAGAGCCTTTATTCTATTCTAATGTCGTTTTCGTTTGGTTTTGCGTTCTATTCCAATCCTATGGAGTATGTATGGAAAATTTGGAGTAGTAGGAGAGAAAAAGGAGTGTAAAAGAAGTACTCCAAACGTCCAATTTAAAACGACATAATTTTTATTCTTCAAGATCTAGAGATGTTTCTATGTTTTTCACCACATTTTACCATTTGTGGAGAGCTTACATATACAAAATCAAGACGTCTATTATTATTATAACTGAAAGTTTTCCTTAATTAATTGTATGGGTTTTATCTTATAAAGGGTGGTTAAATTTTAAGGGCCGATGTTGAATGTGTACCACACCTAAACATCAAGTTTTTTCTGCATTTTATTTGAAATTTTCCAATTTCAGACTAACTCAATTTAAACTATGGAAAGATACAGAATCGAGTAACGCGTTAAACTTATTCAAGCTTATTATGAAAATGGGCGTTCAAATTAAAATGCTTCGTGATTTGTTCTGTCAATTTAATCGTCCAAATGTGCGTACAATCGGAAAAATCGTGCAAAAAATTGAGCAAACCGGGTCTGTAGGAGATGTGAAAATACCAGTGCATGCTCGTACAGCTCGTACTGCAGAAAATATTGCTGCTGTTCGCGCTAGTGTGGCTGAAGAGCCGTCCACCTCAACTCGTCGTGCCCAACAATTGCACCTCTCACGCTCGTCGTCGATGAACATAATGCATAAAGACTTGCATTTACACGCTAATAAGGTGCAATTGACTCAAGAACTAAAGCCTCTTGACCATTTCAAGCGTCGTAAATGGTCAGAATGGTGACAAGAAATGACAACAGTGGATGATCAATCTTCGAAGAAAATCATCTTCAGTGATGAGGCACATTTTTATCTCAGTGGATTCGTCAACAAGCAGAATTGCCGCAGTTACTGTGAATGGTGTTCGCTATCGTGAGATGATAACGAACTTCTTAAGGCCTGAATTGGAAGATATGTATGTGGACGATATGTGGTTTCAACAGGACGGTGCCACTTGCCACACAGCTAACGAAACAATAGGTGTGCTTTTTTATCATCGGGATTCTGGATCTGTATTAAGTTTTACACGTAATACAAAAACAAAATAATGGGAAATTTTCTAAAATTGTTTTTGTAACCCGTGTTAAAAGAAGATCCAGATCCCGATGATAAAAAACACGCCTAATGGCTCTCTTAGGCCCAATTCACATAGAACTGGCTTGAGGTTTTGGTGTGGTTCTGGCTTGCTGCATGCATATTCCACGTTGTGGAATTCACATGTTCTCTTATGAGATAATACACACACAGATGACGAGGCGAGGGTATGGTGTCACATGCCATCGCCACACCATATTGAAAACTCCAGTAGTCTACGTAAACGTCACGCCACAATGAAATCTCTCAGTCAAATGTCAAATTGTCAGGCATTAAAAAAAATTAAATGTGATTGAGTTCAATAAAATCTATAAAAATTGAATTCTGCAATTAAATGCAAATACATGAAGATTTATGTTACTACGGGAGGACAAAATTACTGCAACAGGAGCGTGCAACACCAAACATGGCAAAAAATAGACCAACAATTCAAGGCAATTGTTTTTTTTTATATTTCATTTATTTTCTGTGTAGAAGCCATTTTCTTGTGAAGTGTTCATCTGTGTTTGTGTGTGTTTGTCTATTGCTTTTCTGTCAAATAACCATTCCCTGTCACCTGTGTGAACAAAGCTCACCACAACCACACCACGCCCGTAGCAGGCCAGAACCAAACCGGCACCATAAGCCACTTCTGTAAGAATCGCGCCTTATAGGCTTTTCACACCAAACCCCAAAACCGGTTTTCGGCGAAAACATTTCAAAAACGCGAAAACTATTCACACTGAACATTACACGTTTTCGTTTGACTTTCCAGTTTTTTTAACACAAACCACGCACATTTCTTTTTTATTTTCTTCCATTTTTTTTAAATAAAATCGGTGATTTATTTATAAAGGATCCATATGAACAATTTGACTCGCCACAAACATTTATTTATCAATTTTGAATAAAATAATTTATTTTGAGATTCGAGTTTTATATGTGATATGACAGAATTTCGTCAGCTGTTTTTAATTTCTTTTGAAAGCATCCCATCAGTTTCTTTTTTGACACTTTAATAGGCGCTGAACTTATTAAAAGTTATGGTTGTTTTGTTCATCTCTGAATTCCAACATGTTTTCGACTGGTTTTATATAAAACTTGTGTTTTATGAAAACATGAAACTACAAAAAATGTATGAGAAAACTTGTGTTTTCGATTAGGTTTTTCTTCAAAACCGATATTTTCGCGAAAACCGCGTTTTGGGTTCGGTGTGAAAAGGCTATTACGCGACAAATTCAATGGCCTTGTTATCTCACGTGGTGGCGATGTCAATTGGCCGCCAAGATCATGTGATTTGATACCGTTGGACTTCTTTCTTTGGGGTTATTTGTAAGAAAAAAGTGTACGTCGATAAGCCAGCAACAATTCAAGAGCTAAAGGATGAGATAATTCGGCATATTAACGGCATAGATCCTCAATTATGCTTCAGCGTCATGGAAAATTTGGTGTGCCGCCGAAGTTATTTGGCCGATAACATGTTCCATACCAATGTTATCATAATAAAAAGAATAAACTCGTGCGAAAGTGATAGTAGGCATTCAACTTTTATTTCTGTTCTTTGCCTAAAAACACCGTATTATATTTTACTAAATATTAGAAACGTGATATAAATGGCCGTCGTTTAATTTCTTTCGCACGCACGCCACAAACTAATCTTTTTGTTTCTAAAGTAACATGAAGCTAATCCCTATTTTTCCAGTACGATTTTTCCCAAAATAGGGTGAAATGTTTACATGAAACGACATGAAACGATCTTTCCAGTCAGATTTGTTGCCCTGTCCTCTTCATACTCTTCTACCTGAGCGTCGAACTTGTCGAGTTGTAGAAGCTGAGTAAGGTCAAAGATTCTCGAGTTTAACTCCAGATGAGTCCTGAAACCAAAGGGCGCTTCACTTCCTAAACCTTCCCAATCCTTGTCCATCCTTGTCCCTCGTCGGCACGGCGAATAGCTGTCCAACGTTATCCCCCTCGGAGGCACGGCGAAAAAGCTGTTCATCGAGGTTTCCTCCATGTCGGTACGGCGTATCGCTGTTCGACGTGTTTTCCTAAACACATTAATCCTTTCCTTGACAGTACGGCGAATGGCTGTCTGTCACTCTTTCTTATCATTTTCCCTTCCTCACCCACTCCAATTTTCCTATTGGGCTGGATCTAAGGTGTTATACGACCCGTGCCGATGATCAGCCTGGCTGGGGGCCCAATTAAAAATACTAGCCCAGTCGTTAACGGAGTATCCGATTTTTGGCACTTTTCGGATCAGCTTGCCTTCTCTGCATACACGAATCCCTGTGTAGAGTGACCACCCTTTATTCGATACTCGTGGGTCCAAAATTTATATGTCAAAACAAAACAAAACAAACAAACAAAAAAACTTAGAAGAAGAAAAAGAATTTAAGACCGGTTCCTCTTCTAAACCGGGCAGCAGTACGGCGACAAAGCTGTTTGCTGTTACTCCTGGGGCTGGTGTCGGTGGGGAGGCTGTGGCATGTCATGGCCCCTCATCTGATACTAATCCCAGTGAGAGTAGTGATGTGGTAGTAATACCTAATTTTAGTAGTGGGATGGGGGTTGTGAATAACGATCCCACCACTACCAGAGTTAATGCAGCTCTCCCGAGTACGTCTCGAGGGGGAGCCCGGCCTAGTGGTGCCAGGGTTGTGAAAAACGGTCCTCCTACCGCTGGGGTGGGCTCTCTCCCGAGACCATCGCGCGAGAGCCGTCGAAATAGGCCGTCGAAGGGCGGCTATAGGGTCAGGCGGTCAGCTGCTAGGCTCCTCAAGACCCTCGGTAATAAACCGGTGGTCGAAGGGATGCCGGAGCAGGACCCCAGGATCAAATGGGCCCAGAGCATTCTAGCGAATGCGCAGACCAGCGACGACTCCACGTCGAAGCGTAATAGGTCTCTGGATGAAACCGTTCCGGTGCCCAAGCGTCCCAAAGTGCATAACGCCAGCACTCTCCATTCCGGAGGATCCAGATCCTATAGCGACGCTCTTAAAAACAAGAACAAGATCGTGGTTGCGGTTATCGACAGGAGTGATATTGATGGTACGATTTCTCCTGATCAATGGCAGGTGGTCAGGATGAAGCTCTCGGCAGGCTTCTTGAGTCTCATGAGGGATAATCCGGGACCACCTCCTCTCACAGGCGATGGCGGTTGGCATCAAGGGCATGTCAAACTCATCGTCTGTGAGGATCAGAGATCGTGCGATCTGTATAAGCTTGCTGTCAGTAGGTTAGGCGAGGTCTGGCCAGGTGCGAAGCTCGAAGTTGTTGCTAGGGAAGACATCCCGTGCAGACCTAGAGCCCGCATCTGGATACCAGCTGAGCCTTCTTGCATGGAGGAAATACTCCAGATAGTCAAGTTGAGCAACCCCTCATTACCGACTCATGACTGGAAAGTCGCAAAGCTTGAGGAGGTAAGGGGTCTTTATAGAAGCGCGATTATCGTGATCAATAAGGATTCCCTTGCCCCCTTAGCGCAGACCAAAGGCATGATTCGGTATGGGTTCGATTCGATCTCGCTGAAGGTTTACAAAAAAGACGAGGTTGACGCGGAACGCGTCCCTCTGTTAAACACTGAAGCTGTGTCCGTGGTAGAGGACCCTGGTGCATCCATCACCTTTCCACCGATGGGTGATGAGGAATCCAGGTCATCCTCGATCACGGTACAGTCTTCTTCTAATGTCGACAGTCTAACCGATATGGAGACCGAAGACTTCATCAACCTTGTTCCCTTGGGTGAGGATGAGCTTTTGGGCTCATCTTCGGAGGAACTCAACGAAACCGTGGTGGAGGTTGATCTGCCTAATTGTAGCCAAAATGCTGCAGTTAGTCCAGATTAATCTCCAACACTCCATTAAGGCTTCGGCCTCCCTCCTCCTCCGTTTATCCAGGAATGGAGAGGATATTGTCCTGATCCAGGAACCGTGGATTGTTAAATCCATTGTTAGTGGACTCAGGACTCCTGGATACTACGTACTGTATGCGTCTGATAAAGGTGACCCTAGATCGTGTATACTAGTTAAGCGTAGCACTAATGTATATTTACTCCCTGATTTCAGCGATAGAGATATCACCGCCGCAAGGCTCGAAACGGCCAATGAGACGTACTGGCTAGTGTCGGCGTATCTGGGCCATGACCACCTCGGCCCTCTCCCCGGTCATACACTGGAGAGACTGATCGCTCATGCAGAACGGCAGAAGATATGCCTCATCATTGGGAGTGATGCGAACTCCCATCATACAGTATGGGGAAGTACTGATATCAATAATAGAGGTGAGTCTCTTTTTGATTTTATTTTAAGTACTAACCTTATTGTAAGTAATGTGGGTAATGAACCTACCTTCATCACTAAAAACCGACAGGAAGTATTAGATATTACTCTTGTCTCAGACACCATTCATCATAAGATCTCGAATTGGAAAGTGTCGGATGAACACTCGTTCTCCGATCACAGATACATTCAATTCAGTCTCATCGATGAACATCCTTGCCGCGTAGAATTTCGAAACCCTCGAAAAACCGACTGGCTCAAATATAGGATTACACTCCAGGGGCTATTAAAACCAGATCTCTTAAATCCTCCTTCTAATAATTATGAACTTGACTGCAAGGTCAATGATCTCACATTAGCCCTCAACAAATCTATGGCTACATCCTGCCCACTTACTCTAGTTAGGGGGAAAAAGAAACCACATTGGTGGGATTCTGGGCTTGAACCGCTCAGGAAAGACTGTCGCAAGTGTTTCAATCGAGCTAAAAGCACTCGTGCAGTGTCAGATTGGGAATCTTATAAAATAACCCTCAAACTGTATAAGAAAGCATTGAGAAAGTCAAAGAGATCCTCCTGGAGAAATTTTTGTGGAAAAATAGAAGAAACTTCAGAGGCATCTAGACTAAGAAAAATTCTCTCTACAAATCCAGTAATGCCAAGCTGCTTAAAAAATGCTGATGGCTCATGGACAAATTCCTGCGAAGAATCGCTTAACTTGCTATTGGATACTCACTTCCCTGGTAGCTCTCAAAACATTAATAGCTTCGACCGTAATAGGTTTGATATGAATCCAAGCTATCCACAAGGTCTGATTACAAGGGAAAAACTGCAATGGGCGCTCAACAGCTTTCAGCCTTACAAGTCTGCGGGACCAGATGGCATAATACCAGCCGAACTCCAGATGAATAAAGATTTAATTCTGCCAATTCTGGAGTCTATTTTTACTAGCTGCTTAGCACTCGTCTACATCCCCTTGTCTTGGAGAGAGGTTAGGGTTGTGTTCATACCCAAAGCTGGAAAGTGCTCCCAAGTAAACCCAAAGGATCTCAGACCTATTAGTCTATCATCATTCCTTCTAAAAACTTTTGAACGATTGATTGATATCCACATACGATCATGCATTGACACGCGACTTTTGTCTACGAGTCAACATGCTTACTGCAAAGGGAAATCGGTAGAAACTGCCTTACATAGTTTAGTAAGAACCATTGAATATTCCCTCCATCACAAAGAGTACACCATGGTTGCTTTCTTAGATATAGAAGGCGCTTTTAACAATGTCGACGCATCTGCAATCGCATCTGCGCTGACATCTCTGAAGGTAGATGGTTCGCTTGGAGAATTGATTAACCAAATGCTGACGAGCAGGGTTATCAACTCAAAACTAGGTAGCTATTCTGCTAGAAGGTCTGTTAGTAGAGGTACGCCTCAAGGCGGTGTCCTTTCTCCCCTTCTATGGAACTTGGTGGTAAATGAGCTGCTAATATGCCTGGAAGAGGAGGGTTACAGAGTGATTGCCTATGCGGACGATGTTGCTATTGCCGTATCAGGAAAGCATCCTACCACTTTAAAAGAACTCTTACAAAATGCTTTAAATAGGCTAACCAATTGGGCAGACCGGTGTGGTCTGGGCGTCAACCCTCATAAAACAGAACTTGTTCTATTCTCAAGGAAATATAAAATCCCTCATGTAGATCCTCCTTCTATTAAAGGTGTTCCATTAACATTCACTGATCAGGCAAAATATTTGGGTCTTATTTTAGACAAAAAGTTAAGTTGGAAACCTAATATACAAGAAAGAGTCAAGAAGGCCACAGTAGCACTCTTCTCATGCAAAAAAGCCGTTGGGAACAAATGGGGCCTTCAACCTCGTATTACTCATTGGCTATACACATCGGTGATTAGACCGATTCTCACATATGGTGTTGCAGTATGGTGGACTGCTCTAGATAAAGCGGTAAACTGCGACAGACTAAACAAAGTACAACGCTCGGCTTGTTTATGCATAAGTGGTGCGCTTCGCACGACACCCTCTGCCGCTCTAGACGTTCTGCTATATCTGACTCCCCTCGATATATTTAGCAAACAGGTGGCTGCAAATACAGCCATACGCCTACAAGCTTCCTCACAATGGTACAACAATAATATTGGCCATTCCATCATTCTGAATTCATTCAGGTCACTACCTAGTCGCATTGACTACACCATCCCAAAACCACAATTCGGTTTAAACTTTCAAGTCACCATTCCTTCTAGAACCCTCTGGGAGGATATGGCTTTCTTGGAAGATGAATCGGTTCATATCTACACGGACGGATCGAAAACTGATGAAGGGGTGGGTGGCGGTGTGTACTCAGAAAGACTAAAATTAAGTCTCTCATTCCGTCTTCCTAATCATTGTAGCGTGTTCCAGGCGGAACTTATGGCGATTAAAGAAGCCTTATCTTGGCTGAAGGAAAACGTGATATCAACTACAGATATCCGCATCTTCTCGGATAGTCAAGCAGCTATTAAATCCCTGGAATCGGTCTCTACTAACTCTATAACAGCCCTAAATTGCCGTTCGTCTCTGCTGGAGATGGCACAACAGTTTAATATTCACCTGTGTTGGGTGCCGGGGCATAGGGACATCCCAGGTAATTGTAAGGCCGATGAACTCGCTAAAAATGGTACAACTTTACCTCTTCTACCTAGTAAGGCAGAAATAGGTATACCCATCGCTACATGTAAACTTTTGCTGAAGCAAGATGCCTTAGAGAGAACAAATCTTAGGTGGAATGATATCACCTCTTGTTTGGCAACAAAACAAATCTGGCCAGTAATGGATTTAAAACGATCTAAGCGTTTGATATCTCTAAGCAGATTGCACATCAGCTCCATGATTGGTGTTATAACCGGACACTGCCTCATAGGCAAGCACGCAACGCGTCTTGGCGTATTCGCTAACGATTTTTGCAGAAGCTGTATGGATGAGGAAGAGATAGAATCGATCCCTCACCTTCTATGCACGTGCCCTGCTCTATCTCATAGACGAAGACTTCACCTTGGTGAGTTCTACTTCAATGATCCTAGTGATCTGAGAAACTTAGACATTGGCAGTCTATTACGCTTCATAAGAAGCTCCAAATGGTTCACCGAGTAAGGAAAAGGGTTTCCTAGATTCATGTGGTATCACAATGGACCAACTCATGGTCTAAGTGTGTCAGTCTCCACGACTGGCAGCCACTTCAACCTAACCTAACCTAACCTCTTCATACTTTATTGCTGTCCCTTTCATTTGGCATATTAAGACCATTTTTTTCGTAAAACAAATCTACTGCCAATCAAATACTTTTTGGTTTTACAAAAAAAAAAAGTTCAAACAAATTAAGGCCACAAATAATTTCATAATCATTTTTATTGTTATTTCTCTTTCTCTTCTTTTTCTTTTAGTGCCTTGCATATGAGGTGTGTAGAAAACTGAAAATTGCAGATGGTCGTGAATTCTGACATTATTCTTTCAAATGAGTAGTTTGCGTGGTCGTCGAATGACTTGAATTTTCATAAAAATAAACCAGTAAATGGGTGCTAAAAATGGTAAAATTTGACCGAATTTTGTCATTATCTGCTTTGCGAAACGCGTCCTGATGCTGGGGACTCTGCATAATTAGCATTTGACGGTTCTCAGAAAAAAGCTATTTGGTCGCTTAGAAAATATAGCTTATTAGTCTCGTAAAAACAATATAAAATGCATAATTTTACAATTTAAACAAATTTAAGGCCATATTTTCTTTTTAAAATTATTAAAAGCATCGTTTATTAACTTTTCGAAAAATGTAAGCCAGAATTAGTTGATATTTGCGTTATTGCCTAGACAAATTTATTCGCAGTCGCAGATCTAGGTACCTAATGCTTTCCAATCAATTATCTGTTATTATTAATTTCTATTTCGAAAATACAAATATTTACAAATTTGAAAATGCATATCTACTGCGAAAAAAAATAAGTCTACTTGTGCCGGATTTACACGACTGGAAAGCTGCCGCTATAATGACAAAAAGAATGAAACTGTCCATTCTTTTGTTGTTGCTTTTGTCATTATACTGGCAGTTTTCCAATCGTGTAAATCCGGCATTACTACATTTTGTTTTTGGATGAACTTCGGAAAATTTTCCGATTAGTGACAACGCTGGTCAACACTGAACACACAAGACTCTGGAAAAGTATAAAAAAGAACGCAAACATACTGGAAAAATCGTGTGTTTGCCAGGAACGGAAGATTTGGTCCTTACCCCTCACTTTCTACCCCCTTCACCAATGAACAAAATATCGTCTGTGGAAAAATCGTGTGGTGTAAATGCCGACTTTCACACGAGTTCTTTCGTTTTTGAAAAATGAACAGTCGCTTTCGTTTCGTTTATTACAGAATCTGGCACCTGGTCAACTCTCAAGGAATAGAATACCTATTTGTTCAGTTTATATTTCTGAGGGCTCCCCTGTTTTGATAAAATACTAAATACTTATGGCCAAGAATTTAGCTTTATCTAAAGCTAAGGGTTTGGATAACTCAGGCGCCAAGAAATAATAACGGGTTTTTGTATAGAACAGTTAAATACAAGCATTTTTTACTATGGGAAGGGGGGTCTATCTCACCCCGTTTGGGCGGGAGGGGCAATTTCATAAAAACAGTACCAAAAATGTAAAAAAAATATTAAAAAATAACGGTAATACTTACAACTATGTAAGTATTATACCTTTTGCTTTTTTTAAAGCCAATACTCTGTTCTATTAGCTAGTTTTTGAATCAAGTGAAATCTATGCATGGTTTTTGAAAAAAACGAATTTTAAACTCAAAATTTGCGAGAAAAAAGCATAAAAAAAGGTTTAAAGTGTAACTTCTCAAAACTGTAAAATTATATATATTTTTTTTTGTGAAATTCGTTGCTCTAATTAACTTTTAATTCAAAACTGAAAACTAGATGATTCTGTTTTCTACTTTTTGAAAAAATCGATAATTACTATAATTTCTTTTGTATGGGATATTTGTTTTTTGCTTGCTAACGTATTACGGCCGGCGTATAAACAGTGAGGTATGTATGGGGGGACATGCTGCCCCCTGCAACCCCCTTGCTTGGGCACATTATAGGATTTGGGGTAGGTGCCAGGTTGGGTGTATGCAAAGTTTCTTTTGCATTTAAAGAATCTGGATTGAAGGAACCTTTAAGTTTATGTCAAGAGGATTTTTCTAAATATACAATAATAATTTAATAATTTTTGTACATTTTTGGTACTGTTTTTATGAAATTGCCTCTCCCGCCCAAACGGGATGAGATAGACCCCCCCCCCCCCCCTCCCATAGTAAAAAATTCTTGTAGTTATTAAACTGTTCTAAAAAAAAACAGTTATCATTTCTTGGCGCCTGAGTTATCGTACGACCGAATATAGGGCGCAGCGTGCGTGAACCGAACCATTATTTTGGTAATAAATTTGACCGATTTGCAAACGTTGTTCAGGAGTTGGTCTATTCATTATGAAATAGCAAACCAAACTGAGCATAAATCAAGTGACAGCTGTCAAAAAGACCAACTCCGAGCAAAAGTGTTGCCAGATGGAAAACCACACGTCTAAAAAAACACCCTTATATACATACATAGGTGCAATACTTACTTCGCCTGGCCATGGGTATAACAACAACAATTTTAAAGGCATATCTTTAAAGTTCATCAGATAAGTACATACCTATATAATTCTCAGTGAGTCCTTTCACTGAGTGTTATAAGGACAAGTCGGTAACCATCGACAAAAACAATGCGTCTTAGATTGAGTATGGTGGCATCTCACTGATGAGCCCACCACCATGCCTGGGCGAAACGCATTCACTGGAGTGAATCTCCACAAAAAGAATATATTTTGTAATTATTTTTGATAGAATTTACCTAGGTAGGTATAACTAATAATAATTGTTTTCTTTACCTTTTCTTTAAAATAATCCTTCTACCTATGCATTATGTGCTTGTATAGGTACTACCTGTATGACTATCATACTCAAAACCCAAAAATACTTGATTTTTGAGTAAAAATATCGTTATTCAGCATAGATACTATGTTTTGCATGTAAAACAATTGCAGACAGGTAAACGAGCAAGCAGATGGTAGTACAAACATATGTACATGTAGCAATTCGGTAGAGTTTTAAAACTTAATGAAAATACCTACATAAAAATGTAGGTAGGTACTAGCCTTGCCTAACTTCGCAAAAAATACCAAAAGGTATCTTTTATTAGTTGGCAAACAATTGCTGCATTAAAATTTTAATCAATCATACCAAACTTAACGTATAATGGGAATGAGGAATAAAAACGTAAATAATAGAAAATCTGTTATTTTTGTTTTTGTGGACTGTTGAATTTGATGCAGTTTAAAGTTACTGTGCCCTTTAGTCCAAATGACATTTTGGCAACCTGAGAGCTGCTGTCACTATCATTTAAATTGGCAAAATAATATTATAATAAATTAATAAAAGTATTTGCCAATTTTTTTCTGGATTCTAAAAGAATGATAGTTTTATTTTTTGTCAGCTAAGCTAACGGCTTTAAGTGTTTGAAATTGATAAGAGCATCGAATAATGAATATGTAGGTACATACTTAAAATAAAATTGTACTTAATAACATCAACGTGGGATTTTGAAAAAAATTGATTTAGAAAAAATAATCTTTCTTTGTCAAAAGTTTTAGTTTTGAAATTATTTAAAAAAAAATAGGTAGGTACCTACTTACAAAAAAACAATAAACTTTTCCAAGAAATACCTACAATGGAATGGGAATGGACTTTCAACTTCAAAAATATGGGGAGAATAGATCCCTCTCTCATACGATTTTCTTCTTGTCACGGTTAAATTTATTTTGTCCCGGGAAAAATTTGTCAGTCCCGGGTTTTCCTTAACTGTGGCCATATGTCCCGTCCAGCTTCGAGAACAATCTGGCAACCCTAGTCGGTACCTACTTAGTTTCTTTGGTTCGAAGCAATGGAACATCTAGATGAGGATCTCATATCAACCAACGACGAAGAGAATATCCTCTTCTACGCCACCCAGGCTCAGCTCACTACAGTGGCTGAAAGTCTGAACCAAACACCACCCCAATAGTTTTTCTTTTTTAGTTCAGAGCTGAGCCTGAACTGTCAAACAAAAAATTGTGTTTCTTTTTTAGCTCTGAGCGCTCTGAGCTATAAATTTGTGTTTCTTTTTTCGTTCTGAGCGTGTTCGGAGCTTGTTCAGAGCGCGCTCTATAAGCTCAGGATAAAATAACTGAGCAGACAGAGTTCAATGCTGAACAGATTGCATTTGACAGCTATTGTTCAGGTGTGTTTCAAAAATAGTTCAGAGCGCTCAGAACACAATTGTTCAGATGAAGTTCAGAACATGCTCGCCATGCTCGGACTCTGTTCAGAGCTCTATTCTGAGTTAAAAAAAAAAAGAAAAACGCCTAATGCCAACCGGATCTGAACAATCCGACACGTGAAGCCGACATTTAACCAGTTTATATTTCTGAGATCTCATAGGACTCAGAGGTATCAAAAATATAAACAGGATTCTTCTCAAAAATTCCTCACTTTTCCCCTTAAAAACTGAGACTTACATTTTTTGGATTCGCTTGCGCAGTTATTTTTTTGTCGCAGTAAAGTAAGAAGAAAAGAAAAAAAGAGCTGTTTTAAATTCTACATATATGAAGAATTCTGTTAATGTTTCAAAAAAAAAGAGAGGAATACTATTGAGCGCTCAAGAAATATTAGTTGGCTAATTAGTTAAGAATTAAAAATACAATGACAATTAAATATAATTTAAGCAAAAATACAGGGTGCCTCTATTATAATACTCAATGTACTTCTTAAGATAACTAGCGCTAAGCAAATTGTAAATAATAATTGTTCAATAAAAATTGTAGGATCGTTAAATCGCTAGTTTGTTTCTTCGCGAGCTCGCTCTAAACGAAGCACAACAAATATTTTCATTCACTACAATAATTTTGGCTCACGAGTCACAAGATGCCAATGCCTATCTATAGCATTTTATTTCTCGCACGAGAACTGAAAACAAGAGTTAATAAAATGGCAATGCATTGAGATGTTAAATTAAAATAACTTTACTTATTTGGTGACCTTCATTTGATTCATGTTTTTCTCAGTAAAAGAAATCAAATACCTATTTTCTTTGATAAAGCAACCAACCAACGAAAATCATAAAACTTAGGTAATAAGATCAACTGTTACCTACAACCGTGTCCATAATGCAGTAGGTAAATGATCATGGTTTATGCTTAACATGAACATGGAACATGCAATTAAAATAAAATATCGATTTCGTGGCTAAAAAGCAATACAATCTTGATTAAATCACATCGAAACAATTAGGCAGCTTATCGCTACACATCAAATTAAGATTTCATTCAAGTACCTATTCTATTTAATAACAAACAATGCCCCTTTTCTCTTATCATAGACTATGCTAAATATATAATCGAATTCCGTAAATATTCATTCAGCCACAGTCAACGTTGATTAAGAATCTTTTGTGACGTTCTGCAACTACAATGAGAGCTAAATAAACCGATGACGTGTTCGAACTTCGAAGGTTCCACCCGTACCCCTTTAAAATATCTTGTAAAATAGAATCATAGCAAAAACGTTGCCCCACGCTGAGAAAAATGCAAGAAAAATCAAGTTTATGCTTAAATTCTATTTTATACGCTGTACGGTGCTGCGCATTCCGAATTAAAGTTGTGATGCCTTTTTCCGAGTATTCTCCTTATTTACAAACATATAAATTCACTTTGGCTTTTCATGCTGAATCTGTTTTCGATTTCCCCCTACAAGAGGTAAAATAGAAGGGGAATATGTACACACATGCATTTGCAAATGTATAAGCTTGCTAGTCTGCGCCGACGCAGAAATTCTTATCTTTTCAAATGGGAATATGACGTACTTATCACAACTTCCACCCGTTGTCGGTGTGTTGTTTATTATTTGCTTTTATATTTCTCCACCACCTATAGAATACGTGTTGCCGCTGTCCGAAAAATAATACATAATTTCTGATTTAATAAAGTACGTACAGTTGCATATTTAATGTGTGCGTCAAAAAAAATGTGTAGGTACAGCTTTGAACTGCATTTTTGTAAATCTGTCAAAGAAAAAAGATTCGATCGTTTAGGAAAAGACTTACCTTATTTTTTAAAGCGGTCCATTTTCATTGAATTGTCATATAAAACTCAACAAAAAATATTATAGCAAAAACTCAATAAGTAAAATAACAAAAGAAACTAAGGTAATTTTTATGGTATCAAAATAAAATGTACACTTTTCAACTAAAGCAAAAAACTTTAAGCCAATAGGTACTTTGTCTGCTTCCCTTTCGCCTTTAGAGGGGTTCACATCCTCAAATTTGATTGACAAGCACGGTTTGATGATCATTACTACTTTTTGGCCACAAAACAAATTTGGCCAAGCCTTGACTTAAAGCGCTCCAAGTGTTTAATACATAGGTTTGTTTGGTATCTTTTTACAAAAAAATGTCTAAGACCTGTAAAATTTTGAAAAGAGGGGACAACTCTATCAGAGTTGGGGAACTTTGAAAAAAGTTAACAAACGAATTGAACCATGAACTGCACCACTTTTTGTCAGAAGCGTCATTTTTGTGTATAAACGGCGTTGCCACTTTGCCATGATTTCATTAGATCTAATGCACTCTTTTCTCTTTGAAAATCATCCTGTGAGGCACACGCTATTAAACTGTGGTTCTCAACGCTTGATGCAAAATTGACAGTTCTCTTTTATTGCGAAATTCACTGCTGCGGTTTGTACTGTATGTAGGTATACGAAAAATAGGAAAATACGGTAGTGCTAAAAAGAAACGTCAAAAAGAGTCGCGGAAACCTTGGCCAACGACTCACAGGGCAGCTGGTCTTCCGTCTCATCTTTTTTCTCTATTACACTCATTTTTTTCGAAAAGAGTCAGACGCAAAGAATCATTGTGTAATAGGGGACTTTGCGCTCTCTCGATGCAACTTTTTGAGTTAACAAACAGGAATTTGTGAGAATTTGTGAAAATTTGTGAAAATTTCAATTTCAAGATAACAAACAGACCTAATATCTTTAAGCAGACTGCATATCAGCTCTATTGTAGGTGTCATAACGGGGCACTGTTTAATAGGCAGGCACGCAACGCGGCTTGGCATACTTTCAAATGATTTTTGCAGAAGCTGTACGGACGAGGAGGAGGAAAAATCGAGTCCTCACCTTCTCTGTACTTGGCCTGCTCTTACCCACAGACGTAGACTCCACTTAGGAGATTACTACTACTATAACGATCCTAGTGATCTTGCAAGAAAAGACATTTATAGTCTTGCACGCTTCGTCAGGAGCTCTTAATGGTTTCAAGAGTGAGGAAGATTTTTACAAGATTCATGTGGTATCACAACGGGCCAACTCTGGTCTAAGTCTGTCAGTATTGATCACTAACAGCCACTTCTACCTTACCTAACCTAACCTATGGCTTGATGATGCTTGATGGATATATCAAAATATTTTGATATCCACCAAACATGCTTGACAAATCTGTTTGATAGAGCGTTCACATTTTCAAATTCGAGTCAATCAAACCGTGCTTGTCAAGCATATTTGAGAATGTGAACCCCCCTTTTAGGACAGCTTCTATGCGTCTGTCAATTCGGCTGGGATTTGTTCAAATAAAATTGAATTTTGTGCCTTTTTTCTTAATATTTTCCTCTTTTGGATCTGTTTATCCAGATAATCTCACAAGTGCTCGATGAAGTCTAGGCCAGAGGATCGCGGAAGGTCCTCTAGTTGCTTAGATGTACCAAGGAGTAACCATTCCTTTGCCTATTTCGATGAATGATTGAGGTCGTTGTCTTGGTGGAAGACCCATGAATCAGTCAACTCCAGTTTCGCAACACTGCACGGCAAATTGTCTCTTAAAATATTAAGGTAATCTTCAGTCCTCATCGTACTGCCAAAAAAGATGATTGGTGGGATTACCTGGATAAACAGATCCAAAAGAGGAAAATATTGAGAAAAAAGGCACAAAATTCAATTGTATTTGAAGAGTGGCAAAAAATCCCAGCCGAATTGACAAGCAAGCTAGTAGAGTCAATTCCCAGGCGCATAGAAGCAGTCCCAAAGGCGAAAAGGGAGCAGACGAAGTATTGGTTTAAAGTTTTTCGCTTATTTTTAATTTTTTTCACGCCATAAAAATGTACTATTTTTTGTTATTTTCTTAATTGAATTTTAAATATAATATTTTTTGTTAAGTTTTATATGCCAATTCATTGAAAATTAGCCTCTTTAAAAAATAAGATAAGTCTTTTGCTTAAAAGATCGAATCTATTTGCTTGAATAGAGTTTCAAAAATGCAGTTCATAGTTGTACACTTTTTTTTGACGCTCACAGTATATGTATGAAACCATTTGCAGTGAGATAAGTCTAAACAAATACAATCTCAAGGTTGTGGGGGATTTGTGGTTACCAAAATTTTAGAATTAACCAATGCTTACGCCTAAACTTAGGTGACTGCATATCAGTTAAAAAACCGTTTGAATATCCTCAATTTATCAAGGCCGCAATAATTGCACGCAGTGTTAATCGAATCATAATTATAACAAATTGGTCACTTGAATGAGATGAAAGTTTTAAATTGCTTAATTAAGGCCTAGTTCACAGTTCCCGTGCGAAAGAATAAATCTATACAAATATTTTTGCATAGCATAAATTATTGAGGTAAAATACAAAATTAATTTTGTGCATGATTGGTTTACAGTTTCATGCAAAATATAAACCATTGCTGTCATGAAATGTCATGCAAAACAATGGACCAGCAATTGTTTTGCATGCGAAAAAAGTGTCATCATCATCGTGTCCTGTAACCCCGGCTGGGGCATAGGGCGTCAACAAAACGTCTCCATCCTTCACAGTCTGCTACAAGGTACTTTAGCTGTGGCCACGTCTTTCTCTGGGATTCTGCTTCCACTAAGACAGTTGATTTCCATGTTGTTCTTGGTCTTCCAACCCGCCGTGCACCCTGAGGATTCCATTCAAAGGACTGCTTTGCAATTTCATTGTTTAGTTTCCTCAGTGCGTGACCAATCCAACGAATGATGATGGTGATGTCATGAAATGTCATGCAAAACAATGGACCAGCAATTGTTTTGCATGCGAAAAAAAGTGTGGTGAACAAAATATATGTTGTATGCTATAAGCCTAGTTATAGCCATTCCACACTATCCCACTGAAAAAAAGTGTGAAGAAAATCATATATCGTCCCCTTATTGCAAGAACTAGGTAACTCAATTTTATAAATTTTGGAGATAGCAACGTTCGTAGACACCTTACTACAAGAGAACGAGGGAAAGTCTTATTTTTATATTTCTTACACTTCAGAAATATTCTATAATTGTCTAGAATAGAAAATAATTGGACGAAAAATCTTGAAAACTGTACCTACTAAATAATACCGTTTTTGTCGAGATATTTTAAAAATTGAAAATTGAGTTCCCTAGTTCTTGCAATCAGGGGACGATATTATAGTGTCGAAACAAAATATGAAATTTCATCATAAGCACATTTTAAGCGCTTCCGACACCATTTGAAATTTCTTTATAGCTGAAAATATTCAGGATCGGTTCTAAGACCATCACAAATTCTATCCCACTTGGGCGGTTGAGGTTATGGTGAAACAGATTTGTTTTGATGCAAGTGTTTTTGTTTTGATGCAAGTGTGGAAGCCAAAATATGAAAATCATTTTCATCTCACAAATTTGGCAGTCGTATAAAGTTCCTTCCCACTTTATTCTGACATGTGTCTTAATACTTTGTGGGATAGTGTAGAAGCACTTTTAACAGTTCCCGTACGCAAACAAAAATCTATCTCATATGTCAAAAATAATTGAGGTGAAATGTAAAGTTAATTGTTTGCATGATTGGTTTGCAGTTTCATGCAAAAAAACCAATTCTGTCATGGAATTTCATTCAAAAAAATGGACCGGCAGTTGATTTGTATGTGAAAAAGTGTGGTGCATACATTTTTTTTTCGGATGGTCGGTTTACACTTCAACAAAAAAAATTATTATTTTCCATTTTTAGGCCTATAGATTGTTAATTAATGGTAAATTAATGACTCAATGGGTAGCAGCGTGAACCCCCCTGGAAAAATGGCAAGTTTTTGTCAAGTTTAATCGAGGCAATGGAAAGGCTTCGGTAGGGAAAATCTAGACAAGGCAAACTTGGCAAATACTCGCAAGGACCTCGCTAGTAAAAACTAGTGGATAGGTCTTATCCCATCACAAATACCCCATTTATGACAAAAACAAAAAAACAAATATTTTATACCCATCATACAATAGTAAGACAAATCGAAGTATATAGATTTTCATTTTCAACATTGCACAACTGTATTGCGAAATAGCTCAGTAGTCAAGATATAGGACTGGTAATCAGAAGATTGCAGGATCATCGAATCCCAGTAAAGACAATTTTTTTTTTTTCTGTCTCTCGAGGCAAAAGGTTACTTCACTGGCGAGGCCCTAGAGTATTTCTAGAGTTACCCTTGCTGGGCCCTTGCTAGTATCTATGTAAAACTTTCTAGCCGCTGCTCACCAAAAACTAGATTGTTTTTCCAGCCGGGTAATGAACGAAAAAAAGCAAACATTTAGCTAAAAGATTCAATTTAATGATAAAATTAAGTTAAATGTTAATTTTCAATAAATTTATTGAAATCAAAAATAATTTTTTTGATGATTTTTTCATAATGGAAGATTGGTGGGATTTGACAGGAGAAGGAACACAAAAGAAAACGTAAATTTTCTTCACCGAATATTTTCAAATATTTCAAAATGTTTCATCCCTCTCACTCTTCTGCAAGTTACCCCTCTCACCGTTATAAATCACCGAAAATGTTTGCATTTCTTCATTTGCGATCAGGGAAAATCGAAGTATAATAAAGAGGAACAAAAATGAAATAGGTACGTGGGTGTATTGGTACAAATAATTAAAGAACTCATATATGTATGTAAAGGGTATTTTTTTTAGACGTGTGGTTTTCAATCTGGCAATACTTTTTTCAGAGTTGGTCTTTTTGACAGCTGTCACTTGATTTATGCTCAGTTTGGTTTGCCATTTCATAATGAATAGACTTACTCCTCGTAACGCACGATTTGCAAATTTGAAACGATTTGAAAGTCACACTTCTTCATTTTGTATCTCCTGTATACCTGTATTTCTCCCCCTAACCTCTTCATTTTTGTTTGTCTTGATTAAGTGTTGTACCTCATGGCATAATGGTAAGTGCGTTGAACTGTCATGCTGAAAGCCTGGGTTCGATTCCGAGCCGCTACCGCCTAAAAAGAAAAATGTTTTTGTTCCAAAGTACAAATCCTCCAAGAATATCTTTGACAAGAAAAGTTGGTGTTTCTCATTTAGCCGTTCGGACTCGGCAAAAAATTGTAGGTCCCCTACATTCCTGCCAACAACACGCACACAGGAATGGTTGAGTAGAAAGTCACTAAGCCTTGGTTCCCCTCGAACTATTGCGCCATCAAATTTATTTAATTAAATTAAGTGTTGTACCAACCATACGATGGAACAAACGTTGACGTGGAGTTCCGTTATTATTTACAGAACCCATGACGGTATTCAGACCAGCTTACGTCTCTATTTCATGAGAAGTTTTTAAATTTTCAAAAAATTTAAAAACTTCTGCTTCACTTGGCCATCACTTACTTTCCAAGAGATGAGAGTGAGATAAAAATGAGACGTTAAAAATAAAAATCGACCGTGCACATAATTAGAAACGGATCAGAAATTATTTCTTTTAACAAAATTCAAATGACTTAAAAGGTTGTATACCTATACCTACATAGAAAAAATTTTTTACATCTACTGTTACTCATTCAAAATATTGAAACTGCCTTGTTTCGATTTCTGAAACGCTTGATTCATCGTTCGCTCCCAGATTACGGCAGAGTTTTTCAATCAATATGGGCAAAAACCAGACTAAGCACCACTTAAGGAGTGTGAAGATCGAGGTGGCACTAGTAAATAGCCTCAACTCCAGCCTATAAACTTGGTGGTAGAACACACAAGTTTTTGTTCATTCCAAATCATTCAATATCTATTAAGAAACGTATGTAGTTTTGCTTTTTATTTGCAATATGATCATAAAATAAAAGGTTTTTTATTATGCATTAACTAATCAGGTAGGCCCTTCTCAAGCTTTTTTTTGGTTTGCCTCTAAGTTCAAAACTATGGTACAAAGCCGTCATGCAAACCTACAAAGTTTGAATGCTTACCTCACTGCAAAATTGATAGGTATATTAAGTTTAAACTTGTCTTCATTAATGCTAATGCCAATTTCATGTTTAATTAATTAAATTAAATTGGATGTAAGAGAAGATACCTATGTACCTACGTAAACAGAAATGCCATTTTTTGAGCTAGACAAAATATATATTACAATTAGGTACAGTTCGTTGTTGCATCTTCTTCTCCATTCCCCATCTATGCAGACGGGACCAAAAATCAACCGGAGAATTTTCCTCTCAAAACAGCCTAACGCGTCCTCATCCACCGTTAACAGTGCCCATGCCTCTGCACCATTCATCAGGACCGGGATGATAAGCGTCTTATACAGGGACAGTTTAGTTGCTCGAGAGATGGCTTTGCTTCTCAATTGAGTTCAAAGCCCAAAGAAACAGCGATTGGCAAGAGTAATTCTTCGTTTGATCTCAGCACTGGTATCTTTCGCTGTGTTTAAAGCGGATCCTAGGTAAACAAAGTCTCTGACCACCTCAAAATTATAGCTGTCTATAGTGACGTTCTGTCCGAGACGTCGGTGTTGGGTGTCCTTTCTTGTTGACAGCATATTTTTCGTTTTGCTTTTTTCACCGTTAAACCTATCTTCTTGCCTTCCTTCTCAATACTCACAAAAGCACCACTGACATCACGCTTTGTTCATCCGATTATGTCAATGTCGTCAGCGTAAGCGAGTTATTGCACGGACTTTTTAAAGTTTGTGCCTCTAGTGTTGACGTGAGAGTTTTGCACTATTCTTTCAAGAACGATGTTAAAGAAATCGCATGACGGCGCGTCGCCTTGCCTGAAACCTTTTTTGACATCAAAGGTGTCGGTGATGTCTTTGCCGACCTTGATGGAGCAGCGTGCATTCTCCATCGTCATCCTGCACAAACGGACGAGTTTGGCAGGGATGCCGAAACTAGACATTGCTCTATATAGCTGTTCTCTATATAGATGATGTCATACGCGGCCTTGAAATCGATGAAGAGGTCGTGGGTATCGATTTGAAACTCCTGGGCTTTCTCCAAGATCTGCCGTAGTGCGAATATTTGGTCGATGGTGGACGTCCCTGGACTAAAGCCACACTGATATGGACGTATCCAGGTTGTTGAAGAATAGCTTCAGGCACTCACAAAGTACGGCAGAGAAGATCTTGTAGGCGATATTAAGAAGACTGATGCTTCTGTAGTTGGTGCAGTCAAGAGGATCGCCTTTCTTGAGGATCGGGCAAACAATGCTGAGGTTCCATTATGTTCATCAAGTTAGCATTACCACTTCAAAATTCTTAAAATCTAATAATTGGATTATTTGTCGTAAATTTGTCGTGAAAGAAAAAAATTTAACGTGCTTGTTTTTTAAAAATTAACCCCTAGTAATGCTAACTTGACAGTCAAGATAGCACTACCACCCCTCAAAATAGGGTAAAATGAACTCAAACAAGAAAAAGGAATATGTGAAAATTTGTCGTAAATATATCGTAAGAGAAAAAAAATTGTCGGACTTATTTTTTAAAAAATAACCCAAAATCAATTTTTTTTTTTCAATAATTCCAGCACTACCATATGAAAAATTTGTATTCTCCGTGTTTTTTGGTATTGAATTTCTTTAAACAATTGTCGTAATATGTCTTTAAATAAGTTGTGTCAAAAAATAATTAGTCGCGCCATTTTTCTATACAAAATTCCTTGAATATGAAAAAAAACCCTAAAATGACATTTTTTCAATAAATCCAGCACATGAAAACTTTTTATTCTTTGTGTTTTTTGGTATGAAATTTGTTCAAACAATGGTACGACCATACCAAATTACGACAATTGTTTAAACAAATTCTATACCAAAAAACACGAAGAATAAAAAGTTTTCATAAGGTAGTGCTGGATTTATTGAAAAAAAAATCCCATTTTAGGGGTTTTTGTCATATTCAAGGAATTTTTTATAGACTTATTTAAAGACATATTACGACAATTGTTTAAACAAATTCAATACCAAAAAACATGGAGACTACAAATTTTTCATATGGTAGTGCTAGAATTATTGAAATAAAAAGGAAAAAAAATCGATTTTGGTTTATTTTTTAAAAAATAAGTGCGACAATTTTTTTTCTTTTACGATATATTTACGACAAATTATCACATATTCTTTTTTCTTGTTTGAGTTCATTTTACTATATTTTGAGGGGTGGTAGTGCTAACTTGACTGTCAATTTAGCATTACCAGGGGTTATTTTTTAAAAAATAAGCGCGACAATTTTTTTAATTTTACGATATATTTACGACAAATTTACGACAAATTCTCACATATTCATTTTTCTTTTTTGAGTTCATTTACCCTATTTCGAGGGGTGGTAGTGCTAACTTGACTGTCAAGTTAGCATTACCAGGGGTTAATTTTTAAAAACCAAGTGCGACAATTTTTTTTCTTTTACGACAAATTTACGACAAATAATCCAATTATAATTTTTTATAAATTTTGAATTGGTAATGCTAACCTGACGGGAACGCTTTCCTCCGTCCATATTTTACAGATGAGCTGGTGCATACTCCTAACCAATTCATCGCCAGCCGCTTTGAATTGAATTTGAATTGCTCAGCCGCAAGGCCATCAGCTCCAGCAGCTTTATTGGACTTAAGTTTAAATATAGCTTTCTTCACTTTGTCGAGGTCGGCTTGACGGAATTGTTGGCCTACGTCGTCCAGGTTGAATGGTGCAATCTGCATGGTAGCGGAATTCGGTTCGTCATCGCCCTTATACGATTTGCAGAAATGATTTTTTCCATATCCTCAAAACCGACTGCGATTCCACCACGATGTTGCCCTGATTGTCCTTGCAGGTTTCAGTTCAGGCCTTGTAACCTTGGGAGGTTCTTTCTACTTTTTGGTAAAACTTCCGAACTTCATTCCTGCAATGGCATCCCTCTAATTCCTCGATCACGCGCTTCTCATGATCTTTCTTCTGCTCGTAGAGCTCACGAGCAGCTCTGGTCCTTCTATGCAGCGCCGCTTTGTATGCTTGTTGTTTGGCTGCATGTACTTGCCTGCATTCTTCCTCGAACCAGGGCTTTCGCTGTGGTAGTCGTGCGAGTCCCAGCACGTCAGAGGTTGCATCTTTGATGGCTTCCTGGTAGTTTTTCCACTGTTTCTCGATGTTTGCAGTTGGCGGCAGAGGACTATTTAAGAGGGCGCGAGAGACTTGATCAGGAAAGGACCTGGCGATTTCTTGCGACTGTAGCCGCCCGACGTCAACGTTATTAAAATTACCTAGGTATTAGGTACTTTAAGATTTTTTAAGATTATTTCAATATGTAGTGTCAAAGTTAATTTAATCAAAAGTTCAAGTGACCTAAACTACAAAATGCGTTTCGCCCAGGAACGACAGTAGTTTGCTCATCAATCGGTTAAATCTCAGATGTTGTCGTAGCCCTCTAAGTAAGAATTTTTTTACAATAAAAATCAAGATAAGATACCTGGGTTATGGTACTACATAGAAGCGTTCAAATCATCAACACTTTTTCAATCCCAATTCTTATAATATATAGGTACCCACAAATAAAAATATAAAAATACCCCATGTGCAAATGTTATCTCTATAACTTTTCCGGCAACACAAATGAAATCGAGTGAAGGTCTTTTCGTCTTAAGCGCATTCCCCATGCATTGATATTAATATTCAGAGCAGAGCAAAACAAACAAAAAAAAGGTATACCATACCTGTTCACCTAAAGGTGACGTGAAAAATGAAATACACCAAGCGCTGAATCTGCGATTACGATTGAAATGTTAAATCATACTTACCTACATTTTTTCAACATACAAAATAAACTCAGCGTCTGTGCTTGCTAGATTAAAAAAAAAATCAGTCTTGTATGTACTCTTGTCTGAGTTGCCAACGCCGACCTGCTTAGTAGTACAGCATAAAACAGCACGCACAGATCCCAATTCAAGAACATACGAAAACGAGCCCTGAAAAACTAACACATTAGGCTCCTAATAGATAAGCAAACCAGCTACACATCTTGTACATACATATTTGTATTTATCATTTACTTAAAACGTACCTATGCCTTTTTGTGTTGGATGGAATGCCGCATAGCCGCATTCAAAAAATAACCAGCAGAGGCAGCCATAGCCAACCAAGCAATAATTATTTTCCGATTATTCATAGAACATTGCAGATTGGGCGCCCGGTGTTTTTTTTTTTTGCCATACTTTTCAGCTAGAAAATAAATATTAAGGGAAGAAGACCTGACGACAGCAGAATTTAAAGTTTGTATTGGAAAAAAAATAGGTACCTAACCTACCTACTATCCTCGTAAAATAATGCAAGTCTCTAATAAATAGGTGCTCTATCCCTTGCACGTTTCTAAATTATAATTCTTTTAACATTGTGTGATGTATTGTGTAGGTATAATGAAAGTGAGAGGGAACAACGAATATTGAATACCTTGAAAAATATTGTCACTTTTACTAAGCACAAGTAGGTAACATTTTGTAATGTTCACCAAATTCCCTATTTCGATATACCTAGCACTTGTTCGATAATTTTTTGGATGTCTTCTTTGGGCATCACCAAACCTAGCGTTCTTCTTTGTAGGGTTACCAACTTCTTGTATCTTATAGTAGGCATATAAGAGGCGGCTCTGTCGATAAGTAATCCAACTCCATCCAGAAAACCAGTCAGGCAGGTTTGCTTGTTTTTTATTCAATAAAAAGCAAAAGTCTTGTCCAAAGAATAAGGAGGAAAGAAGGCCAATCTCAATAGAGTAGGTATTCATAATACATAGGTAGGTATATTGTATTTTTAGCATTTTGCAAGCGCCAATTTATAATCAACAAAAAAAGTTAATTAATAATAAATAACTATGCATATCAACTGTAGGATAGGATAGTAAGGATGTGCAAGGCTTCGAATATGTAGAGCCTTTGGTTGGGTTTTCCTTTTCATTTTAATTAGTTCTAAATTAAACAACGTGTATCTAAAGTGAGGGCAGTTACTGATAATAATCTATCATAAAGCACACTTACCAATTGACGGCGGCTGTGGTGACTTCTTGCTGGCGACCCCGATTCGGACATCGCCTCTTTACACTTTCAAGTACAATCAACAAAAAATCTGTTTTCTTGCTCTTCTGGGCGATTTTCTAACCCAATCACTCCGGGTCACTGAAAATACTTCACGTCTTCGTCCCAGAGTCCAAATGGCTTTTTTTTCTCTTGTATTTTATCCGCCACCACTACACTACACAAACACGACTACAAAACAACAACAGCTATGTATAATGCTGGTTCTGCTAGAGCTGCGGACTGCTGATTGCGAGCAGTAAGCAAGCAAACACACACGGAACAAACAAAAGGTATAAAAAAACACGAAAAAAATCCGAGTGCTTCTTTTTTTTTAATAATTTTTCTTAGTTTTCACGTCAAATCATCGTCTTTTTTAATCACATTTAATTTGTAATTTTCGCACTTGCTTTTTTTTTAATTTAAATTTCTTTTTTTTCGATTTGGGAGGATTTTTATTTGGAACGGAAGAAAAAAATTATGTAGATCGTAAAAATGTCCTCCTTGAAAAACACAGCACGACGAAACAAATTGATAATAATTTGTTTATTTTACGAAATTTACATGTATTCTAACAAGGCGCACTTTTATTATTGAGAAATAATGATATTAGCATTAAAAATAATCCCAGCATTGCGATATAATCAACGACGAAAAAAGTTAATTGGAATTGAATTGAAGAAAAAATATTTCGCGTTGCTACTGAACCGACAAAAAAATATCACGTCCACACCTTTCAATGGCATCGCCATTAATGACAGCCATATAGAATTTTTCGGAAGATGTGCAGCGCTACCAGTGAATCCACTTTTCTTTAAAATACTTTTCTTTGCAGAATGTACTTAATGGATAGTACTTTATTGTGGTTTTGAAATGGTATTTTTTATGAATTTTAATTTCTGGAAAAGAAAGATCTGTTGTTGACAGATTCTAAACAAAAGCGATGCTCAATATCAAATATATTCTACCGCATGTACAATTTACTTGGATGCGGTTGATAGTTGTGGACAGTGGACATAAAATGTCAAATCAGTGACTGAATCGAAGAAAAAAAGAGAAAAGAAAAAGTGATAAAATAGAATATGAAGAAAATTTGAAAAGAAATTCTTCTGTTTAAATAGATTGACTGAATATTTATAATTCCAATTAAAATAAAGATAAAATTCCACTCTCCATATGAAGTTGCAGTAAGGGTATTCATGCAACAGCGTAAAGTCGTCGCAAACGTGGTAAAGTTTTAAGGCTCTCCCAAACCAACGCGAATCATTCGCCAACGACACGAAATCATTCACAATAATACAAAATATGAAAGATATATAATGCTAAGCAACAACAAAAAACTGATGATTGATTTCGCGTCGTTTGGCGAATGTTTCGCGTTGGTTTGGGAGATCCTTTACACTTCGTAAATCTGTCAAATTTTCCGTACAAACTGTGACAGAACTACGAAGTTTTAAGGCTCTCCCAAACCAACGCGAATTCTTAGCGAATCATTCGCAAAGACAGATTTTTGTTGTCGTTTAGCATTGTGTATGTGCCCTTTCACACGAGGAAACTGAGTTGCCAGCAACTTTTAGTTCCTTGGTGAGAAGGGCAGGAGGAAAGAGGGGTGAACAAAATCTCCCCGGTCGAGGATTTGAAGAGATTTTTTGACATTTTAATTCAACACCCTTGAAACCATAGAACCACATTATTACTTTTCTTCCAGCCCTCCCCTTGTCCAAAGGGGGTGAAAAAAGTCGTTTTGGGAAAGAAAATATGAAAATAATACCCAATACAACAAACTATAGAAAATATGAAAAGCCAAGAGAAGTTAGAAAAATATTTTTTTTTATAAAATTTAAAGATGGTGTCAACGCAGAATTTCACAATCTACTATTACATCCAAAGTTGATTGAAAACCTACTTTGTTTTTTTTTTTTAACCAATTTCAAAGTGGTGGGGAGGGGGGATATGAAAGTTTAACAAACTTAAATATTTATCTTGGTATAAAATAAGCATATGACAGATGTTTAAAGGGTATTTTTTAATGCTCAATCTTACTAAATTAGAATGAACTCGATACAACCACCTTAAAAAAAGTTATAGTCCTTGTCATAAATGATGACTGAATTTTTAGTTAAACAAGCAAAATATTACTAAATTCCAACAGCAGCCGTTTTCCTTTGGAGGTGGCGAAGTACTTACGAGTAGATGAAAACCCTAATCTAGTACTACCAACTGCACATTCTCTCATGCGCGAGTAGATACATGGGAAAGCAGTTTGATGTGTTCCATTGAAAAAAGCTGGCAAAGTACTTGCAAGTACTTCGCCACCTCCAAAGGAAAACGCCTAGCATTGACACGAAACCTGGTCCACATATTTAATTTGTCATAAGCGACAATAATATCAAAAGAGTCTACAAAAATATTTATAGTGAAAGGGTGTTTTTTTTCAGTGAAAGGGACAAATTTTTAACTACTACATACCATGAATCCCCTCCCGAAACTGGAACGTTGATGAAAATTGGTAAAAACGTAAAGTTAAGACATGCACTATTAGTGAACTAAAGCTCAACCCTTCAGCAGAGAATATCAAATAAAGAAGCCAATCCTTCGTACGTTTCACCCCCCAAAACCCATTTGTTTACTTTGTTGTATTTGTAATTTCATTTCGTGTCGAAGAAATAGATGTGAATTGCAACAACAACAAGACCTGTGCTGAATGACTAGTTGATTCTATGTGTGCGTTTTGCACTGCTTTTAACTAATACTTTGCAAATCTAATACGTCAGCTGTTCGCTTCCAGTTTGTAGGCAAATCAAATTGACAGCTGAGGATTGACTTCTTTATGCCGGATTTACACGATTGGAAAACTGCCAGTATTATGACAAAAGCAACAACAAAAGAATGGACAATTTCATTCTTTTTGTCATTATACTGGCAGCTTTCCATTCGTGTAAATCCGGCATTATTTCATATTCTCTGCCCTTCAGGTCAAAATGAAAGGTTGGTCTCACTAGCAGCCCCACTATACCCAAATAACATCACTTCACGTCATGGTATAAGAATAACAAGGTATGCTTGACAGTTCAGACAATTGAGTCGTGACGTCATTGCGAGTGAATGATCTCAATTGTTTGTCATTTATGGCAAAGAGAGTAAATAGAAATTGTTTATGTTTTGAAGCTATTTGCTATTAAAACTCAAAGTAAAACAATAGATTATTTATGTTTTGAAGTTATGTTATGTTAAATTTCAAGTAAAACAATTAATAATTTATTTTGTAAAGCTATGTGTTGGTGAACACTCGCTATCACGTCACACAAAACAAAATATGGCGACCCTTCATCTCATATACAACATACCTTGTATTTTTATACCATGACTTCACGTTACTTTATGTAGAAATATCAGAAAAAACTTACTTCTGTAATGGAATATTTGTACTCCCCTTAACATAGGAGTTTTTACAGGATTTAACACAGCACCGCATGTTGTTTTATATTTTTTTCAATAAATTATTGAAAGTATTCACTATACCTACTAACTTTTATTTCACATTTTTATTTAGTTATATTAGCTTTTTTCACTTGCTTAAAGTTTGTAAATCTCAATACACTTGCTTTTAGTTCGGCAAAATGACAAATGAATCTCATTTGTTTTTAAGTTTTTTATTCTTCCAAAAAACCCTGGGTTTTTCAGCTCTCAAAAAACACCAGGGTTTTCAATTGTGTTGTTGACATAAACAAGGAACAAAGTTGTTTAAAAAATAAATAAAAACAAACCACAGTTTATATTTTCTATTATAATAAATTTGTCTATTCCTTGAATTCCTATTTCAAAATCAAGAGCATTACCAACATTTCACAACAAAGATAGGCTTCAGAGCTTATACCACTTTGACAGTTTATTCCAGGGTACGGAAACGCTCGCACACGAGCGCTCATAAAACGCTCTCAGCTCATATTTTGCCCACGAGCGTACGCAGGGTTCAAAGGCTCGCGACCGCGAGCGAGAGCGCAAAAACTCAAAAACGAAACACCCGCTCATGGGCAAGAGCGCAAAAGTCAAAAGCAAAACACCAGCTCATGAGCAAGAGCGCATAACCTCAAAAGCAAAACGCCCGCTCATGGACAAGAGCGAAAACGACATATGGCCCATGGCTCGCGGGCGAGCGCAGGTGGTTGTGAGCGCTCATGAGCAATGTGTAAGGATAATGGTTTTCAATGTTCACTTCATTTTTTCAATTCAATAAAGAAGATGCATTTATGAACTAGCTTCCTTCATTTTTTTACAAAAGTAGAATAACGTCGGTTACAGGTAAAATCTATTTACCAACAAAATTAACTTTGTAAGAATTTTTTTTCAATTTTCCTTCGGACACTACGATATGCAGATCATAGATCAGGACTATACCTACCAATAGTTGATCGCAATTCTTAGAAATACGATCATACAAAAATCGGTTTCAGAAATAAAGGTTCTAGTTTTTTGTAAATTAGGTAATAATAAGCTGATTATTCGCGTGGTTGTTTATAATGGGTTTTTTTCTGAATATAGTACGTAGCACAAGTGGATTAGTTCTATTTCGTTCTAGGAATTAGAATATGCACCCTTTTTTGCGTACATGTGTATATGCAGTAGAATACGCTTTTAAGGAACATGGTCATTAACCCCAATTATATAGCACTCAACAATCGGATTTTTCGAAGTTTTTTATAAGTAGGATGTTCTGTTTAATTAGTTTTTTGCGTACATTTGACAAGATGTTGAAAATGGGTTTTTCCAATACACTGCACTCCTGAGCTAATGAGCTCTATGAATTCATTCGATTAATAAACGGGAAGACAATAAGAAGTGAATGGATTATTATAAAACAAAAGTATAGAAAAATAATGGCGCCGCGAAAAATATGTGAAATATGATTCGGAAGCAAACAAATCTAAGTGTTTAATAGAGCATTGTGATAAAGACTTATGTGGGAAAAAACCGTTAAATATAAAACTGGACTATAAGTTGGTACACAAAAAAATACAGGTGATGATGAAAGTGACGAAAGCAATGAACCTTTCGCATCGGTATCAGGATTGAAATCAAAATCAACTGTAAATATCACCATGAACAAAAAATAATTTTTAAAATGTTGTGTGGGTTTGGTAATTCCATTCCGAATTTTTGACGATCATGACTTTTTTTAAAAAAATTATTGCCCCTTATAAAAAAAATTTGGAGTTATCATAATTCAAAAAATATCGGTTTAGCTGTTGAGAAAGCAAGTCAAGAAATTAAGGAAGTTATTACGAAGCGCGTAGAAAGTGGATATTGCAACTCGTATGGAAAAAAGCATTCTTGGCATAAATGGTCAACAATTTTATCCATGCTTTTATACTGCTACGACTGTACTTTGAAATTACAGTGCGAGAAATATACCTTTGGCGATTTCTATCGAAAAAGAAGTTTATAGCTTAAATTGTCGTTATTGTGCGAAAGAAGTCTGGAACCTTTGGAAACTAATATGTTGAGTTACTGGAAGAATTATCATAGCCACGATAGGGAACTATCTCAACTTGCCGAAGTTGCTCTTGCTGTTCCTGCCATACAAGTATCTGTCGAACGCGCATTTAGCGCACTTTCGACAATGTTAGCAAAACTGAGAACAAAACTTTCAAAAAAATCTTTTGCTAATATTCTTCTTTATAAATTAAATTTCGATTTAAAAGAAACATCTACATTATATTTGCTTGATAACGAGGAAATATAAGACACTTCTTGTCACTTATTTAATTTATTTAACAAGCATTAAAACTAAAACTCAAAAATATCTTAATGTGTTTTTTTTTCTAAACTCTTAAAGGCTCGCGAGCGCTTAATTGGCTTGCTCTCATCTCACGCTCATGAGCGTGCGGTTCTGCTATCGCACACAGTGAGAGCGCTCTTGACGTGAGCGCTTTGTTATCGTACACAATGAGAGCGCTCTTGAGTGAGCGTTTTAGTATCGCACATAATGAGAGCGTTCTTGACGCGAGCGTTTATAAATCGAACGCCCGCCAGCGCGAGCCAAACTAAAAGTGCTCACAGCTGATGGCTCATGGGCGAGCGTTTCTCGTAAGTGCTCATTTGAAAAGGCACGCTCGGGAGCCGCTCATGCACAGTACACATATCTAAGGTATTATCTTGCGCATGTGGTCCGAAATGAGAACTGTCAAAGAAATTCAAGATGGCAGCCTTACGTGACCTCTTCCACTGTATTACAACAACAACGAAGAAAACAAACACAAAAGGATAATTTAAATAACACTAAAAAAATGTTAATAAACACTAAAAAGCTTGAAACAATTGTGTTTGTGAATAAATAAGTTACGAATGAACACATAAAACACAACAAATTTTGATGTTTAACTAGTCGGGGTCACGTAGAGTCGCCATTTTTCACTGATTTTGATGGATGCGCAGAACTGAACAAAAATGAAAACGCTAATGATATTACCTTCAATATGTGTACTGTGCCGCTCATGAGCGTGCGTTTCTGAACCCTGGTTTATTCTTTACCTCAACTCGTACCAGCAAAAAACCTACATACATAGGGTGACATGGTCGACATTGCACCACCCATTTTTCAAATGGTCATAGTTTCTCTAAATGTAATTATTTTTGTTAGATCTCTTAACATCATTTATATGGATTTGTTAGACAAATTCGTGCATAGCTAATTTTTGCATAGTGTGTATATACTTAAATCTAAAATTGATTATTCAGAAAAAGTGAAATGGTGCATAGTGTACCATGGTAGGTACTAAATGAACCAGTCTTATGTCCACAATGCACCATGCAGGTACTCAATGCACCACCAACTAATTTTCAAACTAAAGCAAGCATTTCAAGTGATATTGAATATTATTCAGATGGGAATTCATTGTATCTTTAAGAATAAAATCAAAAAAAGTTCATTTAACGCTTATAAAATATATAAGAATTTAATAATAACAAAAAAAGTAAATAAATAATAAATTAAATATTTCTCTTCAAGACATTTAAAAAAAAAAACAGCTAAGAAATTCATTAATATCAGTTAAACGGATAATAGATTAACGTATGTTTAGTTTAAAAATATGGCCCTTATTGCGAGTGTCGTTTGCTTTCGATAAACGACTTTTGTCGAAAGTCTATAATCGAAAAAATTAATGTTGGTGTTGAAAATCTTAATTATTATTGTGAGATTTTTTGTTTTGACTTGTTTACGAAAAATTTGGTTCAAAAGATTTAAATTTTCATCACCAAAATTAGTTTTTTCGATTATCGACTTTCGACAAAAGTCGTTTATCGAAAGCAAAACGACACTCGCAATAAGGGTCTATATTAAGAAAATTTGTATAGTGATTGTTGTCTTCGCGTTGGTCCTGATACAGAAGGATCTTTGAGAATATATTTTATCTCCTCCTTATTGATTACTGCAAAATCTGGGACTTGTGGAATACAGAAAAAGCTCATTAGCGTTTGATTTTAGTCTCAAAAATGAAATGAACCATTCGTTACTACTACATGCACCATGGTGCATTTAGAACCATGTTGTTGTGGTGCATAGTGCACTACCCCCTCACTTTATTTTCAAGTCAAAATAATTCGCTAACTACCCAATTATATTTGAATCTATTTAATTTTACCAATGAATAAAACAAACACAAACTATTTTTATCGATGTTCAATAAAAAAAAGGCATCACAACTTAAGTGAGAAAAAAAAAGAAACTTAAGTCAATTTTTCGATTTGCACTATAAATTACGAAAAAGGCTTGTACATGAACGCACGTACTAACAACTAGCACCAGACTGAGATCCACTGACATTTTGGGGAAAGGCACGTAAGATAATGTGAAGTTTACACGGATGTAACTGTCAGTATGTTAGATTTTGCCATGGTGCATGGAGTACCACTGGTGCAATGTCGACCATGTCACCCTACATATAAATAGATCTACTTCAGGGCAACCGTAGGTCAAAAACAGAATTTCTTGGCTAGCGTGAGTTCAGGGTTTACAAAAAACAGTCAGTCGAAAAAAATAAAAAATAAAAATGATCTTGACAAAAGGGTCATTTATTTTTTCTAACAAAGTAAAACATTGAGAATAATTTTGAACTATTTAGACATTCTTCTCCAACTTGCTAGACTAGACTTACTATGAAGCATCTTTGACCTCTCCGCATACTTGACAAAATTTTCTCAAAAAAGGCAGAGCGATCTTTAAAAGCAAGAGTTCAATTTAAATTATAAGCGCATAAATTGATAGATATCAGGAGTGCTATTTTGAATTTATTTATTTACTTCGTTTAAGATTATAAAACAGTTTAAAATGATCTACATACCTTGTTATTCAATATCCATCACTATAATTACGATAAGCTTGGATCTCAAATGCCTCCTTCTTATCCATCCAAATCCAGATGATTCGAAGTTTCAGATGTATGTACATAGCTTGTTTTATTTCGGTTATCCATTTTCTTCTTCATTATTTAAAATAGCTGCCTTAAATTAGACTAAAAGTCTATACACCAATAGATATTAAATTGAATCGATTTAAAAAATAGAGGTCTCAAAATGGGGGGAAGCGTTTCGCTGGGAGGGAGAATGCGCCAATTTTGCCTGTTATGCTTAAGACGAGGGGCAATAGCCGTTTTTTAGTGCAATTTTATCTTCGCTTAAAAAAAGTAGCATGTTAAATACAACAACAATACAGAATTTATCAAATGGTCGCTAATAGTCTTGTTTTTTAGATCATTTTTATTTCGCTTAGAAAATAAGTAGCATGTTTGATACAACAACAATTTGCTATCTACTTTTTTTCAAGCGAAGATAACAGGCACAGGGCTATTGTGATGTCAAAACCTACTTTGACTTTAACTTTATTCTACTTTCGAATCCATTCGGAAGTTGTTTTCAGTGCTTATTATAAGTGGTTATTATGTATGAAAGTGGGATGAAATTATAGTGCTTTAGTGCTCTTCAATTAGCGCTGTTCCATTTCCGTTTATAAGCGCTTGCTTAAGAATTAGCGAGCTGAGATTTTGCGAATTCGAACGTTTTTATTGTAGAATCGAGTTACATAGTTGGGCCCCTGTACTCTTGACCACCAAAAATTATTTTTAATCCTTTTAAACATCCAATAACAAAAACTCTACACATATCATTTTGTTATAAGTAACATCTTTATAGAAAAATCACATTACACGCTGAGATAAAATTCATTATTTAGATTATAAGATTATATATGAAAAATTTAAATGGTTTTCAAAAATGCATAATTTTTAAATGCTTACATTAATTAGTCATTTCTTCAAAAAAAAAAAAAAAAACATCATCTACTTCTCTATTACTATAGATATATTTCTTGACACACTAAAACTAAAGACAGTACAATAAAGTTAAATTTTATATAAAAAAGGAAACATAACGTAATAAAGTCTTGACGCTACCCACTTTACTGGGAGTCAATTTATTTTTTGAGTTTCTATTACAGAATTAGTCGTAATTGGAATTCTGTTACAAATCTCGAAAAAAAAAACGAAATTGCTTATTCACAGGAGGATTCCAATTACTGTTATTTCTGTTAAGAGTTTTTATTATTATCTCCTCAGCTTACACTTAGTAAGTCCATTTGGTAATTTGTATTTTTGACATATTTTCACAATTTACTGTCAAACTCATAGAAGAAAACAGCAGTTTGTGAACATTTGTAAAAATTTCAAGTTACCATACAGACAAAGTTTTGTTTTCTTTTATTTTTATCACCGTTCTCACAAATATTTCGCTGAAAGTTACATGCGCCAGTTACTACAAATCGGTGTCCATTCCATCTACCGTAGATGCATCCATAGTGTTCATGTTAGAACTAATGGAATTGTTATTGTCTTCTTGCTCCTCATCCTCGTCGTCGGGAGTGTCCAAATCAATTGAATTGTTGTTTTGGGATCTGGTATCGGATCCTTCGGGTAGAAGATCTTCTAACTTAGCTGGAGGTGTCCATAAAACCAAAGCTGTGCATGGTCTTTCTATTCTATTTTGAATCAATGCATTGGGCATAAAGCTGGAGTGAACAGCATGTAATTTCTTGATTTCATCGCATACAGTTATCCGGTTGGCATTTTTGAGTTTTTCTTCGAGCTCCTTTTGTGTAATTGGATTATTAAAGTCGTAATCCATAGAGGATTGATTAAAGGTATCTGTGCTTGTGCTACCGCCAGCACTGTGTTCTGTGTAGTTTCGTGATATGTGCATTCCACTGAAATGGGCAATAACTTTTTCTTCAGAGATGAATTGTTTGTTGGGTCTGTAATTTAAGATTTATTTACATATGTAATGTAATAAAGCAATTATATAGTTTTACAAAAAAATTGAACTTACAATGGAGGAATAATCTTTGATTTTCTTTTATGCAGATTCTGGGTACGTCTCAGGTCGTAAGGATCTAAGACAAGAGGTGGAGCTGAAAACTGCACAACACCATTTTGCTGCTGCATTGCAGTCGTCATGGGCCAAGGCGTACCTTCCCATTTCCAGGGGACATTAGATGGCAATGACATTGCATGCGGATTACCAGATGGTCTATAAGTAATTGTGTGTTAAAATTATAATAGTATAATAGCTATATGATTGAGTATTTACTTCATTTTTTCTTGTAATTATAAATTAGTTTCTCTACCAACTTTTTAGGATTATATTTACTGACAGCTGCTTTTGCTTTTCGCTCTTGTGAAGGTTTTATTTGTTGTTGTTTTGTTGCTCTGAAAAATCTGTGTGAATTTTCGAATGTACTAGAAACTTTTAAGTGGGAAACATAATGGAGCTGAATCACTGATCTCTTTATATAACTGGATAGTGTATTCCATAGAAAGTATAACAGTTTTTTGACTCCAATTGAAGATGACATTTGTTAGGCATTCTCACTTCTTGACGTCTGCTGAGCACAAAAAAAAGTAATTTGAAGAAGGATTTTTTTTTGTAGAAACAATAAAATAAAATAAAATATTTTGTTTATTTTGTAAGTTCTATCGGAATGTGAACGAAACTCCTATGCAGGTCTATAAATTCTAGATCCCTATGTGATATCAAAAAGATTTGCTACACTGAGATGTCAATTTCTTAGCATATTTCCACATCAAAAGTTCTTCTACATCAAATTATTTTGATCACAAGTTTTTCAGAAACGAATTTGTTGCAAGGACTTCAAAATATTGACTTACATACCGGCGTATACTTAGCAAACGATAATCACGAATTCCATTTTTTTTGTTCGCAGAATTTGGAAATCATTTGGAAACTCTTGGAAACCTATTTTTAGAATTTGGAAACCATTGGTTAATTACCTAGTTATTAACAATTAAAGATTTGGCGTATACTTAGCAGACATAGAAACGAAAATACCTTTTTTTGGTACCAATCGATTGGAAATCGTTTTGTCAAATTTGGAAATCTATTTTTAGAATTTGGAAACTGGTGGTTTAGTTAATAATTAACAAAATGTAAACAAATTGACAGTTCTATAAACAATTACAATTTAGCAACAAATAAAGCATTCGTAACGTAACGTATCATGAATTGTCATTCAAGAACAACAAACTAACACATGCAAACTAAATTCTGTCCCAATTTCTGTCAAAGTATTTTATTTTATTTGACGACTGGATTGATTACTCCATTATTCTATCGGCTTTTTTTGAAATTTATTTATTAAAAACTAATTCTTAAAATATGTATAAAAACAATTTTATATTTAAACATAAAGTGAAACTTTGTGAACCAAGTATAATTAAAGTGGAAGTGATTTTCTGAGTGATTTGCCCGTTAATTCTTCGTGTTTATTTAATAAAGAATATAGAATCATTCTTCCTTGGGCAATGTATCAAGTCAAGTAGATTAACCCTTAATGGCTTAACAACCCATACTCTGCGAGTAGAGTTCGCATCGTGTGACTTCCCAAACGAAAGCTATTTACTTTGCTCTGCATTGTTTTGATTTTCGAGGCTGAAAAGTTGCAATATAATGTGCATACATACATACGTTTACTTACTTAAAAAAAAAAAAACAAAAAATCCACTAATAGATAGTTGATTTATAAAATGTTTGTCTTTTTATTTAGGTTTATGAATGATTGCTAGGACGGAACCTACAACTACCCAACTGCATGGCAATTTGGCATCAACAGTCTATCAAATTGTTGAATATCCCATTGGCGTAGGAAGGAATTTTTTCTAAGGTGGGCAACCAGTCCAAACCAAACCTAGTCATTTAACAATTTTTCGGTGCAAATGGTTCCTCAATAACTATGTATTTATTTGGGCTTGAGCATTTAATTAATCAGAAGAGACCTAATGAATGAAGCCGACAAACGCGTCAACAGTAAAGCAAATTAACAGTCATTAGAAGTTCTACCAAACTCAACTCTGCAACAATGTCTTACGATGCATCTATATTAAAAATGATTGGTTTTGGATAAAATAAGTTCTCAACCAAGTTTTTATCCACCGCACTGCCGATAAACTTCTTTCACAATTGGTGCAACTAACCGGAAGCGGTAATGGGGTCTTTTGCAGTTTGTTTATACATTTGAAAATTTTCAATATGTTTTTTTTTTAATTGTCAAGGTTTATTTCATAGCTCTTTAATTAGAACATATTTTTTCATAATCTAGACTTTGACACTTAGTGCTACATATATTGAATTAATTTTAAAGCATCTTTAAAGTTATTGATAAAATTTGTCTGCAGTACTCATATATAATTTGACGAAGGCGACTAATGAATGGGCCAAAAGAATATTTTCAAACCGCCTTTTGAAGTTGACATAATATGTTATCCATCACCTTAGTCGACAAAGAGAGTTATACGGTCGTACTTATAAGCTTTGATAGACGTCGTACTCCAAAAAGTTCTTTAAAAACTTTGTTCACCCTTGTCCTAAAGTTATCTTACTTGGACAACGGCATCGGTTTTCTAATATTTGACGAACTTTGCATTTTATTTAATTAAACAAAGCATATTTCCAACTAATAAGAACTTTTAGAAACTGTCTAACTACTCAACCGTCAAATAAATTTAAATTCAGAGTATAAACATTATTCAATTTGATTTTTCTTTAAATCAGAGCTTGTCTTTTGAGTCATTGAAAAGAAAAATAGTTTTTTCCACTCAAACTTTGATCGCATTTTGAAAAGAAACTTCAAAATATGAATTTAAATACTAGACCATTAAAAACAAATCAAAGCTGCATTAAAAAAATAAAAAAAAAATTGATTAAAAAATCTACCTGGGTACAAATTATAATATTTATTCTCGAACAATCTTCGGTTTCGATATGGGATGCCAAATCAAGTGTATTGCTTTTGCCACAACTGTTGCTGGAAAGTAAATTTGTTTTTTCTGACGTCTCCTTTTTGGTACTCATATAGGTTTTAAAGGAATCTCATAATTTTGTGAAATTTTTTCTATTTCAAACCAAATTTTAAAATCATTCCTTAATGTTTCAAAAGTATGGACTATACTGTCTGTAGAGTGTAGTAACTGGCACAAAAAAAGTGTATTTTGATCCAAATGTCACCCAATTGCCCTAAAATCATCTTTTTCCGGAACAGTAAAAAAACTAAAAATTTCTGATTTTGTTGGGGTTTTTTAATTCATCCACATTTTACTGTTCCGCAGGCAATAAGTAGAAGCAACTCGACTTAGATTTTTTTATAAAATTCCAATTATTCGGTTTGATTTGCCTGTTACAGAGCAAATACTGCGTTAAGTCTATACATACCGAAACAGAACCGTAAGCTTTAATTTTAAACAAACCAAATCGAATTACGTTTCGGTTCATGTTCCAAAGGAGAATGGGAATTTTTGGGCGTTTCCAGCCATTAATGAAACTAGTGTCAAATGAAAGATATGTTACTCAGGAGCAACTTTCACTATGGGTGTTTCATTGCATTTAATTTAGAAAAAAAGATATTTCAATGTTAATGTATTGCAATTGCATAGAGCAACATCGCAAAATAATTATATTATTAGTGCGTGGAATGCTTTATCCTTACTTCAAAAGATCTCGTGACACTGTAGTAGTTTGTTTTGCGAGATTTCGGAACCTCTCAAGGTCTCGGTACGGTTTTAAACCGAACCAGATATAAGAATCTGAACAGTTTTTTTTAATATTTTTTTTACATATTTCAATCAGGATTAAAACCTCATGTTTGAAGGCTTTAAAGTAAAAGGCTGGCTGCTTAACGCTTTTCAAACAACAACGCCTGAGAGCGTAAACACATCCACATTTGTAGATATTAGTAGTTATGACCACTAAAACGACTTAATCACTTGGTGGGCTATGATGCTCGAAAAAATATGAATAGGCAAATGGCAACGTTCCAAAGTACCACTCGTATTGGCCCTTTTTTGACGAAAACAAGACGAAGAACATTCGATTACACGCAACGGAATCAAGTGCGATTTATAGCTTGTCTATATGCAGTAAGCAGTATGCACTTTGCTTATACATACATACATTCATTTTTTTAAATATTATGCAGATTGAAATAGTTATATATACACTAGTCAACAATATTAAAGGAACAAATTTTTTTTCAATTTTTGTTAGCGTTTTTTGAAGAGCTGTTTCTTTGTGACGAGTGGTCGTATTGAGTTGAAATAACAAGCATTTTACAGCTTTATGTTTTTTGTTTCGAGATTTGTTTGCAAACAAATTTTTTTGAAGTACTGTTATTGCGTTATTGCAAAAAATGGGCCGAGACAACAAAATTATTTTGTTTTTATTTTTTTGAAGGTCCTCATTTCTATGGATACATTTTTTTGAGTCAATTAAATGTCATGATCAGATACCTTGTTTATTCAGCTTCAATTCAGTTCTTTTGTTGTTTTCGTACGATTTTTTTTGACATGGTTTATCTGACTTTGAATGAAAAAAAATACTTTTAGCCTTGATTACCAATATCTCAGCAAATAATGACGTTATAAAAAATTCAAAGACAGTTTTGGAAATTTGAGAAAGCGTTTTACAAGATTTTTTATGATTTTTTAGAAATTATTTTTTTTTTACTGTTCACCGTTAGTTTAAAAAAAGTACTAAAAACCGACGTTTTGTGGTCTTTTCGTAAATCTTTTTTTTTTCGTTGCAAATATTGATTGCATGGCTTGCGTTGGTATGCAAATTTATAGACTTTTAAATCATCAATATTCTTGAAAATTTTCAAATTGATTCATCGAACCGTTTTTTCTCACCAAAACTTCAAAGTCTTACAAACCAGGTAAAGGAACAAATTGTGGTGTTCCTAAGCAATGCGAAATTGTCATCAAAATGACAAGAAAACCGCAATTCCAGTGGATTTTTTTCACAGTTTTGCATTAGTTAGATACTTTTTTGAATGGAAATGAAAAGAAAATTACATTTTTCAAAAAAAAAAAAATCAAGTTTTTTTGTTTGAAAATTTTTTTAAATTAATTTTTTTTATTTTTTTGTTTAATGTACTTTTTATTTCATTTCAATTCAAAAAAGTATCTAACTAATGCAAAACTGTGAAAAAAATCCACTGGAATTGCGGTTTTCTTGTCATTTTGATGACAACTTCGCATTGTTTAGGAACACCACAATTTGTTCCTTTACCTGGTTTGTAAGAATTTGAAGTTTTGGTGAGGAAAAACGGTTCGATGAATCAATTTGAAAATTTTCAAGAATATTGATGATTTAAAAGTCAATAAATTTGCATACCAACGCAAGCCAGTAATCAATATTTGCAACGAAAAAAAAAAGATTTACGAAAAGACCACAAAACGTCGGTTTTAAGTACTTTTTTAAACTAACGGTGAAGGGTAAAAAAAAATAATTTTTACAAAATCTTAAAGGAATCTTGTAAAACGCTTTTCAAATTTCCAAAACTGTCTTTGAATTTTTTATAACGTCATTATTTGCTGAGATATTGGTAATCAAGGCTAAAAGTATCTTTTTTCATTCAAAGTCAGATAAACCATGTCAAAAAAAATCGTACGAAAACAACAAAAAAACTGAATTGAAGCTGAATAAACAAGGTATCTGATCATGACATTTAATTGACTCAAAAAAATTTATCCATAGAAATGAGGACCTTCAAAAAAAATAAAAACAAAATAATTTTGTTGTCTCGTCTCATTTTTTGCAATAACGCAATAACGGTACTTCAAAAAAATTTGTTTGCAAACAAATATCGAAACAAAAAACATAAAGCTGTAAAATGCTTTTTATTTCAACTCAATACGACCACTCGTCACAAAGATACAGCTCTTCAAAAAACGCTAACAAAAATTGAAAAAAAAATTGTTCCTTTAATATTGTTGACTAGTGTACATGGGATATTACGGAAAAAGTACTTATTGATGATGTTATATGACCATTTTTGTATATAAAATATTCTTGAGGTCCTTTAGATTTCTTATTGCACTCTGCTTTCCTATTTTTGCATTGGTAAGATTCAAGAATACTAAGTAAAACTTTATTGAAGTGTTAAAACAAAAATGCATTTTTTCGTTTTTGAGGTACATACACCAAAATGAAAAAATTTCTGCTCGGTGATTGTTGGACAAAAGCACATCCAAAAATTACAAAACCATTCTTGGTCGCTCACGCCCATGTTTCATACAAATTTGCCCATTCTCCTTTGTCAGAAGTAGCGATCTATCGCCAAACAGAGGATTTGAAATTTCATTTGGTGGCATGAAAATCGATTTGGCGACGTACACAAAACAGGCAATATTTTTAGCTTTTGGTGATTTTATTTATTTGAATTCAAATCTTTATATTTTTTCCAAGTTTTTACTTGAACTTAACATTCGTTTTATAATTTAATATTTTGCTAGATGGAGCCATCGTAGTACTAAATCTGAACGCACTCCAAATATCTTACATTTGGTGATTCCGCTGTTTAAACCTCAAAACCTACTCATCTTCAAGGTTCAAGCTAACTCGGTTTGAAACAAATTTATACCCGATCAACTAGGTTTGAGCGTGTTGAGGCTTTCCAGACAGTAAAGCAATGTGCAAACACAAACAAAATTAAGGTGGGCAAAAATTGCTTTTATGTGACGACCAACTGTAACTGTAGGCAAAATTTTAATTTTCGTGCCTGAAATTTCATTCACAGTTCTTCAATCTTGATTCTTGGGTGGGTTGTAGAACCAGAAAAGTTTAAATGTCGATTTTTCTAAGGTGGGCAGTTAATTTTTTAAGGTGGGCACTGCCCACCTCCGCTCCCCCCTTCCTACGCCTATGGAATATCCCGATGGTTGGTTATCTTTAAAATAATTTTGTTTATTTTTGGTTTTAATCCCATTCCATTAAAAGGGGCTCGTTTTATTGACAGCAAAAATACCGTCATAAAATATAGGTACATCATGATAAATAATTCTGAGAAGAAATCCAGAATGCTGTGCAGGTTGCTAAAAATCAAGGTTGCTAAAAATCAATTTGGTCGCTTGGACTTGGCTGTTAATTATGAGGGAACTGTTCTGGAAAGAGCCTCCCTCATAAGTTGGAAGGCTTCGTCTTTGACCGTCAGCACTGTTGGAACTTTAAATTTTATTTGTTTGTATGCTAGTCAAATGAGAACCAATGAACACAATCAAAACGCACAGCGTGGTGTCATAATTAACACTGCTTCGATCGCAGCTCACGATAGACAAATCGGTCAGACAACTTACTCCATTTCTACTATTTGAAATAAAATAAATTTGTTTTAGATAGTTGAAGTCATCATAAACTTGTGTTAATTCAGAAATTCCATTCAACTTTTAAACAGTACTTGAGAGGAACCTTTTCACATTTGTCAATAAAAGTATTTATTAAAGTTATATTGAAAAAGAATCTATTTTGCTGCAGCATTGTTCGTATTTAAAGTAACCAATATTAAATGAAAAAAATAAATTAATTTGTAATTATGTATTTTATTGGCAATTATTGTAATATATAATTGAACATCGATAAAAAAATTGTCAGCTAAAATTTATTGTGAAGTATAAACAAATTATTGGTTACTGGAACAGCGATTATATTTTCTGTTGGATGACATGCTGTGTGCAGTATTTTCTTATTGGAATCCAAGCAATCTCACTCATTTCGTCATTTTTTCGTGTAGGTACCATCGATAGAATGGATACAAGTCTTTACTTCCGATATACATACATATTTGTAGGTACAATAAGTCGAGTTTGGGTAACTTAAAAAAACTCTGGCCTTTTGTAACTTTCCAGCATCATTGAATTTGCACAAGAAATAAAATGCACTACTGGGTCGCACGTATGTACTTGCTCTTATGTTCAAGAGGCTGAAGGTTTAAGAAAACTGTATATAGACATGGAAATTATGAGAGAAAAATATTTTAAAGCATGAAATACGATATTTAAATTAGCTAAACCAAAACTTTAGATTGTCTGAGGTGAAAAAAGAACGTTATTTTAATTTTTGATTGAATATGATTGTATAGACAAAACAAATTTAAATTGTTAGAGCGGCTTTTTTAAACAATAATTTTTTATATATCAAATTCTTAAAGCATTTTAAGGAAAAATTTTGTTATTAAAATCTTAAGTATTTATTTATGTGCATATATAAAAATAAAGTTTCATGAAAAAATTTCAACCTGTTTTTGAGATATTGAATTTTCAAAAAAATAATTTGAAACTTTCTTTAAAAATTTCTTTTTTGAAAATTTTGATACGCAATATTATTTGAAATTTTCATATACAAAATATATTAAAATTCGTTTAGCTTATAAAGAGCAAATTCAAAACAAAAATAAAATGCACGACTGGATCGCACGTACTTGCTCTAATGTTCAAGTTGTGTGGGAATTAAGAACTTTAAAAAAAATATCCAAGTAGTTATAGAAAAAGTATAAAAAGCATATTTAAATCGTTCTTTTAATTGTATAATCAGTCTGATAAAAAACTTAGAGCTCAAAAAAAAGTATGCCATTTGAATACTTGAAAAAATATGAATATATGCAAAAAAAAATTTAAAATCGTTGGAGCCGTTTTCTTAAAAATTAATTTTGTATGGCTTGGCCTACATTTTATGCCTTTCCCTATTTTTATATTGATATACTCCAGCAATGCAGGTTATCTTTAATAGAGGGTGTTCCACGAGTGGAGGTGATAGAGGAATTTTGCGCTCAATGGTGAATGTTCTCAGTAATCAAAAGAATGGACTTCAGGTATGTCATTTAAATACCCAAAGTTTGACTCCAAAACTAGATGAGTTCAGAGATCTGTTCGAAGGTTCTAAGGTGGATGTTATTTGTGTTACAGAAACTTGGTTTTCAAACAAAATTGATGACGGTTTTTATAAAGTAAATGGTTTCAGACTTTTTCGTGGAGATATACTGGGGAGAGTGGGTGGTGGTGCTGCAATTTACGTGAAAGAGGGATTAAAATGTCGTCTAAAATGTATATCCACCGAAGGCAGCAAAATAGATTATGTTTTTGTCGAAATTAAATCAATGAACGGTGATCTTCTCATTGGTTCTGTGTACAGACCCAATAAACATATTGATCCAACTCCATTTTTTGAACCTTTGCATTCAATTTCTATATCTTTTCCTAACATCATTATACGTGGTGACTTAAATAGTAATCTTTTGTTAGAAAGTGATATCATCGATAGCATGAGAGCTTTGAATCTGTCTCCTGTTAACGTTTTCAGCCCCACTCATTTTACGAACGATTCAAGTACTCTGTTAGATGTTTTCTTCGTCAGCAATTACAATGATGCACTTTTTTACAATCAGCTGGCAGCACCAGGGTTTTCTAAGCATGACCTTCTCTTCTTGACATACAACTTCTCTGTAAGCAGTACAGTCTCAAAATTTGAGTACAGAGATTTTCAAGCAATCAAATATAGTGTACTGGAACAAGATGCTCTCAATATCGAATGGGACCGTGTACTCTATATGTCATCTCCTAGTGATCAAATAGATTTTATTAATAAGAATATATGTTCCCTTTTTAATGTGCATGTGCCAGTAAAGACGAAAATTATCAAGTACGGACAATGTCCATGGTTTACACAAGAAATTCGACACCTTATTGAACAACGCAATCAAGCCTACAGTGTATGGAAACGATACAGGTTAGATTTTCATTTGCAATTGTTCCGTACCTTGCGAAATCGGGTCGTGTATAAAATAAAATTGGCTAAAAGAATATTTTTTAGCAGTAGGATAAACCCTACTTTGAGAGGCCGACAGCTCTGGAAAAATTTAAATTCAATTGGTATTGGCAAAAAAAATTCTATTCCCGATGAAAACCTGGATATTAATTTACTTAACAAAAAATTTACTACTTTACCTTTTCCTGCTCTGAATTTAGCGCATAGTTCAAGTAGAAATATCACGACTCTTCCCACCTTTAATTTTACGTGTGTAGATAATTTGGAAATAGTTTCATGTTTACTGTCCATAAAATCAAATGCTGTGGGCTTCGATGAAGTTCATCCCAAGTTCGTAAAAATTATTCTTCCGGTTATACTTCCATCATTAGTACATGTTTTTAACCACATAATAACATGTAGCGTATACCCTTTGCAATGGAAAATCGCTAAAATACTGCCTTTTAAAAAAACAAATAGTAACGATTATAGGCCTGTCTCCATTCTACCATTTTTATCAAAAGTTTTCGAGAGAGTTTTACAGAAGCAAATTAATTTACATATACGTTCAAATTGTTTACTGTCTCCACAGCAATCAGGGTTTCGAAAACACCATAGCTGTATTACGACAGCAACAAAAGTAGTGGATGACATAAGAGAATCAATGGATGAAGACAAATTAACATTTTTAGTTCTTCTCGATTTCTCGAAAGCCTTTGATACAGTTGACCACACAAATTTATGTAATTAACTTTCGACTATGTTTGGTTTTTCTAATTCAGCTGTAACTCTAATGGCATCTTATCTAAACTTTCGGAAATAAGCTGTTTCAATAGGACATCATTCATTAGAGTTTCTCTGGAATAGCAGAGGAGTCCCCCAAGGCTCAATTCTGGGTCCTATTCTTTTCACAATGTATGTGAACGAACTTCCCTCTATTGTGTTGTCTTCTCTCCAAATGTATGCTGATGACGTACAGCTTTATAAAAGTTGCCCTCTGGGTATGATTGAGGACGGTGCATATGCAATAAACAGCGATTTGGAGAGTATTGCTGTTTGGTCCGAAAAAAATGGACTATTCCTTAATCCATCAAAATCCAAATGTCTAGTCATAAGCAAGAAGCCGTTGGATCTTTCCTACTTCCCAGATATTAACGTAAAGGGTTCAAAAATTCAGTACGTTGATAGAGCAAAAAATTTGGGTATAGTATTTAATAGGACACTTTCATGGAATGACCATATTAATATGAATATTGGGAAGGTCTATGGGAGTTTACGTAAGCTTTGGATGTCCCACAATTACACTCCCCAAAAAACTCGTTTGTTGCTGGCAAAAACGCTCATCATTCCTATTCTCACTTACAGGTGCGAAATATTCGGTAGCTGCGACGCTAGTAGCAAGAGAAGGCGTAGGGCTTGTTTCACAATGTTTCAATAAAGTTCTGATAAGTTATTCGACACATAAATATTAGCACAGGGTAATAAGTCCACAGAAGAAAAATTCACAATTATTGTCTTAAGACCCACCCGATTAAGTTATAAATTCATAAATATTTTTTTATTTGTGAACATATAACCCTGCCTCAGAATTTATTTGTCGAATAACTAATTAGAACTTTACTCAGAGAATGTGAAACAGGCCCTTAATGTAGCTTTTAATAATACTGCCCGTTATGTATTCAATCTAAGGCAATATGATCGAGTTTCCAATTACTCCATTTTAATTTTAAATATGTCATTCGACCACTTGATTGCATATAGAACTCTTCTTTTGCTTTCTAAAGTTATCGAAACTCATCAACCCAATTACATATTTGAAAAATTACTCTTTAGTACTTCCAATAGGTCTCAGCAACTCATTCATCCGCGGTTTACATCTTTAATATCTGAGCGTCAGTTCTTTGTTAGCTCCATTTGTTTATGGAATTCCTTACCAAGGCATATTCGGGGGTCCGGCGGCACTGGGCGGTTCAGAGCTGAACTGAAGAAGTATTATACGATCAATCAAGATTAATATTAAGTCAGATATACACTCCTTTTTATTCTTCTTTCTCTTATCCTTCTTTATGCGATTATTCTTTCCTTTCTTTTTTCTTTTTTGCTTTTTTCCATTCTTCTATGTCTCAAATAAATTATAATGCAGATGAACGACATATATTACATGTTTATATAATTTGTAATTTTGACATACATACATATCTTTGCCAATGATTTTAATTGTATATTTTAAAGCAAGTAAAATATTTAATATTAAAGATGCTTTTCTGTATCTCACTTCAATAGCATTGTAAAGCTTCACTAGTTATAAGATTATTTAAGTCTTAATGTGCTAGCATACCATTGAAATAAAACTAAAACTAATATGTACTGTGAATCAAAAAATTGTACGTACATTTGATTTTCTTGAATAAAAAAGCGTTTTTTTAAGCAAATTGGCATGATTTGGAAAAACTTTTGCTACTTGTGTTAGGTTAGGTTAGGTAGAAGTGGCTGTCAATACTAAGTACTGACACACTTAGACCAAAGTGCTACTTGTGTATGGTTCATTAAAAGCTTTATTAGAAAAAAGACAAAATTTAATATTTAAAAGCTTTTTTAAATAAAAATAAAGAGAAATGGAAAAAATACATCAAATAATTGCACGTACAGTGGCTTTAAAGTCAAATTTCTTTCAGATTAGTAATGAAAGTGGTATTTTTTGGCTCTAATTATAAATTTGAGATGGTTGTCTATTAAAAACACAAGCTTTGAGGTAACTTCTGTTGGTATAGTGTTCCGTTTCTCATATTAAATTGATTTGATATTGGAGATTTTCAACGTGTTTTTTCATGAAATAAATAAAAGATATTATTTTGAATTACTTAAAAAAACTTATTTTATTTATTTATTTACTTAAATGCATTTCGGAAGCAATGCTTCCATCGTCAGTAAGTTTTATATAAATAATATATAATAATGTATAAATAATAATTATTATTTATATAAAACTTACTGACGATGGAAGCATTGCTTCCGAAATGCATTTAAGTAAGTAAATAAATAAAATAAGTGTTTTTAAGTTATTCAAAATAATATCTTTTATTTATTCCGTTTCTCCAAAATTACAGATTTGAGAGGATTTTTGAGAGTTATATGAGTTTTTGAATTTTATTTACCAAAAAGCCCCACAGATGCTTAATAAGATTGTGGTCTGAGGATGGTGGTGGATGTGGCAACTAAGATTTTACACTGTATAGCAGCCATTTGCTTACTAATATAGAATAATGCTTCCGGTCATAGTCCTCTAACAGTATGAAATCATTCAGTAACTCAATTCTTTCAATACTGGCCTTAAATTTTTTACGCAAATATGCAAATTTTTGTGTTTTTCTATATTGTTGTTTCAATAAAAACAAGATGGCAGACACCATTTGCATCCATAACTCCCCAAACCACAAAGCTTTCATCTTCATATTTACCGTAGTCCTTAAATTGCTTTCCTATACTTTTGTGTTCGGTTTTTGGTACCAAATTTTCGACCGGTAAATCCAAAAATTTTGAAATTTTTTTCGTCAACTAAGAACATGAACTGTTCTTAGAAGCAAAACAGAAAACCGTGATAAATAATTGCAAATCAATTTACTTCTAGCCACAAAAGTCTTACACAAATACCTACAATTTATATGATTTCAGATGCTGTACGTGCAATTTTTTGATACAGTGTATAAAATTTTTGTAACATTAAAAAAAAAAAATTGGTATGCCAATTTTGAGTATATATTAATATACATTTAAAACTGAAATTTCAAAACAATTCATCAACCCATTTTTGAAATATTGAATTGGTATGCAGTATTATTTATATTCTAATAAAGCTTTTGTGCAAAAAGTTTTATTGAAATCGGATGAGCGGTTAATGAGAAAATCAAAAATAAAAAAAACCGTTATAAGGCAGGTACCGTAAATCAATGTTTTTGGTGATTTTTTTTCTTACTAAAAGGTACATTATATCTACAATAATGCACTGATTTTTTTATCAAAATCGTTGGAGCCGTTTTTGAGATAAATAAGCTTTTCCTTAACGGTTGTATGGCAAGTACCGTTATTTTTTGAGCTAAAAAATAAATTTCAATTTTCCCTAGAGTTACAAAAAAACCTAAGTTTAAAATTTGAAGAAAATCGCTTCAGAGGTTTAGGTTGTAGGTTGAGGTATGAACAGATAGACAGGCAGACAGACAGACAGACAGACAGAATTGTGCCACCCACTTTGTTCGTGTTCTCTATCATCGTAATGTCATGTTTGATTTTTATCTCGAATTTTTTTTTGCACGAATCCAAAACTTGTCCTATAGTACCTATATCGCAAGTAAAAAACATTCTATGAGGTACTATTAATAGTTGCTAAGTGTAAATTTTTATAATTTTTTCTTAGAAGATCGCACTAATTTTAGTATGCAGACAAATTTTATCAACATCGAACAAGCCGTTTTTGAGAAAAAATTTGCTTCATGGTTTTTCAACTTTTGTATGAAAGGTAGTACCGTTATTTTTGCATAAAAGAATTTTTTTTATATCTTGGAAAGTATTATTAAACTTATGTATCGAGTTTCAAAAAAATCAATCCTGTCTATTTCGAAATTTTTTTTAAAAATCCAAAAAAAAATTTTCTTTAATTTTGGTAAAAAAAAGGGAGCTTCGGTATGAAAAAAAATGATTGAAATCAGTAATACCGTTTTGAAGAAAATCGAAAATAAAAACATGGTTCTTTGGGAGGTACCATTAACAACCTTTTTTTGAATAAAAGTTTTCCCACCAAATGTAGCTTTTACGAAAAGTAATTTATTGAAATTTTTTAAGAAAAGTTTTGAAGCCGTTTTTGAGAAAAATACGATTATGTAAAATTGCTAAAAAGATTGTTTGGCAGGGACCGTTATTTACGGTTATACAAAATAAATGAAAAAATTTGTAGGGGAAATGACCAAAAAACGCTATGGACCAAGTTTGAAGAAAATCGATCCGGCCGTTTAGGCAGTAGCTCAACAGACAGAAAGACAGAATAGCGAGACCCACTTTTTCCGTCTTCTCTATCATCGTAATAACAAGTTTGATCAAAATCTCGAGTTCGATTTTTTTTACGAACGCATAACTTGCCGTATATCTAGTATCTACCTATATTTCGCAAGCAAAAATGAATCTTGTGCATTTTGGAACAGTCTGCTGTACAGGGATTGTTATATTTGATTTAGGGAACTGTTTGCCTAGCATATTTTGCGCAAGATATGCCCCTAGCAATTCCGCCATATACATTTTAATAACAAAACAGGTTGATTTTATAAATTCCATTTTCCATTTCTTCAGGAAAATATTATTTGTGTAGAAGTTAGTCATTAGACTTTGATTATGTGATATTATGATATACATTATGTACCTATAAACCCTCATACTCAGATTTTGGTTAAACGTTCACTCCCAAAATTTGCAGTCGGTCCTTAGACTATAACATAGTAGGGCCCCTGTTGTTATTGTTAATGTGGCTAACTTTTTGCAAGTAAAAACTTTTAACAAAACAAACAACAAATTATTGGGACGGATTATTTGAAAATCAATATATGTACATATGTTTATAGAATGTCCAACGTTTTTATTTTATTTGCATTGTATTCGAATAAAGTTTTGACTTGGCGACAGTAGTGGGGGCTAATTGTAAAGATGGACATTCGAAGCTTACAGTATTGCAAGGATTGGCGCTTGGAGATTCATCATATGTATTATCGTCAAGCAATTTGAATTTCCTGGAAGAAGTACATAACCCAAAGGCTTGTAGAACGGTATAAGTTTTCTTCTTTCTTTTTCTCTGTATTATTGTTAACACCAACATCTTCAAGACGTCCTTCAATAGCGCATCCATGAATAAATATTCGTTCAATTATTAATGAAGCTGCTCCAATTCTCATTTTTTCTTAAATCTTCGATAACTGCGACGAAGTAATCACCACTAGCGTTCATTTGAGGAAAACTCGTTAAAAATTGTGTTCTTGAAACATCACCCACAGCCGTGAGTTGGGACAGCAATAATTGTTAAAATCCTCTACCGCAGTGGCCTTCTTTGAGAGGACGCACTTTCAGCCACGTTTCTCCGGGTGTAGCAGCAGAAATGAATGGATCATTTTTTTCTGGATTCTTGTGAAAGTTCAATTGCATTAATATTCACGGATCGTAAAGATAAACTTCCTCCAATTTTAATATACCTATAATTACGTCACACAGTAAATTCAGGAAGACTCATGGTCAGGAATTAAATTAAAAAATACCTTCAAGAAATTAAGCACATATCCGACTTCTGTTGAATCAATTCGAAAACAAGTAGCTTTATCATTTCCCTGTGGGCGCAACTTAGAATACAAAATATACTTCTTTTTCTATGGGGAAAGAAAGTTCGGATAGAAGTGTCAGAATTTGGAAAAGCACAGAAAATTTTTAATCAACAATTATTTGTGCAGAAGTTATGCGTGGGCACGTACTCACTTTCTTTAAGTGCCTCGAACTTAAAAACTGTACATTTTCAAATTCTGTAAATGGTTTTTCAAATTAGTTAAGTGACAAGAAAGTTCGGATAGAAGTTTCAGAATTTGGAAAAGCTCAGAAAATGTTTAGTCAACAATTATTTGTTCAGAAATAATGCGCGGGCACGTACTCACATTCTTAGAATATCTCTAACTAAAAATTTGTTCGTTTCCAAATTCTGTAAATGGTTTTCCAAATTGGTTAACTGACAAGGAAATTGAGATAGAAGTGTCAGATTTTGGAAAAGCACAGAAAATTTGAAATTATCATTTATTTGTTGTTAGTCACATTCCTAAAAGTTCTCTGTTTAAAAGTTTCAGTAAGTAAAGAACTATGTTTCAACAAATTATTAAACTTGTTGTTCGATATCAAGAATACTCTATACAATTTCTTGAACATTTTTCGGAATTTCGTAATATGAAAAAAGCTATCGAATGTTCGCTTACATGAAATTAATAAAATAAACGGCCCTTATGTAATTGCCGTAACGTAAACGAAAAACATGCAAACAGTGCCATCTCCAATGTCCCAATTCCCAAAATGTCAGTTCAGCTGTCAATTGCCTTGTTTTAGTTTTAGTCCCAAACAGTTTCAGACCGCCAGATTTCGTGCGGACCAGTACAATTTTTCAAGTGTGGAACGACTTCGGATTAAATCTGGCAGTTTCAAACTGTTTGAAAGTCGGCAAGGAACACACCTTTTGTGTTTGTGTTTGACAAAGAAGGCAAAAAGTAAATAATTGCGCCCCATAGAAAAAGAAGTATATTTTTTATTCTAAGTTGCGCCCACAGGGAAATGATAAAGCTTCTTGTTTTCGAATTTATTCAACAGAAGTTGGATATGTGCTTAATTTCTTGAAGGTATTTTTTAATTTAATTCCTGACCATGAGTCTTCCTGAATTTACTGTGTGACGTAATTATAGGTATATTAAAATTGGAGGAAGTTTATCTTTACGATCCGAGAATATTAATGCAATTGAACTTTCACAAGAATCCAGAAAAAAATGATCCATTCATTTCTGCTGCTACACCCGGAGAAACGTGGCTGAAAGTGCGTCCTCTCAAAGAAGGCCACTACGATAGAGGATTTTAACAATTATTGCTGTCCCAACTCACGGCTGTGGGTGATGTTTCAAGAACACATTTATTAACGAGATTTCCTCAAATGAACGCTAGTGGTGATTACTTCGTCGCAGTTACCGAAGATTTAAGAAAAAATGAGAATTGGAGCAGCTTCATTAATAATTGAACGAATATTTATTCATGGATGCGCTATTGAAGGACGTCTTGAAGATGTTGGTGTTAACAATAATACAGAGAAAAAGAAAGAAGAAAACTTTTACCGTTCTACAAGCCTTTGGGTTATGTACTTCTTCCAGGAAATTCAAATTGCTTGACGATAATACATATGATGAATCTCCAAGCGCCAATCCTTGCAATACTGTAAGCTTCGAATGTCCATCTTTACAATTAGCCCCCACTACTGTCGCCAAGTCAAAACTTTATTCGAATACAATGCAAACAAAATAAAAACTTTGGAAATTCTATAAACATATGTATATTGATTTTCAAATAATCCGTCCCAATAATTTGTTGTTTGTTTTGTTAAAAGTTTTTACTTGCAAAAAGTTAGCCACATTAACAATAACAACAGGGAACTACTATGTTATAGTCTAAGGACCGACTGCAAATTTTGGGAGTGAACGTTTAACCAAAATCTGAGTATGAGGGTTTATAGGTATATACTGTATATCATAATATCACATATCAAAGTCTAATGACTAACTTCTACACAAATAATATTTTCCTGAAGAAATGGAAAATGGAATTTATAAAATCAACCTGTTTTGTTATTAAAATTTATATGGCGGAATTGCTAGGGGCATATCTTGCGCAAAATATGCTAGGCAAACAGCTCTCTAAATCAAATATAACAATCCCTGTACAGCAGACTGTTCCAAGATGCACAAGAAGAAGATAGGTAGATACTAGATATATGGCAAGTTATGCGTTCGTAAAAAAAAATCGAACTCGAGATTTTGATCAAACTTGTTATTACGATGATAGAGAAGACGGAAAAAGTGGGTCCCGCTATTCTGTCTTTCTGTCTGTTGAGCTACTGCCTAAAGCATAGTACGCAGCTGAAGTGAAACGAAAATTCTCATACAGAAATTGACACAACGAAATCGTAAACGAAACATTTCGTAGTGGTTTTTGTTATGTAGTACGCAGTTCGACAGTGAAATGTCAATAAAACTGAAAATCCTAGCAGATACTCGAACCAAGTCTCCACTTATTTTTCGCATACAATTAATTGTTCGGAACATTATTTCAGACGAAAATTTGACAGTTTGTTATATTTTGCTGTTGAATTTTATTTAAAAATGAAAATGGAAGAAAATACCGTCGAAACGAAGTGCAGAACATAATTATTTGGAACCCCTAGCACCACAACGGATGACACGAAAACAAAAAAAACAAGAATTCACATCTGACGAGAAAAAAAATTGACTTAAGATTTTAAACTGTTTTATTTTTGTATTTATTTTGACATCTTTCTGATAAAACTCTCCATATTTTTTTTCGCAATCACTTCGTTTCTGATTTCGGTCTCGAGTTGGAGACACAAGAAAATTTTCGTTTCACTTCAGCTGCGCACTAGGCTTAAACGGCCGGATCGATTTTCTTCAAACTTGGTCCATAGCGTTTTTTGGTCATTTCCCCCACACATTTTTTCATTTATTTTGTATAAACGTAAATAACGGTCCCTGCCAAACAATTATTTTAGCAATTTTACATAATTGTATTTTTCTCAAAAACGGCTTAAAAACTTTTCTTAAAAAATTTCAATAAATTACATTTCGTAGAAGCTACATTTGGTGGGAAAACTTTTATTCAAAAAAAAGGTTGTTAATGGTAGCTCCCAAAGAACCATGTTTTTATTTTCGATTTTCTTCAAAACGGTATTACTGATTTCAATCATTTTTTTTCATACCGAAGCTCCCTTTTTTTTACCAAAATGAAAAAAAAAAAATTTTGGATTTTTAAAAAATGCTTCAAACTTTTTTTTTGAAAATCATATTTGATTTTCAAAAAAAAAGTTTCGAAATAGACAGGATTGATTTTTTTGAAACTCGATACTTAAGTTTTATAATGCTTTCCAAGATATTAAAAAAAATTCTTTAATGCAAAAATAACGGTACTACCTTTCATACAAAAGTTGACAAAACCATGAAGCAAATTTTTTCTCAAAAACGGCTTGTTCGATGTTGATAAAATTTGTCTGCATACTAAAATTAGTGCGATCTTCTAAGAAAAAATTATAAAAATTTACACTTAGCAACTATTAATACTTACTTACTTACTTAAGGTGGCGCTACAGTCCGGGGTGGACCAGGGCCTCAACCAACAAGCTTCTTCCAGCCGGCTCGGTTTCTAGCTAGCTGTCTCCAGTTTCGCACGCCAAGTTGGTTGAGGTCCTCTTCCACTTGCGTGCGCCACCTTTTACGCTGTCCACCTCTACTGCGTTGTCCCACGGGGTTGGATTCAAAGACTTTCCGGGCCGGAGCATTGGTGTCCATTCGCTCTAGATGACCCAGCCATCTCAGTCGTTGGCTTTTCACTTTTGTGGCTAGGTCGGTGTCGCTGTACAGCCCATACAGTTCGTTGTTGTATCTTCTTCTCCATTCCCCATCTATGCAGACGGGACCAAAAATCACCCGGAGAATTTTCCTCTCAAAACAGCCTAACGCGTTCTCATCCACTGTTAGCAGTGTCCATGCCTCTGCACCATACATCAGGACCGGGATGATAAGCGTCTTATACAGGGACAGTTTAGTTGCTCGAGAGAGGGCTTTGCTTCTCAATTGCCTTCTTAGCCCAAAGAAACAGCGATTGGCAAGAGTAATTCTTCGCTTGATCTCAGCGCTGGTGTCGTTCGCTGAGTTTATAGCGGATCCTAGGTAGACAAAGTCTCTGACTACCTCAAAATTATAGCTGTCTATAGTGACGTTCTGTCCGAGACGTCGGTGTTGGGTGTCCTTTCTTGTGGACAGCATATATTTTGTTTTGCTTTCATTCACCGTTAAACCCATCTTCTTGGCTTCCTTCTCAATGCTCACAAAAGCACCACTGACATCACGCTTTGTTCGTCCGATTATGTCAATGTCGTCAGCGTAAGCGAGTAATTGGACGGACTTTTGAAAGATTGTGCCTCTGGTGTTGACGTGAGAGTTTTGCACTATTCTTTCAAGAACGATGTTGAAGAAGTCGCATGACAGCGCGTCGCCTTGCCTAAAACCTTTTTTGACATCAAAGGTGTCGGTGAGGTCTTTGCCGACCTTGATGGAGCAGCGTGCATTCTCCATCGTCATCCTGCACAAACGGACAAGTTTGGCAGGGATGCCAAAACTAGACATTGCTCTATATAGCTCGTCTCTATAGATGCTGTCATACGCGGCCTTGAAATCGATAAAAAGGTGGTGGGTATCGATTTGGAACTCCTGGGTTTTCTCCAAGATCTGCCGTAGTGCGAATATTTGGTCGATGGTGGACTTCCCTGGCCTAAGGCCACACTGATATGGACCTATCAGGTTGTTGACGAATGGCTTCAGGCGTTCACAAAGTACGGCAGAGAAGATCTTGTAGGCGATATTAAGAAGACTGATGCCTCTGTAGTTGGTGCAGTCCAGAGGATCGCCTTTCTTGAGGATCGGGCAAACAATACTGAGGTTCCATTCATCGGGCATGCTTTCTTCCGACCATATTTTACAGATGAGCTGGTGCATACTCCTAACCAATTCATCGCCAGCCGCTTTGAATAGCTCAGCCGCAAGGCCATCAGCTCCAGCAGCTTTATTGGACTTAAGTTTAGATATGGCTATCCTCACTTCGTCAAGATCGGGTGGACGGAATTGTTGGCCTACGTCGTCCAGGTTGAATGGTGCAATTTGCATGGTAGCGGAATTCGGTTCGTCATCGCCGTTATACAATTTGCAGAAATGATTTTTCTATATCCTCAGCACCGACTGCGTTTCCACCACGATGTTCCCCTGATCGTCCTTGCAGGCTTCGGTTCGGGGTTTGTAACCTTGGGAGGTTCTTTTTACTTTTTGGTAAAACTTCCGAACTTCATTCCTGCAGTGGCATCCCTCTAATTCCTCGATCGCGCGCTTCTCATGCTCTTTCTTTTTCTTTCTGAGAAGCTTGTGTTCCTCTTTCCTCTTCTGCTCGTAGAGCTCGCGAGCAGCTCTGGGGGGCTATTCCGGTTCTATGATAAACGCGATGAAAAGTTTTTTCAGTGATAAATCTCAATTTCCGATTCTGGTTCAGTGAAAACGTGAAAACGCCTATCAAACTTTTATCATATAGAAAAGATATTTATCATCGATAAATTTTGCCTGATAAAGCCTAATGATAAATTGAAAAGATAAACAAAACCAGAAACATGAATAAAATTTAAGCAATGCACTTCTTTATTGATTTTCTTTGTTGTAAATAATTTGAATTTAGATCACAACACGTAAGTATTTTTGAATTATTGTGGATGAACACACATATAAAAGTTTTTATTGATTGACTCATTCATTCCAAGCGAGCAAATAAAAACCAAGATCTTTTTGTCTTATTTGGCAGATGGAATGTTCATTGGGAGGATGAGTGTAGGAATTTTTATCAAGAAATAACTTCATATTGGTGTAAGTTCCCGCATCTTAATTTCTTCGCAATATTTGTAGGTTTTCTTAAATAAAAAAAAAAGAATTATTGCAAAAATATAATATTTCTTAATAGATACTTTCACAAACCAGTATCTGACTCTTCTTTGTTTCATAGTAGGTAGTAAGGAAACACGGACAAAACATAGGTACGACACTTCAAACCTTATTAAATGTACCGATTTCAAAATGATTATTTAATAAATTGACTTAAATTATTCAATTTCACTGAAAATAATCTTAACGGACCACCAAATCATTTGTAAATATCGAAAAAACTTCTGTAAAATAATTTTTGTTTTCATTTAGCACACATTCAGCACAAAATCAGCTGATTTTTTCACTGGTATAACGAGAATCAACATTTTGGGAAAAATAATATGATAAAATGAAAAAGTGCTATGAAAACTCTCGTGATAAAAAACTTATCATTTCATTTTATCATAGAACCGGAATAGGGGCCCTGGTCCTTCTATGCAGCGCCGCTTTGTATGCCTGTTGTTTGGCTGCATGTACTTGCCGGCATTCCTCGTCGAACCAGGGGTTTCGCTGTGGTGGTCGTGCGAAGCCCAGCACGTCAGAGGCGGCATCTCTGATGGCTTCCTGGCAGTTTTTCCACTGGTTCTCGATGTTTGCAGTTGGCGGCAAAGGACTAGTTAAGAGGGCGCGAGAGACTCGATCGGAAAAGGACCTGGCGATTTCTTCCGACTGTAGCCGTCCGGCGTTGAACTTCCTGACAGTATTTCCCTGTTTTGGCTTTGGTCTGGATATCCGTAGCATTACCTTTGCTACAACGAGGTAGTGGTCCGAGTCAACGTTGGCTCCTCGGAACGTTCGGACATCCTTGACACTGGAGGAGTGCCTTGCGTCGATCGCAATGTGGTCAATTTGGTTGGCGGTTGATTGACCAGGAATTCGCCATGTCCCCTTATGAATATCGAGATGCGGGAACTGCGTACTAGCTACCACAACGTTTCGCCCCGCAGCAAAGTCGATTAGCCTGAGTCCGTTATCGGAGGTGGTGTCGTGCAGGCTGTATCTTCCGATTGTGCCACCAAAGACGTCTTCTCTTCCTAGTTTGGCATTAAAATCACCCAAGACAATTTTAATGTCATAGCTAGGGCATTGCTCATGTCTTGTCCAGGAGCTCGTAGAACTCATCCTTGGTGTCGTCATCTTTCTCCTCTGTGGGGGCATGCGCGCATATCAGGCTGATGTTGGCGAATTTAGCCTTGATGCGAATTGTCGTGAGGCGCTCGTTCACATAATTGAAACTCAAGACCTCTTGCCTCAGTCTGCCTCTAACAACAAATCCACATCCAAAAAGACGCTGCCCTTGTGGTCGGTAACAGTCACCGTAGTATACATCGCAGTCTTTCAGTTTTCTTTTGCCCGGCCCATCCCATCGCACTTCTTGGATGGCGGTGATGGCAACTATTAATAGTACCTCATAGAATGTTTTTTACTTGCGATATAGGGCAAGTTTTGGATTCGTGCAAAAAAAAATTCGAGATAAAAATCAAACATGACATTACGATGATAGAGAACACGAACAAAGTGGGTGGCACAATTCTGTCTGTCTGTCTGTCTGTCTGTCTGTCTGTCTGTCTGCCTGTCTATCTGTTCATACCTCAACCTACAACCTAAACCTCTGAAGCGATTTTCTTCAAATTTTAAACTTAGGTTTTTTTGTAACTCTAGGGAAAATTGAAATTTATTTTTTAGCTCAAAAAATAACGGTACTTGCCATACAACCGTTAAGGAAAAGCTTATTTATCTCAAAAACGGCTCCAACGATTTTGATAAAAAAATCAGTGCATTGTTGTAGATATAATGTACCTTTTAGTAAGAAAAAAAATCACCAAAAACATTGATTTACGGTACCTGCCTTATAACGGTTTTTTTATTTTTGATTTTCTCATTAACCACTCATCCGATTTCAATAAAACTTTTTGCACAAAAGTTTTATTAGAATATAAATAATACTGCATACCAAAATTTTTGAAAAAATAAATTTTTGATTTTTAAAAAAGATTCAAAATTTGTTTTTGAAAATTCAATATTTCAAAAATGGGTTGATGAATTGTTTTGAAATTTCAGTTTTAAATGTATATTAATATATACTCAAAATTGGCATACCAATTTTTTTTTTTTAAATGTTACAAAAATTTTATACACTGTATCAAAAAATTGCACGTACAGCAACTGAAATCATATAAATTTTAGGTATTTGTGTAAGACTTTTGTGGCTAGAAGTAAATTGATTTGCAATTATTTATCACGGTTTTCTGTTTTGCTTCTAAGAACAGTTCATGTTCTTAGTTGACGAAAAAAATTTCAAAATTTTTGGATTTACCGGTCGAAAATTTGGTACCAAAAACCGAACACAAAAGTATAGGAAAGCAATTTAAGGACTACGGTAAATATGAAGATGAAAGCTTTGTGGTTTGGGGAGTTATGGATGCAAATGGTGTCTGCCATCTTGTTTTTATTGAAACAACAATATAGAAAAACACAAAAATTTGCATATTTGCGTAAAAAATTTAAGGCCAGTATTGAAAGAATTGAGTTACTGAATGATTTCATACTGTTAGAGGACTATGACCGGAAGCATTATTCTATATTAGTAAGCAAATGGCTGCTATACAGTGTAAAATCTTAGTTGCCACATCCACCACCATCCTCAGACCACAATCTTATTAAGCATCTGTGGGGCTTTTTGGTAAATAAAATTCAAAAACTCATATAACTCTCAAAAATCCTCTCAAATCTGTAATTTTGGAGAAACGGAATAAATAAAAGATATTATTTTGAATAACTTAAAAATACTTATTTTATTTATTTATTTACTTAAATGCATTTCGGAAGCAATGCTTCCATCGTCAGTAAGTTTTATATAAATAATAATTATTATTTATACATTATTATATATTATTTATATAAAACTTACTGACGATGGAAGCATTGCTTCCGAAATGCATTTAAGTAAATAAATAAATAAAATAAGTTTTTTTAAGTAATTCAAAATAATATCTTTTATTTATTTCATGAAAAAACACGTTGAAAATCTCCAATATCAAATCAATTTAATATGAGAAACGGAACACTATACCAACAGAAGTTACCTCAAAGCTTGTGTTTTTAATAAACAACCATCTCAAACTTATAATTAGAGCCAAAAAATACCACTTTCATTACTAATCTGAAAGAAATTTGACTTTAAAGCCACTGTACGTGCAATTATTTGATGTATTTTTCCATTTCTCTTTATTTTTATTTAAAAAAGCTTTTAAATATTAAATTTTGTCTTTTTTCTAATAAAGCTTTTAATGAACCCTACACTAGTTGCAAAAGTTTTTCCAAATCATGCCAATTTGCCTAAAAAAACGCTTTTTTATTCAAGAAAATCAAATGTACGTACAATTTTTTGATTCACAATACATACAAAATTAATTTTTAACGATTTTAAATTTTTTTGCATATATTCATATTTTTTCAAGTATTCAAATGGCATAGTTTTTTTTGAGCTCTAAGTTTTTATCAGACTGATTATACAATTAAAAGAACGATTTAAATATGCTTTTTATACTTTTTCTATAACTACTTGGATATTTTTTTTAAAGTTCTTAATTCCCACACAACTTGAACATTAGAGCAAGTACGTGCGATCCAGTCGTGCATTTTATTTTTGTTTTGAATTTGCTCTTTATAAGCTAAACGAATTCTAATATATTTTTTTATATGAAAATTTCAAATAATATTGCGTATCAAAATTTTCAAAAAAGAAATTTTTAAAGAAAGTTTCAAATTATTTTTTTGAAAATTCGATATCTCAAAAACAGGTTGAAAATTTTTTTGAAATTTTATTTTTATATATGCACTTAAATAATTAAGATTTTAATAACAAAATTTTTCCTTAAAATGCTTTAAGAATTTGATATATAAAAAATTATTGTTTAAAAAAGCCGCTCCAACAATTTAAATTTGTTTTGTCTATACAATCATATTCAATCAAAAATTAAAATAACGTTCTTTTTTCACCTCAAACAATCAAAAGTTTTGGTTTAGCTAATTTAAATATCGTATTTCATGCTTTAAAATATTTTTCTCTCATAATTTCCATGTCTATATACAGTTTTCTTAAACCTTCAGCCTCTTGAACATAAGAGCAAGTACATACAGCTGCGGTCAAAATAATAGTAGTACTCCTTAATAAAAAATCAAAATTGATAAAAAGTTGATCCCTTAATTTTTAACAAATTAATACCCATGTGATTTTCAAATTGGTGCTTTTAAGCTTTTATTTTAGAAAAAAGAAAAAATTCCAAATATAATATTTTATAAGATATTTTCAAATTTATTGAAGAACTTTTGAAAAACAGCGGTCAAGAAAAAATAGTAGTGCGCAGATAATACACCTTTACCCGGAGGCCACACGAGCGAGTACTCGCTAGCGAGTTGGGTGCATACATTAATTGTCAAATCACTCGCCGCTCTACTCGCTTCTCAACTGGCTTTGAAAAAGGCAAGCCAGTTGACTAGCGAGTAGGAAAAGTTTCGATGTATTAGTAACTGGCTAGCGATTACTCGCTCGTGTGGCTTCAGGGTTAAATATCACAAAAAATCAAATTTAGGGCAAAATTTGTATCATAAGCATTGTATTATATAAATTTTATAGTATTCTCATGAAGAAAAAAAGCTCGTGGCCATCTATGCGTCCAAATGTAATACTAATTTTTGTTAAGGGATCTCGGTAAGGCGATCACAGCGAACCTATCGACCAAATGTCTACCTACAAAATCGTGTTTCATGAGTATACTATAGATTGGATATACAATGTCATAAGATTTATTTGAGGTTTTGAACCTTAAACTCACAGTTAGTCGCAAGTCCCTTGTTGGAAAAAAAATGCAGCACAACCGCGTTGCATCGAGTTTATCAGGTTTTCACACCTTTCTACGCTTATCGAGCTCCATGAGTGCTGTATAGCTTCCCAAAGGGCTTTATTGTCAGTTGGATGGCAACTAGCAACATATTTATTTGTTTCTTTGTGGTGTGGTCTCCATGTTGCGTTTTATAAGAGTATTATGAAACAATAATATTTAAAATGATTTAAAAAAACAACTTTTAAGGTTAAATTTAAAAAAAAAACAATTTTAATTTATTTAATTTTATTGATACCACAACATATTTTAATTTATTTTATAAGCGACGCGTTTCGGTTATCACAGAACCATCATCGGGCTTATTTTGTTGATACGAGCTGTTAATTTGGCTTTGTCAAACTTCTTTTTGATTGCAGTGCCTTCTGGTGTTGTTGTTGATGTTCCTGGTATTGGGTAGAGGTGTATATGTCTATTTCGTTTTTCTATGGTTGACTGTTTTGGTAGTTGATGGCTGTATTAAATAGTGTATTTGTTTTAATTGTTAACTTGTCATTTAGTATTTTGTCATGTTCAGTCTTGTATGCTTTGTATATTTCAAACTCCTCTAAGGCGTCTAGTACGCCTAGTACGTCTAGTACGCCTTAGAGGAGTGAGCTGCGATCGAAGCAGTGTTAATTATGACACCACGCTGTGCGTTTTGATTGTGTTCATTGGTTCTCATTTGACTAGCATACAAACAAATAAAATTTAAAGTTCCAACAGTGCTGACGGTCAAAGACGAAGCCTTCCAACTTATGCGGGAGGCTCTTTCCAAAACAGTTCCCTCATAATTAACAGCCAAGTCCAAGCGACCAAATTGATTTTTAGCAACCTGCACAGCATTCTGGTTTTCTTCTCAGAATTATTTATCATGATGTACCTATATTTTAGCCGTTTTCCTTTGGAGGTGGCGAAGTACTTACGAGTAGATGAAAACCCTAATCTAGTACTACCAACTGCACATGCTCTCATGCGCGAGTAGATACATTTTACATGGGAAAGCAGTTTGATGTGTTCCATTGAAAAAAGCTGGCAAAGTACTTGCAAGTACTTCGCCACCTCCAAAGGAAAACGCCTTTTATGACGATATTTTTGCTGTCAATAAAACGAGCCCCTTTTAATGGAAAGGGATTAAAACCAAAAATAAACAAAATTAATTTAAAGATAACCAACCATCGGGATATTCAACAATTTGATAGACTGTTGATTGCCATGCAGTAAGGTAGTTGTAGGTTCCGTCCTAGCAATCATTCATAAACCTAAAGAAAAAGACAAACATTTTATAAATCAACTATCTATTAGTGAATTTTTTGTTTTTTTTTTGTTTTTAAGTAAGTAAACGTATGTATGTAATGCACATTATATTGCAACTTTTCAGCCTCGAAAATCAAAACCAGAGAATATCAAATTCATATTCTCTGATCAAAACAATGCAGAGCAAAGTAAATAGCTTCCGTTTGGGAAGTCACACGATGCGAACTCTACTCGCGGAGTATGGGTTGTTAAGCCATTAAGGGTTAATCTACTTGACTTGATACAATGCCCAAGGAAGAATGATTCTATATTCTTTATTAAATAAACACGAAGAATTAACGGGCAAATCACTCAGAAAATCACTTCCACTTTAATTATACTTGGTTCACAAAGTTTCACTTTATGTTTAAATATAAAATTGTTTTTATACATATTTTAAGAATTAGTTTTTAATAAATAAATTTCAAAAAAAGCCGATAGAATAATGGAGTAATCAATCCAGTCGTCAAATAAAATAAAATACTTTGACAGAAATTGGGACAGAATTTTGTTTGCATGTGTTAGTTTGTTGTTCTTGAATGACATTTCATGATACGTTACGTTACGAGTGCTTTATTTGTTGCTAAATTGTAATTGTTTATAGAACTGTCAATTTGTTAACATTTTGTTAATTATTAACTAAACCACCAGTTTCCAAATTCTAAAAATAGATTTCCAAATTTGACAAAACGATTTCCAATCGATTGGTACCAAAAAAAGGTATTTTCGTTTCTATGTCTGCTAAGTATACGCCAAATCTTTAATTGTTAATAACTAATTAACCAATGGTTTCCAAATTCTAAAAATAGGTTTCCAAGAGTTTTCAAATGATTTCCAAATTCTGGGAACCAAAAAAAAAATGAAATTCGTGATTATCGTTTGCTAAGTATACGCCGGTGCATTTTTTGGCATGCTTTGCAAATTATTTCGTATCAAAATAAATTTATAGTTTTTTTCCGTAAACGAGGTCCACTCCCGCTTAGCTTTTGGATTTTTCTCTTCTCTGCTGTTTTCAAACTTGCAAACTAAATTGACCATTGCATTGTACTCTGAATTTCTCTGTCCAATTGACTTCTCTTTGGCGGCTTTTTCTATTAACACTTGGGAATCGCAGGTTCTTTTTTTGTCCGAGATTCTGCAGCTGCTGCTATTGCCTTGATCGAAACTAATTTTGTCCAGTTCTTTTTCGAGGACACTATCCTGACTTCTCTTCGACTACGTTAGGTTAGGTTAGGTTAGGAGGGGTGTGCACAGCACAGAGGCTGTTGCGTACACGGGGGCCTGTTGGTCCATTGTGATCCCCTTACAAAAAGAAAGCAGAGATGCTCCTAAACTAATTATTCAGATAGACTGGCTCATTAACGAACCAGCCTGTACTCTCTATGAATTTCCTCATATTTATCATTGAGACCTGCGCTAGATCGTCCAGTTCTCCAACAAACCTGTTTCCCAAGTAACGGAGGCGGCTTGTTTGGAGGTTCGGTCAGTCGCAGAGCAGGTGTTTAATGGTTTCTACTTCTTCAACATCCTGACAGCTCCTACAACAGTCGGGTGCGAGTACACCCAATCTGGTGGCCATTGTGCCAATGGCGCAGTGACCCGTTAGTACACCTATCAAGATGTATGTATGTATAATGTTCTTTTTACTCAGCGATAGAATATACTGAGTTTCCTTTTCATTAATTCTAGGCCATAGACTTCTAGAGATAACGCAATCGTTCCTGGTAATCCAGGATTTATTGATTCGCTCTTTCGTTATTAGGTCCATTTTCGTTTTAATTACGCCGATCGGGATGTCTAGTCCCATGTCTAATTGGCTACTACTGTTTCTATTTGATAATGACCCCTTAATTGCTAGTTCATGTGCTATATCATTCCCTTCTATATTGCTATGTCCAGGAACCCAACAGAGTTTGACTTGGTTAGTGTTGCAAATTTTGTTCAGTATGCCTCGACATTTTACCACTGTTTTGGATCTTATGGTCTCACTGGCTATTGCTTTGATCGCAGCTTGGCTGTCCACGAAAAATGTGATCTCCGACGAGATCAGTTTTTTCTTGTGTACCAATTCTGCCGCTTTTTGAATAGCGTAAATCTCAGCCTGAAAGACACTACACTCATCTGGGAGTTTATATGACTCTCTAATATTGAGGGCTTTACAGAACACCCCCGCACCTGTTCCTTCTTCCATTTTAGACCCGTCAGTGTAGAAGGGGATACCCTGTTCACTAATTAGTGATTTGGGTTCCCATCCATGTCTTTCGGGTATTGAAATAGAGAAGTGTTTGTTAAAATCCATTAAAGGAGGAATATAATCAGTCTTCACATCAAGTGCAGCCACTGTGTCATACCTTTGTAGGATAGACCCATGACCATAGGTGCTGTGCTTCCAAGAGCCCAGTTCTTTGAGTCGAAATGCGCTTTTGGCTGCTGTGCATCTAGTGTACTCGTTCGGGGGTGGAAGATTTAAAATAATTTCCAAACCTGCCTGTGGCGTAGACCTCTGTGCCCCCGTTATTCCTATACAGGCTAGTCTCTGTACCTTATTCAGGTTTTTGAGATAGCTTACCTTTTCAACAGCTTTCCACCACACTATAGATCCATAGGTAAGTATGGGGCGAACAATCGTCGTGTACATCCACTGGATAACCTGCGGTCGCATACCCCACCGTGTACCAAAGGTCTTTTTGCATGTGTAGAAAGTGCATAGTGCTTTTTTCATTCTTTCCTCTGTGTTACGTTTCCATGTTAGCTTAGAATCAAGGATAACTCCAAGATATTTAGCTTCCTTGGAGAGTTTCAGAGGAATGTCATTAAGTCTGGGAGGAGTAAAATCCCCCAATTTCTTTTTATTCGTGAACAGAACTAGTTCGGTTTTTGTAGGGTTAACCCCGAGACCGTTTTGTGTTGCCCAAGAAGATAGTTCTTTAAGTGCGGATTCCATAATATCTTTGATGGTGGTAAGAAACTTACCCGATATCAAAATTACTATGTCGTCTGCATAGGCCACAATTTTAATGCCCTGATTCCTAAGTCTTGTGAGAATTTTGTTAACAACTAGGATCCAAAGGAGAGGTGAAATTACCCCTCCTTGTGGCGTGCCTCTTGTAACTGTTTTCTCAACAATAGTATCTCCTAGTCGCGAGTTTATGATTCTGCCATTGAGCATGGTATAAATCCAGTCTACAATGGCAGGCTCAACTCCAACCTCTTCCAGAGCAGATTTAATGGACTTCGTCTTTACGTTGTTAAACGCTCCCTCAATGTCCAAAAATGCTGCCAGGGTATGTTCTTTGTGCTCGAAACTCTTCTCAATTTGTGAAACGACCTCATGCAACGCAGTCTCCACTGACTTACGCTTAAGGTAAGCGTGTTGGTAGTTGCATAAAATGATTGGATTGAGAAGGTCTCTAACATGCAGATCAATAATTCTCTCCAACGTCTTGAGGAGGAACGAAGAGAGACTTATTGGTCTGTAATCTTTTGCTGTCGAGTGTGTCGGTTTCCCAGCTTTTGGAATAAACACAACTTTAATTTTCTCCAGCTGGTAGGGACGTATCTAAGTTTAACACAACTTTTGAAGATTACCCTTAGCCATGGGGTGATTATCTGTAGAGCATGTTGAAGAAATGCCGGAATTATCTCGTCCGGTCCAGCTGATTTAAAGGGTTTGAACGAGTTTATTGCCCACATAATCTTCTGCTCTGTGATAACCTGATCCAATTCAGGTGCTGATTGAAGAGCTTCTAAGGAGACTGGTTGTTTATAACCTGAGTCCTCAGGGCTCTTACAGTCAGGAAAATGCGTCTCCATAAAGAGTTCAAGTGTTTCTTGGCTCGAGTTCGACCACGATCCATCGGGATGTTTAATATATCCCGGAATCGTGGGATTATGGGCAAGGATCTTACGAAAGTCTCGCTGCCTTGCACTTGCACTCTCAATAGATTCACAGTGTCTAGCCCATGAATCCTTCTTGGCCCGTCTTAACTCCTTGGTGTATGAGCTAAGTTCAGCTCTATAAGAATTCCAGTCTACATCTAATTTACTCAGTTTGGCTTTATTGAAAAGTTTTCTGACCCCTGTTCTTCGTTTCTTAAGTTCACTGTTCCACCATGGTGGGCTAGTGGGTTTAATGTTACGAGATATAGGGCAGTGTCTTTCGAAAGCCGTTCTCATTTCACTAGTTAGGTTTTGAACAACAGTATCTATGGTTGAGGTTGCCGAAAGCGTTTCTTCCTCTGGTGGGTCGATACGATCGTTCAACCATTTTGTGTACTCTGTCCAATTTGTTCTAGTTGGGTTTCTAAAGGGTTTAATCTCATTATTACTCCTGTCTAGAGTAAAGAGTATCCTGAAGTGATCTGAGAAAGATTCCTCAGGTGAGACTCTCCAATTCCCTACAGAAATTTTATCGTTATTGCTCATAAGAGTGAGATCTAATCTGTTCCCTGTTTTTGTTCCTAAATGTTGGGTGATTACCCTTATTACAAAACATAAGGTTTGAACAGAGAATATATTTCAAAAATTGACTCACCCCTTTTGTTAACATCTTTATACTACGTTCCCACCAGAGTGAAATCTCGGATTTCAGAGATTTCAGTCCAAATCTTCACATTTCCTCATACAGTTTTGAGATTTCGAAATGCAAGATTTCGTTGAAATCTCAATGAAATCTTGTATCGATGCGAACATATCTTTATGAACAGACCTATTTTCAGCTTTCACCACACAATGGTGAAAAGCTTTTTGATACAAATTGTGATCTTTCACTCCAACGCCAAGCAGGCAAAAAGAGAGAGTATGATATTGTATTGGACATTTGGGTGGAGAGAAATACAAACACATAGGAACACAAAGGTAGTAGTTTGTGTTTATATGAGATGCAATCTTGGTTTTGGCAGTGTGAACACTAATTTGAAATCTCGAAAGTTTTCAGCTAAAAACCCGGATTTCGCTTTGGTGGGAACATAGTATTACCTCCCCATTGAGTGTGGTGGGCGTTGGCATCGCATCCCAACACCAAAGGTGTCCCTCTTGCTGTGGTGTGTCCCACAAGATCGCGGACTGTTTTTGATGGTGGGTTTTCCTCTCGGTACGGCATGTACGTTGACGCCAAGACGAAGTTACCTTCCTTGGACTCAACGCTGATTGCCACGTTGTCCTTGTTGCTGTACCTAGATAAAAAGAAAGCATTAATCGACTTTTTCGCTAGAATACAACTTCTTATTTCACCTTCTGACGTGGAGTGGAACAGGTTATAGTTTTTTGACCTCAATCCTTGTACCTGATTCTTACGAATCCATGGTTCTTGGATTAAGGCCACATCCACGGCCTCTTGAGACATGAAGAGCATTAGGTCGTGCGTCGCTGCTTTAGCGTGATGCAAATTAATTTGCACCACCAGCAGCTTTTGACTCCCCTTTGCTAACATGCCTCCTTACCTTTACGGTTCCGAGACCATATCTCAACACGTCTTCGTTCCCTTTAAGAAGAAGGTCAGATTTCTTGTCAATAATGAACAAGAGGTCCTTCTCTTCCCCTCTGAGACTCTTCTTGGAATGAAGAAGTTTCCATTCTAGTATGGGCAGCTCCTTATTCTGTTTCGCCAGCAGTTTAATCACGGATGCATCCTCATGCATGGCAGGAGGAGGAATCCATATATTAACCTGCTGGCGAAGTGGCAGAGCTGACGGGAAGAACCCCAAGAGATGCCCCCTCCCACAGTTCGCCAATATTGGTGATTGTGTGAGTGAGGAACTCCAGGGATTTCTGGTCCCCACAGCAAACCACTTTTACTCCCTTTCGCCAACCAGCTCCATCAAAGTTGTAGTCCTCAGAACTATCATCCTCGGATGTCACCATCATGGCTTTCATGATTTCGCTTTCCACAAGTAACCAATTTTTTGCCGTGATTTTCCCATCCGGGTCGTCTCGACTTATTATTGCTACCTGTAGATCGATCGGGGTGGTGTCAAAACTGTTGGTTTTAAGCTTTTTATAACCTTCAGTCTTGCTTGCCTCCTCCGATCTTGCCCTCTTAGATGAACCTGGATTCGTCCCAGAAGAGTTGCCTACCTGTGCTTTCTCGTTCCTTTTTCAGGTTCGATGAAGCGTTGGCCTGCTGTTTCTTGCTGGAGGTCTCCAGTTTCGTCTTTGAGCCGGTACTAGCGGTAGAGTTATTGCCCGCCTGTTCACGGTTTATCTTTTCAGGGATAGACCTAGATGCGGCAGCAATTACTTTTTCGCTTTCTGGCTTTTTGGCGTTCACTAGTGGTTGGGAGGAAACAATGGGTGCAGTGGCGGTCGTTACCGACTGACGTTCATAGTTCCTCACCAATTTCCTATGCTTTTTCAAAAGGGCCTTGTCTCTCGAACTGAGAGTATTTGGGTCCTTTTTCTCAGTAGCACTCACGAATCTTTTAGAGGATCTGTAGTTACTGCGTTGCCTCGAAGCTTTGAGGGGTGCAGTACGCTTCAGCGTGGTCTCTTCTTGACTCGAGTCTTACGACAACTCGTCCTCGGTTTGACTTCCTATAGAGGGAGGTCTGTTCGAGGTCTCCCTACCTTGAATAGCTAAGCTATCTAGAGCAGGAAGAAGAGATGCTGCAAGGTTGAGCACGTTCGGTTGTCTAGCTAAGACGGGTTTGGTCGGGTTTTCTAAATTTGTTGTCACATGGCGACTTAGCTTCTTGCGAAGCCAAGCCCTCGCCGACAGCCGTGACTTCTGTCGACACTTGAGCGTATATCCCCGCTCGGATTTCATTATTTTTTGGACTTTCCATGACCATTCATTATTGTTTTTGGATAAACATCCCTGTTTTTTGCTTGGTTTGGTTTCGACTACGTTACATAAGTCCTTATTCATAAAAAATTCCCCATCCATTATAGTTATATGCAAACGCTTGTGTCAAATAATGGACCAAAAATAAAAGAAATCTACAACGTTTTACTTTCACATTTCATAAACAAACCATAGCTGTTCGTGAAAATCAATAAAAGAATAATGCTGCTGGTTCGAGTCTTTTTAATTTCTACGTTTATAAATGTAATTATTTAGTTTTCCTGTGTCATTTTTAGTATAAATAATAAATAAAAATAAATCGTTGTTTTGGGAGGTACGCGAACAGACATATTATGACAAAAAGAAAACAACCACCATTTTTCCTGGCTTGCCGCTTTGCTCCGGGTTTATTGTTTTTAGTTTCATATTTTTTTTTGTATTATTATAAAGTTTTAGTTGTGTTGTTTATAATAGATATATGTATGTAGGTACATATTGTACCTACATAAATTAAATTAAATTTGTTTGACAAAAAAAACTGTTGTTGATTTATTTCATTATTCATTTAGCTCAGTTTTTATTGGGAAGAATAGGTATAGATATGTTATGCATGTATGAATATCTAAATATTTCAGTTTTGTGTGTGTTAGTGACATTTCGATACAAAAATATCCTTATTTTGCCACTTCTATTCAACCTCCAAAGTCCAAACGCGTTTAGCTTATTATGAGTCTATGAAACGTTGCATAACTTTTATGCTTTTATGAATAAGGTTTACGCTTTCAGAGGCATTATAAGGAGTGCATAGCGCTATGCACTTGCTATGATGCGTTTATGAATAAGGCTGATGGTTTTTAATTTAAAAGTTGGACGATATTTGATTTCTCTTAATTTTTTCTTTGTTCGTAGGAATTTAATATATATAAATTCTCTTGTTTATATGCTTTGGGAATTTGCAGGACCATAACCAATGATGAACAAATGAAATTCCTTGAAATCTCTGATTAAATCGTGCTAATCAAACAGAATCGGTGAATTAGTGATTTCTCCAGTTAAGTGCTCAAGTCATGGATTCTCTGTTTCAAATTTTTGCTAAACAAACGCATCCAATGATAATCAACTGGAATAATCATTGATTAAAGTTGAGTTGTGAACCAACTGGCCCTAATTCAGTAATCAAATATTAAACAGAAGAATTTCTTTTCAAATTTTCTTCATATTCAATTATTAAACTATTCATTCATTTGAGTTTCCAGCAGTATGAACAATACTGAAGTGTGCTTGAAATAAAATGAATGTCTTGGAGCCTGGTTGGGAAGATTGAGACTGGTCTCACGCCAGTTTTCGGACAAGGGAAGTGAGGGGTCAGAGATCCCCCACTTATCTTGTCCAGAAACTGCCGTGACACCGGTCTCAATCTCCCTACCATCTTCAAAGTTTAAAGACATTCATTTCAGGCCTCTGCTATGTTTCCACCTTTAAGTTCAGGAAAGGCTTTTTTATGTATCCACCTTTAAATTCAGCTTATACTCTGATCAAAACTCTACTACAATAACTTTTGTTCGCAGTGTTGTCTAAACTGATTTATAAATATCAAACAAGTTGTTTGTCTATTGTTTTAATTTTTAAATAAATCCATTTTTCTTTTATAAATAATAGTATTATAACATATAAATACGACTCCATACACAACAATAATAACATGTCAGAGGCCAAAGATGACTCCTCTGGCATTGTACAGCGTCTTGAAGAACTCAATCAATGGCAAGAAGAACAAAAGAAAATTCTGTTCGAAAGACAAAACAATCAACGAAAACTTCTTGGCCTGGAGCACAGGAAAATGTATGAAACTCTTGGAATTTATCATGCCGATTCGAGTTTATTGAACGAAAATGATGATGCAAGTGAAGACGGTTCTACGTGTAGTGAATCTGGTTTGGGAGTTCGTGTTCTTGACCAAACTGACGATGAAGACGTAATGTCAGATTTTCACCAGGAAACTGAAGCAAAACCAAAACGACCATTCCTTCGACGGAAGCAGGGTCTAATTAATCGTTTTAAAGTTGATCCAGACCAATTTCTTCTCAGCAACCTGCCGCCTTATAAATTTTCTTCCGTTCACCCAAGTTTGAAAAAAAACCATACAAAGAAACCACTGGAAAAGATTAAAGCGCAAAAAGAAATACGACCTATTTCGAAGTCGGTTTTGAGACTAAAGTCTAGTGATAAACCAAAGAAAATCTCAAACCTCGATGCGTTGGAAGAAAAGTTTCAAAAGTCTTTGATTTCTTCACAGACTGCGTGCAATTCGACGCCAGACATCAAATCACAGTCGTCTTCTATCAAAGAAACTCCAGAACCAATTTCTTGGGCAACAATTCTTGATCCAAAAAACGTTAAGCCAATTGAAAAACCGTCTTCCAGTGCAAGCTGCTTAGAATCTCAAGATAATAGCGATAACATAAGTATTTTCGAATTGCTTGAGCAAAAAGCCAAAGATGGAAGTTTTGACTTGAATTCTAGTTACATTAAAAGGTTTTTGAAAAACACAAGAAAATGCACCAATGACGAACAAATCGATTCGTCCATATCACTGAAACTTCCTCCAATTCCTTACGAAATACATTCCAGCTCGAAGTCCTTGGTTTCCGATTCATCTGAGACAGAAAATGAAGAAGAAGAGCAGCATGAAATAGATGCAGCTATGCCAAGACCAACAGCTAGAGTTCGGTTTTCTGATGACCCAATACAACCAAAAATGCCACTAAAAGCAAACTTATCTGCAACCCTTGAGAATAGCGATGCATCGCAGGTCTTCGAGGAATTTAAGAAACTTCTGTTTGCCAATCAAAGTGACATCACCATTGAAAACAGCCAAGGTAACGATATTGGCCAAGAAATCCTTGAAAAAGCTGAACTAATTCGCACTCGGCTGACTGAGCTTGAAGCCGAAATAAACACCTTTAAGAAAAATAACTTGGAATTGGTGAGGTGCAAGCAGGAACATGAACTACACAAGGCTCACTTCGAACAGGAGTGCTTAGAAGCCGCAGAGAAACTTAACGATGAGAGAATCCAAATAGAAATCTATTTGCACGATGAGCGCATGAAGATCGAGGAAGATCGCAAAAAAATGGAAAAACAAATTCGACATCAAAAATCACTGAACTCGGGAAAAGAAAAGAGAGAAATTGCAAAATTGCAAGAAGAAATTGATATTTTGCAAAAAGAAATGAAGAAAAAAGAAGAAGCACATATAGCGGCGCAGTCGAGATTAAGGGCTCAAGTAAGAAACCTTGAAAAAGATGTTCGGCAGTTGAATGTTGAAATTGAGGTGCTTGCCAAAGAGAATAAAAGACTTGAAGCTGAGAATCTAAAGATTAATCGGCAAAATAACAATAAAATGCTACAAGAAATAAATAGGAACATTGCTAAACTAGCTCCCAAGGGGGTAAGATTTTTTATCATACAATTTACTGCACTTAACAATTATTATTATTGCTTTCTCCAAGCGTCTCTTTCCACTCAGGGGCACAACTCACTTCACAGTCCTCTTCCTCCAACGTCCAAGAACTAATACTTTTTGGCAAAGAATATAAAGTAAACAAAAAGACGCATCTCATACAAATTTGGCGGGTTCTAACATTGGAACCCGTCAAAAGTATCCTCCTTTTTACTATCCCTATAATACGAATAGTGAATATTGTGGTATGCGTGGTGTTTGCCAAGATTGTATGAGAAAGAGCTTTTCTCTTAATTATCTTTTATTTTGTCCTTTTCATTATTATTTCGAAAAGGGCTTGCGGAATCGGATTTTATTTTAAGATCCAGATAATACTTCTTGGTAACTTTATATTCTTTGGTTTTAAGTTGCAAATCGCAACATAACTTGTCAAAGTATTTTTTTCAGCTCATTTCTTAAACTCTTAAAGCTCTCCCAAACCAACGCGAAACGTTCGCAAGGCTATTATAAATTTCAAATAAGTTTGGGCCTTTTTTCATTTGTTTTGGGGCTATATTTCCAATTTGAATTGTCGTTTTCCATTTTCATTTCAAGATTAAAAGTATGGGGCTATTTTTATATTTTTACCCCAAAATAAAAATAGAAAATTATCCAAAACGATGAAAAATCACCCCATCCACAAAATTTAATATTTTGTTTGTTGTTGTTGCTTTTCAAATACATTTTTTGGAGCCATTTTTCATTTAGATCATATTTGATGTAGCCCTTTTCACCCTATTTTTGTTAATTTTCAGCAGTTTCGATTTTAATATTTCATGTTTGAATGGCCTTAGAGCTTAATATTAATCACAGTGTTTTGAAAGTTTATAAAAAGGAAATGGCCTTAGTGATTTATATTTTAAAAATTAAGCTATTCATAAGGTAAAATCGGCAAAAAAATTGAAAGGTATCTCATGGAATATAGTTTGAATGTAATAAGGGTACATAACGAGTTTTAGTTGTCCTCCATAATGACCCTTCATTAGGCTTATTATTACACAATTTCTCATATGTTTTTTATTTAAATAATAAACCTTATTTTTAAATCTAAAAATATAATAGGGTTAAATCGCTGATCATAAATAGTCCACTTTAATTTAAAACTGCTTTTCCTACGATTTTAAATTCATCAAATTGCAAGCATAACTATATTTTTTTATATTCGCTTAAGGCAGTTTTTATCATCGTTAAAGCGGATATAGGCTATAGTTGTTGTATATTACATTTGAGGCGCTCAGCACCAAAACGGCCTAGGCCCAGAAGAATTGAACTGCACATTCGTGGAGTGCTTCTGAAAAAAGAATGGAGCTCAAGGATTAAATGATGAGCATTTCTAGAAGTGTGAGTAATAGGGCGTAGGAAATTGAAGGGGATAGACTAAGAGCTGGTAGCAAATTTTGTGGGTCAACACACAACTAAAATATGAGTATGAGGGTTTTTAGGTACAGCATCTTGATAACGAATAGAAAAGTCTGGCAGGATTTTTTTGGCGCCCGTAGTGGGAACGAGATGTTGAAAATAGCGAGTTTCCAATTTTTGTGTTAGTGGTACAACCACTTCACTTAATTTTTAAAAAATGGAAAATGATGCTCTGTCATTTTCCCTATGTTCAGAACTTTTATATTTAACGATCCGGTGAAAAATACTCAAGATATAACCTTTATAGGCGCACCATATCGAAAGATATTTGAAGATTTAAAAAAATTAAAAATAAACAAAAAAAGTCTCCAAAATAAGGCCGATAAGGTTCGCTTCAAAAGTGCATATCTAGAGTGCTATTTCACGGATAGTTAAAATAAAAGCTAGTGGGCTTAGGAAAAATGATCGAGCAACATTTCTCATTTTTAATAAATTAATTAATCTGGTTGTACCCATGACATAACAAATGCAAACCCCGATATTTTGAATCTTTCCTCCTCCACTATGGCCACCAAAAAAATCCTGCCAGACTTTTGTATTCGTTATCAAGATGCATGCACCTACAAACCCTCATACTCATATTTTGGTTATGCGTTCACCCACATAATTTGATAATTTGCTACCGGTTCTTGGACTAGGAGGAATGCAACTCGCTATTTCACTAGAACACTTTTTATAAAAATAACGATAAAATAATGAGAGGCATGAAATATTTTAGCGGTGTTCGACAGATGCAAATGCATCGAACCCATACCTTCGGCATGACAGTCCTACGCACTAACCATCATACCACGAAGTACTACAGCTGCATTTTACTATCCCCTGATCTGATCCGGTTTAGATTATCATAATAAAATAAACAGGATCCACTTGCGAAAAGAGTGTTATATACTCATCTCCGTTTATCCTTTGTTTCTGTATTTCCTCTAATTTTTGCAAGAAAGAGCTAAGGTTGTGTGCACAGAATGGATTAGGAAATCCAGATCCAAAAGCAAAGTTGGATTTTGTGTTGTTTTTGTAATACATATATTTTCGTATGCAAATTCAATCCAGATCCGATTTGGCGGAAAATAAAATAAAACTAATATGTATCTTTTCCTTTCACTGCTGTCACATGGCTGACATCATTCAGAATGGTAAATAGCCATCTACCAGTCAGAGTGAAAACCTGTATCTGATTTATTCAAATAAACTCGATAGAACCCTGAATCTTATATTGTTTTTGTAATACGTGTTAAAAGATAACCTTGACCCAGACCCGTACATAACTAAACGTACCTAAATCCTTCTACTTGATCGCAACGGATTTTTCATTCGACAGTTTACTTTGTGCGCTTTGAGAATTTAAACATCGTTTAAGGAGCAACATCAGCTTTGGCCTAACAAAAACAAAGTTTTGACGATAATTTAAATGCAGCTCCATTTATCGCATAGGGAATTTAAATATCATAGATATTTGAATTTCGGTTCGATCTGTATACTTAGCACGATTTTTTTTAAATGTGGGTTGGGCCGTTTCGGCACTGAGCACCTCATTTAATGTTGTGAAGAATATGCACGCACGAAAAAGTAGCTTATGATTTCTATTGCATATTTGGTTAATATATAGAGGCTCGTTAAGCTAAGTTAGTTGATTTATAAAAGTAAATACGTTCAACCAAGTCATGTTTATTTATTTTTTTTTATATAAAAATGCATTTTTTAAAATACTTTTTTCTTTATTTAAGACTCCTGTCGTCCACATGGTAGAAATGCCTGCCACAAAAACGTCCACTGCGTCAAAGCATCATTCAAAAACTAAAACAGTGGCTCGGCGAAGGAGTACCGAGTTGAAACGAAAACCGAGTCCAATCAAAAGACAAGACTCACCTGTAAATAGTTCGGAAGATGATCTGAGCAGTGTATTTTCTGATGAGCTCAGTCATCCAAAATCGAATTCAAAAGTTACCTTTGCAAAGTCGCCAACGCCGCCGAGCCGAAGAACATCAACAGACAAAGTAGAAACGAACGAATCGCCACCTATCGTGGCAGATGCTTCATTCAAGCGTGAAATTCGTAATCCTGATGGCAGCAAAGACATTTGGTATCCAAATGGCAATCTAAAGAAAATATCATCCGATGGAATGATAATTCGCATGCTTTACTTCAACAAAGACATAAAAGAAACAAATATTAATGAAGGTACAGTAAAGTATTACTATGCTGAAACGAATACATGGCATACAACATACCTAGATGGTCTTGAGATATTAGAATTTCCGAACGGTCAAACCGAACATCGCTACAAAGATGGAAAAATTGAGGTACACTTTCCAAATAATTCAATTAAAGTAACGAATCCATCAGATGAAAATAAGTTAGAAGAGTGGCGATTTGCCGATGGAACTAATTTAATTCAAATGAAAAACGGCGATAAGATTCTTTTGATGTCAAATGGACAGAAAGAGATTCACACAGCGCACAGTAAACGCAGAGAATACCCAGATGGAACGGTTAAATTGCTATATCCAGATGGTAGCCAGGAAACTAGATACTCAAATGGGAGAGTGAGACTGAAAGATAAAGATGGTAATCTGGTTATGGATACAGAAAATGTTAAATATTAATCTATGTAAGTTGTGACTTGGTCGATGAAATTGACTTAAGAAATCACCAGTCATGCCTCAGCATATTAACCCATATTACGATAGTCGTTTTAAAAATAACGCCAGTAAAAGCGACATTTGGCGTTTCAGTAAAACAACTACCGTAAAAGTGGTGAAAAAAGTGAAGAGCGGTGAGAACGCTTAACTTTTAGATTCATTCAAACACCAATTGTCGTTTCTGGAGCCTTGTCGTTCTTCTGGCGTTTCAGTGAAATGACTATCGTAAGAAGGGTGGTTTCATTTTATATTCTTTCTGACCTCTGAGATGTTAAATTTGACAAAAAATTGTGATTATTATAATGTTTCTTTCGTCACTCATAGAGTTTGAGTCAGAATAAAGTTTAATTATTATTAAGAATATTTTAAATACCGGAATGACTTGATAAAAATATAAAGGGTATTTTATTCATGCAACGTTGTAAAAACATCGTAAATGTCGTAAGCTTCAGAAAGTTTCAAAATTTGTATTCATACAATGTAGTTAAAACATCGTAAACTTCGGAAGGGAAAAGCATTCGTATACAAATTTTGAGACACCAACGTTTACGACGTTGCATGAAAACCCTTAATATTTAAAAAGGATTTTCATGTAATGGCGTAAAGTCATCGTAAACGTAGTAAAGTAGTAAACTCCTTTAATATGTTTTTTACACAAATCGTGACAGATTTACGATATTCAAAACTTAACTACGTTTACGACGACTTGAAGTTTAAACATTTTCCCAAATTAAATTTAAGCATTTAAATGTTGTTGAATTATGGTAAAGTTTTCTTAATTTCCTATGTTTGCGATGGTCTTACTGCATTGTAAACATAGTAAATGTCGGAAAGTAAAACAACAACGGTATTCAAACAATGGCGTAAAGCCGTCGTTAACGTCGTAAAGTTAAAAACTTCGTAAATCTGTCACAATGTCAAAATTGGGCAGATGTACGCAGTTTACAACTTTTTTACGTTTACGACGACTTTATGCCGTTGCATGAATACCCTTAATAAAAAAATATACGAAAAAACAAATGTCAATTTTCGGCACACAGTAGATGGTTTGGGTAATTAATTATGTGCGATAGAACAGCGTATTATTTGCGAGAGAACAGCGTAGGTACTGCACAACGAAAATTAAAACTATTTTTCGCGTTGTATCATTTTTGTACGGGATTTTTCGTTTCGAATCAGTAGCGAAAATAGATATAAAATTAACATGAAAATGCAAACGCACACATCGAGAGCTGTTATGAACTTTGAAGCTTCAAGCTCGCATCAAGTTGAACTGGGTTTGGCTTATTAATGCCATTAATTTTTCTGTAATCAACATTTCAATTGAACTCCAAATGGAGCACTCAAGTAGAGACAAAAACTCAAAGTCGAAAATCCGACTCTGATCCAACTCGATCTCTCTTCCTGCATGTAAACGGGGAATGTCTCCGTTTCACATTAAATGAAATATGCCAATGTCAATGCAAACAAAAGGTTTTGGAGAGTGAAACATACGAAGTTAAAGCCTTGGTCTTTATATATTAAAATATTCTTTCTTTGTAATAAATAAATAAACTTGGTATTTGTAGCCGCAGAGTTATAGAGGCAAATTCAAAGATATTGTTGAAGCTGCTGCTTTGGGAAATCTGGAGTTTATCGTATTGAAACTTATCAGGTAAAATCCAGATTTGTCTAGCAATAGCTTAAACAACATCTATGAATATGCCCCATTTATTTTATTTTAATTTTTAATAAATAAACCTTTCGGGAAGGCAAGTACTTTACATTGCAAACATAAATAATAGAGAACGTATAACATAACACGTAAACACATGAAGCATTCAGGCAGCCAGGGCGTTTAATTCGCATCCTGACGAATCGAGCACTACAACTGAAGGTGAGATAAAAAAAGTTTTTGTTAAGTGCAAACCTTCTAACATATGAACCTACTTCTAGAGCGAAAATCCCAATCATTTGCAACAGGGAGAGGAGGAGCTGCATTGCTAAGAAAATGATCGATATAGCAGGAAGTTTTTTATTATAAATATTTTTATTTAGGTCAATTTTTAAAAAATGTTATTTTAAAAATCTGAAATTCTTAGAGATTGTGTAAATTGGTCACAGAAATTGGATCTCTCAAGTGAGATTAATTAATTAAACCATTATGTTTCATACGCTATTCTCACTTTAAATTTAACATTTTGTTAATTGGAATAGAATCAGTTACCACTTTTGGGGAAAATAATTATATATTAGCTTATGTTTTAAGTATCTCATGATTTACGATTGTGGTGGAATCTGAATTATTCTCACTTCCTTCACCGCGTTTTACATCTCTACGGGAATCCTGAAGCTGATTACTGAAAAGCTTTTGTGTCTGTTTCCATAGCACGACAAAACGCTGTACATTAATTTGCTAGAAGTTTTCGGCTGGATAGGAGCCTGATAATGGTGACTATTTATTGTGGTGGGAGTTAATGGCACTTCCTTTGAATATTATTAGTATTATTGGAAAACCTAATTGATTTATGGGCTAGATGTAGATATTGTTTTTTTTTTATTATTATTGAAATAATTTTTTTTGAATTAATACTTCTGGCAAATTCATTTTAAAAGTAAAAACAAAAAATACAGGCTATGAACAAAAATTTAAATCATAATTTTATTTTGAAGCTTATAATAGCCCTGTTTTTTAGTGCATTTTTATCTTCGCTTAGAAAAAAGTAGCATGTTAAATACAACAACAATACGGAATTATACCAGTTTGTTGTTGTAATTAACATGCTACTTTTTGAATTTTGTATGCAAATAAAGACTAAATCTCCTTTTAACGAGTAGAGAAACAAATTTTGTATTATGTGCCTATAAAAAATGTTTTTTTTTTTGTATAATAAACGCGCACTCAAGGGGTTGTGATGTGACTACCCTTAATATGTTAAACACAGTCCGAGAATTAGGAAAGTAGTATAGGGTTTAAAAGGAGATACGGATGCACACTGGTTTTGAATTTCTGAATATCACAATGGGAATGAAAAATAGAGTGGGGTAAAGCATTCCACATTCGTGTTGTGCGGCTGAAGAAAAAATCTCTGTACTTGACGGTACGCCCGAAATTGGGCTCAAGGGTAAACTGGTGGGCATTCCTGGAAGCGCGAGTATTACGGTAAAATTGTTTAAGGGAGGAATGCAACTTGCTATTTCATTGCAACATTAGCCCTGTTTTTTAGTGCACTTTTATCTTCGCTTAGAAAAAAGTAGCATGTTAATTACAACAACAAACTGGTATAATTCCGTATTGTTGTTGTATTTAACATGCTACTTTTTTCTAAACGAAGGTAAAAATGCACTAAAAAACAGGGCTATTGTTTATAAAAATAGCGATAAAAGAGCGAAAGACATGAAACATTTCGACGGTGCTCGAAAGAATCGAATGTTTCCGCTATGTTTCTATCACCTATCATTTTCAATGCTTTTTTTTGTATGCTACCTATAAGACTCAAGTAAGTTGAAGGAGAACCTGCCCAGATATGCGAGTTATACTCCATCTTTGGACGAATGTACGGCTTATAAATAACAACAAGTTCAGAAGGATACTTCTTGCATCGTCGAAGAAAACCTAAACACTTAGCAGCTAAGAGCCGTTTACTGAAACGAAACTTTATTTTTGTTCAACTAAGCGCTTGTTCTACTTTTTCGTCATCGTAAACTGTCACATACATATACATAAGTTCATTACTGAACTTAAATGTGTATTCTAGTTTCGTTTTAGCTGTGCCTTAAGCACCTCTCATTTTTCACTACAATAACGATCAGCGATATATCACTTGGACTGGAAACTTCAACTGGGTTCAAATTCGGCGCATCAAATACCTTCAGAAAAGTATAATCTGGTTAACGTTATAGAAAGAAAAACAAATTTTGTCACACAATTTATTTATTATAATTGTCGGTCTCTTTTCCAACTGTGGGCCAGTTAACTAAACACAGAGTTAACTCGCATTTTAGGTAAAGAAAAATAGGTTCTTGGGTTGTAAGATTTAATTCATGAAATATAAAAATTGGTATCGACGTAGAATTGCACCCTCTATACCTGCGGCATAATGATTTCTTTTTTTTTTCAGATAAATATAAAGGTATTTTAATGAAACTTGGTTTAAATGTTCAATTTTTCATACGAACAATGAATCAATAGAATATCTAAAAATATTCATATTGAAAGTGTTTTTTTTTCGAGACAGGGGCAAGTGTAGAATTTTTATTACCCATCACGAAAAAACTTCAATCATAAAATTTGCCAAAAATATTAAGTGTCTGATTAAAACAAGACTTATTAAAGAACAAAACCAAATTTTATTCAAAATCATTATCATTCTCTTCTTCGGGTGGGTCGAAATCACGTATTTTAACATCTGCATCCTCACCGTATTGTATTACATTATCGATTTGCATTAACAAATCTTGCACACTCTCCTCGTCGTCCACATTCAACGGGACAAAACGCACCAAACTGAAATCTTCTATTAACGAACCAATTGCCTGCGATAGCTTTCGATGTTTTCTTCCCCAAGATGATTCTTCTGTTATATCACCCAATAAGGCTTTTGCATCTGGATCCAAATACTTGTCCAATTGACTTCGAGCGGTCTTGCTCAATAAATCCATTTTCGAGAGAACATTGACGTGAGGCATTTCCAAATTGGCCATTACACTCAACGCAGCCATAGTACCGGATAGAAATTTCGCACCATCAATCATAAATTGTGAATCGACCATAAAAACTGTACACAAACGGAAATTCCATGATTCTAGCAGTTTGACTAATTCCTTGCCCATAGTAAGATGTGTAAATAATTCGATTTGACCTGGCATATCAAAAAGAATGTAATCATCGTCTGGATCAGAACCTCCTTCGTCATCTGATCCCCCACAAAGTTGGCTCTGTAGCCATTCTTGGTTTTGAATAAGGAATTCCAGACAAAAGACTAAACCGCCATTGGGACCGTAGTGAAGCTCTTCATCTTCCATTGCATCTTCTAGTTGTATTAGTTCTCGGATGTCTACAATAGGTTGATAATCAAAATGCTCTGCAGCTGGATCGAGGTTTACTACGTTGATGGATCTTTTCATGTCTTCAGCGTGGCGTTGCATGAAGGCGCAATATGTAGACTTGGGTAAAATATGAACAATAAGTCCTCCATCATATACAAGTATCATACCTACAAAGACTTACCTTTCCACTTCCTGCGGGACCCATTACAATCTGGGCATACCGCATTTTCTAATCGTTAGTTTTTTATTTAATTATAATTACAAAATATCTATAAAACGAACGAATTAACAATAGAGTTTTCAAGTCTGCTACCTTGTCCTCCCAGGTGAAATGTCAAATTCAAATGGAAAAATGACATATGACATATGAAAAATGACGAATGCACAATGCCTGTTTAGTAACGTGAAATTTTCACCGAATGGGTTTTTTCCTGACAGGAAAGTGTGAAAATTTGCAAGCAATTTCACGTTGCCAAACACACTGTTTATAGCCATTCCACACCATGGTATAAGAATAACAAGGTATGCTTGACAGTTTAGGATATTGATTCGTGACGTCATTGCGAGTGAATGATCCTAATTATTTGTAATTTATGGCAAAGAAAGTAAATAGAAATTGTTTGTTTTGAAGCATTTGCTATTAAAACTCAAAGTAAAACAATAGACTATTCATGATTTGAAGTTATGTTTTGTTAAATTTTAAGTAAAACAATAAATAATTTATTTTTTAGAGCTATGTGTTGGTGAACACTCGCTATTACGTCACACAAAACACAATATGGCGACCCTTCATCTCATATCCAACATACCTTGTATTTTTATACCATGATTCCACACTATCCCACTGAGTATTACCCTGAGGCCACACGAGCGAGTAATCGCTAGCCAGTAACAAATACATAGAAACTTTTCCTACTCGCTAGTCAACTCGCTTGGCTTTTTCGAAGCCAGTTGAGGAGCGAGTAGAGCGGCGAGTGATTTGACAATTAATGTATGTACCCAACTCGCTAGCGATACTCGCTCGTGTGGCCTCCGGGTTAACACTTCTTGTCAAGAAGTGGGAAGAAATCATGTATAATAGGGTTTTCACACCAAACCCCAAAACAGGTTTTCGGCGAAAACTTTTCAAAAACGCGAAAACCATTCACACTGAACATTACACGTTTTTGTTTGACATTCCAGTTTTTTTTACACAAACCACGCACAATTTTTTTTATTTTCTTCCTTTTTTTGAAATAAAAACGGTGATTTATTTTATAAACAGGATACATATGAACAATTTGACTTGCCACAAATAATTATTTATCAATTTTAAATGAAATTATTTATTTTGAAATTCGAATTTTATATTTGATATGACAGAATTCCGTCAGCTGTTTTCAATTTCTTTTGAAAGCATCCCATCAGTTTCTTTTTTGACACTTCAATAGGCGCTGAACTTATTTAAAGGTATGTTTGTTTTGTTCATCTCTGAATTCCAACATGTTTTCGACTGGTTTTATATAAAACTTGTGTTTTACGAAAACCTGAAGCTACAAAAAATGTATGATAAAACTTGTGTTTTCGATTAGGTTTTTCTCCAAAACCGATATTTTCGCGAAAACCTCGTTTTGGGTTCGGTGTGAAAAGGCTATAATAGTGTGGAAACAAAATATGAAATTTCATCACACACAAATTGACAGCGCATCCGACACGATTTGACATGTGTTTATACCTGAAAATATTTAGGATTGGTTCTAAAACCATCACACATTCTATCCCACTTGGGCGTTTGAGGTTATGGTGAAACTGATTTGTTTTGATGCAAGTGTGGAAGCAAAATATGAAAATCATTCTCATCACACAAACTTGGCAGTCGTATGAAATTCTTTCCCACTTTATTCTGACATGTGTTGATACTTTGTGGGCTAGTGTAGAGGCACTTTTACTGGAGTGCGTCCAGTGCAATAGGTATGTTGGATTTGTTCTGATCGAGAAAGGAACCTGAGCATTGAGATTTTTTTCGGAGATTACTGAGGCGCGATTCACACAGAAGTGGCTTATATTACGTTTTCATTAGAGCTGAAATGAGCTTATTTCGCAAATCACAGAAAAAGTGTTTTCATTTGTAATTTGGTAGTTTCGTTTGACAGCTCATTTCATTTTTGAATTTCAACTGGCTGTTAATCGATTTTTGTTGTTGTTTTCTTTTGTCTCCTTCCATTGCGCTTTGACATTTTCATACAAAACCAATTCAGAGCTCTTCAAACTGTGGCAAATTGGGTGTGTTCGTTAGGTTCTGACTTAGTTTCCAACCTAATTTCGTGCAAATTTGGTTGAAATTATCTCATTTCGAAATGTGAATTTGTATGGGAAATGAGATGATTTCGTATCACATTTGGAAATTTTCAACGAAATTACCTCATTTGGCAATTTCAATATATGGTGCTGGTGTGGTTCTGGCCTGCTTCGGGTGTGGTGTGGTTGTGATGAGGTTTGTTCACACAGAAGTGACAGAGGGAATGGTTATTTGACAGAAAAGCAATAGATACACACACAAACATAGAGGAACACCTCACAAGAAAATGGCTTCTTCACAGCAAATAAATGAAATATAAAAAAAACAATTACCTTGAATTGTTGGGCTATTTTTTGTCATGTTTGGTGTTGCACGCTCCTGTTGCAGTAATTTTGTCCTCCCGTAATTACATAAATCTTCATGTATTTGCATTTCATTGAATAGAATTCAATTTTTATAAATTTTATTGAACTCATAATCACATTTAATTTTTTTAGTGCCTGACAAATTGACATTTGACTGAGAGATTTCATTGTGGCGTGACGTTTACGTAGGCCACTATGGAGTTTTCAATATGGTGTGGCGATGGCATATGACACCATACCCTCGCCTCGTCATCTGTGTGTGTATTATCTCATAAGACAACATGTGAATTCCACAACGTGGAATATGTAGATATGCAGCACACCTGAACCACACCAAAACCTCAAGCCAGTTCTATGTGAATTGGGCCTGAGACAAAAATTTTTTGGATTCATTTCTCAATGTTCTTTCTCAACCAAAACAGCTGTTCGTTTGACAGTCAAACTTGCAATTTTTCCGTGAAATGCAAATACGAAAACGATAAATAAATTCAAAATAAAGGTGGAATTTTCATGAAAAATGGAAATAAATTGAACTTGGTATTATTTTGTATTCATTTTATAAAGTTTTGTGCTTTATCTTTTATACTTTGTTCCCACCAAAACGAAATCCGAGATTTCGGTTGAAAACATTTCATTTTTGAACTGCTGGGAAAAAATTTCATAGAAATTTAAACGAAATCTCAATAAAAACTCTGGATTTCAACGAAATCTCCATGAAATTCTGCTCCACCCATTTGAAATCTCAAAATTTTTTAATTGAAATCTCGGATTTCGTTTTGGTGGAACATAGTATTAAATATTTTAAGCAAAGTTGAAATTTTGTTCCCAGAATTTCAGTACAATACATGTTTTTTTATTCAATTGATGGGAGAATCTTGTCCCACCAAATCATTCGACCGCAGTCGACTTGAAAGTGAGCTCTCAGTAAGATTTTATTTGGTGAGACACGCCTATTCAATCACGAAGTGACGAACACAAACGAGTCCGTGAGAGCATTTAATCCTTTTTGACAAACGACCAGTTTTAGTTTTTTTTCTGAAAAAAGAAAACTAAGGAACAGACCTATTTTGAATCTTCCTTCTGACATCTGAATTAACTAGGAACGCGCCCAATAACTTATCAAATATAATCAAATGTCAAAAGTAAAAATTGCTAAAATTTAATTCTTTTCAATTTAGTATTTTATTTTTTAAACTATTGAGCGTATATTGTTTAACAAAATTTAACCTTAAAGTATTAAAAATGCCGGTGAGAAAATATAACAAAAATAATATATCTTTAATAAAAAAATCGGGCGTGGTTGTTTTCATTGATGATCGATGAAATGAATCAGATTCTGATAAACAATTTTATAGAAAGCTGAATATTTATATTTACTTGCTTATTTTGTAGGCCTATCATTCCCAAATCAAAGAATATAAACAATCAGTTGGTAATATGGCTATTCTTCCACTGCGTACTCAATCCCGTGGTCCAGCTCCTAGCGCAAACATCGAAACGGATATTATCGATGAGTCACTGTACTACTTCAAAGCGAACGTATTTTTTCGTACATACGAAGTTAAGGTATTTATAAAACAAAATTGAGCTTCAACATAAAATTTACAATAAATTGCTCTTTATACCTACCTCAGAATGAAATCGATCGAGTTCTTATATACATAACTCTTTACATCACTGAGTGTTTGAAGAAGCTTCAAAGATGTTCAAGCAAAAGCCAGGGGCAACAAGAAATGTACAGCCTTGCTATTTCCAAATTTGACCTGCCCGGTGATGCTGGATTCCCACTAAATTCTGTTTATGCCAAACCGTCTGGGCCAGGTGATGCAGGTAAAAATACTAATTTTTGATAGTAATTTCCCTGCAGCCAAATGTTATTAATGTCATGTTCCAGATCTAATGAGGCAATACCTGCTGCAGCTGCGACATGAGACAGGCAGCAGAGTATGTGACAAAGTTTTTTCAGAGGATGGCAAGCCCAATAAATGGTGGACTTGCTTTGCCAAAAAGAAGTTCATGGAAAAGTCACTCTCTGGACCAGGGCAGTAAGCAAAACCTTTGTTATTTTTTTTAATAGTAATGTCTAATAACTAGCATAAAACATATTAAAAACAGTTTTAAATTCAAAACAGCAACTAGTTCTTTTATTTGGCTAAAGACAAAAAAGCTTTATAAAGTTAATGGGGATCTCGTAAGCTTTTATATGAATTTATGCTCTTTTCGTATTCCTTTATTGTTATTTATTTATATCACTAAACCATTCATTTCCCCTTTTGTTAACTTGTTAGTTAACGATATAGATGATCGGCTTGCAAGTTTGAAGCGATTTCAGATTCCCATTTATCACCGTTGTTCAAAAGCTTTTCCTTGTTGTACAGGAGTTCTTCATGTGTTTCAGTAGAGAACTCGAAATTGGGTCCTTCAACAATAGCATCAACGGGACAGGCTTCCTAAAATGTAAAAAATTGTTTTTCAAGTACAGGTTTTCAAATATAACAATTAAGATATTATTTCTTCACTATGAGAACATATTTGAAGACTTTATAGTGCAAAAAAGAAACGATGATTTTGCAATGAGCAGAAACGACATTTATTAAAAAAAAATTATTATAGATGTTAAGCAAAAGTATGAATAATTCTACTTGACCAAATGCGTTGTTTCAGTATAAGTAAGGCGGCCAGCTTTTTAAAAACCCAATGGGGGACCGACCACTCGTAAGGAAAAAGTGTAACAACCTTTTAAGCAACATATTTTAACGTCTACAAACTGAGCATACATTAATTTTGAACAACTTCGTCATTTACGAGTAATAACACTGGTCAACAAAATTTAATTATTTTTTTGTTACAGAAACAAAAATATACTTTTCCGTAGGTTTTTGGTGTGCTGAACTTGAATCTGAAGTCAGAAAAATTCTATCGGGCTACGTTTTTGAGATATTCCCGTTACAAAATCGAAAAAAACGTTTTTTTGCTGTTTTCAAAGTTGTATTGTAACGTGAAGTAAATTGTTTCAACAAAATTTTTAATGGTTTCTGAAAGAACTAATTTTCTTCTTTTAAAATCAGTTTAAATCTTTCCGATATCTCTTTTCTTCTCGGAGAAATCTTCAGTTAATTGTAGGCCTTCCATTTATGACATAAATACAATGTTAAGGAGAATGGGCAAAAATGTATGGGAAATGGTCCATTTCCCAATACGAACGTGTGATATATCGTTGAAAAGGTTATTTTGAGTACATCATTTCATTATATGGCCGTTAAGCTCTAAACCATGGGGTTCACGAGATATTCAGCTAATGTGGATTGGGAACACATTATTGTTCTTTCGGTGCTTTGAAGCCGAATATCTCGCGAGCCCCATGGCTTAGAGCTTAACGGTCATATAATGAAATTATGTACTCAAAATAACCTTTTCATCGATATATGACACATTCGTATTGGGAAATGGACCATTTCCCATAAATTTTTACCCATTCTCCTTTACATTGTATTTATGTCATAAATGGAAGGCCTACAATTAACTGAAGATTTCTCCGAGAAGAAAAGAGGTATTGGAAAGATTTAAACTTATTTTAAAAGAAGAAAATTAGTTCTTTCAGAAACCATTAAAAATTTTGTTGAAACAATTTACTTCACGTTACAATACAACTTTGAAAACAGCAAAAGAACGGTTTTTTTCGATTTTGTAACGGGAATATCTCAAAAACGTAGCCCGATAGAATTTTTCTGACTTCAGATTCAAGTTCAGCACACCAAAAGCCTACGGAAAAGTATAATTTTATTTCTGTAAGAAAAACCTTGTTAACCAGTGTAATCAGAAAACCGCTATTTTTGCTTTTGACCTAATTCTTAAAATAATTATAACTTTTTAACGGCACATTTTTGGATTTTTTTTTATATTTTCGTGTAGAGTCAAATGGTCTACAAACCTTACTTTCCTAAATTATTTACAGTTAAGGAGTTATACCCGAAAAACCGATATTTTCGTCAATTCACCATTTTTAAAACAGCTCTATTTCCTAAACCATCTGTCTAACGAAAAAATGTGTTTTAAATTTTTTTGGAGAAAATTGCCTTATCTACAAAATTTAGTCATACTACTTTTCAATAGCATTTACCGTTTGAAAGTTATAGGTGAAAACCCATTTTTTTCGACAATTGACCTTCAATAACTTTTTATGCTCGAGTGGGATTGACAAGGAATTTTCACAGCTGATTTTTTATGTCTAAAGGAAGGCCTATACCAATTTTCAGCCTTATCGGAACTTTTGCTAGGTCAAATGTCTATTTTGACTAGATTAGTAGTACATTGGTAAGACTTGGAAAGCCGAATGAATTAGTAAATATAGGAATGGGGGACATGGGGGACGCTCAAGTGGTTTTGCGGGTCTATATTATTAATGTTTGCAATGGGGGATTACAACTGCCGTTGGGGGACTGTCCCCCTCAATGGGGGACGGTTGGCCGCCTTAAGTATAAGTGGTTCTTGTTCTTAATGATGGTTTTTCAATACCCCCTTCGAAAAGATTGTACAATAATTCTTTTGGAACTCAGAATATTTTTCTTTCGTCAAGTCGAGCGACTTTATCAGAGAAATGTATGCAATAGTTTTAAATCGTAATTTCCTTCTCCGCTATTGGATCTCCCGTTATGAAACCACTTACTTATCTACTCAATATATAGTCCCCTGATTGCAAGAATTAGGAAACTCAATTTTTACAATGTCTCGGCAAAAACGGTATTATTTAGTAAAGTTTTCTATATTTTTCGTCCAATTTTTTTCAACTATAGACAAATATATGATATCTGTGAATTGTAAGAAACATAAAATCAAAATTTCCCTCAGTTCTTGTAGCTATGTTTCTATGAACGTTGCTGCCTCCAAAATGTATAAAATCAAGTTACCTAGTTCTTGCAATCAGGGGACGATATGTGGATAGACAGAAAGTATTGATGTACAAATTATTCAAAAATGTTGAAATGTTTCATCATATTAACCATTAAATATGAATAAAAATTAATCATTTTCCTACAAACACTTTGTACGTCATTATTAATCGTTATAAATATTTGTATAAATTAAAATGAGTCGATGTCCTTATCTTTATTTGGATACCCCTTTGATAAAATTAACCCAATCAAAAGTTAATAAAATGCACGACTGGATCGCACGTACTTGATCTTATGTTCAAGTTGTGTGGAACTTTAGAACTTTTAAAAATATTCAAGTAACTATAGAAAAAGTATAAAAAGCATTTAAATCGTTCTTTTAATTGTATAAACAGTCTGATAAATAACTTAGAGCTCAAAAAAAAGTATGCCATTTGATTACTTGAAAAAATATGAATATATGTTAAAAAAAATTTAAATCGTTGGAGCCGTTTTCTTAAAAATTAATTTTGTATATATAAAATTTTTGTAACATTTTTCAAAAAAAAATTTGGTATGCCAATTTTGAGTATATATTAATATACATTTAAAACTGAAATTTCAAAAAAATTCTTCAACCCGTTTTTGAAATATTGAATTTTCAAAAAAAAATTTGAATCTTTTTTTGAAAATCCAAAATTTATTTTTTCAAAAATGTTGGTATGCAGTATTATTTATTTTCTAACAAAGCTTTTGTGCAAAAAATTTCATTGAAATCGGGTGAGCTGTTAATGAGCAAACCAAAAATAAAAAAAACGTTATATGGCAGGTACCGTTAATAACTGTTTTTGATGATTTTTTTTCTTACTAAAAGGTACAATATCTACAATAATACACTGATTTTTTTATCAAAATCGTTGGAGCCGTTTTTGAGAAAAATAAGCTTTTCCTTAACGGTTGTATGGCAAGTACCGTTATTTTTTGAGCTAAAAAAAAGTTTCAATTTCCCCTCTGGAGAGTTACAAAAAAACCTTAAGTTCAAAATTTGAAGAAAATCGCTTCAGTGGTTTAGGCTGTAGGTTGAGGTACGGACAGACAGACAGGCAGAATTTTGCCACCCACTTTTTTCGTGTTCTCTATCATCGTAATGTCATGTTTGATTGTTATCTCGAAATTTTTTTTTGCACGAATCCAAAACTTGCCCTATAGTACCTATATCGCAAGTAAAAATAATGTGTTAAGAGTCTAAAGAAATTGTTGGAATTTTTTTGATCACCAAACCATACATCACTTACTGAAACAGAGTCACAGAAAACGATCAAGAATATACTTTTTCTTAGTTTTTTTTAACTCTTACAATCAAGTTTTTCAGTCTTGAGGTACTTATCAAAATAATATATCGCCAGATGATAGCAAGAGCTAGGTAACTTACTTTCACGTAGATATTTTGTACTGTTAATCAGACTTTTTTTCAAAATAATGACAGGTAGCAAAATTCAGGATATTTTTGAAGAGTAAAAAGAGAAAAATTTAAATTTTCATCGTGCTCAAGGGGCCAGTTTCCTACGAAAGCTGTTGCCTCTAAAATTAAAATGCAGTTATCTAGTTTTTGAAATCAGGTAAAGATATGTACATGATATATAAAATACCAAAAATAAGGCACATTTTTTTTAACCAATTTTTAAATAAACAAAGTAAAATAATTCATATTTTCAAAATTCTTAAAACTTCGAAACCATTACCATTAAAAAAAATTAGTAAATTGACATTTTTCCTAGTATCCCTATGAAGATTATTATACAAAAATCAAACCTTATTGCACGATGAAATATAAATATTTTTATACATATCAATACAACTACTTTTACTCCATCCACTCAGCTAAAAACTGATAAACATTTCGCTTATTCGTATTTTTTTTTAATAATTAACTAAACTATGATATATACCTAGGGTCTTTTAAATGCAACCTAAATTACACGGCACTAGTTGACAGGCATAGAGGAAAGGAAAGACTTTCTGCTGGCTCAGTCATTCGAAAATTCGTTGTTCATTAAACTAGATTTAACCTCGAATTTTAACTCTCGATCCACCACGAACACGATCGGGACCCGAAACTCCGCCGAAATGTTTAATGAATTTTTTTCGTTGCCATACAACCACTAGGGAGAAGCTTATTTTTCTCAAAAACGACTCTACGGTTATTGATAGCAAAAAAATCTGAATTAATCAAGTAATGGTGATTTTTTAGGTAAAAACATTTAAGCTATTATTAACTATATAATAAATCTTAATTGAACCCGTGAAAACCGTAAACAATAAACATAAATAACGAACACCTTTTTGTTTTCACAATTTTTGTTTTATAATTGGATTCGTAACACTTTTTTTGTCGCGACAATTACACGATTAATAAAAACGAACGAACGAACAATTAAAAACACGTACCTGTATGCATTTCGGACTGTTTACAGTCCATCATCAGCATCACGACTGGTCCAAATGGTGTTCTTGTTGGATAATTATAATTGCAGTCAGATGAGAGAAAAGAGGTTCGATGAGATATTACCGTTATCAGCGTTGATAGCATTGTTATCTTTTTGTATATAATAGCTTTCATACGCATCCAATTTTCTCTCATCTGTAACTTGCTTTTTTAAACTCACACTGCTTGCACTGATGTTGAAATGGTTGAGCTTTAGGACGTGATCTGCGATGGAGGAACCTTGACTTTTATTTTGTTTGATATAAGCATTATGTTCCTTAAACCTTTTTTCTATGGTTCGTTTAGTTTGCCCATAATAAACTCCATCGCAGTCACCACATTTAATTGCATATATGCCTGATTTTTTCATATCGTCGATTTTATCTTTTGTTGAACCGAGTAAGTTTTTAAGTTTTGTTTTGCTCGAAAAAACAAGTTGCATATTATGTTCGCGGAACTTTTTTGATATTTTATTTGTTATTTCAGGTGTTCGTTATTTATGTTTATTACTATTATTAACTGTACATGTCATTTACTTTCTTCGATTTTCAATTTTCTCATTAACGGCTCTACTGGTTTCAATAAAAATTTAATGCGTAAGCTCCTTTGAAAAATATACATATGATATTAATTGCATTTCAAAATAAAAAAAAAAAAATATTTTTTCTTAAATATTCAAATTATTTTTTGTTTTTGGAAATTTAATATTAAAAAACCGGCTCATGAAGGTTTTTAGACTTTGTTACATTTTTTCGATAATCACTTGCATATTCTTAAAAGTACCAAGGTTTTCAGCAACTTGAGCTATAAGAGCAAGTACGTGAGACCTATTATTTGCCTTCGCAAAAGAGTAAAGTTTGTATCTATGTTCATTTTCGTAAAAAAAACTTTAAATATTATGTATTTAAAATTTAATTTTCTGAAAATACTTCACCGACTGGAAAAAAACGATTAAAAAGTTTGAGTTGGAAATTCAAAAATAAGTTTAAACCCATTTGCAAGCAGATAGTTTGTTTTCAACTTATCTCAAGGAAATGGCCCCAATACCGGAACGAAATACATAAAGTATCTAAACGCATTGCTGTTGCCAAAGGCAAATCACATATATTTAGTTGTGCTTCCGAATGGCTACAATTAAGTTTGATTCAATAAAACATGAAAATCAATTAAGCAAAGATTGAGGGGAAATACTTAGCTTAAGAGAAATGTGCGGTTGTGATAAAAATTTTAATCTATCGATCTTAAATACACTGATACACAAACTTCAGAATCAATCAAGTTGTGCTTGCCTGTTCGCCTATCGGCGAAATATTTTCCCCATAAGAAATTGAAATCGCCATATGAGACCATGTGCACTGCGTAGGCTTTTATCGAGATGTTTTTCTTTTTAAGTTCAGAGTAGAGCAGAAGTTGGGAAATAAAAGTTTGTACTTCTTTTTTAGTTCAGTGAATTAAGAACTTTGAATGTGTATTTGTATTTGTTCAGTGCATAATAAGAGGATTTGTCGAGCGCCCTTTGAAAGCTCGTGCGAAGATATTTAAGCAGTCTGAAGAAAAATCCGGAATTAAGGGAAACCAGATAAAAACTTTTGAAGTGGCAAACGAGACTTTGTGTTCCAAATCAGAAAACTCTGATCATGCTAAGGGAAAAATAAAATGCACAACTGGATTACACGTACTTATTCCTTTTGCTCAAGTTGTGTGGACCTTAAAAACTATTGAAAATTTGCAGGTGATTAAAGAAAAACGCAACGAAGCATGAAGTTCGTTCTTTCAATTATAAAAACAACCCGTAAAATAGCTTAGAGCTCAAAAACTACATTGAATGTCATTTGATTACTTGAGAAATATGAATGTACACAAAGTAAATTCTAAAAACGTTAAGATTTTATATACCTTTTGTACATACAAGGTAGAAAATGCCTACAGTAGTTCACAGATTCTTTTTTTTTTAATAAAACTGTTGTTTTAATCTAGCATGATACACGACTGATAAAACCTAGTATTTCTGCCGTTAAACACTCATCTTTTTTATAAAATTTTGTCAGTCCTGTAAATCCAGCATTAGGGTTCTTTGTATGTGAGAAATATGTTTGAAAATTCAAAGAACTATTTCTAAAACTATGGAAGCAGTGCTCATTTGTTCACTGTGTAGAATTCGCGTTATTATGAAGAGTTAAGTAATAAGATTTAAGGGACCTGGCAAAAACAGACGTAAGAAGCTCCAAATCATTGTACAATAAGGGAAAAATATCGTTTTGCCGCTCTGCGGTTTTTGACAGCTGAAAGAAAAATTAATCCTCAACTAAAAAACTACTTCTGAAATAGCTCAGGGTTAACTTATTTTCAGGACTAGCTAACTCTGAATTAAACTAAGGGTTAACTTGGCACTGAAAACCTGGCCCTTAGTTGCTTTGTTAACTGAAGACTCAATTATTCTAATAATGAAATTAAAAATATAAAGTTTTGTTTTGTTTTAAGTTTGTTATGTTGTGAAGAGACTATAATTCATTCTATTATTCCTTTCTTTTTAAGAATTTCCTTTCGTTTGTTTTTCTGTAATTTTTTAAACTAAATCTTAGATATTACTTGATAAAAATGATAGAAAAGTCAAGTTTTTTCACTTTAAAAATTTTTCACTTTTTGTCCCGGGTTTTGCTCCCAGAAACATGGTCACCGTATGTATAATGCGCAGCATGCACTGCACTTGTGTGTGAATTTCCATTTACACACAAGACCCAACTTAAAACAATTTAAATCAAGGGACAACGACATACCTGACAGAATCCACAGTATATACATTTGGTCATATCAATATCATAGCGTGTTGTTCGCCTGCTCCCATCGGCTCGTTCTTCTGCTTCAATTGTAATGGCCTGAGCAGGGCAGATAGCTTCGCACAGCTTGCATGCAATGCATCGTTCCTCTCCGCTAGGATACCGACGAAGGGCATGTTCTCCACGAAATCGTGGACTTAGAGGTCCCTTTTCAAATGGATAATTAATAGTTGCAGGTTCCTTAAAGATATGTGCCAAAGTGACACCAAAACCACGCAAAAGTTCAGATAGGAAAAGTGTTTGGGCAGCTCGATCGGTGACGTCGTTGAGCTCCATGCTTAGTTCCTTATTGTTCACATAGATGTATCCTTTAGCCGGTGTTACAATGTCTTTATCCCTAGACGAGTACATTCGAATACTTTTCGGAATGCCCAATCGTCCTGAAAAGGTTTAAATACAGACAATTTACGTTTGTTGATGACATAAGAACCCCTAACCTATTTAAGCAGCTTCAGCAAAACAAATGTATGCTTTTGAAATGTTCACTACTTAAACTTACCATATTTAGCTAGGGAAAATATTTTCACTGTGGCCATTTTATAAATTTGTATTAAGAATATTTTCGCTGATTAACCACTGAAAAGTTAGGATTTATTGGAAAAGCAAATGCTGCTTCACAAACTATTTTGGAAAATCCGAAATTTCCTCGGAGCTGTCAGTTGGTTTTGACATTGCAAAATTGTTTGTTTGAAGGTTGGTATTTCTTTTCAAAAAGAAATGACAGTTAAATATTTTCGAAGTTCAGGTGATGCCAGCATATATAAGCAAGTTATCGAACACTCTTCAATCAAACAAGTCCGTTTTGGATCCGCAAACGTAGTAAACTACTTATGAATGACTACATATATCCAAAAATGTGTATACTCAAAACTGGTGCTTTTCGCAATAAATTACGGAAATTAGAATCACCGCAGACCAACTTGTGCATGTATTGTAAGATAAACAATTCAACATACTTACACTGTGGCTCCATTGGCAATATTTGAGGCAATGGTGATGGAAACAGAAAGGGGGATTAATTTGTTGGTTGGACATTTTCATTGCTATGCCATCTAATTTTTAAAATATGCATATAGATATAAAAGCTAACAGCAAATGTTTTTGTGCTGTTTGAATCCACTATATTTAATAATATTGAATTTTAATGATTTTAATGATCTTTATCAAGCGCTCATCATATTCTACACTTTAATTTAATAATGGCGAAGAATCCAATCAAAATCATGGGGAACCCCAGTTTGAAAAAGGCGAAATGAAAAATAATGACTTCTCATCTACTGGGCAATATTACCACTGACAAAGCTTTTCCATTTGCATTATTGAAGGCAATAGCAATGCAAGTGAAGTAATCTGTAGCCTCAAATACTGCCAATGCAGACACTGGGTACGTCACAGCAAAAAGGAACTTAACATCACATTATGCAGCCAATTAGCTTATCTAGCCAGTATCAGCTCGTATGATGAGCTCAGAGTAATACTATGTTCTCTCCAAAGCAAAATCTGAGATTTAAAATCGGTGTTCACACTGCCAAAACCAAGATTCCAACTCAAACAACAACCTTTTTGTGCTTAGTTGTTTGTATTCATCTCCATTCAAATACTATATCATATTCTCTATTTTTGACTGCTTGGCTCTTGATGGAAAGATTGTAAAGTGTCAGAAGAAATATCAAAAAATCTCTTCAAAAGGTTGACTGGGGAGTTTATTTCACTCCAATCTGCTTCATTCTCTTCTTACCCCGAGGCCACACGAGCAAGTACTTGCAAGCAAGTTGCAATACATACAAATTTGTTTACTAACACAAAAAAACCCAAGCAACTTGCTTATCAACTGGCATGCAAGTTTTGAAGCCAGTAGTGAAGCAAGTTGAGAAGCAAGTTGGGAGACAAGCAAGTGGAATTCAAGTGGAAAGCAAGTGGGAGGCAAGTGGAATGCAAATTACGAATTTGACAGGCAGTGTATGTAGCCAATTTGCTTGCAAGTACTTGCTCGTGTGGCCTCAGGGTTACCAAAAGTTCCCGGAGTCAAAAATCTCTTGTGTGAATGTGGTCTTTGATCCTGACTTTAATTAACTTACGCTGGTCAATCTGTTTCCCCCTTTAAATTGTTATTAAAATTATTTATTGGCATCACTTATTTAAAATATTCGAAACTTCATTTCTTTTCGGGGTTTCACGTCGTCTTTATGGCGTTCATTTTTTGTAGTCTTATCATTTTCGTGTTATATTTTCTTAAATTTGAAGAAAAATGTAGACAATTATAAGTTTAAATAACTTTCTTCTTTGTTTATATTTATTTTGCCGCAGAGAAAAAGTACTAATTTCTTTAAATTCGTTTATGGTTTCTGTGTAAAACGTTTCTTTTTATCTAGGAAGTACATAGAAAGACTAGCAAGTCGAGTACATTTCCCCTCGAATACAATAACAGAGTGTTTAGAATTTTAGGTGCTCAGTGATTTAGTCTTTTTTTAAGAAATTATATAAAAAAGAATGAAATATAACTATACAAATGTATAATAACAATTTAAATTAGCGCCAAATAAAAACACTGTCGCATAAAAGAAATAAAATTAAAAGATCAAAATGGAGAACCTCAAGGTTCGGGAGGATCTTTTCTCTAGTGTTAAATACTACATAAGCGGCAACTTGGATGATAAGGTAAAGTGAAACATGTTATACCTAATTTTATACTACTATTAGAATTTTTAGAATTTATGCGCAAACTATCCCCAAAAAATAACTGCGGTGGTAGATATGCCACCAGGTTGGATGAAATATTTATAGAATTATTAAGAAATTTCATATTCCAATTAGGTTAAATATGACTAATTTTCAAATGCATGTCTCTATCTTAAATAGCCAGTACATATACATACTACCAATAAACGAGATAGGGTCTAGAACACCTTTAACTTTTCTTGCAAAAAGAATTCTCTGTTTGGTTTTTAATTAAAAAGTTTATGTTTAAAATAGAACTAGTCTTCTAGTAACAGTGGTCCAGTAAACTCATGCAAACTGCACTTTAATTCTTGCCGGTTCCTTTCATTTCTGTTGCCCAGTTCACAGCCAGATGGATGTAGGTACCATATCTCTGGTGTCGCATAGGTATGTTATTAAGTAGCTGCAATCTGAATAGTACCTATCGGTCTTTCAAGTCTGTTTCCATAACAAGGGCTCAACTTGTTTTGTTGAACACTAGGGCCGACATCAAATTTTGGTAGTGGATGTATAACCAAAATCTGAGTATGAGGGCTTAGAGGTACATGTACATTTATATCGAATACCATAGTCTGGCAGGTTTTTGTCAGCCTATAGATTAGGTGGGGGTTTAAAACCAGCTTGGTTTCATATTTATTTGTTATGGCGTTTACAAATTCAATTCAAAATATAGGAAATTATGCTCTGTCATTTCCTAAAATTCTAAAGACTTTTTATCTTGATGATCCGATCAATTGGATCCATGATTTTAGCTTTTTAAGCAAACTATCGGCATTTTTTTGCAGACTTTATGTTGATTTTTTGCTTTGTTTAAAACCTCCAAAATAAAGGTGATAAGGTTCGTATAAAATGGTTATTATTATTATTATTATTATTACTATCTTTATTGCTTTTTTCAAATATATTGATACTTAAGGGTATAAAAAAAGAATTACAAGCATGGCTCATTGGCCGTCTGCCGGTAAGTTTTCTGAGTTTAACAATTTGTGAGATAAGAAAATACATAGAAACACTAAATTAACCAAAAACAAAAAAATGAATTTACAAGTGGTTAAATATTAATACAAGGATAATATAAAATTTAAAATGCCACGATAATATAAATTTCTTTGATTATATAAAAAGAAAACAGAATTGGATTTTAGGGCTTTTAGTTTAGCTAAAAAAAAATAAAATAAATAAATCAATGGTTTTATAATACATACTTCAGATAGTATTTTAACAAAACTTTTTTTGAAATGGTTGGCTTTTGGTTTGGCAAAAACAAAAAAATAAATAAATTAATGGCTTAACAATATACTTCAAATATAGTATTTTAATTAAACATTTTTGAAAATGGTTGGTTTTTAGTTTAACAAAAACAAAAATAATATAGAAATTAATGGTTTTCAATACTCGTACATACTTCAAATATAGTAGGTATTTTAATAAAATATTTTTGACATGGTTGGCTTTTAGTTTGGCAAAAACAAAAATAATTTATAATTTAGTTAAAACAAAATTAAATAAAAGCTGAAATAAAACAGTTGCAATATCAGCTACAGAGAAAAAAAAAGACTTTTAGTTTAGCTAAAATGGTTATATGGGTATTTCCATAGTTACGGGCGTGACAGTGCGACTCCATATTTTATTAATTATTCACATAGTATTCCCAATTTATAAATAACTAGCAACCCGGCCCGTCCAGGCTTCGCCCGAGTAAAATTTTCTTTTTAATAAATACAATGGAAAAGGAAATACATATTTGCATATTTTCTATAACATAGTTAATAACTTTTTTATTAAAAATTTATAAATAAGATTAATTTGTAAAACAAAATAACAATATTGCTCGTAGAACACCTACTTCATAAAATTTCATTGTAAACAACATTAATTGTTTTTCCTCCAACAGCCAGCACAAAAAGATTTTGTTTTGAAGTTACACGCGAAAGGGCTACGTATAGTTGCCCGTGTGAAAAACATGTTCCACTCAAATCGATTCCAGCCACATTGAGAGTTTGTCCTTGTGACTTGTTTATGGTCATACCAAAACAAATTTTTATAGGAAATTGAACTCTTTTAAAATGGAAAATAAAATCTGATGAAATCATTGATATTCTAGGTATTTAAACAGTTCCGCCAGTACCGCCAGTACCGCCAGTACCGCAGCCAGTCAGAATGGTACCTTCAATAACATAATTTCTTAGGCTTTTAATTTGCAATCGAGTTCCGTTGCATGATTTCGGTGGATTTATGTTTCGCAATAAGATTACTGGAGCTCGAACTTTTAAAATTAACTTGTTAATTAAATTCACCTGCCTATTTCAGTGTGAATTAATATCAACTGTCATCATCATCGTGTCCTGTAACCCCGGCTGGGGCATAGGGCGTCAACAAAACGTCTCCATCCTTCACGGTCTGTTGCAAGGTACTTTAGCTGTGGCCACGTCTTTCTCTGGGATTCTGCTTCCGCTAAGACAGTTGATTTCCATGTTGTTCTTGGTCTTCCAACCCGCCGTGCACCCTCAGGATTCCATTCAAAGGACTGCTTTGCAATTTCAACGTTTGGTTTCCTCAGTGTGTGACCAATCCAACGCCATTTACGCTTTCTTATGTCGACGTCCAGCTGCTCTTGACTTGTCCTGCGCCACAATTCCTCATTTGATATTATTTGTGGCCAGCTAATCTTTATGATGTGGCGAAGACAGCGATTCACAAAAGCCTGCAATTTCTTTGAAATGATAGACGTGCCTTTCCAGGTTTCACAAGCATATAACAGCACGGATTTGACATTGGATTCGAAGAATCTCAACTTAGTGCTTAAGGAGATTTGACTTGATTTCCAGATTGGGGACATAGTACCGAAGGCAGTACGAGCTTTATTTATTCTACTTTTAACGTCCAGATCCGTACCACCGTTTGCAGAAACAATACTGCCAAGGTAGTTAAACTGTTCCACTACTTCAAATGGCGTCTCCTGTAGAAAAATACGCTGCTGTGTGGAGCGGCCTGTGAGCATTATTTTTGTCTTTTTGCTGTTTATTCTTAGACCACTGGACTCTCCTTTCACTTGCAGTGTTTGCAACATCCCGTTCAGCCCCCTGATGTTATTTGCCAGTAGACATATGTCATCGGCATAGTCTAAGTGACTGAGCCTTTCGAACGGTCTCCATTGAATGCCCTGTCTCTCAGCTGTACCAACACTGGCCGTCAATACGTCATCCATAGCCAGCAGGAATAGAATTGGCGATAGAACATCCCCTTGTCTCACACCCTGTTGCACTACAAAGGAGTCGGATAGCTGCCCATTGTGCAAAACAAAACACCTTGCGTTGTTGTAGGACTCTTTAATAATGGCAACAATTTTTGGCGGAATTCCTCTACCAAGCAACGATCTCCATATATATAACTAGCTGACCCACCCGGCTTCGCTCGGCTAGAAATATCTTAGTTTCATACTAATTACTTAAATGGAATACATTTTTGAAATATATAAAAACTGAGAGAAAAAACAATTTTAACTTAGAACTCAAAAAATATTGTTAATAAATATTTAATTTTGAACACAATAACATGAACAAAACAAAAGTGATACATATTTAAATATTCGTCTGTATTAGGTATATATTAACCCACCCGGCTCCGCACGGTTAAACAAATTTTAGTTTCATACGAATTAAATGAAATAAATTTTTTAAATATATAATTGTAATATTTAAAAAACTAAAAAACAAACATATTTTTAACTTAAAACTGAAAAAGTGAAATGAACATTTTTAACCTTGATGCGCCCGACGGAACTGGGAAAATATTCCTGACATAATTGATATTAACAGCAATACATTCTCAAAATGGTAGCGTTAGCCCTCGCATCTAACGGAGTTACTGCATCACTGTTAAAGGGTGACAGAACAGCACATTGAGTACTCACTTGCTTTCGTTGAACTTGCAAATCAACGAAAATCCTGTTTGCAACATTTCGAAGCAATCAGGCATAGCAAAAGTGTTGAAAGATTGTAAATTGATCATATGGGATGATTGCAAGATTTCGAACAAACGACCATTAGAAGCACGATCGAACATTGAAAGATTTGCGCAACAATAATCGTCGCTTTGGTTTCGTGATGATACAGTTGGCGATCGACCTCCAAAAGAAATTTCCCGTGATTCTGAAACCATCAGCGGCGGATGAATTAAACGCATGTCTCAAGTCATCGTATTTGTGGTGATATGTGAAAACCATTCCATTCATCACTAATAGACTAATAGCCCACAGCAGATTTTATGTGTGATTGATAGCAAAAAAGAAGTATAGGCGTCGAAAGATCCTGTAAAGGCTATTCAAAAAATGAAAGTCTTGCAGTTTTAGTGATTAAATATATGAATGCAACTTCGAGGGTAGTCGTTAGCCGAATTTGGTTTACACCCCACCCTAGATAAGCTCCTCCGATCCCATTACAAGGGATAATGAGATCCATTTGACTATATAGTTGGTATTGCCACACTGTTTAAAAAACCGTTTTAACTTTGAAATTTGAATTTTTTAAACGGTCTGGCAGGGTGAAATATACACTGAAAGGGTCTCGGATTCCGTGATATGTGGTCCCAGGAGCTTATCTAGGGAGAGGTGAAAACCTATTTCGGCTAACACGAAAACCCTCGAAGTTGGACTCATATTTTTTTGTCGATGCACTGTTTAATCACTTAAGCCCCGGTTGTGGATTGCAAAACTTTAATTTTTTAAATAGCGTTTACTGAAACTTTCGACGCCTATACTTCTTTTTTTGCCGTAAGAACCATTATCATCTTTACTTGAAGGTTTTTAAAAAGAACCAGCAACATCAACATTTTTATTTTCATCGACATCTTCCATCTTTCTCTTTAAACCAATAATTTTGTAAACTTGATCCATGTCAATTTCTAATGGTTCACAATCCAAATCTTAACAATATAAAAAACATACAAAATAGTCTAAGATCCCACAGCAAATTTTGGGAGTGGATGTATAACCAAAATCTTAGTATGAGGGATTATAGGTTGTACATATATCGTGATATCGAATATCAAAGTCTGGCAGGTTGTATTTTCAGCCTTTGGGAGGGGTGAGGGGCTAAAAAGTCCTAGGTCCCCTTTTTTATTTTCAGGGTTATGACCTCTTTAATTGATTTTTAGAAAATTAGACATGATGCTCAGTCATTTTCCCTAAGCATAAACACCACAATCTTGACGGTCCGAATAATATAACTGAAGATATAACCATTTTACGTGATTCTTATCATGCCTTTTTTGGGAATTTTCAGAAAAACAAAAAATCAACAAATAAAGTCTCCACAAAAACGCCGCTTAAAAAGCTAAAACAATGGGTCCTATTTATCGGATCACCAAGATTAAGGTCTTGAGATTTAGGGAAAATGACAGAGCATAAATTCCTATTTTTTAAAAGTGAATTGAAGCTTTAATGACCCTACCATATAAACAGGAAACCAAGCTGGTTTTAAACCCCCACCCCCACCAAAGGCCGAAAAAAAAAACTACCAGACATTTGTATTCGATATCACGATATATGTACCTATAATCCCTCATACTCCGATTTTGGTTATATATCCACACCCAAAATTTGCTGTCGGCTCTTGATGTAAAGTGAATAATCAAAAAATATACATACATTATGTAGATTATGATGTTTTTATCTTACCAATATCCTGAATTCTATCTTCACATTCTTCTTTTTTTTTAAATACTTGTTTGGCCATTCTGATGTACTGAATACCGAATTAAAAAAAAATCGACCGGGTTAATGTCCGTAGATTACAATCTTATTTCAATTTAATTAAATCAGTTTAAATTAAATTGACGAATTGAAAATAATTTTCTATGATTACATGAAAAACACTTGTTATGTTAATATGACAAACCGCTTTACCGAATTTTTACCAAACTTCACAGAAATTTTCTTAGACATTCTCAGAAGATCCTCTACCAAAATAATTTTTATAAATATTTGCAGAAGACCCTACCAAAATAATTGTTAGTTATTTTAAAATAATGCACTAAAAATGTTTTTCCTTTACCGAATTTTAACCAAACTTCACAAAAAGACCATCGTCAATAGGATAGCTAAACTTATAAAAATAAATTGAAAAAATTGACCTATCCATTCTCGAGTTATTAAATTGACAAACTGAAAATAATTTTCTATAATTACAGTAAAAACATTTGTTATGTTGATAAATTGCAAACCGCTATACCGAATTGTGACCAAACTTCACAGAAACCTTCCTAGGCATTATCAGAAATCCCTATCAATATAATTTTTATTAATTTAAAAAAATGCACCAAAAATGCATTTCGTGGTTTTCCCTTTACCTATTTTTAACCAAATTTCAAAAAAAGACCATCCTCAATATGATAGCTAACTTTATAAAAAAAAATTGAAAAATTCGGCCCAGCCATTCTCGAGTTTATCGAGTCCGAACATAAGGCAACTTATTTTTATATATAAGATCTACTGTACTGAAAGAAAAATTTGTCTGTTTCTTCGAGTTAAGCCTGCCGATGTGGATGGAGTGGATTGAAGTGGAGAATGTTTTTCATTCGGACCCCTACTATGTAACTTTGGTCTACTTTCGAATCCGTTCGAAAGTTGTTTTCAATGCTTATTAAAGTGGTAATATGTAAGAAAGTGGGATCAAATTTTAGTGCGCTATTCTATTTCCGTTTATTTGCGCTTGTTAAAAAAAGACCGAGCTGAGATTTTGGGAATTCGAACGTTTTGATTGTAGAATCCTGCTCTCCCAAGCGAAAAGGTTGTATCTCAAAAAAAAAAAAAAAAAAAAAATGGGTAGAAGCTTTTTGTAAGTGGAAGCTTTGAGTTTTAAGTACATATTTTTCTATAAAAAATAAATAAATAATAATGAGAATAGTAATATTTAATTATTGAATTGAACTGAGATATACATGTGGCAGTTTCGGTTTCACAAAAATGATTGAGTATACATTTTTTAGTTGGAAATATTAGGCTAGTTAAGGAAAATGAGATCTCAGAGGGCTCAGTGTCAAAAACTGAGCAAGCGAATCCAATATTTTCTTTCCTCAGTGATTTGACAGCAAAATATCTGAAGAATCCTGTTCAAGAGACTGAGATTGCTGAGGGCTCTGAGATCTCATTTTCAAGAACACGCCTATTGTGTTCCTTTTACCTCATTTTAATTTTGTGTCTATCTTGAAAGATGTCTATCGTCTTTCATAAAGAAAAACAAAATTTTAAATCAAATATAATATTTTGGTTTAACCCCATTTCGAACTATAAATAGCAAAATCTTTTATAAAAAACTCAATGTGGCTGATGTGGATTTGAGTGAAGAATGTTTTTCATGCGGATAGAAATATATTTTTGTTTTTACTCCATTTCACCCAATAAATAACTTAATTTTAAATTTTGTATACAGAAACCTTCCTGGGAGGTTAATAAAAAAACCTCCCAGGGGAAATGCATACCATCAAATACGAAAAGAATTTTTTTGATAAATTGTTTAGTAAGACATTTTTTTTTTGAATTCACCCATTTCACCTTATAAATACCTAAATTTTCAAATTTTTTATACACACACCTTTATGAGAAGATGCAGATCACCTTTCGAACAGAAAAACAAAATTTTAATTTTCACCCAATTTCACCCTATATATATTTTGGAAAATGTGTCGCCTAAAGTGATGCTCAAAATAGATTCTCTGAATAAAACCTTTCAAACACACAACTAATTTCTTAAATCAGATATAATTTTTGGATTTATACCCCATTTCACCCTATAAATACTTCAATTTAAAAAAAATATGGACCTTAGGTGACGCTTAGTCAGCTCTGTAAATATTATTTTTAATGCGATTTTTTTTTTTTTGAAAATGCCTTCCATTTTTTGTGTTTACCCCATTTCACCCTATAAATAGCTAGATTTCTAAATTTTTAGTTGGACAGAAGCAATCTGCAAAAGATGCTGATCCTAACTGTTAAAACCGCATTCAAATCCATTCGGTCGTTTTCAAGCCAAGTTAGCACCAAGGAATAGACAGACGAAATTATCGACTTTATTTTATACTATGTATAGATAGATAGATAACTTTACTATTCTATAGGACACCTGAAGCCCTTTTAAAAAAGTAGCATATTTAAGTATGAAAAATTAGTGGTTCAGTTATAGGATGCAATTTAGTTGCGTTACGGGTGTGACCTTAGAGTGATGAAAAGTATGTATCATTCTTTTGCAAATATTAACACAGGTAGTTGATCTTCAGTTTCAGTTAAGAAATGAGATGCAAAACTACGAAAAATTATACAAAATTTTTATTTGAAAATGTTACGGGTGTGACTGGTCATCGTTACGGGTGTGACCGAGTATGATTTGTATGCATGAAAACAATATAATATACTATATTTTGACGGGAAATTGTTGTCATCGATGCATAATCATTTCTCAGATGATGCCAGGAACACTTTCTCTAGAAAAATGAAGTTTTTCTCATTGAAAAGTGAATAGAATTCTCATTTCAATGAGATCTTTTCCATTTTCTTTTAAAATAGGGAAAACTTTCACTTAAAGCCGATTAAATTTATATTTAAAGTAGATTCTCTTAGAATTATATCCCTACATCATGAATTTCATATCTAAATGCAACAAAACTAAAATTAAGCTGAAAAACAGAAAGATTATGATTTGAATGCCAACCTGTTACGGGTGTGACATAGACTTTAAATTTTAAATACGGGGTCAGTATTAATTTGAAAGTCTTGAATTTTGTCAGAAATTATCACATTGATACAAACTTTTTTCTTCTAGTTAAGAAACATAATGTTTTTTTTAACGGGCGTCACACTTACCACTTTATGAATCAACTGCCTAAAAACTAAAATTGTATTTGCTATTGAATAGTTAAATGACACGAAAACGTGCTTAGAGTTCTGATAAGGGCAAATAACCACCTGTTCTCAAATTGTGAAACAATTAATTATTAAAAAAAGGCTTTTGAGCTTCTGATAACCAAAAGAGACCTATTCTGCAAAGTGGTTCGAGCTGCGAAATAAGCGGCGATACAAAAAAATTATTGATAATTTTACTTTTAAAATGAAACATGCAATCTTTTAAAACCGTCTAACGGTACTTTTTTTCAATTCTAAGTCATATTTTGTGATTTTTCGTAAAGGGTCGTTTTCTATGGAATCACCCATATCTAGAGTTCTATTAAACGGACCGTTAAGATTGAGATGCTTATTTTTATGAAAAATGAGCATCATATCCAATTTGTTTTAAATTAATTAAAGTGGTTATAACCCTGACAATAAAATAGGGGACCTATTCTCAACCCCCACTCCTCCAAAGGCTGAGAAAAAAACCTGTCCGACTTTGCTATTTAATATCACGATAAATATACCTATACCTACCTATAAACCCTGATACTCAGATTTTGATTATACAATATACATACATCTACCTACTCCTAAAATTTGCCATCGGATCTTAGACTATATTATGATTTTCTCTCTGTAGACGATTTAGAGCCATGCTCATTGTTTTGTGCATACATAGCATGTACTTAAATTTTTTGGGACTGGTCTTACGCAACAATTCAGTGCTATGGCCATATAAGCTTAATGGTATCGTATTCGTTTCACAAATGCTAGTTAAATATTCTGAACGTATATGTAAAAAGAAATTAAAATTGATTTATGGTTCGGTACAATGGATCAGATTTTCACACTTGATAAATTTTTTTAAATATTTAATAGGTAGGTGTATCTTCAATGAAAGATAACCCTTTTAAGACCTTGCAGTAAATTGTCTATACATTCAATTAATTTCAGTCTATGAACAGTACTCCAAGAGCCAGAGCAAAAAATTAGGTTCATAGTGCAATTTATTACTGAACTGATTTTCTTGATGGAATATGTTGAGGGGTGTAAAACGCGTTTTATCAAATATCTCATGAACCGTGTATCGTACGAATACAATAGTAAATTTTTTTGAGAGCTAATATTTCATTCTTTTACTAAATTTTTTTAAATCAAGTTGTTTTCGTGAAAATTTTTTGAGAAATTAAATTTTAAAGTCAAAACAAAAACTCTTAAAACTGAAAAATTCGACTGCTCTGGAATCTCCTTGGCTTATAGACTCTGGCTCTTATAAAATGAACCTCGAATCGTACTACCGACGAAATTTATCGCAACCTCTTTCAAAAAACTTCATCTGAGTTCAAGGCCAACAGCTGGAAGTTCATTTTTACGGACGGATCCAAAAACCTCATAATACATTTTTTGCAGTAATAAACAAAGACTTAAAAACGATACGCCTAGGATTACTCCTACAAACAGCAAGCATTTTGACTGCAACTTTGAGCAGACTTTACAAGCTGGCCTAAAACAAATAATTTGCACTGGCAGCCTTTTTACCATTAAAGCTGCACGACAATTGTATGTAATTAGCTCCGAACAAAACAAATAGAGTTTATATAATCACCACTACCCAGCAAAGTCTTATCAATTTTTAATTATAAATTAAAATTTATTGATTACAAATTTTGTGTGGGGGGAATTTAACAACTCCTATCCCACAAATATATCAAAATCTGAGATCACTAACTTCATTCGACTTTGACTCGGAAAAGGGACCCCTCCCACATGTCCTACTTGCCACACTACTTCTAATCTTTAACACCTGCTCTATGACTGCAACAGGCTAAGACCAATCATCAACATCAAAGCGGAAACGACATAATCGAAATCTTAAAATGCGCAAATATATCCTACACAAACAAAATGAATGAATAATATTGAAAACAATTATTAAATATACAGGGTGCCCTGTAATGGATAACCTTGCAACTGGTTGTAGCAGGCCTTATTACCTTTCCAGAAAAAAATTATAAAAAAAATATTTTCCCAGTGGTTACTATGTTATGATGTTTTTTCCAAAAGTTGTTAACAAGTACTACTTTCCTCAAATACGTGAACGCTACGACCATGGATAAACAATTTTTAATATTTTTTTATTTTTGTAATATTCTAGAATAACTGTTGTAATAGATGGGTGGTAAAATTTAATAGTAGTTATTGCACTTTTCTTATTATAATTTTTAAAAATATTTTTTTCAGTACAAAAATGTATTTTCAAAAAAGTTTGACCACCTCTAATAAATTAAAATTGTATGAGAACATGAATGGCCAATTGCTTAAAAAAGTTGTCTATTTAATGCACTTTCGAAAACGGTATCACAACAAAAACATAAATGTTAAAAAAAGAGCCAAGTTCTTATATGTACAAGAAACCTGCGCGTAAAAAGTCAGCCAAAAAAAGTAATGAGATCTAAAATATATGCCAAGTTTTAAGTTCATGAAGCTTAATATCAAATATCCTAAGTAGAGAAATATCAAAACAATTCCAAAACATGACAGAAATTTGGTATTTAATGATTACTGATTAAAATATCGTGGTTTCACTGGTCAGGACTTAGGATATTTGATATTAAGCTTCATGAACTTGAAACTTGGCATATATTTTAGATCTCATTACTTTTTTTGGCTGACTTTTTACGCGCAGGTTTCTTGTACATATAAGAACTTGGCTCTTTTTTTAACATTTATGTTTTTGTTGTGATTTCACTCCTTTTTGCAAAGATTAACTTCACCGGGTGAAAATCAAGCCTTACCGCTCTACAAAGTTTCATAATTCTACGACAACCGAAAGCGCTCCATATAAATAATAGCAATTCTGATTAAGTGGGTGGATGGCGCGCCCCCCAAATGTAAAATTCCTATTTTTCAATTTATTTCTTTCTAAGTACTTCAAGCCCTACTGACCTACCAATTTTCATTTTTCTACAACAATCAGAAGTGCTTCATATAATTTATAAGAATTTTTAATAATGTAGGTGGATGCCACGCCCTCTGAATGGAAAATTCCAATTTTTCAATTATTTTCTTTCTAAGTACTTCAAGCCCAACCAACTTACCAATTTTCATCGTTCTACAACAATCGGAAGTGCTCCATATAATTTATAAGGATTTTTAAGAATGGTGGTGGATGCCACGCCCGCCCCCTGAATGGAAAATTCCAATTTTTCAATTTTTTTCTTTCTTAGTACTTCAAGCCCTACCAACCTACCAATTTTCATCGTTGTGCAACAATCGGAAGTGCTCCATATAATTTATAAGACTTTTTAACAAAGTAGGTGGATGCCACGCCCCCTGAATAGAAAATTGCAGATTTTCGATTTTTTCCTTAGTATGCACTACAAGGTCTACCGTTGTGCGAAATTTCAAGTTTCTACGATGTCTGGAAGTGCTCCATAATTTTGATGATCTGTCAGTGAGTGAGTCAGTCAGTTACGGTTTTTGCGATTTGTGAAGTCCTATATCTCAGGAATTACTAATGCTAAAGAGTTGAAATTTGGTGAGCCTCCTGCGTTTGATCAGCTCAGCAAATACTGCGAATTTGAAGTTTCTGACTTTATTGGTACTGAAGTTATAGGGGGGGTTGAAAATCGCCTGAGTTTGTTCCTGTAAAAAGGGTGTAGTGCCGCGAACTTGGCTGGGCACTACCGTGCCCTTTAATAACACATGCTTGTGTATAAACAAAATAACCAAGAAAATTTGTCAATCATCTTATAAAGCAGCTTTTAACATTTTCGCTAAATGTCTATCAAAATGTTTGATGTGTATGAGGGTTTATTGCAAGTATAAAACTCGATTTAAGGTGTTGAAAGTCCCACCATTTGGCCACCATATTGAAAAACGAGTTCTAAAAAGTTTTCCGTGCAACTTACATTTTATTGGTCTTAGAAAAAAACTTTGGTACAAATTTGTAGCAAGTTCAATTCTCTTCAATTTATGTTAACACACTTTTTACCCTAAAGTTATAAATAAAAAAGTTATAATCAAGAACATGAATTTTTTCAATGTTTAAATTGTTAGGTGAGACGGAAACATGTTAAGCTACTACCATAAGACCCCTTCCAAAACTGATGCGTTGTTTTTTCGTCAGAACAAAGAGTTAAAAGAGACCATTTTAATATGTATGTTCTAAAGGTGATCTTTAAGGGATAGTTACTTGTTCGTTTCAAGAAATAAAGTAATTTTCACTTTAAAAAGACGATAACTATTTTAAGGGTGCATGTATTACCCTAATGTTGCTTTTATTATATTCAGCATTTAAAAATACCTGGAAATCATGTACATTACATAACATGTATGCACCTGGATTAAGTACACAAAAATAAAATGTTTCTTAAGTACCCCACTTCCCCCCCCCCCACCCCCCTCAATATAACACCCTCATACTATCATCCAATAAACAATTTGTTTAAGCAAAATAGCTAGCAAAATTATTGATAAATATTTTTGTCTCGAATGTCTCTTGAGAAAACTTTGTTCTTCACTTGATTGAGTATAGAAATGCTGATAAGTCTTTCAAAAATCATGAATTGGCGATTTTCTAATAACAAAATAACATCCGAAGGCACTAACAGGAAGTTTTGAACCTTTTACCTAAGAAAGGAAGACCAATTAATCCGAAAATATTAATTTACTTCCATTATATACCACCTTCAAACCAATATCAAAGGAAAAACATAAAGATATATTGAATTTATAACTCTATTTTCCCCCATATTATCAAGAATATTTGAAAAAAACTCATTGCTGAACATTTTGAGAATTAATTTTTTTTTTGTTGCTAATATATTATTTTTTACGAATAAAATTCACTATTTTTCATTGTTATAATAGTAGGGGCACTAGTGCACGATATGAGGGCATACCTTTCATTTCGACCTGACGGGTTGAGCTTTAGTACACTAATAGTTCATGTCCTAACTTTACTTTTAAGAAGTGTTGCCAAGGTGGCTACACTGTCAGAAGTACAAGAGAAGGGTTGCCACTTACCAGTTTAAATCCTGAAATGTTGCTTATAAATCGGAAACCAAGGGTCGGACGATGATTTGAGAACTCCCGTTGGATTCAGCACCTTTGAAACCATAGGAGTACATTATTGATTTTCTTCAACCCCTCCCCTTGCACGAAGGAAGTGGAAAAAAGTCGCTTTGGAAAAGAAAATTTGAAAAACCAAGAAGAGTAAGAAAATGTTTCTTATTAATAAAATTTAGAGACGGTGTCGACGCAGAATTTCACAATCTACCATATTAAATCCAAAGTTGATTGAAAACCTACTTTGGTTTTTTAAAAAGCCACTTTCAAAGTGCTGGGGAGGAGATGAAAGATTAAGACCCGTTTGCTGATACGATTCTTAAGCATTTATGTTCTACTTAAAAGCTTATGTTCTACTTTTTCCTCTGCATAAACTGTCACATAAGCCCTTTATGTTCTACTTAAATATTTAAGTTTCGTATCAGCAAATGGGCCTAACAAACTTAAATATTTTTCTTGGTATGTATGTATAATATAAGAATATGACACATGTTTTAAGTCTATTTTTGTGATGCTGGATCTTAATAAATCAGAATGAACTCGATACAAATACAACTACCTTCAAAAAAGTTTAGCCTTTTTTTTAAATGATTACTGAATTATAGTGAAACAAGTAAAATATTACGAAATTCCAACAGCATTGACACGAAACATGGTTCACATATTTCATTTGTCATAAGCAACAAAAATCAAAAGAGTACAAAAATATTTATAGTGAAAGGTAGTTTTTTTCAATGAAAGGGAAACATTTTGAGCTACTACCATGAACCCCCTCCCGAATACGGAACGTTGATGAAAATTGGTGAAAATGTTTGATTATTCATCGAAACCAAGAATCAAAAAGACCATTCAAATATAAAATGTCTGAGGGTGTTTTCAACGGGGAATGTAATATTTTATTTTAAGGTATTTTTAATGCTGAATCTAATAATATTAAAATAAGGAAGATACAAGCTCCCATAAAAAGTTATGTTACCTATTTTTAAAGAGTTAATGACTGTAAATGATTGTATTTTTTTGACTAGAATAGGTACGACACTGCCTCTCAAAAAAGACCCTCAGACCATGGATATTTTAATGGGATTTTGTCCAATGAATAATAAAACATTTTCACTAACTTCCATCAACGTACCAGCTTTGGGAGGGGTTTCATGGTAGCAGTTCAAAATTTTTCTAATTCATTGAAAGAAACACCCTTTCACTACAAATATTTTTGTAGACTCCTTGGATTCTTGTTGCTTATGACAAATGAAATATGTGGACCAAGTTTCATATAGTAGGGGCGTTAGACCACGATATGAGGGCAGACCTTTAGTACAAATGCAGTCTTTTATGACTACATCTAAAATCCGGTAGAAGACTCAAAAAAAATCGAAACCAGATATTTCCTAAATTTAAGACCTATTGAGGAAAATTGAAAAAAGTTGAATTTTCGAAATGCTTATAAGTTAGGAAATAACACCATTTTTTAAAATTTATAAATGACTACACTACATTTGTATATGTCCGTTATTGTGCAAAACTTAAGCAACTTTTTTATATTTGATGTAATATTCCTCATTTTTTGTAACTTAACCACATTGCTGGAGTGGGATGTTTTCCTATTTCTCCCGTAAGGTATTCAGAAGCTCCATTTTATTTCGGATACATTGCCCAGGGACTCCATTCTTGCGTATACCAAAAAGATCCTTAATGGGATTCAAGGCGATTGAACCGGTCGATCAAGAATTTTAATCCCGTTGTCTGTGATCCACTAATGTACCAACTTGACAACCAACAGGTTGAACCTCCATCAAAGCGGAATTTCCCACATAGCATATGCCAACAACTTCGTTTCCAGGATATCTTCATATTTGAAGTGGTCCAATATTTCTTTAATTTTATAGGAAGAACCCAGGCCATATACAAAAAAATAAACACATTTATAAACCCAGCTCAAACTATTCAATCGTTCGTGGAGCTAAAATTAAATATTAAAATATTTTTTCTTTTTCATTACAGCTCGAATTGCTTTTAAAAACTGGTGGTGCTCAATCGCGATCGTACCTCAATGAAATCGTTACCCATCTCGTGTGTGGAAGCAATTTCACCGAAGAAGAACTTGTTATGGGAATCGACCTGTATAGTGTTACCCCTGTTACAGAAAATTGGATAGTACATAGTGCAAAACTTGGTCGCCTGGCATCAACAAAAGCATTCGATCCAAATAAACCGCGAATATTTGCTGGTGTTCGAACAAGTTTATCACAAATCAGTCCTTCTGATAGGCATAAATTATATGCTATGCTGACATTTCACGGAGCCGAAGTGTGTCAGAATCTCAGTGCCAAAACGACTCATTTAATTTGTGGAGCAGCAACAGGAACTGCATATCAAAAAGCCAACGCCCTACCAAAAGGAAAAATAAATCTTATTTCGCCAGACTGGGTTTTGGATTGTATAAAGAAAAATGAAATACTGGCATGTGAATCTTATCATCCAAGATTGCTTAAAATTGTAGATAGACCCAAGATCGTGAAAGCATTACCGCCACCGGTAGCTTTGCCTGCAGCACCAGCAGCAACGGTTGTACCACCAATGGAAAAGCCGTCATTAACTTCACTGGCGAAAATAATTGGTTTTGAGGAATGTACGGAAAAGAAAGGTAAACCCGTGTTAAACAAACATCAGTTGCTACAACAACAAAATCAAAAACAACAGACGCAATTAAAAACTCAACAAGAACAAAAACAAAAACAGGAAGAACAAGAAAAACTTAAACAACAAATTCAGCAGCAGCAACAACAGCAAGACAAAATGAAACAAATTCAACAGCAACAACAATTGCAACAACAACAGCAATTACAACAACAACAGCAACTACAACAGCAACAGCAACTACAGCAACAACAACAACAGCAACTACAACAACAACAACAACTTCAACAACAACAGGAACTACAAAAAGAACAAGAAGCCCAGCAGTTGTTGCTGCAACAGCAAAAAATTCAGCAAATAAAACAGCAACTGTTGCAAGAGCAAGACCAACAGAAGATCCAACAACAGCAAATAGAACAACAACTGCTACAACAAGAAAAAATCAAGCAACAACAACAACAGCAACAGCAACAACAACAGCAGCAGCAACAACAACAACAGCAACAACAACAGCAACAACAGCAGCAACAACAACAGCAACAACAACAGCAGCAACAACAACAGCAACAACAACTGCTGCAACAACAATTGCATCAACAGCTTCTTCAGAAACAGCAGTCCCAACAGCTTCAGCAACTTCCATCTCAAAAGCAACAACAATTGCAATCTCTTTCTCTCTCGCAACCTCAATTGCCACCTACTTCTGCTGGTACAGCACCCACAGTCGCTACTTCTTCAGCGCCAGCTCAAATAATTAGAACATTATCTTCTGGAGGTCAAAACAACATTATCATCACAACTATTCCTAATTCTCAAATGGGCAACAACAAACAAGCGCAGGCTACACAATCCCCGGTAATTTTTGTACGTCCAAGATCTATTGGACAAGGCAAGGGCCAAAACCCACCATCTGCTACCATTCCACAGACTCCACAAATCATACTTCAGCAAAAGATTATTCAACAACCTAACTCCGTGACTGTTGAACAACAAAGTCAAGCACCACAGCAGGCTGTGACTGCTACACTTACTAAGTCCCCAGTTACTGTTTCTCCTCAAATTGTAAATGTACAAGTACAGAGAAATCTTAAGAGTCCATCTATTCAGCAAATGCAACAGCTGCAACAACAGCTCCAGCAACAACAACTGCAACAACAACAATCTCCATCAACGTCTGCGCCTCAAATACAATTAATTCAGCAGCACCAGGGAGCTCAACAGAACCCGTCCGATCAACAACAGCAAATGCAGCCACAACAGATTCAAACGCAAGTGATTCAGCAAAAAATTCAGGTACACCATCAGCTGCAGCAGCGATTACAGCAACAATTACAGATGCAGCAACAACAACAACAGCAACAACTACTGCAGCAACAACAACAGATGGGACAACAACATCAGCTACAACAACACCCTCCTCCATCAAGAACACCCCAGCCTATTACACCCCAACCTCAGACACCACAGCAGCCACGAACTCCGCAAACTCCAACTAGCACGCCTAGAACTCCACAACCACAGCAATGCACCACACCTCTGCAACAACCGCGGACTCCTCAACCACAACAAACACAACCGCTTCAACAACCAAGGACGCCACAATCGATAAGTGCACCACATACTCCCCAACCCCGGACTCCTCAACAATCTCTTTCCCAACCATCAACACCCCAACCTCAAATACAATCGCCGCAGCACCAATCTATCGCAATGTCTCCGCAACCACAACTTTCGCAACAGCCACAAATACAGCAGCAGCAACAATCACAACCGCAAACTCAATCAATCCCGATGTCACCGCAAATGCTACAACAACATATACTTCGGCAGCAGCAAATTTTGCAGCAACAGCAACAGCTATATCAACAGCAACAACAAAGTGGGCAAAGCCTTACACCCCACCAACAAAGTCTACAACGTCAAATTCAACACCAACAGGCCCAACTTATTCAACAGCAACAGTCATTGCAGCAGCAACTTCAAATGCATCAGCAAAACACAAGGATGCAACAAAATCCCTCGCCAAGTGTCCATCAAACACCATCTCCTCAACCTCAACTACAAAGTCTTCTTTCATCGCAATCCCCTAGAGCATTACAATCTCCAGCTCCACAGATGACACCGCCTCCCCAGTCTCCTCAACAGCAAATGGCAGCTCAACATCATCAGCTAAGACAACAACTCCAAGGACGTCAGCAGCAGCACTCTGCAACTGGACAACCACACAGACAAATGATAGTTACTCAACAGCAAATTGGTACCTCTGCCGGTTCAGGAACAACTTCACAACAGCAATCGTTGCAACAAAAATTGCTGTCATTTAGTCAACAGCAACAAAAAATCCAGCAACAGCAGCAACTTCTTCAGCGATCCCCACAGCATGGAAGTCCATCTGTTTCAGTTCAGGTAAGACATACAAATTTGTGACGCATTTAACACTTCTACTTTGTAAATGCTTACTTGTGTCCCAAGAACTTATGATTATGGCTGGGATCAGAAGAAACTTAAGCTTCACTTCTATTCACTATTGGACATTCTTCGGATACGTTTTTGAATTTATTTTTAGACCCAAAAATAAAAGTTATTACCTGTCGTGCAAATTTTTCAATCGCGTAGGAAGTTTTTTTTTTCTCGAAATATTAATTTAAAAAATGGTTTATTATTATAGATATAATCTACTTTTGGTATTTTTTTCAAAATAGTACCGGTACCTGTAGAGCAATATTTTGTTGACCTCCTTTACGGCTAACTTCTTGTTTTTGGAAATTCAAGTTGTTTTCCGACTGCCATAAATATCAAAATCAAATGATTGGTATCTTTCAGCGCATTTGTTGATAAAAAAGATTTTTTTTTTAAATTGACAAAAATAAGAAAGTCTCATATTTTTTTATACTGTTTAATTCAATTTTAAATTTTTAGGTTGGTTTACAAAATTCACAAGTTTTATGTATGTTTATTAGCTGTTTTTTTTTTAATTTTTATTTTTTAATGTAATTTTAATTGTGGATATTGCAAAATAAAACCAACTTCTTATTTTTTTTCTTTATTCAGCAATCACAAAGTAAACAGCTTATTATGACAAAACCAATTGATCCGACGGATCCAGTTCAAGTTGCGCAAGTCTTAAGTAGAACTGCACAGAGTCCTATTCATGATTCGCTTATTCTTCGACAACAAATGGCCCAACAGCTGCAAAAGCAACAGCAGCAACAACAACAACAGCAACAACAACAACAGCAACAACAACAACAGCAGCAACAACAACAGTCTCCACGTCAATCACCGCACCAACAACAACAGCAGCAACAACAACATTCTTCTCAGCCACAACAGCAAATAGTCATCAGCCAAGGCAATAATCAGATCATAACTCAGAGGCATGTGATAAATACATCAACAGCTCAGGGCCAGCAAATCATTCAGAGCCATATGCTTAACATACATCAACAAAAACAGCAACAACAGCTCCTGTTGCAACAACAACAGCAGCAACAACATCTTCAAAAACAAAATCCAACAAATGTCTCACATCAAGTGCAATTTTCGCAGCAGCCACAACAACAGCAATCGCAGCAGGCACAACAACCAGGTCTGCAGCAACAAGTGCGTATTATACAGCAACAAGGTCTCGGAGTAACCCAGCAAATTATACAGCAGCCAGCTGTAACTGGCCAACAACAGATGCAGCAGCAACAACAACAGGTCGTGTCCCAGCTTCAATCACCACCTTACCAGCAACAATCTCAGCAACCACAACAAATTATTCAACAACAGGGACAAGCTGTTCAACAACAACATTCACAACTAGTGCAACAAATACAACAACAATTACCTCAACAACAATTGCAACAACAACAACAGCAGCAGCAACAAATCAATGTTGGTTCTCAAACAAATAGCAAACAATTTCCCGCAAAATTCATTATAAGCCAACAGCAATTCAATCAGCTAACACCTCAGCAACAGCAGCAAATATTACAAAACCAAAACCAAAATGTTTTTTTTGTGAACCAAGGCAACCTGCAGCAAGTTCAACAGCAAGTCCAACAACAACAACAGCAACAGCAACCAATAGGTCAACAACAACAAATTCTTCAACAACAACTTCAACAATCTCCGCAGCAACAGCAACAACAACAACAACTGCAACAATTGCAGATCAACAATCTCCAAACGCCACATGGAACCATTAATCGTATGCAGCAGCAAAAACCACCTCCACCAATGTATCCACACACGCCAAACGTGACTGTCGGTCAGACTGATATGCAAAGTGGGTTGTTGCAACAACAACAATTACAACAACAGGTAGTTCTGAACTCCCCACAACATAGAAGCCAACAACAGCAGCACACAATTTCACAACAACAGCCCCAGCAGCAACAGATAATTATAAACCAACAGCAAATTATAAATCCCCAACGTCTTCAATATCTGCAGCAACAACAACAACTTCTGCAAAATAAACAGCAATCTACTCAGCAGCAAATAATTATTCAACAAACACAGCCAAGTTCATCTTCCAGTCAATCTACAATAATGCAGAGTCCACCGCAACAGATTCCACAGTCGCCTCAGCAGATTCAGTCTCCAGTACAGCAGCAAATTCTGACAAATCAAGGTCAAACAATTGCTATACAAAATCAAATTATTCTACAGCAACAGCAACAACAACATAAACAACTTCAACTGCAACAACAATTATTGCAGCAGCAAGGTGATCCTCTAATTGGGCAACATCAAGTAACCCTTCAACCACAGCAACAACAACAGCAGCAGCAACAACAATCTACACCTCAAATTATTCAAACTCAGGTGACACCACAATCGCAGACCGTTCTTATACAACAACATCAACAAAATCCTCAAACTATTATCAACCAACAGCAAATCCAACAAACTCCTCCGCCACAATCTCCTCAGCAACAAATAATTATTCAGCAGCAATCGCCCCAACAGCAACAACAACAACAGCATTGGAACTCACAAAACCCTCTCACTGCCCAACAACAGCAGCAAGTGTTGCAAATACAATCAGGCCGCCAGACACCCAATCCAGCAGCAACACAACCTACTCAATACATTCGCACCGTACGGCCAGGTCAATGGCCAACAACCACAGCTGGAGGAATTCCAGGTACTCCCCAAAGGCAGTTGATTCAATTGGATGACAAGACGCATGCTCATTTCATGTCATTGGATCCAGTGAAGAAAGCCGAATATATAGCCAAGTTGCAAAGCAAACAGAGAGTGATGCTGAGGCAATCCGTTGCCTATCAACCTAGGCCTGGAGCGCCCAATGTTGTCGCAAACAATGTTACTGCTCCGCGACCAGCCGGTACATCACATATTATAGTTCAAAGCCAAATGCCAGCTGGGCTGAATCACCAACAACAGATGCAGTGGCTGCAGCAGCAAGGAGCTCGACAGGTTCTTGTGAGAACAGGTAAGTAGTATTTGCAATCCAACATTCAACCATTTTGTCATTCCATCTTGTGGTGCCTTCAACTACTAACTTCTTGGCTTTTTCAGTTTCAAAACATCTTGTTTGCTTTAACTCTAATATATAATTGTTCATCATTTCTTTTTAGCATAAAAACAACATATTCGTTAGGGTCGTCGTGTATGGTTTTTTGTTTTAGTTTTTATATTTGGATGGGCCTAAATCAGCTCTAAATGAAGAAAACAAAATCCTCTAAATTTTTCAAATTTTTATTTTCATCCCCTATAGTCGCTGTAGGGGTAAATTAAATTTCCCATTTTTTTGTTCGCATACTAGGACATTCGCGTAAAATCTGTCAAAAAATTTAGACCATGTAGATTGTAAGTAGACAAGAGGCGTGTTTTATTATCATCGGGATCTGGATTTGGATTAAGTTTTACACGTAATACAAAATCAAAATAATGGGAAATTTTCTAAAATTGTTTTTGTAACCCGTGTTAAAAGAAGATCCAGATCCAGATCCCGATGATAAAAAAACACGCATAAGAAAAAAAATCCTATGAGAGGGGCGGGGGGGTAATATTTCCCCCGCTTGGAAAAAATTGCATGAAATAGAAAAAAATACTAAATAACAACGGCAACGCTTAAAATATTGTCTTGTAGCTTCTTGGAAAGCCAGAAGTAAATTTTAATAGTTTATTTTCAAATAAAGTTCTTTTAATAAACAAATGCGGCAAAAGTTGGTTTCAAACTAAAAATTTTGATTTTGTTTTCAAAATGTTGAGTGTGAAGTATGTAGTTTATTACCAAAACTGTTCATCAAAACAACTTAATTTGAAAATAATCCTTAAGAATGGACTTCTGGCTTTCTAAAAAGTTACAAAACAATATTGTAAGTATTGCCGTTGTTTTTCAACTAATTTTTTTCTTTTATGCAAATTTTCTTATTAAATTTCCCCTCCCGTCCAAGCGGGGGGGAAATATTACCCCTCCAGTAGGATTTTTTCTTGTCTACTTCGAACCTACGGTCTAAATTTTTTGACAAACTTTACGCGAATGTCCTGGTATGCAAAGAAAAAATTTTTTAACGACTACACTTATATGCATATGTGTGTGTACAAACTAAAACTACCAAGACAAGATTGTATTTTATATACATATACGACTAGGTTCTTGCGAGTATTATTTTTTGAATAGAATGAACATTATAATAAAGACACAAAAACATTTTTGAGGTTTTCTCTTATTATATTCTTCGGAACACTTAATTCTTTGAAATCTGTACTGACGTGGAGTACCGAGTACAGTATGGATGTGTTAATGTAGTAAACTTATCATGTCGCATACTTACGGTGAACTGTTTGCATTTTCATGCGACAACTGTTCACCATTGTCTTTGTAATTCCAAACACCAAGTTTTGCCATTACTTACTTGAGCCCTTCGTTTTCATTTTTCATCTAAGCATTCAAGTCTCCAATTACCATAATAATGTCTCCGCATAATATACTAAAGTTGATGACACCCAGCCAATTATAAAAGGTCTCCTTTTGACAATCACAAGAGAGCTCCATTAAAGCATAACACTGTATGATGGTGACGCGTCATAGTCTCGTCAGAAACCTTTTTTCAGGACCTTTCACAATCTTAAAACTGTCTAGAAATAAATCTTCTCTGCTATTTTGGGAAGCAGAATTCAAATGCCATATTACCGAGTACTTCCAATCGCCTTTCCGGAAAAGAGTTGTAAAGTGTTACTTTTGGAAGACTTACATATTTCCGAGCTGAACCACGGTGCTTCAAAGAACTCTAATTTACCCATATTATATCAAGTGAATTCATTCTTTAATATTGGAGTAATCTTGAATTACTCAGGTGTTCACTTTTATAGCCGATGAGCGTCCTCACATGTGAGTAACCAATCTTTGTCCATGTACAATAAATAAAAGTCAATAGCGTGTGATCAATCCCTATCAATTTCTAGAGAGCTAGGCGTTTCGAAATTTGAATACATATACAAATAATTTTCCGGTTATCACCACTAGGAGTTAAGACAAGTACTTAATCGGGACTGTTTTTTGCGCTTCTTGCAAAAACCATATTTTTTTGCAACAATGTAGGCAATATTTATTTTTAAAAAGCTAAAGCTTAGTTAAAAACACTTCAAAAGTTTTGAACTATTTTTGGTAATTGAAAAGAGTCAACCTTTCGATTAATTAAGGAATTTTATTTCATTCAATTGATTGCCTCAGTAGGCCATTCTGACAACCCAATTTTGCAAATACATTTCCCATGGTTTCGAAAGAATCATTCTACATAAAGCGCACATGACGAATACGGGAGTGTATTGTCCCACGAACCTCTTCATAGTTAGTTTGTGCATTTACCGAAATTTCTCATCATTCTACAGTTGATTCTCCAAATTATTGTCTTTAAAAAAACTTGGCTTTTTGGAGTACTTTGAGAAAAAGTAATTTGCTCTCTTCTATCTCGTAATTTCCCAGATGCCAATGCCTGGTATACAAGTGTTTACCTAATAAAGTAGTAAAGGGTTATGCTCACTAGGCCAAGAATTTTGAGGTATTTTCTTAACTCAACCAGCCCCTTTGTTATTCTGAGTTTGTTCTTACTTAGGCTGATGCAAGTTATGAAATATCTTGGTTGTAACTCTCAAGTAAAAGTTTGGCCTGCCTCAGCCTAGTGATTCTATTCCAGATTTTTAATCTTTGGCCTTCCCCTTCCCCTTCTCTTTTGATTTTATTTCTTAAAAAAAAAAACGGATTAATGTACATACTTACATACACACAAATACAAAACGTCAACTAAAAATCATCAGTAGTTCGATCAACCAACTCAATTTTTGGGGAAGAAGAAAAAGAGCTGGCAAACAAAAATTATTGAAAAAATATTTATTTTCATTTGTACTGGATGCGATATTAACGTAACTCTATCTTTATGAAATTTTGGAAAAAATACTTATTGATATAGCAATCTGAATACAAGTGATAATAATTTGTATTCTACAATTAGTTAAATAATATTTGTATTTCATTTCGATACAATTTTCTAAATCTGTGAACTTGAGAGAGAACCGTCCCTTGTTTTAAACTAAGATATCTCCACTTTACAATTGAAGGTACTACAAGCTGGAAAATAATAAAGTAGTAACTTTTTTTACATTGAACAAAAAAATAATAATTCTAGGTTCTGCCCCAGGTCTGAGTCCTATAACTCAACAATCTCAACCACCACCGCCACCAAGCACACCACAACCACAAGGAACACAGCCACAATTTAGTGTTGTCGATCCTAGTAATGTTAACCAGCAAATGTTATTGCAGCGGCAACAATTGCGGGTGCAACAAATACAGCTTCAACAGAACCAACAACAAAAACCGCCACAAATACAGCAGTCTCCAGTTCAAATTATACCCACTAGTGGAGGTGTAGTTGGCAATTCTTTGTCGGATCAACAATTACAAGGACTTCAGTCTCCAGTTGCTAGCAGTGGTGGTCCATCTATGATAGCTACAATGCAACAGCAACAACAGGCTCTTGTTCTACCACCAGATGCTGCAAACAGTTTACAAACTCAAAATGCTGTCCTACAAACTCAGCAGCAACAAATGAACATGAAAACCAAGACTGCCTTAGCCAACATGCTTAGCAATCGCTTAAGCAACAATGGTGCCACGATCGTCAACAATGTATCACAAATTGTTACTGTAGATGGGAATGCATCCCCAATGGTTCCAGTATCGCCAGTTGAACCATCTGCAGCTGGGACACTTCGTCTTATGACCCAACAACGCAACGCTGTTTTAAATCAAGGCGTACCCGTGGCACGGACACAGCAAGAGCTCCTTATACTTCAGCAGCAACAACAACAGCAACAACAACAACAACAACAACAGCAGCAGCAGCAGCAACAACAACAACAACAACAGCAACGACGAACCATAACTCCTGGCAGTGCCCAGATAGTTGGCTCAAATGTTATTACTTCGCCTCAGCAAAATGCCGCAATGATGCCTGGTGCACAATTCGTACAAGCTAGAACTCCACTGCCACCAAGACCACAGTTCTATGGTCACAATCCTAACCTTAAACTGCCACCGAATCTGTTTCTTTTAGGATGCCATTTCCACATAGTAGAATACGATAAGACTGACGAAGATGATGTGCCTGAATGGATTGAAGCTATTAAACATTTTGGGGGCGAAGTCGAAAACGCATATGGTCCCCGAGTTACCCATGTGCTGTGTCGTACCCAACGCCATGGAGTCGTCATGCAAGCAATACGTGATTCAAAACGTTGTATAACAGCTTTTTGGCTTAGCGATACATGTTTAAAGAAGCAGATGCAACCGCCATGGCAATGTCTTCATCTCCCTTTTCCCAGCATATACGGCATCCAAAAACCATTAGAAAAACATATAATTACTGTGAGCGGTTTCGATGATGAGGATGAGTTGCGACTGCAGAATATGCTTGAAGAAACAGGAGCCTTATACACTTCATACTTGTCGCCAATGAATACCGTTCTAATTTGTCGCTATGCTGATGGTGAAAAGTACAACAAAGCTAAGGAATGGCAAATTCCTATTGTAAACTCTCTCTGGCTAAGTGATATTGTGATAGGAAATCTGAGTGGACTGCATCAATACGAAAATCAAAAATATCAACAATATAATTTGACTGCACCATTTAGAATTGATTTTATGCTTGTGGGGCACTTAATGGGTAAGTAAAGCATTATATTAACTTTAATAACTTAATTAGCTTTAAGTACCTTTCCCTGCATAGTCCGTTTATTTGTGATTCATTTGTAACTTTTTAGTATTTTTATGTGCAATCATTTAATTTCAATATTGGACACCATTTCGATCGCATTCATAAATTTTCCGACTCAATTGCTGATATCATGTTTGGTTCCACTCTCAGTAGAAAAAATTCCCCTAAGCTATTCTCTAATGGTTATCCAGAAATATTGGCTTGGATAAATGGGGACGTTCGAACGGCTGATCCTTTTTTGCCGTATTGAACTTCAGCCACTCTCTTCACCCTTGTAGTCATTCGATAAAGAGATCTATAATCCTGTGAGATAGTAGGTATACGACACCCAAATAGTCCAGGTGTGATTACAGAGATCACTGGATTCCCCCATTTTAAACCGTGAGATTGAGCATTTACAATGAGACAAATCTCAATTTGGTATGCAAGAAACGTGTCTCATATCATAATCTCTGAGGGTACAAATAGCTTTTTCGTAAACTTTATAAAGAAAAAATTAGTTCTTATTTCAAGCCGAAATTTGAAAAAAAAGTATTCAAATAACTACAGAAATACCAAAAATTTCAAAGAAAACAACTAATATTAAAACAAGCTATTAACAAATGTGACATAAATAAAACCGGGAATAAAAAATTTAACTCAAACCATGGGAAATTAATTACAGAAAAAAAGTATTAAAATCGTTTTTTAACTGTATAACAAATAGTAAAAAGAATGGCATTTGATTACTTGAGGAAAAATGAATATGTATGCAAACAAAAAGTATTTTTTATATAAATTCTTCTTAACGTTAAAAAAAAAATCGTATGCCAGTTTTGAATATTTATTAATTTACATTTAAAACTAAAATTGAAAAATAATTCATCAACCCGTTTTGGAAATATTGAATTTTCAAAAAAAAAAATTTTTTTGAATGTTTTTTTTTATCAAAAATTTATTTTTTTCAAAATTTTGATATGCTATACTATTTACATTTTAAAAAAGCTTTTGTATAAAATTTTTATTGAAATCAGTTCGGCCGCTCATGAGAAAATAAAAAAAAACGTTATATGGCAGGTACGGTTAATAACAGTTTCTTGTAAACAAAAATTACTAAAGAGTACAACTTTTTTTTTACAGTAATTCACTGATTTTTGTATCAAAATGGTTGAAGCCCTTTTTGAGATCAATAAACTTTTCTCTAACGGTTGTGTGGAAAGTACCGTTATTTTTGGAGCTTAAAAAAATCAATTTCAAGACACCTTAATTCGAAAATTTGAAGAAAATCGCTTCAGTGGTTTCGGCTGTAGAAGTACATCAAGGTACATAATACTTCCCGAGACAATTAATTTCCATTCTCATTAAAATGAGATTTGTCTTTTTTTTGCATGCGGAAACATTTCAAATGAGAAAGATCTCTAAATTGAGAGAGATATCTTTTCTGAAAGATTTATCTCAAGTACATTTTGCATTCAACAATTGATGAGATAAGATGTGGGGTGATATAAAAAGTGTTTTTATGGAGGCTGAATCCGAAACTGTACCCAAGCAGACGAGAGTTAGAGACTCTTGGATATCCCAAGGCACCTGGAATAAAATCGAGCTTCGCAAATCGTTGAAGATGCAAATAAATACCGAAGCGGATGCTCAACGAAAGGCTGAATTGCGAAGAGAGTATCGCTTAGCACATAAGATGGTCTATCGCTGTGTGAGACGTGATAAGAGGGTGAGGTTAGACGGTCTCGCAGAAAATGCGGAAAACGCTGTAAGAAGAGGAGATATAAGGGAATTGTACCAAATATCCAAGGAAGTTGTCGGGAAGAAAAGCAACACCAATCATCCTGTAATGGATGTGGATAGTACACTTTTGGTATCAATCGAGGATCAGCTGCGCAGGTGGAAGGATCACTTTTGTGCCTTGCTTAATGAGGATTCTGTTGAGCAGAGTGCTGAAGTGCCCCAACTTAACGAGATGCGTAGATCATATAGGGGTATTGACATCGAACCCCCTACAGTACTGGAAATTCAATCTTCGATAAATCTTCTCAAAAACAACAAAGCAGCTGATCTTGTGTCGACCATATCAACACTCTGCGTATCGTTCTTGAGCAGTCTGCGGAGTTTCAATCACCGCTTTACCTTTGACCGAGTCAACCGTGAATGTATATGGAGATCACTTCTTGGTAGAGGAATTCCCCCAAAAATTGTTGCCATTATAAGAGAGTCCTATAACAACGCAAGATGTTTTGTTTTACACAATGGGCAGCTATCCGACTCTTTCGAAGTGCGGCAGGGTGTGAGAGAGGGAGATGTTCTATCGCCAATTCTCTTTCTACTCGCGATTGACGATGCTTTGACGGCCAGCGTTGGAACAGCAGAGAGGCAGGTCATTCAAAGGAGACCGTTTGAAAGGCTTAGACACTTAGACTATGCCGATGATATATGTATCTTGCCAAATAACATCAGCGGGCTGAACATGATGTGTCACTGAAGGTAAAAGGAGAGTCGAGTGGTCTTAAAATAAATAGCAAAAATACAAAAATAATGCTCACAGGCCGCTCCACACATCAGCGTATTTTAATACAGGAGACGCCAGTTGAAGAGGTTGAACAATTTAACTACCTTGGAAGTATGTTTTCAGCAAATGGTGGTACTGATCTGGACGTTCAAAGTAGAATAAATAAAGCTCGCGCAGCCTTCGGTTCTCTGTCCCAAATTTGGAAATCCAGTCAAATCTCCTTACGCACAAAGTTGAGATTCTTCGAATCCAATGTCAAATCCGTGCTGTTATATGCTGTGAACACTGGAAAGTCACGACTACCATCTCGAAAAAATTGCAGGCTTTTGTGAACCGTTGTCTACGCCATATTCTAAAAATTCGCTGGCCACAAACTATATCAAACGAGGAATTGTGGCGCAGGACAAGTCAAGAGCGGCTGGACGTTGACATAAGAAAGCGTAAATGGCAATGGATTGGTTACACTGAGGAAATCATGAGATATGAGACTGAGATAAAGCATTTCGCATTCCACCCATTCAATTATTTTTTTTTTTTTATTTTCTCAACTCCCAGAAAAAGTAGAATTTAGCAATCCAATGCAATCAATGCAGTTCTGTTGAATTTTCGCTCTTGACTTTCACAGTAAAAAAGTTTTAAATAAAAATATACTACATTCATACCTAGTAAAAGTGTTTTAATAACAATTAAATAAATAAATTGAATAAAAAAAAAATATGTTTTGTGTACATTATTTGTGGGAAAATAAGCCAACATCTTCTTCGAGCAGCGACGATTCACCTTTACTGGCCATATTGGTGAATCATGAAATAGAAACTTTTCGTTGCCACACAAAAAGTGAAATAAAAACAATACAAATACAAAATTTTCTTTCAGTTTTTCTGAATTTATTTATTAAATTATATTAAATACTTCGCTTTCGAGTGCACAATTAATTCGATTGTAGTGAGAAAAATTAGTTTAACTGCAGTTTGATTTGACGTATGAGTTTGAATATATGAATTAGTGCTTCTCAGATATATTTTCATATGAAATTAAGAAGCGAAATTCTCTTCTCAGAATCGTCAGAAGAGGATTTTTCACCAATATAGGTGAATCCTCGCTGCTTGAAGAAGATGTTGCCCAATTTTCGCACAAATAATTTACACAAAACATACTTTGATTTTTTTTATTCAATTTATTTATTTAATTGTTACTAAAACACTTTATCTTTACTAGGTATGAATGTAGTATATTTAAATTTTTAATTTTTTTACTTTGGGGGTAAATACAAGAGCGAAAATTCAACAGAACTGCATTGATTGATTGAATAAACAGAAATGAAGAAGAATTCCAAGTTTGCTCGCTTAGTTCTACTTTTTCGGGGAGTTGAGAAAATCCAAAGCTGACCAACTTCGAGTTCGAGTGAATAAAAGCGATTTCTCAAGTTGAGAATGAAAATCCCCAAGTTGTATTCAACTTCCACTGAATAAATTGGGCCTTAAAGTAGTGAATAAAAGCAATTTTCAACTTTCCGTTCAACATAGGATTTGAAATCAACTTCAAAGCTGGCCAACTTTGGATTTATCAGCCAGTTGAGCAATAGTGAATAAAAATGGCTCTTAAAGATTTGGGACAATCGATAGATGAAGACAAAGTCTCTTTGGTTTATTTCAAATGCCTTCCATTCCGTTGACTATTCCATTTTACCCAACAAATTGCTTCATGAGTTTAGCTTATTTATTTATTTTTATTTATTTATTTATTCAATCTCCGATTGTAACATCAACAGATTATGAAGATTATTTTATAATATCATATAAAATATACAATAGTTTATTAAAATATAATAAGGGTATTCATACAACAGCGTAAAGTCGTCGTAAACGTTGTAAACTTTTAAACTTCGTAATTCTGTCACAATTTGTATGGAAAATTTGACAGATTTACGAAGTTTAAAACTTTACGATGTTTACGACGAGTTTACGCTGTTGAATGAATACCCTTAATATAATCTTTTAACAATAATTTAATAGTATAGTACATTTTTAAAGTGGATTTTTCAAAATAAATTAAAAGTAAAAACCAAGTTATGAAGTATTTTGAAGTAAACTTAAAACAAGTGTCTTGAACTGATTTCGAGCTAAGAACAAATCCAAATTCTCATAATACAAATTAAATATTCTACAACAATGAGATATTGGCTCTCGCTGTCCATAATTTGTAGAATGGGGTATTTCAAAAATAAGTTGCCTCATTCTCAAAGTTCTACTTGGTGCATAAATATTTATTAAAGAAACCAACTCTGCATAATCAATATCATTACAAAGAATGTCACGAACAATTAAAACACTAAACATTCTACGCTTCGTCTCAAGAGTTTGCATTCCAAGCATTAAATACGGATCCTTAAATTCGGAAGAATTACGTTTAAGACAACCAAGCTTGAGTTTGATTTCAAAGCAATATAGTTAATATGGGATTCAAAGGATAATTTTTCATCAAATATAACACCCAGGGGGCCAATTCTGGTTCTGTGAAAAAGTGAATCGAAAAACTTTTCACGCTTTCACACTAATTCCGATTCCCGCTCTGTGAAAATGTGAAACCAAACATCAAAAACTTTCATATGAATAATTTGCTTTCACGCCGTCATTTGGAAGTGAATATCCAAAATGAGAGCGTGAATACAAACAAACAATGACAAATTCAATCATATCTCTTTCTCTGTCAAATCCATAAAGAAAAAAGTGTTCTTATCTCATGCATTTCTCTGCTCTCTTAAAAACTACAAAATTGTGAGAATCATGCTGTTTTCAAGAGAAATGGTAAGGTGGTTCGAGCATCGATAATATAGTTTTCATTCACAGAGCCAGAATCGCTTATTTGTGGCAAATGAATCGAAAAAGTGAAAGCAATGCTTGGCAGCGAATATGAAAACGATTTATTCGATTCCCTTTTTCACAGAACCAGAATTGGCCCCCAGGTCTTGATTCATTAACCCTACGTTACTTATTTCCGTCAATAATATAATCATATATTACTGGATTCAATTTACGGCAAAATGTTAAAACATTTTGATATGTTCAGAAGCAAATCATTTAATTTACACCAATTTTCGAAATTATATAAGTCTTGTTGGAATGTAAGACAATCATTTACTTTGTTAATTACCTTGAACATTTTAATCACCCTTATTACGATAGTCGTTTTACTAAAACGCCAGTAAAACGACACAGCTCTAGAAGCGACATTTGGCGTTTCAGTAAAACGACTACATTTAAAATGTTGAGAAAAGTGAAGAGCGGAGAGAACACTTAACTTTTAGTTTCATTCAAACGCCAACTGTCGTTTCTGGAGCCCTGTCGTTTTTCTGGCGTTTTAGTAAAATGACTATCGTAATAAGGGTGAATATCATCTGCGAATAATAGACTTTCAGATACAAATTGATGGAAAGTCATTTATAAAAAGATCAAACATACGTGGACCCAAATGACTTCCTTTAGGAACTCCTGAAAGTACTGTAATAGGAAAACAATCTAAATCACCTATTTTCACTGTCTGCCTCCTACCAATAAGATAAGACCAAAACCATTTTAGTTAAGTTCCATCAAAACCGTATGCTTTTTTAATTAAAATTAGGTGATTTACTCTACTGAAAGCTTTGACAAAATCCGTACACACCACACATCCATTTGTCACCGCTTTTCTAATGCATTAAAGCAATTGTTGGAAAAACAAGCCAAGTTCGTGGAGGTTGAACGGCCACTGAAGAATCCATGTTGGGAATTAGAAATATGATTTTTAATAATGCAATATAATTTTACTGTTACCATTTTATCCAAAACTTTGGGAATAATAGCCAGTTTGCTTACAGGGCGATAGTTTATTATATTCCTTTTATCACCGGACTTAAAAATAGGATTGATAAAGGAAATTTTCCACTCATCTAAGAAAATACCACAGGAAAGAGATTGATTATAAATAAATTGAAGCGGAGAACTTAAAGTTTCAAAACAATGTTTTAAAACAATTGGAAAAATTCCATGGCAATCTGGATAAATCAATGGGTTCAGTTCACTCAGGACAGCACTAACATTATCGATATCTAAATAAAGATAATAGCAGCCAGTCATTGGTAATAAAGAGCTTGCGTCATAATTATTACCGACAACATGATCAAAGGAGTTGTAGATATTTTGAAAATTGGCCGCAAACCAATCTACAATTATTTTAGGATCACTAGATGAAACATCATTGTAAATCATTGACGATGGGAAACCAATTGATTTCCGTTCTCAATTAATGAAATTACAAAAACATTTTAGATTCAACTTCAGATTTTGTTTAGTTTTTTTAACATAACTACTAAAACAAAACTTCGACAAGAATACATACTCTTTCCTAAGGCGAGAATAGAAAGTGAAGTTTATTTGGTTTTTAGATAGTTGATACTTTTTAAAAGCATCCCTTTTAGCTTTCTTTAACTTGCGCAAACTTACATTAGACCAAGGAAGATGCGATAGATATCAATATCATATAGTGCTGTGAAACTAATAAACTCTTTCTTAACTGGAGAAATGCAAGCGGTTGGAAATAATACCTTTTTATCCGGCTTTTGGATAGTAGCAAAAAGGATCCCGCAATGATCAATTTTGGTTCCTGTTTTGTTTTCTCTATATACAGTGGGGTGCACGTAATTAGAAACGATTGCAAATCCACTTATCTTCCTACCTTATCTCCTGTGTTCTGCAGTTGAAGTAACAACACTTCTTCAGGACAAACAAAATGGAGAGGTTTACTGCAGAAACACAGGAGATACGGAAGGAATATAAGTGGCTTTGAAATCGTTTCTAATTACGTGCACGCTCCCTACGGTTGTAAAGTACTCATGTGTATCAAATGTCAAAATTCACCACTATTCGCAATTCCCAGCTCATATTGAAGGCACTTCAGCCGTTTCCCGATATGATGATTATGAACGTAACTGGAAAACGAGTTCAAATGTGTATAGAATTAGTTTTTTTCGTCGTATGCTGCATCATGTCACTTGGAATTGACATTATTCAAAACTTCCATTCTTTTACTGAAAATACTAAAACTTTCTGCAGAAAAAATCATTGTGTTAGAAATCAATACATTTAATTCTTGAAAAGCCGAATACTTCAAGTATACTGACTCAGAAATCATCTGATTCGAATATGTACTACCATTCACGTAAGTTCTTGGAGACACAACTCTACCCCCACCCTAAATAAATATACCGCCACTGGACAACCGGGATTGAACAACCCGAGGACGACAAAGCCAAGCCGACTTTTATGTTAAGTTTTTACATATATTATAAATCTAATTTGTATTTTATATTGAATCAATGTATAGCGTTGGCACATAGCCAACAAAATCTTATTATTTGTCAATGTATCTTATAGTTATAAATTATCTTTTAAGCCAATTGTAAATAGAAATGTTCAATAAAACAAAAATTGAATTGAAAAAAAAAAAAAAAAATGAAATTGAATTGTTCTTAGAGACAGAACGTATCCTTTGGGTAAAAGTGCACAACTTAGTCGTGAAAGCAAAAATTGACTCATTAACAATTGGCATATAAAAATTTCATATCATATTTCTTGAATAATAAAAATGCAATTTGTTTTTACTTTATTTATAATTTTTTTCTTCTATTTTCAGCTCCATGGAAGGCACCAATCAACCTTACCCAAGAAGCACACGAACGGGCCAAGCGTTCAGCCTCAGAATCTCCGTTTGAGTCGCGGGCAAAAAGACAAAAAATATCTGAATTTCAAGAAGATATACCTGACAACGTAATCTGTATGGAATTTCCTGATATAGATAAACCTCCACGAATAATGTTTTCTCAAGTCCTCTACATTGACCGCCTGACGAAAGCTGTTCGGTAAATTTAATTAATGCTTTAATCTAATTTATTAATGTTGACCAATTATTACGTTTTATTTTATTTTAGTTCTTTGGGTGGCTTAGTTGTCGATGATCCTGCAGAAGCAAATTATCTTGTAATGACACGCGAAGCACGTACTTGCAAGCTTATACATGCCATTTGCCATGTAGACTATATTCTTAAAAGTTCTTGGCTTGAAGATAGTGCTAAATCTGGAAAATTTCTTTCGCCAGAGAACTACAAAATTCAATACATTGAAGTGGACGAAAACATGAAGATACCTTTGGAGCGATCACTCATGTCAACTCAACGCCGGTCGTTGTTTGTAAATAAATATTTCTATGTAACACCCGATGTCTTTCCACCAAGGAGTGAAATTGTTCGAATGATTGTCAGTTCGGGTGGCAAAGTTGAGGAGAATCGACGTACTGTAAAGCAAATCAATGAAACATGTGCTGAATCGCCAGATAACTACATAATTATAACTTGTCCGCAAGATTTGCCACTTCTAGTTGATATAATGAGACAAGGAAAGCCTAAATGCTGGATTCTAACGACTGAATTTGTACTGAGCTCTATATTGAAACAAGAGGTGGATTATAAAACCAATATTATGCCTTACGTTTACAATAATAACTATATTGCGCCTGAAAAACCACACTCTGGGGGGAAAGGTAGAAAAAAAGAAAACATAAATATGTAATGTTTTGGGTATTTTAAATAAAATAACTGTAAATAATGTATAAAGAATATTGCCAAAAATCTGTGCATAGAAATTAGAATTTAAGTTTATTATTTATTTATTTTTGATTTCATTTTTAGTAGTATAGAATAATTTCTAGCAAACTTATATTAAATGGAGTGAAATTTATTGAAAGAAATATCTATATATTTTTGGTTATGTACATATGTTTCAAAGATTAAATTTTAATGCATATGGAAAAATATCAATATAAAGTTTTATTTATCATGAACATGATCCATGAACCATGGGTGTCATCGGGTTTTGGCTAATATTTTAATTTTTGCTGAAAAGAAAATATTAGTCTTGATAGAGGAACTATTTAACACATTCGTATTGTGGAATATTGTTATGGTAAGGCCTAGTTCACACAAGAATGTAGCGCGCGTTTGTTTTCGCATTCGGTCTTGACAAAACAAACAGCTGAAGTTCACACTTCACTATAGATTAAAATTGACTTCAAGTGAAGTAGGTACTTAATTTTTTTAATGGAGCTATCATGTTTTTACCAAATACCACAGAATTATATCCCTACGCCGCTTTATGGAACCAAACGATGAAATCCACATCAAAATGCTTTTGACAAATTAATTTCGTAATTTCAGAAATCGAATGATGAGTTTACATACTAGAAAAACTGCTTTTTACGACGACACACAGTGGTCGGAAATCAACATTTAGCGCGAACTAAATGAAAAACTGAAAGTCCAAACTACCATGACTAATGTTATCTATCGTACGTAGAATACATCCGCGCGCCCACTGATGGCCTTGGTTTTTTATTTAAGGTCAAAGATGATATTAAAAGACCCGTTAGTTGAACGATGCAATCAATATTTGAAGCGTGGTATACCAAAAATGTCGAAAATTGTGGCCTTTTGTGACGATTCTAAAATTAATTGTAAAAGATGAATTAGCACGTAAATGCACTTTGTTCTTGTACTATCTTGAAAAGAAGCGATTCCCTAACGATATTAGAGCAGTCTTAACACTTGCAAACACTTGCGATTTTTCTATGCCCAACTTAAAAAAATAATAACCAAAAAATTCTTTTTAACTAGGTCCTCACTTTACAGCTTCTTAATTTTTTTATAAAAATATTTACCGTTATATACCTTATCCATGGTTATAAATTATTAAAATAATTTTAATTTGAATTTTCACACCCATTGCAAATGATAAGCAATTCAAAATTGACATACCATTCTGCGAATATTGGTTGAACCGTTCAATTAACGGGTCTTTTCGTAACATCTTCGACCTTTAATAAAAAACCAAGGTCATCAGTGGGTACGCGGATGTATTCTACGTAGAATAGATAACATTAGTCATGGTGATTTGGACCTTCAGTTTTTTATTTAGTTCGCGCTAAATGTTGATTTCCGACCACTGTGCGACATTTCGATATTTTTTATTTTTCTAACAGCCATATTATTCACTCAATTAATCCGGTTTTAAATGTACACCTTGGTTCAAAGTGAGTTAAGTCTCAAAAGTTCAACCCAAGCGCATAATATTCACTCTTAAAACCCGGTAATAAACGCTATTTATTAAACTTTGCCGCGTTTAACCCGATTCCATTTTAACTGCCCACCATGGAGCTGTTAAAGTAGTTTAACCCAAGTGTAAACTAGATTTTCAGTACATTCACTCATTTAAGCGAAGCAAAGTCGTATTTGAAGTTTTTACGCACATACCTATGTATGTACATTATTAAAGATAAAATAAAAAAGCAACAAAATAAAATGGATGTTATAATTGAAATAAATGAAATGGTGATGTCTTCGTCGTCAAAAGATGAATTTCTGGACTAGATGGAGAATCAACGTCGTTCTCGTCGAGTGTACCGCATGTACAAGCGGGCTTGCGTCGATGATTATGATGATGTGGATTTCCGGAAATATTTTCGGCTTGGGAAAAACGTTTTCTTCTTTTTTGTGTTATTGCTTCCATCACCTTTTATTTTGCGATTCGACATTTTCTTGTTTCAATTTATTTTACATACATACATACATAAATTGAGATAAATTAATAGACAATAATTTCACTGTTTTGATTTGTTTTTTTTTTTTTTCAAACGCCAACACAATTTTTTAAATTTTGAAAGATAAAATTTGAAACACAACAACAAGAAACGAAGAAACAGGAAACACGTGCTGGAAAATGTCAAATTATTGACATTCCGTATGTTTAAAATCGGTGTATAGTCAAGTTTAAACAATTTAACATCCGGTTGTAATGTATTTTAAATCCACCGAGTTTAATGCCCGTTTTGAGTGAATATTATGAACAAAAGTTTAAATTGAAAAGTTTAAAAAATGCGAGTTAATAGAACAGGTTAAAAATTCACTTAAACCTTACTTACACCTGGGAGTGAATAATATAGCTGTAACTGTTAGTTGTAAGAGTTTAAAGTCAATTAATTCCTAAGTTTCTGGATAGACTAGACATTATACATTTTTGAAAAGGCCAAAGTCTCTTCTTCACAAAACAGTTATTTTTTTAATTGAATGCAACAGTAAATTTATAAAAAAAAATTGATTGAAGTGCAGTATTTTTTTTGTTTCGAAGTTTTCTCTGTTACCTCCGGCTGCCTCCATTTAGTTAATAATTGCTTTGTATTCTAAAACTATTCTAAATTGAGGAACAAAAATAAAAACTTTCACATTTTATTGCATTTTTGTTTTAGAAGCAAAAACGTATGATGAGAAAAAAAACTAGTTTTTAAAAGTAAACTTTAAATATCTTATGATGGGATATCTCACGTTAGATCACTTGGCAAGCTCTTTAACTCACGTTATTTTTTAAAAACTGTTTGGAATGGCGGATAGAATGTGATGGTATGGGTTTTTTTTCTGCTGCTGGTTCGGGGTTATTGCATCGCATTAATAGAATAACGGACCGGTACGTATACAAAAGTATCTAAGAGGTTCTTATATTGCCGTGGTGTTTGGATGTTGTAGGAACTGGGGGCCTCGAGCTGTATCTTTTCCTACACATCAAGTGCCATACAATACCTCCAAGTTGGTAGCCGTCGGATACTTGTCTTGGCTTTATGCCATGACTTGCTAAACTTCTAAGTGCGAATGTTGATCACGAATTGCAACATTAAACCCATGGCCCTACAGATTGGAGGGTAGTGCGTTGGGCTAACGACCCGACCAAAGTAAAAAGAAACAATTGTTATGATAACGACGGATAACGACCCCCCTCAAAGGTTAACCGGACTCGGAACGAAAATGGACTATGACCTACGAGTATGCACCTGGAATGTAAGGACACTATGCGCCAGTTTCTACTCAAAAACTTGAATCTGTCCTCTCGTGGTACAAGGCAGATATTACCGCGATCCAGGAGATACGATGGATAGGATCAGGTATAACGAAAAGAAAAGATTGCGACATTTATTACAGCTGCCATCAAAGACTGCACATGTTATGATGCGGATTCGTCGTGGGAAATCGACTCAGATCGAAAGTCATCGATTTTAAGCCAATTAGCGATCGCTGGCTGTGATCCGCATCAAAGCTACCTTCCAAAACATCAGCCTAATATGTGCACACGCCCCTACCGATGAAGCTGAGGAGTCTAACAAGGAGGTGTCTTACGACCTCCTGGACGGAGCCTGTCTGAAGTACGATGTCAAAGTCGTGCTCGGAGACTTCAATGCTAAAGTCGGATAGGAAAACATCTTTGGCGGATTAGTTGGAAAGCACAGCCTCCTCGAAACGACAACAGATAACGGCTTCCGACTAATCGACTTTGCTGCAGCTCGTAATACGGTGATAAGTAGTACTAGGTTCCCCAGGCGAAGGATACACACAGCAACCTGGCGATCTCCAGATGGTCGAACCGCCAACCAAATCGACCACGTGCTAATTGGTGCAAGGTATGCATCGAACATCTTGGACGTGCGAACTTTCCGAGGCGCAAACATGGACTCTGACCACTTTCTTGTTGTGACAAAGTTTAGAGCCCGACTGTCCAACCAAAAGAAAACGAATGCCGCCCAAAGGAAGAAATTCAACATTGCATGCCTTAGCACATCTGAGAAAGCCAGAGACTACAGTGAGCAATTGACTGGGAAACTCTCTGCCGTAAACCCAGCCACAAGCGTCAACAACCAGTGGAACCAATATCGCGACATCATTAAGGAGACAGCTGAGACCACCATAGGCTATCAACCACCCAGAAGCATTGAAGCAGGAGACGGAAAATGTACGAATGCAAATGCTGCAACGGAAAACAAGAGCAGCAAAAGAGAAGTACCGTGAAAAGAGAAGGAAAGAGAAAACAACCCTGCACAGAAAGAAAAGAGCATCCGCAGCCTCTCAGCTCAGGTATCTCGAAATGTCTAGCAGCGCCACCAACACCCGCCGGTTCTACAAAACAGCCAAGCAACTGGCATCTGGTTATAGGACTGGCACGCAAGCTCTTCGAAACAGCGAAAGGAACCTAGTCACCGAAGCACAGGGAATTGTAGACGTGTTTAAGCAGCATTTCCAGCAACTGCTTAATGGGCATTATGTAGAGGAGGCAATAGAGGAACAGAGAAGCATAAGACCAGTCAATGTAGAACCAGTCCCAGCGCCCAGTACTGAAGAGGTTCAGAAAGCCATCCACAAGCTTAAGAACAACAAATCGGCCGGCTCGGATGGCCTACCTGTGGAACTCTTTAAGTATGGAGGAGATGTCCTGGTAGGGTGCATGCACCAGGTCATCAACCAAGTGTGGGAGGAGGAAAGTATGCCCGACGACTTGTCAAATAGCTCCATATGCCCAATCTACAAAAAAGGCGATCCTTTGTCCTGCAAGAACTACAGGTGCATATCCCTGCTTAATGTTGCCTACAAGATCCTATCCAACGTACTATGTGAGCGACTAAAACCTTTCTACAACACTACGATCGGCACGTGCCAGTGTGGCTTTAGGCCAGGCAGATCTACGATAGACCAAATCTTCACATTGAGGCAAATCCTGGAAAAGACCAACGAATTTCAAGTCGAGACCCACCACCTATTCATCGACTTTAAAGCCGCATATGATAGCATAAGTCGCCAAGAGCTTCTATTGGCGATGTCGGAACTTGGGATCCCGAAAAAATTGATCCAGCTATGCCGCATGACGTCACAAAATACGCGGTGCAACGTGCAAATGGGTAACAGCTCATCCGAGTTCTTTCAGACGTGTACAGATGCGCTATCATGTGATTTCTTCAACCTAGTCCTCAAGCAGATAGTGCGCAAGAGTGGTGTTAACATGGAAGGCACTATCTTCAATAGGTCTTCTCAACTGCTTGGTTATGCGGACGACATCGACATCATCGGCCGCTCCAAGAGAGCTGTACATGAAGCATTCACAGCTATTGATGAACAGGCGAAACGCGTTGGTCTTGAAGTGAAAGAGGACAAAACAAAGTATATGCTATCAACAAACAAAGCCTCATCTGTCCATCGCCTAGGACAAAACGTCACTGTTGGTCGCAGTAATTTCGAGGTAATCAAGGAGTTCACCTATCTCGGAACAAACATCAATTCCACGAACGACACCTTAGTGGAAATCCGACGAAGAATTACCCTAGGGAAACGCTGCTACTTCGGTTTGGCCAAACAAATGGGTTCAAAGCTCCTTTCCCGAAAGACAAAGTGCACGCTATACAAAACGCTAATTTTACCAGCTCTACTCTACAGCCCCGAGTGCTGGACGATAAGTAAAAAAGGGGAATTGATACTGGGCACTTTAAAGAGAAAAATTCTTCGGCGGATATTTGGTCCTACATGCGAAGCGGGCGATTGGAGGAGAAGATTCAATCGTGAACTGTACGAGCTGTACCAAGATGTGAATGTAGTCCAAAGAGCCAAAACACGTCGACTACACTGGCTCGGTCACATCGAGCGAATGGACAACAACGCTCCAGCCAAGAAAATCTTCGAATCCCAGTCCCCAGGTTCAAGACGACCAGGAAGACCGAACCTCCGCTATAGGGACCAGGCGGTCACAGACGCAAGAGTGCTTGGTCTCGACAGCTGGAGGGAGCGTGTGAGGGACCGCAACTGATGGAAGACCGCAATATCTCAGGCAGAGACCCTTCATGGATCGGGAGCCGGATAAGTATAAGTAAGTAGTTAATTACAGTTTAAAAACGTTTGTTTTAATCTTATCTTCCCAGTTCTTATATTTTTAGACTATATTTAAATTCTGCATTCAAATTTTTTTTTAAAAAATCGTTTCTTTTTTCAAAAGCAATGCTTACATAAGCTGAGCATGCACCAAAAATAATCAACTTACTAACAAGTAATCTCATAGCAAAATTAGCAAGTAAGGTTAATTCTGTATACAATGAAATAGGATTCCGTTATGACCTACGATATTTAACATCATAAATCCTCGCGTTCCAATGTTTATTCGCTATGCTATCTAGCTATCCCAAAAATTTTGAGATAACTTGAGTTGTTGTTGCGTCAGCTGTTATCAGCTGTTGTTAACAAGGGACTACAACAACACAAAGCTATCCGGATAACTGAGAATAGCCAGCGGAACGTGCCCAATATCGCTTACCACTTGTCAGATCAGCCAAGTTAGCACAGATAAAAAAAAAGCCATTCTCGTTAAAATCTTTGAAGAAAAAGAAATACTTTTTGGTGCTTTTTCTGATAAACTAACAAAATGTTACAAAATTGAAAAGTGGAGAGGTATTTTTGAATCGGCGCAAAGTTTGAATATTGTCTTAAAAAAGAAAGATTGGACATAATAATGAGATGTTTTTTTGGCAAAATTGCAGGAATAAGGGGAAGTACCATACCAGCCATTCCTTGGTGTGGATGATTTTTGAAATCCTTTGAAAATAATGAATCATGTGACGGCCGTGTCTCGTCACAAAAATTAAAAAACTATTTACGAATAAAATAATATTTTTTTGGACATGACTATTTTTCATGTTTTGGTAGTTTGTATACCTTTTTATTTTATTATTATTAATTTAAATTATAGTTTATGACAAAATTCGTAAAATAGTATTATCACTAGCCATATCATTCGAGTTTTGTGCAATTTATTGATAAAATTTTGTCATAACTATGATAGGGGCAAAATGACATACCCTTACTATGGACAAAACGACATACCTTTATGGAGAACAACATTTTAATTTTAGTAGTAAAATTATCTCAGAATTACAAAAGTTCAACATATCGTATCGCATTGAATCGATGAAAATAGCTATTAAATAGGTAACACTGCATATTTGCAACCATTGGGCTCGTGAATCCTGTGCGTTACGTGTCAAAAAGTAGAAAGCAGTTCATTTGGGAACTATGTATCTTTATGACCCCAAAGGCAAAATTTGAGGACAAAAGTGCCAAGAAACAAATTATAACTAATAAATTTATATAATTTTAGCCAAATTGAATCTTTCTAGAATTATGGAACTAGAAAATATATCCTATGTCATTTTGCCCATATGAAGTGTGTCTACCCAGGGCTTACCCAGGGTTTTTTCTTGACAACCCCAAAAATTGTCAAAAAACCTGGGTTTTTCGGTTCTCAAAAAACACCAAAGGGTCTTCTTTTGTGTTGTTGAGATAAAGAAATAAAATTTCTTTTAAAAATGGATAAAAACAAACCACAATTTTCGTTTTCTTTTTCTTTTTGTTATTTTTAAAGTAAAATTGTGGTATTCCGTGAATTAATATTTCAAAAACAATAGAATTATCTGCAGCATGTGAGTCCACAGCAAAAAATGCTTCAGAGCTTATTTCACTTTGGCAGTTTATTCTTTACCTCAATTCGCCCCAGCAAAAAACCTAGTTCTACCTACTATATGAACGAAAAGAATTTTTGTGTAGTTTTGAAAAAGTATTTTTTTTATTTTATTTGTTTGTTTTTTAAACTTTTAAATTATTGTTAAATGTTTGCAAAGAATTAAAAAAGAATAAATATATTTTTCATCACGATATATTAGGCGTGTTTTATTGGAAAAAAACTATAGCTAGCACAGTACAATTTCCCTCGGTTAACAACAACAACCCCAAAAGTGTCGATAAATAAGGCAGTATTGGCGAATGGAGTCACGGCACCTAGCAGTCACTGCGTGAACCCTATGTGGGGGATACATTTTTTTTCATTTTGACATTCAATGTATTTCCCATAAGAGAAAACCAAAAAAAGGTCTGAAAAACATTGCTTTTGCTAATTAATTTTCTATGAACACGTATTTATTTTATAGTTGCAATAGAAAAAGAATTTATGTGAGTTAGTTAATCAAGAAGAATATGTATCAAAACTTATGTGTAACTTCCTATATTTTGCAGATGAAAAATGTAAACAAACCTGTATTGTTGTTGTTGCTTTCCAAAATGGATTCATGTCGTAAGCAAAATTGGTGTCATGTGCGTAGTCAGGGAAGGGGTTTGATAGAAAAGAGTCAATTATGAAGATTTTTATATTATATATTTTACTACTGTTTTCTAATAAGTAAAAGCTTACGTCATCGAAACTTTGCAGTAATGTTTTTATGAAGATGTAGGTATAAAGTATTTATATCTATTTACATATGTATTGGGTTTGTGTATTTGTATTCTTGAGAAAAAAGGAGTACAAATATTTGTATACTATTTGTGACTATCAATAAAATATAATTTGTGTTTAGAAACTAGCGAAGCTCATGGGGTCAATAACACCCTAAATTAAATAAATAAAATTTTGCGTTTAATTTTTTACAATTCTTATTTTCAAAATATGTACCCTCCAAAAATATGAGGAAATAATAACACTTCAATCGTGCCTGCGTCTTTTGTTAATGCCGCATTTATACGATTGGAGAACTGGCAATATAATGACCAAAACAATAACAGAAGAATGGACAAATTCATTATTTTTGCCATTATACTGGCAGCTTTTCACCAGTCGTGTAAATTCGTATAAGGAAGAAGCATTTAAAATATTTACATTTACTTCCAAACAAAAAAAATTCTGCACGTAGGTAAAAATACTTGAAAAAGTTTTTTTTTTGTAATTAAATTGGTAAATATATATGCAAGAAATTTTCATTCCGAAAAAAAATGTTGAAATGTATTTGAAAATCTTCATTTTCAATACAAACATTATTAAAGAAAACAAAACTAAAACTTGGCTACGTCCCTGTGTTGCTTTTTTCTCAAACGAGTATTGGTGTTGTTGTTTCTCGTTGTAGAGGTAGTTTGTTTACATTTTTCATCTTAAATTTAAAGCATTTGAGGCGTCGGTTTTGATTTATTTTTTGCTAGATTTGTAAACTTACATGTTTTGTTATTCTGTTGCAATCATAAAAGTTGTATCCGTTCATATAAAAGTTATTAGAAAAAGTAACATGAATATGACTCTCTTTTGCTTTTCTCTTATGGGAAATACATTGAACGTCAAATTGGGAAAAATTTTATCCCCCAGATAGGGTTCATGTGCTGAAATGCAGGTGGTGTGGAAAGCAACTTACCAGGTGTCAATAAAAGTGAATATAAAAATTGAGATAAAGTTTCGTAAAGTTGAAACTAAGACGGCGCTGAACTAAGTAATAAACAAATATTCATTACTTGAAGGTTGGCAGCCTTTGCTTTTATGTAAAGATTGGTTCGAAATTTTAATCAGTTCAACTTACATGAATTTTTCAACGAAAATCCACTGTAAACTATATCCAACAAGATTAGAATTCCTAATCATTAAGCTGGAAGTTGTTTTGCCCGGGGCCAGGCATAGTTTCTATATAAGAAGGTTTTATAATACAAATTCTATATACTATTGAAATAAATCAGCCAAGTAGAAGACTTAGCATTAAGGGCAAAAATACTTCCAGCTTAATGATTAGGAATTCTAATCTTGGCTCCAACGATTTACAATTTTTTTTTGCTTATATTCATATTGTTTCAAGTTATCAAATGGCATACTTTTTTTGAGCTCCAGTTTATTTATCAGGCTGTTTATACAATTAAAAGAACGATTTAAATTCCCTTTAATTCTTTTTCTATGATAACTTGAATATTTTTTAAAACTCTTAAGTTCCACGCATTTGTAATCTAAGACTAAGTACGTGCGATCGCAGTACGATAGTTGGGCTCATCAGTTAGATGACTCGTACCCTTCTAAGACACAATTTTGTATCGATACAAAATTATGGAGTTGAGCGCACTTGAACTTTTGACTTGAATTATAAATATTCAGTCACTCCATTTAATCTGAAGAATTTCTTTTCAAATTTTCTTCATATTCTATTATGATAAATCGTAATTACCTTCGACACTTATATGATTTTGTTTAATTCCTTTAACAACGAAAAAGTCTATAGGTATAGCCCAGTCGGAATAGCATTTTAAATGCAAAAAATTAGATAGGGTTTTTTTATTTTAATCGTTAGAGGGGTTCATTTAGGGTCTAAAAATCAGTTTGCGACTTCCTAGCTCCATTGCGTTAGCAGCTATCTTGAATTTAACGAAAATCGGTTTTTGTGAAATAACTCGCCTATTTTCAACTTTTGAGCAAAAATGTAGGTACTTAATAAAAGCTGTTCAAAATTTAGATTAAATTTAAAAAATAAAAAAAACCCTATCTATTTTTTGCATTTCAGCTCATTTTTTTGTCTATTCCGACTGGGCTAGTAAGGTCTGGTTTTGTTTGTTTATCGGCGCATAGTTTTGACATTAAGTGGCATGTCTGCCAACCTTCAGAAAAAATAAAAAGTGAATATAAAAGTGAGTATTGGCGAATGGAGTCACGGCACCTAGCAGTCAGCACATGAACCCTATGTGGGGGATACATTTTTTTTTTTCATTTTGACATTCAATGTATTTCCCATAAGAGAAAACCAAAAAAAGGTCTGAAAAACATTACTTTTGCTAATTAATTTTCTATGAACGCGTATTTATTTTATAGTTGCAATAGAAAAAGAATTTATGTGAGTTAGTTAATCAAGAAGAATATGTATCAAAACTTATGTATAACTTCCTATATTTTGCAGATGAAAAATGTAAACAAAACTTTATTGTTGTTGTTGCTTTCCAAAATGGATTCATTTCGTAAGCAAAATTGGTGTCACGTGCGTAGTCAGGGAAGGGGTTTGATAGACAAGAGTCAATTATGAAGATTTTTATATTATATATTTTACTACTGTTTTCTAATAAGTAAAAGCTTACGTCACCGAAGCTTTGGAGTAATGTTTTTATGAAGATGTAGGTATAAAGTATTTCTATATATTTATGTATTGCGTTTGTGAATTTTTATTCTTGAGAAAAAAGGAGTACAAATATTTGTACACTGTTTGTGCAACAGGTCAATACAATATATTTGGTGTTTATAAACTAGCGAAGCTCATGGGGTCAATAACACCCTTTATTGAATAAATAAAATTTTGCGTTTATTTTTTTACAATTCTTATTTTCAAAATATGTACCCTCCAAAAACATCAGGAAATAATAACACTTCAATCGTGCCTGCGTCTTTTGTTAATGCCGCATTTACACGATTGGAGAACTGGCAATTTAATAACCAAAACAATAACAGAAGAATGGACAAATTCATTATTTTTGTCTTTATACCGGCAGCTTTTCACCAGTCGTGTAAATTCGGTATAACGAAGAAGCATTTAAAATATTTACATACTTCCAAACCAAAAAATTCTGTACGTAGGTAAAAATACTTAATCATTTTCCTTTTTGTAATTAAATTGGTAAATATATATGCAAGAAATTTTCAATCCAAACAAAAACATGACATGTATTTGAAAATCTTCATTTTCAATACAAACATAATTAACAAAGAAAAAAAAACTGTTCATGTTTTAAATAATCTTGGCTACGTCTCTGCGCTGCTTTTTTCTCAAACGAGTATTGGTGTTGTTGTTTCTCGTTGTAGAGGTAGTTTGTTTACATTTTTCATCTTAAATTTAAAGCATTTGAGGCGTCAGTTGATTTATTTTTTGCTAGATTTGTAAACTAACATGTTTTGTTATTCTATTGCAATCATAAAAGTTGTATCCGTTTATATAAAAGTTATTAGAAAAAGTAACATGAATATGACTCTCTTTTGCTTTTCTCTTATGGGAAATACATTGGACGTCAAATTGGAAAAAATTTTATCCCCCAGATAGGGTTCATGTGCTGAAATGCAGGTGGTGTGGAAAGCAACTTACCAGGTGTCAATAGCGTTTTATTGGTGCTTGCATTGCTGCGCTAGCTATAAATACCAATAAAACGCACCTATTGTCTAAACAATTTTTTTTTCAAAAAGTTACTAGTAATTTTGGACGTACTTCCCCTACACTTTGGTAAATTTTCTTAATAAAATACCTATTCTTTAATATTTTGCAATCAAATTCAATTTTTTTTTTCAGGCCAAAGTTGTATACACAGTTAGATTCACTTAATTGTTCATAATAAAACTCTAAATAATAATTTAGAAAACATAAAACTGCATATTTTTTATGCTTCTATTGCGTATCCACCTTACTGAGAAACCTATGTTTACTCCTTATTGTGTACTCACCTTTTATCAAGAATCTATTCTTCTCTTTCCTCAAGCTCTTTTTAGTATCTTGAACTTTAACGTATCGCTGAGGTTTAACTTTTTTTTTATGTCTGAACATTTTATCAATAATTATTAAATAATTAAAGTACTGAAAGCGTTTCAATTTAAATTGCATACAATTGCATACACAACAGTGGTGTCATAAGTGGAATTAATATTAAACAAGAAAAATGTCTTTGTCAGAAGCAGAGAATATGAAATAAAGAAGCCAATCCTTCGTACGTTTCACCCCCCAAAACCCATTTGTTTACATTGTTGTATTTGTAATTTCATTTCGTGTCGAAGAAATAGATGTGAATTGCAACAACAACAAGACCTGTGCTGAATGATGTGCTGAATGACTAGTTGATTCTATGTGTGCGTTTTGCACTGCTTTTCACTAATACTTTGCAAATCTAATACATCAGCTGTTCGCTTCCAGCTTGTAGGCAAATCAAATTGACAGCTGAGGATTGACTTCTTTATTTCATATTCTCTGGCCATGACATTGAACACACCTACCCATGGATTAATTCGCCCAACTCGTGCTGTATACGGTGCTGCAAATATCCCAGCAATTTGGCAGCGGCGAATCGAGATTGTCTTCCAGGGCGTTCGAAATGTAAGAATATTTTTCGATGACATTCTTATTCATGCAAAAAATTTTGATGAAATGTTGGAAATTCTCAATTCGGTCTTGGAAAGAATAAGAGAACATGGACTTCATTTGAATCGCGAGAAATGTGTATTTGCGACGTCATGCGTAGAATTTTTGGGACACAAAATAGATGCTAATGGAATTCAAAAGTCAGACAAACATATAGAAGCAGTAAAAAAAGCACCAAAGCCTTCCACATTCGAAGAACTGCAACTATTTTTGGGTAAGGCAACTTATTATAGTTCATTTATTCCAGACCTTTCTACCAGAGATCGACCATTGAGAGACATGCTTCGATCCGAATCGTTTAAGTGGACACCAGAAGCGCAGAAAGCATATGTGGACATCAAAAACATTTTAATTTCTCCGCAAGTCCTAATGCCTTACGACCCGTCACTTCCGCTTCTCCTAGCAACTGATGCAAGTAAAACTGGACTTGGGGCTGTTCTCTCGCATGTTTTAAGTAATGGTCAGGAAAGGCCAATAGCATATGCAAGTCGCACCATGAGCCCAACAGAACAACGATACCCTCAGATCGATAAGGAGGCATTAGCTATTGTTTGGGCTGTGCAAAAGTTTTTCATGTATCTATACGCTCGTCACTGGACCCTTATCACCGATCATAAGCCGTTATCTCAAATCCTACACCCAGAAAAATCGTTGCCGGTTCTTTGTATCAGCAGAATGGCAAATTATGCAGAGTTTCTTTCCAATTTCAATTATGACGTCAAGTTCAAAACAACAAAGGAAAATGCAAATGCCGATTACTTCTCACGAGCTCCCTTGCCAACAGACGTCAATAAAATTTACCACCTGCAACAAAATTTAGAATTAGAAGCAGAATATGACCCGTTCGATAATTTCTTAGTTCAGCAAATTCATCAACTGCCACTCAATGCAAAACAAATCGCTCAAGAAACTAGGAAAGATCAACATTTAGGCAAAATCTGTTCCATACTCGAATCAGGTCAGTGTCTTACCCGAGCGGGATTCAAATCTCCTGAATCGAGCTATAGGTTAGCTGCTAACTGCCTTGTTTTTGAACACAGAGTGGTCATTCCATTGACCTTACGTGAAAAAGTTCTAGCAGATCTTCACTTAGCTCATTTAGGAATGGTGAAAATGAAAGGTTTGGCACAATCATTTGTTTTTTGGCCGGGAATCGACGCAGATATTGAACGTGTGGCAAGGAATTATAGCAACTGTACCAAAAATGCACACTTACCCCCCAAGTTTCGACAACACCATTGGGAGTATCCAAAAGGACCGTGGGAAAGAATCCATATAGACTACGCAGGACCTTTTGCTGGAATGATGTTACTCATAGTCTCTGACGCGTATAGCAAATGGCTTGAAGTAAAAATAACTAGCTCGATGACGACTGGTGCCACGACATCTATTCTTGACGAACTATTTGCTGCCTATGGTGTCCCAGTCATGGTCGTGTCTGATAATGGCACAAATTTTACTTCTGCTGAGTTTAAAACCTATTTGCAGACAGTTGGCGTAAAATACCATAAACTGACAGCACCGTACCACCCATCAACAAATGGACAAGCCGAGCGGAGTGTACAAACAGTCAAAAATGCATTAAGAGCAATGGAAACTACTAAAAACTCTCTTCAACTAAATCTGAACCAATTCCTTCGGCAATATGGAAAAGCACCCCATACTACCACAGGCCAATCACCATCGCAATTATTTTTGGGCCGTTCACTCCGGACTCGTTTAGATCTTCTCAGACCTGATGATGTATTTACAAAAGTAACAGAAAAGCAAAACTCGCAATGAGACACACTCACCTCCATCGGGAAGTCAATTAATAACGCCACCACCAGCTCTACGAAGATCCACCAGACCAAGGAAGCCTCGAGTCTTGTTCTCACCCTAGTCAAGAAGGGTGGGAAGAAATATTGCGTATCCACCTTACTGAGAAACCTATGTTTACTCCTTATTGTGTACTCACCTTTTATCAAGAATCTATTCTTCTCTTTCCTTATAAAATATATCTATCAAGCTCTTTTTAGTATCTTGAATTTTAACGTATCGCTGAGGTTTAACTTTTTTTAATGTCTGAACATTTTATCAATAATTAATAAATAATTAAAGTACTGAGAGCGTTTCAATTTAAATTGCATACAATTGCATACACAACAGCTTCATATAAAGTTAAAATAGTATTTTTTATGAGAGGCGTGTTTTATTGGAAAAAGCTATAGCTAGCACAGTAAAATTTCCCTCGGTAAACAACAACAACCCCAAAAGTGTCGATAAATAAGGCTGTATAAAAGTGAATATAAAAGTTGAGATAAAGTTTCGTAAAGTTGAAACTAAGGCGGCGCTGAACTAAGTTATAAACAAATATTCATTACTTGAAGGTTGGAAGCCTCTGCTTTTATGTAAGGATTTGTTCGAATTTTTAATGGCGAATAGTTTTGACATTAAGTGGCATGTCTGCCAACCTTCAGAAAAAATACAAAGTGAATATAAAAGTGAGTATAGCGTTTTATTGGTGCTTGCATTGCTGCGCTAGCTATAAATACCAATAAAACGCACCTGAGCTTACAATTTTGAATTCATCAGTTAATTTTATTTAACAATCTAACAATCATTTTTAACAATTGTCGTTTTGTGGTATAGAACCTGAGAATTCCAAAATTTCCCACTTGCTCTAGACTGTGTTAATTTTTGTTAAGAAGATTGCTAACTTTTATTTGGTGGTACAGAAAGCATTGTTAATAATTGTTAAAATTTGCTTCTTTAATTAAACTTATTGTTTTGTGGTACAGAACTCTCGTGTATTTTCTTTAAATTATTTAACAATCTTTATAGGAAATTTAACTTGTTAAATGCTAACGCATAAATCTTTGTGGTACAGAAATGTATTTTCTTGATAAAGGAGAATAGGACAAAACGGTCTACAAGACCAATAACGACGAGACATATGTCGTTGGAAAGGTATTTTTATGTACTACAATAGTTACTATGGACGCTTACTTCCAATCGCTGTGTGAAAAAAGTTATTCGCAAAATAGAATTGTGTTCTGGTGCATTCTAGTACGAATAAAATATATTTAGTATGGGCAAAATTTATAAAAACTGATTTATCCAATAACGACAATATATAGGTCATTGGAAAGGTATTTTTATTACCTACAATATCTTCCATAGCAGTTGAATTCAAATCAATGTGTGAAGAAAGTTATTCGTAAACTAATGAAATAGTGTGGTTCATTTTAGTGTGAAAAAACTATTATTTTCTAGTATGGGCAAAAAACCGTGAGTTCAACTTCCACCAATAACAACGGGACATATGTCGATGGAAAGGTAACTTTATGTACTACAATAGTTAGTGAGGCAGCTTATTTCAAATCACTGTGTGAAAAAAGTTATTCGCTTATTATTACCCATGCTCCATTAATTTTATATGTACCAAAATTCCCTAAAACAGCGAATAACTTTTTCCACACAGGGATTTTATAAAAGTTGTTAGAGTAACTATTACTGTTCATAAAAATACCTTTTCAACGATATACATCTTATTGGTATTGATTAGACCAGTTTGTATACTTTCTTTCCACACTAAAATGCACTAAAACAAAACCTAGGTTAGCGAATAACTTTTTTCACACAGGGATTTGAAATGAGCTGCCATAGTGACTATTGTAGGGCATGAAATTACCTTTCCAACGACATACGTTTCGTTGTTATTGGTTCCTAGACCACCTACCATACATTTTTGCCGATTGTCCTTTGTATGTTAAGAATTTACTTGTTAGAAAGTAAGATTGTTATTTTGTGGAACAGGCCCCAGGTCTTTTATATTTTAATACTTCCAGTCCATTTAACTAAAAACAAATAGTTTTCAAACACCTGCTGTAGTACCTGGTACCTTTTTAACGGAATTTAGAAATACAAATATTAGGGAAAAATCTCCATACATATTTCACTGTTTCTTTTCAAATACAAACAAAAAATGTGTTTCCTGTTGAGCAATACGTCTGCCTATTTGACATAATAAGTAGTATAGTTTTTATTAATTATAAAAATATTAGCAGATACATGGTGACGTCAATTGTTTTTAACGAATTTTTGAAAAAAGGTCCTAAAAATCTCTATAAAAATTCTGCTGTAATTAAAAACTTAAAAAAAAAAGTTTTTACTGAAGGAATATGTTTGTCTCTTTGATATGATAGTTCTAATAGTTTTATTTATTTAAAAAAATTAAGTGCAGATACTTGGTGCATTACCCAAACTTGTAAACTTGCCTCTCTGATATATAGCATTCGCACATTAAATTAACCAAATCGCAAATAGGTTTAACCTAAACGCAAATAAGTTTCACCCAAGCGCAAATCGATTTAACCCAAACGGAAATAGAACTAACCCAATCGCAATTCGAATTAAACAAAACGCAAATAGAGTTAAACTATTAACAAATCATTTTAACCAAAACGCAAATTGAATTAACCCGGACTCAACTTGTTGTTCCAGCTGTGTGGTGAAGAAATGGAAGGCTTATAACAGTAGGAAAAGTTATCCATAAGATTTTGACAAAACCCCAATTGTAAATTCAACTAGTTTTGCGCATTTTTCCAAGAACTTACCAAAAATAAAAGGTCAATCCCTTAATAATGGCTTTTTAACAATTATGGATACTACCAAAATCCATTAGACCCAAAAAGTACACCTGGAACAATAAATCAAGCTAAGGTTTATTCAATTCGCGTTTTGGTTAAAATGATTTGTTAATAGTTTAACTCTATTTGCGTTTTGTTTAATTCGAATTGCGATTGGGTTAATTCTATTTGCGTTTGGGTTAAATCTATTTGCGCTTGGGTGAAACTTATTTGCGTTTAGGTTAAACCTATTTGCGATTTGGTTAATTTAATGTGCGAATGCTATATTAATTTGTATACTCTCTCTTTTATTAGAAAAAATAATAACAATATTTCAAAGGCAAAAACAAAATGTTTTAACTTAAGCAATATGTCTGACTCTCTGGTTGATTTTTACACTCTCTTTTGTTAGAAAAAAATTATAGGAAATACCTGATGGTGCAGTACCAGGACTTTAACGGAATTTTGAAAAAAAGGCCTTTGAACAACTCCTTGCAAATTCCGCTGTATTTCAAAAGGAAACAAAAATTTAGCTTAAGCTATATATCTGCCTCTCTGATATGTTATTTTGAATACTCTCTTTTATTAGAAAAAAATTAAAGCCGACACCTGGTACAGTGCCTAAATATATTTGAAACGGAGTTTAAGAAACTGGCTATACAAATCTCAAAATAAATTGTTTTATCTAATTTCTTTAATTATTAACACTCCTCTTGAACTTGAACTAAAGTGGACCCATAATTTTTACCGTTTTTAAAATAATTTCAATTTGCTAGTCGTCAGTCGTGTCCGACCAAATAATAATTTATTGTTTTTAATAACCCCGACAGAAGAACCGTGCCTTTTGAAAAAAATGTCCGCCTTTTTTTCAAAATTCCGTTATAAATGTACACAGATACTATATACTAGGTGTCTGCTATAATTTTGTTCTAACAAAAGAGATTATCAGTATTCACATATCAGAGAGAGGCAGACATATTGCTCAAGTTAAATATTTTGTTCTTGCTTTTGAAATACAGCGGAACTTGTTTATAGTTTCCCAAAGACCTTTTTTTCAAATTTCCGTTTAGGTTCTAAATCTGCTGCTATAATCTTTTTTTTCTAACAAAAGAGAGAATCGATATTTACATTTCAGGGACGCAGACATATTGCTTTAATTAAAACATTTTTATTTTGCTTTTGAAATACAGCGGAGTTTTTATGGAGTTTTCCAAAGACCTTTTTTTAAAATTCCGTTATAAATACAGGTACTGCACCAGGTGCCTGTTATTATTGTTTCTAATAAAAGAGAGTATAAAAATTAATAGATCAGAGAGGCAGACGTATTGCTTTAGTCAAAAAATATTGCTTTTGAAATATATCAGAATTTTAATAGAAATTTTTAAAACTTATTTTTATTAAACTCCGTTACAAATTTGGGTAATGCACTAAGTATCTGCACATAATTTTTTTGAATAAATAAAACTATTAGAACTATTACATATATAGCATTCGCACATTAAATTAACCAAATCGCAAATTGGTTTAACCTAAACGCAAATAAGTTTCACCCAAGCGCAAATCGATTTAACCCAAACGCAAATAGAATTAACCCAATCGCAATTCGAATTAAACAAAACGCAAATAGAGTTAAACTATTACAAATTATTTTAACCAAAACGCGAATTGAATAAACCTTAGCTTGATTTATAGTTCCAGGTGTACTTTTTGGGTCTAATGGATTTTGGTACTATCCATAATTGTTAAAAAGCCATTATTAAGGGATTGGCCTTTTATTTTAATGCGCAAAACTAGTTGAATTTACAATTGGGGTTTTGTCAAAATCTTATGGTAAACTTTTCCTACTGTTATAAGCCTTCCATTTCTTCACCACACAGCTGGAACAACAAGTTGAGTCCGGGTTAATTCAATTTGCGTTTTGGTTAAAATGATTTGTTAATAGTTTAACTCTATTTGCGTTTTGTTTAATTCGAATTGCGATTGGGTTAATTCTATTTGCGTTTGGGTTAAATCTATTTGCGCTTGGGTGAAACTTATTTGCGTTTAGGTTAAACCTATTTGCGATTTGGTTACTTTATTGTGCGAATGCTATATCAAAGAAACAAACATATTCCTTCAGTAATAACTTTTTTTTTAGTTTTTAAATAAGTACAGCAGAATTTTTATAGAGATTTGTAAGGCCTTTTTTCAAAATTTCGTTAAAAAACAATTAACGTCACCATTTATCTGCTAATATTTTTATAATTAATAAAAACTATACTACTTATTATGTCAAATAGGCAGACGTATTGCTCAACAGGAAACATATTTTTTTTGTATTTGAAAAAAAAACAGTGATGTATGGAGATTTTTCCCTAATATTTGTATTTCAAAATTCCGTTAAAAAGGTACCAGGTACTACAGCAGGTGTTTGACAACTACTTTTTTTTTAGTTAAATAGACTGTTAGTATATATTAAAAAATAAAATACCTGAACGTTTTCCTTCAAGAAAAAGTGCTTTTTTGTACCTATGAAAAAAAGATATTTTAGGAATTTTTATAGACCTTTCTTTTCACCTAGAGGTACTACGCCCTATGTCTGCCTTTACTATTTTTGAATAGCAAAAACTATGTAGTCTTACATATCAAAGAGGCAGACGTACTACTATCAAGTTTTCGAGGTCGATTGTTTCGACTTTTGTGATCCCACCGCTCCCAGAGGCACTATGACTTTGGATTAGGAATGCCCATTCCATGCTCAGGAGGTCTCGTCTAGGACAATACCTCCACTTATTATGAATCGTGAATGAGCCTGCCGATAAGATATGCAGCGAAGAAGAGATTGGCATTTATACTTTTCCAGTATTGTCATTTTTATTCAAATATAAAAGAAAATACCTGCCTTCTCATGAAAAATTTGCAAAATGGATTTGTTGAGTTTTGCAAAAATGGTCCTCAATTGATAATCCGGTAGAGTATTGCACATTTTGGAAATTAATTACCCGTGTTTTTTTTGGGATTTTATATATAGTAATAGTACAGTGAGAAATTGCCAATAAAACGCACCGGCAGCTGCCTATATTTTGGTATTTCAAATATGGTACCCCTGAATAACTGTCGCAACACAAAAATGTGAATTTTATGAAAGTTAAAAGTAGAAATAAACCAAAACTATTAACAAAAACTAATTTATGTTGACGGAACATATGAATTATAACTATATATTTATATATTCTATGATTTAAATTGAATGTTTGTGTCCCTTTCTTCTTTGTTTCCCATTTAAAATAGAAAAAAGGTGTAGGGGTTTGTTGGTAGACTATGGTCAAAGTAAAAAAGTCGTCATTTAGTCTGCTATTTTACGAGGACTTTTTAGTCAATTTTTTTTCGAAATTAAATGAGTGCGAGGTCAGATATTTTTTATTATCACTTACGTTAAAAAGCTGCGAATAGCGAACTGCGAGTTGCATGAGTAATTTGTTTGATTGTCAAAAGATGCGAATTGCCATAAAATATAAACCCAGTAAAATGGATGCTAAAAAAATGTGAAGTTAAATTCGAACGAATTTTTCATTCGCTACTCTGTGGAATGCGTCCTGGGGCCCAATTCCGCAGGAGTGTTTTGTGCACAAAAATTCGTGTAGGTACATAGGATTTTTGCGATTCCGCAAGAGTGAGTTTTAAGTTTTTGACAGATAACGCATGCACAATCAGTCAACTTTATTCACACTTGTTTTCGGTGTGAATAGAACGTGTACACAGAAAATCATTCACCCTTGCGGAATTGGGTCCCTGATATTGTGGATTACGATTTTATGTTTGACAGTTCGCAGAATATATCTTGATGGTCACCTTTATAGTATATAAAAATGCTAAATTTTACAATTTGCACTATTTTAACAACCATGCGCCTATGATAGACCCTATTTAGACTGTGATTGCTACGCCCCTTGCGGATGAGTTTATGGGTCAGATTTTATCCTCACTGAGTTCAACTACAAAACCATCGTCATGACGAATCCAAAAGTAACAATCTAAATAGGGCCAAATCACTCAACATAACTCTACTCTACGAACATAGCCTTCGGGAGTTCGAGATACAAAAATTATCAATCGTACCAATAACGAAACCCAAAAATTCTTTTTAGTCTAGTTCGATACTCGAACAAACGTCAAAATTTTATCGGCAGTGATCGTACTGTCGATATTAGGTGTGTTTTATTGGAAAAGCTATCCGCAGCACAGTGAAATTTTATATGCATTACAAAAACAGCATCGCCAGCAAAATCGCTGCCGATAAAAGTTAAAGTAGAGTCCCGCTGCCGATAAACTTTTGACGTTTGTTCGAGTATCGAACTCAATTGAATAGGATTTTTGTGTGTCTTCATTGGTACGACTGGTACTTTTATGTGTCTCGAATTCTCGATGGCTATGTTCGTAGAGTAGAATTGTGTTCAATGAATGGCCCTGTTTAGACTGTAACTTTTCACTTCGTAAGACCATGTTTTTGTAGAAGAAATCGGTGAAGAGAAAATTTCACCCATAAATTTACGTCATGGTGGCGTAGTGAGCAATTACAGTCTAAACAGGGTCGTTTGTAAGTGCATGGTTGTTTTGTTTTACCTTTTCGACAAAATGAAAAAATGATCCTATCCTGTGCCATGCTAAAAAAAAACGCTGCCTTAAATTAGTTTAAAGTGCAAAATTTAGCATTTTTATTTATAAGTGACAAACAAGATATATTCTGCCGACTGTCAAACGATAATTCGCAAACCACAACATCAAGACGCATTTCACAAAGCATTTTTCTTCACATTTTCTTCTACAGGCAACCAAACAAATTACTCAAGGGAATGGAAGGTCAAAATTCACGATCATTCCCATTTCAAAATTCACTATTCGCAGCTCATATGAAAAGCTCTTTTTGTAAACCTTTGGTCTATAGGGACCAGTTTGTATAGACATGGTTCAAATTTTGATCCGATGCTGCTTTTGGTGGAAAGGCTACTTGTATAAACGTGGTTCAAGCTTTGATGCGTGGTTCAATTATTTTAGCTCACTGATTTCGGCAGTTTAACTGAGTTTCAACAAGGGTCAAGCTTGAAATTGTTATTACAACATACTTGAACCTTGGAATAATCCACGCACTTCAGTAGATCCGATAAAATCGATGAGTCACAAATGCTGAACCATAGATCAAATTTTGAACCAGTTAGTACAGCTGAAACTAACTGAAGTTCAAGGAAGGTTAAGGCTTATTTGGCTACTAATGTACTCAGTTAATCCGGTAAAATTGGTGAGTTAAAAAATTTCCATTGGAAAACTAGGTAAATGCATTAAAATTAGCCATACAATCATGTCCTTACTGTAATTTATAAAATTATCGCTAATATCATCTACTCCATGTGTATTGAGTCTGTTATTATACGACGACTTTTGAGTCATGATTTTTTTCAAAATTAAATGAGGGCAATTGAGAAAAAAAAATTTGATTTCACTTCCACAATACTAAATTTCGAAAAATCTCAACTAAAAAGTCTTCGTGTAATAGCAGACTAAATCATGACTTTTTTACTTTGACCATAGTCTACCAACACACCCCTACCCCTTTTCTTTTCGTTTAAGCTGCAAAATCAATTTTCGTATCTGAAAATGGCAAATAAAGAAAAAAGGGACACAAACATTTGATTGAAAACATTAATTATATAAATATATAGTTATATTTCCCATTTAACTTGCAAATATGTTAGTTTTTGTTAATAATTTTGGTTTATTTCTACTTTTAACTTTCACTAAATTCACTTTTGTGTCGTGACAGCTGTTCAGGCGTACCATATTGCAAATACAAAAATATAGGCCGCTGCGGATGCGTTTTTATGGAAATTTCTCACTGTACTATATATAAAATCCCAAAAAAACACGCATATTGTTTTTGTTATTCGTGTAAAATCTTACTGTACTACGGATAGCTTTTCCAACAAAAAACATGGGTATTATTAGTCTCTCTAAATTGAAATGAAACAGAATGATGTCATAATTGTTCTGTCCCAGTAATAGTCCAGGAAAAATATAGAAAAAAAAAGGTCAAACTGCGGAAAAAATCCAAGTGAAGGTTTTTAAATGCAATAATCTTGATTTCGGTGTAAGGAATACTCACCTAAAAGTCCATTGACAAATCGTGTGCGCATTAGAAGTTATTCCAGGTCAAATGTCAAAAAAATTGGTTTTTCGCTTATAACTTTTAAACGGTAAATGTTATCAAAAAGTACTTCATACAAACCTTGTAGATCATATAATTTTCTATAAGAAATGTTTACGCCCCTTGTTTTCTCCGACTGATCGCTTAGGAGATATCGCCATTTACAAAAAACGTTATTTGACGAAAATGTCTGTTTTTCGCCTGTAACACATGAACGGTGATTGCTATCGAAAACAACTGTTGTACCTGGGCGAAACGCAATATATGGAGTAGAGCTCACTTAAACTTCCTTATTTGAACTTAATTCATTCGCTCCACTAAACCAGAAGAATATTATTTTTAATTTTCTTTAAAATCATAAATGTAAAAAGCCTGAGCACTGGCATTTGTTTTCTAGGTGTCTGAATTTAAACAAATTCCCCTGGATAAATAGAATTCACAGTGTATTCATGCTGTGATTTCTATATGAGTCGGTAAACATCGACCAAAATTTGCGTCTTAGAAGGGTACAACAGCATCTAACTGATGAGCCCAACTGTTGTACCTGGGCGAAACGCAATATATGGAGTAGAGCTCACTTAAACTTCCTTATTTGAACTTAATTCATTCGCTCCACTAAACCAGAAGAATATTATTTTTAATTTTCTTTAAAATCATAAATGTAAAAAGCCTGAGCACTGGCATTTGTTTTCTAGGTGTCTGAATTTAAACAAATTCCCCTGGATAAATAGAATTCACAGTGTATTCATGCTGTGATTTCTATATGAGTCGGTAAACATCGACCAAAATTTGCGTCTTAGAAGGGTACAACAGCATCTAACTGATGAGCCCAACTGTTGTACCTGGGCGAAACGCAATATATGGAGTAGAGCTCACTTAAACTTCCTTATTTGAACTTAATTCATTCGCTCCACTAAACCAGAAGAATATTATTTTTAATTTTCTTTAAAATCATAAATGTAAAAAGCCTGAGCACTGGCATTTGTTTTCTAGGTGTCTGAATTTAAACAAATTCCCCTGGATAAATAGAATTCACAGTGTATTCATGCTGTGATTTCTATATGAGTCGGTAAACATCGACCAAAATTTGCGTCTTAGAAGGGTACAACAGCATCTAACTGATGAGCCCAACTGTTGTACCTGGGCGAAACGCAATATATGGAGTAGAGCTCACTTAAACTTCCTTATTTGAACTTAATTCATTCGCTCCACTAAACCAGAAGAATATTATTTTTAATTTTCTTTAAAATCATAAATGTAAAAAGCCTGAGCACTGGCATTTGTTTTCTAGGTGTCTGAATTTAAACAAATTCCCCTGGATAAATAGAATTCACAGTGTATTCATGCTGTGATTTCTATATGAGTCGGTAAACATCGACCAAAATTTGCGTCTTAGAAGGGTACAACAGCATCTAACTGATGAGCCCAACTGTTGTACCTGGGCGAAACGCAATATATGGAGTAGAGCTCACTTAAACTTCCTTATTTGAACTTAATTCATTCGCTCCACTAAACCAGAAGAATATTATTTTTAATTTTCTTTAAAATCATAAATGTAAAAAGCCTGAGCACTGGCATTTGTTTTCTAGGTGTCTGAATTTAAACAAATTCCCCTGGATAAATAGAATTCACAGTGTATTCATGCTGTGATTTCTATATGAGTCGGTAAACATCGACCAAAATTTGCGTCTTAGAAGGGTACAACAGCATCTAACTGATGAGCCCAACTGTTGTACCTGGGCGAAACGCAATATATGGAGTAGAGCTCACTTAAACTTCCTTAATCGAAAACAACTTCATACAAAGTTCTTACACTATTGAATTCTCTACAAGAAAATATAAATTCTTTTTTCTACGAATGATAGTTCCAAGGATATCACTATATTAAAAACTTCGTCAAAAGTTACAAAATCTGGTTTTTTGCTTCTTACTCTCAGATGGCGAAGTTATCAAAGATAAATTTATACCTGCTTTATGTGTTATATTGTGTACAAAAACTTTTGTTCAACTTAGTACTTCAAAAAGGTGAAAAGTTCAAAATATGGGTTTTTCGCCTACAACTTTTAAACAACAAATTTTATCAAAAAATTTTGTACACAATTTACAGATTATATGAATTTCTACAAGAAAACATTTTCATATTTGTTGTACAATAAATTGATCATTTAAATCATATTACTATTTCTAAAATTGGTCAAAATTCAAAAATATCGGTTTTTACGTCTTTTCGCTTAAATGACGAAGTTGTCGAAAAAAATGTATGCTCATTGTTAAGATAGTCATATTTCCAACAAGAAGTATCATTATAACTTTTTTGATAAAAGTGCTCAGTTACGAGATATTCCTGTTTTAAAAATGTTCGAACTTCGAAAATACAAGTTTTTCGGTGTAGTAGTAAATAAACTAGTAGTTAACTAATTTTATTTTATCATCCTTAGATTTCTTGGACGCTTGGAAGGGAGGGGCAATTTAATAAAATATTTGCATAAAATAGAAAAAAAACTAATTAAAAAACAATGGCAATACTTACAGTAAAGTTTTGTAGTTTTTTGAAAAGCCAAAAGTCCATTCTTATGGCTTGTTTTTAAATTAAGGTTTTCGATGAACATTTTTGGCAACAAATTGTTTCCAACTCAACATTTTGAAGAATTATTATTTTTTTTTTAAATTATAGGTTTGAAAATAGATTTTCCTGAAATTGTTTATTCAAAGAACTTTATTTATTAATCAACTATTAAAATGGAGATTCTGGCTTTCCAAAAAGCTACAAAACATTACTGCAAGTGTTGCAGTTGTTTTTTAATTAATTTTTTTCTATTTTATGCAATTATTTTACTGCATGCTCTGAGTTTTTCAGCAGATTTTACACGAATTTTCAAAAAAAAGGGAAATTTAATTTACCCCTACAGCGACTATGGGGGATGAATATAAAAAACTTAAGAAATTAGGGAATTTTTTTTCTTCATTTAGAGCTGATTTACCCTGAGGCCACACGAGCCAGTACTGGCTAGCCTACGTCACAGCATATACACGAATAGGAATTTGACAGTTAGTCTGTGTAGCCAACTGGCTATAGCCAGTACTGACTCGTGTGGCCTCAGGGTAGGCCCATTCAAAAATAATAAAACTCATTGTATAACTTTGTGTTGCATGAAGTTTTTCAGAACAGTTTAAAACAATATTTCCTGCACCTTCTTTTGAAGCAAGTGAGTGAGAAATGTCAAAGTATCAGCTGATTTGTTTGTTCGAGATAATAGTTAGCTTAAATTTATCACAAAAGTACTTTTCTTATATCTTTGGACCGCCCAATTATAAATTTTAAAATTTGTTTGCTAATGTCATTAATATTGGATAATAGCTGCATTTTATTAGCTGCGTTTTATTATCTCTGGGTCTGGGTCGAGGTTATCTTTTAACATGTATTACAAAAACAACATGGGATCTAGGTTTCTATCGAGGTTAATTTCAATAACCCAGATAGAGGTTTTCACTCTGGCCGGCAGAGGGCTATTTACCATTGTGAATAGATGTCAGCGATTTGTCAGCAGTATAAGGAATAGAGAGGAAAAGAGACAAGTGCTTACATGAAAAACAAATAAACATAAGAAAAAAAGAGACTGATATACAGCACTGCTTTTGCACTAACCCACATCGTTTTATTTTCACAAGGTGAACCATATGGGTTATGAGCGATAATAAAACGCGGCTAATAGCTGCATTTTATTATCTCTGGGTCTGGGCCGAGGTTATCTTTTAACATGCATTACAAAAACAACATGGTTTTCTATCGAGGTTAATTTCAATAACCCAGATAGAGGTTTTCACTCTGACCGGCAGAGGGCTATTTACCATTGTGAATGAAGTCAGCGATTTGTCAGCAGTATTAAGCGTGGTACACATTAGGTTTGTTCCGTGGATTCTTCGCACTGTTTCGGACTAAATGTCAAATTTTGACATTCTTCTCTCAGAGAGGAGAAAAACTGTCAAAATGTGTGGAACGGCTTGGGCACTAGTTTGCACTTATTTGGATTAAACGTCAAACGACATACTCGGCTAGAGTTGCCGTACATTAATCATAAATCTCAAAAAACATTTTCAAGAATAACAACTCAAAAAATAAAAGTTAATAAAAATTTCAAGTTTATTAAAATAAAGAACAAAAAATATTTATAAATTGCCTTAGTTTGAAGGAAAAATTTGTGATTTTTAAATGGAGTTGTAATATGATTCATCAAACTCCTGGCGTGAATATTAATGAAACAAACGAATTTCTGCATTACAAAAATAAGAGCACCACAAACCAAAATGGAGTCTTGTTTCATATCTTTTACAATTCAACTATGCCTACCTTTTCATCTTTCATAATTATGCTGCATTCAGTAGCTTCGCTTTCTCTCTTTTAAGCAAAAATTCAATGGTTTTTTGCTTTTTTTTCACGATGTGTGACGTCATAATCATCTCTGATTTTGTTCGGATAATAGCAAAAAAATAAAAAGGGTATTCATACAACAGCGTAAAGTCGTCGTAAACGTTGTAAACTTTTAAACTTCGTAATTCTGTCACAATTTGTATGGAAAATTTGACAGATTTACGAAGTTTATAACTTTACGATGTTTACGACGAGCTTACACTGTTGCATGAATACCCTTAAAGTATTTTGTTTGCTCCTTTAAAACCAATCGTTTGATAAATAATTAAAGTTGGTAAAAAAAGATTGTGACGTCACAAAAACCCAAGATTGTGAATTGAGTATACATTGGCGTAGGAAGGAATTTTGTCTAAGGTGGGCAACCAGTCCAAATCAAAACAATTTTTCGGTGCAAATGATTTCTCAATAACTAATAATTAACTTCCGAATTTGTTCAAAAGAGATCTAATGAATGAAGCCGAAAACGAAGTCAACAGTGAAGGAAATCAACAATCATTAGAAGTTCTACCAAACTCAACTCTGCAACAATGTCTTACGATGCATCTATATTAGTTGAAATGAAATACATGGTTTTGGGTAAAATTAGTTCTCAACCAAGTTTTTAGAATATGTATAATAGAATATTTTCAAGTCGCCCTTTGAAGTTGACATATGTATACCAATGTTATCCATCATCTTAATCGAAAAAAAGAGTTATACGGTCGTATTTATAAACTTTGATAGCTGCCCTACTCCAAAAAGTTCTTTAAAAACTTTGTTCACACTTGTCCTAAGGTTATCTTACTTGGACAACGGCATCGGTTTACTAATATTTGTAGAACTTTGCATTTTATTTAATCAAACAAAGCATATTTCAAGCTCTTAACAACTTTTAGAAACTGTCTAACTACTCAACCGTCTAACAAATTTAAATTCAGAGTATAAACCTTATTCAATTTGATTTTACTTTGAAAAAGAGCATGTCTTTTGAGTAATTTATTGAAATGAAAAATAAATTGTTCACTTAAACTTTGATCGCATTTTGAAAAGAAACTTCAAAATATGAATTTAAATACTAGACCATTAAAAACAAATAAAAGCTTCATTAATAAATAAAAAAAAAAAACCTTAATTAAAAATCTACCTGGGGGCGTGTTTTATTGGAAAAAACTATAGTTAGCACAGTAAAATTTCCCTCGGTAAACAACAACAACCCCAAAAGTGTCGATAAATAAGGCAGTATAAAAGTGAATATAAAAGTTGAGATAAAGTTTCGTAAAGTTGAAACCAAGGCGGCGCTGAACTAAATTTTAAACAATATTCATTACTTGAAATAGTTTTGACATTAAGTGGCATGTCTGCCAACCTTCAGAAAAAATACAAAGTGAACATAAAAGTGAGTATAGCGTTTTATTGGTGCTTGCGTTACTGCGCTAGCTATAAATACCAATAAAATGCGCCTTGGGTACAAATTATAATATTTATTCTTCAACAATCTTCGGTTTCGATATGGGAATGGGTTGCCAAATCAAGTGTTTTGTTTTTGCGACAACTGTTGCTGGAAAGTAAACTTGTTTTTTCCTGACGTCTCCTTTTTATTTCAAAACAAATTCAAAAATCATTCCTAAATGTTTCAATGGTATGGACTGTACTGTCTGTAGAGTGTAGGCACTGGCATAGAAAAAGTGTATTTTGATCCAAATGTCACCCAATTGCCCTAAAATCGTCTTTTTCCGGAACAGTAAAAAAAAAACTTAAAATTTCTCATTTTGTAGAGGTATCGAAACCGAACCGTAAGCTTTAGTTTTAAACAAACCAATCGAAATACATTTCGGTTCATGTTCCAAATTTGTCAGATACATATAGCGATTTATCGTCAAACAGATGAAATTTCATTTTGTGGCATGAAAATCGATTTGGCGATGTACACAAAACAGGCAATATTTTTAGCTTTTGGTGATTTTAATTTTTTGAAATCTTTATACATATTTTTTCCCAAGTTATTACTTAAACTTAACATTCGTTTATAATTTGCTTGATGATGGAGCCAGGCGCGGATCCAGGATATCGTTCAGGGGGGGGCAATTTCCATAAGTTTCCAAAATCTTGATGAGGTCTATAGAAAATTTGAGTACACTTCATACCGCTGTACATGCCTGGTAATTCAAAGCATGTGAGTTGATGAGTTTGAAATTTGAAGAAAGCAATTAACTCTTACATAACTGCCACAGTGTCTCGAAAAGAGGGTACTTTGAACTTTGTGAAATGAAGTTTTGCAGTTTGTATAGCATGGTATCTTTACAGCGTTGTTGAGTTCCCTCTGGAACTGCGTAATTCTACAATATTATGCTCGGAAAACATAATGAGACAGTGATATGCTTCTATTCAGACACATGACGTTCGAGTACGAGTGAAATTTCCAGCCTCTATTTTAGCTGGGACAACCTAAACTAGCCTTGCCGGTTAAAGGCCGTTTTTGAGAACGTCATCAGCGTCTAATTTTGCAGAATGTTATCAAAACGCAAACTACAAGAGTCTTCTGTTCAAAAAGGCAAATACAAGTTTAGCTGCATAAGCATTGTGTTCGATAATGCAGTTTGCTAAAGTCACATCTTCGAAAACATCATCTGCGGTGCAATTCTGCAGTTAAAAGATCAAATTGGCAACAAAAATATTGAGAAGCCGGCGAACGTGTTGACAAACGTCAAAAGCGTTTGCAACAAATTGGAAGAGCTTGATAAAAAAAGATTTATTTTGTGCAAACAAAACCATTGCATTAATTTGAAAATAGCAGTAAGCTTAACTAAAATTATAGATCAAAACCGAGATGAATCTTTCTGACATTTAAATAAAACACAATGATCATAGTGAAAAATACAAAGAAAAAAACACTCTTTTCACTTCATTTACGATATACAAAGCCTTCGTTAAATTTTAATATAGGTAAATGTTTGATATAAGCTCAAAACATAGACTGGTTCGACACAAAGCAATATGCGCGTCGAAAAATGGCGATCATTTGACAATCGACACAAAGCAATATGCGCGTCGAAAAATGGCGATCATTTGACAGTCGAATTGACGAAACAACTATCATTTCCTTAGGTGTAAAAGTTCCATCCAACTTCTCTTCCGCAGTGACGGCTGTAGTCATTTCCTGGTTTCTCTCCAATCTTCTTCGTTGGATTCGTACTCTTCGGCAGTTTAATGATGTGGAACACGGAAGTTCCTAAAACGCATCCAAAAAATCGAAAAAATCCTCAGAAGTACTTACATACATCAAAAACGTATCTTATGGTTAAAACAGATGTGCAGCGCAGCACGCCTGCACGTATCGCTGCGTATAGCGCCAAACTTGAAGAAGTTCTCGAGAATAAAACTCAAAAGTGAACACAGACACAGTCATGAAATAAGCTCACCAGAGGAGCTAACAGATATCCGAGAATCGCTCTCGAGAGTTTTCTATCTCTATCTAACTCTATCACCCTTTTAGCGTGATTTTTTATATTTCTCAATAACTTTTATACACAAATGGAGTTTTATTATTTTAACTTTAATAAGATATCTTTATCCTGTAGATCCGAGCATTTGAAGCAAAGTTAGACATTTTTGAAATTAATTAAATCGACGTATTTTAAAGATTTAATTTTTTTTAATTAAAATTTAATTTAAGATTGAAAATTTAGACACATGTAAGTGCCCCTGCCGCCTCTCCCGTTACATTTAACTATAAAAAACCACTAACAAATTTGTAGAGGGGGTGGAAAAATAACTTTTTAAAACGTTGTTTTTCAAGCTATGAAATTTTTCATTCAAAGCATTTTGAAAAGTGAAAATGAAATCGATTTGGGATTCAACCTGCTCCCTAGTATGAAACAAATTGCTTTTCTCATAAAATGTTATACAGCAATGTAGCCTGACATTTATCTTTTAATTAAAGACCTTAACTTTGAAGATCGAGATCTAAAACCGAAGTTATAAGCTTTCCAATCAGTTGATTTGAAGACTATTTGTGCATAGCGGAACTTTTCTTAACTGAACCAGGTCAGCCAGTGGCCAACGAACAACCACTCATTGCTGCAACGCTGCGCTGCCAAGAAAATTTGTATAAAAGTTAAACAAAATAACCTTGTTTTGATCACATTTTATAAAATTCATATTTTATGCTTCGTTCGTTCTTGCCCAGGGGGGGGCAATTGCACCCATTGCCCCCCCCCCCTGTATCCGCGCCTGGATGGAGCCATCATAGTACTAAATATGAACGCACCCCAAAACTGAGAAACGATTTCTTTCTTATTCCTAATTTAATTTTAATAGATTTTTGAATTCGGTTATTTTAAATTTTGCGATTTCTTGGCGATTGGTGATTCCGCTTTTTAAACCTGAGAGCCTACTTCATCTTCAAGGTTCAAGCTCACTCGGTTTGAGACAAATTTAATTCGGTTTAACTAGGTTTGTCCTAGACTCGGGTTAATAAACTGAGTTGAGCCCTCCGCACAGTGATGCATTGTGTAAATACAAACAAAATTAAGGTGGGCAAAAATTACTTTTATGTGACTGCTAATTGTAACCGTATAGGGGAAATTTAAATGTTGGTGTCTGAAATTTCATTCACAGTTGTTCAATTTTGCTTCTTGGGTGGGTTGTAGAACCAGAAGAGTTTAACTGTCGATTTTTCTAAGGTGGGCAGTTCATTTTTTAAGGTGGGCACTGCCCACCTCCGCTCCCCCCTTCCTACGCCTATGTGAGTATATAAAATGAGCATACTTACTTTAGCCCTGTTTTTTAGTGCATTTTTATCTTCGCTTAAAAAAGCAGCGTGTTAAATACATACACGGTGGTAAATAATAATGCTTAAGACTCTTCTATTTTAAAGAAATAATACTGAAATATACAAGAAATACTTAATTGCCAATAAGTACCTACTACTAATGTTTTCTTTCAAACAGTTTTGCTAAGTGCAATAATTTTATGAATATCATTTGATTATTTTAAAGAAAAACAAAATTAAAAAATATACACACTTATTAAAATGAAAATAATAATAGAAGTAAAAGTTGCACTTGGGTAACCCTTAATAAAGGTTTGGTTTTTTTTAATTTGAATGCAACAAACGTCTAAATTACGTCAACTTGGCATATTTGACAGCTAGTACAAAACAGCCACCAGAAATTTCTCGGACCAAATCTGGCACGGAGGGGAAATTTTATGACAGCTCTCTTTGGTCCGAAACAGTACAAATTTTCAAGTGTGGAACGACTTCGCACTAAATCTGGCGGTTTCAAACTGTTTGAAAGTCGGCAAGGAACACACCTATTATCAAACCTGAGTGTCAGCCATGTTGGATCACAGTACACATATCTAAGGTATTATCTTGCGCATGTGGTCCGAAATGAGAACTGTCAAAGAAATTCAAGATGGCAGCCTTACGTGACCTCTTCCACTGTATTACAACAACAACGAAGAAAACAAACACAAAAGGATAATTTAAATAACACTAAAAAAATGTTAATAAACACTAAAAAGCTTGAAATAATTGTATTTGTATTTAAATAAGTAGCAAATGAACACATAACACACAACAAATTTTGATGTTTAACTAGTCGGGGTCACGTAGAGTCGCCATTTTTCACTGATTTTGATGGATGCGCAGAACTGAACAAAAATGAAAACGCTAATGATATTACCTTCAATATGTGTAGTGTGATGTTGGATATCAATCCGAACTGACAATGTGTACACGCTGAATGATGGTTTGACACTCGGAACTGCCTGCTCACAAAATTTTTTGATACTGCGTGACAACCCTCGGTTTGTTGGGTGGTTGCTCGATGATGTGTACAGAATTTCATTCATGAGCCGTCATTCAAGGAACAAAACAAGAATTTTTATAGCGAATCAGTGGAAAAAGTGCAAACAAAATAAGAAAAAGCTCGTGTGTGTTATGTAAAAAAGGAATCAACACGATTCGTTGCGGAAATAGCATCAAAATAAAAAGAAACAATTTTCTGAGAGTAGTGGAATTTCCTTGCCTGACGCCCAACATAACTGATAAGTGTGTACTTACGCGAAACTCTTCACGCAGGTTTGATATCCAACACGCGTGACACTCAGGTTTGATAATGTGTATCACGGTTTAGGAATAGAGAGGAAAAGAGTCAGGTGTTAACATGAAAAACAAATAAACATAAGAAACAAAGAGACCGATATACAGCACTGTTTTTGCACTAACCCGCATCGTTTTATTTTCAAGAGGTGAACCATATGGGTTATGAGCGATAATAAAACGCGGCTAGTAATACCTTTGGAGCTTATAAGCTTGTGGTATCAAATAAAAAAGGATGTGAAAGTGAGCAGCATTATAAGCTTTTAGTTATTTTTTTTTTGTGATTTAAGAGTGAAGTCCGTTTGTTTTTATTATCAACACTCAAATTTTCGTCGGTAATATCGTATTGAATCTTAAAGATAAAATATTTTTAAACAAAAATTCCCACAGAAAGGGATTTTTCTCTTTTACCACCAGCACTGTAATAGCCATTCCACACTATCCCACTGAGTATTAACACATGTCAAAAAAAGTGAAGAAATCATGTATAATAGTGTGGAAACAAAATATGAAATTTCATCACACACAACTTGACAGCGCATCCGACACGATTTGACATGTATTAATACATGAAAATATTTAGGATCGGTTCTAAAACCATCACACTTTCTATCCCACTTGGGCGTTTGAGGTTATGGTAAAACTGATTTTTGATGCAAGTGTGGAAGGAAAATATGAAAGTCAGTTACATCACACAAATTTGGCAGTCGTATGAAATTTCTTCCCACTTTATTCTGACATGTGTTTATACTTTGTGGGGTAGTGTAGAGGCACTTTAAGTCTTCAGTATTAGACCCTGTTTAGATTTGTTGGTTTCACTACGTAGTGAAAAGTCATGTCGTGTATACACTTTGTAGTTTTCACACAAATGTATTTCTGCATGCTCATGGAATATTTGCAAATTGGAACATTTGATTATGGACACCGTATGAGTATTTCTGCTCTCGATCTTATCCACCCATATATCTAGGTAGAGAATTAGGTACCTTTCTGTTGGACGCACAAGCGAAAATGAACAGAATGGAATGAAATGGACCATTTTGGCTATGAAACGTGACTGCTCACTCAAATTTTTATATTTTCTTCTTGACTAACCCCTCCCTTTTTACCTCACCGATTTCACCAACGAACTGTCGTCATGCTGTAGTGAAACCAACCAATCTAAACAGGGTCTTAAGAACTGTCAAAAGTGAATAAATGTTGAGTGTAAGGCCACGATCACACGATTTGTGTATACACAAATATTTGTGCATACATTTATTGCGTATTTTTTACAAAAAGAAATACACAAACCGTCTGAACCACAAATTTCATAGCCACAAATGGCATACACAAACGATTTGTGTATCATTTGTGTATTGGATACACAAATCGAATTTATGTACATACATATAATGTTACCGTAAAAGCTGATGTATTAGTATATAACACTAGTTTACAAAATTTTGGGTCATGGTAGGGTCCTTAGAAAAAATATATTTTCTAGACTTATTTTGGGTCACTGAACACGAAAATCAACACTATTTTTTTTTTCCAAAGAAGCGTTTTCGAGATATGCGAAAAAATCATTTTCTCAGCTTTTTTCCAGATATTCCCATAAATCTCGCTAACGGCTTAGCTAATTTACATAAAATGTATATTTTCGGAATGATGTGATCTATCTCCTTGCGACGATGTACTGCTTGTATAAGTCGGACTGAAATCTTATAAGTTTAAGGCATTCAAAGTTTCAAAAACGAGTATTTTTGAAAAATTTCTAGTTTTTGGTTACTCCATATGGATAGAAAAAAAAATATTTAAAATAATTTTAAGAACTCAAGTGAAAAACAATCTTTTTAACAAAAATTTGATCTAAAGTTTTTCAAAATCGGACGATAAATGAAGAAGTTATTAAATAATTAGTGAAAGAAGGCAAATACATTTTTTTCAATAAAAGTCATATAAATGTACATTAGGGTGTCCGTTATTTACCAAAATCATTTTTTTAAATCAGAAACCCCTAAAATCAAAATTGTATGCCCTAAAATAAAGTTTTTAACCAAAAAATATTTGTCTAAGGTGATAAATCGGTGCCTCTTAGGATATTCTCTTTTCCATACAAAGGAGAGTTGGACACACCAAACTCCAAGTCCAAAAATGACGTGATATAATATATCGTTGGAAAGATATTTTTATGAACTACAATAGTTACTAAGAGAGTTCATTTCAAATCTCTATGTGAAAAAAGTTATTCGCTAGTTAAGGATAGTTTTTTTCACACCAAAATGCGCTGAAACACAATTTTGACCAGCGAATAACTTTTTTCACATAGAGATTTGAAATGAACTCTCTTAGTAACTATTGTAGTTCTTAAAAATTAAACCTCTCAAAAACTTTTCGCAACAACAACATGACTTAGAAAAATAAATAAAAGAATGGAATATTAGCTTTCAAAAAAAATTACTATTATATTCGTACGATGCACGGTTCACGAGATATATGATAAAAAGCGTTTTTAAAGATGGCGGCTGACACTCTGGCCTCCCAGTCCCACCAACTTGGATTTATACATATATATATATATATATATATATATATATTTCATCAAGAAAATCCGTTCAGGAATAAATTGCAAGAAAAAAGTACCCGGGCCTAATAAATGTTTGTACATGAAAGTACATTTTTAAATCTACTTCCATTTTTCTCAATCTACTTCCCATTTTTCTTCAAAACTACTTCGGCTTTTTTTTCGGAAGTGGTAACGCTGAAGGGGCATCCCTGTTTTACTCCCATGGTTGTTTCAAACCAGTCCGACCTTTCATCACCATTCCACACTGCCGCTATATTTCCGTCATAAAGGTTTTCTATAACTCTTCCAAACTTTGTCGATATTCCTTTGTTGTATAGCTTGTAGAACAATGCTCTTCTATCGATAGTATCGAAGGCGGCCTTAAAATCAACAAATAGAACATATAATTTCTTTTTCCTCTGCAAGAGTGTTTCTGCGATGTTTTTCAACACAAAGATGTTATCATTTGTGGAATATCCACTTCGAAAACCCGCCTGAAATTCCTTCAGAATTTTATTATTGTTCATCCAGACAGCTAGTCGATTACTCAGGATTGAGACGAACACTTTATACGACGCATTTAGAAAAGAAATTCCACGATAGTTATCAGGGTCGGATATATCTCCTTTTTTATGGATTGGGAATATTATCGCTTCCTTAAATTGATGGGGTATGATTCCAGTATCCAATATGCAATTAAAGGTATCCATAAGTTTCTTTATTAAGTTCACTGTTCCATATTTCAGAAACTCAACAGTGATTCGATCAGCTCCTGGAGCTTTTCCATCTTTGAGCTTATTAACTGTCACACGTACTTCTTCTTCAGTTATAAAAGCATCCAAAATTTCATTTGTAATAAAGGGTTTCGCATACAGCAGCATTGGTGCAACATTAATTGGGTTTAAAAGTTTTTCAAAGTGATCTTTCAAGATGACAGCAGAGAGTTTGTCACTAATTTGAAGGCATTTTCCATTTAAGGTTTTTACATTTTTCCAAAATTCTTTGGAGTCCTTACAATGGGTCAGTTGTAAGGCTTGTGATGTATAGAACATAGTTTTTTTTCTTTGGCAGATTAGTTTATATTGCCTGTTGGCTTCAATGTAAAGCGTTTTAAAACACAGATTGTTTTGTTTCCGAAAAGCTCTTAGCCATCCAAAAGATCTGATCCTAGCCATTTCGCATTCATCGTCAAACCACTTTTCGATATTTTTGGGTTTAGCAGTAGATGTTTGTCTGCAAATCGGATACGAAGATTTTATTACTCTTTCAATGTCTCCTATGCCAAGCCCTCCTTCGACTTGAAGATTCCGGTTGATATTCTCCCGATACTCCGCTGCCTTATTTTCTTTCCAAACCATTTTCGGTGGAAGTTTGAGCTTCCTCAAACCCTCAACAGCTACAGTAGATGGTATAAGTTTAACAGAAAGTGGCATATGATCCGAAAATAGCATACTCAAAACTTCGAAATCTTGAAACATAGATCTCCATTCTCCTTTTACTAGACAATAGTCGATAACCGAAGATCCTTGCTGCCCTACGAAGGTTAATTCGCCATTTTTATCCGAAGCACTTACACCATTCAATATGCAAAACCCAAATGAGTTGCAAAGTTCCAATAGCTTGTATCCCCTTGCATTTAATGTTGGGTCCTTTGAATTTCTCGCTTTACCTGCATACATGTTTTTTCTTCCAGCTTCCTTCCCTATCCTTGCATTTATATCACCAATAATCATTATATTTTTACCACTGTAGCTTTCAAGAAAATCATTTAATACCCCAAAATCTCTCTCCCAATGGTTGCAATTCACGTACGATGGTAATACAATAAGGTTCTTAGTATTTATGGAAATCTTTAAGAAAGTTACTTCTTCTTCCGTAATAAATTCACAAAAAACGTTTTTAATTGACTTTTTGTACCCGAAGAAACATCCGCCACTTGGCCTTCCTCTCGTTCTTGACTTAATACCTGGTATCCAATGAAAATTAAAACTCTTAAAACGATCATTATATAAATTGATGTCATCTTCCACCATAAATGTTTCATATAAAAAAACTATCTCATACTTATTTAATAAATCGTAAAAATTTTCAAATAATGACTTATTACTAAAGCCCGTATGACACTACATTTTTTTCTCATTTTTAATTCACTGAAAATGAAAACAAAGCACAACGTACAATTTCTTATTTAAACTTTGATAGGTATGAGTGGGTACACACTATATCCATAAATGTAAATTACACAAAAAATCTATAAAAAATGTGATTTTAAAATTAAATTTGTCAAGTTCTGGCAGTTTTTCTTGATATTTCAGAATTAAAAATGGAAAATTGTTTCAAGGTACACTCAGTTACAAAAGTAGATATACACTGGACGCTAGAGAGCACTAGATTATGGTGTATATTTTCTTTTGGGATACATTGTAAATGTGAAATTTAATTTAGAGAAATGCTATCCCTTTCTTAAAAACACTTTTTATCCCTTTTTTGCTCAGCTGACACTTTGATAGATTAAATGAGAAATACAATGAAGAAAAAATGTAGTGTCATACGGGCTTAAGACCTGCTACATTATAACTTATTATTTTAATATTTAATAATTCTACATTTAATTCTTTATTTTGGCAGACGTTAATTATAAATTGGACTATGTGCATGTTAAAAAACAGGCATATATTAATACAGAACTTGGAGAATCACGTTTAATAGTATCCACATCCAGAGGAACACCCCAGGGAGGGGTGCTTTCTCCGCTTCTTTGGATACTAGTTATGAACGAAATTCTTGTAAAATTAAAATATAGTGGAGTCAAAGTAGTAGATTATGCAGATGACCTAGTACTACTTGCGACAGGTAAATTCCCATCCACTATTAGTGAACAAATAGAATATGCCCTGTTAAAGGTCAACACATGGGCAAAGAATTGTGGTCTAATGGTCAATCCATTGAAAACTGAATTGGTTCTCTTCACTAACAGAAGAAAAATACCAATGTTTAGATTACCATCAATTGCAGGGACTCCACTCAAAATCTCGGATCAGGCCAAATACTTGGGTGTGATCCTTGATAAGAAATTGAACTGGAGTCTCAACACTAAAGAGAGAGCAAAGAAAGCTATGGTTGCGTTCTATTCCTGCAACAGGATCTTTGGTAAATCCTGGGGACACAATCCAAAAATTATCAGGTGGATGTACACGGCAATAGTTAGACCGATACTTACCTACGGTAATTTAGTTTGGTGGAACGCGACTGAGAAAGCAACAAACCTGAAAACCTTGACAAAAGTTCAAAGATTAGCATGCGTAGGTATTACGGGGGCGTTGAAAACCACTCCCACAGTGGGACTGGAAGCGATACTCAACTTGAGACCCCTAGATCTATTCGTGCAAGAATCTGCAGCCTACAGTAACCTGCGCCTAAGCCAGACTAAATGCTGGAAGCAAAGCACATCAGGCCATACTCAGATTCTGCAGATATATGTGGGAAATAATATTTGCACAGACTACACAACACCCCATTTAAACTTCAACAGACCTTTCACTACTTCTTTTCCTAATAGAGAGGAGTGGGAAAACAACCAACCTTTCAGTAATGCATCTACGATAACTGTCTTCACTGATGGTTCGAAGATGGATACTGGAGTTGGTGCAGGAATTTTCTCGGACTAGCTAGCTCCTTCAGACTTCCAGACTTTTGCAGTGTCTTCCAAGCCGAGGTCTTGGCAGTGACAAAAGCAGCTACGCAAATATCAATGATGGCGATACCATGAGCTGATATCACCCTCTTTATTGATAGCCAAGCAGCAATAAAAGCAATTTCTGCCACCGAGATACATTCGAAGCTTGTGACTTGCTGTCGCGAAGAGCTTAGAGTTCTTGGTATGCAGCATAACATTAGACTCTGCTGGGTTCCCGGTCACAGTGATGTACAGGGAAACGAGAGAGCTGATGAGCTGGCGAGAACGGGTTCGTCGCTTGATTCAAGTCAAGCCGAACAAAATATCAAAGTACCAACCTGTAGCATCAAACAGGATATTGGTAACAAAATATTAGAAAAAACCAATGAAAGATGGAATCTGCTTGAAACATGCGCCACAACTAGAAAGTTATGGCCAAATTTCAATAAGCAGAGAACAGACAAAATTATGCAAATGGACAAGAAACATCTTCGTTCCCTTGTCAGCATAATCACCGGACACAACCTACTGAGATACCATAAAAAGAAAATGAGGCTCAGTACTGATGACCTTTGCAGAGGAAGAAGCACATGAGGATACCTTACACTTCCTTTGCCACTGCCCAGCACTCTGTCATTTAAGAAAGAAACACCTAGGAAATCATTTCTATGACGACCTAGAGGAACTTTATGGAACTTCGGCTAATAGCCTTCTGAATTTCATCAACGCTTTTAAATGGCTTGACTGCTAACAGAACACATAGGTTTTTACATAAAGTGGAATACAATTTCCTAGGGTATCACAACGAATCTACATAGATCTAAGTGTGACGGTAACGAGATCAACTGTCAGCCCTTCTACCTAACCTAACCTATAGCGAATCATTCGCAAAGATAGTTTTTTGTTGTTGTTAAGCATAAGGGTGAGCCTTTAAGGCTCTCCCAAACCAATGCGAATTCGTAGTGAATCATTAACAATAGTACAAATATGACAAATATACAACGCTAAACAGTAAAGGCTCCCCCAAGCCAACGCGAAACATTCGCCGACGACGCGAAATCATTCACAATAGCTGCGTTTTTTTGTATGTCGATATGGATTTTGGCGAAAAAAACGACATTGGGACATTTCAACATTTGCCTTGGTCTGCCATTTTGTTCTGAACTATCTTACCAACAAACATTTGACATTTCTATACAAATTATATCGATAACAAAACGACAATCATGGTAGTCTGGCAATACCGTTTTCATCGGGACAAAAGTTAACTCCAGTTAATTATCTGGAGATAGCTAACTCTATATGGACATAGTTATTGTTGTATTTAACATATAAATTGTTTTGCTTTGTTGTCGTTTTTTTCACACAATTTTATTTGGACATGCAAAAAAACACAGCTAATAATACAAAATATGAAAGATACACAATGCTAAACAACAACAAAAAATTGTCTTTGCGAATGATTCGCTACGAATTCGCGTTGGTTTGGGAGAGCCTTAACAAAAAACTGTCGTCGGCGAATACTTCGCGTTGGTTTGATGTATATTAAAGAAGTACGCTTCATATTAATATGTAAGTAATGTTTATTAGTACAGAGTTCAAGATAGACTAAAAGCAAAGACAAGCAAGCAGCAAGTCGAACTTAATCTATTCATAGGTACATGATGGTTGTAATAGTGCAAGTTCATACTGTTACATTACACTAGTTTACAAAATTTTGGGTCATGGTAGGGTCCTTAGAAAAAATATATTTTCTAGACTAATTTTGGGTCACTGAACACGAAAATCAAAATTATTTTTTTTTCCAAAGAAGCGTTTTCGAGATATGCGAAAAAATCATTTTCTCAGCTTTTTTTCCAGATATTCCCATAAATCTCGCTAACGGCTTAGCTAATTTACATAAAATGTATATTTTCGGAATGATGTGATCTATCTCCTTCCGACGATGTACTGTTTGTATAAGTCGGACTGAAATCTTAAAAGTTACAGGCATTCAAAGTTTCAAAAACGAGTATTTTTGAAAAATTTCTAATTTTTGGTTGCTCCATATTAAAGAAGTACGCTTCATATTAATATGTAAGTAATGTTTATTAGTACAGAGTTCAAGATAGACTAAAAGCAAAGACAAGCAAGCAGCAAGTCGAACTTAATCTATTCATAGGTACATGATGGTTGTAATAGTGCAAGTTCATACTGTTACATTACACTAGTTTACAAAATTTTGGGTCATGGTAGGGTCCTTAGAAAAAATATATTTTCTAGACTAATTTTGGGTCACTGAACACGAAAATCAAAATTATTTTTTTTTCCAAAGAAGCGTTTTCGAGATATGCGAAAAAATCATTTTCTCAGCTTTTTTTCCAGATATTCCCATAAATCTCGCTAACGGCTTAGCTAATTTACATAAAATGTATATTTTCGGAATGATGTGATCTATCTCCTTCCGACGATGTACTGTTTGTATAAGTCGGACTGAAATCTTAAAAGTTACAGGCATTCAAAGTTTCAAAAACGAGTATTTTTGAAAAATTTCTAATTTTTGGTTGCTCCATATGGATAGAAAAAAAAATATTTAAAATAATTTTAAAGACTCAAATGAAAAACAATCTTTCTAACAAAAATTTGAGCTAAGGTTTTTCAAAATCGGACGATAAATGTAGAAGTTATTAAATAATTAGTGAAAGAAGGCAAATTAATTTTTTGCAATAAAAGTCATATAAATGTACATTAGGGTGTCTGTTATTTCCCAAAATCATTTTTTTTAATCAGAAACCCCTAAAGTCAAAATTGTATGCCCTAAAATAAAGTTTTTAACCAAAAAATATTTGTCTAAGGTGATAAATCGGTGCCTCTTAGGATATTCTCTTTTCCATACAAAGGAGAGTTGGACACACCAAACTCCAAGTCCAAAAATGATGTGATATATCGTCGCCCGAGAATTTTTTTGTTGTATACGCCAATTTTACGATTTTGGGAAATCGCATTTTAAGGTTTGCGTTCATATAAAAAAAAATCTGGACGATAAAGTTTGTTTTTTCTTTTTTTAATAGTATTGTGTGGAATATCTTCTTTTGATTAATGTATTCAAAACTGTCCTACCTGTTTTAGTTTTCAAATTATAAAGGATTTTACCCAAAATGAGTTTGTCGTATACGCCACCAAAATGAGCATTTGTTTCCATCCCATACACGTACGACAAAGTGAACGCACGTACGACATTGTAATATTCAAGCACCAATACGAATTGGTATGGGAACCAAACAAAAAAAAAAACTATTTTCAAAGTAAACAGTATTTTTTTTATTTAATAAACATAAAAATACAAAAAAAAACAGTCTTCTTGTGCTAGGGCAGTTTTAGCATACAAAACATTAATTATAAAAACATAAAAGGTCAAGTCATCTTATGACTGTAAAATTTACAAGTTAGTAAATATGAGATCAATATAACATTTTTGTATAAACAATAACACAAAAGTTATCCTAAGATTATCAAAAATAAATGTATAAATAACATTAAATCTATTAAATAACATTTTGTTTAATACAATATATATAAAATCATTTTATGACCATCAACTTAAATAACTAAAACCAACAGAAACCAAAATATACTTTTCAGTTGGTTTTTGGTGTGCTGAGCTCGAATCTGAAGTCAGAAAAATTCTATCGGGCCACGTTTTTGAGATATTCCCGTTATAAAATCGAAAAACCCCGCTTTTTGCTGTTTTCAAAGTTGTATTGTAACGGGAGGTAAATTGTTTACACTAAATTTTTAATGGTTTCTGAAAGAACTAATTTTCTTCTTTTAAAATCAGTTTAAATCTTTCCGATGCCTCCTTTCATCTCTGAGAGATCTTCAGTTAATTGTAGGCCTTTCATTTAAGATATAAGAACAATGTTAAGGAGAAGGGGCAAAAACTTATGAGAGATGGTCCATTTTTCAATACGAATGTTTCATATATCGTTGAAAAGGTTATTCTGGTACAACATTTAATTATATGGCTGTTAAGCTCTAAGCCATGGGTTTCGCGAGATATTCGGCTTCAAAGCACCGAAAAAAACAATAATGCAACTCCATATTTGGACATTTTGTTCCTAATCAACATTAGATGAATATCTCGTGAACCCCATGGTTTAGAGCTCAACTGCTATAATGAAATGATGTACTCACAAAAACCGTTTCAACGATGTATGACACATTTGTATTGGGAAATGGACCCAGCTCCCATAAATGTTTGCCCATTCTCCTTTACATTGTATTTTTGTCATAAATGGAAGGCCTACAATTAACTACTGAAGATTTCTCCGAGAAAAAAAAGAGGTTTCGGGAAGGTTAAAACTGATTTTAAAAGAAGAAAATTAGTTCTTTCAGAAACAATTAAAATTTTTGCTGGAACAATTTACCTCACGTTGTAATACAACTTTGAAAACAGCCAAAGATCACTAATTTTCTCTTTTGATATAGGCTTCGAGTTGCTTGTGACTTGAAGGCATAGGCTGAACAAATTTGTTGGAGTTTTCAGATTAGATTTGGTTGATTTCTTAAATATTGAGGCATTTCGAAATTCCATTTCTCTACCACTTGTTTTGTAAGACAATGTAAAGACATCGGTATTATTATATTTCAGAAATTTAATTTTACTGAATGGAATAGTAGAGAAATTTTATTGGCCTGCTCTGGCAGAAAATGCTTTAAGGTCTATTGGGAGCATTTGGATTATTTTTAGTGTTACAAACCAAACCAGAATATTTTGTTTCCATATGGTGTTGTATATGTATGTGTATATGATCAGTCTTAAATTCTATGTGAGTTTCATGCACGTACAACAAAACAATTTTAAGATTTTATTATAAGTTTTCGGTCGTATGTGTTAAGCCTATGGATATGCGACAAAACAATACTAAAGAAAACACATGGAATTTTTGTCGTATATGCCAAAAAGTGGCGCTTACGACAACCCACAACTAAGGGTATGCTTATTTTGTGGATATACGACAAATTGAATACTAATTATCTCAGCAACGGTAAATGATAAGCCAATTCTGATAGCAGAAATAGAAAGAGGACCTTCGAAAACATACAACTGCATACCCACTTTAAAAAAGTGCATTTTGGCGTTTACAACAAAACAATTCTCGGGCGACGATATATCGTTGGAAAGATATTTTTATGAACTACAATAGTTACTAAGAGAGTTCATTTCAAATCTCTATGTGAAAAAAGTTATTCGCTAGTTAAGGATAGTTTTTTTCACACCAAAATGCGCTGAAACACAATTTTGACCAGCGAATAACTTTTTTCACATAGAGATTTGAAATGAACTCTCTTAGTAACTATTGTAGTTCATAAAAATATCTTTCCAACGATATATCGTCGCCCGAGAATTGTTTTGTTGTAAACGCCAAAATGCACTTTTTTAAAGTGGGTATGCAGTTGTATGTTTTCGAAGGTCCTCTTTCTATTTCTGCTATCAGAATTGGCTTATCATTTACCGTTGCTGAGATAATTAGTATTCAATTTGTCGTATATCCACAAAATAAGCATACCCTTAGTTGTGGGTTGTCGTAAGCGCCACTTTTTGGCATATACGACAAAAATTCCATGTGTTTTCTTTAGTATTGTTTTGTCGCATATCCATAGGCTTAACACATACGACCGAAAACTTATAATAAAATCTTAAAATTGTTTTGTTGTACGTGCATGAAACTCACATAGAATTTAAGACTGATCATATACACATACATATACAACACCATATGGAAACAAAATATTCCGGTTTGGTTTGTAACACTAAAAATAATCCAAATGCTCCCAATAGACCTTAAAGCATTTTCTGCCAGAGCAGGCCAATAAAATTTCTCTACTATTCCATTCAGTAAAATTAAATTTCTGAAATATAATAATACCGATGTCTTTACATTGTCTTACAAAACAAGTGGTAGAGAAATGGAATTTCGAAATGCCTCAATATTTAAGAAATCAACCAAATCTAATCTGAAAACTCCAACAAATTTGTTCAGCCTATGCCTTCAAGTCACAAGCAACTCGAAGCCTATATCAAAAGAGAAAATTAGTGATCTTTGGCTGTTTTCAAAGTTGTATTACAACGTGAGGTAAATTGTTCCAGCAAAAATTTTAATTGTTTCTGAAAGAACTAATTTTCTTCTTTTAAAATCAGTTTTAACCTTCCTGAAACCTCTTTTTTTTCTCGGAGAAATCTTCAGTAGTTAATTGTAGGCCTTCCATTTATGACAAAAATACAATGTAAAGGAGAATGGGCAAACATTTATGGGAGCTGGGTCCATTTCCCAATACAAATGTGTCATACATCGTTGAAACGGTTTTTGTGAGTACATCATTTCATTATAGCAGTTGAGCTCTAAACCATGGGGTTCACGAGATATTCATCTAATGTTGATTAGGAACAAAATGTCCAAATATGGAGTTGCATTATTGTTTTTTTCGGTGCTTTGAAGCCGAATATCTCGCGAAACCCATGGCTTAGAGCTTAACAGCCATATAATTAAATGTTGTACCAGAATAACCTTTTCAACGATATATGAAACATTCGTATTGAAAAATGGACCATCTCTCATAAGTTTTTGCCCCTTCTCCTTAACATTGTTCTTATATCTTAAATGAAAGGCCTACAATTAACTGAAGATCTCTCAGAGATGAAAGGAGGCATCGGAAAGATTTAAACTGATTTTAAAAGAAGAAAATTAGTTCTTTCAGAAACCATTAAAAATTTAGTGTAAACAATTTACCTCCCGTTACAATACAACTTTGAAAACAGCAAAAAGCGGGGTTTTTCGATTTTATAACGGGAATATCTCAAAAACGTGGCCCGATAGAATTTTTCTGACTTCAGATTCGAGCTCAGCACACCAAAAACCAACTGAAAAGTATATTTTGGTTTCTGTTGGTTTTAGTTATTTAAGTTGATGGTCATAAAATGATTTTATATATATTGTATTAAACAAAATGTTATTTAATAGATTTAATGTTATTTATACATTTATTTTTGATAATCTTAGGATAACTTTTGTGTTATTGTTTATACAAAAATGTTATATTGATCTCATATTTACTAACTTGTAAATTTTACAGTCATAAGATGACTTGACCTTTTATGTTTTTATAATTAATGTTTTGTATGCTAAAACTGCCCTAGCACAAGAAGACTGTTTTTTTTTGTATTTTTATGTTTATTAAATAAAAAAAATACTGTTTACTTTGAAAATAGTTTTTTTTTTTGTTTGGTTCCCATACCAATTCGTATTGGTGCTTGAATATTACAATGTCGTACGTGCGTTCACTTTGTCGTACGTGTATGGGATGGAAACAAATGCTCATTTTGGTGGCGTATACGACAAACTCATTTTGGGTAAAATCCTTTATAATTTGAAAACTAAAACAGGTAGGACAGTTTTGAATACATTAATCAAAAGAAGATATTCCACACAATACTATTAAAAAAAGAAAAAACAAACTTTATCGTCCAGATTTTTTTTTATATGAACGCAAACCTTAAAATGCGATTTCCCAAAATCGTAAAATTGGCGTATACAACAAAAAAATTCTCGGGCGACGATATATCACATCATTTTTGGACTTAGAGTTTGGTGTGTCCAACTCTCCTTTGTATGGAAAAGAGAATATCCTAAGAGGCACCGATTTATCACCTTAGACAAATATTTTTTGGTTAAAAACTTTATTTTAGGGCATACAATTTTGACTTTAGGGGTTTCTGATTAAAAAAAATGATTTTGGGAAATAACAGACACCCTAATGTACATTTATATGACTTTTATTGCAAAAAATTAATTTGCCTTCTTTCACTAATTATTTAATAACTTCTACATTTATCGTCCGATTTTGAAAAACCTTAGCTCAAATTTTTGTTAGAAAGATTGTTTTTCATTTGAGTCTTTAAAATTATTTTAAATATTTTTTTTTCTATCCATATGGAGCAACCAAAAATTAGAAATTTTTCAAAAATACTCGTTTTTGAAACTTTGAATGCCTGTAACTTTTAAGATTTCAGTCCGACTTATACAAACAGTACATCGTCGGAAGGAGATAGATCACATCATTCCGAAAATATACATTTTATGTAAATTAGCTAAGCCGTTAGCGAGATTTATGGGAATATCTGGAAAAAAAGCTGAGAAAATGATTTTTTCGCATATCTCGAAAACGCTTCTTTGGAAAAAAAAATAATTTTGATTTTCGTGTTCAAAAAAAATAAATAAATTGGGTGGCGCAACAGCTCGTGGAGAACCAGGGCCTAGTGACTTACAACTCACAACCATTCCTGTGTGCGTGTTTGTTGGCAGGAATGGAGGGGACCTACAGTTTTTTGCCGAGTCCGAACGGCTAAATGAGAAGCACTTTTTCATGACAAGTATACTCTTGGAGAATTTGTCAGTTCCTCGCAAGAGGCAGTACCTCGAATGAAACATTTCTGTAGTTAAAATTATTAGCTGTGTTTTTTTGCATGTCCAAATAAAATTGTGTGAAAAAAACGACAACAAAGCAAAACAATTTATATGTTAAATACAACAATAACTATGTCCATATAGAGTTAGCTATCTCCAGATAATTAACTGGAGTTAACTTTTGTCCCGATGAAAACGGTATTGCCAGACTACCATGATTGTCGTTTTGTTATCGATATAATTTGTATAGAAATGTCAAATGTTTGTTGGTAAGATAGTTCAGAACAAAATGGCAGACCAAGGCAAATGTTGAAATGTCCCAATGTCGTTTTTTTCGCCAAAATCCATATCGACATACAAAAAAACGCAGCTATTGTGAATGATTTCGCGTCGTCGGCGAATGTTTCGCGTTGGCTTGGGGGAGCCTTTACTGTTTAGCGTTGTATATTTGTCATATTTGTACTATTGTTAATGATTCACTACGAATTCGCATTGGTTTGGGAGAGCCTTAAAGGCTCACCCTTATGCTTAACAACAACAAAAAACTATCTTTGCGAATGATTCGCTATAGGTTAGGTTAGGTAGAAGGGCTGACAGTTGATCTCGTTACCGTCACACTTAGATCTATGTAGATTCGTTGTGATACCCTAGGAAATTGTATTCCACTTTATGTAAAAACCTATGTGTTCTGTTAGCAGTCAAGCCATTTAAAAGCGTTGATGAAATTCAGAAGGCTATTAGCCGAAGTTCCATAAAGTTCCTCTAGGTCGTCATAGAAATGATTTCCTAGGTGTTTCTTTCTTAAATGACAGAGTGCTGGGCAGTGGCAAAGGAAGTGTAAGGTATCCTCATGTGCTTCTTCCTCTGCAAAGGTCATCAGTACTGAGCCTCATTTTCTTTTTATGGTATCTCAGTAGGTTGTGTCCGGTGATTATGCTGACAAGGGAACGAAGATGTTTCTTGTCCATTTGCATAATTTTGTCTGTTCTCTGCTTATTGAAATTTGGCCATAACTTTCTAGTTGTGGCGCATGTTTCAAGCAGATTCCATCTTTCATTGGTTTTTTCTAATATTTTGTTACCAATATCCTGTTTGATGCAACAGGTTGGTACTTTGATATTTTGTTCGGCTTGACTTGAATCAAGCGACGAACCCGTTCTCGCCAGCTCATCAGCTCTCTCGTTTCCCTGTACATCACTGTGACCGGGAACCCAGCAGAGTCTAATGTTATGCTGCATACCAAGAACTCTAAGCTCTTCGCGACAGCAAGTCACAAGCTTCGAATGTATCTCGGTGGCAGAAATTGCTTTTATTGCTGCTTGGCTATCAATAAAGAGGGTGATATCAGCTCATGGTATCGCCATCATTGATATTTGCGTAGCTGCTTTTGTCACTGCCAAGACCTCGGCTTGGAAGACACTGCAAAAGTCTGGAAGTCTGAAGGAGCTAGCTAGTCCGAGAAAATTCCTGCACCAACTCCAGTATCCATCTTCGAACCATCAGTGAAGACAGTTATCGTAGATGCATTACTGAAAGGTTGGTTGTTTTCCCACTCCTCTCTATTAGGAAAAGAAGTAGTGAAAGGTCTGTTGAAGTTTAAATGGGGTGTTGTGTAGTCTGTGCAAATATTATTTCCCACATATATCTGCAGAATCTGAGTATGGCCTGATGTGCTTTGCTTCCAGCATTTAGTCTGGCTTAGGCGCAGGTTACTGTAGGCTGCAGATTCTTGCACGAATAGATCTAGGGGTCTCAAGTTGAGTATCGCTTCCAGTCCCACTGTGGGAGTGGTTTTCAACGCCCCCGTAATACCTACGCATGCTAATCTTTGAACTTTTGTCAAGGTTTTCAGGTTTGTTGCTTTCTCAGTCGCGTTCCACCAAACTAAATTACCGTAGGTAAGTATCGGTCTAACTATTGCCGTGTACATCCACCTGATAATTTTTGGATTGTGTCCCCAGGATTTACCAAAGATCCTGTTGCAGGAATAGAACGCAACCATAGCTTTCTTTGCTCTCTCTTTAGTGTTGAGACTCCAGTTCAATTTCTTATCAAGGATCACACCCAAGTATTTGGCCTGATCCGAGATTTTGAGTGGAGTCCCTGCAATTGATGGTAATCTAAACATTGGTATTTTTCTTCTGTTAGTGAAGAGAACCAATTCAGTTTTCAATGGATTGACCATTAGACCACAATTCTTTGCCCATGTGTTGACCTTTAACAGGGCATATTCTATTTGTTCACTAATAGTGGATGGGAATTTACCTGTCGCAAGTAGTACTAGGTCATCTGCATAATCTACTACTTTGACTCCACTATATTTTAATTTTACAAGAATTTCGTTCATAACTAGTATCCAAAGAAGCGGAGAAAGCACCCCTCCCTGGGGTGTTCCTCTGGATGTGGATACTATTAAACGTGATTCTCCAAGTTCTGTATTAATATATGCCTGTTTTTTAACATGCACATAGTCCAATTTATAATTAACGTCTGCCAAAATAAAGAATTAAATGTAGAATTATTAAATATTAAAATAATAAGTTATAATGTAGCAGGTCTTAAGCCCGTATGACACTACATTTTTTCTTCATTGTATTTCTCATTTAATCTATCAAAGTGTCAGCTGAGCAAAAAAGGGATAAAAAGTGTTTTTAAGAAAGGGATAGCATTTCTCTAAATTAAATTTCACATTTACAATGTATCCCAAAAGAAAATATACACCATAATCTAGTGCTCTCTAGCGTCCAGTGTATATCTACTTTTGTAACTGAGTGTACCTTGAAACAATTTTTCATTTTTAATTCTGAAATATCAAGAAAAACTGCCAGAACTTGACAAATTTAATTTTAAAATCACATTTTTTATAGATTTTTTGTGACATTTACATTTATGGATATAGTGTGTACCCACTCATACCTATCAAAGTTTAAATAAGAAATTGTACGTTGTGCTTTGTTTTCATTTTCAGTGAATTAAAAATGAGAAAAAAATGTAGTGTCATACGGGCTTTAGTAATAAGTCATTATTTGAAAATTTTTACGATTTATTAAATAAGTATGAGATAGTTTTTTTATATGAAACATTTATGGTGGAAGATGACATCAATTTATATAATGATCGTTTTAAGAGTTTTAATTTTCATTGGATACCAGGTATTAAGTCAAGAACGAGAGGAAGGCCAAGTGGCGGATGTTTCTTCGGGTACAAAAAGTCAATTAAAAACGTTTTTTGTGAATTTATTACGGAAGAAGAAGTAACTTTCTTAAAGATTTCCATAAATACTAAGAACCTTATTGTATTACCATCGTACGTGAATTGCAACCATTGGGAAAGAGATTTTGGGGTATTAAATGATTTTCTTGAAAGCTACAGTGGTGAAAATATAATGATTATTGGTGATATAAATGCAAGGATAGGGAAGGAAGCTGGAAGAAAAAACATGTATGCAGGTAAAGCGAGAAATTCAAAGGACCCAACATTAAATGCAAGGGGATACAAGCTATTGGAACTTTGCAACTCATTTGGGTTTTGCATATTGAATGGTGTAAGTGCTTCGGATAAAAATGGCGAATTAACCTTCGTAGGGCAGCAAGGATCTTCGGTTATCGACTATTGTCTAGTAAAAGGAGAATGGAGATCTATGTTTCAAGATTTCGAAGTTTTGAGTATGCTATTTTCGGATCATATGCCACTTTCTGTTAAACTTATACCATCTACTGTAGCTGTTGAGGGTTTGAGGAAGCTCAAACTTCCACCGAAAATGGTTTGGAAAGAAAATAAGGCAGCGGAGTATCGGGAGAATATCAACCGGAATCTTCAAGTCGAAGGAGGGCTTGGCATAGGAGACATTGAAAGAGTAATAAAATCTTCGTATCCGATTTGCAGACAAACATCTACTGCTAAACCCAAAAATATCGAAAAGTGGTTTGACGATGAATGCGAAATGGCTAGGATCAGATCTTTTGGATGGCTAAGAGCTTTTCGGAAACAAAACAATCTGTGTTTTAAAACGCTTTACATTGAAGCCAACAGGCAATATAAACTAATCTGCCAAAGAAAAAAAACTATGTTCTATACATCACAAGCCTTACAACTGACCCATTGTAAGGACTCCAAAGAATTTTGGAAAAATGTAAAAACCTTAAATGGAAAATGCCTTCAAATTAGTGACAAACTCTCTGCTGTCATCTTGAAAGATCACTTTGAAAAACTTTTAAACCCAATTAATGTTGCACCAATGCTGCTGTATGCGAAACCCTTTATTACAAATGAAATTTTGGATGCTTTTATAACTGAAGAAGAAGTACGTGTGACAGTTAATAAGCTCAAAGATGGAAAAGCTCCAGGAGCTGATCGAATCACTGTTGAGTTTCTGAAATATGGAACAGTGAACTTAATAAAGAAACTTATGGATACCTTTAATTGCATATTGGATACTGGAATCATACCCCATCAATTTAAGGAAGCGATAATATTCCCAATCCATAAAAAAGGAGATATATCCGACCCTGATAACTATCGTGGAATTTCTTTTCTAAATGCGTCGTATAAAGTGTTCGTCTCAATCCTGAGTAATCGACTAGCTGTCTGGATGAACAATAATAAAATTCTGAAGGAATTTCAGGCGGGTTTTCGAAGTGGATATTCCACAAATGATAACATCTTTGTGTTGAAAAACATCGCAGAAACACTCTTGCAGAGGAAAAAGAAATTATATGTTCTATTCGTTGATTTTAAGGCCGCCTTCGATACTATCGATAGAAGAGCATTGTTCTACAAGCTATACAACAAAGGAATATCGACTAAGTTTGGAAGAGTTATAGAAAACCTTTATGACGGAAATATAGCGGCAGTGTGGAATGGTGATGAAAGGTCGGACTGGTTTGAAACAACCATGGGAGTAAAACATCAGGGATGCCCCCAGCGTTACCACTTCCGAAAAAAAAGCCGAAGTAGTTTTGAAGAAAAATGGGAAGTAGATTGAGAAAAATGGAAGTAGATTTCAAAATGTACTTTCATGTACAAACATTTATTAGGCCCGGGTACTTTTTTCTTGCAATTTATTCCTGAACGGATTTTCTTGATGAAATATATATATATATATATATATATATATATATGTATAAATCCAAGTTGGTGGGACTGGGAGGCCAGAGCGTCAGCCGCCATCTTTAAAAACGCTTTTTATCATATATCTCGTGAACCGTGCATCGTACGAATATAAAAGTAATTTTTTTTTAAAGCTAATATTCCATTCTTTTATTTATTTTTCTAAGTCATGTTGTTGTTGCGAAAAGTTTTTGAGAGGTTTAATTTTTAAGTCAATGAATTTTTGAAAACAAACTTGAAACAAAATTTGCAATTTTTTCAAATATATAGGCAAAATTTGTATTTCTTAAAAACTTTTCACGAAAACAACTTGATTTAAGAGAAATCAAACAAAAGAATGGAGTATTTACTCTAAAAAAATAGCTGTTACGACGCACGGCCCATGAGGTATTTGATAAAACAGTAAACGCCACTTATTCCAGTCAATTTGTGCTTACCAAGCATGATACGTCAGGAAATTTTAGTCGCAAATCTACATAAAGTAGGGAAAAAATCAAAACTACGCCACAATTTGCATGGTGAAAACACAATACGTCTGAATTAACTGCGAGTTCAATGAAATAAGGGAAAAGGAAGTAGATTTGGCTTTTTTTTGGAAAATTGAAGAAGGTTTAAACAGAGAATTTTAAAATGAAGTAGATTCCCATATTTCAGTGATGGTGCGAAGTAGGAAGTAGATTTTTAAAAAATAAAAAAAAAAGAAGTAGATCTACTTCAATTGAAGTAAAGTGGTATCACTGTGCCCCTTGAGCCCATATCTGTTTTCCCTCTTTATCGACGACCTAATTGACGTTCTACCAGGTGGAATAGAGTTTGCTGGAATTCTAATAAAAGCTCTTCTGTTTGCCGACGATGTTGTTCTTTTTGCAAATGGACCGGAATCGCTGCAACTTATGATCAACCGTCTTGTAGAATACTGCAGATTGTGGAATTTAACGGTGAATTTAAGTAAATCGAAGGCAATGGTTTTTAAAAATGGTGGAGGTAGACTGGCCAGAAATGAAAAATGGCATTTTAATAGCGAACCTATTGAAGTTGTGAGGACATATAAATATCTTGGTGTAATGATTACAAGCAATCTAAACATGGAAACTCATTTGAAAGAGAAACTTGTAAAGGCCAAGAGCGCTATAAGCGCTACATGGAAAAAATGCTTTGCAAACAATCTTGTCTCTCACAACGTGAAATACCAAGTTTTCACTGCAGTAGCAGAATCCATTATGATGTATGCAGCGCAAACTTGGGGCTATGAAAATTATGAAACAGTTGAAAAACTTTTAAGATTTTATATCAAAAGATGTTTTCAACTACCGAAAAATACACCAAATTACATGGTCATCATTGAAACGGGACTGTCACCACTCTTTATAAAATCACTAAAGCTACATATTGACTATCTTTTGAGAATTTTCAACATGCCTGATGACAGACTACCAAAAATTATAGCTTTGTATATTATCCAAAGGAAGAGTCTCTGGTTTGAAAAATTAAGTGAACTTGCTGAGTACTGTGGCTTCAATTTTACCCTCAACGAGCAATCATATAATGGTAGAGATGTCAAAAATGAACTTTACAATCTCATCGCAAAAGTAGACGAAAAACATAGGCTTGAATGTATCTATCAGGCAACTTCTTCTGTCCATAGAGAAACATACAGCGCTCTTCAACACAATCTCTGTGAAAAAAATTATTTTAGGATTGATTTTGAACAAAAATTAATTTCAGCGGTTTTTAAAATGAGAGGAGAGTTGGTAAGATTGAACTACATGCCACACCGAGGGGATCTACCTGTTATATGCACACTTTGTAACATGTCGGCGAGAGAAGACATTATACATTTCATTGGAAAATGTCCGATTCTGAAGGAAGTGAGAAGAATCTTTCTTGGCAGTGATGTGTTGAGCAATGAAAAGGTATTGGCGCTCCTTAACTGTGAAGGCGATATATCCCAACTTTACTTCTATTACATAAAAGCGATGTCGTATCGAATCCAAATCCAAAATGAAGCCTTCTAAATAACAACTAGATAACAATTTAAGTAAACAATCATACTATTTTATATTTCTTTTTAATTTTTTTTTAGTTATACGATTATTATCTATTTTAACTTTTTAAAATACCATTAATTATCTGAAAATATGTCAATCGGGCAGACGGCAAAGCCATGCTTATAAGATTTTTTGTATCTAAATGTGTAAAATGTTATTTTAAAAATGAATAAAAATCTAATCTAATCTAATCTAATTGACTTTTCTATATTCAGCTCTACAAGGGCTCTCTTAACTGCATCATTTTCCACATTATTGAATGCTCCTTCGATATCTAGAAAGGCAGCAAGAGTGTATTCCTTGTCTTAGAGAGTTTTTTCAATTGTATTAACAACACAGTGAAGTGCAGTTTCTACGCTTTTGCCTTTCGTATAGGCATGCTGCATTGGAGAAATCACCTCCGGGTTCAGTGAGCTGCGAATATAGATGTCCAACAGTCTCTCGAAAGTTTTAAGAGCAAACGACGTGAGACTGATTGGTCTATAATCTTTAGCTTCCGTATGGCTGGGTTTACCAGTCTTCGGGATAAATACAACCTTGACTTCACGCCATGCTTGAGGTACATATCCCCATCTGAGGCTACTTGAGAATATGTTTTTCAGGTGTGAAGTAATCAGGTTTTCACTTTTTTGTAACATCATTGGAAAGATGCCATCTAGTCCCGGGGATTTGTAAGGGGAGAAAGAGTTTATTGCCCATTTAATCTTGTCTTCCGTTACAATGTCCAACGGTGTTCTGTGCTCTGTATATATCTCAGTTCCCTGGTTATAGCTTGAGTTCGCTTGAGTACACCCGGGAAAGTGAGCATTAACTAAGAGTTTTAGAGTTTCACTGCATGATTCTGTCCAGCGACCACTTGGTTCTTTTAAGGAACCTAAGGTAGATGGCTCTTTGCAGAGAGTTTTCCTTAGTCTAGCTGATTCATTGCTGCCTTCTATTTCATCGCAGAAGGTTCTCCACGAGCTGCGTTTCACTCGCTGTGTTTCAGCTTTAAATTTTCTTTGACTGGATTTGTAGATCTCCCAGTCGATGTCTGACCTGGTGCGCTTGGCGACATTGAAAAGTCGCCTCGTTTCTTTCCTAATGTCGCCCAGTTCTATTGTCCACCAATTCGCTATGATTTCGCCTTGGTTTGGGAGAGCCTTAAGTGCGAAAACCAGTTAATGTGCACCATTAACTAGATAATTTGCGAATTAAAGTGCGAAATTTTACTTCGATGAGCAATTTTTCGTACTTCAACTAGTTAATTTGCTAATTAAAGTATGTATGGCTCCGTTAAAGTGCAAGATTTGAATATCGTGACACTATCGTCAATGTTTCCTGGTTTATTTTCTTTTTCCGTTGTAAGCCAAAGCCAGTTAAAAGAACATCCTGTTTCGTGTATGAGGTTATACTTAGCAAGACAACGAGGCACTTTCGTCTGCTCCGAATAAAGGCTCTCCCAAACCAACGCGAAATCATGGCAATCATTCGCAAAGTCAGTTTTTTGTTGTTGTTTAGCATTGTGTATCTTTGACGCTGTTTAGATTGGGAAGGCTGAGACCGGTCTCACGGCGGTTTCTAGACAAGAGAAGTGGGGGGTCAGGGATGTCGTGAGGCATGAAGAAAACATAAACATCCGACTCATGAGTCTCGTATTGTTGTTGTTTCAATGCACAAAACATTGAAGTTGTTGTTGTTTCTATGTGTTTTGAGGCGCGTCAAATTTTCTAATGTAGACACGATGAGACTCACGAGTCCGGCCTCAATTTTCCCAATCTAAACAGGCTCTTTCATATTTTGTATTATTTTGAATGATTTCGCGTCATCGGCGAATGCTTCGCGTTGGTTTGGGGGAGCCTTAAATCATCCACGCGAATTTTTTAATTTCACAATCAAAATTTTTTGTTGTTATTCTCTTCACAAAGGAAAACAAATTCATAAACCTTTTTATTTGTGTAATTTTTTTGTTGATATACTTTTCACCAAGGAAGAATGGGCTTGGACGAAAAAAAAATGACTTCGGGGCTAAGCGGCGCCATTACAGAAACAAAAATGGAGTTTCCATACAAACTATCCATAGCAAGTATGAAATGTATGCCAGAGTAACACAGTTGTATGAAAACTCCATTTTTTTTTCAAAGATGGCATCGCTAACCCTGGGACAACATGGACAAGTACTGGTAAGCAAGTTGGCTACATACACTGCCTGTCAAATTCGTAATTTGCACTCCACTTGCCTCCCACTTGCTTGTCTCCTAACTTGCTTCACTACTGGCTTCACAAATTCTATGCCAGTAGTGAACAAATATGTTTGTAGTGCAACTTGATTGCCAGTACTTGCCCGTGTGGCCTCGGGGTAGGTCCCGCTATCGTTTTTTCGTCCAATTCCTCCAGGCTTGCAAAAAAAACATACCTATAAATGGTGCCTACATTGTCTTTTTACTGAAAGGCATATTTACGATATTACATGCATAAAAAAGAGATAGGGAGTCTACCCTTCTCTTTTAAACGCATTTAAAATCGTAAATATGCTTTTCAGTAAAAAGACAATGAGACACCGTCATAACAATATGCTGGCTCCACCTGCCATGAACGATACCAAGACTATGAACATGTCTAATAAAAATCCAATGGAGCCAGAAAAATCGACGACATGTTGAAGAAAACCAACTTTTGAACACGACTTGACCTTTCACGTGCGTGTGAGTATTTTTCTGGTTTTCGTTGTATCTCGAGGTAGCTGGATATTTAAAAAAGGTCTCTTTACTGTTATCTGAAGTCTAAGGCTAGTCGCGCACATGTAACTTTAAGTTTCAGAACTGTTTGGTTGCAAAAATGAATCCTTTTGACTCATATGGGACAGCGCGCACACGCAGAAACTATTCAGTCGTTGATTCGAGCAACTTTTCAGTTAGTGTTTTGCCACAAACTGGACGATTGCCCAAAATCGGTTTTTCAATTTATGTCATATAGAAAAATATATGTATAACTGCGCGCACATGCAACCAAAGTGCCTGTCTACATTGTCTTCTTACTGAAAGTCATTTTGATGAACAGAAAATCCTTTCAGTTCAATATACCCTTCTTTATTTCACACAATTAAGTACCATCATAGATTTTAATATATTGTAATGATTTTCCAAATTTGAACTATAACGACTCCGAAAAGCAAACAAACGAGCACAATAAAGCTAACGGTCACAGTGCAAACATACCCTTAGTAGCTATAATTATAGCAACTCTCAAACGAAGAAAGCACCATCTGCCGGATTATAGCAGATTTACCAGCTGTCAAATAAAAGCTTTTGGAAGGGAAATTATTGGGAAATTTCCCCTATGGAAAGCTCTGGAAGCAGAGACCAGAACGTTCTCCTTATTTCCAGAATTTGGAAAACAAGTATAAAAGGCACATGTCTGAACGGCAGCGACACAGTTTGTTTTTAATCGTGAATGAATAAAGTTGGTTGTAATAAAAGTGAAAAGTAAAGTTTGTGAATTAATTCAGTGGTGAATAATAAATCGTTTTGTTTGTAGTAAGAAAAGTAAAGTGTTTTATTTTGCGAAATAAATAAGTGGATGTATTGAATAAAGTAAATAAGTTTTATTAACGAACCTGAGAAAATATTACATTGGTGTCAGAAGTGGGATAAAACTTATTTTATCTGTGCACTCAGTAAATTTATTGTGTGAATAGTGAAAAAAAAAAAAAAGACAATGGGTAAATCTTTGAATGATTTAAATTTAGTGGAACTTAAGGCAGAACTGAATAAGCGAGATCTTCCTACTGCTGGAACAAAGAATGATCTTATAATTCGTCTGCAAGAAGATTTGAGAAGATGTGGAAAAAACCCGGACACGTTTATATTCGACATTGAAATGGAAGAACAGCAAGAACAAGTAAGTACATCGGGCATGACCAATATGCTGTCTCAGCTGCTCGCGAAATTTGAAGAACAAAAGAATCTTCTAGAACATCAAAGCCAAGAACAAAAGAATCTTCTAGAACATCAAAGCCAAGAACAAAAGAACCTTCTGGAACGTTTCGAACAGCAAAGCCTAGAGCAAAAGAATCTCCTAGAAAAACAAGAAAAGAATCTTCTTCAACAGTTCCAAGAACAGACAAATCTGATGGAAGGTAAGTTAGATGCCTTTGACAACAGAATTATTGCCCTTGACGAGCGTGTCGATAAACAATTTTCGAATGTCGATAAACAATTTTCGACTGTCGTCAAACAATTTTCGACTGTTGAAGCAAAGTTCGAATGTGTGGAAGATAAAATCGAATCCATTACAAAAGAATTAGATAAAGTTAAGAAAATGAAGGTTCGAGAAAGTTCTGGCGACTGTCCAAAGAAAAAGGAGATGCATCCACCAACCTTCGATGGGCAAACTTCTTGGTCAATCTACAAGAAGCAGTTTGAGGCAGCCGCAGCAACAAATGGCTGGGATGAGGAAGACAAATGCATAGCTCTAACTCTTGCCCTCAGAGGACCGGCGGCTGAGCTGTTACAAAGCATACCAGCAGATAAAAATGACAACTTCAGTGCTCTTGTTCAGGCCATTGACAAACGTTTTGGAGATGGCCATATGCAAGAAGTCTTCCGCGTTCAACTCAATTCCAGAGTCCAGAAAAGAGGAGAAACTCTGCAACAACTCCAAGCAGATATCGATCGGTTGGCGCACCTGGCATATCCGGCTGCAGGGGACGAAATCATCAACCAATTCGCAACAGAAGCCTTTGTTCGTGCTGTATCTGACATCAACCTTCAGCGAGCAATTCGAACTGCTGGCAAACGCACGCTTCCTGAAGCACTAGCATTCGCCCTCACTATGGAAGCAGCAGAACAGGCTTCACAAAGAGTCCATCGGGTAAGAGAACTAGAAATTGAGGAGTGTTGTTGCCAGAGAACTGCGTTCCAAAGAAACCAGCGAGATGGACCTGCTCGATGCTGGAACTGTAACAAGACCGGACATCTCCAACGCCAGTGTGTAACGGAACCTGGGCTGTTAGGGTTTTAAAAACAAGGACTCACAATCAAGGATGAAATAATGTCTCCCTAAGGGGAGGTGCTATGACGCTCGAAATAAAAGAAAAGCACATATAAAAGTTTATCAGATTTCTTAAGCCCTTCTTAACCTTCACTCCCTATGCCACCATTACAACCACTGGTCTACAGGATACCAATGGCCGATCCGGGCAGCTGGAGTGAAGGGTGTTCTGATTTCTACGACTTGGCATGCTCGTTGGAAGCCATGGCTACGCTCGTCGGCTGTGGATGGGTTCTTTGCCGAGGAAAACAGAACAGTTGTTACGTTAAATTCATGCCGTAGTATCGATGTTATTTACCAGAGAGTTGAATTTGTTTAAGGTTCAAAAAAAAAAAAATTTTGGAACCATGAATTCATCCGAGTTGAAAGAAAAACTGATAAATTATTTTAATTTCGGAAAATCAGGAGCGAGAGAGAAAAAACTACGAAGTGGCAACCCTGGTGAGAGCAATGGACAGATGTTGGTTGTCCTAAAGTGGCTAAACCCTCCCACGTATCACTATATAGCAACACGTCCATGGCTACTGCGACCACAAGAATTTTCATTGCGGTAGCCCCCTAAATCGTAGTCCCTATAGACTTTACCTTACCATTGTACTCGCTACCGTCTGTTTCATCCACTTATCTGGGGTTGTTCTAACTTTGTCACATCCACCCTTTGTAAAAAGATTACCAAGTCATCTTATTTGCGTTGATTGCCCTGAAAATCCCGAGCGAAAAACATAACTTCCCCTTGAGCGAAAATCAACTAAAGAACGACGCCTTCACTTCATTACCAATATTCATTTAACAATTTTATTACAAACATTATAGTATAAAATTATATAATAATAAAATAATGTAATAAGAAATTTTTAAAAGATCAAAATAACTAAATAATTTTCAAAAACTAATTCGATTAGTTTAGTTAAGTTTAGTTTAATTTAGCTTAGTTTAGTTTAGATTATTTATAAAAAATTTCCTTTATTCAAAATTACAATAATAATATATTTTCAATTTACTTGTATCAATTTGTATATGTATGTATCTTCTCATAAATCCAAAAAAAAAATCGTTATGCAAACGGATACAAAAAACTAGTAACTCCTATTATGGTTTCCGGAAAGCAAAATCATTTCCTGTTTCCAATATCGTAATTTAACTTAGATTCAGTTTTTTTTTTTCACTTGACGATGTTAATGAGCTCTTGTAGGGGTAGGTATACAAATTTAGAATCCCTATTGCAAATTTTATATAGTAAAAACTTCTGAATGTATACTTAAAATTCTTGTATTGTCAAATTCGAAACTTCTCTCTATTTAATTCATAATTTATTTGTCAAATCTATGGAAAAATCCTTGCTCAGAACGCCTTGAAGTATGCTTTACTTATTTACATTCAAAATTTTACTTTTTTTTTTATTATTATACTTCTAGGGTAATGTATTTGAAACTTCATATATTATATTTCCGTAAGTTATAGCAAGTGTTATAATTCTGAGGTTTGAGCCACTAATAACGTAGCAGATAAGTAGCAAATTCGGATAAATTTATTCAAAATCAATATATTTTCAACAAAGTAAACACTTACCAATGGGTTTTTTTTTATTTTGAATTATTATTTCGCTTTCTTACTGTGTTGTTCTTATCAGGCTAATCATTCCACGAGGAGGTGCACCGCTTCGTTGGAGTTGACAAGATGTATGTTTTTTTTTTTTGTGTGTTACGTTGTTTGTTATCGTAGTTTGATTGTAATTAATTCACCTGTTGGAATGGATTAAATTTTGAATGTATTTATTCGAATTTTGCTTTAAAAAAAAAAAAACCTAGTTAGTGAGATATGCAAGTTGATGATTTTTAAACTTTTTAACTAAGATATTTTAAAACTCAAGTACCCATGTAGGTATTACTTTAATTTTTAGCTTTTTTTTTTTTTTTAAAGAATAATTTTAAGTAATAGAGAAAGAGTAAAAACAAAAAAAAAAATAAGCTTAAAATACAATTAAACTACTTAGCTTTTAATAATAATTTGTTGTTGTCGTTGATGAGTTTATGTTGTGTGTTGTGGGGGTGTCGTAAGAAGTGGCTGTTCTAACTTCGTAGTTTCGTCTGTTTCGATGTTGTACGTTGTTGCTTTTGGATGGTGATTATTAAAGTGTCCGTATATGTCGTTAGTTGTTCCCGTTGTATAAGTAGATGCCTTCTCATTCGTATTCGATACTATCCAGTTATTAATACTGCAGCTTACGTGGGTCAGCGCTGCTTGTTCGTTGCGGATGGCCTTGGAATGATGAGACATGCGGGCTGCCGTGGCTTATGGCAGAATCTTTGTCTCCAGAGGATTTGAGGCTGAGATCAGATAGATGCATATAGATCCTCGTATCAAATCGCCATCAGATGATGGAAACTTGTCTCCTTGTCGTAAGAGTAGCTGAGTCTTGTGGATTTGGTTTCCGGACCACGTGATTTGACTTACAATATAGGTTGATGATTGTGCGTCTTCCTATGGTTCCTGGACTTGGTGGTCGTTGTCTCAGGCTCTTTTTTTTCTTTTTGGTTGGGTGCTGGTTTTCTTGGTACGCTGAGTAGTGGGACTGTGGCCATATGGCTTCACCACAGATTGGTCTTTCGGACGTCGTGTAGCCTTGGCTGGGGTTGATTTTGTGGCGGTCTTCTTTTTGTGCGGTGGTTTATATTTTTGTTTTGTGTTTAGCAGAGGTTTTTTTTTTTTCTTTTTGTTGTCAATTTGGTGGAATTATGGGGGTGAACTTTCTTAGCGTACCCGTTAACTTTAGGGAAACGTGTGACTGTACCTATTTTTGTATGTATGTATATTTAGACTGTTTAGTACCGCACTCGACCAACTCCACGCACTTCCAAAAACCAACTGACTAGCGTTTGCCATTCTCCGGACCATCTTCCCATGACGAAGCGTTACCTCATCGTAAAATGCCAAGATGGAAGAAGATCCGGTGGTGTTTATTCCCAGTTTTTGAAAGGGATTTTGACCTAAAAATCGCGATTTTGGCTTTAAAATTTATTTTCGAATTTTTCGAGTATACATGTGTCAAAATCTGAAATTTTTGGTCAAAATTCTCAAAAAAACCAATTTGTTAAAATAAACAAGATTCACAACTACAACTGAACCTCTTGGTGTTAGTTAACGAACCAATTATCTTTTCGGTTCTCTATTTATTTATTTCCTTTTCGTTTCTCTCCTTCTTGTTTATCACATCACCCTATGGGATATGTCCTTCGGAAAGTCTGTCTTATACATCAAATAAGTCGCAGCCCCTTCAGATCCTATCGTGGTCGACCTGTCTCGCCACTGGTCCGCAAACATCCATTCATGGGTTCACGGTTCGAATCCCCGTAAATTTAACCTTCTTTTTTTTCTTTTTTTTTTTATAATTTCTTTTTTTATTATTATTATTTTTTTTTTCTTTTGAAACTATTAAAATAATTTATTTATTGTATTGCATTTATTGTTTGCATCATCCTGTAACATTCCAGGTAGGGAATTTTCAAATGTATCGTTATTTATGTTAGTTGATACCTTAATACTTACTGAACTGTCAACGATTTTCCTATCAGGAATTTGAACCGATTACAACCGCTAAAAGCTCTGCTGGTCAACCTAGACAAGAACCACACCCTATAATGCAACTCTTCCAAATTAGACCATTTGATAATTTTAAATTCAAAATTCAAATATCGAAATTATTATTTTAACTGCCGCTAGGCTCATTTCCTACAAACCTGCTTCCTTTTCAGAGTTCAAACGAAGCTAAAGGAACAGGAAAGACCAAAAAGGAGCTCTCATGCACAGACTGACAGCCGGGCTTTGAACGATGAGCGTTTATTTGCGAATGTCTTTACAGTGGTAGACTCCCACCCGTTTACCATTCATATCCTCTAATTCGTAGAGATTGTTACCCATAACTTTCTTTATTCGCATCTTCAAGAACTTGGGACACATCTTGGCGTTAATTTTTTTAGATGCATCGCTCAGAATAAAATTTCTCCTAAACACTACCTCACCTACTGAAAATTTTATGGCTTTGCTACGAGTGTTATAAGCGCTCTCGTATTTAGAGTGCGCATTTGCTAAGGATTCCTTGATGTATGTATGCAGGATATTCATTTGGGATGCCTTCGACAGTACTTTGATTTCGGAATTATTGAGTCCGTTCAGATCTCTAAGTAGCTTGTAATCTGAACCATGTTCAACCATTGTTTGCCCAAACAGAGCCTCGTACGGTGAAAGACCTGTTGCAGAATGGATCGTTGTCCGCAGTGCACTAGCGATCGAAGGTAAATGTAAATCCCAATTCCGCTGATCTACGTCAATATAAGATCGGATTGCGGCCAAAATTGATCGATTCACCCTCTCACTAGCGTTAGCTTGAGGGGAATATGCTGCGGTCTTTACGTGGCTTACACCGTACGAGGTCATCAGCTTGTCAAACTCCCTACTAGTAAATTGTTTTCCGTTATCGGAAAGTATTGTTTCCGGAACCCCAAACAAAGAGAAGACATTTTCAGTTAAAAATTTGGAAACCGTATCTGTAGTGGCTTTTCTGAGTGGTTTAATTAACACAAACTTTGTAAGCTGATCCAGCGCTATTACTATAAAGGTGTTTCCTGTTTTCGAGCGTGGGTAAGGACCCAGGAAGTCTATATAAACCATCTGGAAAGGCCTATCAGCTATGAAAGCTTTCCCCATTGGTGGCCTAAGGGTACTATTTGGAGCCTTACATGTCTTACAGACATCACAGAGCCCAATGAACGCTTTCACCTGAGCTGCCATGCCAGGCCAAAAGAACCGAGCGCGTAGTCTGTACAAAGTTTTTGATATACCACCATGCGATGCTCGAGGTGGACAATGAGCCAAAGCAATCAAACGATCGGTCAACGCTTCCGGAACCCAAAGCTTCCAAACAAGGTCATCCTCCAACGGATTACCTGTGCAATGTTGGACCTTCTTATAAACGAAATTGTTCGATACTTGAAGGTCCGGTAGCTGGTTCTTTTGATTTTTGACGGTTTCAATAATCTTGAAGTATTCCTCAGATTTAAAACTGGGATCTTCAAGATCTATATGTAACACGTCAGAGGTTTCCTCCACAACCGAATCATCGAGGTTCAGCGTTTCAATCTCAAATACTCTTGACAGAGCGTCTGGGACCACGTTCTGAGAACCTTTACGATGTTCGATTGTGAAGTCAAAACCTTGAAGCTTCAGACTCCATCTCGCCAATCGACCGCTTAGATCTTTCTGACTCATCAGCCACCTCAGGCTCGTATGGTCAGTAACTATCTTAAACATTTGTCCTTCTACGTATGCTCGGAACTTTTTGACACCGACAACGGCAGCTAGGCACTCGCGTTCAGTCACGCTATAATTTCGCTGTGCCTTATTAAGTTTTTGGGAATGGTAGTAAATTGGTCTCTCGTTTCCTTCATCATCCACCTGACACAGAACGCAGCCTATGCCTGAGTTAGAGGCATCACAGAGGATGACGAATTCCTTAGAAAAATCCGGGTTAATCAAAACTGGTGCAGTGGTCAACGTCGTTTTCAATTTCTCAAAGGCCTCAACTGCCTCCTCTCCAAAGACGAATTTCTTTCCTTTCTTAAGACAGTCGGTAAGGGGACTTGCCAAAGTTGAAAAGTCCTTGACAAATCTCCTGTACCACCCTGCCATTCCTAGAAAACGCCTAACTTGCCTAGGTGTCTGAGGAACTGGAAAGTCTATTATTGCCGATACTTTTTCTTTGTTTATCTTAAGGACACCATCCCCTACTACATAACCTAAAAACTTTAATTCTTTAAAGCAGAATTTCGATTTTTGCACATTGATTGTCAATCCTGCTTGTCTCAGCCTATCAGCTAAAATACCTAGAAGCTTGATATGGTCATCAAAAGAGCTTGACACTACGAGTAAATCATCCACATAAGGAAATATTTGTTCTCGCAGTGAAACCGGTACCACTTTGTCTATAACTTCACACATGGTCTGCACCGCGTTCTTTAGACCAAATGGCATTACCTTAAACTGCATAAGGGGTCTACCTGGCACCGTAAACGCCGTTTTTTCCCTTGAACATTTCTCCAGAGGGATTTGCCAAAACGCGTCCTTCAGATCGATGCTTGAAATAAAGCGCGTATCTGGAAGACGCGATAGCAAACCCTCTATATGAGTCATTGGATACGCATTGCCTTTTGTCTTGGAGTTCACCTTTCTATAGTCGAGGCACAGTCGATTCTTTCCTGGTTTTCGAACCAGGACTACTGGAGAGCTCCATGCGCTGGAACTCTCTTCTATCACTCCAAGCTCAAGCATGCTATCCAATTCCTCATACATCAGCTTTTGCACTGCCGGAGAAATGGGGTAAAAACGTTGTTTAATGGGTTCGGTATCCCCCGTGTCTATTTTATGTTCTATCAGCGATGTTTTTCCTAGGCCTAGTACAGCAGAAGAAGGAAACATGCTGATTGTTTTCCTTAATGCTTCCGATTGTTTTTCCGTCAATTCGTGGGCATTTGGGTCTGGCTCTTTTGATGAAATATCCAGTGAAAGTTCGGAAAGGAGGGTTGGAGCTATTTTAAATTCTCGCCAAAAATTAATACCAAGGTATAAAGGCTGCTGTAAGGAAGGTACAATATACAAAGGTATATCTTTGGTAACTCCCTTGTAGCATACCTTAGCCAAGAATTTGCCTACTATGGCTTGGTTATTACCATCAGCGGTCTTTATATTCTGCGACAATTTCGTAAAGTTGATGTTGTTTTTATCTAAGAAGCCCATACTTCCTTCCCCTAAGCAACTAATACTAGCTCCGCTGTCAAGCAGACCTAGCATTGGCTGATTACAAACTCTAACATTTGCGTAAGGCCGAGGATCTTCAGCGCTACACAAGGTTGTTGCTTCGATGGACCTAAATTCTTGTTTCTTTTCTTTAAATTTTTGGCGTAGCTTGAGGATTTTTTTGGATACCAGAGCCTTAGGTTCAGGTGTACCAAAAATTCTCTCTCTTACTCTGTAGTAGTTTTCTAATCTTTCGTGTAAAGTCTTAGGTGGTTCCTTAAGAGTTTGAGGCTTTTCTGTTTTAGTAATTTCTGGCGGTTTCGGACGGAACATTGGTTTAAGGATGGTCATTTTGGGATTTTCTGGTTCATTTTTAACTGCAGATGGAAATTTAGAGACGTTATTTTGTAAGTTTGGAGGAATCACTGTCTGTCCAGATTCTGATTTTGCGAGCAGTTTCTCCTGGACGCGGGACTGCTCTTCGGGTCGTTTCCCGAGCAACGCGGGCACTGAGGAACCGTTGTGTTCTCTAATCCACATTTATAACAAAACAAGTTTCGTTGAGGCACTTGACACTCAAAATAGGTGTGACCTTTCTCCTTGCAATTAAAACACATGAGGTTTCTAACATCTCTGTTAGCATTGAAAGCTTCAATGCTAGGATCTCCTACTTCTATATCGACTGGTTCCAACTCAGACACGTTCTTACGGATTTGAGATGGGGGTTGCTGAAACTGATGTCTAATGGGCCTTTGTGAGCTGTGGTCTTGATTATTTAGGTATTTCTCTATATTTCTACAAACATAGACCATCTCCGATATGCTATTAGTTTGAAATGTTATTAACAGCTCACCCATACGCCGTTTGACATTCAGCTTCAGCAACTCCACAATCTCATTAGGTTGTTTTGGTACCCGAAGCCTACTGTTCAGCTGCTGTATTGCAGTATAGAAATCGTCAAATGTTTCTGTTGGTTGTTGACGTCTGTCAAAGAGTTTTCGGGAGAGTTCAGAGTCAGTCTCTAAGCTTCTAAACTGCTCGATCAAGGCTAATCTCAACGTATCCCAATTTGCGTTTTGGTTCCCTTTGAGATAGACCCAAAACCAATTTTCTACCTGTCCAGTCACAAAATGGTGAAAGTTCAGGACTATATCTGCCCAACTAACATTGTAGCACCTTCTTAACCTATCCAACCTAAACAGAAAATCGTCTACAGTCATCTGCCTATTATCAAACTTCAACCCCCATTTGTGGAAATGGTGGTATCTGTTCGCGGATGTCAAATTAGGAGCGTTGAATGTACTACCGAATGGATCGCTTAGTGATAAATTATTTAACTGTCGCAAAAACTCGTTAGCGTTTGTCGTGTTACCCGCAGCAGGATCATTGTTGCCTTGGTTTGATGGGCGGGTGGTAGACTCATGTTGAGATCGTGGGGGATTTTGCGGTGGAATTTGAGTTGTGGGTAAGGGTGCTGAAACTTCTCTCCGTTCTGAATAATGTTGGGGAGTGGCCAATGGAGTGAAAGATGCTAAAGTGCTGCGTACGATGTTCGCCACCTCATCGTGTAGGTACGCCCTGCTCCTTTCGGCTTCTGCTCTTAAGAACTCCATGTCCTTAGCACGATTTAACCCAATCGCCGCTGTAACCACTTCCTCAATGTAACCAGTTAGCAGTTCATCCTCCTCATCCTCAATAGTAGACGGATCTGCAGCACCTCCTTGGGAATGCGACTCACTAACATTCGACTCTTGGTTCGACCTATCTCTTTCATGCGATAGCAGAGAAGCTGCTCCTAGTTGGTCGTCCTGTTCCTTTTCGGTTGGGTTTTCGTGCAGGGTGCTACGGAAGCCATGACGCTTTCGAAATTCCACGAAAGAATATCTTCGTTTTGACATTATGTCTAAAAACAACAACTGAAAACTATTTAGAGAAAAAAAACTGAGCGAATTTAACGATGAACAATCCTCTAAACTAAATCAGAAAAAAAAACTAAGCCCAAAATAAAAACGGTATAAAAAAAACAATAAATGAAGCCAATTTAAGAAAATCAAAAAAAAAATAATACAAATGAAGAGGAATAGGGTATACAATATTTTAAACAAAAAAAAAACTTATCTTTATAATTCACTTCATAACTGTTTAGCAAAAAAAAAGAAAAAACTTTTTCAAGATCAAACAACCTTAAACCCATGAAAACTGAATAAAAAACTTTAAAAACTACGGTCAAAATATTAAAGAAAATACCTATAAACCAATCCAAAATTTATTTTCAAAACAAAATAGTAAATATTGATAGGCTATAATACCAAATAAATCTCAAAAAAAATAATCTAAATGTTAAGCAGAAAACAAAGTAATAACAAAAATTATCAAACCATAACTATTGAAGAAAAAGTAAAGCCAAATTATTTTGTTTATCAAAATTCAATTTTGAATTTTCCAAAATTTAAAAAAAAGTTTATCAAAATTTATAAGGGTGTATATTTCATAAAACATTAAGGGTGGATATGACATGTTACCACCCCTCAAAGCTTCAGATACAAGCAGACAATCACGGTAATGGCTTGCTCTCACAGGACTACTTTCTCCCTTTCTCTCACTCACTCTCAAAATTGCGAAACAAAAACAATTCGCCGCAGAAAAAAAAATATAAATTTAATCAAGTTTTTGTTGATAAGCGTTTGCGAAATTTTAAGGGTAGTTTATATGTACTCGCTACTAAATGCCAGTAACTTGACTTAGCCTTTAGGTCGAGCCACATTGAATACCTTTTTAAGCACGTAAATTTGAACTACAGAAAATCGAATTAAAATAATCCAAAACTCTGGATTCCCTTCTGAATTAAATATGCTTTAAAATAAAAAAAAATTGAAGTGATCGTAGAAGCTTTAACTGCACGCAACAGATATAACAGGGATACTTCGCCCATCCACTGGACGACAGCTGTAACTTCTACGGGTTCAATAACCGCGAAACATCGAATTAATCCACAAAACGAAATTGAAAAAAATAAAAAAAAATCACTTTTTTTTTCTTTGGCATATCCTTTTTTTCCTTCCAAAAAGGATGAATTCGGGCCCCACGTTGGGCGCCACCTGTAACGGAACCTGGGCTGTTAGGGTTTTAAAAACAAGGACTCACAATCAAGGATGAAATAATGTCTCCCTAAGGGGAGGTGCTATGACGCTCGAAATAAAAGAAAAGCACATATAAAAGTTTATCAGATTTCTTAAGCCCTTCTTAACCTTCACTCCCTATGCCACCATTACAACCACTGGTCTACAGGATACCAATGGCCGATCCGGGCAGCTGGAGTGAAGGGTGTTCTGATTTCTACGACTTGGCATGCTCGTTGGAAGCCATGGCTACGCTCGTCGGCTGTGGATGGGTTCTTTGCCGAGGAAAACAGAACAGTTGTTACGTTAAATTCATGCCGTAGTATCGATGTTATTTACCAGAGAGTTGAATTTGTTTAAGGTTCAAAAAAAAAAAAATTTTGGAACCATGAATTCATCCGAGTTGAAAGAAAAACTGATAAATTATTTTAATTTCGGAAAATCAGGAGCGAGAGAGAAAAAACTACGAAGTGGCAACCCTGGTGAGAGCAATGGACAGATGTTGGTTGTCCTAAAGTGGCTAAACCCTCCCACGTATCACTATATAGCAACACGTCCATGGCTACTGCGACCACAAGAATTTTCATTGCGGTAGCCCCCTAAATCGTAGTCCCTATAGACTTTACCTTACCATTGTACTCGCTACCGTCTGTTTCATCCACTTATCTGGGGTTGTTCTAACTTTGTCACATCCACCCTTTGTAAAAAGATTACCAAGTCATCTTATTTGCGTTGATTGCCCTGAAAATCCCGAGCGAAAAACATAACTTCCCCTTGAGCGAAAATCAACTAAAGAACGACGCCTTCACTTCATTACCAATATTCATTTAACAATTTTATTACAAACATTATAGTATAAAATTATATAATAATAAAATAATGTAATAAGAAATTTTTAAAAGATCAAAATAACTAAATAATTTTCAAAAACTAATTCGATTAGTTTAGTTAAGTTTAGTTTAATTTAGCTTAGTTTAGTTTAGATTATTTATAAAAAATTTCCTTTATTCAAAATTACAATAATAATATATTTTCAATTTACTTGTATCAATTTGTATATGTATGTATCTTCTCATAAATCCAAAAAAAAAATCGTTATGCAAACGGATACAAAAAACTAGTAACTCCTATTATGGTTTCCGGAAAGCAAAATCATTTCCTGTTTCCAATATCGTAATTTAACTTAGATTCAGTTTTTTTTTTCACTTGACGATGTTAATGAGCTCTTGTAGGGGTAGGTATACAAATTTAGAATCCCTATTGCAAATTTTATATAGTAAAAACTTCTGAATGTATACTTAAAATTCTTGTATTGTCAAATTCGAAACTTCTCTCTATTTAATTCATAATTTATTTGTCAAATCTATGGAAAAATCCTTGCTCAGAACGCCTTGAAGTATGCTTTACTTATTTACATTCAAAATTTTACTTTTTTTTTTATTATTATACTTCTAGGGTAATGTATTTGAAACTTCATATATTATATTTCCGTAAGTTATAGCAAGTGTTATAATTCTGAGGTTTGAGCCACTAATAACGTAGCAGATAAGTAGCAAATTCGGATAAATTTATTCAAAATCAATATATTTTCAACAAAGTAAACACTTACCAATGGGTTTTTTTTTATTTTGAATTATTATTTCGCTTTCTTACTGTGTTGTTCTTATCAGGCTAATCATTCCACGAGGAGGTGCACCGCTTCGTTGGAGTTGACAAGATGTATGTTTTTTTTTTTTGTGTGTTACGTTGTTTGTTATCGTAGTTTGATTGTAATTAATTCACCTGTTGGAATGGATTAAATTTTGAATGTATTTATTCGAATTTTGCTTTAAAAAAAAAAAACCTAGTTAGTGAGATATGCAAGTTGATGATTTTTAAACTTTTAAACTAAGATATTTTAAAACTCAAGTACCCATGTAGGTATTACTTTAATTTTTAGCTTTTTTTTTTTTTAAAGAATAATTTTAAGTAATAGAGAAAGAGTAAAAACAAAAAAAAAAATAAGCTTAAAATACAATTAAACTACTTAGCTTTTAATAATAATTTGTTGTTGTCGTTGATGAGTTTATGTTGTGTGTTGTGGGGGTGTCGTAAGAAGTGGCTGTTCTAACTTCGTAGTTTCGTCTGTTTCGATGTTGTACGTTGTTGCTTTTGGATGGTGATTATTAAAGTGTCCGTATATGTCGTTAGTTGTTCCCGTTGTATAAGTAGATGCCTTCTCATTCGTATTCGATACTATCCAGTTATTAATACTGCAGCTTACGTGGGTCAGCGCTGCTTGTTCGTTGCGGATGGCCTTGGAATGATGAGACATGCGGGCTGCCGTGGCTTATGGCAGAATCTTTGTCTCCAGAGGATTTGAGGCTGAGATCAGATAGATGCATATAGATCCTCGTATCAAATCGCCATCAGATGATGGAAACTTGTCTCCTTGTCGTAAGAGTAGCTGAGTCTTGTGGATTTGGTTTCCGGACCACGTGATTTGACTTACAATATAGGTTGATGATTGTGCGTCTTCCTATGGTTCCTGGACTTGGTGGTCGTTGTCTCAGGCTCTTTTTTTCTTTTTGGTTGGGTGCTGGTTTTCTTGGTACGCTGAGTAGTGGGACTGTGGCCATATGGCTTCACCACAGATTGGTCTTTCGGACGTCGTGTAGCCTTGGCTGGGGTTGATTTTGTGGCGGTCTTCTTTTTGTGCGGTGGTTTATATTTTTGTTTTGTGTTTAGCAGAGGTTTTTTTTTTTTTCTTTTTGTTGTCAATTTGGTGGAATTATGGGGGTGAACTTTCTTAGCGTACCCGTTAACTTTAGGGAAACGTGTGACTGTACCTATTTTTGTATGTATGTATATTTAGACTGTTTAGTACCGCACTCGACCAACTCCACGCACTTCCAAAAACCAACTGACTAGCGTTTGCCATTCTCCGGACCATCTTCCCATGACGAAGCGTTACCCCATCGTAAAATGCCAAGATGGAAGAAGATCCGGTGGTGTTTATTCCCAGTTTTTGAAAGGGATTTTGACCTAAAAATCGCGATTTTGGCTTTAAAATTTATTTTCGAATTTTTCGAGTATACATGTGTCAAAATCTGAAATTTTTGGTCAAAATTCTCAAAAAAACCAATTTGTTAAAATAAACAAGATTCACAACTACAACTGAACCTCTTGGTGTTAGTTAACGAACCAATTATCTTTTCGGTTCTCTATTTATTTATTTCCTTTTCGTTTCTCTCCTTCTTGTTTATCACATCACCCTATGGGATATGTCCTTCGGAAAGTCTGTCTTATACATCAAATAAGTCGCAGCCCCTTCAGATCCTATCGTGGTCGACCTGTCTCGCCACTGGTCCGCAAACATCCATTCATGGGTTCACGGTTCGAATCCCCGTAAATTTAACCTTCTTTTTTTTCTTTTTTTTTTTTATAATTTCTTTTTTTATTATTATTATTTTTTTTTTCTTTTGAAACTATTAAAATAATTTATTTATTGTATTGCATTTATTGTTTGCATCATCCTGTAACATTCCAGGTAGGGAATTTTCAAATGTATCGTTATTTATGTTAGTTGATACCTTAATACCTACTGAACTGTCAACGATTTTCCTATCAGGAATTTGAACCGATTACAACCGCTAAAAGCTCTGCTGGTCAACCTAGACAAGAACCACACCCTATAATGCAACTCTTCCAAATTAGACCATTTGATAATTTTAAATTCAAAATTCAAATATCTAAATTATTATTTTAACTGCCGCTAGGCTCATTTCCTACAAGTGCAGACTGCCACCTAGAAAACCTTCATGTTGGAATTGCAACAGGACTGGACATCTCCAACGCCAATGCAGATTGCCACCTAGAAGACCTTGGAAACCAGACTACAAGCATTGCACGCATGAAAAAGAAAAGGAAGTTGTTTCCATCCAGCGACTGAGAGCCGATCCCATTTACGATTGGAGTAAAAGGAAAATGAAGACTGTCCCAAAGGATGACTCGGGAAGCTATATATATCGCCCAAAAGTGACTCCACTGCAGTTAACTCCTATCCGTCGAAAGGGTGACAAGCGTGAATCCAAAGAAAACTACAAAGTTGGAACGGACGGATTTCAAGTGTGCATGGATGTCAGCCATTTCAAGCCAAATGAGTTAATGGTCAAAACTGTTGGCAACAGCGTGGTAGTGGAAGGTAATCATGAACGTGAAGATGAACATGGCTACATCAGTCGTCAGTTTGTACGGAAGTACCAGCTACCAAAGGGGTATGATGCCAAAGATGTCATCTCAACGGTTTCAATGGACGGTATCCTGACAATCAAAACTCAGCAGAAGGCATTGAAGAACAACGAAAGGATAGTGCAAATTCAACAGACTATGAATCGGAGTGATAAGGGAAATGAAGAAGAAAGGCTGAGTGACGTTCAGGAAAGAACAAGGGCAAATATGAAGCCATCAAGTGGTCGGATGAAAAAGCGATACGACACAAAAGCAACAAAGACAGGATTCCAAGCGGGAGACCTTGTTTGGTTTTATAATTCCCAGCGTCGGAGGGGAATGTCACTGAAACTTCAACAAAATTGGGAAGGCCCTTATACTGTTGTAACACGAGTAAACGATGGCGTCTACCGCATTCGGAGGGGATTAAGGGGCAAAATAAAAGTAGTTCACATCGAACGTTTACATCGTTATAATGGTGAAGGAAGTGATGGATTTGCTCGGGACGATCAATCCTAAGAAGGGGGCAGTGTAATGACTTTCCAAATTTGAACTATAACGACTCCGAAAAGCAAACAAACGAGCACAATAAAGCTAACGGTCACAGTGCAAACATACCCTTAGTAGCTATAATTATAGCAACTCTCAAACGAAGGAAGCACCATCTGCCGGATTATAGCAGATTTCCCAGCTGTCAAATAAAAGCTTTTGGAAGGGAAATTATTGGGAAATTTCCCCTATGGAAAGCTCTGGAAGCAGAGACCAGAACGTTCTCCTTATTTCCAGAATTTGGAAAACAAGTATAAAAGGCACATGTCTGAACGGCAGCGACACAGTTTGTTTTTAATCGTGAATGAATAAAGTTGGTTGTAATAAAAGTGAAAAGTAAAGTTTGTGAATTAATTCAGTGGTGAATAATAAATCGTTTTGTTTGTAGTAAGAAAAGTAAAGTGTTTTATTTTGCGAAATAAATAAGTGGATGTATTGAATAAAGTAAATAAGTTTTATTAACGAACCTGAGAAAATATTACAATATACCTAGATGGCCAACATAGGATCTTTTGTACAGAGAAAAAGTGAAACTTTGCGACCATTTTGTTGGAGGCAAAAAATGTAAACAATCGAATTAAATGTCTTAGTGGTTTCTCTAAATAAATGTTAATATTTTGGAATTTAGAAGAGATAATAAAATGGTTTTGGTATCAAATGAAAGGTAATAAAATTATATAGCTACGTTTAATATATTTTGAGATATTGACATTTAACTTCTTGCAAGAAATTTTTTCCTAGTCTTGCTTTTGTACACTGATATCTTTTAAAATTCTGTGATGATGTGTACATTTGTTGGTATTAAAAGAAAGCTTAAATTGTTGGCTTTAATTGAAGATATAATTTATTATCATTTCTCAAATAAATATGGCAAAAATACCATTTTTCCTTGTTACTGTTTTTACACGCACAGACACAGAACTAGGTATTTTAATATTTTTGCAATTTTGCACACCTTAAAATCACGTTTCATAAATAAAAAAAAAAAAACAATTAAACAAATACAAATACTTTATTTTAGAAAAAATCTCTTCTGCAAAAAGTAAACAACACACAAAACACAAGAGAATTGTTGTTGTAAATGCCTCCAATAAAATGGTGGCCGAGCTTCACTTTTGAAGGCGAATTGGTTATCTAGGTATATATTAAAATCTCTGACTCGCACAAAAAAAAATCCGTCTTCTTGAAGCCAAGAATTATTTTCAAAAGTGGCGCATCGGTGGATTTTGGGTGAAATCATCTTTCTCTTTCTTTCGCACATAAAATCTACCTATCTCACTGGATCCACCTTTCAGTAAGAAGACAATGTAGACATGCACAAATAGTTGCAGATATTTTCCGACATCGTTGAATTTTGTTCTTTCCAAAGTGACTTATGTTCTCTGTGCGAAAGAGAGCAAATGTATCTATTCTTTTATTTTGTGAGCAAAAGACTAGAACAAATTCATTACTCTTTTTCTTTGTATTTATGAGAAAGAAAAATTGAATAAATATTGTCAGTGTGTTGGTTTAGTTCGGCGTGATTGCTTGTGGAGTTGCCCATGTGCGCCCTCATCGGTCAACTTGTGATTAAACTGTTTTGTTGCAGTAGCAGTTGCATGTGCGTGACTAGCCTAAAAGGGCCCACAGACACCACACTTGTGTGCACACATGTGTGTCGGTGTGCGGAAATGTGTGCTGTGTGTGGGCTGGTGCACACACCGATTTTCGGTTCAGACACGGAGCGAGTAAAAATCAAAAGTTTTTGATTTTTGGTGTCGGTGTCTCGATCGGTGTGATGTGTGTGGGGATGTGCGCGCACATTTGTTATTAAGTTGCATTGGAATCGCGTTTGAAAGAGGTGCGTCGGAAGTTTTTCGATTTTAAATATTATAATCATTATGGTCTTTTTCTATGAGATCTCTAAAGTGTGTACGATTTGGTGTGGCGTGTGTGGCGGAATCGCATACCGGTGTCAGTACACATGTGTGTGCACACAAGTGTGGTGTCTGTGGGCCCTTTAATAGCCCGATTCTCCCCCTTGTGAGGAATCACAAGTCACAAGCTCTTGTGACTACTCCTTGTCAGGATTGTTTTGTAAAAACTGAAATATAAAAATACCGATCGAAATTAAACACGTCTTTATTACAACAGGAATGGTCTAGAAGAGAGCCAACAAAACTTTTATTTAATAATGACTTCGTTCAGTTCTAATATTAGACATACAATTCAAAGTTAGTTTAGACGAACCAACAGAAGGTTGGTTTAGACGTTGAACATAAAGCTGCTTTCACAAGTGGATGTTAGTGTACATTCTATTTCAACACCCCCACTGAATGTACATTGTTAATACTTAAGCTTGAGTCCTACTGCTGAGGAGCAAAATAGATGTTTCTTGTAATCAACTGCCTTGGTTAGAAAATCAGCAACCATTTCGGACGTGCTGATGTACTTCAGATTAATTCGTCCTTCGTTTATCTTGTCTCTGATGAAATGATGTCTGACGTCGATGTGCTTAGTTCGAGGGTGATAAGCGTTGGTCAACCCTAAACTAATTGCACCTTTGTTATCGCAGAAAATTGTTGTTGAAGACGAAGTTTTTGGCACAAGTTCTTTTTCTAGGCTCTTGAGCCATATTGCTTCTTGTGTCGCTGATGAGACGGCCATATATTCGGCTTCGGTAGATGACAGTGCGACAGTAGGCTGTTTTTTGGTGTTCCATGAAACTGCGGCTTTTCCAGAAAAGAAAACGTAGCCGGTAGTAGACCTCCGGTCATCACTGTTGTTCGCCCAATCTGCATCAGAAAAACCAACTATACCACCATCATTTGACTTTGAAAACTGCATTGTTGCATCAGCTGTTCCTTTCAAATAACGCAGGATCCGTTTAACCGCGGTCCAATGTGGTTTGCCAAAATTATTATTGAAACGGGATACGTTGCTCACTGCGAAGCTTACATCGGGCCTTGATACTTGCGCGACAAACATTATGCTACCAACTGCTTCCTGGTAAGGAATATTAGATAGATCGAGTTTTTCTTCTTCCGACTGTGGGCACATTTCTTTTGAAAGCTTTTGATTACAGTCCATGGGTGTATTGGCAGGATTGCAATCTGACATATCAAACGTGCTAGTATCTCTTTTATGTAATGTTCTTGATCAATACTTATCAAACCCTTTTCGCGGTTACGCTTAATTTGGATTCCCAAAACAAATCTAGCTTCTCCCATGTCTTTCATTTTGAAGGTCCTGTGAAGATATGATTTTAATTTCGTTTTAGCTTCTAGATTTTGGGAAAATATCAAAATATCATCTACATATACCGCCACTATGATCAGATTAGAATTCTTATGAGAAAAATATACACAGGGATCAATCTTTGATTTTTCTAATCCGAAATCTAATAAAGCGTTGTCGAGTTTCTGGTTCCACAATCTACTGGCTTGTTTCAACCCATAAAGAGACTTCTTTAGACGACATACTTTACCAGTTTTATCAGAAAAACCTTCTGGTTGTAACATATAAATTTGTTCAGGTAAATCACCTTGGAGAAACGCAGTAACTGCATCCATCTGGTCTATATCCAGATCTAACTGCGCCGCTATAGACAGCAAAAAACGTATAGTGCTATACCGCACTACTGGCGAAAACGTTTCCTCATAGTCGATGCCTTTTCGTTGTGAACAACCCTTCACGACTAAACGAGCTTTATAGCGACAAACTGCACCATTGGAATCGCGTTTTGTCTTGAAAACCCATTTGCAGTTTACTGGTTTCTTATCAGGTGGCAAGTCAACAAGCTCCCAAGTCTGATTTTCTTTTAAGGAATCTAACTCCTCTGCCATTGCTTGTCGCCATAAATCTGAATCTGCTCTACTAAATGCTTCACTCAAAGAAATAGGATCATGCAACTCACCTGATCTTACTGCATACGATATATAGTCATCTCTTTTTACTGGTTTTGCAACTCTGTTGCTTCTTCTTGGTTCTTCTGGAACCTCCGGAATATTCGAAACTGAATGTGGAATTATATATTCAACCTCATCGTGCTCGTTAGATTCTGCATTGATTTCGTTGCATATTTCCTGATTACTGCTGTTATCACACAAAAACATGTCACTCGCCTCGTTATTTTCACCTTCGGCATCGGAATAATGATCAGATCCAACATCACTAGGTTCACCATCGGCAACAATTTCATGGCTCGATTCCACATCAAAAAAGGATACATTATTATCATCATCCCCCACTAAAGATAAATGCTGATTTTCGAAAAATATAACATCTCTGCTTATCACTATCTTCTTCTTAGCTGGATTGTAGAGTCTATAGTTTTTCGTGCCATCACTGTAACCCACAAAAATGCAAGCCTCTGATTTCTCGTCCAATTTTTTTCGCTTCTGCTTTGGTATGTGTACCATTGCCTTGCATCCGAATGTACGAAGGTAACTCATATCTGGAACAACACCAGTCCACGCTTCCTCAGGAACTTTACATGTTGATGAACTGCTTGGAGATCTGTTTATCAGGAACACTGCCGTTGAAACTGCTTCAGCCCAAAAATGTTTTGGCAGACAGGCATCTATGAGCATACAACGTGCCTTCTCAATGATCGTCCTATTCATTCTTTCAACAAGACCATTGTGCTCTGGTGTGTACGGTGCTGTCGTTTGATGATGAATCCCATATTGACGAAGTAAAAGCCCAAACTCCTTGCTGCAATACTCAGAACCATTATCTGTTCGCAAAACTTTTATTCTTTTTTCGCATTGGTTCTCTACGAGGGCTTTAAATTCTTTAAAACGATTTATTGTTTCGGCTTTTGAGTGCAAGAAGTAAACGAATGTTTTTCTAGTATAATCATCAACAAATACTAAAATGAACCGAGCACCACCCATACTTGCAATATTAATTGGTCCACATAAATCTGAGTGTACCAGCTGTAATACTTCTTTGGCTCGTTCACCTGTATGATTGAATGGTAACCTACACTGCTTCCCTTTTGCACATATTTCGCAATTTATCTTCTCAACAATTGGGAATTTTTCAGATGTTCCAAAACAACTACTGAGATTTCGAAGACTTACATAGTTTAGATGTCCCATCCTTCTATGCCACAAGTTATATTCAGACTGTAATTGATTTGCCGCAAAAACTCTATCTTGTACAGGGCTGTCCAGCTTAAACAATTCTCCATCCAGAGAAGCCGAAGCCAACAAATCATTCTCTGAGTTGTATATTCTGCACCCCTTTAAGTCAAAAACTACTGTATTATTTTTACGAACTATTTGACTTACCGAGAGAAGATTGGCACACAGGTCTGGAATACATAGGACATTCTCAACCTTCAAATTAGCATCTGCAACAGGTAAGTACATTTCCAGTACTATGAACATCCAAACGCATGTTATTAGCCACCACCACTTCACTCTTCGCACCTTGACTGACATCTGACAATAGCTCTGGGTTTGTACACATATGTGCAGATGCACCTGAGTCAATGTACCATGCTCCTGGTTCAACTGAAGAAACAGCAAAAGATGTGTAGAGTACATTTGATGAGCTCGCCTGCATGCATTTGTTGTTGCGTGACTTCGATGGACAATTGCGAGCAAAATGTCCACGATTGTTGCATTGATAGCATCTTGGTCCACCACTGCTACTATTACTACCACCAATAGCACTACCACTGCTAATACCACCAGCACCAACTCCACCAGCACCAACACCACCAGCACTAACTCCACCAGCACCAACTCCACCACTGTTGCTTTTCTTCTTTTGGTTTCGGCGAACGCCACCACGTCCATAAAACGCCACCGTGTCTGATTCATCGGATTTGACATCCTGAAGAATTTTAGTTTTGATCGAATCACCTGTGATGGGAATTCCACAGCTTTCGATTCCCATTATCATGGGTTTGTATTGTTCACTGAGTCCTGCTAATAACAGTGTTCCTACCCACTCTTCACTAACTTTAAAGCCGACTCCGTTGAGTTTGTGGGCAGTCAAAATGATCTCATTTACATACTGCTCCACGGAAGAGCATTCTTCCAGTTTTGTCGTAATGAGCTTCTTTAAGAGACCTACTCTACGAGAAAGCCCATCGTCTTGAAAAGCCGCCTGTAGCCTATCCCAGCACTGCTTTGCCGTGCGAGTGTCCTGGATATGCACATAGTTCACTGGATCAATCAGAAGAATTATTTTCGATCTTGCTTTCAGGATTTTTTTGTTGTCTTCCTCATCATCCGTCGAGACGCAATCCCACAAATCTTCGTGCTCAAGATATGCCTGCACAGTTCTCGCGTCCTTTCAATTTTTCAATGGATGGCAGTCCACTGGGGGTCAATTCTCGATCTATGAAACTGTGAAGTGATAAATATGATAACGCCTTCACGCCAAATGCAATTCTAGAAGTGTGAAAAAATGAAAACAAATGCCAAAATGTTTTCATATGATAATTCGTTTATCACAATCATTTCATTCTGTGAAAACCTGTGAAAAGAAAAATGATAAACCGGAACAAATTATGCTCATTTGATACACCCAATTCGCCATCTTGGTCTTTCAATGACGTCACAATCATCTTTTTCTATGAGAAAGTGGTAGCATTTTTCATGTTAGTACTTTTTAGTACTCACTTTGACAGCTGTTTTTCATAATGAGATCGGGAATCGCCTTGCACGTGTTTGTGAAGTGATAAAATGATAAAACTCTGTGAAAACTGAAATGATAACTTTGTTTTCATTTCACAGTTTCACAGATCGAGAATTGACCCCCTGGTCGCCATTTCCAATCTTTAAATTTCGATGCGATCACAAACTGAAAACGAAAATGATTTGCGGATAATTTATCTTCAATAAATTCTCTTTTAAACTCAACAATTATTGGAGCATCTGGGCCCATAACCTTTTGTAAAAACTGAAATATAAAAATACCGATCGAAATTAAACACGTCTTTATTACAACAGGAATGGTCTAGAAGAGAGCCAACAAAACTTTTATTTAATAATGACTTCGTTCAGTTCTAATATTAGACATACAATTCAAAGTTAGTTTAGACGAACCAACAGAAGGTTGGTTTAGACGTTGAACATAAAGCTGCTTTCACAAGTGGATGTTAGTGTACATTCTATTTCAACACCCCCACTGAATGTACATTGTTAATACTTAAGCTTGAGTCCTACTGCTGAGGAGCAAAATAGATGTTTCTTGTAATCGAGAAACGATGAAAAATGAAACAAAACTCATACGATTTGTTTCAATTTTCACCGTTTCTCGACAAATTTTATCGACTCGATAGTTACAGAACATGGGTCCAGATTGTTGTGATTCGATAACATTTTGGTATTCTCCCCCTAATAGTCACAAGAAAACTCACAACGAAACTCACCACAGCATTTTGTTGGTAGCTTTTTGACCGATGAGCGCATACACATCAACAACTCTACAAGTAATCGCAACGAACTGAACCAACACACCCACAATATGTATTCATGTTTCTCTATCTCATTAATACTTACTTACTTACTTATCCGGCTCCCGATCCATGAAGGGTCTCTGCCTGAGATATTGCGGTCTTCCATCGGTTGCGGTCCCTCGCACGCTCCCTCCAGTCGTCGAGACCAAGCGCTCTTGCGTCTGTGACCGCCTGGTCCCTATAGCGGAGGTTCGGTCTTCCTGGTCGTCTCGAACCTGGGGGCTGGGGTTCGAAGATTTTCTTGGCTGGAGCGTTGTTGTCCATTCGCTCGATGTGGCCGAGCCAATGTAGTCGACGTGTTTTGGCTCTTTGGACTACATCCACATCTTGGTACAGCTCGTACAGTTCACGATTGAATCTTCTCCTCCAATCGCCCTCTTCGCATATAGGACCAAATATCCGCCGTAGAATTTTTCGCTCGAAAGTGCCCAGGATCAATTCCCCTTTTTTACTTATCGTCCAGCACTCGGCACCGTAGAGTAGAACTGGTAAAATTAGAGTTTTGTATAGCGTGCACTTTGTCTTTCGAGAAAGGAGTTTTGAACCCATTTGTTTGGCCAAACCGAAGTAGCAGCGGTTCGCTAGGGTAATTCTTCGTCGGATTTCCACTAAGGTGTCGTTCGTGGGATTGATGTTTGTTCCGAGGTAGGTGAACTCCTTGACTACCTCGAAATTACTGCTACCAACAGTGACGTTTTGTCCTAGGCGATGGACAGATGAGGCTTTGTTTGTTGATAGCATATACTTTGTTTTGTCCTCATTCACTTCAAGACCAACGCGTTTCGCCTGTTCATCAATAGCTGTGAATGCTTCAAGTACAGCTCTCTTGGAACGGCCGATGATGTCGATGTCGTCCGCATAACCAAGCAGTTGAGAATACCTGTTAAAGATAGTGCCTTCCATGTTAACACCACTCTTGCGCACTATCTGCTCCAGGACTAGGTTGAAGAAATCACATGATAGCGCATCTCCTTGTCTGAACCCTGTACACGTCTGGAATAACTCGGATGAGCTGTTACCCATTTGCACGTTGCACCGCGTATTTTGTAACGTCATGCGGCATAGCTGGATCAGTTTTTTCGGGATCCCGAGTTCCGACATCGCCAATAGAAGCTCTTGGCAACTTATGCTATCATATGCGGCTTTGAAGTCGATGAATAGGTGGTGGGTCTCGACTTGAAATTCGTTGGTCTTTCCCAGGATTTGCCTCAATGTGAAGATTTGGTCTATCGTTGATCTGCCTGGCCTGAAGCCACACTGGTACGTGCCGATCATAGTGTTGCAGAAAGGTTTTAGACGCTCACATAGTACGTTGGATAGGATCTTGTAGGCCCTTTTCTTGTTAGGTGTGTTAGGTGAAGGCCGGCTTTTTACGGTAAGCATTCTAAAACTTCTGAGCTAACTTTTTCCTTTCGTCTTTCTCATTCAATTCTCATGAATTGATTACCTATACCAATTGAGCGCAAGAAGACCACTCGCAGTGTAGTGTCATTCTCTTACCAGTAGTAGGAAATCGATTCCAATTAGGTACTGAAAACCAAAATAAGACGATTTGTTAGTAGCAGATTAAGTATTGTAGATATTCTTACTTCTTCAACTTGAACGTATGAGTAATTTGCACGATTCTGATCCCAGACTGTGGGACTCCATAGAAACGCTTTATTCTGTGATTTCCTTTTCCAGATTGCAATTAAAGCGCAACTTGGATTCTCGGAGGTGGCCTTGAAATGAAATATATGGTCAAGAGTTTTTGAAAATATTTCTTGAAGGGTAGAACTTACTTCCATATTGCACATCAATACATAATTTTGCACACACCCACGCTCATGCACATCAAGAACACGAACAAAACTCAAAGTATAAATAAATGAACATTTAAATAAATTTAATAAGTTTATTCAAGAAATAAAATCAAAATAAACAAACCGACGCAATTTAGTAATCAAATAGAAAACAATTTCATATAAACGTCAGAAGTCAAAAAATATGGTAAATTAAAAGAGGTGGCTCTGTTTTTTTATAAATAATATTAATAGATGGCCTTAGTTTCTATGGCAAAAAAAGCTTGCTGAGGCCAAGTAGCAAGAGATGGCATTGAGAATAGTTACTATTTTTGCCACTTTGCTCCAATAAGCAGTTATGAAGCATAGAAGATATGAGCTCCTTTTAAAAAAACTTTTGTATGGAAATGAAACTCGACTAGCAGTCCATATATAATAGGCCAATGCTTGTAGGCAACATTAAGCAGGGATATGCCTCTGTAGTTCTTGCAGGACATAGGATCGCCTTTTTTGTAGATTGGGCATTATGGAGCTATTTGACCAGTCGTCGGGCATACTTTCCTCCTCCCAAACTTGGTTGATGAGCTGGTGCATGCACCCTACCAGAACATCTCCTCCATACTTGAAGAGTTCCGCTGGTAGGCCATCCGAGCCGGCGGATTTGTTGTTCTTAAGCTTGTGGATGGCTTTCTTAACCTCTTCAGTACTGGGTGCTGGGACTGGATCTTCATTGACTGGTCTAATGCTTCTTTGTTCCCCTGTCGCCTCCTCTACATAATGCCCATTAAGCAGCTGCTGGAAATGCTGCTTAGACACGTCTACAATTCCCTGTGCTTCGGTGACTAGGTTCCCTTTGCTGTTTCGAAGAGCTTGCGTGCCAGTCCTATAACCAGATGCCAGTTGCTTGGCTGTTTTGTAGAACCGGTGGGTGTTGGTGGCGGTGCTGGACTCTTCGAGATACTTGAGCTGAGAGGCTGCGGATGCTCTTTTCTTTCTACGCAGGGTTTTTTTCTCTTTCCTTCTCTTTTCACGGTACTCCTCTCTTGCTGCTCTTGTTTTCCGTTGCAGCATTTGCATTCGTGCATTTTCCGTCTCCTGCTTCAATAGCGCGCATTCATCATCATACCACGGGTTCTTTTTTCTGGGTGGTTGATAGCCTATGATGGTCTCGGCTGTCTCTTTAATAATGTCGCGATACTGGTTCCACTGGTTGTTGACGCTTGTGGCTGGGTGTACGGCAGAGAGTTTCCCGGTCAATTGCTCACTGTAGTCTCTGGCTTTCTCAGATGTGCTAAGGCATGCGATGTTGAACTTCTTTCTTTGGGCGGTCTTCGTTTTCTTTTCGTTGGACAGTCGGGCTCTGAACTTTGTCACAACAAGAAAGTGGTCAGAGTCCACGTTTGCACCTCGGAAAGTTCGCACGTCCAAGATATTCGATGCGTACCTTGCGCCAATTAGCACGTGGTCGATTTGGTTGGCCGTTCGACCATCTGGAGATCGCCAAGTTGCTGTGTGTATCCTTCGCCTGGGGAACCTAGTGCTACTTATCACCGTATTACGAGCTGCAGCAAAGTCGATTAGTCGGAAGCCGTTGTCTGTTGTCGTTTCGTGGAGGCTGTGCTTTCCAACTAATCCGCCAAAGATGTTTTCCTTTCCGACTTTAGCATTGAAGTCTCCGAGCACGACTTTGACATCGTACTCCGGACAGGCTCCGTAGGCTCCGTCAAGAAGGTCGTAAAACTCCTCCTTGTTAGACTCCTCAGCTTCATCGGTAGGGGCGTGTGCACATATTAGGCTGATGTTTTGGAAGGTAGCTTTGATGCGGATCACAGCCAGGCGATCGCTTATCGGCTTAAAATCGATGACTTTTGATCTGAGTCGATTTCCCACGACGAATCCGCATCCTAGCATGTGCAGTCTTTGGTGACAGCTGTAATAAATGTCGCAATCTTTTCTTTTCGTTATACCTGATCCTATCCATCGTATCTCCTGGATCGCGGTAATGTCTGCCTTGTACCGCGAGAGGACAGATTCAAGTTTTTGAGTAGCACCTGGTGTGTAGAGTGTCCTTACATTCCAGGTGCATACTCGTAGATCATAGTCCATTTTCGTTCCGGGTCTGGTTGCCATTTGAGGGGGGTCGTTATCCGAGGCTTCTTGCGTCTCTCTCATAACAATTGGCTTTTTTACTGTGGCCGGGTCGTTAGCCCAACGCACTAACCTCCAATCTGTAGGGCCATGGGTTTAATGTTGCAATTCTTTCCTTGATCAACATTCGCACTTACAAGTTTAGCAAGTCCTGGCATAAAGCCAAGACCAGTATCCGGCGGCTACCAACTTGGAGGTATTGTAAGCACTTGATGTGTAGGAAAAGATACAGCTCGAGGCCCCCAGTTCCTACAACATCCAACCACCTCTCATTAATACAAAGCAAAATAATATCGCACCTTTGTCCTATTCTTTGGTAAACAAATGAAAGAATACATACATTTTGTTCTCTTTCGCACAGAGAACATAATGCAAGAATATAATTCAATGATTTGTAGAAACTCAAGTAAATTTTAAGTTGTGACCTGCTCTGAAAGAGATCACAATTTCGCTTGTTTTTATGACTTTCACAAGTTGTGACTTTAGGGGGAGAATACGAAAAAGTCACAAAATCAGTTTCACCACTTCTTGTGACTTGTGAGGTATCAGTGACGATGGGGAGAATAGGGCTTTACGCTGTGGCTCCATTGGCAATTTTTGAGGCAATTGCAATTGGAATAGGAATGGCAATTTATTGCTTGGGTGGGCATTTTCATTGCCAGGCAATTTCAATTATAAAATGTGTGTATAGAAATATTTGACTGCAAATGCTGTTCAAATCCCCTGTTTTTAATAAAATTAAATTTTAATTCACTATATTTTGTCATGTGCGTTCTCATATTCTACGATTTAATTGAAAAAATCAATAAAGAAGCCATTCACAATTACCGGGAATCCCATTTTTCCTCAATTTATTGCCTTTAAGATGGAAATCAATAATTGCCTCTCATCTTCTAGGCAATATTGCCATTGCCATTGACAAAGCGTCTCCATTTGCATTATTTAAGGCAATAGCAATGAGTGAGGCAATTTATTGCCTCAAATATTGCTAATGGAGCCGCTGGGTAAGGCTACATCGTTGAATTTTGTTCTTTCCAAAGTGACTTATGTTCTCTGTGCGAAAGAGAGCAAATGTATCCATTCTTTTATTTTGTGAGCAAAAGACTAGACAAAGTCAAAACTCTTTTTCTTTATATTTATGATGAGATAGAAAAATTGAATAAATATTGTCAGTGTGTTGGTTTAGTTCGGCGTGATTGCTTGTGGAGTTGTCCATGTGCACGCTCATCGGTCAACTTGTGACTAAACTGTTTTGTAGCAGTAGCAGTTGCTTGTGCGCGACTAGCCTAAAGGGCGTGTATTATTGCAAAGGATAGAAGTACTGCCCAGCGAGAAAAAATCTGCTGATTGTTGATTGGATTGTGGTTGCGATGTTGGGCATCTGTATGCCGTGTGAAGTCGGGGTGTAAGCTTCCGACAGCTTCGGCCTAAAGCTAGAACTATAATGCTCGGAGGGGCACTTAAGTGGTCGGAAGAAAACAAGCGAATACACGGAAAGCATATGACGATGACTATAATTGCGGACAGAGCGTTTCGTCAAGTTTCGTTCAACTTTGGTGAAATAGGAGTGCCAAAAAGAGATAGATTATAATTACATTATGTGTGTGTTCCCCTTTTTTCGGTACGGAAAGGTACTTTTCGTTGGTTTTTGACATTAGCTTCAGTGCCCTTCCGATTATTATAGCTCTACCTTACCATCATAACATTTCCGTTGAATGTAGGTACCGCTTATGAAATTAACGAAAGAATAATTCAACTAATGGCAACGCTGTAAATTCATTCCCAAGCAACTCCCGAATCAGAACAGCCAAACAAAACAAATGGAAACGGAACGGGGAGAACACGAGAATACCAGGGCCGTTTTGGAATTCAGTTTTCCAAAAAAATGTAAAATGTCCGCCATTTATAAAAAAAAACGATGTATGCTCTCATTTTCAATGTGTATGCGTTGTATGTGTCACCACCGCCACCAATTACGACAAGGACAACAATATTCAAAGGCCAAGAACTCCAGCCGAAGGTTAAAGTGAGAGGCAAGAAAAGGTGCGGCCATATTGATTAAGCACCAAATATATTTTCTCCATTCTTCACCTGCTGGAAAAACAGGATAGCATGCTGTTTCACTCCCATGATATTCACAAAAACGCGCATGTGTGCAAACGTTCCACTCGCCAACGTAGAATGAACCAAACGAGAATCCATCGACCAAATACAATATTCCTCTCAGTATTGAATTCGACCAGGCCGACGACGACGAGTCCTCACGAAGAAGAGTTTTAAATTTTTGAAAAGAAAAAAAGTAAAAAAAATCTCCAATATATTAGCATAGCTTTTCATAATTCATTCGTTTTTCTTTTCCATATTCTATAATTTTTTCTGTGTCCAAATAGTTAATTTTTTCTAATCGAAAATATCAAAAAAAAAACCATAAGTTGAGTCGCCCAGCTACTAATTCGCAGATTTTCTTCTTTTCTTTGGATTACTTTTCAAGGATTATAAAGCAACTTATTTCTCCGAGACAACACGATGTCTGAACGCGAAAATAATGTTTACAAGGCTAAATTGGCTGAACAAGCCGAACGCTATGATGGTAAGTGGAATCGTACAAGAAATAAACGCATTTTTTCTTAATTTTTTTTTGAAAATTTTCCCATGGAATGATCTAGAGAAAGATACAATTTTTTTACTCATTTCTGCATGATTTTTTCTTCGTACATATATTTTTCATACATATATATATATATGCATGTATATATATTTAAAAATTGAACATGTATCCAAAAAGGAAGAGGGGCGAAAAAGGTCAGAGCAGCAGAGGTTGTGGCAAGCAAATGAAGAGGTGCCTAGCTGGGAAAATTTTTTGCAAGTGTTTTTGGCCCTGCCGTTCTCACGTTGATTTTTCATCATTGATTTTTCTTTCCAACTTCAACTACCAACTTCTCTAGACCGAATTTAAAATATGGTCTTGCTTGGAAACCATTTATTTTATTTTTTCGGGCGGGCGAGTCGTAATTTTCAAAAGAAAAATCTAGTTTTTTTCTTTGAGAAATGCGTTGCTATGCCGCCTTTTTAGCTTTTTTTCGTTGGTGTTTTTTTCTTATTCTTTTTTTTTTCATTAACTAAAAATGGGGGAGATGTTTGAATTCGAACACTGGAGTGAAAAAGCCAAGGAGAACCAGATATGAGACAGACTGATTATGGAATACAAAAAATCAATGAATGGATCAATAAAAAAGGTCCGGGCAAGAAAAGAAATGTGCGACATATAGAACACTGGAATGAAAATTGATTAATTGCCGCTTATACGATGAAAATCACTTGCTGCCAAGTTCCGTAGAGGAATTTTCTCAGAAACAAATTGTTTAACAACTTCTCAAATGATATATAGATCTTCTGAGAAACACTGAAATTGGCGGTGGCAGTTTGTTGGTTTCGATTGCTGGACACACTGTTACAAAAGAGCCTTATGGTGCCGTCCTTGTCTTTTTTTGCGTTCTACACGATGCTCCCCAATCACATGGTTTTAATAACGTATTTTTCTTCGATTTGTTCAAAAATTAAGTGCGATTCTACTAATTTTTCTTAAAGTGATTGGTATCTGAATTTCAAGTACTATATTTCTTATCCCCTTTACCACCCCCTTATTTTTGCTAAAGTCTCAACAGCAGTGTTGCTGTGCAGCATTGTGTGTATGTGTATGTTAAGATGGAATGGTATCACCAACAAATTTAGTTAAACTTGAAAATGTCATATTTTCTCGTTTCCTCAAGTTGGTGCAAAGATTTCGACAACATAGCAAGCGAGATAGAAAAAACATGACGTAGTTTTCCATGCAGAAGCAGCAAAAGAAAAGCAGCACCAGCGTGTGTCTGTACACAGAAACACTTATATATTTACCTATAGTATACATACATAATTACTATGTCTCTTGGGTCAGGTTTTTCTTTCTTCACTCTTTCCATTTTGCGTGCAATTTTCTATTTCCATTGAAATTTTCCTGTTACTAATAATTTATTTGTGAAAATTTTTTTCTAACGTAGTCCATCGTTTGTTTTTTTTAGAACAGGAAAAGGAAATGTATGCAAGCAGAACCATTCTAATGATGGGATGGGGGCACTTGTGTGTAAAAGTTTGGGTGTTGTGAAGGGAACCCCCTTTCAAGGGTAGCTGTCCTTTGGGGTTTTCTTTGGTCCGGTTAGCTTGCTTTTCGAATTCGATATCGAGGAACAAGGAACCTAAGTTGAGGCTCTTGTCTTTATCTCTCTTGGACTTTTTTCTTTGCTTTTGCCGGCTGCGCTTTAAGTCGTCGCTGTTCTACGATCGGTTGTTTCTTTCCTTTCCATTTAGTTGCTGCTGGTGGTGTAGAAAGAAAAATGATTCATCCAACTGAATCAAACCACGACCACACGAACCTACTTTTTGAAGTTCTTGACGTCGTTGTCGTAAATCATTTTTGCAATGATTCACACACGAATTCCCATCAAATTAGTTACTTTTGCTGCATTCGCTTTCATTTTTTCATTTTGACGATGACGCTGTTTTTTCAAGTTAATACACTTAAGAAAAAAAAATGTAATAATTATAACAGTCCCCTTTTCATTATTTCAACAACTTCTATCTATAAACAATACACCCCTTTATCAAGCTGGTTAAAATGGTGGTATAGCTTTTTGTCATGACCTCCACCAGTAGATATGAAATGAAAAAGCCGAGAATATATCTACATACACTTTAGAAATGCCATACAATTATTATAAGGTTTTGTACTACCTAGGTAGGTACAATGGCGCATGGTAGTGCCGCCGTTGGAGCTTAATTGAGGGATGGATTTATAAAAGCGATGGATCTATGGTTTTGTCTAGACAAATGAGGTTGGAACTAAAATTTCTTTAGTTTTCTAAAAAAAAAAAAGTTCTTTAATCTTAGGTATTTTGTCATTGTCAATTTGTTTAATACCTGTGTAGTTTTTTCTTTTCCATGCCTATAATAATTTTTGAATCAAATCCGTTCTGGAATGTCTTAAGTATGTAGGTACCTATATTTAACTTTCGATGAGTTAACAAAGCAAATAACTATGTAGGTATACCTACTACACAACCCACCCGTGCTCTCTGCCTCATGACTACATGCTTATTTCTTTTTAAATAATGATTGCTTGCCTCGGAATTGTTAGTCATTTTTTTTTTTTTTTTTTTTTTTATAATCTACATACCTACATACTTACGTAAACACATCCACATAACCATATTATCGTGAGAGAAACTTGATTTTACTAGCCAAAATAATGTTTTTGGATTTGTTTTTATTTTTTATTGTTATCAGTTATGAATTGCAAACATTGAGACGAGAGTGGATGGATTCAATTATGTATTATGAATATGATAGACTTCAGAAGTTAGGTACCTATGCTGAGGCACTTTTCTAGTTGCCCAACCGTAAATTTGACCCGTCTTGTTTTATAAAAAAGAAATGGAATAGTATGTACCTACAACCTACATAGGTATAGGTTTATGTTTTCGTTTTGTTTCAGAAGTTTCAATAGATAGGTTTATTAAATAATTTGATCTAGTTTTTATCTATAAATAAACAAATTTGATGGCGCAACAGCTTGTGGAAAACAACCAGGGCCTAGTGACTTAGTTCTCTCAACCATTCCTGTGTGCGTGTTGTTGACGAGAATGTCGGCTTCCTCTAAGTCGAATTTTCCTCTTAATCGAATATTTTCGCCACTTTTTTATTGCCCTCAAACTTCCATACAATATTACATTGCTCTCTAACTCGAATTTTTGGCAAACCTTTAGCTGGCCATACACGACCGAGCCATCCGATCCATTTGGCTCGGTTGGATTTAAAATTGGCTGAAAATCCAAAAGGATCGGTGGCCGATTCACCCCACGCACGACCGATTTTGGATCGTTGGCTCTGTCGTATGTATTTATATGGCCAGCTTAATTCGAACTGATTTTGATATCCCGTGAAAATTCGACTTAGAGGGAGTCGACTAGGTATTTCTGTTTAAGTGTAAGCTTACCTTTATCTGACTGTTTTGGATTGAAGTTCTGAAATTCATCAGTTATTTCTTAATTCATTCCGAGTTTTGTATACTCAAAACCACCCTATACGCTATAGCCACATAGGGCTAATTCTTCGTGGTCTTTTTAAAAATTTACAAACAAAATTTGACCGCCGCTTTCTTGCTTTACCAGTTAAGTATTGACCGGACCGCGGTCTGTTTGACCAGGCCTTAAGAGCCATTTTTCACTATTAGTCAATTTGAGGCAAACTCTTAACCTGACCAACTTAGGCCCAATTTATTCAGTCAAAGTTGAACACAACTTGGGGATTTTCATTGTCAACTTGAGATATCGCTTTTATTCAATCGAAGTTCAGTGGCTCAAAGTTTAGAAAATCCAAAATTTGGTCAACTTTGGATTTGGTCAACTCCCCGAAAAAGTAGAATTTAACGAGTAAACTTGGGATTTTTCTTCATTTCTGTTTATTCAATTAATCGATGAAGCTCTATTTACTTTTCGATCTTTACTTCCAAAGTAAAAAAAAACACTAACATAAAAATATACTACATTCAAACATAATAAAAATAAAGCCTTTTAAAAATTCAAGATAGGTATGTTTCGTGTAAATTATTTTGTGGGAAAATTGGCCAACATCTTCTTCGAGCAGCGAGGATTTACCTATTTGGTGAATTTTCAAATAGAGACTTTTGGCTACCGTACAAAAAGTGAATTAAAAACAATTGTAACTATCTACCCCTAAATTACAAATACAAAATTTTCTTTCAGTTTTTCTGAATTTGTTTATAAATCATATTAAATACCTACTTTGCTTTCGAGTGCACAATTAATTCGAACGTAAAGTCAGAAAAAATATGAAGTTCTTCTGCAGTTCGATTTGAATGTAGGTACATATACCTAGTACTTCTTGGATGAATTCTGATTTGAAATCGGGAAGCGAAATTCTCTTCTCAGAATCGTCAGAAGACGATTTTTATGCCATTGCAATGGTTTCTGGATGCTTGTGAATGGCTAATTGAAAACGACATTACTGTTGTAAGAATCTCACCGTTTCGTCTATTGATAAGTCATCTATCGCACGATGCGAAATCTCGCCTAATTGCGATTGAACTCGGTATTTAGGTCATTGTTGCAGTTCTTAGGTATTGATTGTCAGGTACCAAGCGTTTAATTAACCAAATAAAACAAAATCGTTTTATTTAATATAAAATTTGGTTAATCCACTTCCCGCTTTTCGTGGAATGTTGCTTTCCGCTTTGCTTTTTTTTCATGTGTATAACTACTCTAATGCAAATCAAAAGTTGAAAGTCCCTTTTTACACGAAGAAACAAGTTGCTGGAGATTTTTTTGACGTTTTCTTTTAATCTCCTTAAAAATCTCTTGTACCTTTCACACGAGGAAACAAATTTCCAGGCAATTTTTGAAATTTCCTTTGAAAGTCTATTGGTTGAACAAACCTAGATGTGAAAGGAAATTTCAAAAAATTCGTTTACCCCTCTTTCCTCCTGCCCTTCTCACCCTGGAACTAAATGTTGCTGGCAACTCAGTTTCCTCGTGTGAAAGGGGACGAACGAACATAATCAAGTGTCATCTGTCACAAATATCTTAAGGATATTTAAGAAACTGCAAGTTGGTCAATTTTAGAATTTCAACTGGGGAGTTTAGATTTAAAGTAGTGAATAAAAGCATTTTTCAACTTACTGAATAAATTGACTCTTAGCACCTATATTTAAAATTCAAACTGAAAATAAACGCGAACTTATCGCCTAAAAACCTACCCTTTTTCAACATGATACGTACATATGTATGTACATATTTTATCAATTTAATCCTGCTCTATCTTAAGTTCTCTTGGACGGACGCACAGGAAAGATAAATATGATAAGAAATTTAGGGCTTTACAATACATGTTATAAAATTTCGTATCTATAATAATTTACAAAAAATGCATTATATGGATATTAGGAGCTAAAATGACGAGCCAAACCGCGTGTTTTTTTAAATCGAAATTAATTTAGTTACCAGTATATGTATGTATAGGTAATTTTGAGCACTATTTACTGCAATAACATGGAGTAGATCTCTAACTTAATTCATTGACTCCACTTAAACAAAAGAATATTTTTTCCAATTTTCTTCAAACTCAAAAGTGGTACATATTTCAGGCAGATATAATAATACAGTGGATTTTTTATTCAGAGCTTAGTGACGGACACTATAGTTATGTAACTCTATCTGTGGTTTAGCCTTCTTGTTTCCAAAACTACTGTATTCATTTGCATGTCCAAATGCCAGGTGAAGTTTTGAATATTCGAATTAAGCGATAGGAATTTTGAACAAGGAATTCAATTTAGTTGAATTGAAAATTTATTTATATGAAAATACGAACAAGGGTGTGGCGGGTTGCATAAAATCAACTTTATTCTTTATTGTTCAGAAAAGTTGTTTGTTTGTGACTTGAAGAAAAACCTTGTAAAAGTATTAGGCCTTTTACTATTAGCCTTAAGAGGTTCTTTGTTCATCGCAATTTGGTATTTGAGTTTTCTTTTAAGTCCTCAACCATTAAATTTTTTGACATTTATGTAATTTAATTTGATTCCTTAAATGTTCATAATACAAATTGTGTATTAATTGCGTATTTAGTTTTTTGTACAAAATATTTAAACTTAAAGATTCATAGCATCTACAACCTTTCATCTCACTTTTGTGTTTTAATTCAGGAGGTTCTCCAAGAAGAAGAAGAAGGGGTGGTAGGGAAGACAATTTATTATCTTTAAGCTTATTAAAAGCCTGAAAGTCTGAGTGACATTTGAAGAAGATGAAACAACCAATTTAATTTAAAAGAGAAAAACCAGATTGTTTTTTAAGTTTGTCTTGGATGCATTGAAAGCAATTAGCACGAAAAAAAATATTTCTGTAAACAACAATTAAATTGTTTGTTCATTTTCATAAAAGATAGAAACTCCATAGGGGAGTAAGGTATAACTTTAGTTTTAGGCGCTTGGTAAAGAATGCAGAAACTCGGTTCAAACTAAAAAAAAATGTTGGTGTTTAACCATTAAGATTGAAGAACCTTCTTAACAAAAATAAAAAGAATTCATAAAAATAGACAGTTTATAATTTGAAAATTAGGGTTGGAATTGTGAAATTTCATCCATTGGTCGTCGGTTAGTAAAAATGTTTTGCAATGCGTGAGTAAACGCCCATTGTCTAGGTTTTATTTTTCAATATTACCGCACCTTCGTGATGAGCTCTTTTGTCCCTGAAGGAAATGCAGTATATTGCGTAAGTTTTTTTGTTTCACCCTTTTTGCATGAACACATTTAACTCCCAAATGCTCTAACCTTAACAATAAATAATAAGAATACAAAAAAAACCAATGACCTTGTTTTGCATTCAACCTTGGTCTTAGTCTAAATTGGAAATTGAGATCTATTGTATTTATTTTTTGATGATTTAGTTTGATAGCATGAGTGGAGGTTGGTTAGAGAGAGGGTGTGTTATTCATTGTTCAAAAGTTTATTCAATTTTACTCTTCACAAAAGGCATTTAGTTAGTATATCAATTTTTGGTTTAAGGTTATTAGGATCTTTTTCTTCTTTTCTATTTAATTTTTGTATCTGTTGATATTTTTAAAGGTTTTTTTTAGACCAGATTAGCCAATAGTAAACTTATTACACAATCAAGGATTGCATCATAATAATGTTTACTACTATATGAATGGTGGCATGTACAATACATATAAATATGAACATTGAAGATACATTATATACAAATAATGTTTTCGCAAATTTGAGTACCTCTGAGGACACACGAGCGAGTACTGGCAAGCGAGTTGGGTTGAACATTAATTGTCAAATAACTCGCCGCTCTACTCGCTTTTCAACTGGATTCGAAAAAAGCAGTTTCTGCGTATTGGTAACTCTCGCAGTACTCGCACGTGTGGCCTCTAGGTAAAGTAGTCAAGGCTGAAATTGGCAAGCCAAAGAATGAAGTTTCTTATTAAAAACCTCACCTTTGTTTTACTTTTTTTATTATTTGGAGACAAGGGCTTTATCGCAAAAAAAAAGTAGTGAATCATGTAATGCAGTGATAAAACGGCATCGCCGTCAATTAACAGCACCCAATACCAAACAAAATTAAAAAAGAATTTTTAATTTTAATTACGTAAACTTTATTTAGATTAGAATTAAGAACTCTGTACACATCTTGGCTTTTATACAGCATAATTTTTTAAACTGTCTTCGAAATTATCCTCAACTCATGAACCAGTTACACCAATTACGAAACTCGTATTACTAATGGCATATTTTTTGGTGCAAAATTTTAAATAATATAAAAGCAGAGAAGATGAGCTGTTGCGCCACCAAATGTTTTTTATTTTATCCTGATTATAAGTAGTTAACACAACACATGACTTGAGTCATTTTGCAGTTTTTGGCTAGGTTCGCGGACGGTAATTGGACCAATACATACTTCGTCATAATAAACCTCTGCAGTAGTTAAAACTTCCTAAGCACATATTTTTGTCTAATTAGGTACTTTAGCTTCATTTAAGATAATATTTATCAATTAAACAAAGCACGTACAGTATTCGGGCATATATATATGAGTGTATCGTCTTTCGCCGTTTATCGTCAGGTTAAAAGAAATTCAAGCAAATCAAAATAATATTTTTGCTAAACAAACACATTCCATGGAGAAAATATATAAATATTTTATATGTTTCCTAAACAAATATTCATTTATTTATCAATATATTTTGTTTTGTTCTTAGAAATGGTTGAAGCCATGAAGAAAGTCGCATCCATGGATGTTGAACTTACTGTTGAAGAGAGAAACCTTCTATCAGTCGCATATAAAAATGTGATTGGAGCTCGTCGGGCCTCATGGCGAATAATCACCTCAATCGAACAGAAGGAAGAAAACAAAGGAGCTGAGGAAAAGCTTGAAATGATCAAAACCTATCGCGGTCAAGTGGAGAAAGAATTGCGCGATATCTGTTCGGATATTTTGAATGTATTGGAGAAACATCTCATTCCATGTGCCACAAGTGGCGAAAGCAAAGTATTCTATTATAAAATGAAGGGTGATTACCATCGTTATTTGGCTGAATTCGCTACCGGATCGGATCGTAAGGATGCCGCTGAGAACTCACTGATTGCCTACAAGGCTGCCAGCGATATCGCCATGAACGATCTTCCTCCAACACATCCAATTCGTTTGGGATTAGCTCTTAATTTCTCCGTAAGCACAAAACTAATTGGAAATAATTCGTACAAAGTTTATTAATTCATTTGTTTGGAAATAGGTGTTTTACTATGAAATTTTGAACTCGCCGGACCGTGCCTGCAGACTGGCGAAAGCAGCGTTTGATGATGCCATCGCTGAGCTGGATACACTTAGCGAAGAAAGCTACAAAGACTCAACGCTTATCATGCAACTTTTAAGGGACAACCTTACCCTATGGACGTCCGATATGCAGGCCGACGGTAAGAAAATAAACTAAAATTCTGCCTATTTATTTTTTCACAGTATCATAATTGAATCAAATATTCATAACATAAGAGCTTTTTAAATTTAATTTTTAAGCGAGGTTTCTTTGAGAAACATTGCATTGCTCAGTGGCTAGCTTGTCAAATATAAATGCATATATATTTTATTATTTAATTTTTCAAGTGATATTACTCCTCGAGCACGATTTTGTCTTTGAAAAAAGAAGTTTCAATTTTCTCAAAAATTTAAACACTGAAAAATGACGTAACCAAAATAAACACAGATTGATGTTCCTATATTATGGACCTTATTTTTATTTTTTGTGTGAATATTTGTCCCAAAATCAAATAAACCGCGTCCAAATTTTAGATTAATAACAACAGAAGTTCCTGAGCATGAAAACTCCAAAAATTTTTATTTAATAAACTGCTTTGCGATTGAAAGATAGAAAACTAAAAAAAAAAAAAAAAAAAAAAAAGTACCTGTGATAATCTAAATGTCATTTTGTTTTTTTAAAGTTTTTCTTGTTTCTGTTTATTTCGTTTTTATTTGTTAATTTATTTTCAACTTTGTGTAAGTGCCGTCGAAGGGATGATGCAATAGTGGGAGGAGTATTAACAGAAAAAATATGATTTAGTACGAAAAAATCTAATAAAAAAATCCCCTGAAGTAAGGATTTCTTACGAAACGTTGGGAAAAGAATGAAATAAGTTTTTTTATTTGCATTCATAACAAATATAGACCAAAAGAGCCTAAGAAAACATTAATAAAAAAAAAACTAATTTGAAAACAATATCAAAGAAAAATTCCCGTGAATAGAAAGTTTCGATTGAATGGAAGAAAAGATTATACACGCTCACGATACTATGTTCGGATTAAAATTTTTTTTATCTAACAGACATTTGGCAGAACTGATATCCTTTGATTGTTTGTAAGTGATTGAAGAATTTCTAGTCTGAAAACTACTTCATTATTTTGAGATACATATCGTACCTTAAGTACCAACTGCAGCGCCGAAATGCCGCAGCATTTCCGGCACCTACTTCTGCATACATAAAAACATGTGTGAGAAATGAAGTGTTAGATAAAATCTTCGTTTGGGTTGAGGAGTTTTATTTGAAAATGGAATAAGTGTTTTGTAAATAATTAAATGCAATTATGTTGATGTTTTGAAAAAATATGTAAAAATTAACTTATTCCACTTTCAAAACCAACGAGTAGTTTCTATAATCTGTAAACTACAAACAAAAATGAATTAAACAAGTAGGTAATTCCAATCCCTTATTAAAATGGGATAATATATATAATAAACTATACATAGTTCAAATAGTTTTGAATTTGAATTTTCACATTTGATAGGAAAAAACCTCATAAAACGCCAAGCTGCAGTTTTTCTGATCTAGAACTATTAATTTTGATTTATCATTATCAAAAACTACGCTATATAGGGCATTTAACGTTATTTTTATGCTTCAACAACTAAGGGTGTTAATTATATTAACTTTTTTTTCGAATAAATATGCAGTTAAATAAAAATTTAGCACTGAATAATAGCATACACAAATTGAACACGACAAAGAAAATTTACACAATTCGTTATTTGGCTCTAAATTTTGTCTCTTAACTTATCAGCCAGTGTTCAAAGTAAAAGGTATCTAACCTTCTTAAACCAATAAAAAGCAAAAATTCAAAGCCTTTATAATATTGAGTCTCTTCGTGAACTATTACTCAGTCAGACATAACAATGAACTGTAAACTTAAGTAATACATACATACATACATACATCTTTTTTAACTTTATCGAAGAAAATATTTATTGATATTTATTTACTTAACCATTAAATTTCGTTTTAGGCGAAGGCGAGCAAAAAGAACAAATTCAAGATGTTGAAGATCAGGATGTGTCGTAATTTATGTACCATTAAATTGTGTGAAAATGGCATATAAAAATATAAAAGAAAATATATAATAATAAAAATAAACATCAATAAAAACACACACAAAACCAACAACTTTAATTTTAAGGAATCTAAAAAATATAAAAAAATAATATACATATAAGAAATATAAATTATAAGTGTATTGTTTCGTCTTTGTATTAAAAAAAAATCAACAACAACAACAACACAGCAAAAAGCACCCACTCAATATAATACTTTATATAACTTTTTTTCTTTAGATGGAAATTAATAAAGTATAGAATTTTCAAATCGATAACATTTTTTGCATCCTCTTTTACTCCCTCCACTTTCATGCAAAAAGAAAAATTCCACCATCATTATTACATTTCATTTCATTTGTTTTTATTTCGCTTTATTTTTAAACCAATCGGATTTTAATATATATAAATTAAAAAAAAGAATTCCAAAGTTGTTTTTCTTTCTCCACAAAAATAGGCTTTTTGTAACAATAATTTTTGTTTGTTTATCACAATACAATTTCTTATTTACTTCCACATTTGCATACACACAAACATCCTTATCGCCGTTAAATTTTGTTTACTTTATATTCCAATAATAATATACATAAATATATAAAAAATTAAAAAATACATAAATAAAAAAAAATTAAATTAAAACTAAACTATTTTTAATAATATATTTTTATTGTTTTCGTTTTGTTTTTAATTTATAAGAAATTTTAACATTCTGCTTCAAGTATTTTTTTTTTAAAGCAAGAAAAAAAAACTTCAAATTTACAGAAAAAACATCGCATTGTTGTCATGCAAAGATACAATGAATTATTAATTATATTTATATATATAACTGATTATATATATTTATATATATATATATATTGTATTTAATTAGAAAGTATTTAAAAAAAGCAAATAAAATAAACTTAATTCATACATTTCAAAAAGTACATACTTAAATTAATGTCAACACAGAAGTAGAATATTTTTTTCTTTGCCGTCGCGAAATACTGCATTTATTAATTATTACAACAATTAAATTATAATACAAAACATTAAAAAAAAAAATAAAAAACAATTTATAATTTACGAAAATAGTGAAAAGCAAGCTATATATATATATATGATTATTAATGAGAAAACAAAAAGTACATGCGTCTTTTTTTTGTGTTTTGTTTAAGTAATTTGTGGTAGCACGTGTACCAAAATTTAATCAATGAAAACAAAAAAAAAAGAATTAAGATACATTTTTTCTATTTAACATAAGAAAAACATGAAACACAAGCAACCAAAACAAAAGCAGACATAATAATAGAATATTTGTGTAATAACTTAACAAAATGCTTAGTGAGAGAGAATTCTGGATAAAAGCATATATAAAACCGATTTTCGAAGTTGATCAATAAAAAAAAAATTAATACTAAAAAAGGTTTAACTGTAACCAGCATTGATAAATTTGTGTGCATATTTTTTATGATTTTAAGGACAATTTTCTTTATTTAAATAAAAGCGAAGGAGAAGAAAAAACACAAAAAAACAAACAATGGAAAATTTGATTTCCTATGATGGTGGGATGAGGAGGTAATCGTATATAAAATCTAGGGAACTTGTACCATCTACACTCCTTTGGTTAAAAGCAGTAACAAAACTACTATTAGGCCCTCCATAACAAATAGCGAGTCGAACTTAAAATCTTGAAAATTCGATAATTTCGTTATGAATAGCAATTGATTCCCTTAAATTAAATTTGCTCTAAATGGCGAAAGCTAATTTGACTTCATACAAAGGCTTCATTAAAATCAAAGTCTTGCAGTCCGCAACTGGGGCCTTTGCGATTAAACAGTGCATTGAAAAAAATATGAATGCGACTTCGGGGGTAGTCGTGTTAGCCGAAATTGGTTTTCACCCCTCCTTAGATAAGCTCCTTAGATCCCATACCACGGAATCCGAGAACATTTGAGTGTATAGTTTGCTCTACCGGACCGTTCAAAAAAATCTTAGTGAAAAACGTTTTTTTTTAACAGTGGCAAAAAACACTAATAACTATACTTCATCCAACAAAAATTTGCAGTACACGTCTTATGGGAAAGCTTTTTCAAAATCAGTAGCGTGCCATATTTTTGCACCATACTAAATTTGAAAGAACTCCATAAAAAAGTGTTTGCCCGCCCGTAAATTTCTGATTGCAGCTGACGCGGATCCAACGTCCTATTGAGCGCACATCTGAGTGCGCACTGAATTGCTGTGGCCTATGGCTATTGGCTACTGCTATTCAACCCCCATTAAAATATTGATGTGTATTCAGAGTTACCCGTGTCTATTTAGTAATAGACCGAGAGCCCACAGCAGATTTTGGGTGTGAACGATAGCAAAAAAAGAAGTATAGGCGTCGAAAGCTCCATTAAAGACTATTAAAAAAATCAAGGTCTTGCAGTCCACAACTGGGGCCTTTGCGAGAAACAGTGCATCGAAAAAAAAAATATGAATGCAACTTCGAGGAAAATCGTGTTAGCCGAAATTGGTTTTCACCCCTCCCTAGATAAGCGATCCCATATCACGGAATTTGAGATCATTTGAGTGTTTAGTTCGCCCTGCCAGACTGTTTAAAAAAACCGTTTTTCACTTAGAATTTTGAATTTTTTAAACGGTCCGGTATATCTCAGATTCCGTGATAGATAAGAGATCCGGGGAGCTTATTTAAGGAGGGGTGAAACCCAATTTCGGCTAACACAATTATCCTTGAAGTTGCATTCATATTTTTTTTTATGCACTGTTTAATCACAAAGGCCCCAGGTTGTGGACTGCAAGATTTGATTTTTTGAAAAGCCTTTAAGAAGCTTTCGACGCCTATGCTTTTTTTTTGCTATCACTCACACTCAAAATCTGCTGTGGGCTCTTAGTCTATCAGATTTAAGCGGATCAAAATGTTTAGTGATAACATAGAAAATTGAATACTTTAAAATATTTTCTATATCGTTATATACATCAGCCCTATTCTGATATCCATCGGGGGAATTTTCTTTGAATATTGACTAAACACCATTCTTCTGTAATTCGAAGCGAATTAAACATGTCGGTAATTTTGGTAATATTGTACGGTATTCTATTTACGTGAAACATTTGTTTCCATAAAAATCTTTTTAGTTGCAAATAAAATCACTACCTTAAAATATAAGTCAGAACTAAAAATTTGGTAAGTATTTGTGCTACAACCATTGTGATTTACATTTTTATATTTAAATCTATTTGAAAGTTATTTTATGCTTTTTAAGTGATAAAGTGCATGCAAGTAAGATCAAATTTCATTTGACCGTTAATTGGTGCTTTTCCTTTTCAGGGGCCCAACTATGTAATTCGATTCTATAATACAAATATTCGAATTCGCTAAATCGGAACTAGGTAATTCTTTAATTAATTCTACAATAAAAATGTTCGAATTCGCAAAATCGGAACTATGTAATTCGTTAAGAACGTTTTAATATACGATCATTAGCTGCGTTTTTTTGTATGTCCATATGGATTTTGGCGAAAAAACGACATCGGGACATTTCAACATTTGCCTTGGTCTGCCATTTTGTTCTGAACTATCTTACCAACAAACATTTGACATTTCTATACAAATTATCGATAACACAACGACAATGGTAGTCTGGCAGTACCTTTTTATCGGGACAAAAGAACATGTAAATGTTTTGCTTTGCTGTCGTTTTTTTCACACAATTTTATTTGGACATGCAAAAAAACAGCTATTAGCTGCGTTTTTTTGTTTGTCCATATGGAGTTTGGTGAAAAAAACGACATCGGGACATTTCAACATTTAAGGATCCCCCAAACCAACGCGAAACATTCGCCGACGACGCGAAATCATTCACAATAATACAAAATATGAAAGATACAGAATGCAAAACAACAACAAGAAACTGACTTTGCGAATGATTCGCTATGAATATCGCGTTGGTTTGGGAGAGCCTTTATGCCTTGGTCTGCCATTTTGTTCTGAACTATCCTACCAACAAACATTTGACATTTCTATACAAATTATCGATAACACAACGACAATGGTAGTCTGGCAATACCGTTTTTATCGAGACAAAAGTTAACTCCAGATAATTATCTGGACTTAGCTAACTCTATATGGACATAGTTGTTGTTGTATTTAACATGTAAATTGTTTTGCTTTGTTGTCGTTTTTTTCACACAATTTTATTTGGACATGCAAAAAAACACAGCTATTGTATATAAATTCTAGTATTCTCATGAAGAAAAAAAGCTCGTGGCCATCTATGCGTCCAAATGTAATACTAATTTTTGTTAAGGGATCTCGGTAAGGCGATCACAGCGAACCTATCGACCAAATGTCTACCTACAAAATCGTGTTTCATGAGAATAAAGTAAAAATGTCAAAACAATTCGAAATCGCTAATTACACTGGTCTGCAAAAATCAACTTTTTTTTTCGCCTTCAAGTAATTTTTTGAAATTATGACAGATTTGACTTTTCTAAATCTAAATCTGGTTTCAGAAAAATTCTATCACGTCCAGTTTTTCTTAAATTGGTTTTTGAAAAATATGATTGATTTTCAAAAAAGACCCCTCTTAGACTTGGTTGACAAGGTAACAAAAAAAAACTATTGTGCCTATTCTGCTCAAATTTGGAGGACTTACTCCACATAATATTAGCTTTCACATGAAACCAGATTTGTCATCATCCATCAATGTTCACCTATATTATAAACCGTTTAAAAAAAAAACAACAGAAATTTCGAAATTTCGTAGTTCTTATGATTTACGCTGTAAAAAATATATTTTTTGGAAAATAATAGAATTTTCCCATATTTAATATTCATAAACTCAAGTATATTAAATAAATTTTAATCAAAGACTTTAACAAAAGAAACAACTAAGCGTTTTAGAATCCCAAACACTTCTTTCCCATTTTTAGTGTATTTCACTGCTCTGTATAAACAACTGGTAAAATATTTTACAATGTAAAAAAATCACACCGATCCTACCCAACTACACCTTAGAAAAATTGTTTTAAAAAATAAAATATACTCAAAAATCCAAATAAACAATTTACTATAACTTTTTTTATTTAAACATATTAAGGGTATTCATACAACATCGTAAAGTCGTCGTAAACATTGTAAACTTTTAAACTTCGTAGTTCTGTCACAATTTGTATGGAAAATTTGACAGATTTACGAAGTTTAAAACTTTACGATGTTTACGACGAGTTTACGCTGTTGAATGAATACCCTTATTATTTTGTAGCTTTTTTTCTTTTCATATTTTCCATTGTCTGACGAAAAATTGACCAGCGAAAATCTGCCAGCATTGCTTCTGACCATTTCCCGTTATATCATCGTTCTATGTGCATCATGTCTTGATGAAATCTTTCACCGTGTTCTTCTGAAGCTGCACCAAGGTTTACGGGGAAAAAAATCTAAGTGGGAGTCCAAAAAATTAATTTTCAGCGACATGTTGCAATTAAGAGCTTTATAAGAGCTAATTAACTCTTGGATGATATCCTTGAATTTACAATATTTTTGGGAGGAAAACGAATTTTAAAAAGATTTAAAATGATTTAGAAAGATGAAATATATTTCTTTCAGATCCTGTTATTATTTTTTTTTAAAAAATTATATCGGTGAAGAAACTCAACCTCAAAAGTACCCAAAAAACGGGTTTTTGACATGTTTGGATTGGAATATCTCAAAAACGTGACGTGCTAGAGTAATTTTGATTTCAGATTCGGATTCAGCATGTCAAAATCCTTTGGAAAAGTATATTTTGGTTTAAAGGCGATTTTCGTTGCAGACCAGGGGCCAGATTCTGTAATAAACGAAACGAAAGCGAAGGTTCGTTTTTCAAAAACGAAAGAAATCGTGCGAAAGCGAAAGTTGGCATTCCATATCGCATTTCGTTTAATTTATTTGGTTCGCTCAAGTTTGAGAGCCTCTGTTTTTCATTGCCTACTTTTAGGTGCTTTGAATTTGGTTAGAGATGACATAGATGCAGATGGTGAATAGTCGAACACAGAAAAGTGGTGGAAAAGTATAAATAAACATATAATTTAGGATACAAAATTATATATAACTTGAACGAAAGCCTCTACAATTAATTAAGGAGAATATAAGTATCATTTTTAGCCATAGTCGTCTTGATTCAAAACAAAGTAGTTCTTTTTTTATATGGTGGATTTTCATAAATGGTAAAATGTGGTGAAAAACAAAGGCACCCATCTCTAGTCCTGAGAAAAGAAACGAAAAGAATAAATAAAAAAAAAAAACAATTCTGTTGCAATTTGTAGGGAAGTCATAATTTAGCCAAATAACACATATCATGGCTTAATTGTTATAAAACTATTGACAAATCATTTCTTCTTGGTGTAAAATCTTTATTTATTTATTTCATATTATTTGAGGATGGGTATTTAATGATGTTTGATATTAATCTTGATGAATATTTGAGACCGTGAGTGAAGGTTTTTTGTTCGTAAACGATTTTTTTTGTTTTGCTAAAGTGATAGGTACATACTTTTATGTATATCTTATTAGCCGTTTTCCTTTGGAGGTGGCAAAGTACTTGTGAGTAGATGAAAACCATAATCTAGTACTACCAACTGCCCATGCTCTCATGCATAGAGAACCTATATTATCTAGAGTCGCGACTCCGGGGGTTTGTTCTCTTTCACCCTACAAGCTGAAGTGAGAGCATTTTGCCCAAATTTATGAGCATGTATTAGTTTCCCCGTGCATTTTAAATGGAGACCGCACCAATACAGCGACAAAAATTTGGTCACAGCGCTGTGCGCAAATTTTGTGGACTACCCTGCGCTCAGATATTTAAAATATGAATCCGTTGAATTCAAAAATTGAAAATATTTTTTTTTTATTCAATATAATTGAGGTTTTAACTCTTTATGAACAAAAACTATATAAAATATAACATTTTATTGCATCTGACATACAAATAAAATAATAGTTATCGATATTTTTACTAAAATTAAAGAAAATACAATCAAAAAGTATAAGTGCACCCTTGAAACTCAGTGCGTACGTGCCCAACTCCTTCCATATCAGATGTAGACTAGTAGCTCAATATTTTGACAGATGAATAAAAGGGTAATAAAAAAATTTATTGTTGTGGTGATTCGGTAACGATCGAGCGGCTTTTCTTGTTTTTATATTATAATAAATAATAATAATTAATTGAAGTGAATAACATTTCTAATCCTCTAAATCTAAAGATATTTATACTTTCAGATTAAAAGTAAGTTTGCATTTCATTATTATAATAATATTATTATTTAAACAAAAATGTGCGGAAGTATTTAGCGAAGTGTTTTGGCTAGACAGCTGTAGGTCCCAGGTGTTGTTTTCGCGCCTTTGTTGTGGCCTCTGTAGCCTCGGTCTTTTTTTGTATTTCGAGTGCCAAATTATCTAGGAAACCCTTTTCCTTACTCGCATGACGGTTAGTGCGTAGGACTGTCATGCCGAAGGTGTGGGTTCGATTCCCAGCCGTGCCACCTAAAAACAGAAATGTTTTATCCGAGGTACTGCCTCTTGCGAGGAACTGACAAATCCTCCAAGAGTATACTTGTCATGAAAAAGTGCTTCTCACTTAGCCGTTCGGACTCGGCAAAAAACTGTACGTCCCTTCCATTCCTGCCAACAACACGCACACGGGAATGGTTGAGAGTTGTAAGTCACTACGCCCTGGTTCTCTACGAGCTGTTGCACCACCAAATTTATTTATTTATTTATTTTATTATTATGAAGCGTAACAGACCGCCTATGTCTAAGCTTATTAGATCACTAGGGTTAGGGTCATTGAAGAAAAAATCACCAAGGTGAAGTCTTTGTCTATGAGATAAAGTAGGACACGTGCATAGAAGTAGAGGAATCGATTCTATCTCTTCCTCATCCATACAGCTTCTGCAAAAATAATTAGAGAATAAACCAAAACGCGTTGTGTGCTTGCCTATAAGACAGTGTCCGCTTATAAGATCCATTCATGGAGCTAATGTGCAATCTACTTAGAGATATCAAACACTTAGATCGCTTCAAGTCCTTACAGGCCAGATTTATTTTGTAAAATAATTGACTAAAGATTTACTGAACAAACAAAATTGTTGAGAAAAAAATAGTTATTTTGAATTTGTGCATAAACACTAAAATAATAATACTAAATGTACATAAACCCAAACCAAAAGTCAGATTTTGATTCGCTGGCTTGAATTTTGTAAATGCCACCATCAGGTCAGGGCGCATGTATCAAGCATTGTCCTAGGATAGATAGTTTAGAAATTATATGAGAATTCGAGCCAGCGAATCAAAATATGAATTTTGGTTTGAGTGTACATATGTACACTTAGTAATAATTTGAAAAATTGGCATCTGTTCTTGGATGTTACTTTCGAGGTATCTATCCTAAGACAATGGTTGATACATGCCTAGATTCTAATTTGAATCATCTTAAAGGTGGCATTTATCGATTTCAATTTGAGCCAGCGAATCAAAATCTGACTTTTGGTTTGAGTAAACATATGTACGCTAAGTGCTAATATGAAGAAATTGGAATTTCTTCTTGGATGTAACTTCTAAAGTATTTATCCTAGGACAATGGTTGATACATGCCTAGATTCTAATTTGAATCATCTTAAAGATGGCATTTACCGATTTCAATTTGAGCCAGCGAATCAAAATCTGACTTTTGGTTTGACTATACATATATACACTTAGTGCTAATATGAAGAAATTGGAATTTCTTCTTGAATGTAACTTCTAAAGTATCTATCCTAGGACAATGGTTGATACATGCCTAGATTCTAATTTGAATCATCTTAAAGATGGCATTTACCGATTTCAATTTGAGCCAGCCAATCAAAATCTGACTTTTGGTTTGACTATACATATATACACTTAGTGCTAATATGAAGAAATTGGAATTTCTTCTTCGATGTAACTTCTAAAGTATCTATCCTAGGACAATGGTTGATACATGCCTAGATTCTAATTTGAATCGTCTTTAAGATGGCATTTACCGATTTCAATTCGAGCCAGCGAATCAAAATCTGACTTTTGGTTTGACTATACATATATACACTTAGTGCTAATATGAAGAAATTGGAATTTCTTCTTGAATGTAACTTCTAAAGTATCTATCCTAGGACAATGGTTGATACATGCCTAGATTCTAATTTGAATCATCTTAAAGATGGCATTTACCGATTTCAATTTGAGCCAGCCAATCAAAATCTGACTTTTGGTTTGACTATACATATATACACTTAGTGCTAATATGAAGAAATTGGAATTTCTTCTTCGATGTAACTTCTAAAGTATCTATCCTAGGACAATGGTTGATACATGCCTAGATTCTAATTTGAATCATCTTAAAGATGGCATTTACCGATTTCAATTTGAGCCAGCGAATCAAAATCTGACTTTTGGTTTGAGTATACATATGCACACTTTGTGCTAATATGAAGAAATTGGAATTTCTTCTTGGATGTAACTTCCAAAGTATCCATCCTAGGACAATGGTTGATACATGCCTAGATTCTAATTTGAATCATCTTAAAGATGGCATTTACCGATTTCAATTCGAGCCAGCGAATCAAAATCTGACTTTTGGTTTGAGTATACATATGCACACTTAGTGCTAATATGAAGAAATTGGAATTTCTTCTTGGATGTAACTTCCAAAGTATCCATCCTAGGACAATGGTTGATACATGCCTAGATTTTTATTTGAATAATCTTAAAGGTGGCATTTACCGATTTCAATTTGAGCCAGCCAATCAAAATCTGACTTTTGGTTTGAGTATACATATGTACACTTAGAGCTAATATGAAGAAATTGGAATCTCTTCTTGGATGTAACTTCCAAAGTATCCATCCGAGGACAATGGTTGATACATGCCTAGATTCTTATTTGAATAATCTTAAAGGTGGCATTTACCGATTTCAATTTGAGCCAGCCAATCAAAATCTGACTTTTGGTTTGAGTATACATATGTACACTTAGAGCTAATATGAAGACATTGGAATCTCTTCTTGGATGTAACTTCCAAAGTATCCATCCGAGGACAATGGTTGATACATGCCTAGATTCTAATTTGAATCATCTTAAAGGTGGCATTTACCGATTTCAATTTGAGCCAGCCAATCAAAATCTGACTTTTGGTTTGAGTATACATATCCCCTTTTTCAGACTGCCGATTTAATTTTACTTCATTGCATAAATAGATATAGAAAAGAAAAGTGAAGTGAAAAGACTTTTTTTAATATTTGTTTGTTTACAGCATTCCAGAGAAGATGGAAACTGACGAAGATATGATTTGTAAGTTATTTACATCAAAAACTTGGAGTAAATTCTTAACGTTATACAAAAAAGCTTAAAGTTTTTTGCTAAATTCTATTCAAAGAATATGATGGCAGTTTATTATTTGATTGTGAATTCATAAATTAATGAATTATTGCGGATCATTCCTCAGCGATCCGGTTCTGAATTTACTCTTTTTTTTTATTATACTTTCGAAGTAAAAGTTAAATTAAAATGTAATTTAATTTTATTTTTTCTTTAGCGTCTAGAAAATGGCAAATATCTTTTGAAGATGAGCCAACAGAAAGCACACAAATACAGGCCATGTCAACTAGCACACCAAAACGAGGACGAATGTGTGTTCTCAAATGCACAGATTTTGAAGTGCTACATAGATGCCCGCAGAATGATGCAAGGTATTGAAATATATTTGTATTATAGATCGGATTTGAGCTTGAAAAATTAGAGCGAGCCGACTTTTTTTTTGAATAGGTCTATTGACTCAGCTGCAATTTTTTAAGTACATACATAATGCCACGAATTGTTTTTTTTTTGCCTGTATTTATAAATTATTTCTGTACAACAAATATTTTAAGTTACTCGAATTAACATATGTTGTAATTCTTTCATCTTGAAAAAAGTGGCTGATATATGTTTTTTTCAAAAGTCACCATGAACTATATTTAAACCTAAAACATTTCTGGGATTTTTTAATGCCACTTAAATGTTATTGGCTATGAAATTTTGATCATTATGTACGTTTATAATTCCAGATGGGTCAATTGAACTTATTAAGAACAAAATTTGGAACTCCCTAAGTTAGCTGGGGACATGAGCTCTGGTCTAAATATTTTAGTATAAAAAACTCACAATAATTTTTTATTAAATAAAAAAACGAACTTACGAATTTTGTTTGCATATATAGCTTTCGTGATTCCGTGCGTGCACATTCCCCTCCACTTGGTAGAAGGTAAAGGATAGTTAAATAAGTCCTAGTCATAATTTACTATAAGTCTTTCGTTAAGTACCCTTAAACAATATAATTATTTAAACCGTGTCTAAATTAGCTTTAGTGTTAAAAAATTAAACAATTTCAATATAATTTTAAGAAGTAAATTAAAAATAGAATAAGATTCTAATTTTAATGGAATCTTAGATAAGTTACAGAAGCTTATATTTTCATAATACTTTTAAGAAATGATAATAGAATAAGTCCATTTTTTTCAATAAATACGCTGATGTTTTTGAGAGTTTAAAAAGAGCACTTAAATTTATTTTAAGTGTTGTTTCAAAATAAAAGTGATAAAAACTACTTTTATTGTCCATTTATGTTTTTTATTATCTAATCGAAATTTTCTTCAAAACTTAGCAGAGAAATATGGAGGGAGAACTTGAATCTGGCACAGTTGAAAAAAAGTCATAGGGTCTGCAATAATCATTTTTCAAATGAAAATAGACGCAAGAAATATCTTCCCAGCTGGGCTGTGCCAGATTCTGTTGCCCAAGTTTCCTCTGCTGTAAACGTTCCGGCGGAAGTTGGTCTCGAAGATATTGGTTATAATACCATATCTTTCGGGACTGAAGAATGCACAACACAAACGTGTTCTGCATTGACGAACAACACGCCGAGAAAGGTAAACTTAAAAAAACAAAATTTAGAGCTTAAAGAAAAAATTAAACAAATACAAAAAGATAGCGAGGAAGCTATTCGTTCCAAGGATTGTGAGCTTTTGTCTCTGAAAAAGGAGATTGAAAATTTGAGAAATAAGGTTGAATCAATTCGTTTGGATTCAGAAAAGTTGCCAACAGATATTAAACATATAGTAGAAAATAGTTTAAGGAATTTGAATAGGCCTCCTCAGGGACGTAGGTATTCTAGCGAGATAAAAATGTTGGCACTTTCTATTCTTTTTATATCTCCTGTTGCACATAGGTTCCTAAAGCCACTTTTAGATCTTCCATCCGAAACAACTCTTAGGGATTTCATTTCTACTTGGCCGAAAACTCCAGGTAATATAGATTTCAATGTTAAAAGCCTAGCGCTTAAAATGAGTGAGAGTCAGCTACCAGATATTTACAAATACTGTTCGATTTCAGCTGACGAAATGGCCCTTAAAACTCATTTTGAATATAACATAAAAACAGATTTAGTTGTAGGTTTAGAAGATTTTGGTGAAGGTGAAATGCGGTCACCTTACCCTGCAGGTAGTGTTTTAGTTATAATGGCTCAAGGCATTGCCAAGAGGTGGAAACATCCTCTAGCCTATTATTTCGTTAGGAATAGTTGTCCCCCTTCCATTTTGAAAAATCTTTTATTTAAGGCTATTACTGCGTTGCAAAATAATAATTTATGCCCAGTGCAGTTCGTTTGCGATCAGGGTGCGAACTTTAGGGGCTTGGCCAGGGTGCTAGATATCAGTCCAGAAAAACCATACTTTGAGGTCAACAATTCCAAAATATTCTTTTTTTATGATGTTCCACATCTTCTTAAAAGCGCTCGAAATTGTTTGCTTAAAAATGATGTCATTTTTTTAGAACAAGAAAGAGCAACATGGAATGACCTTGAACATTTGTATGAGACCGATTGTGCAAATGGATATCTATTGATTCCTAAGTTGACTGAAGCCCACCTTAATCCAAATAATCTGCAGAAGATGAAAGTTCGTCTTGCTACCCAGATTTTCAGCAACACAGTAAATGCAGCATTTAAAACTCTTAATAAGAATAATCATGGAACAGCTACAATGCTTTGTACTTCCAAATTTCTTGTTTTTTTTGGTGATCTCTTCGATATTTTTAATTCTTCTAGTAAATCAGCGCAACAGGAGAAACGGGCAGGTTTTGTAAATAGTGATAGACAGAAACAGTTTTTGATTTATGCCGATTCATTCCTTAAATCGATTCGGGTTATTTCAACGGATTCTGAGGGCAAAGATGTTACCGCAAAATTTTCTTTTATTAAAGGGTGGCTCCTTAACATACAATCTATACGATTGCTATGGGAACATCTGCACCTATCCGGCTTTGAGTTCTTACTCACTCGGCATATAAATCAAGATTGTCTGGAAAATTTTTTCGGAAAAATTAGATGCGCTGGTGGAAATAATAGCCGCCCTACATGTGTTCAATTCCAGAGCGCTTTCCAAAAGATTTGGGGTATACAATACTTGAAGATTGTTAGAGGGGGAAATTGCGTTGTAGAAGAAGAGAATAGTTCAGTTGTATTTTCATCGAATAGGAACTTGAGAAAGGATACAGGTTGGTTGCGATATGAACAAGAAGTTGATCCCGAAAGTATTTCCCAGATTGTGTTATCTAACGACATAAGTGGAGACGAAGTCATTAATGAAAATAGTTTCTATTATGTTTGTGGTTGGCTGTATCGGAAAAATTATCGAAATCATTCTTGCGAGTATCTTTTTTAATACAAATTGCGTCTGACAAAGCCCTCACTATGTCACTGATGAGTTCAAGTGAGTAAGCCGAACGAAACGCCAATTTGTAGGACTAAAGGCCATAAAAAGCTATTTTGAATCAGTATCTTTTACCAACACTATCCGAGTCCGTCCAGTCCGAGTCCGAGTCCGTCCAGTTCGAGTTCGTCCAGTCCCAGTCCGCCAATTCCCAGTCCGTCCAGTCCGAGTCTGTGCAGTGCGACAGTTCTTATTATGCACGTCAAAAACTATATGCAGGTTGCAAACTTGCTGCTCCGCCCCCTGAGTTTGTGCAATATATAAGGCACCTCGACAACGTTTTTGTAGAAAATTTTTCGAGGCTGTGTCATATTCAAGGAATAGCGGAACATTTTTTTCAAACACTTCAGTTTGATCCTATTTATTCTTGTTGTAAAAACGTAGATCCACATTACATTTTAAAGTTTTTTATTAGAGTTAGAATTCATTTTGTTATTAAGAGAATAAATAAAAGAATTCAAGAACCCAATTTCAGGAACAAAATGCTCACAATTATGCATTTATAATTTTTCGCTTTTGGTAACTGTACTATATTTATTATTAACGTAATTATCACGGTAGTAATGTATTTATTTAACTTTTTCTTTTATAATTTGTTATATTGTGTATAGTATTTTGTTTTAATTATATTTTTATTAATCGTTGTTTTTTTTAAGCATGGTGAATAGGCCTACCGGGGAAACCGAACACCTTATCAAAAAATCGGTTAACGCACCAAAAAGCATACCTCATGGGTGGTGCGGAAATGCTTTAAAAAGTATTTTTTTTGAAAAACTACTTTAACGTTGCCTATATAACGTTGACTATACGTTATTTGCTGAATAAGTTTATTCATCACTAATTTTTATTTTTGTTTTAATATTTTCCAGACCAACACTTTCGTGATAGAAAAAAGTTATCAGCGTTCCGTAGAGTGGCCTGCAGCAGTGACATTGTTTCAATCTATTTTGAATCTATCGTTCCCGCTGCGAGCGCCAAAATAATCCTGCCAGACTTTTGTATTCGATATGAAGATGAATGCACCTACAAACCCTCATACTCATATTTTGGTTATGAGTCCACCCACAAAATTTGTTACCGGCTCTTAGACTATTATGTGTGTGGAGTCTGCGATAAAGCTTTTGCCCGCCGTGCAACTTTATGGAATAATGTAGAATCCATACCGGAGAGAAACCATATAAATGTGACATCTGTGGATCAGCCTTCATTCAAGCAACGGAAAAACATCGAGCTAAAATGCTAATGGATCGAGTTGAAATACATAAGGATGTTCAAGAGATTCCGAATGAAATATCTGTGATAAATGTGGGTGGAAAAATAAATTCAAGAAGCTTAAAAATGTTTGCTTTTGGCCATTACAATGAATGCATTGACTGTAACATCTAATAAAGGTTCCATACCATCGGCTAAAATGCGGGTACATTTTTTTAAATTTTGTTTTTAAATAATGTTTTGATGCTTGTATTTCCAGGGTATTAATATTCCCGTTTTCATTCATCAGGCGAGAGCATTTACTGAATCTAAAGAAACTACTGCACAGCCGTATTTAACTACAATAACTGACGCAAATAGCTACAAATACCTTTTGGAATGGGTATTTCCAAAGGTGAAAGATATTTTGATAGTGCTAGTAAAGGATACTTCTTTTGCTATAGGATTTTTTGAAATTTTGCTTCAAATTTAAAATTAATAATGCAAATAGTAGCACTATTAAATACAGAGTTAAAAAACATATCATCATCTCTGTGAGTTAAACCATTCGGAAAAATCATCACAGCCCAATTGACTTGTTTTCAGAAATTCAATAAAATTTGAAAAGAGGCAGTTGGACTGTCATGATTTTTCCAAACGGATTGACCCACAGAGATGGTTTTTATATTTTTGGACTATGTATTTGATAGTGCTACTAATTGCATCATAAGATTTATATTTTAAACAAATTAAAAAAAAAAACTCCTAGAACAAAAGAAGTTTGCTTTCAGTTATTCTTGAAAACCTAAAATGAAACTTCTTTTGCTATAGGATTTTTTAAAATTTTGCTTCAAATTTTTTAATAAATAACACACATAATAGCATTATTAAATACAGAGTTCAAAAACATATAAATCACCTCTGTGAGTTAAACCATTCGGAAAAATCATCACAGTCCAATTGACTTTTTTTCAGAACTTCAACAAAATCTGAAAAAAGGCAATTGGACTGTTATGATTTTTCAAAACGGTTCGTCAGTTGACGTATTTAAACATATTTGAGCTCGTAATTTTTTAATGAGTAATGAAAACTTACTAAACTAATTCAATTTGTTTCAGTTCAGCATGTAAAATATAAAAATGCCTTTTTAGTAGTAATATAAAAATGTATATATATGTAATTGTGTTTTTTTTATTCTTTCTTTTTTATTTATTTATAATAATACGAAACATAATTTATCTTGGTAATATATAACGATGACAGATAGATTGCAAAAATTACAAAATAAAGCAATGAGAATAATTTTAAAATGTCATTGGTTAACACCAATTGCAACTATGTTAAGTATGTTAAAATGGCTTAGTATAAATCAGAGAACCATTATGAATGTGTTAGTTTATGTTTTTAAAATGAAAAATGGAATGCTTCCCTGTAACTTGTGTGATAAGATTAATTATGTTAGTAATGTACACAGTCATAACGTAAGAAATGGGTCAGATTTTCGTCTCCCACATTTAAGAACTCGATCAGCACAAAATATGCTTTCACATAATGGCCTTAAATTATTTAACGAGCTTCCAAATGATTTGAAATCAGAAACAAATTTGAAAATATTTAAAAAAAAAGTTGTATTTTTTGTAAGAAATAGATATGCTTATGTATAAGTTTAATTTTATTATTTATTATTAATAGTAAGTTGTAAATAGCTAAAATATTGCTAAATAAATAAAATGAAATGAAATGAACTAAATCTCACGGTGAATCTTCTTCTTTTTTATCGTAATTTTATGTACATTTTAATTTTAATAAATTCTCCTTTTCAATATAATTCACGTCTTCATTTTTCATACTCATTTATTGGTTGTTCTTTTTTTTTCAAGCATTAAACGGTCTTTACTATATACAAAATGCTTAAAATTAGCTTGGGGAAGCAAAAACTTGATGCCTCGAATGGTAATTATGAACCGAGCATGAGTACATTATCTTATTGGTAAAACTTTAAGAATACATAGATATTGTAATTTTTGTCTACGTATGGCTTCAACAATGTAATCATGCATAAGATTTTGTTTTGTTTTGTTTTAAAGTGATTAGGTTTTAATAAAATCAGTCGTGTATTTTCATCCACTTAGCAAGATTTCTATCCACTAATTCCTTATTGATGAATATAACAATCTGAAAATAAAAAAAAACAAAGCATATTATTAAAAATTAAGTTAAGACACGATAAATCTTTTCAAATTAATTTAAAATCATTTTTTAGGTATTTTAAAGCTCATATGCTCGAAGAACAACTATCAAAACCTTCACAGGGAAGTTATATGAAATTCATATAACTTGAACATGAGAAATGCTGGCATTTGAAAACCACTAACTATTTTTCAATAATTTAAATGCTTTTCAGTCTTAATTTAGACACCCTACGTGGTCCTCAAACCAGTTTTTAATTTAACCAATTATTTAAAAAAAAAAAGTCTCGAAGAACAACTATCAAAACCTTCACAGGGAAGTTATATGAAATTCATATAACTTGAACATGAGAAATGCTGGCATTTGAAAACCACTAACTATTTTTCAATAATTTAAATGCTTTTCAGTCTTAATTTAGACACCCTACGTGATTCTCAAACCAGTTTTTAATTTAACCAACTATTTAAAAAAAAAGTCTCGAAGAACAACTATCAAAACCTTCACAGGGAAGTTATATTAAATTCATATAACTTGAACATGAGAAATGCTGGCATTTGAAAACCACTAACTATTTTTCAATAATTTAAATGCTTTTCAGTCTTAATTTAGACACCCTACGTGGTCCTCAAACCAGTTTTTAATTTAACCAATTATTTAAAAAAAAAAAGTCTCGAAGAACAACTATCAAAACCTTCACAGGGAAGTTATATGAAATTCATATAACTTGAACATGAGAAATGCAGGCATTTGAAAACCACTAACTATTTTTCAATAATTTAAATGCTTTTCAGTCTTAATTTAGACACCCTACGTGGTCCTCAAACCAGTTTTTAATTTAACCAATTATTTTTAAAAAAAAAGTCTCGAAGAACAACTATCAAAACCTTCACAGGGAAGTTATATGAAATTCATATAACTTGAACATGAGAAATGCTGGCATTTGAAAACCACTAACTATTTTTCAATAATTTAAATGCTTTTCAGTCTTAATTTAGACACCCTACGTGGTCCTCAAACCAGTTTTTAATTTAACCAATTATTTTTAAAAAAAAAGTCTCGAAGAACAACTATCAAAACCTTCACAGGGAAGTTATATGAAATTCATATAACTTGAACATGAGAAATGCTGGCATTTGAAAACCACTAACTATTTTTCAATAATTTAAATGCTTTTCAGTCTTAATTTAGACACCCTACGTGGTCCTCAAACCAGTTTTTAATTTAACCAATTATTTAAAAAAAAAGTCTCGAAGAACAACTATCAAAACCTTCACAGGGAAGTTATATGAAATTCATATAACTTGAACATGAGAAATGCTGGCATTTGAAAACCACTAACTATTTTTCAATAATTTAAATGCTTTTCAGTCTTAATTTAGACACCCTACGTGGTCCTCAAACCAGTTTTTAATTTAACCAATTATTTAAAAAAAAAGTCTCGAAGAACAACTATCAAAACCTTCACAGGGAAGTTATATGAAATTCATATAACTTGAACATGAGAAATGCTGGCATTTGAAAACCACTAACTATTTTTCAATAATTTAAATGCTTTTCAGTCTTAATTTAGACACCCTACGTGGTCCTCAAACCAGTTTTTAATTTAACCAACTATTTAAAAAAAAAGTCTCGAAGAACAACTATCAAAACCTTCACAGGGAAGTTATATGAAATTCATATAACTTGAACATGAGAAATGCTGGCATTTGAAAACCACTAACTATTTTTCAATAATTTAAATGCTTTTCAGTCTTAATTTAGACACCCTACGTGGTCCTCAAACCAGTTTTTAATTTAACCAATTATTTAAAAAAAAAGTCTCGAAGAACAACTATCAAAACCTTCACAGGGAAGTTATATGAAATTCATATAACTTGAACATGAGAAATGCTGGCATTTGAAAACCACTAACTATTTTTCAATAATTTAAATGCTTTTCAGTCTTAATTTAGACACCCTACGTGGTCCTCAAACCAGTTTTTAATTTAACCAATTATTTAAAAAAAAAGTCTCGAAGAACAACTATCAAAACCTTCACAGGGAAGTTATATGAAATTCATATAACTTGAACATGAGAAATGCTGGCATTTGAAAACCACTAACTATTTTTCAATAATTTAAATGCTTTTCAGTCTTAATTTAGACACCCTACGTGGTCCTCAAACCAGTTTTTAATTTAACCAATTATTTAAAAAAAAAGTCTCGAAGAACAACTATCAAAACCTTCACAGGGAAGTTATATTAAATTCATATAACTTGAACATGAGAAATGCTGGCATTTGAAAACCACTAACTATTTTTCAATAATTTAAATGCTTTTCAGTCTTAATTTAGACACCCTACGTGATTCTCAAACCAGTTTTTAATTTAACCAACTATTTAAAAAAAAAGTCTCGAAGAACAACTATCAAAACCTTCACAGGGAAGTTATATGAAATTCATATAACTTGAACATGAGAAATGCTGGCATTTGAAAACCACTAGCTATAATTGAATAATTTAAATGCTAATAAGTCTTAATTTAGACACCCTACGTGGTTCTAAAACCAGTTTTTAATTTAACCAATTATTTAAAAAAAAAGTCTCGAAGAACAACTATCAAAACCTTCATAACGAAGTTCATATGAAATTTCTATAAGTTGTAAATGTAAACCGCTTGCATTTGAAAACCACTAGCTATAATTGAATAATTTAAGTGCTTTTCAGTCTTAATTTAGACGGCCTTCATGGTTCTGAAACTAGTTTTTAGTTTAAGGAAATATTAAAAAAAAATGTCTTGAAGAACAAGTATCAAAACCTTCATAACGAAGTTCATATGAAATTCATATAAGTTGTAGATGTAAAATACTTGCATTTGAAAATAACTAGCTATAAGTCAATCATTTAAATGCTTTTCAGTCTTAATTTAGACCATAGAGTACCTATTACGTTTATTGTGAGGTATTATTTGGAGAGGAAGGAATGTTTGGACCGACGTAATTTATTCTCAGAATATGCATCTACGTTTAAGGAAGCGTTTACAGCAAGAAAAGCATATTTGAAAAAAAAAGTGACTTAAGTGGTTTTGAAATCTGATAAACTAGTGTTATTTGTAAACATCATTATTATTTATAACAGCTTCCAAGTCTGTATTTGAGTCTTCAAAGTTTGCACTAAAAGATCTTTGGATTTATAATGTGATTCCGATCCACTTACCTCAATTTCTTCAGTACACGCTGGAATAACATTGCACGAACATATCCCTTTGAATCTTCAGACTTCGGAACCTTTGTGAAAATATTGAAACACCCAAATTAAGATCTCATGAGCTTACAAAAACATCCATTTTGCAAACTTACCCCTTTGACCACACATGGATGTCTTTAGCAGCATCATCTTTTCCTGTTCGTTTTGGAATTCTATCGGGTTACAAGATATCAAATCGTCAAGGCACTCTAGTATATCGTTTGTGGCTTCCCTGGCTTTCGCACGTTCGGAAGTAGGCTTTGGAATACCGAGGATTGTATTTTATAGAGTTGGAGCAGTCCTCTTTCACTTTTGACATTTTTTTTAGCAATTCATAAGCAATTTTGATATGCCAACGTTGCTACTCTTTATAGGTGTCCTTGATGGGTGATACCCCAAGTGTTATGAGAAGTGTCCCTGCGATCGACCGTAGTTACAGCAGGTAATGTGTTTTGATACTGTTTTATATTTCGGGGTTTCATGAGTCGCTTCTTAAATCACCTCGAGGGCACTCTGAAGTTTTTCTACATTTCCCTTTGAAAATTATGAGGAATTAATAATAATTTAATACAATTATTAAAGTGCGCTTACCTTTGTTCGCTTATAAAGAGTTCCATGATACTATATAGTATATAATCTATAATCTCATCTTCGGGAATTGTGGAAATCCCTTACCATGACAGATGTGCTAAAAGAGATGCGAGCATAGCCGATTGTCTCTGGCTGATAGCGAATGAAGACGTAGGTTCTTAGAGAGTCATTCATGAAGTTCCATGATATCTGCGTCATTTTTTCGTGTTTCTCGTACTTCAACACTTGAGAGTACATAACCATCAGCTTATGTGGGTGCTTGACGAGCACACAGGAGCCTACATCTTGGGAACTAAATCGTTGAACACATGAACACATAAGCAACCGAGTTTCACAGAATCTATTCACTTTGGATACTTGAAACCGAAGTTTATTGTGTTGACTTCTTATTATTATGTAACAGTTATTGCACGATTTTTAAACAGATTTTTTCTTCTAAACTTCGATTGTTTTCGTTGAAAAGAATTCAACAAATTTTATACAACAAATCACACCGAGAAATCATTTTGACTTTTGATAAAAAAAAAAAAAATAAACGTCAACTTTTTGAGCTACTGACGCCATTTTTTATTTTAATCCATAATTCACACGTATTCACGGACAGGGAATTTAAGAGAGTTTTCTCTTAAATAGCTCAAATAAAATTTGCGGGTGTTTTAGGCAAGAGGGGTACGAGTCGCGACTCTAGATCAGAGAATATCAAATAAAGAAGCCAATCCTTCGTACGTTTCACCCTCCAAAACCCATTTGTTTACATTGTTGTTTTTGTAATTTCACTTCGTGTCGATGAATAGATGTGAATTGCAATAACAATTTAATGCGGTGAGTTTTGTCTTGACAGTTCGATTTTTAACTTCAAAATCAAAACTATATTGTGCGTCTTCCTCGTTGTTTCAATTTTGTGTTTATTATTATTTTTTTCGAAATAATTGTGTAGTTAAAATCAAAAATATTTGTGCCAGATTCAAAAGAACCAATCGGGACCGTTATTATGGTTCCGAGAAGTCATCAAATAGATAACCTCTTGATTTGTGAATTGTTTGTCTGTGCATTTTGAATTGTTTGTTTGTGCATTTTCTGCGCTTCTGATTATAAATTTGTGTGTTTTCCATTACAAACTGAAAAATCTCTTTCGACTCCGCGAAGTAGAACCTATCTTATCAAATCTCTACTACTAGGTTCATCGTATTGGGCGTACGCGTCGATCAAATAACAAAGGGAAAGGTCTACACCTTGTTCAGCAATCCAAATTCAAACAAGACAAACGATTCTATCCCAGTACTTCCAAAAGCATATCAGGTATTTGGGTTTCATTAAACAAAAAATAGAAGATTCCATCTTAAACCATTTTCTCTATAATTTCATAGGTCATAAGTTCTCGGTTGATAGAGAAGTCATTGCATGGCTCTGGTTTCAAAAACGTGCTCTTGGAGGATAACAGGATCGCAATTAGTCACACTCAGGCGATGTGCCTTATGGTAGTGGTATGGCGAAGGCCGTGGAACCTACATGAATGGCGTTGGACACCAATGAAGAAATGATGATTGGAACTGTGGTGGTTATGGCTGAGGATATTCTAACCAACAAGTTCAACGTGATTAAAACAAACCAATGGAATCGTGAAGCAGTACGTCAAGCAATGTACAGAGTTCAAATGATCACTTTACCCGATTCTCTTCTTCACCTCCATTATCGTCAGAAGGAAATGCATCGAGGTTTAGGGCATGGATGCCATTTTTGTCACAGCCAACAGGTGGTGGATTATGCACCACCAAAGCTCAAATTATAATATTTCACCAGCTCAATTACAATTCAGGCCCAGAGCTCCACCGGATCCTGCACATCAACATGCTTTGTTCCCACAAACTTAGCAGTGGGTCCCCCTTAAATATTTGCATACCCTCCACCACCATTGTCAGTTGAAAACTATGCTTTTGTTTTTAATTATTATTATTAAACATTTCTTTTTGCCTTTGATACTATTTTGTAACTATAATCGTATACAAAAATCATCATATAATATAAATTAGAAGAAAAGCATTGATGTGATCATTATTAACAAAAAAAATATTTTCAAAAAACATAGGTACAAGTTATATAGTAGTATGATGGTAGTCTAGTATAAAGGCTCTCCCAAACCAACGCGAAATCAAAGCGAATCATTCGCAAATATAGTTTTTTGTTATTGTTAAGCATTTTGTGGGAGCCTTAAGACACTCATAAACAACCGCTTAGCTTACTTTCCAATATGTTTTTTTATAATAAGCAACTCCATCTACCGTTGATAAGTATATTGTAAAACAAATCTATGTAAGAAGTATGTAAGATTTATTTTATTTTTTATTTAATAAATAAAACAAAAATAATACCTCTATTTTATATTATTCATTTCAAAATGGAGGAGCAAAGAAAAAGAAAGCGGAAATATTGCCCAAGAAACCAAATGAAAGTTCTGCTGTTAAAAAAAGCACTTTGCACAAAAAGATATTGATTCGCGGTAAATGATTTCTTTAAACTATATCTTCCAAATAAAAACTTTGTTCCTACAGCAGGAAAAAGTGAAAATTCACTATAGAATGTTGTAACTCCGTGTAAGCTACCAACACAAGCTATATGCTCTTCGTTGTCCGAAAAATCATTGCAGAACTTGAGAGAATATTTCGTGGCTGGCTGGTGAAGTCGTTGAGGCGGAACAACTATGTAGTTGCCGGTGGTGAATTGAAATCACTCTCGAAGCTGCCCCTCGAAATTGAATTTTTGTTTGTATTCGAACGCTTGGTCACATCTTCCTCGTATCTAAAATAAATAAAAGTACACTTTAAACGCGCATACTATCTATTCTTCTGCGATTTTTTTTATTTATTTCAACAAACTTACTCATAATCCGCATCACAGGAGTTCGTACTCCTAGCGTGCCATCAGCACCTCCAACTGCAGTTGCGGGATTCTTTTCGGATAGCCCGATGTCTTGTCGTCCCAGGAACTTAAATATCGTGGTGACAATGACGATTGTTGCTCTCCTATCCACCGGTTTGATGCCAGTCCTCTTTGCCGTCCGACGAGCATGGTGACTCTACCTGACCTACAGTTCACTTTCGGGATTTTGCTCCACAGCAACGTTGTTGCCATTTTTGTTGACTTCAAGTTCACATTTGAATTTATTGAACAGCTCGAATTTATACTATTTATTTATTTTTCCCCAAAAAATATCGCGATTATTTATTAATGACTCACAATTTTGCTTAATGCAAAATCATCCGAATTTTTTGTGTTTTGACGTTTGTTAACAAGACTGTGGGGAACTTTTTTTTTTGTTCGTGGTGAAAAAAGTACAAGGGATGTGTTCATTAAATAGAAAAAAAAACTAAAACTAAGTCCACATCTGCAAATTCGTTGGTGTATTTTGCATTGTACTTAATTTGGATTTACCTACTGAATAATAGCTGTGTTAAAAATAAATGAAACAGATTCAATCTCTATTGAGCTTAACAAGGAACTAACTTTATTAAGCAATATGAAAAAGAATGAAAGGTAACGCTACCAACATTTTACAATTTTCTATCGCAAATTCACTAATAGCTTACATTTCAAAAATGAGTTGAATTGTGACTAATACTACGTTTTCATTAGAGCTGAAATGAGGTAATTTCGCAAATTACAGAAAAAGTGTTTTCATTTGTAATTTGGTAATTTCGTTTGACAGCTCATTTCATTTTTGAATTTCAACTGGCTGTTAATCGCTTTTTGTTGTTGTTTTCTTTTGTCTCCTTCCTTTGCGCTTTGACGTTTTCATACAAAACCAATTCAGAGCTCTTCAAACTGTGGCTAATTGGGTGTGTTCGTTAGGTTTTGACTTAATTTCCAACCTAATTTCGTGCAAATTTGGTTGAAATTATCACATTTCGAAATGTGAATTTGTATGGGAAATGAGATGATTTCGTATCGTATTTGGAAATTTTCAACGAAATTACCTCATTTGGCCTAATGAAAACGCAGTATAAAGCCTAGTACGCAGATCGAGCAAAGACAAATTTTATCTCTATATTTTTTTTCCCAAGACAAATTCTGAAGGTGTCGAGATAAAAACAAATGTCAAATGAGAACGGTAGCGTAGTCATCATTTTCTGTACGTATTTTATTTTTTATTTCAGTCGTGCGTCCTCACAACGTCTTAATAATGGAAAGAATGAAACAAAGAGATGATTTCAGTTTATGAAAAGTGAAATATACATTAAACGTCACAATTTCAACCGATAAAGTGCCAGTATTTCTCCATCAAACACCTAAAACGTGGCAGAAATAATGGCTTTTTTTTAATCTCGTTAATCCAGAATTTAAGTGGCCCAATGAACGCTTTGTGCTTTGAAATAAATGTAAGCCTTAAACCATTGAAAAGAAATATGTACAGCAATTTTTGTTTAAACAAAGATTTGCTTTAAAATGCATTTTCGATAAATATTCTTTATAATGCTTATGCATTTGAAACACTCATTAAATTATTTTTGTTTTTATTACAATAGCTCTCCATTAATTAACTATTAAGGCTCTCCCAAACCAACACGAAATCATAGCGAATCATTTGCATATACAGTTTTTTGTTGTATCTATATCTTTCATATTTTGTATTATTGTGAATGATTTCGCGTCGTCGGCGAATATTTCGCGTTGGCTTAGGAGAGCCTTTATGGGCCAGTTGTACAAATATCCAGTTGTACAAATATTGTGTGAATCTACCGAAATCAGCTAGTTGCGGTTCAACAATTTTTACTGGCTGATTTCGGTACAATTACTGAGGTTCAATGATGGTTCAAGGTCCAAGTATGTTACAGTAGCTAATTTAATGCATGAACCATCGTTGAACCTCAGTCCATTCTCCGAAGTGGGTGAGTCTAAGTTGCTGAACCACTTAAGCTTAAATATTCGAACTTCAATTTTTGATCCGTGGTTCAGCAATTTCAAATTACCGATTTCGGTGAATTAAATGAGGTTCAACGATGGTTCAAGGTTTAAGTATGTTATAATTGTCAATTACAAGCTTGAACCATCGTTGAACCTTATTTTACATGCCAAAATCGATGATTTAAGGCTCTCTCCCAAACCAACGTGAAATTATAGTGAATCATTCGCAAAGATAGTTTTTGTTGATGTTTATCATTGTGTATCTTTCAAATTTTGCATTATTTTGAATGATTCGCTAATGTTTCGCGTTGGTTTGGGAGAGCTTTTGAGCTTGCTGAACCACGCATCAAAATTTGAACCACGATTGTATAACTGTGCCTACGTTCTGTAACTCTCGCATCGAGAAATTTCTCGCATGGAACACGTGAATCAAAACAAATATGACGTGAATTGGCATTAAAATTGTTTTCTCACATTCGCCTGGTTCTGTAACTAGATTTTCTCGACTTGAAACTTTTCGGAATAAAATTCCTGTGAGAGTCTGGAAAAATATGAGTAAAACTGTGAGAGCCTGGAAAAATGTGAGTTAAACCGTTTCTGTAAGAAAAAAGTCGAGATAATTTCTCGATTTAACTGCTAAAATTACTCGACAAGTAAAACGCATGTGAGAAGTAAATTAAAGTGATTAAAAGTAGAGAAATGGTTACTTTTTTGTATTTGTAATTTGTATTATTTAAAAACAAAAGCAAAAGATCACTCTAAATCCTTTTGGATTTTGCAAGAGGGCAGTTTGGGAATATAAATATAAGCGTTGAAAACAAATATAGAACAACAAATCTATCATTTTCTTCTTTAGTTCCACTTAAGTGAGGTGCGCTTGAGAGCTCTCCTCACTTCAGAAGCTAAATTGAATGAAAGTAGATACGTAACAGACCCTAAATAAGGGCAAACATTCCTATAATTCAATTAAGTTAAATCAGAAATTTTGTCGATTTTGTGCTTCAGTGTCGTCAGTTTCACTTAAGTGAGATTTACCTAAGATTTTTCATTTTCACTTAAGTTCACTTAAGTGAGGTGCAGTCGAGAGCCCTCTTAACTTCTGAAGCAATAGTAAATTCAACTAGACTAAAAGTAACAAACCGTAGTTATGCGAGCAAATTCACTTAAGTGAAATTAATAATCATTCTTTTTTTGTGCTCAGTGCCTTCAATTAAGTGTGGTATACTTCAGAATCTTCAGTTTCACTTGAGTGAGGTATGCTTCTGAAAGCTTAAAAAATTGAAACTAGACCAAAAGTATCGAACCGAAATTATAGGAACGTCATTATATATGTATGTAGATAATATTTGCATAATTGTATGGTTATATATACACAGATATATGCATAAAACTATATTATCCATGTGGTATAGATTGATATCTTTTAAATAAATGCATTAATTACCCTCAAAAAAAAAAAAACAATTTATCTATATATTAATACGTAAACACTTTTCTATATCTCCCTTTTTAACTGACTTAATGGCATCGTATTTTCATAATTTTTTTTTTATTTGAAAGGTATAGCCAATCGCTCTGGCAGAATCTAATTTTTATATTAATATGCTGCCATTAAAACATTAATAGAGAAAGGTCGAATTTCGACCACGGGGCGATACTAGTATATATTAATACGTAAACACTTTTCTAATCTCCCTTTTAAATAGATTTAATGGCAATTTTATTTTCATATTTTTTTTATTTGAAAGGTATATCCAATCGCTCGGGCAGAATCTAATTTTTATATTTGAATTTCGACTATTTAGCTTATATAAATACGTATTTACTTATTGTATTACGGCGGTTATTGTCCTTTGTCCTCTGTATTAAACATATACATTATGTACCTACATAAGACATTTGATAAAAATTCAAATATTTTTAAATATTTGAATTTTAACTGCCAATATTACAGTTTCCGGTAGATATTCCAATGGAAAGACAAATCAAAAGAGTTGTTTTTCACATTTAGATACAGACACAGTTTATTTTTCCAGGTCGAGAAACGTTGGGATTTTGTGTTCCACCTTTTCTCGATGCGAGAAGTTCTCGATTAAGTTACAGAACGTAGGCACTGGTCCTTAGTGTTATCCGAAATTTCAGTTGAAAATTCTCGATATTTTAAATTGATGGAACAAGATTGCCTGGAAATTTCAAAGTCTTAATGTATTCTTCTCCACCAATTTGAAATCTCAAACATTTTCAGCTGAAATCTCAGATTTCGGTTTGGTGGGGACATAGTCAAATATACGTTTAAAACTGACACATGAAATTTTCTTTCTTCTATACAATTTTGTATATAAAAAACTCGGATATAAGAAATGAATTCGTTGGATTTGTTGACTTTCTTATATCCGTAACCAACACCCTTCTTTTTATTAAAAGTTTCTCGAAATCTTCCACATGATTTTAATTAGGATGTGATATAAGGTGAAGTTAACACTTTAAGGTTCGTTCCTCCCATTTGTATACTTTTTGAACATGTCCACGGTTTTCAAAAATAACCGACAAACTAATTCACCACTCCTATCGACCAGTGGTGAATGGAGGAGTTGGTTCTATGTGTGCGTTTTCCACTGTTTTTCACTAATACTTTGCAAATCTAATACATCAGCTGTTCGCTTCAGCTTGTGGGCAAATCAAATTGACAGCTGAGGATTGACTTCTTTATTTCATATTCTCTGCTCTAGATAATATAGGTTCTCTATGCTCTCATGTGCGAGTAGATACATTTTACATGGGAAAGCAGTTTGATGTGTTCCATTGAAAAAAGCTGCCAAAGTACTTGCAAGTACTTCGCCACCTCCAAAGGAAAACGCCTATTATTGTTAGCTAAATGCATCAGAAGCCATCATGATTGTAAATTCGCTAAAGCTTTCCAAAATATACCTAACTAAATTATTTGTAATCTTAGAAACGTGAAGTAAATAGCTGTCGTTTAAGTTCTTTCGCACGCACGATAGAATTCTTTCGTTTTTAAAGTTACATGAAGCAAATTGTTCGCACAAACGAAAACGTTTGTTCGTTTTTGCCATACAGAATGTCACCCCAGTGTTATCATTCGACATCAAATGTGTTTGCGAACAGATTCCCTCGAGAAATTTTTTTTTCAGAATGTAAGTAAATAGACGTTAAAAATTAATATTTTTCTGAATATTTCTTAAATATAGTAATAATATAATTATGTAAATGTTTTCTGTGCAGGGAATCATCGAAAAGTGCAAATACAAAATCATCCCAGTTCGAGATACTCGTGCAATATTATATATGAGCAAACATCCGGATTTGTCCAAAGGATATCTAAAAACACCCGAAGCTAGACAATGCCGTTTTGATTTTCTTTTCTCTTCTTCTGACATTTGGAAGGTAATTAGCTTTGGACACATTACTTTTTCAACTACGCATAAAACATCGTTCATTATTTTGGATACAGTTTGTTGTGTAAGCCCCGCATTTCTGTCGCCGCCAATCTGATGGTAGCCAAGAATTTAAGCGTTGCTGAGAGCTTGATGATATTCGGCACAGAAGTTTGCCTTCGTCGAATGCCCAGCTCACTTAAAATGTTATCTATCAAATAGATAAAGGCTTCTTTTGAGAGCCTGTAGCTTTTTACAAAGCTGAAACGGGAATACTTATCTTTACAAATCCATTAATATTTAATTTTCCCAAACCTACACTTAGCTCCAATATGTTGGAAGAATCACGAATTCTCCTGCGTTCAATTTGCTCTTCTCTTTCTTCATTTTCTATGGACAAAAACCAAATTTCCACTTTGTTTACTTTTTTATAATGTATTTAAAAACTTTCTTCAAATCGGTAGGAGTTTTTTTTTCTTTTTTCAATTATCTGACAACTTTAAAATCGAGACTCGTTCAAAAGTCGAAAATTTTAAGTAAAAAAGTTGGCATAACTTACATTCGATTCTAACCCTGAGGCCACACGAGCCAGTACTGGCTAGCCAGTCGCAATACACTCACATTTTTTTACTAACACATACAAACCTGAGCAACTGGCTCGTTAACTGGCTTGCCTTTTTCCAAGGAAATAAAGGAAATGAAATTTGTCACATATACAGTGTACGTGAACGCGGCAGATAGTTGTATATACGAATTGTCAAATCGGTGACTGAATTGAAAAAAAAAAACAAAAAGTGATACGGGAGTAAAAACATTAATAAAATATTAATTATTAGATACAAAATTTACTATTTGGAGTGATTTATTCGGATATTGTGTATATTTTCTCATAAAAATAAAAAAAATATGAAGTGCATAGTGAAATTGTGTACAAAAACCCAGAGAACGGCGGACAAGAGCATTTCCTTTCACAGGTAAGTTTTATTAGACTTTTCTCTAAGAAAGTGATGTGAATTGTTCGTATTTTAATTAATCACCAATTAAGGACCACATATTAAATAATTAATACTTTAAATAAAGCTAAGAAATATATTAATTAATTAAAAACTTCCACATGGTTTTCCGCTAATAATTCAGAAACAAGAAGTGTCAAACTGCGAATCTGTGAAACAGGAGCATGTTTTTGTTTTTGGTGGTTGTAAGGCGCAACTATTTGTTATGCGCCCTTTATATCAGAAAATTATTTTTGCTGTTAAATGGATTTTGTACGTTTAGAGTTTGTATATTTATGTAAACATTTGTGCCTATATCTTCGGAAATTTACTCGATTTGTTTTGTATTCAAGTTATTAGTTCGTGTTTTTAATGTTAATTAATTTGTCTATTGAGGAAGATGGCCAGTAAATATTTGGTTTATTCGGAAAAATATTTAAAATAATTTCAAAGGTTTCCGAAAGTTGAATGGAATAAGGAAAAATGGATGACCATTCTGAAAGTGGATGAAGTAAAGCGACATTCGGTGGTGTGCTCACGGCATTTTCACGGAAGTGATTTCATAAATAATATTGAAGGACAAAAAAGGATGCTGTTTCCTTCTGCAATGCCATACTTGTCTGAAGAATTTAAAGAGTCTCAGTAAGTACTGTGGCTGAAATTGTCAAAGCCTAATACTATCAAACAAAACTTAAAAAAAATTATGTTGGCATAATATTTAACTGTGTACAATTTGTTTATAATTACAAAATTAGTGACCAACGTTAATATCTTATAGTGTATACACATTAATAAAAAAGCTGTAGTAAATTTTTAACTATATTTTCATAGTTTTCAACCATTTTCGACAAAACAATGTTTACTTTGTGTGTTGTGGTATTTATATTTTTACTTTATTTTAATTATTGAGTCTATTTTTTCAATAGAGATGAGTTACCAACTTGTAGCAAATCGGTTTATCGAGAACTTTTCGATATTGAAAAAGAAAATGTTCCAAATCCAAATGTTTCCGTAGTTGAAGTGACTCCTGTAATGGATGAAATTTTGTTAGACTATCAGACTGTGCATTACATGGATACATTACCTTCCACGTCTTCAGTAGTCCATCAAAATACTCAAAGCGATTTTGTGGAGCCAATGCGAAAAGTGAGTGTGTTTATGATTATGCACTTACAAAAACTGTTCTAAAATAAAATTCATGTAGGTCAAGCCAAATTCACTCAAAGAGCATTGAATTCCTCTGATGATCCATCCACCTCCTCAAACTTAACTCCCAAAAAAAAAGAATGAAAATAAAACTTAAAACTTTATGAGAATCAGTAAAAAAAAAAATACTCGCAAAATCAAAACGTTATGCGAGAAAGTGAGAAGAAAGACGAAAAAACTGGCCTCTCTAAACGAGATTGTTGCAAGTATTAAAAAGAAAAATTTAATAAACAATGAGACGTGGGAAATATTAGAGGGCATGGGAGCCTTGAATTCAGAGCTCTGAGAGAAAATTCACTAAAATGAAAGGAAATCCTGTAGCCAAAAAATACCCACAAGCTCTCCGATCATTTGCTCTAAATTTGAACTTTCTGTCTCCCAAGGCTTATGAATATGTACGAGCTAATTTTGAAAATTGCTTACCACATCCTCGCACATTATCTAAATGGTATGATTGTGTTGACTGTGAGCCGGGTTTTACAAGAGAAGCCTTTGAGGCAATTGAAATGGTAGTAAAAGATGCCACCCATAAATCAAAAAAAATCTTTCTAAATCTGGTTTTTGATGAAATGGCAATACGCAGGTAAAAATATTTAATATTAGCAATTGCTATTTTTCGATGTCAGTGACAACAGTTTTAACCATTTCCGTTTCCTTATATCTGTTTATTAAGTTCTTGTAGTCTTTTCTCTTCCATTTCCAGTATAGAATTTTATGTTATTTTTTTGTGTTTACGTGTTAAAAATTGATCCGCAGCTAATATCTTACTTATAATAACAATTATTTTATTTGAAGACATATTTCGTTTTTCGTTTTTCTTCTTTTTTCTTCTTCTTTTCTTTTCTTATCTTTTCTTTTCTTTTCTTTTCTTTTCTTTTCTTTTCTTTTCTTTTCTTTTCTTTTCTTTTCTTTTCTTTTCTTTTCTTTTCTTTCCTTTTCTTTTCTTTTCTTTTCTTTTCTTTTCTTTTCTTTTCTTTTCTTTTCTTTTCTTTTCTTTTCTTTTCTTTTCTTTTCTTTTCTTTTCTTTTCTTTTCTTTTCTTTTCTTTTCTTTTCTTTTCTTTTCTTTTCTTTTCTTTTCTTTTCTTTTCTTTTCTTTTCTTTTCTTTTCTTTTCTTTTCTTTTCTTTTCTTTTCTTTTCTTTTCTTTTCTTTTCTTTTCTTTTCTTTTCTTTTCTTTTCTTTTCTTTTCTTTTCTTTTCTTTTCTTTTCTTTTCTTTTCTTTTCTTTTCTTTTCTTTTCTTTTCTTTTCTTCTCTATTCTTCCTTTTCTTTTTTCTTTTATTTTTATTTTATATTATCTTATCTTATTTTTTTTTGTTTTATTTTTATGAAACATCATGATTATAAATTTTGTTTGTTTTTATTTATTATTTTCATGTTAATTGCTCATTTTCTTTTCTCTATTAAAATTGTATTAAAATTAAAATTTTCCATTCAAGGCTTGATTATCTAAAAGATGTATATCTTAATATTAAGTTCTTATTATCGAAATAAATACTAAATACTAAATTGACTGGAATAAAAATAGAGCATTAGGTTTTATGCTATGTTTCCACCAAAGGTTTATCTCAGACTAGATTTAATAAATCTTTTTGGTGTTTCCACCGCACAAAAAGATTTAAAAAAGATTAAATTTGACAGCACCTTCAAAAATGCAAATGGCGTTCCAATTTTTCTTATGAAGTGCGAATGAGACAGAATGTCGGATTCGTGTGAAACAATGAAGAACTGAATGCGAGTCTCGAATGAATCGTTCAGCACCATTTAAGAAAAGGTTAGTTCGATTTGTAAAACTATTTGTCCTAGGAAGATTTAACAAGATTAATTTCTAATCTTCAAGATTTACGAAATAAATTTGTATGGTAAATCTCCGAGATTTGAAGGAGATTTGAGGTAAATCTTATTAAATCTCAGATTAGCGTCAGGTGGAAATGTAGCATTACTTTTATTGGCGATGGAGATGACAGCAGTACAGAAGCAAATAGAATGCTAGTTTTTCTTGCCGTTTGTGTTAATCAAAGTTGGAAAATTCCAATTGGTTACTTCCCCATCACTTGTTTGGATGCGGAACAAAAAATCAACTTGATAAGACACAGCATTGAGAGAGAATATCTGTAAGACTGGAGCTCAAGTAGTTGGAATTACTTTTGATGGCGCAGCTGTCAATTTTACATGCGCTAAGATGTTGGGTGCCAATTTAAGTAACTTAAAGCAAGAGAGCTTATTTCAAATAGAACCATGGGGAGACATAATTCCGGACCCTTGCCACATGGTTAAACTTGTGAGAAATTCATTTGGTGAGATTGGAACACTTAAAGATAAAAATGGTCATCTTATCAAGTGGAGCTATCTTGAAGAGCTTCTGAAACTACAAGAAAATGAAGAACTTCATCTAGGAAATAAATTAAAAAGGTCTCATGTTTACTTTTCGAACCAGAAAATGAAAGTTCGCCTCGCCGTTCAAACGTTAAGTAAATCTGTCGCTGACTCACTTGACTTTTCCCGAGGAGTTCTTCTGCTTCCACAATTTATTTGTAGCGAAGCAACAGCGGAATTTATAAGAAATCTAAATAATATTTTTGACGTTCTTAATAGTAGAAGCTATTATAAATTCGGCTACGAAAAGGCTATTTGTGACGCAAATATCAAAACTTTACTAAATTTTGCTGATGATCAAATATTTTATTTAAGTAAGCTCCAGATATTAAGTGGTAAACTGCTAGTTGACCACAAACGAAAGACCGGGTTTATAGGTCTAATAACTTTCCTTAAAAATATTAAGGTTATACATGAAAGGTTTATAAAAACAAAACTTTTGGAAAATGTTCCATTTTACAAGTTGAACCAAGACCACATTGAGCTATTTTTCGGTTCAGTCCGCTCTCATCTTGGATACAATGACAATCCATCTGTCAAACAGTTTAAAGCCGCTTATAAAAACTTATAACAAGATGCAAAATTAGAGAAGGTGGCATTGGAAACTGCTTGCCATTAGATAATATATCAATTTTAAATATAAGCTCTTCAAACCCTGTGCAATCCATTCAAAACTCAGAGGTTAACTTTGTAGAAATCATTGTGGATAGTAATCCCGAAGAAAATGCTGCGTTTTTGAATGATCACGATTATTTTACGGATCCAAGGAAATTAACAGAGTTTACAACGGGTTGGCTACGTTATCCCGTAACTCAACATCCCGCGTAACGAAATCCCGCGTAACGATATCCCGCCGTTTCTACTACAATGCGACGGCACTTAAAATATTTCATTATTTTTCTTTCCATAGGAATTAGTGCCTTGATTGAATGAGAATCAACAGGAATGAAGTTTCCTACTATTTCTCTCATTTTTCAGTACGCAAGCGACTGCACTTAATTTTAAATTTAGTATTCTCTGTTTTGGTGCCTTGAAGAAATGAGAATCAACGAGAACGAAGCATTACCTATAAGTCGTCACGAAAAAGTATTTAAGGAAGTGTGATTCCGAATTAAATTTCAGTTCGTATTAGAAATCGGTGGAGGTTAGTCGTCCAGCTCCAGGTACATGTAGGGAGATAAAAACAAAAAAAAATTGTAAAGGGATAAAAACTGATTTTTCAATTTTGGGTCGACTAATGGTGGTCTGTTTGGATCTGGACGGACGACTATAGTATGGATTTGGACGGACGACTATGGTATGGATCTGGACGGACGGCTATGGTCTGGATCTGGGCGGATGACGACGCTGATGTCGCTTCCGTCGATGTTGCCTCCGACGAGTAAGATGGTAGATATGACGGGGTTGGTTCGGATGGAGGTGGGTCTGGGACTAGGACAATTATTGCTCTGGAGATGGGTCTGGAACTGGGACAAAGAAATTTATAGAAAAAACAACTTAAAAAAAAAATACTAGAAAATTTCATAAAAGAAAAATAACTTATTTTTGTAAAAAATGCCTCTTTTATTAATTTTTCTAAAAAAAAGTTTTTTTTTTTTAATTAAAAGAAAAAAATTGAAACTTCCTAGATCACGAATATGCATTTTATGAGTCGCTAGAAGGCTTAGTTTAGCCGCAAATCAAGTTTTAAGGTGTCAACTTTGATGCCTCTAGGACGCTTAGCTTAGCCGCAAATCGCGTTTAAAGATTTAAAGTTTATTTATCGTATAATTGAGCGCCAATTTCAAGTTTTCTTGAGCAAAAGTACCTTGGGTGGCGAATAAACGGGAATAAACAGTGAGATATGTATGGGGGGGCATGCTGCCCCCCTGTAACCCCCCTGTCTGGGCTCACTATAGGATTTGGGGTATGAAAAGTTTCTCTTGCATTTAAAGAATCTGGATTTTAAGTCGCTAGGACGCTTAGTTTAGCCGCAAATATGACGCTTATAGCTAGTTTCATTGCCAATGTCAAGTTTTCTGGAGCAAGAGTACCTTGCGTGGCCCGCTTCTCGGGTTCTCAGGATTTAAGGCCTCCTTTTCGGGTCCTCTGTCCCGCTCACGCAACTTCGTTGCTCCGCTTCGGGTATTTAAAGTCGTCTGGCAGGCGCCAATGTCAAGTTTTCTTGAGCAAAAGTACCTTGGGTGGCGAATAAACGCAAATAAACAGTGAGGTATGTATGGGGGGGCATGCTGCCCCCCTGCAACGCCCCTGTCTGGGCTCACTTTAGGAATTGAGGTGGGTGCGAGGTTGGGTGTATGCAAAGTTTGTTTGCATTTACAGAATCTGTGCTTAAAAGTCGCTAAGACGCTTAGTTAAGTCAAAAATCAAGTTTAAAGTTGTCAACTTTGATGCCCCTAGGGCGCTTAGCTTAGCCGCAAATCGCGTTTAAAGATGAAAGTCGATTTTTCGTATAAATTCATTCATATTTCGAAGGAAAATTAAAAGAAGAAAACAAAAAGTTGAGAAAAGTTTAATTTTTGATTGAAATTAAAAAAAAAAAAAAAATCATTCATATTTCGAAGAAAAAAAAATTTCTAGAACTTCAGTTTTTCTTCAAAAAAAGTAAAAAAAAGTTTAGGAAAAAGGTTGTTTTTTTCTAAATTTTTCAAAAAAAAGTCAAAAAAGTTTATATTTTTATATATAATTGAAAAAAAAAAAAAAAAAAAAAAAATTCCTACCTCTGTCCAGAATCCAGACCCACCTCTGTCCAGATCTAAGCCCAAAAAATATGAAACCAAAATTAATCGGAGAAAAATAAAATCTCCCGCCAAAATTGAAAACCAATCTTAATTGAGAGAGCAACGAAAAATTCTTCTCTCTGAAAAATATATTTAATTCCAAAAAATACTTAATTCGAAATCGCCAACAATATTCTTCCAATTGTATTTTATTTCAAGAATTTATTATCCCGCCAAATAGTATCATAGTACTGCCGGCGGGATGTCTGAACGGCGGGATATCGTTACCGCGAAATTTGTTTTTGACATTTCTTTAATGATTTTTTAAAGGCTCTTCCAAATAAACTAGACCGAGAGCCCACAGCAGATTTTGGGTGTGAACGATAGCAAAAAAAGAAGTATAGGCGTCGAAAGCTTCATTAAAGGCTATTAAAAAAATCAAAGTCTTGCAGTCCACAACTGGGGCCTTTGCGAGTAACAGTGCATCGAAAAAAAAATAAGAATGCAACTTCGAGGATAATCGTGTTAGCCGAAATTGGTTTTCACCCTGCCCTAGATAAGCTCCGCGGAGTGTTAAATTCGCCCTGCCAGACTGTTTAAAAAAACCGTTTTTCACTTTAAATTTTGAATTTTTTAAACGGTCTGGTAGAGCCAACTATACACTCAAATGGTCTCAGATTCCGTGATATGGGATCCGCGGAGCTTATCTAGGGAGGAGTGAAAACCAATTTCGGCTAACACGATTATCCTCGAAGTTGCATTCATATTTTTTTTTTCGATGCACTGTTACTCGCAAAGGCCCCAGTTAAGGACTGCAAGACCTTGATTTTTTGAATAGCCTTTAATGAAGCTTTCAACGCCTATACTTCTTTTTTTGCTATCGTTCACACCCAAAATCTGCTGTGGGCTCTTAGTCTAAACGCGAAACATTCGATGACGACAAATTTTTTGTTGTTATTTAGCATTATGTATTCTTTGTATTGCTGCGAATGATTTGCTATGATTTCGCGTTGGTTTGGGAGATCCTTTATTCATGACAATGCTTAAATTGAGTTTATAATGTTCATCTGCAACAACCATATTTTAGGTATTACCTACAAAATTTTATCGGCGCTTTAGAAACTTATCATAAGAAAGTAAGTATTTTTTTAAACATACCGCTGAGAAGAAAAATAAATTCAGAAAATAACAAAAAATGATTGCTATGACACCCCAAAAAGTTGCCATTTAAAATCACTCCGTCCCTGTGGGAATGCATTTGTGTTTGTGAGAGCAAACACTATTATGAAAAATGCCGCAGTTTTTTCCAACAAAGGCACTTCCTTATATTTTTTATTCTAAGCCTTTTTCGTAGCCAGTTGGGAAGCCAGTAGAGCAGCCAGTAACAGGGCTCGGCAGTACTATTTCGTAGCATATTTGGAAAAATAGTAAGGGTATTCATGAATGTTTGAATGCCAGAACCACACATGTCTCATCTGGTTTTGTTGTAGGGTCTTATTTTCGTTCAAGAAGAAAGCCAAAAAAACTGGCAAGTGAATTTATTAAAGGCTCTCCCTAACCGACGCAAAACGTTCGCCGACGACAGTTTTTTGTTGTTGTTTACCATTGTGTATCTGTCGTATTTTGTATCGCTGCGCACGAAAAATAAAACAACAGCTCTTGCGATAAATATTATTTTGTGATAGAAATAAGTTTTTAGGCTCTCCAAAACCAACGCGAAAATTTCGTAATGACAACGAAACTTTGGATTTTGTTGTTTTTTGCTAGTGAAGTGATGTTGCAGGGCGTCAGTGCATTTGTTTTTAGTGCATTTTTATCTGCACATAAGAAGAAGTAGCATGTTAAATACAACATCAATCCGATATAGTTCCATATTGTTGTTGTATTTTACATGCTTCTTTTTTTGTAAGCGAAGATAAAAATGTACTAAAAGATGAGGCTAACAACAATACGGAGCTATACAAAACTGTTAGTCGGAGAGCTACCAGCCACTTTGACTAACCTACTAGACACAAGGCTACAACTTTGTGTGTGCTTGATTTGGGACTAGTTAATTATGAAAACCACGGTCTGGCAGGGTTGCCGCGGTCGAAAGTTTGCCATCTGATTTTTTCAAAATGCAAAAAAAGGGTCAAAATTAACCTACTCGCACAAGGCTGACACTTATTTATAATTTAGTTTATACATTCTTATGCATGTAAAAAATTATGCCAGGCGGGTTTGGCGGTCGAAAGTGCTTGCCAGACGAGCCTAAAGCTCTTAAAGATTAATAAAAGATATTGGATAACTTGAGAAATTTGTAGTTTTTTTTTAATTTAAGAAAAAATCAAGAAAGGATATTTCTTATAATACCAATTTTTCAAGTCTTAGGCTTGTCTGACAGAAGCTTTCGACTGTCTCTCAATATTATGTTTTTTATACAAGATGGCATAAGCTTACATATGTGTGAAAACTTTAGGTAGGTTGGTGTTTCAGTTTTGTCAATTTTATAAAGTTTTGAAAAAAAATATATGGCAACTCTGCGTCTACAGTAAAATAACCATATCATAATTTGTTGACTTGATTTAATATGTATTAGGACTATACGCAGTTAACGTGTTATATTTAATACCTACATCTGACTAATCAATGACATTTTCTAATACCAACTTTAAAAACATGTCTGGCAAGCTATTTTCGTCCACCAAAACTGGTCTGGCATCTTTTTTTTCATGTACAAAAAGACATTAGTTATTATAATATTAAAAATCAACATTCTAAAAGTAGATATGTTGCATTTGGAAGTTATTTTACATTTTGAAAAAAAAAGGTGGCAACCCTAGAATTGCGGAAATTTTCTCAGATCTTTATTTTTTGACTAATCTGTTCATGAATAAAGAATACACTAAGTTTAAGCCTTGTACGTAACAAATTTCTCAAGTTATCCAATATCTTTTATTAATCTTTAAGAGCTTTAGGCTCGTCTGGCAAGCACTTTCGACCGCCAAACCCGCCTGGCATAATTTTTTACATGCATAAGAATGTATAAACTAAATTATAAATAAGTGTCAGCCTTGTGCGAGTAGGTTAATGTTGACCCTTTTTTTGCATTTTGAAAAAATCAGATGGCAACCTTTCGACCGCGGCAACCCTGCCAGACCGTGGTTTTCATACTTAACTAGTCCCAAATCAAGCACACACAAGGCTGTAGCCTTAGGTCTGTTTCTTTACTTTTGGGATAAAGTTTGGGAAAAAGTTCGGGAAAAAGTTTGGGATTGAGCTTTCTGGTGTTGTTGTTGTAATGTTTAACCAGAAACGAAAAGTAAAGAAACGCACTTGGGATGTTTCTGGTTTGTTGCGGTTTAAATTTCCTATTTAACTTCAATGCTCGTTGGCTCACCGCATACAAAATTATACAATTTCAATTATTTTAACATGCACTGATCATGTTGGGCTCTATTAAAAGAACACACAGAAATATTTTACTTTATATTTGCCTCCATTGTATCATTTTCGTTTTATTTTATCAAATTAAACCATTTTATATACGCTACTTGAAAATTTAATTTCAAATTTTTCGATCAGCTGATTTCTTATTTGACAAGCAAGAAAGTGCAGTAACTAAAATGTTCGGGTAGATTCTTGCTGGAGGGGAAATGAAAAAAAGTCAAAAGCTCTGGCATTTTCGTACCAGAAAATAGTAAAGAAACACATTTTGGGTAGAATTGGGATACTTCGGGATCCCACGGGCGAGTAAAGAAACAGACCTCTTGTGTCTAGGAGGTTAGTCAAAGTGGCTGGTAGCTCTTAGACTATTATTTTTTGTATCTCAAAATTCCGTTAAAAATCCAGGTACTGCAACTGGTGTCTGAAAATTGTTTTTTCAAACACAAACACAGTCAACCACATTAACGTCAATCCAACCACCAACCCAGCCACCAGCACCAAACCATCCTCCAAAGACGAGCACAGCCAGCAACACCACCTCAACCAAGGGTCCAGGAATGCCACCAATTTTTTGTTTCTCTGGAAACATTGCTGAAATCAGCAGGTTCTGCAAAGGGAAACAATTAGGCGTGACATTCAAAAACCGCAACACAAAGATAACCATTATCAACGCTGCAAACAGAGAAGCCTTCGAGGAGATAAAGAAGTTTCTGAAAGAGAGAAAAATCCAATTCAACTCTTTCACGCCACGAGAAGACAGGAAGAACCTACTTCTGCTAAAAGGGATTCATTTCTCTTATTCAGCTATCGAGGTAGAAGATGAACTAAGGATTGAAGGATTAAATGTAGTGAAGGTTACACCATTCAAAGCTAAGAAGGGTCCTGGAAAAATCTACAACAACTTTGTAGTAGAGCTTGGAAAATCCGCCGATGTTAGTGAAGTCTACACTAAAAATCTGATAATGAACCAGAGAGTGCACTGGGAACGCTTGAAATCCAACGATTTAGTTCAGTGCAAAAACTGCCAGCGCTTTGGACATGTTGCCACTAATTGTGGACGCCAATACGTTTGCGTCAAATGCAAGGAAGACCACGAACCGGGACTATGCAAGCGGAAGGAAAGCACAGGAGCTGACGTGTGGTGTGCAAATTGCCAGAAAGAAGGACATCCAGCTAGCTTTAAGGGTTGCCCAACTCTTAAAGCAAAACTTACAGAGAGGAACAAGGTTCTTGCAGAGAAAAAGGCGCAAAAGGATTTTGTGGCTAAATCCGCATGCATCGTAACCCAGCCTACAGTCAGTTTCGCTTCAATGGTGAAAGGAAACTCTACCAAAAGTCCAGTAGCAGCAAAGACTCAACAAGTGAAAGCCCCCATGAACAAAGCAACGAAGATAGCACCAGCCAGGACGACTGCAGCCAGAGCAACACCAGCAAAGGTTTCCCAGCCCAGTGTGAACCTCAGCAATGAAGTTCAGCGGATTTTTGGATCCAACCTGCTCACGATCATCGAAAAAGCCCGGAGTGCTGTTCCAACAAACTATACCATGCTTAGCGAAGGTGAAAAGTTCGTGGCATTGGCCACCTTCATATTTCAAATATGCAACTAAAGAAAATCCGCATACTGACGTATAATGTTAACTCATTGTACAGCCTGGAGAAGAGGACGTCATTCAACATGTTCATGAAGAACAATACTCCGGATATCGCCCTTATTAGTGAAACCAACGTGATAAAGCGCAACAACATTAACATCGCGGGATACAAAACCTTCCGCCAGGACAAAAAGGAGAATTCTAGGGGGACGGCAATATTCATAAAAGACAAATTCTCCCCAAACACCAGCGAAGTCATCATCCTAGGACTTCGGACCAGTGAAGCCACCGCCATCACGATAACGTTAGGTAGAGGTGAGACGCTAACGGTCATCAGCATCTACTTTAAATGCAAATCCAGTGCAAGGAACATCCAAAGTGACCTGCATGTCCTTAACGGCATTCTGAAGCAAAGCACCTTCGGACTCATCGGTGGTGATTTCAACGCGAGACATCAACTGTGGCTGGATACAATAATCAACAACGAAGGCAAGGCAATTGTGGACTGGATGGAAGCTAACAGTGATGATCATTCTCTGGTGGTTATATCCCAACCTAAGCCCACCTTTCCCAGAACACCATCAACGTTGGACTTTTTCCTGGCTTCTTCAAACCTGGTGCATATTCTTCCGGAAATCCGGAACTATATCTGCACTTTAGTGCCCAGCGATTCGGACCATGAAGCTGTTCAACTATCGATCAACCTCAACCAACCTATTCTAATAAATATAGAGCCACCAGAGAACTTCATCAACTACAGGCGGCTGGATGATGTGGAAAGACTTCACAGGGACATCGAAGACAACATAACGCTTCCAGCCTCTAACCGAAACTTGCTGGACATCGAAATCGACGCAGCTATAGATGGTTTGGAACAGGCTGTATCTAATGCACTGGAAAATCAGAAGCAGCCTACGACGTCAAGGGATAGGTACCAACACCTTCCCGAGTACGTGCAAAATCTGTATGCGCACAGACAACGGCTGAGAAAGCGTCTCCAAAGGATCCAACAAAGAGATTTCAATACGTCCAACAGCAACTACAGGGTAGTTTGGAGCGAATTGCAATGTGTTAACATAATGTTTCGAAATTGCATAAAACACCATAACAATATCCAGTTCCAGAAGAGACTGCAAGCAATTAAGCCAGGACCCGATGCCTTCAAAAACATTAATAGGATTATTGGAAAGCAGCCACCAATCCCGGAAACTATTATCAGCAACAACATCGAAGCAACATCAACACAAGAAAAAGTGGAAGCGTTTGCCAATTACTTCGAAGAAAACTTCACACCGAACCCGCCTGCAGACCCAGCATTTTTGGACGAAGTTGAGGAATCCATTCAGCAGACCATGCAGCCTAATCCAGAAGAAGTCATATTCGATGACACCAACCCAGCAAGTGACCCAATTGACAGCCCACATCTATGCAATCTGGAGGAGATAGCAGAGATTATTCACGAATCGAGGCCAAAAAAGTCAGCTGGACCAGATGGAGTCTCCAACTACGTCCTAAAAAGGCTTCCACATATAGTGATGATCCTTCTCACAATCATCCTTAATAACTGCATCAATAACTGCTACTTCCCTCAGAAGTGGAAAACAGCGAAGATAGTGGCGATCCCGAAGAAAGGAAGTTTCAACTTGGTGTCCAACTACAGACCTATATCGCTTCTCAACAACATCAGCAAAATACTGGAGGAAGTAATCCTCCGGAGGCTCAAGAGGTTCTGCAGTGAAAACGCGATCATCCCTGACATGCAGTTCGGCTTTCGTGAAAAACACTCGACGCTACATCCGCTGCTAAAGTTCCAACATGATATCACGTCAGCGCTCAACAGTCACCGTGTCACCGTTGGATGCTTCCTGGATGTCGAGAAAGCATTCGACAGCGTATGGATAGAAGCCCTTATTCACAAACTACATCTACTACACTAACCTCTGCCACTAATCAAAATTCTTTTTTCCTTTCTTTCTTTCAGAAAATTTTTCGTTCAACTGGACAACTGTAAATCAAACATAAGGACCATCAGAGCCGGAGTCGCTCAAGGATCGAAACTTGGCCCCTTTCTTTACAACTTGATGACATCTGACCAACCAATCGCAACTGGATGTGAGAACCTCCTGTATGCTGACGACTCGCTCACCTACGCCAATTCAACGTCACCGCTACTCGCCGTGCGGAAAGTAGAGGCTCACATCAATAGACTCTTTGATTTCTACAGGAAATGGGGCATCCGGATCAACACTCCTAAATCGGAACTTGTCTGCTTCAGGAGACCCTCAACAGGCAGAGGCAGTTGCACTGCAGCGAAGTGCATAAACATCGTTCTGAGACTCCCAGATGGATCCACCATAACTGCCAAACGGAACGTCAAGTATTTGGGAATCCACTTCAATGAGTTGCTTAGGTTCAACCCGCACTCAAGAAGTGTGCTCAAAAGAGCCAGCTGGGTCTTTCACCGTTTGCACCCCCTGATGAGAAAAAGAACCGGATTAAGCCAACAGACGAAAATATTGATGTACAAGCAACTCCTGCGGCCAGTCATAGCCTATTGCTTCCCAGTCTGGTTCTCAATTTCCAAGACAGCCATGAAGAACTTCAAGTGTTCGAAAGAAAAATACTTAGAATTTGCACCGGACTACACTTCGACCGCCAGCGACGGAAACACTACAGGAATGAACACCTCTACACAGAAGCGAACATAATCCCTCTGGACAGGTACCTAGTGCTCTCTACAAAGAAGCTAATAGAAAACATCCACAGTCATCCAAATCAGCTGATAAGAAGTAATTCCACCGAGCAACGACAACCCGATCCGAGGTACCTCAGTGTGATGGAAACCCTGGACGACAACATTATCCCCACAGACAACGAGGAAACAGTTTCCTTCTACGCTGACACAGGGTCAGCCTACTACCGCGGCTAAATGCCAAACCTCCTAACAATCCACACCAAAATCACCACTAGACAACCGGGATGGAACACCCCGAGAATGAAAAGTCAACCGACGCTTAAATTAATTTTGACATGTATTTTATAGAATTATAAAATTTTAAACCTAAGACATAGTATAAAGTTAGGCCCCCTATGTGCCAACAAATGTAAATTTTTCAATGTATCTTATTAGTTGTAAGCCAAATTGTATATATTATGTTCAATAAAACAAATTGAAAAATTGAATTGTTTTTTTTTGGTTATATTTACAATTTTTTATTAAAATATAAAAGACCTGTAAGTATAACTCCAAGATGTACTACACCCTATGCCTGCCTTTACTATTTTTGAATAGAAACAACTTTAAAGTCTATCATATCAAAGGGGTGGACATACTGCTATCACGTTTTGAGGTCGATTTTTTTGACTTTTGTTACCCCGGTGGAATGCCCATTCCATGCTCAGGAAGTCTAATAAAATGGCTCCACTTATCGTACAGAAATACCGTAAACCTGCCAACCACTAGCTCTTAGACTATAATCACCGCATATGAAAACCATGACTGGTGAACACCCTATACATATTATCTAAGAGGGTGTGCGTCCAGGGTTACCAGTAATTTGTGTAAAAAATTATTTCCTGTCCATATCGTTACGAAGTTAGAATTTGCTTAATAAAATAGAAGCTAACCATTACATTAATATAGGTCATGGTTTTCGTATAGTTTATTAAAATATGTACATATGGAATTACCCAAAAAGTTTATCTCTGTCTTCTAATGTGTTGAATAACAAGTAAAGATTGCTCGTATTTCTTCTTTTTTCTGGAGCTTTGGGGGGGGGGTCATGACCCCCATGACCTCCCCCCTGGATCTGCCACTGCAACTCACACCCTTTTTTGATTAAACGACCTTCTCCTTATGTCTTCCACCCAAAAACTTTATTTTATAATAATGAGATGAACCCGTAGAAAACAAATGCACAATATAAGTTCTATAGTATTCTCATGAAGAAAAAAAGCTCGTGGCCATCTATGCGTCCAAATGTCATACTAATTTTTGTTAAGGGATCTCGGTAAGGCGATCACAGCGAACCTATCGACCAAATGTCTACCTACAAAATCGTGTTTCATGAGAATACTATAGATTGGATATACAATGGTTGCTCTCTTTTTTTCCCTTGACGATTGGCAAACTTTTAAGTTGCACTCAAAACATTGAAAGAAGCGAGACAAAAAAAAAACATGACAGGAAAAAGAACTGGCAGTAGTAATTCGAATATTCTTACTCCGAATTGCTACAACTGTAAATTTACTTTTTTTCCTGTCGCCGTATGCTTGTCTGATAAAAAAACAAATCAACCTCCTTTATTTTTCTTTTTCACTTCTGTATAGACTTCTTGTTTCAATCAGTTTTACAAAATAATTGCCCATTTGTATGCCATCCACCTATCTCAAATATACAATAGTATTTAAATGAAATATTTCTACTTACCAGACATTTTGCGCGTTAGTTATAATTATATTTTTTTTTTAATTTTTTTTCTCGTCGCCAATGTAGAAACTCTAGGCGTTTTCTTTTGGAGGTGGCGAAGTACTTGCAAGTACTTTGCCAGCTTTTTTCAATGGAACACATCAAACTACTTTCCCATGTAAAATGTATCTACTCGCGCATGAGAGCATGTGCAGTTGGTAGTACTAGATTAGGGTTTTCATCTACTCGTAAGTACTTCGCCACCTCCAAAGTGCTTGATTACACATGAAGAACGAAAGTGTTCAGATATGAAGAAAATTATTCTGCAGATTTTGTTCTCCTCTTTGTGTTTTTCGTATTTTCATAATAAAAGACACGATTTGATTGGTTGGATTGGATAGGAAAAGCAACACAAAAGAGAACGTCAATTTTCTACACCGAATATTTTCAAATATTTTAAAATATTTCATCCCCTTCCCTCTTCTACAAGTTACCCCGCTTACCATCACAAATCGCAGAAAATGCTTGAATTTCTTCACGTGTGATCAGGGACAAAGGAAAACGGCTTCTATAAAGTAGATGCGACCGACCTCGTTGCTGGCTAACTTTCAAGTGTCCCTCTTTTCCTTTTGTTTCTTCTTCTTCCTTCTTTTTATTCTTTAATATTCCTATTCATTATTTAGGTCGGTATTGCCAGGTTCACCAATTTAGACAAACTTAAATGCTACCAGATACTACAAGAGCAATATAAGATTTAGAGACCTTTTACAGGACTAAAATGTTTATATTTATTTTAATAAATATATCGAATTCACGAGAGGTTTATCGGTTTCCAAAGAAATGGATTAGGGAGTTTTGACAGAACGACAACGATATATTAATTGAAGTGGTTATATAGTACAGTAAAATTAGAATTGTAAATGGAAAAAAATAGCGGCAGACTGAAATTTTGCAGGTCGTTTCGGGGGTAGGTTTACAACTTAAATCTAAGTTGGCGACCTCCTACCCCTTGCAGGGGCGGTGCCACACCCACTTTTCTTAAATCCTGGTGTTTGAAGAAGCGGCTGCACCGATATGGATGAAATTTTCATAATTTGCTAATATAGTTGTGGAAAAAATTAGAAAAATTGTAAAAGTAAAATCCGCCCACTGCCACACCCACTTTTCTTCTTTCTTTGTTTATCGAAAATGGCTCCTGCGATTTGCATGAAATTTTCAGAGTTTATTCTTATGAACGAAAAAAAAATTAAAACAAAATTTCATTTAAAACCGCCCACTACCACGCCCACTTTTTTATATCTTGATTTCTCAGGAATTGATTTGGATAAAACTTTGAGAGTTTTTTCATACAAGTGATATAAAGATTTGCGAAGCACTTTTGGTTTTGTGAAACCCACAGGTAGTGACTCTCCTCTTTCATGTGAATTTATTAATTTCTACGAACTGTATAAGGGAGTAACGATTTAGTTTTCAAATAAAAAATAAAAACCCAAATCAGGCCTCGAAGTCTTCAGATTGATGAAAATCATTTATCTGAGTTCTTTCATAGCGTAAGGATTTGTTCTAATTTCGCTGCTAAATGGACAATCATTGTACATATTATATATTGATTAAAAAAGCACTTTTAGTAAGATCCGCCCACTAGCACTCCGACTTTTCTTCAATATTGTCTCTATAAGACGGCAATGTGTGTAAAATTTTCAAATCTTGATTTTTCGAGCGAGTATTATTCATCAGTGTTCATAGGGGGTAGGAAATCCAATTGTGTTGATTAAGCACATCACTCGTTTCCAAACTACCCTAGAGGTAGAGTTAACAGCACGGTGGTGTCCACTGTAGGCCTAATCATCTTATAAATATTTTTATATTTTTTTCGTTTTTGAGAAGGACCTGGTAGTTCATTCTCATTCTCAATCAAAGGCCCAGCGTAACGTTTTTCAATTGAAATTCCATCGCCAAAACAATCGTCGTTTTCGTTTAGTAGAGAAATCTGACGACTATGGTCGCAGGTTTCCCCACTGCAATTCTTGCAAACTGGTATACATTTCAGACCAGCTTTTCGGTAGCCACAAGCGTGTCCACAATTTTTTGTACATTTAAATACTATAAGTCTAAGACGGGGATTTAAATAAAACAACTTCTTTAAATTTTTGTCTCGTAGATAAGAATTAACTCTCAGAATCTCAGAGGCGTTTGCGAGGAATAAAGACATGAGAAAAGTGGGCGTGGCAGTGGATGGATTTTACTAAAACCGATTTGACAATTTTTTCTCATCCATAAGAACAAACTCTTAAAATTAAATGGAAATCCTTGGAGCAGTTTATCAGAAACAAAGAAATAAGAAAAGTGGGCGTGGCAGTGGGCGGATTTTACTTTAACAATTTTCTTAATTTTTTATTTGATCATATTAAGAAATTATGAAAATTCCATTCGTATCGGTCGAGCCGTTTCTTCATAAGCCATGATTGCAGAAAAGTGGGCGTGGCAGCGCCCCTGCAAGGGGTAGGAGGTCGCCAACTTAGATTTAAGTTGTATACCTACCCTCGAATTGACCTGCGAAATTTCAGCCTGCCACTATTTTTTTCCATTTGGTCAGTAGTAAAATGTCTCTATTTACTGGACTAATACCACCAACACAAAAAGTGGGAAAATTAGCGTTTTCAAACGCCCATCCCCACCCCCAGCTGAAAAAAAAACCTGCCAGACGGTTGGATTTGGTATAGTATTACGAATATATCTACACATATACATTTGACTTAAATTTGGTTATACCTACATACCTCCACTCCAAATATTTGCTTCCGGGTCTTAGAATATTTTTGTTTTGATTTAACCTAATAGACTAATGGCCGTTTCGATTGGGAACAGAATGACAGTTCTTGATCTGAAAAGAACAGAAAATTGTTCTTAATTTGATTTCAGAATTGAAATGAGAAGCGTTCACACGTATCGAATCGCTGTTCCGGATTGCCAATCGAAAAGGCCATAAGAGCTGGCAGCAAATTGTCTGGGTGAAAGCATAACCAAAATATGAGTATGAGGGTTTGTAGGTGCATGCATCTTGATATCGAATTCAAAAGTCTGGAAGGATTTTTTTGGCGCCCGTAGAGGAGACGAGAGATTGAAAATAGCGGTTATTCCATTTGTTGTGTCATGGAAACAAACTTCAATTTAGTTTTTAAAAATAGGAAATGATGATCTATCATTCTCCTTAAGTCCACAGACTTTATTTTTAACGATCCGATTGATAATACTCGTGATATAACTATTTAAGGCGTACCATATCGAGAGATATAATATTAAAATAAATGTACCAATATTATAAGTGATTTTTTGAACCCTTTTAGCTATTTTTGTATGCAAAAATTATATGTAATTTTTTTTAACAACTTTGGGTGGCAATGGTGCAGTGGATGTAGTGCTTGACTGCTAAAGTGCTAACTAAGAGGTGTGGGTTTGAGTTCCAATCTAGGCAGCATTCTTTTTTACATTCTCCCAGCTCAACTGGCCCTACCCGTGGGATTTAATGAGATAATGAACACCTTGATCTCAATCCACTGTGCCAAATCTTTCCTATCCTCCTACTCTTTCGAACTAGTGCCGTGCAATTCAGGTTGCATTTAAGAGAACTAAGAGCTCTTACAGGCATATAGTTGAAATAATTATTATTATTTTTTGATTGATTTAAAAACTAGATTGTGGCGCTTGTACATGAAGTAGGATAATAAAAGAGCACATGCACTCAAGAGATATGAGTTCATAAGTGAAAGCACTAAAAAACTGCCGTTATCTCCCGTTCAACGGTATTCTAGGATTCTAATTTTTTTGATTCAAATTCAAATCAATAATTTTTATCATCTGTCAAAATGTCAGCCTTCTAGTTCCACCTCTTAAAAAGATAAAAATCAAATACTAAAAAAATTCAAATAACCCCTGCATAATTTTCAAATTTTAACGATTTTTTTCTTTTAACCGGAAGGTTTGTAATACACGGATATTAGCATTGAATAATTACAAATAGAAGGGGACACCGGACATTGCTCAAACGACAGTCGCACCAATCAAATCCAGTGGCCGCTCATGAAGCTATAATTTCCTTTTCACACAATAATTGGTTTTCTTCTCGGCTAAGTGAGTCTCAAATAAATCCTTTTGTATTTTTCTTAGAGATATAAATACATACGAGTAGATATGTAGATACAGCGAAGAAAGGATACATATTTTTTTCTTCAATTTGTGCTTTGATTTTCTTTTGTGAATGAACGCACATGTAGGTACACATAGGTGCATTTTGAATATATTGGTGTTTGGTGTCCGTCTCACCGCCATACAGCAACAAAAAGATACAAAACGGTTTCTCTTTTATTTAATTTTAATTTTATTCCATTATCAGCAGGTGAGTTTTAATTTCTCACTCCCAGTGGTGTTAAAAATTAAACTTATTTACAGTTATTATCCTGACATCCAATTAAAATTAAAAGAGCCAAACTTTTTCCTACATAGATAATCTAATCATCCAAGCAAATTTTTGCCTACAAATAAAAGGTCTGTTTTTTTTTAATAAAACGATATTATAAATCAATCATTTAAATGAAAAAAAAGGAAAACGTGAGTATTTTTTAAGAAAAAATCTACATATTATGCAGGCACATATAAATATCATTTAAAAGATATCATTAAAGATTTTTTTTTTCAAAAATTTTCATTATAAATGCAACTTAACATGTGAAATGTGAAGATAGCAATATTTGTGAGTTTGACGATTCAGATGACGAGGCATCCTTAGACAATGAAGTTGAACAAAATACACCGTCAAATATTTCAGAAATGTCTACAACATATTTTGCTGGATACATCGCAAAGTCTGTCCTCAAAAAAACCGGTTGTGAAATATGTAAATTCAACATAGTCAAAGCTCGACAATATGAAAAGACCACAAATGGAGGCTTGATAATTCCTTCAAAATCATTTGTCAAGCTCATAGATATTATTGTAAAATGTTTCAAAGAAAATTTTGTTCAGCTTTGTTTCCAACAAACTGTTCTACAATCTTTTTTAAATATATGCGATGCCCAAGTTTATTACCCCTGTACAGTACATCCACTGATCATAAACAAATTTTATTGAATCATACTTTGAAGGTATTAATAAGAGCTAAAATTAAAATTATAAATGCCAGGCTAAAGTGTAAAGAAACTAGATATATTGAGACATATTTGAAGTACAGCTATTCGAATTTGTGGACCTCTTCTTTTCTGTAATATACAGGGTGTCCCGGACCTGAGGGGATTTATTTTAGGGTGTGGTTCTTGGGGTTATTCTAAAAATTGTATGGGGGGGGGGGGGCAAGTTGTATCTCTCCTCCCTGAGGCAGGGACTTCAAATGCAAAAAAAAACATTCAAAATCAACGAAAACACATCTAATAATGTGAAAGATAATACTTCATTCTAGCATTTGGTTTTTAAATCAAGTTGTTTAAGCAAATAGTTTTTGAGAAATTAAATTTCAAAGTCAAAATTAAAAAAAAAAATGTGATTTTTTGATCTTAACTCGATATTTTCAAAATTTTACGTATATCGACTTAAGAAAAAAAATCACAATTTTTTTTTTTAATTTTGACTTTGAAATTTAATTTTTCGAAACCTATTCGCTTAAACAACTTGATTTGAAATCCAAATGCAAGAATGGAGTATTATCTTAAAAAAAAAAACTATAGCACATTATTAGATGTGTTTTCGTTGACTTTTAATGTTTTTTTTACCTGCCTCAGGGAGGGGAGATACAACTTTCCCCCCAAACATTTTTTTTCTTAGAATAACCCCAAAAACCACATCCTAAAATACTTCCACTCAGGTCCGGGACACCCTGTATATTATCTATACTAAGATTTAAATAATTTCTTGTATTTGTTGTTTGAATTAAGCTTAACAACAAACTACCGCTCACTTTCAAAAAGTATTCTTTATTTTTTTTTTATTATGTGTAGACTAAACTTTTAAATCTATAAAATAATTTAAAAACTACTTTTTGTTTTTAATTAATTAAATAAATACAATGTTTTATTCGAGGTACTGCCTCTTGCGAGGAACTGACAAATCCTCCAAGAGTATACTTGTCATGAAAAAGTGCTTCTCAATTTAGCCGTTCGGACTCGGCAAAAAACTGTAGGTCCCCTCCATTCCTGTCAACAAACACGCACACAGGAATGGTTGTGAGTTGTAAGTCACTAGGCCCTGGTTCTCCATGAGCTGTTGCGCCACCCAATTTATTTATAAATACAATTCTAATGTTCGGACTCAGACGTCAAACTTCCACCATTCAAACAAATTTAAGGAAAACAAAATGTTTGTTTTTAGTTTTGTATTCATGGTACCTACTAAGTTGTGGTATAAGATGAAACAAGAAGCATTTTTTTTATTTTTGAAGGTTGTCAAAGTGAGAAAATCTCCGAACTTTTTGTTCGGAACTTTAGTTAGGTGACTTGTGTATTCAGCTTTAAGTCACCTTGTTTTTGTTGTAATATTTATAGTCTAAGAGCTACCAGCCACTTTGACTAACCTACTAGACACAAGGCTACAACTTTGTGTATGCTTGATTTTGGTCTAGTTAGGTATGAAAACCACGGTCTGGCAGGGCTGCCGCGGTCGAAAGGTTGCCATCTGATTTTTTCAAAATGCAAAAAAAGGGTCAAAATTAACCTACTCGCACAAGGCTGAAACTTAATTTAGTTTTATACATTCTTATGCATGAAAAAAATTATGCCAGACGGGTTTGGCGGTCGAAAGTGCTTGCCAGACGAGCCTAAAGCTCTTAAAGATTAATAAAAGATATTGAGAAATTTGTTACGTACAAGGCTAAAACTTAGTGTATTCTTTATTCGTAAACAGATTAGTCAAAAAATAAAGATCTGAGAAAATTTCCGCAATTCTAGGGTTGCCACCTATTTTTTTCAAAATGTAAAATTACTTCCAAATGCAACATATCTACTTTTAGAATGCTGATTTTTGATATTATAATAACTTATGTCTTTTTGTATATGAAAAAAAAGATGCCAGACCAGTTTTGGTGGACGAAAATAGCTTGCCAGACGTGTTTTTAAAGTTGGTATTAGAAAATGTCATTGATTAGTCAGATGTAGGTATTAAATATAACACGTTAACTGCATATAGTTCCAATACATATTAAATCAAGTTAACAAATTATGATATAGTTATTTTACTGTAGACGCAGGGTTGCCATATATTTTTTCAAAATTTTATAAAATTGACAAAACTGAAACACCAACCTACATAAAGTTTTCACACATATGTAAGCTTATGCCATCTTGTATATAAAAACAAAATATTGAGAGACGGTCAAAAGCTTCTGTCAGACAAGCCTAAGATTTAAAAAATTGGTATTATAAGAAATATCCTTTCTTGATTTTTTCTTAAATTGAAAACAAACTGTCAAAATTGCAAACCTACCCGCACAAAGCTGATTTTTACATATATGTTAGCTGATATCTTCTTAAATATGAAAAAAAATATGTCATATCAGACAGACGGTCGAAAGTTCCTGCCAGACGGGCCTAAAGTCTTAAAAGATGGTATTACAAGAAATATCCTTTTTTTATTAGATTTCAAAAAACTGTCAAAATTGCAAACCTACTCGCACAAAGCTGATTTTAACACATATTTTAGCTGATATATTCTTAAATATGAAAAAAAAATTTATCACACCGGACGGACGGTCGAAAGTTCCTACCAGACGGGCCTAAAGTCTTAAAAGATGGTACTACAAGAAATATCCTTTTCTTATTTAATTTCAAAAAACTGTCAAAATTGTAAACCTACCCGCACAAAGCTAATTTTTGTATATATGTTAGCTGATATCTTTTTAAATATGAAAAAAATATGTCAGACCGGACGGACGGTCGAAAAGTCCTGCCAGACGGGCCTAAAGTCTTAAAAGATGGTATTGTAAGAAATATCCTTTTTTTCTTAAATTTCAAAAAACTGTTAAAATTGCAAACCTACTCGCACAAAGCTGATTTTTACATATATGTTAGCTGATATATTCTTAAATTTGAAAAAAATATATCACACCGGACGGACGGTCGAAAGTTCCTGCCAGACGGGCCTAAAATCTTAAAAGATGGTATTACAAGAAATATTCTTTTTTTTATTTTTTATTAAATTTCAAAAACCGTCCGTCCGGTCTGATATATTTATTTTCATATTCAAGAATATGTCAGCTAATATAAATGTTAAAATCAACTTTGTGCGGGTAGGTTTACAATTTTGACAGTTTTTTGAAATTAAATAAAAAAAGGATATTTCTTGTAATACCATCTTTTAAGACTTTAGGCCCGTCTGGCAGGAACTTTCGACCGTCCGTCCGGTGTGATATATTTTTTTTCATATTAAAGAAGATATCAGCTAACATATATGTAAAAATCAGCTTTGTGCGGGTAGGTTTGCAATTTTGACAGTTTGTTTTCAATTTAAGAAAAAATCAAGAAAGGATATTTCTTATAATACCAATTTTTTAAATCTTAGGCTTGTCTGACAGAAGCTTTTGACCGTCTCTCAATATTTTGTTTTTATATACAAGATAGCATAAGCTTACATATGTGTGAAAACTTTATGTAGGTTGGTGTTTCAGTTTTGTCAATTTTATAATATTTTGAAAAAAATATATGGCAACCCTGCGTCTACAGTAAAATAACTATATCATAATTTGTTGACTTGATTTAATATGTATTGGAACTATATGCAGTTAACGTGTTATATTTAATATTTACATCTGACTAATCAATGACATTTTCTAATACCAACTTTAAAAACACGTCTGGCAAGCTATTTTCGTCCACCAAAACTGGTCTGGCATCTTTTTTTTTCATGTACAAAAAGACATAAGTTATTATAATATCAAAAATCAGCATTCTAAAAGTAGATATGTTGCATATGGAAGTTATTTTACATTTTGAAAAAAATAGGTGGCAACCCTAGAATTGCGGAAATTTGCTCAGATCTATATTTTTTGACTTATCTTTTCACGAATAAAGAATACACTTAGTTTTAGTCTTGTACGTAACAAACTTCTCAAGTTATCCAATATCTTTTATTAATCTTTAAGAGCTTTAGGCTCGTCTGGCAAGCATTTTCGACCGCCAAACCCGTCTGGCATAATTTTTTTCATGCATAAGAATGTATAAACTAAATTATAAATAAGTCTCAGCCTTGTGCGAGTAGGTTAATTTTGACGCTTTTTTTGCATTTTGAAAAAATCAGATGGCAACCTTTCGACCGCGGCAACCCTGCCAGACCGTGGTTTTCATACATAACTAGACCCAAATCAAGCATACACAAAGTTGTAGCCTTGTGTCTAGTAGGTTAGTCAAAGTGGCTGGTAGCTCTCCGACTATTAGTTTTACCTGAGATATGTGATCTTCAAGCTTCATTGATTAATATTTTTTTATCACCAATATCCCAACTTATAATGATCATTTTAGACTTTGTTGAGACTATTTGTTTTTGTGGCTTTTCACCGTTATTTTAGAAAAAAAAATTCAAACGACTTTTTGTGATCTCTTCGTAGGTATGTATATCTTTTGCTTCCTTCCAAATATTTATTGCATGGTTAATATAAGTATGCAGATTTGAAGACTAACATATTCCTAACATTTTTGAAAATAACAAATTGTGTTTTTACTAAACATTTGTGTAATCACCATCGAAATGAAAACAAAAATAACGAATTCTTTTCAACTATTTACAATTTTGTATTGGTCACGCACTACTTGGACAAGAAAAAAGACTTAAAGTTTTTTTTTTTAATTTTTTTCAATATAAAAATGTTCAGCAATGTTAAGAATATGTTAATCTACAAATTTGCATACTAATATTTACCATGCAATTAATATTTGCAAAGAAGCAACAGATATACATATATGTACCTACGAAGGGATCACAAAAAGTAGTTTTTTTTTTATTATTAGGTGTGATTTTGGTGAACAAAACAAAGTTTTTCGATTAAAAGTCAGATATCGCAGGCAGAACAAAATTTTACAGCAACGGCAACAACAAAAAGGTTAGAAATTTATAGTTGAATAAAGTCATAACCGATAGATTTGATTGACTTATAAAAGTTCCGAGAATATTACAACCTTTAAAAATTAAAAAAATGCTTTCTGTCTCTTCTCACACATACAACAAAAACCACTGACAAACAAATTCAAAATCTTGTTCCTAGAATTTTTCTTAACTAGTGTACATACATGCGATTTTTTAATTTAAATTAAATTATGGCCAAATTCAAATCAGAATATCTACCTCTCAAAAGTCCACTTAAAGTGTATTCTTCTATTTAAAAGAAAAACATAAGATTTTTATCGCTTGGTTACTAAAAAAAGGGAGTTACATACCTACACCTTCAAATGTGTTCTACACCATGTTTCACGGTTTTAGTTTTAAATTTCAAACATTTTTCATTTGGGTACAGTAAAAACAAAACTTTAATTAAAAAAAACTACATCTTTACTATCACTGGTTGCTTTATTTTCTTTTTTGATTTATTAAGTACATAATAATACTTATAATTATTATTTTTCTAATCTTAAAAATAACAATGTATGTATGTACCTACATTTATACCAAAATCGTTGAAAAAACAATAAATGAGAACAAATTATAAACCATTATTTAATTATTTTTATGTGACGGATGGCAGGTACCTATGTAATAAATAGGTACGAATTGAAAATTGAGTACCTACTTGATAATCTATATTAATTGATAAGGATCCGTAAAAATCGACGAAAAATTTAAAAGAAGATGGAACAGGTACCTTCCTGCATAGCATATACCTATAAAACGACCCATTCACAGCACATAAGTGTGCACACACTCCGCCACACATATACCACCGATCGACCCACCACACCAAAAATCAAAGAGTGCACACTTGTGTTGTGTGTATGTACCACTTGAGACTACCCAGCAAACATTTCCCTTCAGAAATGATTTATAAATAATTCACAGAAGTGAAAGAAACCCTCATTTATGAACTCATTTATAAACCGGTTTGGATCAAATTTACTGGCTAGCATTACTTCGAATTCGAATCGTTTTTATGTTTCATTAATAATAGAGTAATTCTTCACTTTAGTGAATGTAAATAGGACGCTTATATATTCATTTCACTGAACAATTCGTGAATCTATTTTGAATCATTTAAATGAAACAGATTTGATTCATAAATATGAATATAAATTGGGGTTTCCTCATTCAGTTTAGTGAATATAAATTGAATTATATTTAATTCATTATAATGATTCTTTAATAATCCGAATGTATACCATAGAACTGAATTTAAATATTATTTCAGTGTGGTTATAAAAAAATGCTATTTTAAAATCGTAAAATTATCTGCATAAACAGTTTGATTTCCTTAGATTTATCGAATGAAACTTATGATAAATTTTGCTAAAGTATATTATTTTATTTCAACTTCAATTGAAATGTAGTCACAATAAATGAGATGTCACTTTATTTTTATCACTTTATATTTTTATTTGTTAATTTATTCAATTTATCTTTTTTGATTTTGTTTCACTGCCGTACAGTAACAATACGCAAAATTGAATGAAAGTGACGAATTTTCTATTTGCATAAATTTTGTTTCAGTTTTGGCGCGACAAGGTCCCGTTATGGCTTTTCAAAATAAAATGAAAGGGACATTCAGTTTATGTGAATAATAATAAACGCACCCAAGATATACCTCTTTTGAGGATCGCTTGTGCGCATTCACTTTTATTCATATTATGTGAAGGAAACAAGAATCTCGATATTTTTTTATTATGAAAAATATCAACACAAATCCCCTTCCCCGCGTATGAGGTAAAACCCAGCAAACATTTTTGTGAACGTTCATAGAACATTCAGTGAAAATGAAGAATATATATTCGAGAAACACTCACTTCTGTGAATCAAATGTGAATATACTCAAATATTCCATCACTTTTACCTCATACGCGGGGAAGGGGATTTGTGTTGATTTTTTTCAAAATAAAAAAATATCGAGATTCTTATTTCCTTCACATAATATGAATAAAAGTGAACGCGCACAAGCGATCATCAAAAGAGGTATATCTTGGGAGCGTCCATTTGTATCCAAATAAACTGAATGTCCCTTTCATTTTGTTTTAAAAAGCCATAACGGGACCTAGTCGTGCCAAAACTTAAACAAAAGTTATGTTAAGAGGAAATTTGTCACTTTCATTAAATTTTGCGTATTGTTATTTGTTATTGTACGGACGGAACTATATTCTTTGTGGCAGTGAAAAAAGTAAAAAAAAGATAAATTGAATAAATTAACTTTTGTTGTAACTTTTTCAATTGGAGTATCTTTTGATTTCCATTTTCATTCCGTACGGAATTAATTCGACCGAATATCAGAATAGCCGCGAAAATTCCATTATACTTTATACTTTAGCGAAATTTATCATAACTTTCATTCGATAAATCTAGGGAAATCAAACTGTTTATGCAGATAATTTTACCATTTTAAAATTGCATTTTGTATAACCACACTGAAATAGTATTTACATTCAGTTCTATGGTATACATTCCGATTATTAAAGAATCATTATAATGAATTAAATATAATTCAATTTATATTCACTAAACTGAATGAGGAAACCCCAATTTATATTCATATGAATGAATCAAATCTGTCTCATTTAAATGATTCAAAAAAGATTCATGAATTGTTCAGTGAAATGAATATATAAGCGTCCTATTTACATTCACTAAAGTGAAGAATTACTCTATTATTAATGAAACATAAAAACGATTCGAATTCGAGGTAATGCTACCCAGTAAATTTGATCCAAACCGGTTTATAAATGAGTTCATAAATGAGGGTTTCTTTCACTCCTGTGAGTTATAAATAAATCATTTCTGAAGGGAAATGTTTGCTGGGAAGTGATGGGATATTTGAGTATATTCACATTTGATTCACTGAAGTGAGTGTTTCTGGAATATATATTCTTCATTTTCACTGAATGTTCAATGAACGTTCACAAAAATGTTTGCTGGGTAATGTTTTCAAATTAAAAAAAAAAAAATATTATTCCTTGCCTATGGATCTCAAGATATAAAAAACAAAACAAAGATATCATCGTTAACATCCCAAATTGCAACAAAACACTAACAACAAATTTCATTTACTGGACAACACACACACAACCCAGAAAAGAAAATATAATTTTTATCTCTACCCCATATTTTCATTAACCTTGAGTCCTCGAATGGCATTGAAAAAAATACCTCAAAAGCAAAACTAAAACGGCTGTTCAATTCGTTGTTGTTGTTCATTTTCATGCTCTGTGAAAAAAAAAAATTTCTTCCCTTTCTTCTTTGTATATATATTTCTATAGTACTATCATGAAGAGGAACGAACGCAGCGCTTTAAAGTGAGCACTTGTAGAACTAATGATTTTGTATACAAATGTAGGCATAGTAAATGAGAGAGGATAGAGAACAATCCATACAAAATGTATGAGAGTTCAAAGGAGACAAACAAAATAAACTTTTTTAGGATTTTCCTTGCACTACTTTTCTATACAAATAAGAAGAATGTGGCAAGGAAGAACACAAATATTTTTCATAGTAATTACAATAGGAACAATACCTTCATTCAAAAAAATTCTAATTATGTTTATTATACCTACTTTCTGTTTAAATATTTTAATTCACTATTTACAGAAAAAAAAATACTTTTTTGTTTGTTTCAGTCGTAAAAATGCTTTAATGTGGGAAAGTTCTCTTATTTTCCCATAAATTTTTTTTTCAGTTATGTTTTTTTTTAAATATACATGCAAAAAGGATAATGATGAATATGAATGTATGCACGCATAGTTTTGTGTAGTTCTTTTCTTAGGCTAGTTGAATATATTTGTTGTTTTTTTTTTTGTTTGTTTCTTTTACATTCGTGTTTGTTATTTTTGTGTTTGTTATTTTTTTGTTTGTTTTATTTCAGTCGTAGAGATAAAAATACATACATATACATTGATACGGTGAGGGTTCTTTCCGGTTTTGTTTTTTTAAATAAAATAAAATACACGGTCGCACGTATTTGCTCTTATGTTCAAGAGGCTGAAGGCTTAAACAAAATTGTTGGTATATATGTAGGTAGCTAAAAGGACATGAACAATATGAGCCGAATGTTTAAAGGCATAAAATACGATATTTAAATTAGCTAAACAAACTCCTTAAATATTTTGATGCAAGAAAAGAAAATACCATCTGAATTCTTGATCAAATATAATTGTGTGGAAAATAAAAATAAGAAAAAAGAATTCCATCGGATTTGAAAAACAAAGGTAAAATAATTTGAGCAGTTTTTAATAAATAAATTTTTATATATGTAGGTATTATATAAAATTCTTAAACAATTTTTAAGTACAATTTTGGTAGGCAAATTGTAAGTATTATTGAATAATTTTGAATGAACAACAACTTGTGTGTGTTACCACCAAGTATACAGGCTGGAGTTATAGCTATCACAACAAAAACATAAATGTTAAAGAAGGAGCCAAGTTCTTATGTGAACAAGAAACCTGTGCGTAAAAAGTCTGCCAAAAAAAGTAATGAGATCTAAAATATATGCCAAGATTTAGGTTCATGAAGTTCAATCAAATATCTTAAGTAGAGTAATATCGAAACAATTCCAAATCATGACAGAAATTTGGTAATAAATGATTACTGATTAAAATTTGGTGGGTTCACTGGTCAAGTTTTCATACATTTTAAATTTGTGATTAAGTAAGTATTTAAGAGAAAACTTGCCAAGTAAATCCACCAAACTTTAATCAGTAATCATTTATTACCAAATTTCTGTCATGATTTGGAATTGTTTCGATATTACTCTACTTAAGATATTTGATATTGAACTTCATGAACCTAAAACTTGGCATATATTTTAGATCTCATTACTTTTTTTGGCAGACTTTTTACGCACAGGTTTCTTGTTCACATAAGAACTTGGCTCCTTCTTTAACATTTATGTTTTTGTTGTGATTTCACTCCTTTTTGCAAAGATTTATTTTGCCAGGTGAAAGTTAAGCCCTACCGCTCTACAAAGTTTCATAATTCTACGACAACCGAAAGTGCTCCATACAAATAATAGTAATTCTGAAAAAATGAGTGGATGGAACCCCCCCCCCCCCCTGAATGGACAATTCCAAATTTTCGATTTTTTTCCTTTCTAAGTACTTCAAGTCCTACCGACCTACCAATTTTCATCGTTCTACAACAATCAGAAGTGCTCCATATAATGTAAGAATTTTTAAGAATATGGGTGGATGCCACGCCCGCTGAATGCAAAATTCCAATTTTTCAATTTTTTCTTTCTAAGTACTTTAATTCCTACCGACCTACCAATTTTCATCGTTCTACAACAATCGGAAGTGCTTCATATAGTTTATAAGAATTTTTAAGAATGTAGGTCGATGCCACGCCCCCTGAACTGAAACTCCCAATTTTTCGATTTTTTCTTCTAAGTACTTCAAGGCATACCGACCTACCAATTTTCATCGTTCTACAACCATCGGAAGTGCTTCATACAATTGATAAGAATTTTTGAGAATGTGGGTGGATGCCACGCCCCCTGAACTGAAACTTCCAATTTTTCGATTTTTTTCTTCTAAGTACTTCAAGGCCTCCCGACCTACCAATTTTCATCATTCTACAACAATCGGAAGTGCTCCATATAATTTATAAGAATTTTAAAGAATGTGGGTGGATACCACGCCCCCTGAATGAAAAATTCCAATTTTTCAATTTTTTTCTTTCTAAGTACCCTTAGTCCTACCGACTTCCAGTTTTCATCATTCTACAACAATCGGAAGTGCTCCATATAATTTTTAAGAATTTTTAAGTATGTGGGTGGATGCCACGCCCCCTGTATGGAAAATTCCAATTTTTCAATTTTTTTCTTTCTAAGTACCTCAAACCTTACCTACTTACCAATTTTCATTGTTCTACAACAATCGGAAAGGCTCCATATAATTTATAGAATATTTAAGAAAGTGGGTGGATGCCACGCCCCCTGAATAGAAAATTGCAGATTTTCGATTTTTTTCCTTTGTATGTACCACAAGGCCTACCGTTGTGCGAAATTTCAAGTTTCTACGATGTCGGGAAGTGCTCCATAATTTTGATGATCTGTCAGTGAGTCAGTCAGTCAGTGAGTCAGTGAGTCAGTGAGTCAGTCAGTCAGTGAGTCAGTGAGTCAGTGAGTCAGTCAGTTACGGTTTTTGCGATTTTTGAAGTCCTATATCTTGGGAACTACTAATGCTAAAGAGTTGAAATTTGGTGAGCCACCTGTGTTTGATCAGTTCAGCAAATACTCCGAATTTGAAGTTTCTGACTTTATTGGTACTGAAGTTAGAGGGGGGTTGAAAATCGCCTGAGTTTGTTCCTGTAAAAAGGGTGTAGTGCCGCGAACTTGGCTGGGCACTACCGTGCCCTTTGATTTCACGACAGCCACCTCGATCATCAGACTCCTTTAGTGGTGCTTAGTCTGGTTATGCTCGTATTAATTGAAAACACTCTTCGTCGTCTTTCAATTATATAAGTATAACCAGACTAAGCACCACTAAAGGATTATGATGATCGAGGTGGCTCTCGTGAAATAGCTATAACTCTAGCGTATATACTTGGTGGTAACACCAGTGGCGTTGCGAACACTTTGGGGCCCTGTATCGAATATAACAAAAAAATAACAGTATGTATATATTATTAAATAATTGTTATATAGTTTTAAGTTTAAATGAATGAATAAAAATACAATACAAATACAAAAAATACAAATACAATATATTTCCAAAAATATTTGTTTGTCACTTTACGGTCAAAATCAAAAGTCAAATTTTGAAACGCTATAACTTTGAGACTTCATTAATAGCTGATTATTTAAATATTAAGACTCTCTGAAGTTTCTGGTTCTTGAATTATTCATTGTAAAATGAAATTCGAATGAGGTATTAGAAAACAAACTCACCGCTTACACCCTTTTTTGAAAAAACGGGATTATCTCTTCCACGCTAGAATTTTATTTGATAAAAAGAAGATAAACCTGAATACAGATTGTATACAAAATTTTATCCATCAATAAATGAAGTTTTGATAAGTTTTTCAATTTAGCTGGGCAATGAATGTAAAGTTAAATAGAATTTTCCATCGAAATTCAGTTTTATAAGAACTACATATTTCCTAATTTTACGATTTTTTCGTCTAATTATCATGTTCTACTGGGACGTGGTCCGATAAAAAAGTGGTTGCACGTTGCAGTTGTGGTTCCGTCAGTTGGTAGGACTTAGATAGAGATAATTACACAGGAAGGAAAACTTTCGAAAAGACACAAGTTAACAAAATTGGTCATAGGTATATTTTAAATAATATGTAAAAAAGGTTTGTTGGTTGAGCCCTGAAGTCAACGCATTTTTTGAAAACCCTGAACTCACACTGACCAGCAAATTCTTTGTTTTTTTGTCAATTGTCAAAGTGGCATGAGCTCCAAAGCATTTTTTTTTGTGGATTCACGTGCTGCAGGAAATTCCAAAAACCTATTTTCGTGACCTTTGACCCCTTATAACGGGACAAGCAGTCATCGGATATTTGAGAACTTTTGTCAGATTATAGGTAACCCCAATTCCAACGTGTGTACCAAAAATCAGCCTGTTACAAATTTTTTCCTTTCTTTGGCATTTTTATGTCTATTCTTACTGGGCTACTGCACTTGTGTGGATTTCCATTTACATACAAAACTCCTCTTAATTAATTGTAAGTAATATTGTTAATACATACGCATATAAAATTTATTATTTTTTTTTTAATAATATTTTTAAAAACAGATTTTGCTGAAATTGTTTATTCAAAGAATTTTATTTTATAATCAACTATTAAAATGGAATTCTGGCTTTCCAAAAAAACTTCAAAACATTACTGCAAGTGTTGCCGTTGTTTTTAAGTATTTCTTTCTATTTTATACAATTATTTTATTAAATTGCCCCTCCCGTCCAAGCAGTGCGAGATATAACACCTCCCCCCCCCCCCCCCAGTTGGATTTTTTTATCACCTACATGCTCAATTTGTCGGCAGATCTTACGCGAATTTCCAAAAAGAAAGGAAAATTTAATTTACCCCTACAGCGAATATACCTAAGGGATGAAAATTTTTGTTTTCATTTAGAGCTGATTTAGGTCCATCCAAATATTTAAAAAAAAACATTCTAACGACCACCCTAATGTATGTACTTATAAAACTGACGTTTTAAGCAATTTCCTATGTAAACTTATTGTTTAAACCAGAAGTCCGAACATTAAATGGTTAATTATGGTATCTTTACTATACATTATATTAAAACTACAGTTTTCCATCACTTTTAACAATTAATTTAGTTGAACAGTAAACAATTATTGGCATATAAGATTATTTTCTATAGTTTGCTCAAAATGGCATTGAAATAAAGACACTATTGAGTTTCCCCTGTAATAAGAGATTTGATTTTATTTGCCTTAAAAATACTATTTACAAAACTTTACCTGTAATAAGAGAAACGACATTAAATGTCTATTATTTACTATTGCCTTTACTCAAATTACAATTTATAGTTTTAGTAAATCTCAATTAAATTTTAAATTACAATTAATTAGGTAGGTATGTACTTTCTTTAATTCTTTTCCAGTTCTCTTATTCTATTAAAGTCATCTTGACACATGGGCACATGTTATGATGACATTTTCATTATTCTCTTTAATGTGCTATTTCTTATCTAAAAGTTCAGGGGTGGTAACATCTTACAGGCATTTACGCAAAAATCGGACTTGAAAAAACGGAAAGAAGAAACTAATAATAGAATGTTTTGTTTTGTCTTCAATTTTCTTACTTAAGGCTGAAGGGATTTAATTTTTTACAAACAAATATCATATTAGTTGAAATAATATTGCATACCAACATTTTCAAAAAAGTACTTCTTTAAAAATATTTTTGGAAAATTGTAATCTCAAAATTGAAGGTTTGGTGTCTGCTCCCCCCTGGAAAAAACCTGCGGGTGCCTATATGTACCTATGTACCTATGTACATAAGTCTCGTTCGCGGTGGATATTTGGACCAATTTGCCCATTCTCCTTTGTTGTCATCTTATTAACTGAAAATTTTTTTACTCGCTAATCTAATAGCCAAGGAAAATTAGATTTTCATTTCGAAAAAATTCCGATAAAGCTTAATAGAGCGGGAGGCGGCAATACAAAATTCCCACCCATCGAGGTAAAGAAAAATTTGGTTATATTGCATTAGGTTGCCACTAGGTGATATAGAAAAACTTGGTCATCCACCCTGTATCCTGGTCAGCCGCGGCTGGCCGACCAAAAGAAATGGTCATATTTTAGGGGTGCTACCACCCATCGAGGTAAAGAAAATTTTACTTACATAGCGTTTTGTCTTTGTTAGGTGATATAAAAAAGCTTGGTCGTCCAGCCCATACCCTGGTCAGATCGGCTGGCCGACCAAAAGAAGTGGTCACTTTTTAGGGGTGCTACCACCCATCGATTAAAGGATGAAACCTACATCAAATTAAAGGGGCAACTTTCACTTATCAGAATTTCAAGGTCGTCCGGGGCATAGCTTGGTCACTTTCTCTGGCCGACCAGATTTATGCATTTATCTAAGATTATGCGATACTCACTTGAACACATTAATTATATACTGAATGTCCAAACCTAATGCTTCAAACTTTAATTGGTGAAAGACCAGGGCATGACCTGTCAGAATTCCATAACTTGTCCATACTAAATCCTAACCAGTTGGTAGAAATACCTAAATAAACTGCAATTATGATCAAAGCTAATTTTTAACTTATATTTTTGGAGTTGAATAATAAACAAAAATTTCATTACGTAATATTTGCTAGGTCTTTTAAAAACTTGCCCTATTTTTTCAGTTTCTTAAAAGATATAAAACTTACCACAAGCAGTCTTAAGTCGAAAGTTATAGCCATTTTAATTTAATAAGAAAGAGTTCTGAAACACCAAATTTTCACATAGCATCATGAAAGGAGAATGAGCAAATTGCCCCATATGCTCAACACAATTGTCATTACATTTTTGAAAAGGTTATTGTTAGGACATCATTTCATCATATGGACGTTAAGCTCTAAGCCATGGGGTTCGCGAGATATTCGACTTCAAGGCACGACAAAGAAAAATAATGCAACGCCGCATTTGGACATTGTCTTCCTGCTCAACATCAATGTGTTGTGCATCGTTGGAAAGGTTATAGCATGTACTTTATTTTTGTAGGTAACCGTTAAACTGTTGACCATGGGGTTCAAGAGATATTTGGCATCCAAAAAGTCGAATAAAATAATAATGTAATTCTACATTGGCACTGGACTGCCAACTCAACAAGAATGTGTCATACTTCATTGAAAAGGTTATTGCAAGTACTTAATTATCTTTCAAGAATTTTAAGGTGAAAGTGGTGTCGTTCGAGAGATATTTGACAAAAACGCAATATTAAAAAAAAAATGCAATTCTGCATTGGAAGCCGGTCTCCCAAGTCAACAGTAATGTGTGCTATATTTTTGAAGAGGTTATTGCATGTACTTCATTTTGTTATATTGTCGTTAAGCTGTAGATATTTGGCATAGAAAAAAAATGCAAATAGAAAAATAATGCAATTCTGCATTGGGTGCTGCACTACCTACTCAACACGAATGTGTCATACATGGTTGAAAAAGTTATTATAATATCTTCATTTAATTATGTGGCCATTAAGCTCTTAACCATGGGTTTCGAAACTTATTTAGCTTAGTGTGGATAGAATAAGTTTTGAAAGGGAGGCCGCTTCGGATCATCACACACTGCGTCAATTTTTAATTAATTTAAACCAATACCATCCATACCAAGCTAAATATACCTTTCAAAACCCATGGTTAAGATCTTAATGGCCATATAATAAAATGAAGATATCATATCAACCTGAAATGAAGATACCATTTAACCTTTTCAACCATGTATGACACATTCGTGTTGAGTAGGTAGTGCAGCACCCAATGCAGAATTGCATTATTTTTCTATTTGCCTTTTTTTGTATGCCAAATATCTACAGCTTAACGACAATATAACAAAATGAAGTACATGCAATAAGCTTTTCAAGGATGAACGACACATAACTGTGGACTTGGTAGACTAGCTCCAAATGCGGAATTGCATTATTGTTCTATAAATCGTGTTTGCCTAATATCTTTTGAGCCCCATGATCTACAGCTTAATGACAATAGCCCTGTTTTTTAGTGCATTTTTATCTTCGCTTAGAAAGAAGTAGCATGTTAAATACAATAACAATACGGAATTATACCAGTTTATTGTTGTTGGACAATGTCCAAATGCGGAGTTGCATTATTGTTCTTTTCGGTGCTTTGAAGCCAAATATCTCGCGAACCCCATGGTTAAGAGCTTAACGGCCACATAATAAAATGATGTACTCACAATAGCCATTTCGAAGACGTATGACATATTCGTATTTAGTTAGTAGACCAGCCCCCAATGCAGGGCTGCATTATTTTTCTGTACGCCTCCTTTGATGCCAAATATCTCTCGAACCCCTTGGTTTACAATTTAACGGCTATATAACAAAATGAAGTACATGCAATAACCTCTTCAAAAATATAGCACACATTACTGTTGACTTGGGAGACCGGCTTCCAATGCAGAATTGCATTTTTTTTTTAATATTGCGTTTTTGTCAAATATCTCTCGAACGACACCACTTTCACCTTAAAATTCTTGAAAGATAATTAAGTACTTGCAATAACCTTTTCAATGAAGTATGACACATTCTTGTTGAGTTGGCAGTCCAGTGCCAATGTAGAATTACATTATTATTTTATTCGACTTTTTGGATGCCAAATATCTCTTGAACCCCATGGTCAACAGTTTAACGGTTACCTACAAAAATAAAGTACATGCTATAACCTTTCCAACGATGCACAACACATTGATGTTGAGCAGGAAGACAATGTCCAAATGCGGCGTTGCATTATTTTTCTTTGTCGTGCCTTGAAGTCGAATATCTCGCGAACCCCATGGCTTAGAGCTTAACGTCCATATGATGAAATGATGTCCTAACAATAACCTTTTCAAAAATGTAATGACAATTGTGTTGAGCATATGGGGCAATTTGCTCATTCTCCTTTCATGATGCTATGTGAAAATTTGGTGTTTCAGAACTCTTTCTTATTAAATTAAAATGGCTATAACTTTCGACTTAAGACTGCTTGTGGTAAGTTTTATATCTTTTAAGAAACTGAAAAAATAGGGCAAGTTTTTAAAAGACCTAGCAAATATTACGTAATGAAATTTTTGTTTATTATTCAACTCCAAAAATATAAGTTAAAAATTAGCTTTGATCATAATTGCAGTTTATTTAGGTATTTCTACCAACTGGTTAGGATTTAGTATGGACAAGTTATGGAATTCTGACAGGTCATGCCCTGGTCTTTCACCAATTAAAGTTTGAAGCATTAGGTTTGGACATTCAGTATATAATTAATGTGTTCAAGTGAGTATCGCATAATCTTAGATAAATGCATAAATCTGGTCGGCCAGAGAAAGTGACCAAGCTATGCCCCGGACGACCTTGAAATTCTGATAAGTGAAAGTTGCCCCTTTAATTTGATGTAGGTTTCATCCTTTAATCGATGGGTGGTAGCACCCCTAAAAAGTGACCACTTCTTTTGGTCGGCCAGCCGATCTGACCAGGGTATGGGCTGGACGACCAAGCTTTTTTATATCACCTAACAAAGACAAAACGCTATGTAAGTAAAATTTTCTTTACCTCGATGGGTGGTAGCACCCCTAAAATATGACCACTTCTTTTGGTCGGCCAGCCGCGGCTGACCAGGATACAGGGTGGATGACCAAGTTTTTCTATATCACCTAGTGGCAACCTAATGCAATATAACCAAATTTTTCTTTACCTCGATGGGTGGGAATTTTGAATTGCCGCCTCCCGGTCTATAATTATCGTGAAGAGCTTTGTATTGACGTTGTAACAAATTCCTAAAAACTTCTGTAAATTTGGGCCAGGGCAAAATTTTGTAGGTGCGTAAAAGGGGGAAAATTCAGTTTTCTCACAAAAGAGAATCAATAGATTCAGTAAAAATCGTGCAAGAACTTCATGGGGGAGCAAACTTTCTCAAAAAATGTATTAAAATTTCATTAATCGATGGGCTAAATTTTTCGTGCGATTTGTGTCTGATCTCAGATTCCGTGATATGGGATCCGCGGAGCTTATCTTGGGAGGGGTGAAAACCAATTTCGGCCAACACCATTATCCTCCAAGTTGCATTCATATTTTTTTTTTTTTCGATGCACTGTTTCTCGCAAAGGCCCCAGTTGTGGACTGCAAGACTTTGATTTTTTGAATAGCCTTTAATGAAGCTTTCGACGCCTATACTTCTTTTTTTGCTATCAATCACACCCAAAATCTGCTGTGGGCTCTTAGTCTATTATTGTAAAACGAATTTCAAGCGTAATGTTGAATAAAAACCAAATCACTTTCTTTTTCAAGATAGCGGCCTTCCCTTAACCACGGGCACCCCAAAAACTTGGTTTTATAATGAGAAGATGTTTTCCTGTCGATTAATGAAATTTAAATTAATTTTTTTGACAAAATTTGCTCCACCATGAAGTTTTTGCATGATTTTCTCTGAATCTGTATGAGAAAAAGTATGTTAATCTTTTTTGTGTACAATTACATAAGCTACAATTTATACTTTCACATTCTTTCAAAAAAAAACTGATAGTTTTCGAGAAATTAAGAACAAACTGAATTTACCCCCCAACCCTAAAAAAATTGCGGCGTCCCTAGTTTACGGAACTTTTTAGGAAATGCTTACGACTTCAAAACAATTTTGAAAATCTTTTAAATGAACAAAAAATATCCTTGCAGCAAAACGTAGCAACATTGCTTCATGTTTTTTCTGCTTATAGACATAGAAAAAGGTCAACATTGCTTTGAAACCTATTTTCATTCAACAAAATTGAATATTCAAAATTAAATAGGTCCCTAAATTATGATTATTTTGCTGAAAAAAATAAACACACCTATACATAAATATATACCCATATCATAATAACATTATTTTCATTTTCTTTATCCTGTTTTTCTCGTTGTCATGACTCATGACTCCTATTGTAAACAGAATCAAAATAATATAATCCTCTCTATTTTGCTGCTTGTTCTTGATTGATTGGTTGGATACACAAACGCCGTCTATAGAGCACTTGTAGAAGCATAAAAATCCGTTTCATAATGTCTTAGGTATTATACTGCGCACTTTGTCAAAACTGAAATAAAAAATGGCTGTGGACATGATGACAAAAGACATTTGACACACATTTTGGTATATGTGCAGAACTGAACAAAAATCAAAACTCTATATTAGGCCTGTTCGTGTACTTCCCAAAAATATCAATTTTAGTCCAAGGTTCTGTCAAAGTAAAAAAATTTGACCGAATTTTGGACTAAAATGGGTTGTTTTGGAAAGTACACGTACCAAGGTATTACCTTTAATATGTGTACTGTGCACAGATAGAAGGTATTATGCTCCGGAGCTCGTCAAAATTGAAAGTGTCGGAAATAAAAAAAAATGGCTGTGAACGGTAGGATGAACACACGAAAACACAACAACAAATTGAAATTGTCAGAAATAAAAATGGCTATGAACGTGGGGAAAAAATACACCTAAACACAACAAAAAATATTGGCTAATGATATTACCTTTAATATGTGTAAGGTTGCTATACAGAACGTTGTGGAATCGTATAGAAAACTGAAGAGAAAACGGCTCTGCAACCGATTCGGCTGTGTTGATTTTGTTTAAACTTGAAAATAGTGATCTGCAATGAATTTAAAGAATTGGAATTTGAAGAACTTCAATAGGACGCATTAGGCATCCTACCTTGATACATAATATATATAGTGCAAACAAAGACTTGCTCATATTTAAAGATATTTGAAGTGAGATCCCCGACCTCAAAATTTCTGAGTTTTGTTAATCGTATTCGTTTTTCAAACAATTAAAATCGTTTTTCCAGCACCAGGAAAAAATCAACTTTTCTTCTTTTATAGCGAACCTCGAAAAGCATGTGGCCTATTCTAAAAGACGCGGATTTGTATTTTCCTATTCTCAAAAGCGATTGGCCTTACATTCAACCTTAACATTAGGTATATGGAAAGCGAAAAAGCTTTTTGGCGCAGATTGCAATCGTCCTGTCTTGCACAAAATCGGTTTAATGAACGTTATTCAATTTGCTCGCATTTTATATTTACGAATCTGGTTTCTCAATTTTTTTACTGCGCAGCTGCACCGCAGATGATGCTTTCGAGCATGTGACTAGAAGTTTGCGTTAAAGAACATTCTGCAAATGCATTTTCGACGCACATGACGTTCCACTACAGTCGTATGTTGTTATTTGACTTCACTCGTATTAGTATTGAGAAACGCACAACAACGCATACGACTTTTCATATTTTATTATTATTCCGAATCTCGTATTTGTTTGAATTTCGTATTTATGTCGTTTATTTGTCGTGTAAAATTTTTTGAACGGGATACACTTTTGTTGGATAAAAAAAGTGGACAAAAAATAAATGTTTTTGATGTATAACATCTATTCACGCGCTTTAGGGGTAAATATAAAATAAAACTTTTTTTGTTTCTTTTACATTCGTGTTTGTTATGTATTTTTTTGTTATTTTTTTATTTCAGTCGTAGAGAAAAGAAAAATATACCTATACATTAATACGGTGAGGGTTCTTTCCGTTTTTATTTTTTAAAATAAAATAAAATACACACGGTCGCACGTATTTGCCCTTATGTTCAAGAGGCTGAGGGCTTAAACAAAATTGTAGGTATATACTAAGGTAGGTATAAGGATATGAACAATATGAGACGAATGTTTAAAGGCATAGAATACGATATTTAAATTAGCTATACAAACTCCTTCAATATTTTGATGCAAAAAAAGAGAATACCATCTGAATTCTTGATCAAATATAATTGTGTGGAAAATAAAAATAAGAAAAAAGAATGCCATGATTTGAAAAACCAAGTTAAAATAGTTTGACCAGTTTTTAAAAAATAAATTTTTATATAGATATTATATAAACTTCTTAAAACATTTTTAAGGACGATTTTGGTATGCAAATTGTAAGTATTATTAAATAATTTTTAATGGACAACAACTTGTGTGTGTTACCACCAAGTAAACAGGCTGGAGTTATAGCTATTTCACGAGAGCCACCTCGATCATCACACTCCTTTAGTGGTGCTTAGTCTGGTTATGCTCGTATTAATTGAAAACACTCTTTGCCGTCTTTCAATTATTAGTAGGTATGAGCATAACCAGACTAAGCACCACTAAAGGATTCTGATGATCGAGGTGGCTCTCGTGAAATAGCTATAACTCTAGCGTATATACTTGGTGGTAACACACACAAGTTGTTGTTGTTCATTCAAAATTATTCAATATAAATTGATGTATAATTCGCAGCATGCACTGCACTTATGTGGAAATCCATTTACATTTAAAACTCCACTTAACTTGTAAGTATTATTGTTAATACATATAGCCAAACAAAAATCGCACAAAAAATTTAGCCCATCGATCAATGAAATTTTAATAATTTTTTTGACAAAGTTTGCTCCACCATGAAGTTCTTGCACGATTTTCACTGAATCTATTGATTCTCTTTTGTGTAGCCACAATGATAGTTTTCGAGAAACTAGGAGAAAACTGAATTTTACCACCTTTTACACACCTACAAAATTATGCCCTGGCCCAAATTTACAGAAGTTTTTAGGAGATGCTTACAACGTCAATACAAAGCTCTTCACGATAATTCAGCTTTATCGGAACTTTTTCGGAACGAAAATCTAATTTTCCTTGGCTATTAGATTAGGAAGTCAAAAAATTTTCAGTTAATAAAATGACAACAAAGGAGAATGGGCAAATTGGTCCAAATATCCACCACGAACGAGACTTATGTACATAGGTACATATAAGCACCCGCAGGTTTTTTCAAGGGGGGAGCAGACACCAAACCTTCAATTACCTACCTACTTTTTAGAAAATGTTAGTAGGTATGCAATATTATTTCAACTAATATGATATTTTTGTTTGTAAAAAATTAGAGTAAGAAAATTGAAGACAAAACATGCTATTATTAGTTTCCTCTTTCCGTTTTTTCAAGTCCGATTTTTGCGTAAATGCCAGAAATTGTTAAAGAAACCATAATTAACCATTTAATGTTCGGACTTCTGGTCTAAACAATAATTTTACCCATACATCTCCTCATTATAAAACCAAGTTTTTGGGGTGTCTGGGGTAAGGGAAAATTCTACACAAAAAAGGTTATGATTATGACACTAGCGCTCATTACCTATTTTATCCTAGGAAGAAGATGAAAAAATTTCATTACAGTAAAAAGCTCTCATTATTATACGTTTCTGCACGTTTTTCTCAAAATCTGTCTGACATGCAAAAAAAAAAAAGAGTTTATTTTTTTTATAGAATTTTATGAGCAATTTTAGAAAATAAATTCATATTTGTTGAGATACTTACAAAAACTGTTATATGTCCCTTTAACAGCACAGTACACAAATCTAAGGTATTATATTGCGCAGGTTGTCAGTCGAAAATAAAAAATGGCTGTGAGCGTGAGGAAGAAAACACACGTAAAAACAATAACAAATTAAAATTGAAATTGTCAGAAATGAAAATAGCTGGGAGCGTGATGACTTAAATACACGTAAAAACAACAACAAATACTGACTTTTGACACAAATTTGAATAGGTATATGCGCAGAAGAAACAAAAATCAAAACTCCAATGATACAACCTTTAATATGTGTACTGTGCTTTAACAGTACTAATACAAAAGTGTAACTTTGACATGCTAATTTCAAAATTAATAAACCTAGAGAGCTCATTTTTGAAATAATTTTATTGTCTAAGGGCCAGTTTCAAATGTTCCGTTTAAAGTTTCAGATAGCTATCCGACACATAACAGTATCCAGCAGATAAATGTTGCTGTTATTTATTTTCTGTTTCATCGTCAAAGTCTCGGATAAACTAACCGGTAAATAAATTTACCAGGCACCTACAGTTTGAGAGCAACAATAAACATCAAACACATACTGAAAATTCAATTTTTGTTGTCAAAACAAAAAAAATATTTTCATTTTAATTTGAAATGTCACTGATTTTTAGGATTGAAATTCAGTATGAACCGCGAAGGATTACAAAAGCTCAGAAGTAAGGCGTTCGGAGTGTGCAATCATCGAAAAACATCATCGGAGTGGATGGTCTGAAACTATATTTTTTCCAAACGTTTCAAATTAATATTTCTTTATCTTCTGGATAAGAACTTTAACAGTCACTTGAACTGGCGGTTAGGCTATCCGAAACTTTATCTGTCGGATATCACTATCCAAGACATTTGAAACCAAAAGTTGAAGTTTATCTTGCGGATAAGTTCCGGATAGGCTATTCGAGACTTTAACCGGAACATTTGAAACTGGCCCTAAATGTTATTCTCTCATTACTTATTGTATAACGAAATTCAAGCGTAATGTTGAATAAAAACCAAATCACTTTCTCTTTCAAGATACCGGCCTTCCTTAAATGACAGAGCATGATTTCCTATTTTTTAAAAGTAGATTGAAGTGTTAATGACACTACCATATAAATGGGAAACCAAGCGGGTCTTAAACCCCCACCCCCACCAAAGGCTGAGAAAAAAACCTGCCAGACTTTCATATTCCATATCACGATACATGTACCTATAATCCCTCATACTCTGATTTTGGTTATACCTCCACTCCCAAAATTTGCTGTCGGCTCTTGGTCTAAATAGTTTTTGAGAAATAAAATTTCAAAGTCAAAATTAAAAAAAAAATGTGATATTTTTATCTTAAGTCGATATTTTTCAAAATTTTATGTAATTAAGTGCTTTTTTTTGTGTTCAATGTCCTCATTGTTTTTAGTCCATTACCGAAAACAAATGTAAAAATCTTTCTTAGTTTTTGAGAAATTAAGAAAAAACAAAAGGTACTTTTACCAAAAAAAAAACCGAAAAGAGTTAAAGTATGGTTAATTCATGAATAAATTAATTTTTTCGGGCTTTTTTGGTAAAAGAACTTATTGTTTTTTCTTAATTTCTCAAGAACTAAGAAAGATTTTTACATTTGGTTTTCGGTAATGGACTAAAAAATAATGAGGGCATTGAATATTGAACGCAAAAAAAGCACTTAATTACGTAAAATTTTGAAAAATATCGACTTAAGAAAAAAAATCACAAATTTTTTTTTTTAATTTTGATATTGAAATTTAATTTCTCAAAAACTATCTGCTTAAGCAACTTGATTTAAAAAGCAAATGTAAGAATGTAGTTTTAGCTTTCAAAAAAATTATAGCATATTAAAATATGTGTTTTCGTTGATTTTTAATGTTTATTTTTGCATTTAAAGTTAATTTTTTACAAAACTGCCCCCCTGCCGCAGGGAGGGGAGATACAACTTTCCCCCTATACAATTTTTTTCTTAGAATAACCTCAAGAACCACACCCTAAAATACTTCCACTCAGGTACGGGACAACCTGTATAAATTGATATATAACTTGCAGCATACTGCACTTGTGTGGACTTTGAAATTTAATTTCTCAAAAACTATTCGCTTAAACAACTTGATTTAAAAACCAAATGCAAGAATAGAGTATTAGCTTTTAAAAAAACTATAGCAAATTATTAGATTCATTTGTTTCAGAAACTGCGCCTTAAATTCTTCCACTCAGGTCCGGGACACCCTGTATAAAAGGCTATTGATTATGTCCTAAAAAAAAGGGCAATAAGGAAGTAAGAAGTTCATGGAATTTTATTGTAACAATCTTCAAAGGGGTCATTGAAGATGAGAAAACCGCGGAGTGCTATTAAATTAGAGAGTGCATTTTGGAGAGAGGGGTGCAAAAGCACCCTTTTATAGCTAATAGATAATTCTCAAAACTTCTTTTGTAGAGAATAAAATTAACTATCAAAATGGATCTAGAAAAAATTAAAAATTTTTAAGTTAGCTAATTTTCAGAAAAATCACTGCAAAAAAATGTGAAAAATCGCATTTTTTGTTTTTTTTTTTTTTACTCATTTGCTTATAACTTTTTTACCAGCAGAGATAGGTATAGGCATTGCTTCATATAAAAGAAATATACATAATTAAATTTCCTGTAAAATGAATTATTCAAAAAATGGTTTGGATTAAAATCGACCGAGAAATAGTCGTTCAAACTAGGCTGATGTTAAGTTTTTAAAGCTTTATAAATGGCATTTTTGGCTATTTTGATGGACTTGTTAGATTATACGCTCAAACTGGGTGTATTAGGGAGTCATGACCAGTTAAGTCAAAAATAGTTTTAAGTTTCAAATTTTTCCGCAGTTTTAGGGTTGCCATCTAATTTTTACCATGTTCGAGAAGGTATAAGCTAAGTGTGTTGATTTTGGCTATTATTCTAAATTAAAAAAAAAATAGATGGCAACCTAAAACTGAAAATTTTTATTTTTATTTTTGATTTAATTGGTCATGGCTCACTATACACCCAGTTTGAGCGCATAATCTAACAAGTCCATCAAAATAGCCAAAATGCTATTCATAAAGCCTTAAAAACCTAAAATTAGCCTAGTTTGAACGACTATTTCTCGGTCAATTTTTATCCAAACCGTTTTTTTTTTTATTTATTTTAAAAGAAATTTAATTATCTTTCTTTTATATGACACAATGCCTATACCTATATCTGCTGGAAAGAAAGTTATAAGCAAATACGTAAAAAACCAAAAATTGCTATTTTTCATTTTCGTTTTCGAGTTATATGCAAAAAACCAAAAAGGGTCCTTTTGCACCCCCCTCTAAAATATGCACCCTCCAATTTAATATCACTCCGCGGTTTTCTCATTTTCAATGACACCTTTGATGATTTTTACAATAAAATCCCATGAACGTCTTAGTTCCTTATTATATGACATAATCAATAGCCTAGTAGACCTACCATATATTTGCGTAGGTACATACATAGGTACCTAGCAATAAATACCTATAAATAATTTAAGAAAATAAATACAACGAAGCATGATTCATTGTATTTTCCCTTAAATAATTTCCAAAAAAATGGTACATAGTTTTATTACAATAATTTTTAAGTATACCCATGCCCTACAAATAAGTTGCCTTAGGCGGCAGTTATCGGATCACTTTCATTGAAAATTTTTTCCTTCCATTTTTAGGTATTTAGAAAGCAAAATAATTCATTATTTTGATGAAGAAATATATAAAGCTCAAGACTAAATTAGTATTTCTAGTCAAAAAAAAAATTCATGTGGGCCCAACCTTCCACATAAAAAGACTTTGAACATTTCAATGATCATTGGTAAGGTAGTTCAATCCCTGAAATAATAAAATTAATTTTTTCTTATGCCAGATTTAATAATTAAGAATTGCCCTTTATTTTGGCATCAAAATAACCACTGATTTTGATTTCCAACCGTTTCAAAATCAATCATTTAAATTATCGTTTCTATGATAGTTAACTGTGGCCTAATTAATAAAAAAAATTTAATTTTCAGTCTTATTTTCAAGTTAACTAATCCATAGATTACGAATTTTCCAAACTCACCGTACAGGCAATATTGTTTACTGTTTCAGTTGAGTCCAAAACATTCTTAATCCTGGAATTAGTTAACTTGTAAATAAGTATTAAAATAACAGTTTTTTCTTAATAGGACAGAAAAGGTTTGATAGAACGATCTACTTTCAAAAAAAAAATGCATGACTGGATCGAACAAACTTGCTCCTAGGGTTCAAGCCTGCATCGTAAAAAAACGTTTTTGAAGTTTTTTTGAAAAAATCTAAAAAAAAACTTTTCAAGTCTTCTGTATTAAAAAATAATCAAATTTGGTTCAACCGATAATGAGAAACTAAAACAAAGTGTTCTATGAGAGGTACTGTCAATAATTGATTGACAAAATCTCGAGTTCGATTATTTTAACGAATGCAAGACTTGCCCTATAGTACCTACATATGTACATATAGTCGCACGTAAAAATTAAATAATTTAAATTGATTTATCTCAGCTTCTCGCTCTATGTTAACCTTAACAAAAATTCAAAATTTTTGATATAGGAAATCACATTAAAATGCTCTGTATCAAATTTTAAGCCAAACGGATTTACCGTTTAAATTGTAATAAATTAAATTGTAATATAATCAGTGTGCGGACTTCGTTCTTATCAGTTGTGCGAGCATGCTTTGCGTAAATATGCTTTTAAATAAAAGCACATGCCTATTCTTTCTTTTTCCTTCCTAAGAGTATCTTATTAATACCATCTATTTTTCTTATCTGTGTGAGAATACATGTGATTCCAATAAGGCACCATATTTGCATTCTCTGAATGAGAACAAAAACAAAAACAAGCAAAATAAAAAACAACACTTGGAAAAACATTATGTCTACCGAAAGTGCTTTGACCTTGCCTGGCATACCAGACAAGTTTTACTATCTGGTATTCCAAACCAAAGTGGTTGTTATTGTTGTTGTCTTCATTCTATGCCAGACTCAAATATCCCTCCGAATCTCCATGTTAAAAAAAATCTAATAAGACATTTTGCATCCACTAATGGGTTTGGAAATTCAATGATGAAAAGGAAATTTGAGCTTCTTATTTCCACCACCGAATTGATGGGGCGTATAGTCAACTGAGAAATGTTCGGTGTCCACTTCTATATGTAATTATTCAATGCTAGTGGAAATAAAAGAAATAACTAAAAGAACAAAAACAGTATGTAAAAGTATTTTTTATTGTTTATTTTATTTTGTTTTCATTTAATTTAGGAAATTTTAGTTTGTTGGATATAAATTTTATTTTATTTTGTTTTTTGTTTTAATATTTATAAATTTACGAATTTTATCAATTGCGTATTGGCTGGTTTTAAGCAAAACAATGCATAATAGTACTTTTTTGTTGGTTGTTGTTGTTGTTTTATCTCTTACATTTCCTGCTTGTTTACAATTTCTTTGCTATGGTAAACGGCAAAAAATCAGTTAAATAATTTCTTTTAAATTTATATAGATACAAAAAATTCTACGAGCATTCCTCTTGACTTTTTCGGACACAACGAGCTACTTTACGTTTAAATTCTGGATAAGACTCTCTCCATTCCTTGGCTGCATCGACGTTAGCCGGTGACTCATCATTGGGGTCGGCTAGCATTGATATCACTGATATCAAAATTGTTTCAACCGTGTGCACGGGAAGCCAGCGTTCAGATGCCTTTTCGTAGCCCCATTTATCATCGCCGGGCTCGTGGAGGATACTAATGCAAACATCACCGTTCTTTTCGATATTTGGATGCCAGATCTCTGTAACGAACTTCATACGTGGAGGCCGAAGTGGATATTCTTTTGGGAAATGCAGATGGGCCTTGAAGAAACCTCCTTCACTAAAATTGGATGATAAAAAAAAACGATTAGTAAATAATTTTTTCTTAGATACAAAATATTTTTTTTTAAAACAAGAAAATAACGCCGGCCAACGAAATACACTAAAGTTTCTGAAAATATCGGAGAATTTCCTGCCAACTGCGCATTTTCTGTCAAAGTTCTTATAAAAAAAAGTTTTTACAGAAGAACTTCAATGTCCTTTAAAAGAAACAAGAAGTACGCAAATTTTCATTACTAAATTTTCTTCTTCGGAAAGAGATCTGCTTAGCGACACATTTATTGTAAGAAAATCATTTGATTGATAAAATATTAATAATTAATAAATTATTTAAATTATAATAAATAAAACAAAAAAAAGTAATACTTGGGTAACTCTCACTAAGGTATAATACTGGGCACGTTGTCAAAACTGAAATTAAAAATGGCTGTGAACGTGATGACAAAACTACACGTAAAAACAGCAACAAATTAAAATTGAGGTTGTCAGAAATTAAAAATGGATGTGAACGTGATGACAAAAACACACGCTAAACAACAACAAATACTGACATTTGACACAAATTTTAAACTTTTCTTTTCGCGGACATTGCTCATTTTAAACTTATTTGAACTTTTCCATGTAGGGGATAGTTGGAAGCTAGAATCTCTATTGAGATTCTTATGTTTTTTTATTTCAATGGCTACTCTTACTATCCTTGGCACATAAAATCTTTCTGTAGCAATTGATTTGGCTTGATCAAAACGAATAAAATGATCTTCGTTGTAAGCTAAATGCTCACAGATTGCAGACTGTGACGTAATTACAGTGACTGCCATTAATATTCGGTTTTCTATTTAATATCTTATGAAAATTCTTTTGGTGCCCTTAAACGCATATATTTACCAACTTTCTTAGCTGAAATTGTTCACTGTATTTTAGTATAGCATTAAATCTACACGTTATTCCCAAGACAAATTTAGAAACCTTACCAAACACCGTTATAAAACAAAGAAAGTTAAGAAATAAGCAAATAGAAATAGAAATAAGCCCTCCATTAATATTCGGTTTTTTTTTGTTGAGTTCTGATTTAAGTGGTGAAAAAGTGCATTACTATTTAATTGCGCATCTTCTGCTCACAAGAACCTCAGATGAACGCTCTGGCGTGCTTGCTGCATTTTTGTTCATGTACTCTGGGTTTATTTTCTGTTATTTTTTGTTACTTTACTTAAAATGCATTTTTGGGCGAAGCACGACTCTCCCGCAATTGTCGACCACGCCATCCCACAGGTTTCTTATGGGATGAAGGCAGGACATTCTGTAGAAGTTGCGATTATTTTTGGGCAGTTGTACGAAAGCTATTCGGGATAATATAGGCTTACAGTTTGGGATCATTTTGTTTATAAAACGTGAAGACCCGCGAAATACCCAGTGGACCAGTATTCTGTTTAATATTTTTACTCAGGGGTCCTCAAATAATATTCTTGGTTCATTATCCCATCAAAAAACACCTGATTGCCAACATCTTTGGTCGATATGCAACCCCATCATAACGCGACCTCCATCATGCTTAACTGTTGGTTTAAAATTTTTGGTTTTTATTCCTTACGCAATATGATGACCCTGCCATATCGGTTCAAATTAAAAGCAAATTCAATCTTATTGGATTCGATGACTGGGTAGGGTTATGACGCAAAACAAAATTAAAGAGCTAAAAAACCATAATTTGAAGCTGCCAGTTAGGCATGGAGGAGGTCGTATTATGATGTGGGGTTGCATATCGACCAAAGATGTTGGCAATCAGGTATTTTTTGATGGGATAATGAACCAAGAATATTATTTGAGGACCCCTGAGTGAAAATCTTGAACAAAATGCTGGTCCGCTGGGTATTTCGCGGGTCTTCACGTTTTATCAACATAATGATCCCAAACTGTAAGCCTATACTATCCCGAATAGCTTTCGTACAACTGCCCAAAAATAATCAAAACTCCTTCAGATTGTCCTGTATTCATCCCATAAAAAACCTGTGGGATGGCGTGGTCGACAATTGCGGGAGAGTCGTGCTTCGCCCAAAAATGCATTTTAAGTAAAGTTACACAAAAAATATCAGAAAATAAACCCAGAGTACATGAACAAAAATGCAGCAAGCACGCCAGAGCGTTCATCTGAGGTTCTTGTGAGCAGAAGATGCGCAATTAAATAGTAATGCACTTTTTAACCACTTAAATCAGAACTCAACAAAAAAAAACCGAATATTAATGGAGGGCTTATTTCTATTTCTATTTGCTTCTTTCTTAACTTTCTTTGTTTTATAACGGTTTTAGGTAAAGTTTCTAAATTTGTCTTGGGAATAACGTGTAGATTTAATGCTATCAAAGGGCACGGTAGTGCCCAGCCAAGTTCGCGGCACTACACCCTTTTTACAGGAACAAACTCAGGCGATTTTTAACCCCCCTCTAACTTTAGTACCAATAAAGTCAGAAACTTCAAATTCGGAGTATTTGCTGAAATGATCAAACACAGGTGGCTCACCAAATTTCAACTCTTTAGCATTAGTAGTTACCAAGATATAGGACTTCAAAAATCGCAAAAACCGTAACTGACTGACTCACTGACTCACTGACTCACTGACTCACTGACTCACTGACTGACTGACTCACTGACAGATCATCAAAATTATGGAGCACTTCCCGACATCGTAGAAACTTGAACTTTCGCACAACGGTAGGCCTTGTGGTACATACAACGGAAAAAATCGAAAATCTGCAATTTTGTATTCAGGGGGCGTGGCATCCACCCACTTTCTTAAATATTCTATAAATTATATTGAGCACTTACGATTGTTGTAGAACAATGAAAATTGGTAAGTAGGTAGGGTTTGAGGTACTTAGAAAGAAAAAAATTGAAAAATTGGAATTTTCCATACAGTGGGCGTGGCATCCACCCACATTCTTAAAAATTCTTATAAATTATATGGAGCACTTCCGATTGTTGTAGAACGATGAAAATTGGTAGGTTGGTAGGCCTTAAGGTACTTAGAAAGAAGAAAATTGAAAAATTGGAATTTTGCATTCAAGGGGCGTGGTATCCACCCACATTCTTAAAAATTCTTATAAATTATATGGAGCACTTCCGATTGTTGTAGAAAGATGAAAATTCGTAGGTCGGTATGCCTTGAACTACTTAGAAGAAAAAAATCGAAAAATTGGAAGGTTCAGTTCAGGGGGCGTGGCATCGACCCACATTTTTGAAAATTCTTATAAACTATATGAAGCATTTCCGATTGTTGTAGAACGATGAAAATTGGTAGGTCGGTAGGACTTGAAGTACTTAGAAAGGAAAAAATTGAAAAATTGGAATTTTGCATTCGGGGGCGTGGTATCCACCCACATTCTTAAAAATTCCTATAAACTATATGAAGCACTTCCGATTGTTGTAGAACGATGAAAATTGGTAGGTCGGTATTACTTGAAGTACTTAGAAAGCAAAAAAATCGAAAATTTGGAATTGTCCATTAAGAGGGGGTGCCATCCACCCACTTTATCAGAATTGCTATTATTTGTATAGAGCACTTTCGGTTGTCGTAGAATTATGAAACCTTGTAGAGTGGTAGGGCTTGACTTTCACCTAGCAAAACAAATCTTTGCAAAAAGGAGTGAAATCAGAACAAAAACATAAATGTTAAAAAAGGAGCCAAGTTCTTATGTGTACAAGAAACCTGTGCGTAAAAAGTCAGCCAAAAAAAGTAATGAGATCTAAAATATATGCCAAGTTTTAAGTTCATGAAGTTTAATATTAAATATCTTAAGTAGAGTAATATCGAAACATTTCCAAATCATGACAGAAATTTGGTAATTAATGATTACTGATTAAAATTTGGTGGATTCACTTGGCAAGTTTTCTCTTAAATACTTACTTAATCACAAATTTAAAATGTATGAAAACTTGCCCAGTGAACCCACAAAATTTTAATCAGTAATCATTAATTACCAAATTTCTGTCATGATTTGGAATTGTTTCGATATTACTCTACTTAAGATATTTAATATTAAACTTCATGAACTTAAAACTTGGCATATATTTTAGATCTCATTACTTTTTTTGGCTGACTTTTTACGCACAGGTTTCTTGTACACATAAGAACTTGGCTCCTTTTTTAACATTTATGTTTTTGTTCTGATACTAAAATACAGTGAACAATTTCAGCTAAGAAAGTTGGTAAATATATGCGTTTAAGGGCACCCAAAGAATTTTCATAAAATATTAAATAGAAAACCGAATATTAATGGCAGTCACTGTATGTTGAATAGCTTAAAGCTTTGATATGTTCATTGAAGCGTGTTGTCATCATTTTTTTTGTTTCACCGATGTAGGCTAATAAACAACTGCAGGGGACAAAGTATACACCGTGATTTTGGAAAGGAATTGTGTCCTTGGGTGTTCTTAAGAGCTGGCGAACGTTGGTTGGGGGTAGGGTTGCCAGATTGCTCTCAAAGCTTGACGGGACAAATGTCCACAGTTAAGAAAAATCCCGGGATTGACAAATTTTGCCCGGGACAAAATAAATTTAACCGAGACAAGAAGAAAATCGTATGGAAGGGGATCTATTCTCCCCATATTTTTAAAGTTGAAAGTCCATTCCCTAATTTTATTACTTGAAAAAGTTTTTGTAAATATTTTTGTTTTTAAATAATTTCCAAACTATAACTTTCGAAAAAAAAAAAATTTTTTAAACCTATTTATTTCAAAACCTTACGTTGACGTTATTAAGTACAATTTTTTTTAAAAGAATTGTTTGCAATCTAATAAAAGATACCTTTTGGTATTTTTTCGTGAATTGAGGTCACGACCCGGGAAAAAAAACAGTTTTTATGCCGTGTTTGCCCAAAATTCTCCCAATTCCATCAGAAATCCTTTTTATATGGTAGAAAAGCGCGCTTTTCCACCGGAGGTGATACGGTATTTTGGGACTGTTTTGTTTTGGGCTTCCAAGATCTTTGTTTTGAACTGTAGCCATTCTTCGTTAAAGCCCTGTCCACATGAATTAATTCCTCTTGAATATGTTCTGGGTCGCATAAAGTATGTGCTCGATTCACGAGTGCTGACACTACAGAAGTGAAACTAGCGGGTGATGATGGGAAGATGCGTGGAGATATCTGTCTGTATGTGTGTTTTTTGTATACAGGAATGCCAAAGAACTCTAATTTTCTATCTCTACCGTAAACTTTACTTTCTCATGTGCTGAGTTAAGATGGTTTAAAAAACTATCTACTGTATTTTATTTCAGGAGATCTTTTATCATGGACACAAAACGCTGTGAATTTCTAACCGATGAGGTGGTGTTTGTAACTAATCGTTTTAGTTTTAAAGCTAACTCTTTTGCCAAAAGGTAAGTTGGCGAATCTATTTGATTGACGATTGGTCTTAAAGGTACATTTTGTTCGTGTACTTTAGGCAACTGACGATTGGTTTTAAAGGTACATTTTGTTTGTGTACTTTAGGCAACCCATATAGTTTTGGCGGCTGAGGACAGGAAGTTATGACGTTTTTATTCTGTAAAACCGATTTATTTTGGGCAATTGCCTGTCGGATTTTTCTTAAAACCCTCATCGTATGATCATATGAAACTTCTGTATATGTATATTCGTCACTTAATAGGGACAGAATTTTAGAGTCATATTCTTTTGAGTCTAGTACAACCGTGCAATTACCTTTGTCTGCAGGTTATACAACTATTTTTATATTAAGGGTATTCATGCAACAGCGTAAAGTCGTCGTAAACGTAGTAAATTCGAAAATTTCGTTAACCTGTCAAATTTTCCATACAAAATGTGACAGAATTAGGAAGTTTTGAAAAGTTAACACTGTTTACGACGGCTTTATGCTGTTGTATGAAATATAATTGAATATGAAGAAAATTAGAAAAGAAATTCTTCTGATTAAGTGGAGTGACTGAATATATATAATGTTCACCGCTTGAAAACTTTCTGCAACTGAAATTTCCTTCCAGTATGATAAGCTTCGGTTCACATTATCAAATTTGCTTGTAATGCCAGCCAATTATCAAATTATTTTGATATTCATCCAGCAGCTTGATAAACTTTGTTTTATAATCAGCAAACAAATCATACATAAAATGTTGCCTACCGATTAATGTAATTTAAACTTAATTTTTCGACTTAATTTTCTACAATCTGTTTGTTTTATGTAAAAAAGTATGTTAATTTATTAGTGTAGAATGGCATAAGCTACAATTCATTCACATTTATTCAAAAGAATTGGTGGTTTTCGAAAAATTTGAAAAAAAAAATAATAATTTCACCCCCTAAACATTTTAAGCCTCAGTCGAAATTTAGTGTATTTTTAGGAAAATGTCTAAACCCATTTGCTGATAAGAAACTCAAGGATTTATGTTCTACTTTTTCCTCTGTATAAACTGTCACATTACAGCTTAAGCGCTACTCAAATATTAAAGCTTCGTATCAGCAAATGCCCCTAAGTCGTCAAAACAAGGCTATCCACCAAAATTATCTTTGTCGGAATTTTTTCATAATTTGCCATTTTTTCGTCCAATTTTACTGCATTATTCTTTTCTTTAAAATCTTCGAAAGCTTCATTAAAGGCTATTCAAAAAATCAAAGTCTTGCAATCCAAAACTGGGGCCTTTGTGATTAAATAGTGCATTGAAAAAAAAAATATGAATGCAACTTTGAGGGTAATTGTGTTAGCCAAAATTGGTGTTCAGCCTTCCTTAGATAAGCTCCGCGGATCCCATATCATGGAATCTGAGATCATTTGAGTGTTTAATTCGCCCCATTTATGAAGAAACAGAGATGATTTTGCTTTTTAATCAATAAATAGGGCTCAAAATATAGTGTTCCACAAAGATTTCCGTGTATTCAATGATGCCGTGTGATTTAAAATAAGTAAACAATGGGATATAGTCCAGTCAAAATAGACATAAAAATGTGCAAACCTAGCCAAAATTCCGATAAGGCTTAAAATTGGTATAGACCTTCCTTTTGATATAACAAATCAGTTGCGAAAAGTCCTTGTCAATCCCACACGAGCATAAAAAGTTATTGAAGGTCAAGTGTCGAAAAAATTGGTTTTTCACCTATAACTTTCAAACGGTAAATGCTATTGAAAAGTAGTATAAGGGTGATTCCATAGAAAACGACCCTTAACGAAAAATCACAAAATATGACTTAGAATTGAAAAAACGACCGTTAGACGGTTTTAAAAGATTGCATGTTTTAATTTAAAAGTGAAATTATCAATAATTGTTTTTATCGCCGTTAATTTCGCAGCTCGAACCACTTTGCAAAATAGGTCTCCAAAAGTCACTTTTTGTTACCAGAAGCTCAAAACCCTATTTTCAATAATTAATTGTTTCAAAATTTGAGAACTGGTGGTTATTTGCCCTTATGAAAACTCTAAGCTCGTTTTTGTGTCATTTAATTATTCAATAGTAAATACAATTTTAGTTTTTAGGCAGTTGATTCATAAAGTGGTTAGTGTCACGCCCGTAACAAAAAAAAAATTATGTTTCATTACTAGAAGAAAAAAATTTGTTTCAATGTGATAATTTGGGGAAAAAAGGAGAATACTATGATCTACTGTCAGACAAAATTTCAAGACGTTGAAATTAATACTGACCGCGTATTTAAAATTTTAAGCCTATGTCACACCCGTAACAGGTTGGCATTTCAAATCATAATCATTCTGTTTTTCAACTCAATTTTAGTTTTGTTGCTTTTAGATATGAAATTCATGACGTAGGGATATAATTCTAAGTAAATCTACCTTAAATATGATTTGAATCGGCTTTAAGTGAAAGATTTCCCTATTTTAAAAGAAAATGGAAAAATTCTCATTGAAGTGACAAAACTATTTTCTTCTACTTTTCAGTGAGAAAAACTTCATTTTTCTAGAAAAAGTGTTTCTGATATCATGTGAGAAATGATTATACATCGATGACAACAATTTCCCGTCAAAATATAGTATATTATATTGTTTTAAGGCATACAAATCATGCTCGGTCACACCCGTAACGATGACCTGTCACACCCGTAACGTTTTCAATTAGAAATTTTGTATAGTTTTTCGTAGTTTTGGTTCTCATTTCTTAACTGAAACTGAAGATCAACTATCTAGGTAAATATTTGTAAAAGAATGATACAAACTTTTTATGCAATATTTTACACCACATGGAAATTAGATATCTTAAGAGTGTTCCGAACTGAACAAAACCAGTCATTTGCTAACTTTTTTTTTGCATATATAAGACCGTTATTTTTCACTTTCATCAGATACTTTGTTTTATAAAACTTTGCATTTTTACTAATTGGTCACTAGTAGGCGTATTGTTGTATTAAAAAAAAAATTTCTAAAAGTAACTGATTTTAACTTCTAAATTTACATAAATTTTCTGTCAAAAAGTGCATTTTAAGAATTAAAAATTTCAATATCAAATGATACAAATATGATTACATAATTAATGAAAATCATGAAAAATATATTGAGTTTATATCTACTGCAAAAAAATTTGTCAAAAAAATACCGTTAGGTATAAAAAATTGACTGTCAAAAATGGTATTTTTCAAAATTCACAAGCATTTTTATTTTGCATTATTAAAATTTTTATTAGGTACAAAATTAAAAATTTTCTCCAATAGTGGCATAATAAAAATATGGAATTTTATGTTATTAAACATTTTTTTGCAAAAAATGCTATAGTTTAGGCTACATTTGCTTTGAAAAACAGCCATTTTAGCCATTTTCTCGATTTCTTAGAGGCTTTTACCAAAATCTAGAGCACAAAATTAAATTTTTTTCCAATGATGGCATAGAGAATAAGTTTATCTGTCCATAGACACCTTAACCGCTTTGATCGGACAAGTACACGCTTCATAATCTTATTCATGAAATCACCATTTCAGTCCGGAACACTCTTAATCGCAAATCAGCAGTTTTCTAAGGTCACACCCGTAACGCAACCAAATTGCATCCTATAACTGAACCACTAATTTTTCATACTTTAGTATACTATTTTTTTAAAAGGGCTTCAGGTGTCCTATAGAATAGTAAAGTAATTATTTATAAATTGGGAATAGTATGTGAATAATTAATAAAATATGGAGTCTCACTGTCACACCCGTAACGATGGAAACACCCATAAGTAAATTTTATAGATCAGGTAATTTTCTACAAAAAGTATTAACACACATTTTTTCGTAAGACAGATGGTTTAGGAAATAGAGCTATTTGAAAATTGGTAAATTGACGAAACTATCGGTTTTTCGGGTATATCTCCTTAACGGTAAATAATTTTGGAAAGTGTTTCAAGTGACGTTTGTATACCATTTGACACTTTACAAGAAAATATTAAGACAAAAATCCAAAAATGTACCGTTAAAAAGATAAAATTATTTTAAGAATTTGGTTGTCTAAAATCAATATATGCTGAGTTTGAAGACTATAAAATTGCCTACATTATTGCTTGGGACAATTTTATAGTCTTCAAACTGAGCATATATTGATTTTAGACAACTTCGTCATTTTCGAGTAAAAGGGAAGAAATCAGTGTTATTAACTTTTTATAAAAACTTAAAATAATTATATCGTTTAAATTGTAAGTTTTAGAAAAAAAAAAATTTTTATTTCTTGTAGAGTATCACATTATCTACAAACCTAGCTCGAATTACTTTTTGATAACATTCACCGTTTAGGAGTTGTAGATGAAAATCCTATATTTTCGACATTTGGCCCTTTTTAAACCGTAATTATTTTTTGACTTAGGTCGTACATTTCAATCTTTACAAACTCAATCTAAATTTTTTTTGAATGACAGCCATTTAAAAGTAAAAATTAAAAAACCGTTATTTTTGAATTTTGACCAAATTCTTAAAATAACTATATCTATTGATTAATACATTTTAGAAAAAAAAAATTTTTTTTTGCTTGTAGAACACCACATTATGTACAAACTCTGCATAAAGTACTTTATGATAGCCCTTACCGTTTAAGAGTTATACGTGAAAATTCTATATTTTCGACATTTGGCCATTTTGAAATCGCAATATCTTGTAACCGACCATTCGTAAGGAAAAAGTGTAACAATCTTTGAGGCAGAATATTTTAACGTCTACAAATAGGGCATACATTAATTTTGAACAACTTTGTCATTTACGAGTAATAATCAGAAAAACCGTTATTTTTGGCTTTTGACCAAATTCTTAAAATAATTATATCTTTTTAACGGTACATTTTTGGATTTTTTTCTTTATATTTTCTTGTAAAGTGTCAAATGGTATACAAACGTTACTTGAAACACTTTCCAAAATTATTTACCGTTAAGGAGATATACCCGAAAGACCGATAGTTTCGTCAATTTACCAATTTTCAAACAGCTCTATTTCCTAAACCATCTGTCTTACGAAAAAATGTGTGTTAATACTTTTTGTAGAAAATTACCTGATCTATAAAATTTACTCATACTACTTTTCAATAGCATTTACCGTTTGAAAGTTATAGGTGAAAAACCATTTTTTTCAACACTTGACCTTCAATAACTTTTTATGCTCGTGTGGGATTGACAAGGACTTTTCGCAACTGATTTGTTATATCAAAAGGACGGTCTATACCAATTTTCAGCCTTATCGGAATTTTGGCTAGGTCAAATGTCTATTTAGACTAGACTATATTATTTAAAAAAAAAAGTTAATATTATACGTAAAATCTAATTATTGTTACCTTATATTTAAGTTTTTTGTTTCTTATTATTTTTTTATACAAATAATGTCAATAATAGCTGAAGCTAAAAAAAGAATTAAATCTAAATCTAAAAACCAACCCCGAGTCAACTCAGGAATAGTTTTTCATTTGAGGTTTCATCTTTCAGTTGTCAAAAATCAATTGAAATCGATGTGCGACGATGTCTGTATGTACTCTTTTGATTCTTGATCTTGATGAATAGTCAAACATTTTCACCATCTTCATCAACGTACCAGTTTTCACTAAAAATATTTGTCTACTCTTCTGATTCTTGTTGCTTATGACAAATGAAATATGTGGACCAAGTTTCATCGCTATGCTGTTGGAATTTGGTAATATTTTACTAAAAATCCAGTCATCATTTATTTACTTTTTTTTAAGGTGGTTGTACCGGGTTCTACTTACTTACTTAAGGTGTCGCTACAGTCCGGGGTGGACCAAGGCCTCAGCCAACAAGCTTCTTTCAAGCGGCTCAGTTTCTAGCTAGCTGTCGCCAGTTTCGCACGCAAAGTTGGTTGAGGTCCTCTTCCACTTGCGTGCGCCATCTCTTACGCTGTCCACCTCCACTGCGCTGTCCCATGGGGTTGGATTCAAAGACTTTCCGGGCCGGAGCATTGGTATCCATTCGCTCTAGGTGACCCAGCCTTTTCAGTCGTTGGCTTTTCAGTTGCTCGAGAGAGGGCTTTGCTTCTCAATTGCCTTCATAGCCCAAAGAAACAGCGACTGGCAAGAGTAATTCTTCGTTTGATCTCAGCAATGGTATCGTTCGCTGAGTTTATAGCGGATCCTAGGTAGACAAAGTCTCTGACCACTTCAAAATTATATCTGTCTATAGTGACGTTCTGACCGAGTGGTCGGTGTTGGGTGTCCTTTCTTGTTAACAGCATATATTTCATTTTGCTTTCATTCACCGTTAAACCCATCTTCTGGGCTTCATTCTCAAAACTCAAATAAGCACCACTGACATCACGCTTTGTTCGTCCGATTATGTCAATATTGTCAGCGTAAGCGAGTAATTGCACGGACTTTTTAAAGATTATGCCTCTAGTGTTGACGAGAGAGTGTTGCACTATTCTTTCAAGAACGATGTTGAAGAAGTCGCATGACAGCGAGTGCCTAAGACCTATTTTGACATCAAAGGTGTCGGTGAGGTCTTTGCCGACCTTGATGGAGCAGCGTGCATTCTCCATCGTCATCCTGCACAACCGGACGAGTTTGGCAGGGATGCTAAAACTAGACATTGCTCAATATAGCTCGTCTCTATAGATGCTGTCATACGCGGCCTTGGAATCGATGAAAAGGGGGTGGGTATCGATTTGAAACTCCTGGGTTTTCTCCAAGATCTGCCGTAGTGCGAATATTTGGTCGATGGTGGACTTCCCTGGCCTAAAGCCACACTGATATGGACCTATCAGGTTGTTGACGAATGGCTTCAGGCGTTCACAAAGTACGGCAGAGAAGATCTTGAAGGCGATATTAATAAGACTGATGCCTCTGTAGATGGTGCAGTCCAGAGGATCGCCTTTCTTGAGGGTCGGGCAAACAATGCTGAGGTTCCAATTCAATTCATCACCAGCCGCTTTGAATAGCTCAGCCGCAGGGATATCAGCTCCAGCAGCTTTATTGGACTTAAGTTTAGATATAGCTAACTTCACTTCGTCTATATGGGGTGGACGGAACTGTTGGCCTACGTCATCCAGGTTGAATGGTGCAATCTGCATGGTAGCGGAATTCGCTTCGTCATCGCCGTAATACAATTTGTAGAAATGATTTTTCCATATCCTCAGCACCGACTACGATTCCACAACGATGTTCCCCGGATCGTCCTTGCAGGTTTCGGTTCGGACCCTGTTACTTCAGGAGCTTCTTTTTACTTTTTGGTAGAACTTCCCAACTTTATTCTAATCTCTAATTCTTCGATCGCGCGCTTCTCATGCTTTCATTTTTCTTCTTAAAAGCTAGTGTTCCTCTCTATCTTCTGCTCGTAGAGCTCGCGAACAGCGCTGGTCCTTCTATGCAGCGCAGCTTTGTATGCCTGTTGTTTGGCTGCATGCACTTGCCGGCATTCTTCGTCGAACCAGGGGTTTTGCTGTGGTGGTCGTGCGAGGCCCAGCACGTCAGAGGCGGCATCTCTGATGGCTTCCTGGCAGTTTTTCCACTGGTTCTCAATATTTGCAGTTGGCGGTAAAGGACTATTTAAGAGGGCACAATAGACTCGATCGGAAAACGACCAGGCGATTTCTTGCGACTGTAGCCGTCCGACGTCGAACTTCCTCCCAATATTTCCCTATTTTGGCTTTGGTCTGGATGCCCGTAACATTACCTTGGCTACAACAAGGTAGTGGTCCGAGTCAACGTTGGCTCCTCGGAACGTTGGGACATCCTTGATACTGGAGGAGTGCCTTGCGTCGATCACAATGTGGTCAATGTGATTAGCGGTTGATTGACCAGGAATTCACCATGTCCCCTTATATATATCTAGATTCGGGAACTGCGTACTAGCTACCAGAACGTTTCGCCTCGCAGCAAAGTCGATTAACCTGAGTCCGTTATCGGAGGTGGTGTCGTGCAGGCTGTATCTTCCGATTGTGCCACCAAAGACGTCTTATCTCCCTAGTTTGGCATTAAAATCACCAAGACAATTTTAATGTCATAGCTAGGGCATTGCTCATATGTCTTGTCCAGGAGCTCGTAGAACTCGTCCTTGGTGTCGTCATCTTTCTCCTCTGAGGGGGTTTGCGCGCATATGAGGCTGATGTTGGCGAATTTAGCCTTGATGCGAATTGTCGTGAGGCGTTCGTTCACATAGTTGAAACTCAAGACTTCTTGCCTAAGTCTGCCTCTACTAACAAATCCACATCCAAAAAGATGCTGCCCTTGTGGTCGGTTACAGTCACCGTAGTAGATATCAGTCTTTCAGTTTTCTTTTGCCCAGCCGATCCCACCGCACTTCTTGGATGGCGGTGATGTCTGCTTTGTAGCAGTCTAGGGCCTCCGTTAAATGTTCGGCTTCATGTGGTCTATAGAGAGACAGAACATTCCACGTGCAGATCCGAAGTTCGTTGTCCTTATTTCGTTTACTAGGTTCGTCAACAGTAAATCCGTCCATATCCGAGGCTTGTTGTTGCTTCGCAACCAAATAGCTTTACGTGGCCGGGAAGTCACCCCGACGGCACGACCCCCAAGCTGGAGGACCAGACCCTTACAGTTTAACTCCAAGGGCGGGAAGCCGGATTATAGGCCTGAGCTCCGAATATGTCGTAGTAGCCCGTGTAAGGTGTTCACTAAGTAGTTCAGCCTTAGTGGAACTGTAGACGCCACCGTTGACTCCATCTTGAGAATTCTTCCGCTGCCGCCTGGATAAAGGAGTAGTGCCTTAGTAGGAACACTCCTCCCCCTCTCTCGTTTGCTGCCGCCAAAAACCGTCCACAGGGATTGGAGCCCCATCTTCAGTTAGAGGTACGAGGCACCTGATGTTCACCACTTGGAGGTGAGTGTAGAAGTTGATAGAAAGAGGTTTGCATTGAAAAAAAGCTTGTGTACGCTTGTGTTTTCTTGAATGCACCGTGTCTACCCTTTGAACATTGTCGGGTTCATTTAAATTTAATAAAATTGGGCATTAAAAACAAATTTTAGTCAAGTAACATTCATATTCCCCCTCTCCAGTACTTTGAAAGTGACTTAAAAAAAAACACCAAAGTAGGTGTTTCAATTAACTTTAGATATAATGTAGTAGATGTCGAAACTCTGCGTCGACACTTATCTTTCAATTTTAACATGTACATGTAAATTTATTCTCCGGTCATCATCGATTTATTCTCCGGTTTTCGATTTAAAGGCCAATGTACCCAACTCTTCTGGATTTAAACTGGTAAGTGGCAGCCCTTGCCTTGCCTTTCTGACAGTGCTACCAACTTGACAACATTTCTTAAAAGTAAAGTTAGGGCATGAACTATTTTTTTTTATACTAAAGCTCAACCCATCAGTTCAAAATTACAGGTTTGTCTGATTAACATCCCCACTATTAGTCAATGAACTGGGTGAAAATGCATGTTCATACCACTCCAAATCGTTCATATAGTGCATCGATACCGCAGTGTCCTTTACAGAATGGAGACGGAACTGCAACTGCAGCTGTAGCTGGAATAGCTGTCATAATGTGGAATACATACGAATTCAATGAAGCGAACACAACACGACGCAGACAGAGCTGCAGACGCAGCTGGATAGGTTGGCCAAATTTTAACTTTTTCCGGCAGCTTTTTTGACGTTTTGAAAGTCCTAGCCATAAGGCCACCAAAAGTTGCATTACTATAAACTGTTTGATGGATTGAAGTCTTTTAAATCTCTTCAAGTATTTTAATTAGAGTTAAAATAAATGACTGCTTTTAATCTTTTTTACTTCAAGCACTCCTTGAAGTGTAATTATTGTTAATGCGAGATACCCTGGATCATGACGTGACATGACATTTATGTTTGGTAAAAAAGCGAATGTATATGGAGATCGCTGCTTGGTAGAGGAATTCCACCAAAAATTGTTGCCATTATTAAAGAGTCCTACAACAACGCAAGGTGTTTTGTTTTGCACTATGGGCAGCTATCCGACTCCTTCGTAGTGCAACAGGGTGTGAGACAAGGGGATATTCTATCGCCAATAATTCTCTTCCTGCTGGCGATGGATGACGTATTGACGGCCAGTGTTGGTACAGCTGGGAGACAGGACATTCAATGGAGACCTTTCGAAAGGCTCAGTCATTTAGACTGTGCCGATGACATATGTCTACTGGCAAATAACATCAGTGGGCTGAACGGGATGTGCCAAACACTGCAAATGAAGGGAGAGTCCAGTGGTCTAAGAATAAACAGCAAAAAGACAAAAATAATGCTCACAGGCCGCTCCACACAGCAGCGTATTTTTCTACAGGAGACGCCAGTTGAAGTAGTGGAACAGTTTAACTACCTTGGCATATTGTTTCTGCCAACGGTGGTACGGATCTGGACGATAAAAGTAGAACAAATAAAGCTCGTGCTGCCTTCGGTACTCTGTCCCCAATCTGGAAATCAAGTCAAATCTCCTTACGCACTAAGTTGAGATTCTTCGAATCCAATGTCAAATCCGTGCTGTTATATGCTTGTGAAACCTGGAAAAGTCACGTCTATCATTTCGAAGAAATTGCAGGCTTTTGTGAATCGCTGTCTTTGCAACATCATAAAGATTCGCTGGCCACAAATAATATCGAATGAGGAATTGTGGCGCAGGACAAGTCAAGAGCGGCTGGACGTCGACATAAGAAAGCGTAAATGGCGTTGGATTGGTCACACACTGAGGAAACCAAACGATGAAATTGCAAAGCAGTCTTTTGAATGGAATCCTCAGGGTGCACGGCGGGTTGGAAGACCAAGAACAACATGGAAATCAACTGTCTTAGCGGAAGCAGAATCCCAGAGAAAGACGTGGCCACAGCTAAAGTACCTTGCAGCAGACCGTGAAGGATGGAGACGTTTTGTTAACGCCCTATGCCCCAGCCGGGGTTACAGGACACGATGATGAAAAAAGGCGAATAAGTTATATTGAACCAATAAAAAAACATGTTTCTCTTATCATTGAGGTATCTTGTTAAAATTTTACACGACGAATAAACGACACAAATACGACTTCAATTCATATAAAAACGAGATATGAGACATAAAAGAAAAGTGCTTTATTTTTTCTTCGCTTAAGTTTAACGTTTGAGGCAAGTTAACCGGCGAATATTTTAATAGCAATATTGTAATAGCATAATATGTATATCACTGGTTTTAACATGCGTTAATAACTGGTTTAGCACATTTTTAATCCAAAAACTCAGATTTCGCTTTAACGGAAATAAAATATAACAATGGTTTTGACAATTGGTTTGAAACATTTATAATCCGCCAGGTGAAATGCATGGTTGAATATTATGAACAAAAGTTTAAACTTTCAAATAATGGGAACGAAATGTTTAAAAATTCACTTAAAATTAATTCACACCCGTAGTCAGTAAGTTAATAGGCAATATTCATGTTGTAATGATTTTTATATTTGAAATTTATGCATCTTATAAAAACGACCACCTTAGTTCACATAATTAGGAACCTTGGCTATAAATCTTGACATACATTTTTACAATTTGTTTTTTTTTTTTTTAAATTATGCTGTAAATTCAGTGCGATTAGTTTTTAGGCTTTTCTTCCTTTAATAACTATAGTTTTTAAGCCAGCGGTATAATTGTTGTTCAAAAGAAAAATATTAAAAAAAAAATACTCACTAAAGTGTATCCGGTGGACCGATTATGAGGACCTCCCATCGAAATATATCACAGTCATCAATTAAGCCAGCTGAGAATCCTTCTACAGGATTTTTGTTTAATTCTAAAAAGAAGAATAAATAAATCTTAACATTGATCTGAGATATACCTACGTAGGTAGACAGAGGCAAGTAGATGGGTAGGTAACTATATGTACCTACATCTTTGGTTGGTAAAATTCCCAAACAAAACAAAAACACGAAAATTAAAATGATTCACATAAAAGTCAAGCTGTCGTTATTCGTGCGTCGTTCTTCGCTTTTTCTCCTCGCCTTTAAAAGAAGAAGTCAACGACTTTAATCGATAGTAAGTTGAATGCAACCCTCTTATGATAAATACATGATTGTCTCGTACCAAAGGAAAGGCTGCATTTTTAATGAACGAAACCAAAGAAACAAGAAAATTTCTTAATTTTGGCCAATAGAAAAGGACCCAAACAAATAAAATATGAAGAAAAGACAAAAAGGATCTGTATGCGATCAAAACACCGCCCCCGTTGTCCCGGTTTACATTTTTTTGTTCTTAAAACTTAAAACAACCAAATCCAGAGACAAAAGCCTCACACAAAGAAATATCTTGTTCGACCTTTTTTCGTTTATTGTAGCATCTCGAAAGAGATTTATGGTGTTTTTCATTATCTTGAAATTTCGATTTGGAAATCGATTTTCCGAAAGGAAGAATTGCAGAGAAATTTTTGGTATAATTTCGCACGTTTTTTTTTAACCAAATGTGTATGAGGCACACAGGCCGAATTCGAAATGAATTTTAACCTCGAATTTGTGTTGGTTTCGTTGTCTGCGGCATTTTGGATTTTTTTTTTGTCTGATTTAAGATATCGTTTTCGATTTCCAAGGCTTCTCTGGGGTGTTTTCCGTTTTCGTGGTTACTTATTTTTGTATTGGCTCACGAGATTTAGATTATATATAAATTTTTGTTGAATTTATTATTAAAGAATTATCTTACCTCCTAGCTGCTTTTTAAGCAAGAGGGACGACTGCAATTCAGACATTTATTATTTATTACGGCCCGGAGAGGCTAGCTACTTGAGAATCGATTATGGGTGGATTTGATAGATTCTTATTTAAATTTGTTTAATTGATATTCTAGTTTTTCTTTGAATCTTTAAAACCAAATATGCACTTAATACTGAATTAATTTTTCTTTAAACACTTTTTAGTTTTTTTATTTAGATGTACGAGTATTTTTTCTTTTTTTAAATTAAGTTCCTCTCAGTAGTAGACACAAAAAAAACGAAAGAGCCAAACGTCGTCTGTTCGATGCTGAAGTTGATGGAAGAAATTTTTCTGGCGGTGGAGAGATATGATTTCTGATATGCTGGAGAGATTATAACACACGTACACACACGCATGCAAGCAGGTGATGGATGTGTTCAGTGAAAACTGTTTGGTACCGTGACAGAAAAGCGTTTTCTAGTTTTTGTTTTTGTTTTGTTGAGCACAACTACGTCATCGGTGCACAAAATGACCCTGTTTAGAAGGCATTTCTATTGTCCGACTTTTCCAGTACTATTTTTCCCAACATCGGGTGAAATGTTTATGCCGCATTTACACGATTGGAAAAATGGCACTATAATAACCTAATAACATTGTATATCCAATCTATAGTATTCTCATGAAACACGATTTTGTAGGTAGACATTTGGTCGATAGGTTCGCTGTGATCGCCTTACCGAGATCCCTTAACAAAAATTAGTATTACATTTGGACGCATAGATGGCCACGAGCTTTTTTTCTTCATGAGAATACTATAGAATTTATATACAATGCTAATAATATATTATGGCAGCTTTCCTGTTGTGTAAGACCGCGATTATACATTAAACAATCGTTCCAGTAAGATTTCTATGTCAGCACTTATGCCGGATTTACACGATTGGAAAACTGCCAGTGTAATGACAAAAGCAACAACAAAAGAATGGACAATTTCATTCTTTTTGTCATTATACTGGCAGCTTTCCATTCGTGTAAATCCGGCATTACATTGCCCGATTTTCCCAGATCGCATTTTTGTTTTTTGTGGCCGAGGAAATGGGAGGGAATAAAAATGAGAAGAAAGCCGGATTTACACGATTGGGAAACTGCCAGTATAATGACAAAAGCAACAACAAAAGAATGGACAAATTCATTCTTTTTGTCATTATAGTGTCAGCTTTCCAGTCTTGTAAATCCGGCATTACAACAACCAAAAGATCGTCATTGGAAAAATCGGGAAATGTAAATACATCAGACTATCCCTGTCTTCTTCGTACTTTGTTGCTTCCACCATTTTGATTTTTGCATCCGTCCACTTACGAAAGAGCGTTCGCGTTCGGTGAATGCTCTTCACGTCCGTCGCCTAAAGTTAACGAAGACTGGATAAACCAAAGCACCAAAGCGCAATTATAAGCCCTTTTTTTTAATGCATTTTTAGCCCTGTTTTTTAGTGCATTTTTATCTTCGCTTAGAAAAAAGTAGCATGTTAAATACAACAACAATACCGAATTATACCAGTTTGTTGTTGTAATTAACATGCTACTTTTTTCCAACCGAATATAAAAACGCACTAAAAAACAGGGCTATTGTCACTACATCCATAACTTAGGCCTGGCGCCCACTAGGAAACATTGCTCGCCCGAGCAACTTTTAGTTGCTCCCGATTCAAGTACATTTGGGTTTTATAGTTAGTTAGTTAGTGAGATTATCTACAAATAATATTAATATTTGTGTCCTTTTTCAGTGATCGTTTTCATTTCACTACGTTTTCATTGGAGTCGAAATGAGGTTATTTCGCAAATTACAAAAAAAGTGTTTTCATCTATCTTTTGCTAATTTCGTTTGACAACCCTGGCAACATATGAATTTTCTTTTGCCGTTTTCCTTTGGAGGTGGCAAAGTACTTATAGGCGTTTTCCCTTGGAGGTGGCGAAGTACTTGCAAGTACTTTGCCAGCTTTTTTCAATGGAACACATCAAACTGCTTTCCCATGTAAAGCCTAGTACGCTGCTGATGCGAAACGAAATTTTTAGTTGGTCTCCAACAAGACAACGAAATGCTTACGAAAACGAAGCGGAAAAATATTCATTGACAGTTGCACGAATTCAAAAAATTAAAACAAATGCAAATGCAAAAAAATCACAAGCAGCCATGCTGTAATGAAAGAAACAACAAAAATAAACACGAAAAAACACAAATGTCATTTTTTCGTACACAATAAATGGTCTGGGTAATTAATTGTGTGCGAAAAAAGAGTGTAGACTTCTCCAAATAATCTGCTACAATTTTCAATTTCGCTCATCGAACAGCGTACTGCAGAACGAAAAGTAGAACTAAATTTTTAGTTTATGATTTCGTTGTGTCATTTTTGTATGGGATTTTTCGTTTCGCATCAGCAGCGCACTAGGCTTTAAATGTATCTACTCGCGCATGAGAGCAGGTGCAGTTGGTAGTACTAGATTAGGGTTTTCATCTACTCGTAAGTACTTCGCCACCTCCAAAGGAAAACGGCTTATGAGTAGATGAAAACTCTACTAATCTAGTACTACCAACTGCACATGCTCTCATGTGCGAGTAGATACATTTTGCATGAGAAAGCAGTTTGATGTGTTCCATTGAAAAAAGCTAGCAAAGTACTTGCAAGTAATTTGCCACCTCGAAAGGAAAACGGCTTTGGACAATTTGACTTCTAGTTTAAATTAATAGGCGTGTTCCGGAAAATGAGATCTCAAAGGACTCAGTGTCAAAAACTGAGCAAGCGAATCCAATATTTCCAGTGTTTCCTCAGTAATTTGACAGCAATATTTTTGAGGAATCCTATTCACGAAATTGAGATTGCTGAGGGCTCTGATATCTCATTTTTCTGAACACGCCTAATAAATCAGACATGCAAATTAGAAAATTTAAAATTTTAAAATTGCAGAAGGAAACACAGAAATCCTGGACGAAAAGCATGTTAACACGTTTGTTATAATTTAAAATAGCTGACTATACTTGTGAAATAATTTGCAGCCCAAAAAAAAATGTCGACAAAATCAAAATCCATGAAAAACTCTGTGGGAACGGGAAGAGGTCAACAATTTTAGATATGCTGGTGCTGAGCAATTGAGCATCTGTGTCGAAACACGAGACTCATAAAGTAAGACACCTGGGAAAAGGTGAAACCCACCAGTGATGCTGTTCCAAATTTTAAGTCAAGAATTCCCCGATTTTGTTAAAATACTTTCAGCAGTATTAATAAAAAACTGGTAACCGCTCCCTAACACACGTGTTAAGTGGCACACGGATAGACAACTTGTCCGTTTGATAACTTTTCTTATTAAAAAAGATATGATATCTTTCCAGTATTTATCACTTCACCAAATTCACCACTTCATCAAATTATGGTGATTTTCTAATACATGTGTCACATGCATGCACTGCCTTACGAAGTGTATAATGGTAGTAGTAAACGGTGCTATCATACGCGTGCGTGTATATGTTAAGAAGTTATCCGTTCATTATACCCCAGCAAACATTTATGTGAACGTTCAGTCAACATTCAGTGAAAATGAAGGATTCGAAAAACATTCACTTCAGTGAATAAAATCTGAATATACTCAAAAAGCCTATCACTTTTACGTCATACAGTGGTAAGGGGACTTGTACAGAAATTTTTCAGGATAAAAAATGATCGAAATTCTATTTCCTTCATCATCATCATCATCGTGTCCTGTAACCCCGGCTGGGGCATAGGGCGTCAACAAAACGTCTCCATCCTTCACGGTCTGCTGCAAGGCACTTTAACTGTGGCCACGTCCTTCTCTGGGACTCTGCTTCCGCTAAGACAGTTGATTTCCATGTTGTTCTTGGTTTTCCAACCCGCCGTGCACCCTGAGGATTCCATTCAAAGGACTGCTTTGCAATTTCATCGTTTGGTTTCCTCAGTGTGTGACCAATCCAACGCCATTTACGCTTTCTTATGTCGACGTCCAGCCGCTCTTGACTTGTCCTGCGCCACAATTCCTCATTCGATATTATTTGTGGCCAGTGAATCTTTAGGATGTTGCAAAGACAGCGATTCACAAAAGCCTGCAATTTCTTCGAAATGATAGACGTGACTTCTCCAGGTTTCACAAGCATATAACAGCACGGATTAGACATTGGATTCGAAGAATCTCAACTTAGTGCGTAAGGAGATTTGACTTGATTTCCAGATTGGGGACAGAGTACCGAAGGCAGCACGAGCTTTATTTGTTCTACTTTTATCGTCCAGATCCGTACCACCGTTGGCAGAAACAATATGCCAAGGTAGTTAAACTGTTCCACTACTTCAACTGGCGTCTCCTGTAGAAAAATACGCTGCTGTGTGGAGCGGCCTGTGAGCATTATTTTTGTCTTTTTGCTGTTTATTCTTAGACCACTGGACTCTCCCTTCACTTGCAGCGTTTGGCACATCCCGTTCAGCCCACTGATGTTATTTGCCAGTAGACATATGTCATCGGCATAGTCTAAATGACTGAGCCTTTCGAACGGTCTCCATTGAATGCCCTGTCGCTCAGCTGTACCAACACTGGCCGTCAATACGTCGTCCATCGCCAGCAGGAAGAGAATTGGTGATAAAACATCCCCTTGTCTCACACCCTGTTGCACTACGAAGGAGTCGGATAGCTGCCCATTGTGCAAAACAAAACACCTTGCGTTGTTGTAGGACTCTTTAATAATGGCAACAATTTTTGGTGGAATTCCTCTACCAAGCAACGATCTCCATATACATTCTCGGTTAACTCGATCAAAGGCCTTCTCAAAATCCACGAACATGAGGTAAAGCGGTGATTGAAATTCCATCGACTGCTCGAGGACGATACGCAGGGTGTTGATATGGTCGACACACGATCGACCACTGCGGAAGCCAGCTTGATGCCTCTTGAGTGTAGACTCGATTCTAACCTTTATTCGCTCGAGAATGATGGTTGCCATTAGTTTTGGGAAAACGGACAAAACGGTGATACCACGCCAATTGTTGCAATTCTTTAAGTCACTTTTCTTTGGCAACTTAACAATCACACCATCCTTCCAATCCTTGGGATAGCATTCGTTTTCCCAAATGCTTTTTATCAACGGATGTAAAATACTAGCCGCTGTTACGGGATCGGCTTTCAGGAATTCAGCTGGTATTCCGTCCAGTCCAGCTGCCTTGTTGTTTTTGAGGAGATTTATTGATGTCTGGATTTCCGATTCTGACGGGGGTTCGATGTCAATACCCCTATAGGACCTGCGCATCTTGTTTAGTTGGAGCACTTCAACACTCTGCTCAACTGAATCCTCATTTAGCAGGGCACAAAAATGGTCCTTCCATCTACGAAGCTGATCCTCAATTGATACCAAAAGTGTGCCATCCACATCCATTACAGGATGATTCGTGTTGCTTTTTTTCCCGATCACATCTTTGGCTATTTGGTACAATTCCCGGATTTCCCCTCTTCTGGCAGCGCTTTCCGCATTATCTGCGAGCCCATCTAACCTCACCCTCTTGTCACGTCTCACACAACGATAGACCATCTTATGTGCAATGCGGTACTCTCTTCGCAAGTCAGCCTTTCGTTGAATATCTGCTTCGGCATTTATTTGGATTTTCAACGATTTGCGAAGTTCGATCTTATCCCAGGTGTCTTGGGATATCCAAGAGTCTCTACGTCTCGTTCGCTTGGGTACAGTTTCGGATCCAGCCTCCATAAAAACACTTTTAATTACACCCCACATCTCATCAATTGTTAAATGCTGGATTCCATTTAATGACGAGGCTCTGTCGTTAAGGGTGGTGACATAGTTTCGACATTATGTTGGGGTCATTTAAAGCATTAGTAATGAATTTTGAGCTCCTTGCTGCATCCTGCGCTGGTTTTTGTACGGCAGCGGTTCGTAATTTGAGACTCATCAGAACCAAATGGTGGTCGCTTCCCACATCAGCATTTCTTATACTCCGGACATCACACATAGACTTTTCCTCCATCGCTGCTGAATCATGATATGATCAATTTGGTTTTCGGTTTGACCATCTGGATGCACCCAGGTAATTTTGTTGCACGTCTTATGCTTAAATACAGTCCCACCTATCACAAGACGATTCGCGTTACAAAAGTCGACAAGCAAAGTCACCATTTTCATTCCGTGACCCCAAGCCATTTCTTCCCATCACGCGTTCCAGTCCGTAATTGTCTGAACCGACTTGGGCATTAAGGTCTCCCATAACGACTATGATGTCAGCTCTCGGAACACTACTGTAAACCGAGTTAAGATGAGTGTAGAACGCGGTTTTGTCTTCCTCGGTCGCTTCATTTGTGGGGGCGTAGCACTGAATAATTGTGACGTTACGAATTTTTGAACGAAACCTTGCTGTCATTAATCTCGCAGAAATGGGTTCCCAGGAGATCAAACTACGCCTCGCTTCTTCGTTCAACATAATTCCGACACTATGCAGTCTTTGGCCACCCTCTCTTTCATCTTCCCCGGAATACAGCATTCTCGTCTGTCCAGTGTCTGATCTGTATTCAGCTCTTCCTCTCCACTTAGTTTCGCTTATGCCCAGGATACTGATCTTTAGGCGAAGCATTTCACGCTCAACCTGCTCGTATCTACCATCGCTGTACAAGGATCGAACGTTCCATGCTCCGATTTTCGTACGTATGCGGTAGCCAAAAGTAACATTTGCGCTTCTTGAAAGACTTCTTCTATTTGTCAACGATTCATTTATTATTATGGCGTCTTGATTGACGCTCGTACATGAAGGATGCCGCACCCCCAAATCCGATGTGCGGTTTACTGCAGCCGAAGCTACAGAAGGATTTTCTATAAAAAGATTACCTCTTGGGGACTCATTTCCATTTGTTGTCATAGTTCATGTATTTGCATATATATATCCTTCCACCATGGTGTTTTCCGAGATATGATTAATAACATACATAAGCTCAGATTTGACAGGCACACCCGCCTTTTGTATGGTCAAACACATAACTGTTCGAGGCCGCCCACTATGGGAAAACAGACGCCTTTTGTAGCCGCCTCGTTCATCGTCTGGGCAATATGCAGTAAGGCTTAATTTCAAAGATTCACCAAATCGCCTAGGATCTTCAAATGAAGTCGCAAAAAGAATGTTCTTCAACCTAGAAGCTAGCCTCAATCTTAATCACGAAACAAAAAATAAACTCATGTATCATATCAGAATATAAGCAACTACTTAATCATCTGCGGTTAGCGCCTGCTGATATACTTAAAAAAAAATCATTATTTTTTTCCACACCACTGTGTTTTGAAGCCAGAGAGTACTACCACAAAGCTTCGTGTAGCCTTCAATGGTGCCTTTAAAACGACTGGCGGTACTTCATTGAATGTGACATCCTGATGAATGAACCAACTATTCAAAAAGACTTATTCAGCACACTTTAAAATCTTCGTATTCATAACATAAATAGGCAGTCACTGCTGACATTGCAAAAATGTATGGTTGCGTACAGATTCAGTCACCAGATGATCACTTCCAATGTATTCTCTGGGGTGAAAAGGATGCCGGAAACTCGTTATTTACAATCTCACCACCGTAACCTACAAAGCCTGCCTCCTTTCTTTCATTCGAAGTCTTCATCAGCTTGCTTATAATGAGCAGCAAAGCTATCCACTTGGGTCTAAAGAAAAGTTACAACCAAATTTTAAGTTGATGATTTATCAACAGGGGCAGATACCTTAGAAGATCTAATTAAAATAAAAACAGAAGTTTCTGCAATTCTTTCAAAGGGTGGTTTCCACCTTAAGAAAATGGTTCTCAAAATCTGAAGAGCTTTTATCGGAAATTCCTTTGACAGAAAGAGAAGAGTTTCTTCAATTAATTGATGTAGGCGTTACAAAATCTTTAGGGCTTATATGGAATCTCGAAAGCTGACGAGTTCTGATACTCTAGTAATCGTCCAGATTTGTTTAAACGAATAGCTAAATGAACAATATTGTCATCGATTGCTCAACTATACGACCCCCTTGGAATCATAGGGCCGGTAATCTTGCAGGCAAAAATATTCATCCAGTGTATTTGGAAAGAAAATCTTGACTGGGATGAAACACCCTTCCCCTTAACCTTCACACGCAGTGGAAACTATTTTGCCATGAGATTTCATTTATTAAAAATATAAAAATACCACGATATGTTTTATCGCCTGATGCAAACCTTGGCTTTGCTGATATGACAGCATTCATGCATATGAGGCTATTGCATATATGTCAGAAACTTCTACAACAGTGGTAATAAGATATCTCTGTTCCAAATCTCGGGTAGCGCTCATAAGCACCGTTTCGATTCCAAGGCTTGAATTTGCGGAAGCATTATTACTGATACTGAACTTATAGATCGTGTTATAGCAACGATGTCAATTGATTTCAAAGACATTTTTTGCTGGACCAATTCCACCATTGTAGTGGCGCGGATATCAGGAACGGCATTTACTTGGAATACCTTTGTTGCCAATCGTGTTGCCAAAATTAAAAACCTGTCAAATATGACTGAAGACATATTCGGACGAATCAGAACCCTGCAGATGTTCTTTCACGTGGCATTTCACCGTCAGCTCTTATGAATTTTGACCTTTGGTTTTATGGGCATTGTTTCCTTTAAGATGGCCTGTGTTAGAAAGGTATTCAAATGAAAATGTACCTGAACGTAAAAACTTGTTTATCAACTATCAAAAATCTAACCGATATAGTTGAAGAAGGCATTTATCTTAATGGCTTTATAAAGGATTCTTCGAACCTTCGCTTATATTGAGCGATTTATTGAAAATTCAACTTTAGAAAAACCATACTGAAACAATTTGCCACTTTCTACATTTGATTTAGAGTCTGGTTTATATCCATTCTTGGACGAAAGATGCCAAGTTCGCATTGGTGGAAGGTTATCAAAATTTTTTCTCTCTTATGATGCTAAGCATCAAATAATTCTTCCAAAAGATCATAGTTTTACGCAAACCTTTATTGATTATTATTACATCGACAATCACCATGCAGGTTGCCAAGTTGTATCCTGTCTCATCGGAGAACGTTTTTGGCCTTTGGGAGGAAGACAAACAAAACACAATTCGCAAAGTCATCAACGCTGTTTCAAAGCGCGCCCAGTCGGTAGTTTGTCAACAAATCATGGGAGATCTAACTTACCAAAGAATTCAACCAACAAGACCATTTCTTCAAAGCGGTATCGACTTTTGTCGCCCATTCTATACCAAATCAGTAATTCGAGGAAGAGGACCTACAAAATCATATATGTTGTGTGTTTGTGTGCAGGGTCATAAAAGCAGTACATTTGGAGCTAGCTGCTGATTTTTCAACTCCAGCATTTCTTTCAACTTTAAGAAGATTTATATCAAGGAGGGGAAAACCTCGTATGGTATTTTCATTTTTTGATTCAAATTTTTTAATTCAAAATTGCAAGAATTAAAAAATTATATTATATCCAAAAGCGAGACTTCGATCCAGAATGCTTAGATAAGGGAATCGACTGGAAGTTTATTCCTCCTCGGTCTGCTTACTGTGGTGGCCTAGGGAAGCTGCTGTAAAGATAGCCAAGTATCATTTACGTCACATAGAAGGTTATGCTTCCTTAAATTTTGATGACCTTCATACCCTTTTATGCCAAATTGAGGCAATTATTAACTCTCGTCCTTTGAAGTCCCATTTCAGATGATCCTGCTGATTTAAATGCCGTTACTCCAGGTCATTTTCTTTTTGACTACAATACCAGAACCAGATTTTACTTACGAAAAACCTGGCAGACTTGCATCCTGCAACTACATCAGTCAATGCTAAAACATTTCTGTAACAGATGGAGCAGAGAGTATTTGCATACACTTCAAGAGAGACATAATAAGTGGAGCGCACCTACCAAGAACGTCTCTTTAGGAACATTGATTATAATCAAGGACGACAATTTAACGCCTTTAAAGTGGCCAATTACTAGGATTTTAGAAGTCTTCACAGGTGCCGATGGGCTTGTTCGAGTCGTAAACTTGAAAACTCAAGATGGAATTGTCAAACGAACCATTTATAAAATATGTATTGTAATAACTCTCCATATCTGAACTATAACGACTCCGAAATGCAAACAAATTGACACAATAAAGCTTACGGTCGCAGTGCAAACATACCCTTAGTAGCTATAATTATAGTAACTCTCAAACGAAGGAAGCGCCATCTGCCGGATTATAGCAGATTTACCAGCTGTCAAATAAAAGCTTTTGGAGGGGAAATTATTTGGAAATTTCCCCTACGGAAAGCTCTGTAAGCAGAGACCAGAACGTTCTCCTTATTTCCAGAGTTTGGAAAACAAGTATAAAAGGCACATGTTTGAACGGCAGCACACAGTTTGTTTTTAATCGTGAATGAATAAAGTTGGTTGTAATAAAAGTAAAAAGTAAAGTTTGGGAATTAATTCAGTGGTGAATAATAAATCGTTTTGTTTGTACTAAGAAAAGTAAAGTGTTTTATTTTGCGAAATAAATAAGTGGACGTTTTGAATAAAGTAAATAAGTTTTATTAACGAACCTGAGAAAATATTACATTGGTGTTAGAAGTGGAATAAAACTTATTTTATCTGTGCACTCAGTTAATTAATTGTGTGGAAAGAAAAAAAAACAAAAAAAAAGAGACAATGGGTAAATCTTCGAATGATTTAAATTTAGTGGAACTTAAGGCAGAACTGAATAAGCGAGATCTTCCTACTGCTGCAACAAAGAATGATCTTATAATTCGTCTGCAAGAAGATTTAAGAAGGTGTGGAAAAAACCCGGACACGTTTATATTCGACATTGAAATGGAAGAACAGCAAGAGCAAGTAAGTACATCGGGTATGACCAATATGCTGTCTCAGCACTTGCCAAATTTGATAGTCAGGAAAAGAATCTTCTCGAACGTTTCGAACAACAAAGTCAAGAGCAGAAGAATCTTCTAGAACAACAAAGCCAAGAACAAAGAAATCTTCTAGAACAACAAAGCCAAGAACAAAAGAATCTTCTAGAAAAACAAGAAAGGAATCTTCTTCAACAATTCCAAGAACAGACAAATCTGCTCGAAAGTAAGTTGGATGCTTTTGACAACAGAATTATTACTCTTGACGAGCGTGTCGATAAGCAATTTTCGACTGTAGATAAACAATTATCGACAATAGAGGCAAAGTTCGAAGATAAAATTGAATCCATTACAAAGGAATTAGATAAAGTAAAGAAAATGAAGGTTCGAGAAAGTTCTGGCGACTGTCCAAAGAAAAAAGAGATGCATCCACCAACCTTCGATGGGCAAACTTCTTGGTCAATCTACAAGAAGCAGTTTGAGGCAGTCGCAGCAACAAATGGCTGGGATGAGGAAGACAAATGCATAGCTCGATGCTGGAATTGTAACAAGACCGGACATCTTCAACGCCAGTGCAGATTGCCACCTAGAAGACCTGCATGTCAACATTGCGGAAGCAGAAACAGCAACAACAACAGTAAGTACTCCAACTCAGCCTGTTTTTCACCCGGGAAACGGATAAGCACCCACTCAGAAGGGCAGAAGATGTTTTCTGGTATAGATGACCCTAGAATCACCACCGTCCAGGTCTCGCAGACTAAACGAAATAACAAAAGTCTGACTGTGGAGGCAACATTAAACGATAAGAAACAAGTGGATACGATTGACACTGGTGCCACTGCCTCCATTGTTTGAAGAGACTTGGTGAGGATAACATGGCTGCATAACACCAACGCCTACCGTCTGAAAACTGCAACAGGAGAGGCAGCCAGAGTGTACGGGGAGGTTCGTCTGACGATCCGTTCGGCAGAACTGGAGCTCTCACATCTGTTTCTGGTAGCAGATATATGTGATGAGTGCATTATTGGAATCGACTTTATGAAAGAGCATGGAGTAATCCTCGATATCGGGAAGCAAGTTCTCAAGTACCGAAATGTGGAGATTCCTATGATTTATGGCAATGAAAATTCATCAACTCTGAGAACTGTCATAAAGGAAGATATTTGCCTGCCACCTTCCTTAGAAGTGTTCGTTTGGATAAAAATAAAGGGAGATTTGTGTAGCCATCGATACCTAATGGTGGAGCCAGACTCTGAACAGTCTTCTCAAAACATCATCCTAGGGAAGACCCTTGTGGCGCCAAAGAACAACATGGTGCCCGTACGGATACTCAACATCAAACCGTACGAAGTCAAGCTTAGAAGAGGAGAAGTTGTTGGGAAATGTGAATCCGTATCCGCAATAGCTAAAATCACAGAAGTTGATACACAAGAATATGTGGACCCCAGGAAAGTGAACAATATGAAGTCAGACATTCTCAAGTCTTCAAAATTAAGTGAATATCAGCTAAGTGTTGCTGGAAGCCTCCTTCATGAGTACGCTGATATACTTTCTTCACCCAATGGGCAGTATGGTCGAACACAACTGGTGCAGTATCGAATCGACACAGGAGACGCAAGACCTGTTCGACAACCAGCAAGACGTCTCCCATAAGCCAAACAAGCCGAAGTTGAAGAGATCATATCGACCATGTAGAAAGATGGACTAATTGAAAGCTCTAAAAGTCCTTGGGCATCCCCAGTTGTTCTTGTCAAAAAGAAGGACGAAAGTACTCGATTTTGTGTGGACTATCGGAGGCTGAACGATGTGACAAAGAAAGACAGCTAGTCTCTTCCCAGAATCAGCGATACTCTGGATGCGATGGAAGGAGCTGAATGGTTTTCAACATTGGACTTGAAGAGTGGCTACTGGCAGGTAGAAATCCATCCAGAAGATCGAGAAAAGACGGTTTTCTCCACAGGAAATGGTATGTGGCAATTTAAAGTGATGCCTTTCGGACTATGCACTGCTCCGGCAACATTTGAGCGTTTGATGGAGTGCGTTTTACAAGGACTTACTTGGAAATCTTGCCTAGTCTATTTGGACGATGTCATCGGTTATGGTAAGACATTTGATGAGCATTGTGGAAACCTTAAGGCCGTGTTCCAGAGGCTTCGAGAAGCAAACTTGAAATTGAATCCAGACAAGTGCGAATTTTTCAAGTCTGAGGTAAAATACTTGGGACATATCATCTCTTCCCAAGGAGTGAAGACTGATCCTGAAAAAGTTGACACTGTAAAGAATTGGCCGACACCACAGGATAAACATCAACTCCGGAGCTTTCTTGGTCTAGCCACGTACTATCGACGATTTGTGTAGGATTTTGCTGGGATCGCGAAAAGTTTGCACCAGCTTACAGGGAAAAGCAAACCGTTCCAATGGTCAAGCGAGTGCGAGAAAAGCTTCCAGGAACTTAAGCAGCACCTATGCAATACACCAGTTTTGGCATATCCGACACCAGGGAAAAATTTCATCATCGGAGCTAACGCAAGTAACATGGGAATTGGAGCCGTACTATCACAAGTCCACGAAGGAGAAGAGAAGGTCGTTGCCTATTACAGCAAGGTGCTCTCAAAGCCAAAAAGAAATTACTGTGTGACCAGAAGAGAACTTCTAGCTTTAGTATCGGCAACAAAACACTTTCATAAGTACATCTATGGACAGAAGTTCCTTCTTCGAACAGATCATGGCGCACTTAATTGGCTGTTGAACTTCAAAAATCCAGAAGGTCAAGTGGCAAGATGGATTGAGAGATTGCAGACATACGACTTCCAGATCCAACATCGAAGAGGAAGGTTGCACTCAAATGCAGATGCTTTATCTCGGAGACCATGCAAACCGGACTGCAAGCACTGCACACGTCAAGAAGAGAAGGAGGTTGCTTCCATCCAGCGACTAAGAGCCGATCCTGTTTACGGTTGGAGTAATGAAGAAATAAGAGCTGCCCAACAAGAAGACTCGGATATTGAACCCATTCTTGCATGGAAGGAACACCAAGAAAAACCAGAATGGGCTGACATCTCCGACAGAAGTCCAACTCTTAAAGCATATTGGGCATAATGGGACTCACTTCATGTACAAGAAGGAGTACTAAGACGAAAGTGGGAATCCACAGACGGCAAATCTTATGTGATGCAGCTAGTCGTACCTCGTTCCAAGGTTAATGATGTTTTTCAAGAGATGCATGAGGGAGCTTCCGGAGGACATTTGGGGGTGAATAAGACACTGGAAAAGGTAAGGCAGCGATTTTACTGGCTACATGCAAGAGAAGATGTCGAAAAATGGTGCCGAAAATGTGATACTTGTGCTGCAAGCAAGGGACCAGGCAGAAAAGTCCAGAGTAGAATGCAGCAGTATAATGTGGGCACGCCTTTTGAGAGGATTGCAATAGACGTTGCAGGCCCTTTTCCAGAAACCGAAAACGGAAACCGATACATTCTGGTAGTAATGGACTACTTCAGCAAGTGGCCTGAGGCATTTGCCATCCCAAACCAGGAAACCAAAACAGTCGCGGATCAGATTGTTTTCAACTGGGTAAGCAGGTTTGGTGTACTTATGGAACTCCATTCAGATCAAGGGAGGAACTTCGAGTCCAAAATTTTTCAGGAAGTTTGTACACTCCTTGACATTAAAAAGACGAGGACAACACCGCTTCACCCACAATCTGATGGGATGGTAGAACGAATCAACCGGACCCTTAAAGAACACCTTTCCAAAGTTGTAAGCGACAACCAACGAGACTGGGATCGGCATATTCCATTATTCTTGATGGCCTATCGAAGTGCGGTACATAGCTCAACAGGACATACACCATCAGAAATCCTGCTCGGGAGCACAATACGACTACCAAGCGAAATCAAATTTTGATGTTATACAAGTGAGCCACAAGGAATAGACGACTACGTGGACAACCTCAAAGAAAAACTAGTTGACATTCACGAAAGGACGAGGGCAAATATAAAGCTATCGGGTGATCGGATGAAAACAAGATACGACGCAAAAGCCATAACGACAGGTTTCCAAGTGGGAGACCTTGTGTGGTTTTATAATCCCCACCGTCGGAAGGGACTCTCACCGAAGCTTCAACAAAATTGGGAAGGCCCTTATACTGTTGTAACACGAATAAACAATGTCGTCTACCGCATTCAGAGAGGATTAAGAGGCAAACTAAAAGTAGTTCACAGCGACCGTTTACATCATTATAATGGTGATGGAAGTGATGAATTTGCTCGGGAAGATCAATCCTAAGAGGGGGGCAGTGTAATAACTCTCCATATCTGAACTATTACGACTCCGAAATGCAAACAAATGGACACAATAAAGCTTACGGTCGCAGTGCAAACATACCCTTATTAGCTATAATTATAGTAACTCTCAACCGAAGGAAGCGCCATCTGCCTGATTGTAGCAGATTTACCAGCTGTCAAATAAAAGCTTTTGGAAGGGAAATTATTGGGAAATTTCCCCTACGGAAAGCTTTGGAAGCAGAGACCAGAACGTTCTCCTTATTTCCAGAGTTTGGAAAACAAGTATAAAAGGCATTGACTTTTTATATATGGACTGCCAGCTGCCAATTTAAAATGGTTCATCTTCAACAACTACGCGCCACCAGCGCTAGTTGGAGCAAAACAGAAAAATGGTGTAACTTTCGACAATTAGTTTGACTGTTGTTTTGTTATTTATTTGTCTTATTATTTAGAGAATAAAAACAAAAACAAATTTTAAAAATCCTTTCTTTTTCAAATTAATCATTTTTAATTTTGCGCGTTTTCAATTACGTTTTCCATTTTCCTTTCCACTTCAAATAATTTTGTTCCACGTATTTTTTAAAAATTGCTCGGGAAAATTGTAAAAATAATTTATTTTTAATATTTTATGAAAAACTTATACGTAAATGGTACTAAACGACGCACGCTGGCCTAACTGCGGGACAAACATCCACTGGACCAATTTCATTGCGAGTACTTGAACGCAAATTGGTTTATCATCGTAGCCACATCTAGTTCGCAATGATCTGAAAGAAATCTTCAGCGAAGTCTACAAAGAAAATCAAATGAAATAAAATACAAACTAAAACCATAATGGCAAGACCATTTTTAGCTTGAAGGCGGAAAATTTTTTCATTATCTATCCAAAGTACCTACCAACAGGAACTTTAATTCTTAGGAATTGTGTTTACAACTTAAATGCGATCAATGAAAATCTGGACGAGGCTACGGTACAGAAAAAAACTTATCAGGCATGACAATACCTTTGGGGAATTTGTCGGTTACTACCACCGAAAATATGCCTACCAGAAATGCAGCATATAAAAATCCAAAAACCGAAGCTTTGATGAGCTGCGATTGGGGAAAAAGCAGCGCCAGCTGCAAAAAGCTATATTAACCCTTACCTTTATTAGTATTAAACTCTGCTAGGAGCAGACTGAAGTCTAGAAAGCCTGTGTTGATGGCAAGAATATATGTATATGTTTACAGGATCCACGGGAACTGGCAAAAGTTTACTTCTCGCGAAAATGTTTGGTCGTGGCAGCCGTAACGTGTCATGTACTCAAGAATGAGCGACCATTTGGTGGAATTCAATTGACTCACTGCGGCGATTACCTTCAAATAAACCACTGATTATCAAACGCGAAGACTACAGCAATCCTCAATTAAATGCTCGTCGTTTTTGTTTCCAATTATTATTTTGTATTAATTATTATTTATTATATTATTTCTTTTATTATTATTATAAAATTACTATGAGGTTTAAATAATAGAATAAAGTTATAAATTTAAAAAAAGACAAAACTAAATCGAATGTAATTTTTGTTCTTCTTGAAAAAAGCTTTTGCGACTTGAGTTAGTTAAGATTATATTGCGAGTCAACCAATTCACAATCACATCTTTTCAAACAGTCCGGACATTCTTGTTCACTGTCTTGTCAGTCGAGCCAGGACATGGGTACCCATTCTGCTGTTTTGTGAACTCGATTGATGCCGTTCTCCAGTGCTGCTATTGTCTCGCCAACAGAGAATATCAAATATATATGTAAATATACACTATACACTCAAAAGGTCACAGATTCCGTGATATGTGATCCGAGGAGCTTATCTAGGGAGGAGTGAAAACCAATTTCGGCGAAAACGATTATCCTCGAAGTTGCATTCATATTTTTTTTTCGATGCACTGTTTCTCGCAAAGGCCCCAGTTGTGGACTGCAAGACCTTGATTTTTTAAATAGCCTTTAATGAAGCTTTTCAACGCCTATACTTCTTTTTTTGCTATCGATCACACCCAAAATCTGCTGTGGGCTCTCGGTCTAAGAGGTGAGAACAAATTTGCAATTTTGTAAATGAAATTAAAAAACAAATCACAAACGTCAGAATGTAGATTTGAATTAAGACAGATTACTTTGTTTTTTTTATAATAGATGGCCTTAGTATCCATGGCAAAAAAAGCTTGTTTAGGCCCAGTGGCAAGAGATGGCATTGGTAATAATTACTATTTTTTGCCACTTTGCTCCAACAAGCAGTTATGTCGCTAAAAAGAATTGAACTCTTTTTAATACAGCTTTTGTATGGAAATGAAACTCGACTAGCAGTCCATATATAATAGGTCAATGGAAAAAACTATCAAAATACTAGTCATTTATCACTTATTTTAATTTAATTTTTTCAAATAGAATATTGTTGATTTGTTTTGATTAATTTCTTGTATTTCAAATTGGACATTTGAATCAAAAATTATTCGACATTCAATTTATGTCGTTTTCGATTTGATTGTCTGACTGTTCTACTCCTTTTTGATTCAATAGAATATGAAAACATCATGTTGTCAAATTTACACACACCCTACTGAAACACGCCATATTATAATATGGCTTCTTCAAGCATTCGTCAATTTTGACAAGTAGTGCGACGAAAAACTGTATGTGTTTGTGTGTGTTTCAAATCTACTCCTTCAAATCGGGAACAGAAAAATACTCCAAGCTGTTTTTGGAACTGCGAACAGCCAATCGAAGGCTTTCGGAGTAGATGGAGTGAAAATGGAGTAGAAAAGGCGTACTCCAAACGTCCAATCGAAAACGACATTAAATTTGTTTGATTTGTTTCCATCTAGTTTCCAACCTACTTTCATGCAAATTTGATTTAAATGATCTCACTTTGAAATATGAATTTGTATGGGAATTGAGGTAATTTGGGGCCTTATACCATGTTCCCACCAAACCGAAATTTGAGATTTCAGCTGACAAATTTGGAGATTTCGAGTTGGTGGAGCGAGATTTCATTAAGATTTCGTTGAAATCTAGAGTTTTCATTGAGATTTCGTTCAAATTTCCATGAAATCTTGTTCCATATATCAACTTGAAATAGCAAACATTTTCAACAGAAATCTCGAATTTCATTTTGGTGGGAACAAGGCATAATTTGTAAATTTTCAACGAAATCAACTCATTTTTTCTAGTGAAACCTCTTTTATGCTACATTTCCACCTAATACTATGTTCCCACCAAAACGAAATCCAAGATTTCGGTTGAAAACTTTTCATATTTTGAACTGCTGGGAAAAAATTTCATAGAAATTTAAACGAAATCTCAATAAAAACTCTGGATTTCAACGAAATCTCCATGAAATTCTGCTCCACCTATTTGCAATCTCGAAATTTTTAGCTGAAATCTCGGAGTTCGTTTTGGTGGGAACATAGCATTCGCTAATCTGAGATTTAATAAGATTAACCGCAAATCTCCTTTAAATCTCGAAGATTTACCATACACATTTATTTCATAAATCTTGAAGATTACAAATTAATCCTGTTAAATCTTCCTAGGACAAATACTTTCACAAATCGAACTAACCTATTCCTGTATGGCGCTGAAGGATTCATTTATGGCTGAATTCAGTTATTCAAAGAGGAAACAAAATGGCAGACCAATGCAAAGGGTAATAGGCTTTTCACACCAAGCCCCAAAACCAGTTTTCGGCGAAAACTTTTCAAAAACGCGAAAACCATTCACACTGATCATTACATGTTTTCGTTTGACATTCCATTTTTTACACAAATCACAGACAATTATTTTTTCATTTTCTTACATTTTTTTGAAAAAAAACGTTAATTTATTTTTTTATATAAAACTTGTGTTTTACGAAAACTTAAAGCAACAAAAATGTATGAGAAAACTTGTGTGTTTCGATAAGCTTTTTCTCCAAAACCGATTTTTTTCGCGAAAACCGCGTTTTGGGTTCGGTGTGAAAAGGCTATAAAACAAATGTTGAAATGTCGGGCCCAATTCCACAAGGGTGTTTTTTCTGTGTAGGTACACAGAAAATTGTATGCACATCGATTTCTGTGATTCCGCAAGAGTGCGTTTAAATTTTTTGACCGATAACGTGTATACTATCAGTCAAATTTATTCACACTGGGCTTGCACACACGGGATGATTTCTGCCGGCAGAAAACAGAGTTTATATTTAGAGGGAAGTGAAACGCGTGGTATGGAGTGGCATAAAATCTTCTACCTTACATGCTGGCTCCACTAGACATGAACGATGTCCAACATCCAAACCACAATCCAATCAGCAAACTGATTTGTATGGATAAGTCACTGCACGGACATGGATTTTTGAGACTCCATTGTTTTTTTTTAAAACATGTTCATAATCCAACCATGGCTCATGCCCAGTGGAGCCAGCGTGTTAGGCGCGATTCACACAGAAGTGGCTTATGGTGCTGGTGTGGTTCTGACCTGCTACGGGCGTGGTGTGGTTGTGATGAGCTTTGTTCACACAGAAGTGACAGGGAATGGTTATTTGACAGAAGAGCTATGGATACACACACAAACACAAAGGAACACCTCACAAGAAAATGGCTTCTTCACAGAAAATAAGTGAAATATAAAAAAAAAACCAATTGCCTTAAATTGTTGAGCTATTTTTTGTCATGTTTGGTGTTGCACGCTCCTGTTGCAGTAATTTTGTCCTCCCGTAATTACATAAATCTTCATGTATTTGCATACCATTGCAGAATTCAATTTTTAAAAATTTTATTGAACTCATAATCACATTTGATTTTTTTAGTGCCTGACAAATTGACATATGACTGAGAGATTTCATTGTGGCGTGACGTTTACGTAGGCCACTCTGGAGATTTCAATATGGTGTGGCGATGGCATGTGATACCATATCCTCGCCTCATCATCTGTGTGTGTATTATCTCATAAGACAACATGTGAATTCCACAACGTGGAATATGTATGCAGCACGCCAGAACCACACCAAAACCTCAAGCCAGTTCTATTTGTTCTTCCACTCCAAATAAGGCCCAATTCAAGGCCTTATTTGGAGTGGAAGAACGAAGTAGAAAACTAATACACTCATGACTTTCTATACACTGAGGTCTGCATAAAATACTAACACAATGAAATAAGGTGCATGTATTTACCAAAATAATTCATCCCGTGTGTGCTTGAAGTGAAGTATTGAAGTAGATTTCTACCAGGCAGATATCATCCCGTGTGTGCGGGCTCACTTGGTTTGGCCGTGAATAGAGTGTGAACACGAAAAATCATGCACGCTTGCGGAATTGGATCCCTGATATCAGCCCTGTTTTTTTAGTGCATTTTTATCTTCGCTTAAAAAAAGTGGCATGTTAAATACAACAACAATACGGAGTTTTGCCAAATTGTTGTTGTATTTAACATGCTACTTTTTTGTAAGTGAAGATAAAAATGCACTAAAAACACGGCTGTCGTTTTTTCGCTATACTCCATATAGTCGTTCAAAAAAACGCAGCTAGTATAATAGCTGTGTTTTTTGGCATGTCCAGATAAAATTGTGTGAAAAAAACGACAACAAAGCAAAACAATTTACATGTTAAAAACAAAAACAACTATGTCCATATAGAGTTAGCTTAGTCCAGATAATTAACTGGAGTTAACTTTTGTCCCGATAAAACGGTATTGCCAGACTACCATTGTCGTTGTGTTATCGATAATTTGTATAGAAACGTCAAACGTTTGTTGGTAACATAGTTCAGAACAAAATGGCAGACCAAGGCAAATGTTGAAATGTCCCGATGTCGTTTTTTTCGCCAAACTCCATATGGACATACAAAAAAACGCAGCTAATAATCAAAAGATGAAATCTGAAACGTATACAAACTCTCCAAACAACATTTGATCACGTACGCCAAACGTACGACGCAGGCATACCATCTTTCAACAAACAAAATTGATATTTGACAGTTCTTATCAAAATAAAACATTTTTATAAACAGCGTGCTCGTAACTTTTGCGTTTCTAGAAATAAAAACAAATATTGGTAATTTTATTTTTGTTAAAAAGAAAACAACTCATTCTCACACTCATCAATAATGTAAGCATGACTAGTTAATAAAAATCTATACTTTTTTTTAAATGGTGATTATTCTAAAAAGGCGTGATTTCTTCAAACCCGCTACAAGTGATGATTCGGACGACAGTTTAGGTTTAATTGAAGACGATGGCCCAGTGGTCATTGGAGATTTTGCCAGTGATTCAGATGCCTCGATTAACATAAGCGATGAAGATGAATCTGATTTCAATCCCGACGATGAATCAGATGACAGCGATGATGAAGGTATGCCCACTGCTGGTTCCTCGTCAGCCCAAAATGCTACCAGCAATGACGACAAACCAAGTGGCTCAGTGGCTTTGGAAGAAATGGACGAAGATGAAGAGGAAGACGAAACAGTTCGTGCAATTATTGCTGCCATCAAGAAGCCACGAACCTCACCACCAGAAATTAAACTAGATGACTTTATTGCCGATATATGCTTTAATCCAGAGGAAGATATTATTGCAATAGCTACAATCACGGGTGATGTTCATATTTACAAGTACGCCAATGAAGAGAATACACATTTGAAGACGATAGAAGTTCATACAAAAGCCTGCCGCGATGTTGAATTCACCGAGGATGGTAAATTCCTTCTGACGGGTTCGAAGGACAAATCAATTATGATCACAGACATGGAGACTGAAAAACTAAAGCAGTTTTACGATGGAGCACATGAAGATGCAGTTAATAAACTGTTAATCATCAATGAGAATATGTTCGCTAGTGGTAAGTTCTGGGAATACGAACAAAAATAAATATTGTGTACAACTGTTTAAGTTATTGGATTACTGAGACTGCAAGACCGTCTATTCTTACAGCTCTGTTGTTTCGTCGAGATTTGGTGGTTATTGTTATCTCTTAGAGGGTTGGCACCAATTCCGGAAATATATTTTTTTGTATCTTTCCATTTCTCGAGCTGGGTTTGCTTCCGTATTAAATAGGGAACCGATAATATATACCTGCAAATATTTGTGCTGCTTGTTGTTAAAAGTTTCTATTTTTCGATGGTACCATGTCCCAACTTGAGGCTTCTTCCACAATCTGTTCTGTTAGAACGTTTATGCTATATAATTATTTCCTCTAGGTTCCATTTCCTTTGTTTTGCAGCAATACTGAAGTTCGATATCGGTTCTCTTAGACTAAGAGCCCACAGCAGATTTTGGGTGTGATTGATAGCAAAAAAACAAGTATAGCGTATAGGTGTCAAAAGACTGAAAATCAAAATCTTACAATGCCACTTCGAGGTTAGCCGAAATTAGTTTTCACCTTTCTTTAGATAAGTTCCTCGAATACCATATCACGGAATCTGAAATTATTTCAGTTTACAGTTCACCCTGCCACACTTACAAAAAAAAACCGTTTTTCACTTTGAATTTGAGCGAACTATAACTCGAAAAGTCTCGAATATGTGATCCGAGGAGCGTATCTAGAGAGGTGAAAACCAATTTCGGCTAACACGATAACCCTAGAAGTAGCATTCATACTTTTTTTCGATGCACTGTTTAATCACTAAAGCCCCGGCTGTGGACTGCAAGCCTTTGATTTTTTGAATAGGCTTTACTGAAACTGTCGATGCCTATACTTTATTTTTTGGTATGACTCACATCCAAAATCTGGTGTGGGCTCTCGGTCTATCTATATTTCAAGGCTGTTGCAAGTTGGCCCTTGATTGAATTTTTGCTCTTTCATTTCTCTTAAGGTATTTTTCATTGCAGTGTCTGTCCCATTTTCATTCGGATCAAAATAATCCATGATTCTAATTTTCCATACTTTGCCATGAGATTTTCTGTATCTGTTTCCATATCTTAATTAAAGGTAAAATGCATTTCGAAGGGGAGTCCAACTGTCTTTCAATCATTTCCCTTATCTCGCTCGTAGGAGTTCGTTCGCAAGTTGACTAATCTAGAACTGATCGAACCTTTTTGCGATTAGCAAGATGAGTTCCAACCAAGCTGTATGTAATTTGATTTACGTATGAGAGTTGCTGACACCTCAAACCTCCGACCTAAAGGACCAGGTCCCTCTTTGATGCTCTTAGGAGAAAATTCTGGATAGTTCAATCCGTAAGTAAACCACTGCGGCCACCATATCTTTTTCAAAATCCTGACACAATTTTGGAAAACAATACTGACTTGTTATCTGATTATGTCCGTCTAGCTCAGGTTTGGTTTATTTCACTTCGTCTGTCTGTCTCAAGAACTCATACGCTGCCGTCTGAATTCAGAGCAAAATACCTCTCTTTTTTGGAGATGTATTTCGGTTGTCCAGAACCATAATACTTGTCTTACTTCTCTCCCCACCCTTGTTTAATGATAAGGATGGAGATCCATGATCCTTTGCATATGTAAGCGTTTGATTTGTGATCGAAGAGTCCCAATCCAGCAAACTTCTACATTTCTTGTCGTACCCAGGTACGTTTTTTTAATTGTTCGTTCATTTCGTTTTTATTTTTCGTGTAATTGTTGCGACAAAAAAGTGTTACCAATCCAATTCGAATACAAAAAGTGTGACAGCAAAAAGTGTTCGTTATGTTTATAGCCTAATTTGTTCTTACACTGATTTCCATAAAAAAAAAAACTCGTTTATTTAGGTGACGACAGTGGAACAGTTAAGCTCTGGGATTCGAGGACCAAGGATGCAGTCTTTTCGCTTAAAGAAGTCGAAGACAGTATTCTTTCGATGCTTACAAACGATGCAAAGAAACTACTTCTAGTCACAAGTGCTGATGGTTATTTAACAACACTAAACTTGTCGGCTCGGTAAGTACTTGTATTTACTTACTTTATCAATGCTTTATCTTCAGTTATGTCATATGTGATCTCTTACTTTTAGCAAACTTTTCGTCCAATCTGAACCTTATGAAGAAGAACTTACATGTATGGGAACCTTTCGTGGTGATTCTAAGTTGATTGTTGGTACATCAAAAGGACGTATTTACACATACAATTGGGGTCAATTCGGATATCATTCAGATATGTTCCCGGGAGTTAAATCATCAATGAGTGTAATGATTCCTGTGACTGACCGAATTGCGTGTGTTGCTGGCGAAGAAGGTGTTTTGCGTGCCGTCCACATAGCTCCATTCAAAACACTGGGAGTTGTTGGACAACATAGTCTTCCCATTGAGTCATTGGACATAAGTAATAACGGTCATTTGCTGGCTTCGAGTTCACACAATAATGATGTTCGCTTTTGGAATGTAACGTACTTTGAAGGATTCGCTGACATCAAGTACAATCAAAAGCACAATGCCCACAGAGAGAATCGCCATAATCTCCCATCGTCTAAGTATACTAATGCATCGGACTTTTTCTCTGATCTAGCAGGGGGTGATGATTGATTTCTGATCACATATATATTTTCGTTTATTTCGTTTAAGGGAAAGTTATAGCTATCGTTGAAAATGATTTTTGTTAAAATTTTAATTCTAGTACATAGTTTTAATTTAAGTCAGCTTTTATTGGTTCTGAGTCCATAGTAAGAAGAAACGATGGCATAAATACTTCTAATGCCTTGCACAGTAAATGTTGTTTATAATTTATGAATACCAATTTACCTCCAGGTTGAGCATGTGTGCATTTACAGTTTAAAATTTTTGAAGTAGCCTTCAATCCTTCATCGTCCATTTAATTTGTAAATTAAAGGCTTCGGAAGTCTAATCAAAATGTCCTTGTGTTATTGTGATGAACTGACTTCATAACATGTACATCTTTTTTTAAGCGAAAGAAGTCTTTTCCTAAATAGCGATTATTTTGTAAGAATGTGTTGTGTTTCTTGGAGAATTCGGGAACCTGAGCTAACTAGGTTTCTAAAAAAAACAACAATATAAATAATATGTATATCTTCGTTTTATATTTTTAGATCCTAGAGATCTCTACAATCTCAAAAATGTAATTCCTTCAGCAAAATTTCTCTGTTTTTCTATGAATTACTGAAGAATCCATTTTTTGAATCACTTGCTCTATTTTTGAGAGAGGTAAATTTGTTTGTGACCGATTTAAAGGTCCAGTTCAATAAAAAAAAGTTTGGCAACACTTAAAAATTCATGTTCCATTTCTTCAGGTTAATACTGTCCGATGGAAAGTTTTTCTAGATTTTTTAGAAGCATCTACATTCGCTCTCAACAATGAAAGGAAATTAAACCAAAAATGTTCATAAACAGTTCCATTTTTGAACTTAAATATTTTCTTTGGCAGGGATGTAATATTGTTACATTTATAAACTCGGGAATACCGATCAAGTTCCTTTTCATTCAACTCATCTACATAAAGCTGAGAATATTTCATCAGAAATTGTGTCCATATTTTTAAGGATTCTTGGAATGTCCAACAGTTAAAACAAATTACTTAAAAATCTAGTCCGCGATCATTATTCTGGCCTTAAAACTTTTACAGAAAATTTAACTTTCCACTTTAAGCGTGTGCATTTCAATGATAGCTATTAACTTTCTCTTTATGAGAGTACCTTAATATTTAAAGATGGGAAGGCATTAGTGTAAAATTTGATATCATGTTTTTTTTTTACAATAAAACTTAAAAGTTTAACATGAAAATTATTTAATTGGTTTCACTTTTTACTTGCGAGCTGAAAAGATTTTAATTTCCCATCTAGGAAAACACCTAAAATATTAATTACGACGTTTAAAAAAAAACGCATTTAAACAAGGAAAATAAATCGTAAAAGGGAAAAAGAATTACATATTAAAAACAAGAGTAGTACAATATTAAACTGTAGTTTTTATTTTAGATTCCTTTTGGTCAGAGAGAAACAAAAGTGAGATATAAAATTGATCTTAAAATTATAAATACTCTTCGAATTTATATAAAAATTTCACAAAAGTTACTCTTTTTGTTACAATAATAATAATATAGACTGAGAACTGAGTATTGTCTCTGCAAACGGTGGTACGGATCTGGACGTTAAAAGTAGAATAAATAAAGCTCGTGCTGCCTTCGGTACTCTGTCCCCAATCTGGAAATCAAGTCAAATCTCCTTACGCACTAAGTTGAGATTCTTCGAATCCAATGTCAAATCCGTGCTGTTATATGCTTGTGAAACCTGGAAAGTCACGTCTATCATTTCGAAGAAATTGCAGGCTTTTGTGAATCGCTGTCTTCGCCACATCCTAAAGATTCGCTGGCCACAAATAATATCAAATGAGGAATTGTGGCGCAGGACAAGTCAAGAGCGGCTGGACGTCGACATAAGAAACCGTAAATGGCGTTGGATTGGTCACACACTGAGGAAACCAAACGATGAAATTGCAAAGCAGTCCTTTGAATGGAATCCTCAGGGTGCACGGCGGGTTGGAAGACCAAGAACAACATGGAAATCAACTGTCTTAGCGGAAGCAGAATCCCAGAGAAAGACGTGGCCGCAGCTAAAGTACCTTGCAGCAGACCGTGAAGGATGGAGACGTTTTGTTGACGCCCTATGCCCCAGCCGGGGTTACAGGACACGATGATGATGATGAGACTGAGAACTTATTGGTTGGTTTTGGTTGTGAAGGAAAGCAAAAAAAATGCTCCTCTAGTCACAGATCACGGAATCTAAGACCATTTTAGTGTGTTGTTCGCCCCGTTCAAAGTGAAAAACGGGATTTATAAACGGTCCGGCGGGGTGAACTATACACTCAAATAATCTCGGATTTCGCGATCTGTGATGGGAGGAGCATTAACCAGGGAAGGATGAAAACCAATTTTGGTTAAGACAATTACTCTCGAAGTTGCATTCATATTTTGCCACCATCGATTAAATATTCGCACAACGGCAGATCTTGGAAAAAAAGGAATTTCAAATCGATACCCACCACCTTTTCAAGACCACAGCATCTTTTGTCATGAAAGCATCTATAGAGACGAGCTAAATATATTTTTAGAATCCCTTCCAAACAGGTCCGTTTGTGCAGGATGACCATGGAGAATGCATGCTGCTCCATCAAGGTCGGCAAAGACTTCATCGATATCTTTGATGCCAGAAAACTTTTTAGGCAAGGCGATGCGCTGTAATTCGATTCAACATCGTTTTTAAAGAATAGGGCAAAACTCTCACGTCAACACTGGAGCATAATATTTCAAAAGTCCGTCCAATTACTCGCTTACGTGGATTATATCAAAGGGCACAGTAGTGCCCAGCCAAGTTCGCGGCACTACACCCTTTTTACAGGAACAAACTCAGGCGATTTTCAACCCCCCTCTAACTTCACTACCAATAAAGTCAGAACTTAAAATTCACAGTATTTGCTAAGCTGAGCAAACACAGATGGCTCACCAAATTTCAACTCTTTAGCATTAGTAATTGCCGAGATATAGGACTTCAAAAATCGCAAAAACCGTAACTGACTGACTGACTGACTGACTCACTGACTCACTGACTCACTGACAGATCATCAAAATTATGGAGCACTTCCCGAAAGAAAAAAAATTGAAAATTTGAAATTTTCCATTTAGGGGGCGTGGCATCCACCCACATTCTTAAAAATTCTTATAAATTATATGGAGTACTTCCGATTGCTGTAGAGCGATGAAAATTGGTAGGTTGGTAGGGCTTGAAATACTTAGAAAGAAAAAAATTTAAAAATTGAAATTTTTCGTTCAGGGGGCGTGGCATCCACCCACATTCTTGAAAATTCTTATAAATTATATGAAACACTTCCGATTATTGTAGAACGATGAAAATTGGTAGGTCGGTAGGGCTTAAGGTACTTCATCATCATCATCATCGTGTCCTGTAACCCCGGCTGGGGCATAGGGCGTCAACAAAACGTCTCCATCCTTCACGGTCTGCTGCAAGGTACTTTAGCTGTGGCCACGTCTTTCTCTGGGATTCTGCTTCCGCTAAGACAGTTGATTTCCATGTTGTTCTTGGTCTTCCAACCCGCCGTGCACCCTGAGGATTCCATTCAAAGGACTGCTTTGCAATTTCATTGTTTGGTTTCCTCAGTGTGTGACCAATCCAACGCCATTTACGCTTTCTTATGTCGACGTCCAGCCGCTCTTGACTTGTCCTGCGCCACAATTCCTCATTTGATATTATTTGTGGCCAGCGAATCTTTAGGATGTGGCGAAGACAGCGATTCACAAAAGCCTGCAATTTCTTCGAAATGATAGACGTGACTTTCCAGGTTTCACAAGCATATAACAGCACGGATTTGACATTGGATTCGAAGAATCTCAACTTAGTGCGTAAGGAGATTTGACTTGATTTCCAGATTGGGGACAGAGTACCGAAGGCAGCACGAGCTTTATTTATTCTACTTTTAACGTCCAGATCCGTACCACCGTTTGCAGAGACAATACTGCCAAGGTAGTTGAACTGTTCCACTACGTCAACTGGCGTCTCCTGTAGAATAATACGCTGCTGTGTGGAGCGGCCTGTGAGCATTATTTTTGTCTTTTTGCTGTTTATTCTTAGACCACTCGACTCTCCCTTCACTTGCAGTGTTTGGCACATCCCGTTCAGCCCACTGATGTTATTTGCCAGTAGACATATGTCATCGGCATAGTCTAAATGACTGAGCCTTTCGAACGGTCTCCATTGAATGCCCTGTCGCTCTGCTGTACCTACACTGGCCGTCAATACGTCGTCCATCGCCAGCAGGAAGAGAATTGGCGATAGAACATCCCCTTGTCTCACACCCTGTTGCACTACAAAGGAGTCGGATAGCTGCCCATTGTGCAAAACAAAACACCTTGCGTTGTTGTAGGACTCTTTAATAATGGCAACTATTTTTGGTGGAATTCCTCTACCAAGCAACGATCTCCATATACATTCTCGGTTAACTCGATCAAAGGCTTTCTCAAAATCCACGAACATGAGGTAAAGCGGTGATTGAAATTCCATCGACTGCTCGAGGACGATACGCAGGGTGTTGATATGGTCGACACACGATCGACCACTGCGGAAGCCAGCTTGATGCCTCTTGAGTGTAGACTCGATTCTATCCTTTATTCGCTCGAGAATGATGGTTGCCATTAGTTTTGGGAAAACGGACAAAACGGTGATACCACGCCAATTGTTGCAATTCTTTAAGTCACCTTTCTTTGGCAACTTAACAATCACACCATCCTTCCAATCCCTGGGATAGCTTTCGTTTTCCCAAATGTTTTTTATCAACGGATGTAAAATACTAGCCGCTGTTACGGGATCGGCTTTCAGGAATTCAGCTGGAATTCCGTCCAGTCCAGCTGCCTTGTTGTTTTTGAGGAGATTTATTGATGCCTGGATTTCCGATTCTGACGGGGGTTCGATGTCAATACCCCTATAGGACCTGCGCATCTCGTTTAGTTGGGGCACTTCAGCACTCTGCTCAACTGAATCCTCATTTAGCAGGGCACAAAAATGGTCCTTCCATCTACGAAGCTGATCCTCAATTGATACCAAAAGTGTGCCATCCACATCCATTACAGGATGATTGGTGTTGCTTTTTTTCCCGATAACATCTTTGGCTATTTGGTACAATTCCCGGATATCTCCTCTTCTGGCAGCGATTTCCGCATTATCTGCGAGTCCATCTACCTTCACCCTCTTGTCACGTCTCACACAGCGATAGACCATCTTATGTGCAATGCGGTACTCTCTTCGCAAGTCAGCCTTTCGTTGAACATCTGCTTCAGCATTTATTTGGATTTTCAACGATTTGCGAAGTTCGATCTTATCCCAGGTGTCTTGGGATATCCAAGAGTCTCTACGTCTCGTTCGCTTGGGTACAGTTTCGGATCCAGCCTCCATAAAAACACTTTTAATTTCACCCCACATCTCATCAATTGTTGAATTCTGGATTCTGTTTAATGACGAGGCTCTGTCGTTAAGGGTGGTGACATAGTTTCGACATATGTTGGGGTCATTTAAAGCATTCGTAATGAATTTTGAGCTCCTTGCTGCATCCTGCGCTGGTTTTTGTACGGCAGCGGTTCGTAGTTTGAGACTCATCAGAACCAAATGGTGGTCGCTTCCCACATCGGCATTTCTTATACTCCGGACATCACACATAGACTTCCTCCATCGCTGCTGAATCATGATATGATCAATTTGGTTTTCGGTTTGACCATCCGGATGCACCCAGGTAATTTTGTTGCACGTCTTATGCTTAAATACAGTCCCACCTATCACAAGACGATTCGCGTTACAAAAGTCGACAAGCAAGTCACAATTTTCATTCCGTGACCCCAAGCCATTTCTTCCCATCACGCGTTCCAGTCCGTAATTGTCTGAACCGACTTGGGCATTGAGGTCTCCCATAACGACTATGATGTCGGCTCTCGGAACACTACTGTAAACCGAGTTAAGATGAGTGTAGAACGCGGTTTTGTCTTCCTCGGTCGCTTCATTTGTGGGGGCGTAGCACTGAATAATTGTGACGTTACGAATTTTTGAACGAAACCTTGCTGTCATTAATCTCGCAGAAATGGGCGCCCAGGAGATCAAACTACGCCTCGCTTCTTCGTTCAACATAATTCCGACACCATGCAGTCTTTGGCCACCCTCTCTTTCATCTTCCCCGGAATACAGCATTCTCGTCTGTCCAGTGTCTGATCTGTATTCAGCTCTTCCTCTCCACTTAGTTTCGCTTATGCCCAGGATACTGATGTTTAGACGAAGCATTTCACGCTCAACCTGCTCGTATCTACCATCGCTGTACAAGGATCGAACGTTCCATGCTCCGATTTTCGTACGTATGCGGTAGCCAAAAGTAACATTTGCGCTTCTTGAAAGACTTCTTCTATTTGTCAACGATTCACTTATTATTATGGCGTCTTGATTGACGCTCGTACATGAAAGATGCCGCACCCCCAAATCCGATGTGCGGTTTACTGCAACCGAAGCTACAGAAGGATTTTCTATAAAAAGATTACCTCTTGGGGACTCATTTCCATTTGTTGTCATAATTCATGTATTTGCTTATATCCTTCCACCATGGTGTTTTCCGAGATATGATTAATAACATACATAAGCTCAGATTTGACAGGCACACCCGCCTTTTGTATGGTCAAACACATAACTGCTCGAGGCCGCCCACTATGGGAAAACAGACGCCTTTTGTAGCCGCCCAATATGGGTTACAGACGCTACCTGCTGCTGCCGTTGGCCTTTTACCAAAAAAGCTCCTCCGCCACCAGACTATCATGCCGTTGACCGCTACCTGCAGTTCATCCGTCTTAAGGGGGCTTTTAACCATCCCAAGGACAAGTTTGTGCCCTGACCAGCAACGCTGGGTTGTCTGCTTATCCCGGCATCCATTCGGTCCCCCTGCACGTTAGCGTTACCCGCCCTCTACCACGCGGAGGTGTGCATAGGGATTTAAGGTACTTAGAAAGTTTTCCCTTAATTACATATGTACTTAATCACAAACTTAAATGTATGAAAACTTGACCAGTGAACCCACCAAATTTTAATCAGTAATCATTAAATACCAAATTTCTGTCATAGTTTGGAGTGTTTTCGATATTACTCTACTTAAGATATTTGATATTAAACTTCATGAACTTAAAACTTGGCATGTATTTTAGATCTCATTACTTTTTTTGGCAGACTTTTTACGCACAGGTTTCTTGTACATAACTTGGCTCTTTTTTTAACATTTATGTTTTTGTTGTGATTCACATAACCGGACAAACAGAGCGTGATGTTAGTGGTGCTTTCGTGAGAATTCAGAAGGAAGCCAAGAAGATTGGTTTAAAGGTGAATGAAGGCAAGATCAAATGTATGCTGTCAAAAAGAAAGGACACCCAACACCGACATCTGGGACAGAACGTCACCATAGACAGCTCCGCTATCAACTCAGTGAATATTACCAGCGCTGAGATTAAACGAAGAATTACTCTTGCCAATCGCTGCCTCTTTGGGATGAGAAGGCAGTTCAGGAGCAAAGAGCTCTCTCGAGAAACTAAGGTCCTTATATGAGACACTTATCATCCCTGTCCTGATGTATGGTGACGTGGGTTGGTCACCTAGAGCGAATTGAAACTATGCTTTGGCCCGGAAAGTCTTTGAATCCAACCGCGTGGGTGGGACGGCGTAGTAGAGGAGGACAGCGTAACAGGTGGTGCACGCAATTGGAAGAGGACCTCAAGAAAGAAGCTTTGTGGTTGAGGCCTTGGTCCACCCCGGACTGTAGCGCTACCTTTAGTAAGAAAGTAAGAATTTCGAGTGCAACGGATAAAGGAGCGTACTCCTATACCTCAAAGAGAACCAGTAAAATTTGATAGCATTGTTCTTGGATATGGGGCTTTTAAAAGAGAAATACAAAATGATAAGAAAATCATTGAAATACTCCTATCATCGACCTAGTCAAGCTAAAATGTCTTAATAGAAGTTAGTTACGAGCCATGAATTCTTCGTTCGATATGAATTTTTTCTTTGCTTCTGAATGAAGAATGAATTAATTAACACAAAATCAACATAAGCATGCCTAATTTGCAAAAGGACACACTCAAATTTTCTTAAAAAACGCTAATTCAAAGAAGATGAGATGAAATTTGAATTTCGCCGTTACACTTTATAATAAGGGGTATGGAGTTCCTTCTAAAACGAGCTATACCAAGAAGACTAGGATATCGACACGAAAGATGCACAAAACGGAAGAAAAGCGAATATATAAAAGGAATTTTGAGAAGCAATTTGGGTTAAAATAGGGATTTGATAATATAAATAATAATCCAGAAACAACATCAGCTATACAGCCGTCATAAGGATAAAGGACGTATCTCTATTTTAGTACTTTTGAGATAAATGCGTTTGATGATTTTGCTTTTCCGGGCTTTAAATTAAATAATTTAAAAAGTGTTTAAAGAAAGATTTCTTATTAAAAAATTACGTTATTTTACCATGCACATAAGTTATAGTAATTTTGTTGATGAACTTGCGACTTTTAAGCATAGACACATAAGCGACTTGCCTGAAACCTGCAATGAAATACGCGTTCGGGATTTTTAGCCATTTGCAATTGGAAATATGAGTTTTTAGCTTAACACAAAAATAATAAACTATTTAATGGTTGCAATTACGGTACTAACTCAATTTTTTAATTTTGGCTTTTATGCCCATTTTCTTAGGACGACATTATAACCGCCAGCAGGTTTTTTTTGATAAACAGATACGAATACAAAATCGCGAATAAAGTTTCTCTGAATATGTTTTTCTCTCGATCATATCATTCGGAACATCAATGATACTAAAAAGTTTCCACCAGAATTGATTGGAATCGGGAGTACGTTTTCCATGAGAATTTCATTGTCATGAGAATTTTTGTCATTGTTCGGGGGAAATTTTATTCCGGGGGAGATTCATGACAGCACAACAGTTTTCTTTTCTTTTTAAAATAAATTCACTAAACAAAATTAAAATTAACAATCAACTTTAATAAACAAATACATATTTCTTAATTCTAGTCTTCTTCAACCATCGGTAGAACAAAGAATTGTATGTATATCTGCGCTTCATCACTCGAATAAATCATAAAATGCAATTCCAACAACCCACTAGAATCAGTTTTGAGAGCAACTTTTGAAGAAGCAGAAAGTGCCTTTAAAGTCAGACGAATATGAGCGCATTTATAACGTGTTACAGTATCACCTCTACAATTGAACATCAACATCATATCACTGGTTTTGGCTACTTCAATATTAGACTCGGATTGCATGACACCTATCGTAGCTAGCCGAAAATGAGGTTCCTTCGGTGAAAGAGTAATTTCTAATTCATCTGCCGTTTTATCGATTTCAGAAAATATCTGTGCCATATCTGGTCCACGAATAAAAATTATATTATAACTTGGACTGTTCTCGTTCAATGAATATTCGGTTGATTCTTCAAATTGTGAGGTTTTAATTGAGCACTCTGTCAAGACGTCTTCATCGGCATGATCTTCTATTACCAACATTAATGGAGCTCCTTCTCCTTTGTAGAACATTTTCATACTACAATCGCTGCCAGCAAATAAGCCAATACATTCAACAAGTATATTCATATTGACGCTAAAATTGTATTCACCATCGAGGCAAAATTCTTCGAAGACTTCTTTGGTTATGAAGAGACTGGCTTGGATACTTTTAGCATTTTCCGTCATTATACGAAATCCATTTTCGTTGATTTGAAATTTTGCAGTCTAAAGCAAATTAAACAAAAAAAGTTTTGGATGATAAACAAATTTGTGTTCAAACAATTTTCGTAAGAATACTATGGAAAGAAGAATGAATAAAATAAAAACGAAGAGGGTTCAATTGACAGAAATGAATTTTAGACAGTCAGATGAAAAATCGTTTCCAATTGTATATTTTGTTGTTGTAGTGCAGGAAAATGTTACACTTTTACAGTTTTGAATGATATAAGACTAGTTACATCGGATCGTGATTACCCCTATAGCGTTCAACTTTGTAGGTGAAGGAATATGATATATAACTGAACTCATAGTTGTGCACTACTGAGAAGGCTTTCTACACATAAAGAAGTATCCTTATTACTAGTATCGTTTGCTTTCGATAAACGACTTCTGTCGAAAGTCAATCGTGGAAAAAATTAATCTGGGTGTTGAAAACCACAATTCTTTATTGTGAACGAAATTTTTCGTTTTAACTTGTTATCGAAAAATTTGGTTAAACAAATAAAATTTTCAAAACAAAAATTAATTTTTCGATGATCGACTTTGGACAAAAGCCGCTTATGAATGCAAACAAAACCATAATTAGTAGGGCAGGCGGCGATATAAATACGGTAATCTCAATTACGATAAATAATTTGTTTAAGGAGGAAAATTAACTACAAACGCCTAGAATTTTATAATCTACATATTTCAACTAGTAGGAACACTCTATTCAACAATAATTATTGTATTTTGAATTTTTAAGGACCAGAAAAAAAAATCAAAAGAATTCAAAGAATGCAAGACTTCAAAAGAATGCAAAAAAACTCAAAGGTTGTAAAAGAATTCAAAAGCTTCCAAAAGAATGGAAAAAGAATGCATGAAGATGAAGTCTCTAAAGATAGTGACAAAAGATTGCAAACAAAAAAGTATTGCAATCTTTGTTACGAAAAAAGAATGGCAACTGCATTTATTGAAGTCGCATTCTTAAAAAAGAATGTAAGGAATGCAATCTTTTTGTTGAATTAAATGAGAGATTTATAAAGATTGCATTCGCAAAGATTGCAATCTTTTACAACCCATCACCCTATGACATGCATGCTTCCAGTAAAGCAAAGTAAACATTTCCATTTAACACAGTTCATTTAAAGTATTCTCGACTTTATAAGGAATTTTGTAATTAAGTTTACTTATGTATTCGTAATATCATGCTATATCAATTTAAAACAAAATAATTTTGTTGATTGATTGTATAAATGTTGATATACTAACCATCAAAATACTAACTTAAATTTGATTTAGACATCTAACGATAAAAATGAATGGACAGGGGCCTATAACACAATACATAAAGTGCTTGTTGAACAAGTTAAATTCAACAACTTTTTAAAATTTGTGTAACACGGAACAACAAGTCTAGGAGAACTTAAACAATTGTTTTTGCTTCTTTGAACAAGTGGGAAATTTCATAAATCCATAGTTTCTGTAACTGGAAACACCAACAAGAGCTCGAAAAATAGAGAATAAACTTGTTGAAAAGTTGATAAATTTCAACCGACGGTTCTGGACTAGTTCGCAGTCAACAAGTTAGAAATAAATACTTGCAGTAGTGTTTATCAAATGATGAAATCAGGAAGATTGGGTGCGTTCATAACCAAAAATCCGAAAACTCAGTACTGAATCGTAACGTTGAACGCACAAAAAATCTGAAATTTCAGCAAATCGTTATTTTTGTTCTCTCAAAATATATTGTGTTTACTTTCTGATTTTACTGGAAGTGAATAGGAATAAATGAAAAATGTAAACTTAATTTAAATCAAAGTTGAATGACTCTGAGGATGAAGTTATTATGTGTATTGACTGGAAAATACTTGTTCTTTATTTTTATTTGGATTAATATTTTCGAAAATAGTTGAAGCCGCATTGTTTACTTACAACAAAATTTTAACACTTATTAACTTCTCCAAAATACACGTCTTCGTCGGGTTTTTCCATCGAATACAATCTTTTATTAATAAAAACTGTGAAAACTCTAATTTCTTGTTATTTTGTTGAAGGAAAGCCAAAATTCCGTGGAGGAAAACTCTAATTATTATCAATAAATTAATTTTATTAAAAAAATTAAAAAGCCACCACCCCACCGTACCAAGCCGACAACAGACCACAAAAATAGTTGCATCCACTATAAAGTAAAATTTCTATATGCCGATTTTTTTTCTTGGTCTGAATTTTCATAATTTTTATGACAGGCGAACAATCAGAGGCTCGGAAATTCAGATATTATTTGAATTAATGAACGGACGGCTTGTTTATAATTTATTTATTGGTAAAGAATTTGGTCTTCAAAAACGAAATGTTTTTATTTTAATTCTAAATGGAGCAGTATATGAGAATCAAAAATAGGAAAATATATTCAAAGAAAAACTTGACATTTAAAAAGAGCCACATGTGTTGTCACTAGCCCTGTTTTTTAGTGCATTTTTATCTTCGCTTAGAAAAAAGTAGCATGTTAATTACAACCACAAACTGGTATAGTTCCGTATTGTTGTTGTATTTAACATGCTACTTTTTTCCAAGCGAAGATAAAAATGCACTAAAAAACAGGGCTATTGTACGACAAGCAAAGCGCTGATTTTAGATTAAATGTTTTCTTTTTTTTGGAAACTTCGACTCATCGCGTAAGAATTACTTGTTGAACTGGTTCAACAAGTCGAGGGAAATATTTCAGTTGTTGCGGTTTTTATTGAGTTGCGGTTTTTATTGAGTTACAGAAATGATTTTCACTTGTTGAACAAACATAGTTAAACAAGTAATTGACTTGTTGTTCTGTGTTATAGGGCCCAGGTCAAACGCAGAGTTCTATCGTTGTTTAACAAACGCTTAGGTATTACCTATAACATCATTGGAAAACGATGGACATGTTACGATACTTTCTAATTATTAATTGGTAGTGACAAATAATGTAATTTACCATATATGCATACACACATACCTCTCCAAAACTTATAGCCTTCATTCCTGAATACAGCGCCTTAACCTTATCCAATCGTCCAGCAAATTTGAAATTGGAATACTGCGTTTGTGTTAACATCTTAAGATTTTTCAAAATACCCTTCTCGTACAAAATCTTTGAATTGTGCATTTATTCTTTCGCGGCAATTTGTTTTTGTATGAAACTGAATTTGTGCTTTGGCAGGATCTCAATTTTCAGTTTGTTCAAAATTCTTGCCAATCGAGCGGCTATGACATGTTCACAGGTGTAGCAAGTTGCTTCGAGCGCTTTAAGAATTTCTTCTTTGAAAAATGTACAATGACAAAAGTTGATATCAGGGAAAAGCTTATAAACGGACTGAGATGGCCATACGCTAGCAATTTCAATCAATTCACTTGTAGAGTTCTCTTGGCGATAGGATATAATTGAATGTGTGTCGATGATCTGAAATGCTTTAATGAGTACTTCCTCCTGGAAAAGGGCATTTAATTCGATGTATTCTTCAGTGGTTACTAAATAAATTATAGAAATGTATTAGATAGTAGAAAAATAGTTTAATAGATTAAATACGCACATTGTTTTTCGTTGGAATTAGACAGACGCTCTTCGATGCGATTAAACACTTTTTCAATTATTTCTGGAAGAAAAGTTGGTTTGATTGCTGGCATTTAATGCAACAAAACTTTATAAAGAAAATTTGATTTTGGATTAGCTTTCAAATTTTGCCGGTTTTGTTGTTTGTTGTACCCCCTTTTTTTGGTATTTTTTTGACACTTGACTTGACGTTCTATTCCAGGGATGGTCTCTTGTATAAACAGATTTTAGTACAATTATAAGTCCCCTATTACACTATGTGCCCTATTACACGACGACTTTTGTTACGTGACTTTTTTCGAAATTCAAATGAGTGCGAACGAGAAAAAACATGATCAATGTTCTGTAACCATCGACTCGATAAAAATAGTCGAGAAACGTTGAAAAATGTAACAAAAATCAATTTATCGCATCAACAGGTTTCTGTAACTTTTACAGTCATTGGGGCGTATTCATAGAGAATTACTAAAGTCGTGATTTCTTGATCTATACAGCCCAATTCTAAATATTCCCGAGGAATATTGTTCCCTGGGAGCTGTGATCTCTCGAGAATAAAATTCTCCTATTACGAATTCCCCGGGAAAATAATTTTCCCTTCGAAAGCGGGAATGAGAATTCTGGGTATGTTCATTAGTTTTTGACTTAATTTTCAACCTAATTTCATGCAAATCTGGTTGAAATTATCTCATTTCAAAATGTGAATTTGTATGGGAAGTGATGCTATGTTCCCACCAAAATGAAATCCGAGATTTCGGTTGAAAACTTTTGATATTTCAAGTTGATGGAACAAGATTTCATGGAAATTTCAACGAAATCTCAATGAAAACTCTAGATTTCATCGAAATCTTAATGAAATCCCGCTCCACCAAGTCGAGAACTCCAAATTTTTCAGCTGAAATCTCAGATTTCGTTTTGGTGGGAACCATAGACATACTATATATGGACTGCTAGTCGAGCTTCATTTCCATACAAAAGGTGTATTAAAAGGAGTTCATATCTTTTTAGCGACATAACTGCTTATTGGAGCAAAGTGGCAAAAATAATAATTATTCCCATTGCCATCTCTTGCCATTTTAGCGTTAACAGGCTTTTTTTTGCCATAGAAACTAAGGCCATCTATTATAACTACTCATAAAAAACAGAGTCATCTGTATTGATTCAAATCTATATTTTGACATCTTCTGACGTTTATGAGTTTTTTTTCTATTTTAATAACAAAAAAATATAAACTTTTTTGTGTTTTGTATTTAATTTCCTTTGTTTTAGTTTTAGAATGTAGTGTGCTAGTGGTTGGCGGTGAAAATACAGAGTTTGCTATGCAAGGAACAATAAATCGTCATTAAGACTCAAGTCTCCTCAAAGTGGGCTCAGAACCATTCCATCTTCATGCATATGCAATCGAGATGCAGCGTTTATTGCCACTGGAGTTGATGTATCCATCCAAATCTGGGACACTGAGTAGATGTTCGTCAATACCACACACTGCGCAAGGAATGCCTGCCAGATTCATCAAAGGTGAATCCACAAAGGGTCAGAATGAGGCAAATCTTCATTTCCTTAATGCCACGTCGAATATCATCAAGACTGTGGAATTCAAAGTTGAACCACATATTTGTAGACTGTGGAAATGAGGCGGTAAAGTAATTTACGGCGAAAGAAGAAGTTTCTGAGGAGCTTAAGTCTGCGTAGTGAAAACTTATCCCAAGAACAAGCATAGGTACCGAGAGATAATTGGTGTGATGCAGATAATTACACCTCACGTTCTGTTCAATGTCCAAGTCCAGCTGGATGAAGTTTATCGTTTATTGGCTCAGTCAAATTGAAGAGTAACGGTTTTCCAATCACAGAGTTATCGAATCAATTGTCTCTTGGGAGGAACGCTATGTTCTTATATCATTCGACATAGGGCCTGAGTAAAAGAGTTGATGATGACCAAGATACCCCTGAAACTATATTGAAATATGCCAATGATGCAGCAAAGAATCTTTATTGGGTTGCAACGGTATGGTATACAAAAAAACGCAGCCAAAATCTTCTCAACGGTTGAGTTAGCAATAAAATAAAGTTATAAATACAAATATCTATTTTTAATTTTGAATGGTTGTCTTTTATTTGATTCTAGCTGTACGCAGGCCCTCAACTTGAGTGTTTTCGTTAATAGTAATAGTTTGTCACGATACATTGTTTAGATCACTGAACAAAGGTATTTTTCTAGCAGATTTTTATAAAACTAGCTTCATAAATCTTATAAAATAATTCAACCAAGTTCTTACAGAACTGATTTCTAGACCGTAAGAAACGTTCAATACGGACTACAAGATTATAAAAGAATGTTTTCACAGATACAAATATTCTCACTTCCTAAAAGATGTTCGTTCTGCTAGTTAGTTTTTGTAATGTGGGCAACGCGAATGCGCCGTTGGCGTAGTTGCCCCCTTTTTAGGTGAACCATTTCAAAAGCATCGATGCTAGCTAATACATACGTACGCTCAAATATACGATAAAGAAAGCTGGTGTTCTATGGTGTATGTAAGCTTGCCAAGCTTATCTAATAACAAAACTTCATCATTGCAACGAATAAATGAACAAATCCAAGAACTACCATTCTATTTTACTTCACACTCCGCACTACTACATTTAATTCGCAACAAACGATGACATTTCGCAGTGTTCATCAAATAAAATTCATTTGAAAATAAGTCGTAAGAATGGATTTCTTGCTTTCCAAAAAACTTCAAAACATTACCGCAGGTATTGCCGTTGGTTTCTTATTAATTTTTTTCTATTTTATGCAATTTTTTTGTAAAATTGCCCCTTCCGTCCAAGCGGGGGGAGATATTAAACCCCTCCCATAGAATTTTTTTCTTGTCTACCTCCCACCTACAGGCTCTGAATTTTTTGGCAGATTATAAGGGATGAAAGTTAGGGAATTTGGTTTTCTTAATTTATAGCTGATCACAACAAAAACATAAATGTTAAAAAAAGAGCAAAGTTCTTATATGTACAAGAAATCTGTGCGTATCATGCATAGGTCCCTTCCATTCCTGCCAACAACACGCACACAGGAATGGTTGAGAGTTGTAATAGTCACTAGGCCCTGGTTCTCCACGAGCTGTTGCGCCACCCAATTTATTTATTTATTTTATTTTTTAAAAATTAAGTTTATTTAAACAAAAGCACAGTAAAAAACAATACATGGAATATGCACTTGCAACACTCATAAAGGACCGTTAAACTCTGCTTACAATATCCATACATAAAAAGCGCACCAGTGACATGCACATTCAGCGATCGGACCATCCCAAATTCAGGAATCTCCACAGCGTAAAGGTATCAAATCAGCAGGAATGCCTTCTTTTTCATGTCTATAAAATAAAAATGGAAATATAATTAATTTCATAATTTTAACTAGATTAGGGCATATTCATAGGCATTGTTTAAAATGTTGCTACGAAAAACTGGACTTTATTTTATCTGACAAACTTTAGTTTATATCTATATTATGAATATGCCCCATTATGTATGTATATGCCAGTAAGACTTGCAAATTGTCTTTATATGCAAACTGAATTGAATGCCACTATTTAGAAGTTGTAACTGTGGTACATATTTAGAAAAAATGGTGCCTAGGGTGGGGCACAAACCCACACTTCGAAGTTAGTGCTCAAGCACTACATCTACTTTGAATTTACCAACCGTAACCAACATTATTTCCATTTCTAAAGAAAAAAACAAAAATATTTTGTACACCAATAAGAGAACACATCTCTTTGGAAATTTAAATTCCATAAAGTTTACACTATTTGAAGTCTGCTCGGCTCCAATAATTTCATATCCTTCGATCTGTTTCGTAAGCAGAAATTCTTTTAAGGCTATTGGTTTAACTTCTGTAATACATATCCAGTATTCAGCAGTCATACTGTAAAAAGAATTATTATATTTACATCTTACAGTATACGAAAATTTATGCCACACCTTAGGTTCTTGAACTCCTTGTTTTGCGTGTGCTTCGCTGAATCCAAAACCAATTCCTTGATTCCCAGGACTTCGCATGTTCGAGCTATGTATACCTCCGAGATTTGGCAGTTCATCAATCAGGCTTGCAACAACTATCATATCAGCATGTTGCTACCGAATAAAAATTTAAAACAGCCTTATTTAAAAAAAAGTTCAACTTACCACTTTCCCTTCTTTGCTAAGGCCTAAATTATACGAATCAATTTTAGGGTTAATTTTTCTTTGTACGTCTGTAATATCAGCGGTCATTTCCTCTTCTTTGTTTGGTTCTTTTTTTAGCAAGTAAAGTCTGCGCGACTCTTTTACAGCCAATTTCTTTACAAAGTAATAGCGTTAATACCGGTACTAGTGCTAAAGTTGATACTCAAATCAGTATCTCTCATTTATTCATACTTGTGTGTTTGAAGAAGTGAGAAATACTGATTTGAGTACTTACTTTAGGACTAATACTGGTACTAACGTTAGGACTCTGTGAAGAAATTGGCTGTTAGATTATCAAAAATACTAAGGTAGTCTAAGCTTGAACTCAGACGTTCATATTCAAGCACAACAGTCACATAAATAATTGGTTCCGCATTATTTAAGAAATGAAGTACGTGGGGATAGTTGAATCGAACATCTGTATTCAATTTATCGATGGCATTCGGGCTCTCTTTTAAATCCTTCTCGATGGCAATCTTCATGTAATCGAATTTATCGGTTTTGAATCGTGTAAGCAAATGATACACTGCCATCTGATCATAAAGTCGAGTATTGAAATTCGATCTCATTGTCCAAGGCAAAAAGGAGTAATTAATTTACTGACAATCTCGTTACTACACTTATGGTGTGCACTGAACAGATACGATATGGCAAACAATGAACTTTGGCAACTGGTAGAGAGTTTAGCTAGTTGTTCAATTTGATTGAATAGATCCTCCTCGCTTATGGTTGTTGCAACAAGGAACTCATAGATGTAAGTAACATTTGTTTGATTATTTTCTTGAAGAACTGCATATAAATAATATGCATCCCATGCAGGACATTCATAATTAAGTATGGTCAAAGCTTGGGCTATTCTCAACTTCAGACGATGATGCTTGGAGTTTTCAAAGTATCGTGGTTTTCGTATGCTCATACTTTTTCTTTGATTGATCAAATCTGATTTCAAGAGCTGCAAGGATTCTGTGTTTAGGCCTATCAGACATTTCCAAATATATTGCTCTGATTCTATAAGTTGATTCACAATTCAGATCTGGCATCTTAATACGAACAGCATAATCGTATTCAAGACTAAAAGCAATAAATAATGTGAATTGTGTGTGTATACATTACATTACATTACATCATACCATTAGGTTTTTTTGTCTTACCACCAAACTCTTCGACAGCATCAAATAGACTTTTACTTATTAAAACAAAATTTTTTCGAGCAACACAAACAAACTGGACATTAATGAAGGAACACAGTCCAAAAACTGATATCGAAGCTTTGATATCGGGACGACGGGACCTGACTCCTCCAGAAACATTCTACTAACCATTGGATATTCAAACCGATTGGAAAACAATTTTTGTCCAACCCTAGAAGTATACGTTGTGAAAGAATAAATGACAATTGGTTTTTCATTGTCGTTGTACCATTTTCCTAGAACTTAAAAATAAATAGTTTTGAAATTAAAATAAATTTTAAGTCTAACAAACCTTGAGCACAGAATTGATAAAGATGACCATCAAAACTTGTTGCAATCAAAAGCGAATAGCCCATACAGAATTGATACATATTTAATTTTAATGAACGATTATTTGAGGGATGACTTTTTCTGATCATGGATGCCCTAAATTTTTATTGTTTTTGTTTTCCAACATGCGTAGATAGATTGGTTACAAATCCATGCATTTAAGAACGTCCATTATTTGATGATTCGGCTCTGTTGATTTCATGCACAGTTGTAATTTTTGTACGTCGTACTGCACAGTAAATTATCTTTGTTGCTGGTTGAGATTTGCTGAAACTAGTATCAAAATATTTGTTTTATTATTTTAATGCCCTTTACATGAGTTAGGATACTTAGTACATAATACGAAAAAAGTGTAAAAATAGCCTAATTATAGCTAAAGAGCGGGGTAATCAAAAAGTTATAAAACTTACAGCAACATTCCTAGCTTTCATTTCATTGATCAACTTGATTTTAATGTCACTAGCACTATATATTAATATGGCGGGTATTAGCATTCTTGTTTCCACTACAACTTCAATTCCATTTCAAATTCTCGTCCACATGCTGAGTTAACAATACGAGCCATTAAGTTATTATGTGATGATCTAGCTGGTAGCCGATGGTGATGGTTGTGGTTCCTATTTATTCGGAGTTTGATGCTTGGGCTATTGCGAGATTTCTATCGCTGGCACTAAACTTTCCAGGACTTGACACCGGTAAATTGCAAGTACGGCTGGAGGAAGTATCTGATTTAGCTGGTGAAGGACTTGTTCGCTAAAAACGAGGAAGATGAAAAGATTTTTTAATAGTCGATAAAGTGATGTTAAGTGTACAAGATACAACTTTACCAATAATTATTCCAACACCGAGTGTAAAGTGACGATGGTCCAGGCATTGTTCAATTTTTTTAATTTCCAGTTCAACGTCAGCAGTTGTTTGTCAATCGAAACGGCTATTCTTGTGAGGATAGACTTTTGTAATATCAAAGCTGAAACAAAGTTCAAAACATAAAAATGAACAAAATATGAGAACTTTCGTGGCTCGTCTCCATAAAAGGTATCATAACCAGACAGACAGACAGCATGCAACTGGGATTGAAGGTCTTTCAAGCGATTCCTGCGGACGCTGTATGGATGTGTGTTTTGCCCCTCGAAGTCACTGCAGCCGTATCTTACCTCTGCTAATCCTTTTAAGTTCTTTCCAACGTTGTTTCGATCCATTATGTTTAAAATTTTGTATGGAATATTTATGCAATCTTCCCGAATCACCAGTTTTATAATACGTAGATCAAAAGTATAGGAAGCAAAAAGAAAAATGGGAAAAGTAAAAAGTAAATAAAAATGGAAATTGAAAATGTAAAAAATTAAAACTGTTTAATTTAAAAAAGAAAAGATATAGCTTTTTAGATTTATATTTATTATTCTTTAAAATAGATAACTAGCTGACAAAACAAGCGTCAAACCCAATTGTCAAAAGTTACACATTTTTTCTGTGTTGCTCCAACAAGCGCTGGTGGCGCTTAGTTGTTGAAGATGAACCATCGTCAGTTGGCTACTGGCAGTCCATATATAGTATGTCAATGGTGGGAACATAGTATTAAGATGATTTCGAATCGAATTTGGAAATTTTCAACGAAATTACCTCACTTGGTCTAATGAAAACGTAGTAAAATTGTTAAATTTAATTAAATTAAAACAAAAACAGATTAATTTTCAGTATCGCACTAACAATTTTGTATGAGTATAACTAACAAGAAGAATAAGAAGAAAATCGACAGCGAAAACAAACCCTTTTAGTTCTCTGGATGTTCAATTCTTTTTAAAGCTTCAGAGGCAGTAGTTTTGTGTCCACTTGGACTTGTTACGAACAATAATAAGAGCTTTGTGTTAAATATTTGGCCAAGTTCCTAAGATTTGCAAAGCAAAACGCATGCAGCATACAGTCAAAGCAAAAATAAGTGAATTGCACAACATAATTTTAATATTAGCACAACGCCTTTGCATTTGCACAAGAAAAAAGAATCTCGTGCATTTTGGAACATACTGCTAAGCAGTAGTTGTTAAGTTTGCATTTGGTAAATGTTTGCTTAGCATTTTGCGCAAGATGTGCGTTCTCCGGTCTTTTTTGCTGTCGCTTCTTCGTACATAGTTTCAATTTCGATTTACATACACACACTTACATTAACATGTAAGCAGTGATGGGTAAATACCCGGAATATACCATTTGAGGGTATATACCATGGGTTTATACCCGGTATTTACCGAAATGGGGAAATATAAGGGTATTTATAATTTTTAATGTAAAAGTTTATAATTTTGTTTCACAAATCGAATAGATTTTTTAGGCAATGTAGCATGCTATCTCAGCTTCATTTAAAGACCTTAACCTTGAAGATTCGATAAGTAGAACGGGAGCTTTGATTTTTTAAAAAGTCATTTCGATCTTTTTTTTTAATAAAATCCATCTTATGCTACATTTCCACCTGACGCTAATCTGAGAATTAATAAGATTTACCTCAAATCTCGGAGATTTACCATACAAATTTATTTCGTAAATCTTAAAGATTAGAAATTAATCTTGTTAAATCTTCCTAGGACAAATAGTTTTACAAATCGAACTAACCTTTTCTTAAATGGTGCTGAACGATTCATTCGAGACTCGCATTCAGTTCTTCATTGTTTCACACGAATCAAACATTCTGTCTCATTCGCACTTCATAAGAAAAATTGGAACGCCATTTGCATTTTTGAAGGTGCTGTCAAATTCAATCTTTTTTAAATCTTTTTGTGCGAGTTTGGGCTTGGCCGCAAACGAGGAAGGTTGTGCGCAGCACAACCTCTCACAGTTTTTTTATTTTATATATTAAAACAGCAACTGTAATTATTATATATAATTAACCCGTTAGCCGTTAACCGATAAAACGGTACCCCGTTAACCGAGAAAACGGTCCACCAAGCAGTACCCAGTTCTGCTTAGCAACTGCATCAGCCTTTCAACTGGCTGACTACATCATTGTGTCTCCGACATGATATTCTTGTCTGCACCTTACATCGATACCGCTTCCGCGTAGATGTTGAATGGTGTCTAGGCAAAAACCGACAAAGGGTTTTAACCTGCAAAGTGCATACATCAAACGACAGTATCCCAGACGAGGGATGCTTAACCTACGAACCAGCAACAAAAGTGCAAACCGCGGTGTGTTTGTCTACCTGCAACCATCATCAAACGACAGCACCCCAGACGAGCGATACATGCCCAACAGAAGCAACAACGTGAAGTGCAATTCAATGTGTATTCATTTTATTAACTTAAATTATTTGTGTAATTTAATTTTCCCTTCTTTTCACATATCCTAACACGTGATAACTTAATTTTTATTCATTGCCACTAACTGTAAAATGTCATACATTACAAAAATGGAAAATTTTGTGAATTTATGTAAAAAGAAAAAAAATTGTATCTGTTTTTTGTCTCCTACAAAAAGAAAAGGATGTAACTCTTATAAAAGAAACCGTAACTTTTTTATATAGAGCACTCGCTCTAAGAAATACGATTTCTATTTCATTTGATAGCTCAATAGAGTTCGCTCTAACACACGTGATATCATGTATAACTATACTTCCAGGCGTTTTATAATCTCTAGTTTTAAGGTATTGTACATATTTATGAGACAACCGTCTCAAGTAACTTCATATATAATGCTTATGAGCAAAAGCAGTCAACTATATAACGTAACTATATAACAAATGTCCGCCACGAGGCTAATCATAAAAAAATAAATCGAAAAGAAGGCCATACATTACAGCCACTTTTGTACAACTTTAGTTATCGCTAGAATTAAGAAAAACATTGTAACTGATTTTAAAGTCTCAATAAAATTCAATTCAATTCAATAAATCTTTTTGTGCGGTGGAAACACCAAAAAGATTTATTAAATCTAATCTGAGATAAACCTTTGGTGGAAACATAGCATTATTTGTAAAAAATCTGGCCCTCTGTTGTTGGATTGATGATAAAACATGGTATAATATAATTTAAAAAGAGAAGTGACGCAAAAAATGTGCGATTTTAGTAGATTTTCAAAATTATAAAATTTTCATCAACCTTTGAATTTAGAATGAAATAAATCTAGTTTTGGGAGGCTTTTTTCGCCCTTTGAGTATGAAAACGTTTACCCCTCCTAAATGATATTTGTATACAATGTAGCATGTTATGTCAGCTTTTTTTTAAAGACCTTAATCTTGAAGATCCCATTAGTAGAATAGGAGACATATTTTTTTAAAGCCATCCATATTAAATTATAATAAAAACATTCCATGTAGATAACGGGATCTTTCACGCTGCTGGTTGATGGTCGTCGACAATGGTCCAAGCAGAAAATTTCAATGCAATTTTTTTAATTTTTTGATTAATTTGAATAATTAATTTTGACGCATGTATACGTTGTAGGATAATAAATAAGGTATCAAAATAATTGAAATTTAATTGACTATTGTATTTGAAAATAATCAAAGTAATTCATGCATGCACTGAGAAGTTATGAGCTCATATGTATAGCAACCTCAATATGACCGTTATTTCCACTAAACGAGACCTGGGGAAGTTAAATATTTAATTTTAATTAAAATCCAAAATTCTTATCAAGTGGGACATTTATCAACACCTTACATTCACCCCTTAAAAAGATAATCTCAAAAAACATTTCAAAAAATGTTCAGATTCCAATATCTCCGGTATTGTATTTTAAAAATCCAAAATTCACACTCAAGCCAAGTACGCAGATCGGGAAAAATAAAATTTTATCTCTACAATTTTAATCTCTACAAACGAAGAGATAAATAGAACTGTCAAGTATCTGTCAAAGAAGAAATAATCATATAGAAATATGGAAATATTTGTTTTGCTATTTTTCACAGTGAGTGGTTTATTAAAATATGGATACAAACTTCGTTGAAAACTGTGTTATTTTGTGTGCAACAGCTGTGGTAACAGCAATTGTTGCAAGAAAAACTAAAAAGGACCCTTCCTTCAGGGTCAACCCCTACCTGAAGGAAAGGAAAAACAAAGGGCGTTTCGCAAAAGATGTATGAAAAGAATAATATTTTGTTTTGAGAGTCAGTAGCGTAAGGGATACAACTGTTGGCACCCCCATATTTTGACCCAATTATTGGCACCCATGATTCAATAGTGATTTTCTCAATAACCCGTTAGCCGATTAAGTTAATTTATTTTTTATTTTGAACTTGCAAATATTTCTCACATTTTCGTATCTTTGGATTAAAGATATTTTTTTCCCATTATTTCTCTCAAATAAAAGTGTAAACACGTGCGACTTAAACAAGAAATTGCGTAAATTTCGGATGTTTTTGTTAAGAACCCATAATTTTGAAAGATGTTTTTCACTGTTTATGGCTCAGTTTTCTGATGAAAACTTATTTAATTTATTATAATAATGCTTTAAATAAAGCATTTTCGAATTAATTTTTATAAAAAATTTATTGTTTTATTAACTAAATGGGTGCCAATAATTGGTTCCTAAAAAAACAAAGGTTCAATTGTTGGCAAGGGGTGCCAGTAATTACATATCCTATGGAGATTCAATTACTGGCACTGCCAATAAATGTACTTTTAACACTGCCAACAATTGAAGCATTCATCGGTTATTAATTTTGTGTTGACAAAATCTCGAAATAAACGTTAGAAATCAAAATATTTAATGTTTTTCCACTTAAAAGGGTGCCAATAATTGTACTTTTTTTGGGTGTCAATAGTTATATCGTGGTGCCAATAATTGTAGATTTTCGTAAACTTTTTTTAAATTGTCGTTAAAAGTTAATTTTTAATTAATAAACATATAATAACGTTGATTAACCAACGCAAATTTTATTAAATGATACTTTGATATACAAAGATTTCTCATCACTCTTCAGATAGAAAAGTTGTGGTTGATTGAAGTCAAAATTTCCTTAGGGGTGCCAACAATTGTATCCGTTACGCTATGTTTCATTGTTTTGTAATAAGTTTCAGGATATGTTGAACAATGTTCCAGTTTTCAAAGAGAGCTTCCACATGACGCCGGAATCATTTGGTCAAATATTTAAAATGGTTGAACCTTTGCTTCGTGCAAAAAAAAAACACAAGGCCTGTAGACAACATTTCACCGCTGGAAAAGTTCGCGGTAGCTATAGAGTACGTACATTATATTTATATTTTAAGAAAACCATTATTTCTTGTATGTATATCACATTACTCGTTTAGGTACATGGCAAGTGGAACCATACAACGGCATGTGGCATCAGTCTACCGCATTAGCAAGCAAAATTTCGGGACCATTTTAAAACAAGTTTGCTCTGCTATTTGCGAAGCAATGAAGACTGAAATCCCTCCTTTGGATTTAGTTGAGTTCATTCGAATTTCTAATGAGTTCAATGCGTTTTGGAACTTGCCAAACTGGGTTGGGGCAATAGATGGGAAGCATGTTGCAATAAAGTGTCCGTCCAATGCTGGGAGTCTCTTTTATAATTACAAAGTAAGCACTATGCTCAATGCACTAAAAGCAAAGATTCTTCTCTTAAACCCCAATTTTTCTTTATTTTCTTAAGGGCTTTCACAGCATTGTGTTAATGGCTATTGCTGATGCGAACTGCAAATTTATTCACATTGATGTGGGAGCATTTGGCAGTGAGGGAGATGCAAATGTGTTTGCTTCCACTAAAATTGGAAAACGCATTTTGCAAGATGATCTTAATCTTCCCCCAGACATGCAAGTTGGAAAGTAGAAGCTTCCATACTTCTTCGTGGCAGATGATGCGTTCCCTCTAAGTAAACGTATAATCAAACTGTATGTCCCTAGAAAGCCAAAAAAGTTAGATGATGATGAGCGGATTGCGAACTATCGCATAAGCAGAGCAAGGCGCTGTATCGAAAACTATTTTGGTATTATGTGCTCAAAATTTATTTGTCTTGCTAGGACTATGTTTTGCAGCCCAGACAGAGCACAAAAAATAGTCAGTGCTTGTTGTTATTTGCACAACTATCAAATTAGGACTAATAGACCATCTTACTGTCCTGCTAATTACTCCGATTACTACGACGACAGTGGAATTCTAATAATGGGTGAGTGGAGAAAAAAATGTCTGCCGATTCTCTATCCCAGTCAACATTACCACCGGTTGTTGGAAGACCGAATGATTTTGGGAGGCACGTTCGCGAAAAATTAAAGAATTTTGTCAATTCTCCTTGTGGTTCTCTCCCTTGGCAAAACGAAGCTGATTTCGTCCATGGTAAAAAATATATATCTGTTTTACTAACTTCATAACATTTTTAAATTACCTACTTCCAGATCCACTTCAGTAACTCCAAAACAAATAATGTCATTTGCAGTAATTACGCAACTCAAATGTCAATTCCTGAAGCCTGTTCCATTTTGGTAAGATAACTATATATTTTGTTTTATTTAACCAAAGAATTCAACTATATTTATTTTACTTTCGCAGAAGAATACCAAAAGAGTTTTAAGCACGACACCTTGTCTTGCTAATACAATAGTTTGCAATTCGCTTATCATCATCTTACTTTTTTGGCTTTGCAACGAAGGAAAATTATAAGATCGTCTTCTAAAAAACGTTTTCCATTTTTTGTCGGATCGAAAACATCTGTATCTCTCACAACCATATGCACCCACATCAATATGAATGAAGTAGATTCTTACTATTATTGCATATAAAACAATTCAAAAAACAAAAGATTCCAAAAGCCGATATGCCTGAATCATAAAATCGGTTTTTAGTTTTGACTACTGATGACAGCAGCAACAACAGCTAGCGAGCTTGTCCTTCAAGAAAATTTACAGACCATTTCATCAGTCGTTTTTGGATCCTCTCTTAACGGAGTTATTGCACTCACATCTGCACAAATTCTTTCATCTCCTGGTTCTCGGCTGGAATATGTTCAAATTGGACATTTTTTGGATTGTTTAATGAAATTTAACTAAGGTTGAAATAATTGGCTTACCTAAGTTGTAGGAACTCCAACTGATTCAGTATGCAAAAGATGCCAACCCACCAGCACTTAGCACAATGGTTGGCTTGTTCTCGTAGCGGCACTTTGGCACTGCTCCTTGTAATTGTGTTTGTAAGGTAAGTAAGGTTTCTCGTTCTTATAGCAGAGTTTTAAGCATGCCACCAATTGCTTTAGGTTCAGGCACCTTGACACCCGACTCTAGGGGCGGTATTCACCGAGCGCTCATAAACGGCTCTTAAGTTTATGAGGCTGTTAACTCAAATAATATTTGTGCTATTCACCAACCACTCACAAGTGTTTTTTGAAGTTCGAAAATGAGAGCCACTCTCTCTTATTCAGATACACCCAAACTGTGAAATCAAACTGTTTTCGAACTTGAATGACAGTTGACGTAAAACAAGAATAAAAAAAAAGTTTGTGCGTAAGCCTCGTACGCAGATCGAGCTAAAATTTCGCTCCCATACAAAATTCTCTCCAAAATTAAGCCAAGCTAAAATTTAGCCAAACATTTTAGCCGAGAAGTACGCAGCTCCAGCTAAAAAATCAAATTTTTGTTTCTTACTGAACGCACTCATCTGTCAAAATTTAGCGCGTGAAATAATTGTTCGGCACATTAATTCTCGAGCTAAATTGTGACAGGTTCATTTATTTGTGAGATTATGTGAGCTTTATATTGCGAAAATGAAAATTGAGACCGAGAAATATTCAAGGACAAACGATTTAGCAATTCTAAAAGGAAAAATCTATTTTATTTGTTTATTTTAATGTGAAATATTGAAAGAAAATTCTTTGAAATTATTGAATAAAATTTCTTTTCAGAGAACAGCTGTTTTTTGTAATGTATTCTCCACAAAAATCTTGTGTCAAAATTTAGCTAGGATTTTAGCTGGTGTTTGGAGAGAAATGTGGGAGCGGAATTTTAGCTCGATCTGCGTACTAGGCTGTAACTTATAAAGTGAATATACTTTCAATTTGTTATTAATAATAATTTATTTTAGATTAATAAGGACTTAATTCAATTGAAAGTGGCATCAATTAGTTTAATATAGGCATTTTCCTTTGGAGGTGGCGAAGTACTTGCAAGTACTTTGCCAGCTTTTTTCAATGGAACACATCAAACTGCTTTCCCATGTAAAATGTATCTACTCGCGCATGAGAGCATGTGCAGTTGGTAGTACTAGATTAGGGTTTTCATCTACTCGTAAGTACTTCGCCACCTCCAAAGGAAAACGGCTTATATCCAAAAGCTGAATTTGTTCGCTACAGCTCAGGCATAAGACGTACATTTTGAAGTAAAGGGATTCCAGGATATGAGAACAAACCAGAAGGAACCATGAATGTTGGTTTCTGGTGACATTAAAATTACAAAGCATTGAAATGTTCTTCTCCACGAAATACAAATACAAAATCCAGAAGCTGTGATGATTGCATGTGCCAGTACAGCTCTAGATGACTTAACTGCTGATGGTACAACTTGTACTGTACTCCTCATAAATTCAAAGTAAAGGAACGGAACTGTTATAATTCCCGGACAAACTTTTCTATAAATAAATAAAATATTTTGTATTTAATTTTTCTATGTCTTTATACTTTTACAGGCCCAGAAACAAGATAATTCGGCAGTGCAAGCCGCTTTGGAGTATTTGGACAGTGATGTTCTTCCAACTCATTGGACCAAGATTCAATATTTGGGCTAGCAAACTCATCCAGGGATTATGAAGAAGTAGATTCAGGCAGTTCAGATGATGTACCAAGTGAGGAAATAGATCCGTTTATAGCGCAATTGTACAAGTTGGATGACCGTGGGACTCCTGTGAATAATGTATGTACCTACCTCCTATTCAAAACCGATATGTTGATTTCTATCGCTTATTTCGAGCGGTTCAAGAAATCGGTTGGTATAATCGTGTGAGTAGTCAAAATAATTGGAAGTCCATCACCATAAGGCTGGGATTCAATTCACACCGATTACAATAAGTGTGACTAATCTGCTTAAGCAGGCTTATAAGAAATTCTTGCAACCATATGAGGACTTTCATAGAAAGCTCGGTTGTTCAATGATAATGACACCACGCAATGCCAATCACACAAAAAGAAGGAGCTTAGTGCAGGCCAATTCGGTATCTTCTCTAAAGCCTAAGCCAGCTGATACGCACTAAGACACAAAACCAGCAAGTTCGTCGATTCGAGGTCCATTGACGTCGGCAGCTGTTGCTGTCAACCCGCCGGCGACTAACGATGAATCGGAAAATACAATTGAATCGAGTATAGAGGTGTCAGTAAGAAAAGCTGCTACCAAAAGGAAATCATCTGTAGGTGTAGGGAAAGTCAAGAGTCTGGTGGAGAATTTCAATGAGAAGGCCAAGGACGAATGTGATATACCACTGGTCAAGATTCAGAAAAGCAATCAACGCTCGACTGAATTTAAAAGTCAGAGACTCCTAACACAACGAGAGAGAACTCACCCACTGGATCTGTTGGTAAGTTATTACATTATTCAATCATTAAGATTTTGTTTTATGTTTGTACTATACTCGTAACAGCCTCGTTCTACAACTCCTTGTTTGGTTGCATCGAATTCAAGTCGTACAAAATCCCCAGCTACATCCAACACATAGAAGAGAACTCAACGAACTATTCCAAGTGCAATGAGACGCACTTCCAATAATGCCTCTGATGTTCCCATTCAAAGTTCATCCGATAGCGACTCTGATGATCCACATATATTTTGTTTTTTTGTATTTTTGTTTTTATATTTATTTAAGTTTACTATTTACTAATATTATTCCAAAATGATCGGTTGTCGCAGAAAAAAAAACCTAAAACAGAGATTTGTTGGAAATTGTTAAACTTCCAATTGTACCTTGATGTAATTCAGAATAAGTGATAGTTTTCGAGCCATAAATAAAAAACTCCCAAAAAAATCCTTTTTTTGCGTCACGGAATTTTGTTCAGATTCGGACAGCAACCCCGAAAACATAAAGCAGGAAACAAATCAAAACTACCCCACAATTTGCTCGCAAAAGAGCCCTTTTGAGCACAAATTGAATGGACTACAAAGCAGTAGTGTACCTCCCTTAGAATGCTATTTCTGAATCGAACTGGTGATGTTGATGGTATGCCACAGATTTTTTCTTACGACACGAACAATCTGAAATAATAATTAAGAATAGTTAGCTACAGAAATGACATGCTCCTTAGTAGGTATGTATTCCAGAATCCAGAAAGGAAAAACTATTTTTTTGTAATAAGTTTCAGGATATGTTGAACAATGTTCCAGTTTTCAAAGAGAGCTTCCACATGACGCCGGAATCATTTGGTCAAATATTTAAAATGGTTGAACCTTTGCTTCGTGCAAAAAAAAAACACAAGGCCTGTAGACAACATTTCACCGCTGGAAAAGTTCGCGGTAGCTATAGAGTACGTACATTATATTTATATTTTAAGAAAACCATTATTTCTTGTATGTATATCACATTACTCGTTTAGGTACATGGCAAGTGGAACCATACAACGGCATGTGGCATCAGTCTACCGCATTAGCAAGCAACATTTCGGGACCATTTTAAAACAAGTTTGCTCTGCTATTTGCGAAGCAATGAAGACTGAAATCCCTCCTTTGGCTTTAGTTGAGTTCATTCGAATTTCTAATGAGTTCAATGCGTTTTGGAACTTGCCAAACTGGGTTGGGGCAATAGATGGGAAGCATGTTGCAATAAAGTGTCCGTCCAATGCTGGGAGTCTCTTTTATAATTACAAAGTAAGCACTATGCTCAATGCACTAAAAGCAAAGATTCTTCTCTTAAACCCCAATTTTTCTTTATTTTCTTAAGGGCTTTCACAGCATTGTGTTAATGGCTATTGCTGATGCGAACTGCAAATTTATTCACATTGATGTGGGAGCATTTGGCAGTGAGGGAGATGCAAATGTGTTTGCTTCCACTAAAATTGGAAAACGCATTTTGCAAGATGATCTTAATCTTCCCCCAGACATGCAAGTTGGAAAGGAGAAGCTTCCATACTTCTTCGTGGCAGATGATGCGTTCCCTCAAAGTAAACGTATAATCAAACTGTATGTCCCTAGAAAGCCAAAAAAGTTAGATGATGATGAGCGGATTGCGAACTATCGCATAAGCAGAGCAAGGCGCTGTATCGAAAACTATTTTGGTATTATGTGCTCAAAATGTATTTTTCTTGCTAGGACTATGTTTTGCAGCCCAGACAGAGCACAAAAAATAGTCAGTGCTTGTTGTTATTTGCACAACTATCAAATTAGGACTAATAGACCATCTTACTGTCCTGCTAATTACTCCGATTACTACGACGACAGTGGAATTCTAATAATGGGTGAGTGGAGAAAAAAATGTCTGCCGATTCTCTATCCCAGTCAACATTACCACCGGTTGTTGGAAGACCGAATGATTTTGGGAGGCACGTTCGCGAAAAATTAAAGAATTTTGTCAATTCTCCTTGTGGTTCTCTCCCTTGGCAAAACGAAGCTGATTTCGTCCATGGTAAAAAATATATATCTGTTTTACTAACTTCATAACATTTTTAAATTACCTACTTCCAGATCCACTTCAGTAACTCCAAAACAAATAATGTCATTTGCAGTAATTACGCAACTCAAATGTCAATTCCTGAAGCCTGTTCCATTTTGGTAAGATAACTATATATTTTGTTTTATTTAACCAAAGAATTCAACTATATTTATTTTACTTTCGCAGAAGAATACCAAAAGAGTTTTAAGCACGACACCTTGTCTTGCTAATACAATAGTTTGCAATTCGCTTATCATCATCTTACTTTTTTGGCTTTGCAACGAAGGAAAATTATAAGATCGTCTTCTAAAAAACGTTTTCCATTTTTTGTCGGATCGAAAACATCTGTATCTCTCACAACCATATGCACCCACATCAATATGAATGAAGTAGATTCTTACTATTATTGCATATAAAACAATTCAAAAAACAAAAGATTCCAAAAGCCGATATGCCTGAATCATAAAATCGGTTTTTAGTTTTGACTACTGATGACAGCAGCAACAACAGCTAGCGAGCTTGTCCTTCAAGAAAATTTACAGACCATTTCATCAGTCGTTTTTGGATCCTCTCTTAACGGAGTTATTGCACTCACATCTGCACAAATTTTTGGATCCTCTCTTAACGGAGTTATTGCACTCACATCTGCACAAATTCTTTCATCTCCTGGTTCTCGGCTGGAATATGTTCAAATTGGACATTTTTTGGATTGTTTAATGAAATTTAACTAAGGTTGAAATAATTGGCTTACCTAAGTTGTAGGAACTCCAACTGATTCAGTATGCAAAAGATGCCAACCCACCAGCACTTAGCACAATGGTTGGCTTGTTCTCGTAGCGGCGCTTTGGCACTGCTCCTTGTAATTGTGTTTGTAAGGTAAGTAAGGTTTCTCGTTCTTATAGCAGAGTTTTAAGCATGCCATAAACGGCTCTTAAGTTTATGAGGCTCTTAACTCAAATAATATTTGTGCTATTCACCAACCACTCACAAGTGTTTTTTGAAGTTCGAAAATGAGAGCCACTCTCTCTTATTCAGATGCACCCAAACTGTGAAATCAAACTGTTTTCGAACTTGAATGACAGTTGACGTAAAACAAGAATAAAAAAAAAGTTTGTGCGTAACTTATAAAGTGAATATACTTTCAATTTGTTATTAATAATAATTTATTTTAGATTAATAAGGACTTAATTCAATTGAAAGTGGCATCAATTAGTTTACTATATCCAAAAGCTGAATTTGTTCGCTACAGCTCAGGCATAAGACGTACATTTTGAAGTAAAGGGTTTCCAGGATATGAGAACAAACCAGAAGGAACCATGAATGTTGGTTTCAGGTGACATTAAAATTACAAAGCATTTAAATGTTCTTCTCCACGAAATACAAATACAAAATCCAGAAGCTGTGATGATTGCATGTGCCAGTACAGCTCTAGATGACTAAACTGCTGATGGTACAACTTGTACTGTACTCCTCATAAATTCAGACAGACTACACATTACCGCACATTGATTTTAATCCGGTAGCCCTAACAGATATTCCCATAAGGACACTCTGAACGGAAAACCGGGTCATAAACAATAATCATGTTTCGGTCTTCACGGACGGCTCCAAAACAAACGAAGGGGTAGGGTCAGGCATCTTTTCAGTTAACCCACCCTTAGACAGAACAATAAAGCTTCCAGATTTCTGCAGTGTCTTCCAAGCGGAAGTGCTCGCAGTTTGTGAGGCTGCAAAGAGCCTTTACACGTGTGAGCTGGTTAATAAAAATATTGTCATTTTTATTGATAGCCAGGCGGCAATCAAACCCATTACCTCAGTTGTGACAAAGTCAAAACTGGTTGCTCGTTGTCGTGATGAGTTGAAATTACTTAGCGAATCAAATACAGTCACCCTTCGATGGGTCCCAGGACATCGTGACATATACGATATACGGGAACGAAATGGCAGATGAATTGGCCAAAACCGGGTCATCTCTTGATCCGAGCCAAACCGACTGCTCTGTTCTTATGCCACTAGAGAAAGAAAAAAGAAGAATTTGCCAGAATTTCCTCAAAGTTGCCAACGACAGATGGTCAACAATTGATACCTGTCATATTTCGAGGAACTTATGGCCGGATATTTCAAAGAAAAAACTGAGTATTTACTCAAGCTAAGCAGGCCTCAACTATCCCTATTGGTTGGAATCTTAACAGGTCACAACACAATGGGAACCCATTTAAGCAGAATGGGCATCGGCTCATCTGACTTATGTAGAGGGTGTCAAGATGAAGAGGCAGAGGAGGGCTCAATTCACTTCCTCTGTGAATGCCCCAGCCTAGCCAGAACTAGAAAGGCAGCCCTCGGAGAATACTTTTTCGACGAACTGGGCGACGTCTCGTTTTTGCCACTAAGAAACATCCTTAAATTCGCTCAGAACTCAGGATGGTTCAGGGAGGCCCCCCATACCTAAAGTTCCAATAATCCATTTCCTTCCCCCTCCTTATACCTACCTTGACCTACACCCAGGGGAGCACAATAGATCCATTGAGATCCGAGTGAGGTGATGCGATCTTCTCGTATCATCACTCCATTTAACCTAACCTAACCTACCTAACTCCTCATAAATTCAAAGTAAAGGAACGGAACTGTTATAATTCCCGGACAAACTTTTCTATAAATAAATAAAATATTTTGTATTTAATTTTTCTATCTCTTTATACTTTTACAGGCCCAGAAACAAGATAATTCGGCAGTGCAAGCCGCTTTGGAGTATTTGGACAGTGATGTTCTTCCAACTCATTGGGACCAAGATTCAATATTTGGACTAGCAAACTCATCCAGGGATTATGAAGAAGTAGATTCAGGCAGTTCAGATGATGTACCAAGTGAGGAAATAGATCCGTTTATAGCGCAATTGTACAAGTTGGATGACCGTGGGACTCCTGTGAATAATGTATGTACCTACCTCCTATTCAAAACCGATATGTTGATTTCTATCGCTTATTTCGAGCGGTTCAAGAAATCGGTTGGTATAATCGTGTGAGTAGTCAAAATAATTGGAAGTCCATCACCATAAGGCTGGGATTCAATTCACACCGATTACAATAAGTGTGACTAATCTGCTTAAGCAGGCTTATAAGAAATTCTTGCAACCATATGAGGACTTTCATAGAAAGCTCGGTTGTTCAATGATAATGACACCACGCAATGCCAATCACACAAAAAGAAGGAGCTTAGTGCAGGCCAATTCGGTATCTTCTCTAAAGCCTAAGCCAGCTGATACTAACTAAGACACAAAACCAGCAAGTTCGTCGATTCGAGGTCCATCGACGTCGGCAGCTGTTGCTGTCAACCCGCCGGCGACTAACGATGAAGCGGAAAATACAATTGAATCGAGTATAGAGGTGTCAGTAGGAAAAGCTGCTACCAAAAGGAAATCATTTGTAGGTGTAGGGAAAGTCAAGAGTCTGGTGGAGAATTTCGATGAATAGGCCATGGACGAATGTGATATACCACTGGTCAAGATTCAGAAAAGCAATCAACACTTGACTGAATTTAAAAGTCAGAGACTCCTAACACAACGAGAGAGAACTCACCCACTGGATCTGTTGGTAACAGCGCTACCGCTGGGCGACTTTAGTCGCACTTTGCGACCTTTTTTGTGTCCGTGCGACTAAACGACGACCTTTTGATCGGGGCGACCTTTTTCTCCGTGCGACTTTTTTTTTATTTAATATATCAAAAACACACAAACACAGGTTTCTCGAATTCGCCCATTTGAATTGGAACAAACAGAACAGAAACAATATTTTAATCGACTTTCATTCAATTTTTCTTTTTCCATTTCCTTTGAAACGAAAACGAAGCGGCTTGGGGCTTGGCTTGCGCTTGATTGAAATTGAAATGAAGTGAGGAACTCGAAATTGGAAGATTAGGGGGGTTTACATGGCATGACAACATGGCTTGATTTGATCATTTGAACGCAAGAAACAACCGCTTGACAGACAATGTTGTAAGGTTTTTAAAAAATTTTGAATACTTGTTCCATTTCCATCAAGCGATGCTGTCATGCCATGTAAGCCCCCCTATTAGAACACCAGTTGAGTGATGGGCTAAATACTGAACTAAAAGTTTGCAATATCTGTTACTAATATTATTACTATTCTTCAATAACAGCTATAGCTATACCTGTTACTGAAATAAAAGTAGCGTAAAAAACCGTCGTCGTTAAAATATAGGAATTAAGACACCCGTTTATAGCACTAATATTATGTATGAGTCGAGGAAAAAAAGGTGACATTTTTACTTTTTCATTTTTTTTTTTTTTCAAAAATTGAGAAAAACTAATTTAAGGTATGCCTGCCCAGTTTTTTTGATTTTTGTTTTCTTTATGTGCATCGGTTAAGCAGACAGACTGTATTTGTTGTATTTATTAGTCTTGCAGTAGGTTTTGGGATAGAGCTTATATTTTAAAAATATTTTGAAAATATCACCTTTTGATATAAACCAAAATATCACAAGAAAAAATATCACTTTTTAAACACAATTTGATATAAAGCCAAGTAAATAGTTTATATTTTTTGTATGAAATCTTTTGCTCAGAAAATGCCTTTTCAAGTTGAATTTTCGTTGAAAATGTTATTATTCTTGACTTAATCTCCTTGGCAATCGATAAATCCGATTAAAAAACAAATGAAAAAAGTACCAAAAGTGAAAATTCCATATTTTGTTCCTAATCTCCTCATGTATCATTGGAAATATTTTTAAGTAAAATCAGAGATAATTTTAATGCGAAGAAAAGCTTTTGACTTAATTATTATGTCTATGTTTTTGGTTATTAAAAGGACAAGTCCTCGCCATAACACTTATTGAGGAATCAAAATAAACAAAGAACCTTAAAAAAGACTGATTTTTCTTAACTATTATTCTGCTTAATAATGATTTCAATGTTATCGTGTTAATTCGAAATCTCCTTGCAGCAGCAAAAATGCATAACCATTTTAGTACTGATTTTGCTAAAGTGTGATCCTGCTCAATAGTCATTTCAATTTTGACATTTAGATTCGATATGTCATTCCAGCAGCAAAAAGGCGTAACAGTTTTGTTTTTGATTTTGAATTACATCGGAAAACTAACTATACAAAAATAATCAACATCAAGTTTTGTTATTACTTTCGTAATCATCATTACTATTCTGAACGCCTATTAGGTCTAGCTATAAAATTTTAAAACGAAGACTGCATTTTTTTAATTTCTTAAGTATTTAGGGTTTTGTTTTTAATAAAAAAATGTTCCAAAAATAATCTTAATTGTTTTTGTTATTCAAATATAAAAATATGGTTGTGCGACTTTTTATTTTCGAAGTGCGACCTTTTCGGTGAAATTGCGACTTTTTTTCAATTATTATGTTTTGCGACCTTTTTTTCTTGAGTGCGACTTTTTTTGCGACCTTTCAAAAATTCTCAGCGGTAACCCTGGTTGGTAAGTTATTACATTATTCAATCATTAAGATTTTGTTTTATGTTTGTACTCGTAACAGCCTCGTTCTACAACTCCTTGTTTGGTTGCATCGAATTCAAGTCGTACAAAATCCCCAGCTACATCCAACACATAGAAGAGAACTCAACGAACTATTCCAAGTGCAATGAGACGCACTTCCAATAATGCCTCTGATGTTCCCATTCAAAGTTCATCCGATAGCGACTCTGATGATCCACAGATATTTTGTTTTTTTGTATTTTTGTTTTTATATTTATTTAAGTTTACTATTTACTAATATTATTCCAAAATGATCGGTTGTCGCAGAAAAAAAAAACCTAAAACAGAGATTTGTTGGAAATTGTTAAACTTCCAATTGTACCTTGATGTAATTCAGAATAAGTGATAGTTTTCGAGCCATAAATAAAAAACTCCCAAAAAAATCGTTTTTTTGCGTCACGGAATTTTGTTCAGATTCGGACAGCAACCCCGAAAACATAAACAGGAAACAAATCAAAACTACCCCACAATTTGCTCGCAAAAGAGCCCTTTTGAGCACAAATTGAATGGACTACAACGCAGTAGTGTACCTCCCTTAGAATGCCATTTCTGAATCGAACTGGTGATGTTGATGGTAAGCCACAGATTTTTTTTTACGACACGAACAATCTGAAATAATAATTAAGAATAATTAGCTACAGAAATGACATGCTCTTTAGTAGGTATGTATTCCAGAATCCAGAAAGGAAAAACTATTTAAATATAGGTATTCAGAAAGTTCTTTTAGAACACTTCACCGCTCTTCGTCCAAACAAGAAACATATTTTCTTTAAAAATTTACAGATTTCACTCCTTGAGTAACGATGGGGACATTGAAAATGACTTGCTAATGCTAGATAAATCCTTAATCTTTATAATTTATACAATCTTTTTTCTCTTTTAAATTTTATCTTTACCAATTTATACATACATATCAATTTAGTTCATCTTTTTTATGAAGACCAATCCAAACATTATATTGAACTAAGAAAACTAAAAATTTGTTAAACAAACTTTATTCGCACTTCCATCTTTACTTGCGCTTAGTTACACCAAATTGTTTTTTTTTTTCTTCAGCTTTAAAAATAATTAAGGAAGGATAATTTTTAAGCCGTTAATCCAACAAAAATCGGAGCTCTTATATTGCTTAATACATACATTTAATTTTCCCTCCGTTTTATCTTCAACCAAATTTTGATTCTTCCCTAAGCGCAAAATGATGTTAGCATATGTATAACTACTTTTTTTTCCTATTTCGTCCTGTATTCGTTTTTCGTTTTCCAAAATCACGTTTTTTGTAACACTAAATAAAATTATATTTTCCAAAAAACAAATATTTAATGTTGGTAGTTGTTGCCTCTCCCCAAAATTTGTCTTCTCTTATTCTCACTGTAGTTTTTTTTATTTTGTTTCATTTTCAAATATACAAAAGAGGTGTTTTCTTTTTGTTATTTTATTGACCCACATAAATTATTTTCCCGCTTGTCTTCTAATCTTATATTTTTCATTTACTTCGTGCGGTACCTTACTTTTTTCTTTTTGATTTAGCTTTGTGGTAGCACCAAACAAAAATTAAAAATTTCTACACCTATTGCTTGTTTATTTCGGTCTGTATTTGAATAGATTTTTCCTAACTCGTGTAACTGTTTAATTGTGGTAGGCAACGCTAACTTATATTTGATTTTCCCTCAAATATATGCCTACAAACGAATTTTCAACGCTGCTGTTTGGTACGTGTCAGAAAAATTCTATTTTTCTTATGCCCTTTGTAGTTTTTTTTTTTTTTTTAATTTTGGGGTTTATTACGAGTCTTTTCGAAAAAATTCGGCAAGACAAAAGTCAACCAAAAATTCTTGATGGACTTAAAATTTCTATCAAATAGGAAAATATTTACTAATACAAATTAGCAATAACGATAAATCGACTTTTAGTCTAATCAACCAGTCTGTTTTGAAGAGACTCTTGCAATACGGTCCTTTATTGCATTTTCAAAAAGAGGCTGGTTGTGACCCACACTAGTAACTTCCAATTTGTGGTGCCCCGGAAGCTAGAGGTCCAATGTTATTTTTTTGTATTCAACAATTTTTGGTATAGTTTTTGTATTTTTTTTTTGCATTAAAAAAAAAAACAGTTTGTTGAATTATTATACAAAACCTACCGATTGTCAATTATAATCTAGTACATACATATATAGAAGCCCGAAACCAATATGATTATTTGTTCCTAACATATTCGAGACTAAAAACAATTCAACATTTTTTGGTAAGGTTTTTTGTAGTTTTTTTGCTTAAAAAACTGGTTATGGGATATTTTTACAAATCCTTAGTTATAGAAAAAAAAAATACCCAAAAGCTAATATCATTGTTTGTTCTCAAGATATTTGGGACGAACAAAAATTTTCTACAATTTTGTTAAGTTTCTTGTAGTTTTTTCGATAAAAATAATTATTTGTTGAATATTTTTACAAATTTTATCAATCATTTATTATAAACTCATTTAAAGAATAAAATTAGCCTGAAGTCAATATCATTGTTTGTTCTCAAAATATTTGAGATGAAAAAATATTTTCCACAATTTTTGGTGAAGTACCTATCTTGTAGTTCTTTTTCACTTAAAAAAAAAACTTTTTGTTGAATTTTTTTATAAATCCTATCAATTATCAATTCTAAGCTAGTGTGTGGACTTAAATTAACCCGATATCATGTCATTATCTGTTCTCAAGATTTTTGAGGCAAAAACCAATTTTTTAATAATTAGTGTGTAGAATTGCTTGCAGTTTTTCGCTTAAAAAAAACTATTAATTCAATATTTTTTAAAATTTTATCAATTTGTATCTATAAACTAGCGTATAAAATAAAATAACCTCGAAGCCAATATCATTGTTTGTTGTCAAGATATTCGAGCCAAACAACTTTTTTCAACAATTTTCATCTACATTTTTTTATTAAAAAAAAAACTATAAGTTGATATACTTCTATATTTTAATCAATTCCTTATTACGTCAATTTGCGTAGAATAAAATTAACCTGAAGTCGATTTGTTCTCGAGATATCTGAGACTAAGGAAATTTGAACTGCTTCTTGAATTTATTGAAAGGTCCTTTCTGCTTGTAATGAAACTACTGTGTATACAATAAAATCCATCCGAAGTCGATATCTTAATTCGTCCTTGAGATACGGTGAACAAAAAAAGCGAAGGAACGTACGAACACACACAGACATCTCTCTACAAAAATGGAATCCGATTCTAGGGAGCGAAACGTGAAGATATGTTAAAATTTTTATTTTGACAAATCGGACCATTTACAATAACTTCCAATGGGAAGTTAAAAAATTATAACTTTTTTATGTTTTAGTTTTGTGATTTTATTGACCTATATTTGTATTCTCACTTGTAGGTATTCTTATTTCATATTTTTCATTTTCTTCGTTAATCCATCTAATCATAGCTAAACAAAACACAACAGAAAAATAATAAACAAACAAAAAACCCCCAACAAATATCCTAAGTGCCCTTTCACACGAGGAAACTGAGTTGCCAGCAACTTTTAGTTCCTGGGTGAGAAGGGCAGGAGGAAAGAGGGGCGAACAGAATCTCCCCGGTCGAGGATTTGAGGAGATTTTTTGACATTTCCTTTCACATCTAGGTTTAGGTGTGTTCAACCAATAGACTTTCAAAGGAAATTTCAAAAATTGCCTGGAGATTTGTTTCCTTGTGTGAAAGGTACAAGAGATTTTTAAGGAGATTAAAAGAAAACGTCAAAAAAATCTCCAGCAACTTGTTTCTTCGTGTGAAAGGGGACTAACGAACCTACCTGAAAACTAAACATCCCACATGCATTCTATCCTACTTACCTTTCACGCACATCGCATTCTATACTATTAATAAAAAAAATATTTACCGGCAAGCAGCGCAAACAAACCTCCCAACTCCAAGGCATCTTTGCAACTGAAGACAGACTGAACACTGTAACTGGCTGAACAGAATGCAAGACGCAACTGGAATAGATGTCAAAAAAGCTGCAGTAGATGTCAAAAATGCTGCAGTAAAAGTTAAAAATTGTTCAACTCTTGCAGCTCCGGCTGCAGCATTTTTGACATCTATTCCAGCTCCGTTTTGCATTCTGTTCAGCCAGTAACACTGAACACTGAAATGAACAGTCTCTTATAATAAACTACTAGACAGATATCAGGGATGAAATCGTGTTTCAGCAATGTATCAAAATATAAAAGGAAAGTGTATCGAATTGTACTTTTTGATTTGATTTGATAATATTTTGTCCACATTTGCTGTTGTATGAACGTATGTAATATTTCTATATCCAATTAATTAAAAAACAACTTAGCTGTTTATGTTAATTAACATATAGGTAAGGTACATACATACTTACATATGCGAAACTTTTATAACAAAACTGTAGGAATTTGTTGCAATACCCTTCGATTTTGCGAGATTTAAATTTTATAAATTTAATGTTTTCGATTTTTAATTGCGAGATTGTTGAAACCGGTATTTTGTAGATGCCATTTTCTCGAACAAACTGTATCAATCATTTTTATTTCTTCTGTTATATCGATGTCATCCTCGGTTCACAGTATACATTTTGTGAGGTCAGATGATTTTCTTTTTAATTTACTTTATCTTTTTCGTTGAATGCAAAAGTGGAGTACTTTAGCAAAGTGGAGTGTATCGAAAAAAGTACAATCTTATCGACTTTTGCAACCCTGGCAGAGATAGAAAGAAATCTTCAATGAACTATGGGACTATATTTTTGTGCTCTGTTTATTTGGGCTGTTTGTCCGCACAAAAACTTGCAAATCGACGGCGATGAATTTTAGGAATATTGATTAAAGATTTAGTACCACTTTTTAATTAATTGTATTTTCGATTTGTGAAGCTTATATAGAACGTACAGCAACGTATGATATATCAAAATAATTGTCAATTATTCAAGCTGCTAATAAAACAAAAACTAATTGTCTAGGTGCACAGATTAAAGAGTTAGTAGGTGATATGTAAATGAACAGAAATATGTTATTATCTCGGCTTAGGTACGATTAAAAAATCAAATTTTACATGTTATATGTGAATCTATATAATCTATCTCCGGTATGAATTTGAGATTTTTAAATGCAACCATTTAAAAGATAAAAAATAATAACTGCGAAAAATCGATCAACAAAAATTATATAAAATATATAAAATATAAAAAAATACTAGGTATCAAAATTTCCTGAAACGAAACAATTTGTTATTTATTATCTTTCTTAAACTATACAATTTAGTACAATCAGCCTTAACTCTGATGTGTAGCATTTGTGAGCCATCTTTTTTAGAACTTTGAACTTACAACCAATAATATCTCACTTTGTAGATTTTTTGGAATTGCAAAATATATGTACAAAATTGTTATATTAAACTTAACCATCGATAAACAAAAAAAAATATTACTCTGGCACTTCTCATTTGTTTTCTTTTTTTGTTCGACCATTTCACATAAAACCATATTTTAAAAAACGTCATATTGCACCTCTACATTATTTTCCTATCATAAACATTTTCAAAAAATTTCCAACGCTTAGATTTAGTTTTAGAAGCACAATGCACTGGTGAGTGCTGACTGCACTAGCTCTTGCATTTTATAATTATAGTAATATGTATAGTTAAAACTTATATTGTTCATTTTAGAAACACCAACCAAAAATTCAACCGTACCCTCCCTATCCGCCTGCAATCATCTTCTATACATATTTGTTCATTCCAAAATGAATGGTAACACTACCAAAAATTCGATCTTATCCCCCATATACGCCAGCGTTCATCTCATATTACCATTGTTCAATTTATTCATTTTAGTAACACCACCAAAAATTCGATCTTATCCCCCTTATACGCCAGCGTTCATCTCATATACACACTTGTTCACTTTATTCATTTTAGTAACACCATAATTTACTCAAAACGACCCTATAAACATTTTCAATGTTAAAAATATAGGCAATATAGCAAAGGTACACAAATATAAACTACCAATAATTGAAACTTGAATTTTGAAAAGGAAATACCAATTTATTTTAGCAATTAAATAAAGCAAAGAAAACAAAACAGATAAAAAACCTATGACAGTAGTGACAGATAGAGATAGAGAGTTAGGAAGTGACATTTTATTTCGAATGATTTCGAACAAGTTTTCGAAGAGAGCGCTCATAACTTAAGAGTGGTCAAGACCACTCATAAGTTTTATGAGCGCTCATAAATATTCACTATTATTGCTTGGTGAATAGGTTTGTGAGCCTCTTAAGTTACGAGCCGTCGGCGAATACCGCCCTAGGTCAAGATTTATTGTAGTTGCCATCGAAGTTAAAAACATAAAGGTGTATATGAGCATAATAAACTGTATAACGAAGTCACATAAACAAAAAAAAAAATCTATCTGTTAAAAAAGTTAAAAGTTAATCGACCCAATAAACACTTACCATTGAGTAAATCCGGTAGATGTGATGTGATGGCACAGCTCAAATGATAATTAATCTGAATGTTGCGCATATCTGTATCTTTGCCTTTAAAAACTGTTGAAACGATGACGATGAAGGAAAGAAGCTATTGGTATCATAAAATAGATTCAGTTTCGAGAGACAAGCTGTAGCAAAAAAAAATAACTAAGTTAGAAAATGTCCCTTGGATCCAATGTAAATATCAACCTGTTGTATAAATTATATTACTACTATTTTCGATATTTGGTAGTTTCTGTGGTGTCATGGCAGCGGCTGCTGGTGTTGCTAATAATATGTGGTTCGACATGTTGGTCTGTGTTCGGTATGTGTGATGATCTTTTTAAAAGGTGCGTCAATCAAAGTATATGTATGTATATGGATGATTGGGGTTGGGGTCAGAATCCCGAAAACCGAAATCCCGAAAACCCAAAATCCCGAAAATCCAAAATCCCGAAAACCCAAAATCCCGAAAATCCACAATCCTGAAAACCCAGATTCCCGAAAACCCAAAATCCCGAAAGCCCAAAATCCCGAAAACCCAGAATCCCGAAATTGAAATCCCGAAAAATTATATAAAATGCAAAATTTGCGCAAATTTTTCATTTTATATAATTTTTCGGGATTTCAATTTCAGGAAAAGTATTTCTAGATTTTAGATGTGCATAATTTCCGTTCTATCTTACCTATATGGGAAAGGCAAAAACTGTTAAAATTTTCATCTAAAAAATATTTAGCTCATAGATTTTCCATATATGTACCTATAAATGTTTGTATTTACACTACGTGAATATTCTTTTATATGTTTTATTTTAAATGAGGATAGAGTGCACTTACTTCGATATTAAGTACTTCTTTACTTTGTTTGTTTAATAAAACCATTTTAATGATATGATCAATTAAAACCAATCGTTTATAAAAAAACTTAATGTACGAAAGTTTTGGGAATATAATGTGCCTAGGGCAGAAAACAAGCAAAACACGATAAAAGTTAAAAAGCATTTTTTTATTCAGAATAACAACATGCTGAAGTTCGGAAGAGGGTTTAAAAACGATTTAACTATCGGAATTCAGTTAAGATTTGTGAGACATAACAGTTATTAATTTGTTAAAACTATTTGATTAAGATTAAATAAGGCCAGATTTTTTGTCGATACCAATACGCTATCGCTACAATAAAATATTTTTACATAAGGAAAACTGAAAGGAGCGAAAGCGTATCAGGTATCGATGCTGTGAATGTTTTGTTTAGGTACTCATTGAGTCCTGTTTTAAAATACTTTATCATATATTATATCGATATCAGAAATTTAATGTGAATTTGGCCTAAGACTCTGTAAGAGAAGTCACAGTAATATGGCTGTAACCTTTTTTTTTCAAGTATAGTTTCGGGATTTTGGCCTTTCTGGATTTTGGGTTTTCGGGATTTTAGGTTTTCGGGATTTTGGGTTTTCGGGATTCTGGGTTTTCGTGATTCTGGGTTTTCGGTATTCTGGGTTTTCGGGATTCCGGGTTTTCGGGATTCTCGGTTTTCGGGATTCTGATTTTTCGGGATTTTGGATTTTCGGGATTTTGGATTTTCTGGATTCAGAATTTCGGGATTGTGTCCGTCTCCCGGATGATTGCTATACTTTGAAGTGCTAAAATTTCTGCGGGGTAAAAATTAGTATTTGTTTTTAATTTCATTTTTGAATTAAATCTGAGCTGCGTTTCAAAATAAATTGAAAATAAATTATGTATACTATACATAATATACCTGTTTTCTTAGTTGGAGCCACGATAAGCTCCGCAATAGCCTGCTGCTGAAAACTCAGCCTCAGGTCCTCCACAACATCACTTGGCAGCTCCCTTAGTAACCTATCTAGGTTTGCCAATAGGGTATGGTTGTGGAGGGGTTCTGTTGTCCGCTGATGTTGTGAAGATTCGGATTTTCTCAGGTTTATTAGCTCCGTGACGGTCTGCGTTAGTGTCGCTACATTTTCAACCATCGAGTCCTTGTGTGGTCTCGAATTCTGAAAGTAAAAAATTGGTTAAAGTACGCACAATATTACATTTTTAATGCATCTCACAAAGCTGTAGCTTGACGAAGGCATTATTTCTGGCTCCTGCTGAATGCAGCTTGCCAAGTCTTCATCCTCGATGCTCGAAAATGTTCTGTAAATATAAAAATATGTAATTTAGTGTTAGTTTTTAGTTTTTTATTGGAATTAAATGACTGAACTAGGTACTTACGTGCGCTTCTGAGAAGTTGGTTGCAGAAAAGCCAGGCAGTCTGAAAACTCCCAGTCTATGCTGTTTTCATCTGAGAGATGCTCTTCAACACAGACTGAGGTTCCAGCACTGCCTGACTTCAGCTTCCTTTTACCAGCTTGGTGGTAACGCAGACTGCCACGTAGCGACTTCCAAGCAGTCTTACACTCATCCACTACAAAAAAGAAACAATAACTTTCTATTAAAATTGACTTATATTATACAAACCTGTTTTGTTCATGTCCTTAGCAATGTAGCGCCAATTAGAGTAGACTGCCTCCGTATTGCTGTGGAGTTTAGACTCCAAGTCCCATATTGCTGGCCGTTCCTCAATTAATCTGCACAGTTTTTTTTTCATCATTGGTGAACTGCATCTTCTTTCTTGTCTTTTTATTATTTAATTCGACTTTGGCTCCATAATTTTCCATTTAAAAATTTTTTTGAAAGATGTATCTTGTCAAAATGTGGCAAATATAAGGAGATGTCAAAATTTGTCCAGCTAAATAATGCTTCGAACATTATTTTTCCCGGAAAAATTAAGTGGATACTTTTTTCGGCGTTTTCGGGTACAGCGGTTTCAACTGTCAAGTCTTGCGCTGGAGCTGCGTACTGATTGGAAAAAAATCCGAGATAAAATTTGTCCTGGGAAAAATTTTATATGGGAGATAAATTTTGTCTCGATCTGCGTACTAGGCTTCAACATCAAAATCCATAAACTCTTGCAGCTTTACAAATTTCAGAATTTTTGGTAAATTAAAAACAACTTTATAATTTTATATATCCAGCATAAGGTAGGTATTTACCTACCCTTTTTTGGTATATATTTACCCTAAAGTAAATACCTACCGGGTAGGTAAAAAAAACGTGCCCATCACTGCCTATATCCAATACGAATTACTAATAGAATTGGGTGATAGGACAAGAATCTTATACTATGTTCCCACCAAAACGAAATCTGAGATTTCAGCTGAAAAATTTGGAGTTCTCGACTTTGTGGAGCGGGATTTCATTAAGATTTCGATGAAATCTAGAGTTTTCATTGAAATTTCCATGAAATCTTGTTCCATCAACTTTAAATATCAAAAGTTTTCAACCGAAATCTCGGATTTCATTTAGGTGGGAACATAGCATTAAATTCACTTTTTCAAGTTTTGCAAACGTATACACAGGTGTCCTATATCCGTTTTGCTACTTTTTTTTTCAAACTCAATTTAATCAATGTTCAAACAACTAAAAATGAAAAGTGTGATTCGAGTGGATGGATAAATATCCAAACTTAAAAAAAAAAAACACAAAATGTGATTGCATTAAAAAAAAAAACAAGCAAAGTATTACTTTGATGTTAAAAAACGCTCTCCTGAAAAGTTAGGAGCTGGGTCTGTAGGACAAATAAGAATTCACGTGACGAATTTGCTTTCAACCCTTTGGCCTTTTCCAAAACGATGAGAGTTCTTTCTTTACTTCAGAAACACTTGATTTTTGTTTTTGACCGCAAAAATAATTGATATAATAATAAATTTTGGTTGCGAAATGGAAAATCTAATATTTTATTGATCAACTCTCCAGTAAATATGTCGGGAAAAATCTTGTACCAAATCAATTCACAATTTCCCTTTTTTTGGCACTTAGAATGCATACTTTTTCCCCGGGGAATTCGTTCCCATATTCGAAGTTCGTTTAGAATATGGGAGAAGGGAACAAAGTTCCCGGGAATTCTTCACTTAGAATAAAAGAGAAAGGAAAACAGAAATATTTCCCCGGGAATTGTCATTTAGAAATAAGCTGATAGTCTAATAGTCCAGTAAATAATGGTAAAAATAAGGGGGTTACCCTACAAAAGGTCGGGTAGTTCTAAATTTTTGATATGTTATATGGTATGGTTGGTAGATGAAAATTCCAAATTTCCACAACCACGCCCCCTCCGCCCCTTTCAAAATCCGGAAAAAACTACAAAAAATCAGCACTTTTTTCAGTTTTTTGCTTAAAACTTCTTTCCGGTATATTTTTACGGAAAAAAGTATAAGGAACATTTGAAGATAATAAAATTTCCTACAAATATGATTCGGAAAGTTTTTTTGTACAACCACTATAAACGGCACTATAGGGCTCTCAAAAAAGGATAAAATTTCGTGTTTTGTAAGATTTTCAGTTTCTTCCCTCTTTACAGCACAATAACTCCTTAACCGTCAAGTTTAGGACAACATTTTTCATAATCAATCTTGTAGATAATTTAATTAGCTACCAATTTTATATGACTACAGTCAACGCCCTCTAAGTCGAACTCCCTCTAAGTCGAATTTCCCTCTAACAAAAATTTGTTCACCATGTTTTTTGTACGAGTATACTCCTCTCAAATTTTCAAACTTATTTATTTCTCTCTAAATCGAATTTTTGCAAAACTCTCTTCAACTCGAAATAATTTTGATATCCCGTGAGAGTTCAACTTAGAACTACCCGACCTTTTGTAGGGTAAAACCTCTCTATTTACTGGACTATAAAGCTTGTTGGTTAAATAAAGTCAGCTCTTATTCATAGTCAATTTTCCAGCTGTGTTTAGTAGAACCCCAGGTTAAGGTTGTGTTCTACTACAATGATACTTTAAATATGATGACAGGTCCAGAGAATATCAAAAGGTGTGTTTTTATATCATCGGGATCTGGATCTAAAAAAAAAAAAAAAACAAAATAATGGGAAATTTTCAAAATTGTTTTTGAAACGCGTGTTAAAAGTTAATCCAGATCCAGATCCCGATGATTGATTTGACATTGGAGATTTTCAACGTGTTTTTTCATGAAATAAATAAAAGATATTATGGGTATTCATGCAACAGCGTAAACTCGTCGTAAACGTTGTAAAGTTTAAAACTTCGTAACTCTGTCAAAATTTGTATGAAAAATTTGACAGATTTACGACGTTTAAAACTTTACCACGTTTACGACGACTTTACGATGTTGCAAGAATACCCTTATTATTTTGAATAACTTAAACACACTTATTTTATTTATTTATTTACTTAAATGCATTTCGGAAGCAATGCATTTAAGTAAATAAATAAATAAAATAAGTGTTTTGAAGTTATTCAAAATAATATCTTTTATCTATCCTGATTACAGTGGATTTTCGTTGAAAAATTGATGTAAGTTGAACTGAACTTAATATAAATTGCGTATGACAAAGCCCTCACTATGTCACTGATGAGTTCAAGTGAGTAAGCCGAACGAAACGCCAATTTATAGGACTAAAGGCCATAAAAAGCTATTTTGAATCAATAATTCAACAAGTCCAATCCTTAATGCTAAGTCTTCTACTTGGCTGATTTATTTCAGTAGTATATAGAATTTGTATTATAAAACCTTCTTAGATAAAAAAAACACGCCTAAATAAAGAAGCCAATCTTCAGTTGTCAATGGGCACGTTCCGATGGTTATTCTCAGTTATCCGGATAGCTTTGTGTTGTTGTGATCCCTTGTTAAAAAACAGCTGATGACCGCTGACACAACAACAACAACTCAAGTTATCTAATTTTTGGAATAACTAGATAGCATAGCAAATAAACATTGGAACGCGAGGAATTTGATTTGCCTACAAGCTGAAAAGAACAACTGTGATGAGATTTGCAAAGTATTAGTGAAAAGCAGTGCGAAACGCACACATAGAATCAACTGGTCATTCAGCCCAGGTCTTTTTGTTGTTGCAATTCACAACTATTTCCATTTTCCAAATGTTCCATTTCAATGAAAAAAACACCCTTTCACTATAAATATTTTTGTAGACTCTTTTGATTCTTGTTGCTTATGATATGACAAATGAAATATGTGGACCAGGTTTCATGTCAATGCTGATGAAATCTGGTAATATTTAACGTGTTTTACTAATATTTCGGTCATCATTTATGAAGAAGCCTAGGGGGTGGGGGAAAAACAATAATTTGGTCCTATGGTTTTAAGGGTGTTGAATCCAACGGGAGTTCTCCGGTCATCGTCCGATCCTTGGTTTTCGATCTATAAGCAACATTTCGGAATTGTGGTAACCCTTCTCTTGTCTTTGTGACAGTATTGCCACCTTGGCAACACTTCTTAAAAGTAAAGTTAGGACATGAACTATTAGTGTACTAAAGCTCAACCCGTCAGGACGAAATGAAAGGTATGCCCTCATATCGTGCACTAACGCCCCTACTAATAGCATTTATTTGATATAAATTACTTTTTCAGCTTTTTAATTCACAAAAAAAATCAAATTTGACATTTGGCTGTGATATTAACTACTTAAACACAGTCGTATTTATTAGATTTTCTTAGAACACGCTTGGGGACTGTCCAGCTAGTCAATGCCCAAATAGTTTAGGCAATTTGTTATTCATAATCGCATTCCAGCAATTGCCCAAACGTACCTCATTTATTCTGTGACATGACTGTACTTATTAATTTTTGAATTAATTAATGAAATTAAGAACGCTTTGGGGCACGTTCAACTAGCTTTTCATTCATTTCAAACTAGAAAATTAGAAAACCAGAAATATTTGCCCTCCTTATTCATTAAACGTGTCTTCATTGAAATGAGATTTGGACAACCAATTTCAGTGGTTAAGTTAGCCAATCGGTGCGAAATGTTTATAAATAACATTTTGGAGTTGGACAGGTATCTAAGGTTAGACATTGCTTGGAATGGGTTTATAAATACCATTGAGCATTTCATATGTTTAAAGTTAGACTAGCCTTAACTCTGGACTTGCTAAGTAACAATTTAGCAAGAGTTTAGCAAACATCTATGAATAAGCCCCATTAACTCCATCGACTGGAACAACCGGAATAGAAATATTGGAAAAATGCGATAAAATGGGTTTCTGTATACTTGTAGCCTATTGAATAGACCTTTTAAAAAGGAACAATTACGTGCAAGGGTTTTTATTATTGAATACTTTTGTTTGGCCCATAAGCATGCTTAAAACCGAAAATGCTACTAAATTCACCCATGCGTTTCTGAGAGAATGGTCACACTGGCCACTTTTCAGTATTTTTGGTATAACTCGAAAACTATGCCGAATTTAACAATTTTACATATAATACTTTTTGTTCAAAATTAAATTTCTATCGAAATGGATAGTTTAGAAAATTCTTAAAAAAAATTTAAGCAGGAAAAGTAAACAAAAACCAACATACAAAAAATCAAAAATCAAAGATTTTTAATTTTTTTTTTCTAAATTGCGGATAATCTTTTTCGGAGCAAAGATACGCTCAAGACTTGCATGAATAAAGTAAACTGGAGTCTTAAGGCATCAATGTGATATGTTAAAAAAGCCATATTATTAACAGAGATATAGCCATTCAAACTTTACCATTTCTTAACATTTTTCGATACCATTCATCAAAAGATCTCGAATTGGAAAGTGTCGGATGAACACTCGTTCTCCGATCACAGGTATATCCAATTCAGTCTAAATGATGAACCTCCTTGCCGCGTAGAATTTCGATACCCTCGGAAAACCGATTGGCTCAAATATAGGATTACACTCCAGGGGCTATTAAAACCAGATCTATTAAATCCTCCTTCTAATAATAATGAGCTTGACTGCAAGGTCAATGATCTCACATTAGCCCTCAACAAATCTATGGCTACATCCTGCCCACTTACTCTTAGTTAGGGGGAAAAAGAAACCACATTGGTGGGATTCTGGGCTTGAACCACTCAGGAAAGACTGTCGCAAGTGTTTCAATCGAGCTAAAAGCACTCGTGAAGTGTCAGATTGGGAATCTTATAAAATAACCCTCAAACTGTATAAGAAAGCATTGAGAAAGTCAAAGAGATCCTCTTGGAGAAATTTCTGTGGAAAAATAGAAGAAACTTCAGAGGCATCTATACTAAGAAAAATTCTCTCTACAAATCCAGTAATGCCAAGCTGCTTAAAAAATGCTGATGGCTCATGGACAAATTCCTGCGAAGAATCGCTTAACTTGCTATTGGATACTCACTTCCCTGGTAGCTCCCAAAACATTAGTAGCTTTGACCGTAATAGGGTTGATATGAATCAAAGCTATCCACAAGGTCTGATTACAAGGGAAAAACTGCAATGGGCGCTCAACAGCTTTCAGCCTTACAAGTCTGCGGGACCAGATGGCATAATACCAGCCGAACTCCAGATGAATAAAGATTTAATTCTGCCAATTCTGGAGCCTATCTTTACTAGCTGCTTAGCACTCATCTACATCCCCTTGTCTTGGAGAGAGGTTAAGGTTGTGTTCATACCCAAAGCTGGAAAGTGCTCCCAAGTAAACCCAAAGGATCTCAGACCTATTAGTCTATCATCATTCTAAAAACATTTGAACGATTGATTGATATCCACATACGATCATGCATTGACACGCGACTTTTGTCTACGAGTCAACATGCTTACTGCAAAGGGAAATCTGTAGAAACTGCCTTACATATAGACTAAGAGCCCACAGCAGATTTTGGGTGTGAACGATAGCAAAAAAAGAAGTATAGGCGTCGAAAGCTCCATTAAAGACTATTAAAAAAATCAAAGTCTTGCAGTCCACAACTGGGGCCTTTGCGAGAAGCAGTGCATCGAAAAAAAATCACAAAGATCACATATCATGGAATCTGAGACCATTTGAGTGTATAGTTCGCTCTACCGGACCGTTTAAAAAATTCAAAATTCTAAGTGAAAAACGGTTTTTTTAAACAGTCTGGCAGGGCGAACTAAACACTCAAATGATCTCAAATTCCGTGATATGGGATCCGCGGAGCTTATCTAGGGAGGGGTGAAAACCAATTTCGGCTAACACGATTTTCCTCGAAGTTGCATTCATATTTTTTTTTCGATGCACTGTTTCTCGCAAAGGCCCCAGTTGTGGACTGCAAGACTTTGATTTTTTTAATAGTCTTTAATGGAGCTTTCGACGCCTATACTTCTTTTTTTGCTATCGTTCACACCCAAAATCTGCTGTGGGCTCTCGGTCTAATAGTTTAGTAAGAACTATTGAATATTCCCTCCATCATAAAGAGTACACCATGGTTGCTTTCTTAGATATAGAAGGCGCTTTTAACAATCTCGACGCATCTGCAATCGCATCTGCGCTGACATCTCTGAAGGTAGATGGTTCGCTTGGAGAATTGATTAACCAAATGCTGACTAGCAGGGTTATCAACTTAAAACTAGGTAGCTATTCTGCTAGAAGGTCTGTTAGTAGAGGTACGCCTCAAGGCGGCGTCCTTTCTCCCCTTCTTTGGAACTTGGTGGTAAATGAGCTGCTAATATGCCTGGAAGAGGAGGGTTACAGAGTGATTGCCTATGCGGACGATGTTGCTATTGCCGTATCAGGAAAGCATCCTACCACCTTAAAAGAACTCTTACAAAACGCTTTAAATAGGCTAACCAATTGGGCAGACCGGTGTGGTCTGGGCGTCAACCCTCATAAAACAGAACTTGTTCTATTCTCAAGGAAATATAAAATCCCTCATGTAGATCCTCCCTCTATTAAAGGTGTTCCATTAACATTCACTGATCAGGCAAAATATTTGGGTCTTATTTTAGACAAAAAGTTAAGTTGGAAACCTAATATAACGGGTGATTTTTTAGCTGGTTTGGTTTTGGCAACACTGGTTTTGACAGCTGACGTGTGTTTAGTACCTTGTGTCACTGTCAAACAGCTTCAGTTTGGTTTGCAATTTAACCATGGATCGTCTTACAATGAACAACGCTTGCAAATTATTGAATTTTACTATCAAAATTCGTGCTCGGTTCGAAATGTTCATCGCGCGCTGCTTCCATTTTATGGTCGGCATTCTCGACCTTGAATGGGTACGTAAATAAGCATAATTGCCGCATTTGGAGTGAAGATCAGCCAGAAGCATTACAACAGCTACCAATGCATCCCGAAAAAGCCACTGTTTGGTGCGGTTTATGGGCCGGCGGCATTATTGGGCCATATGTGTGAAAGAGTATGCCAAAATTGGACTCAGCGGATGGGCTAACTGAGACGCAGCCGCGGTCAACATTTGCATGAAATTATCTTTAAACATTAAATTGCAAGGTTCAAACAATCGATTCAAATAAATATTTCATTCATTTTTTCGAATTTTTTGTGTGTTTTTTTTTTTTTTAAGTTCTAAACCTCTTAAAAAATCACCCGTTACAAGAAAGAGTCAAGAAGGCCACAGTGGCACTCTTCTCATGCAAAAAAGCCGTTGGGAACAGATGGGGCCTTCAACCTCGTATTACTCATTGGCTATACACATCGGTGATTAGACCGATTCTCACATATGGAGTTGCAGTATGGTGGACTGCTCTAGATAAAGCGGTAAACTGCGACAGACTAAGCAAAGTACAACGCTCGGCTTGTTTATGCATAAGTGGTGCGCTTCGCACGACACCCTCTGCTGCTCTAGACGTTCTGCTATATCTGACCCCCCTCGATATCTTTAGCAAACAGGTGGCTGCAAATACAGCCATACGCCAAAAGCTTCCTCACAATGGTACAACAATAATATTGGCCATTCCATCATTCTGAATTCATTCAGGTCACTACCTAGTCACATTGACTACACCATCCCAAAACCACAATTCGGCTTAAACTTTCAAGTCACCATTCCTTCTAGAACCCTCTGGGAGGATATGGCTTTCTTGGATGATGAATCGGTTCATATCTACACGGATGGATCGAAAACTGTTGAAGGGGTGGGTGGCGGTGTGTACTCAGAAAGACTACAATTAAGTCTCTCATTCCGTCTTCCTAATCAATGTAGCGTGTTCCAGGCGGAACTTATGGCGATTAAAGCAGCCTTATCTTGGCTGAAGGAAAACGTGATATACACTACAGATATCCGCATCTTCTCGGATAGTCAAGCAGCAATCAAATCCCTGGAATCGGTCTCGACTAACTCTATAACAGTCCTAAATTGCCGTTCGTCTCTGTTGGAGATGGCACAGCAGTTTAATATTCACCTGTGCTGGGTGCCGGGGCATAGGGACATCCCAGGTAATTGTAAGGCCGATGAACTCGCTAAAAATGGTACAACTTTACCTCTTCTACCTAGTAAGGCAGAAATAGGTATACCCATCGCTACATGTAAACTTTTGCTGAAGCAAGATGCCTTAGTGAGAACAAGTCTTAGGTGGAACAACATCACCACTTGTTTGGCAACAAAACAAATTTGGCCAGTAATGGATTTAAAGCGATCTAAGTGTTTGATATCTCTAAGCAGATTGCACATCAGCTCCATGATTGGTGTTATAACCGGACACTGTCTCATAGGAAAGCACGCAACGCGTATTCGCTAACGATTTCTGCAGAAGCTGTATGGATGAGGAAGAGATAGAATCGACCCCTCACCTTCTATGCACGTGCCCTGCTGTATCTCATAGACGAAGACTTCACCTTGGTGAGTTCTACTTCAATGATCCTAGTGATCTGATAAACTTAGACATTGGCAGTCTATTACGCTTCATAAGAAGCTCCAAATGGTTCACCGAGTAAGGAAAAGGGTTTCCTAGATTCATGTGGTATCACAATGGACCAACTCATGGTCTAAGTGTGTCAGTCTCCACGACTGGCAGCCACTTCAACCTAACCTAACCTATCATTTTTCGCAGTTTTTGCCCGAAGGCCCATTTTTTGGTACTTTATGACAAATTTAACGGTCCTAGCACCTAGTACCAAATCTTATGTTAATCGGACCAGCCATTCGGTCTGTAGGTCTGAAAGCATTTAAAAACAGCCGAAAAAACGAAATTGCGAACTTACATCTTTTTAAAAATTCTTTATAGTTGTAATGTCATATTATATCAAAATTTTGATTTCGAACATTTTTACGAAAGTGTAATTTGCCATATTGTACCGAAAAAGGGACTTTCAGGCCAAAACTGCGAAAAATTATAAGAATTGATAAGGTTTGAATGGGAATATCTCTGCCAATTTTGAACAAATATTAATTTTTGAACATGCCATATTAAAGCCTTTAGTCTCTACTTAATTTTTTGTTTGCAAGTCTTGACCCTATCTTTGCTTCAAAAAAAGTTATGCACAATTTATTAAAAAATTTAGATATCCTTGATTTTTTGATTTTTTTAGGTTGGTTTTTGTTAACTTTTCCTGCTTAATTTTTTTCGTAAAATTTTTTTAACTATCCATTCTAATAGAAAATTTAATTTTGAACAAAAAGTATTATATGTAAAATTGTCAAATTCAGCTTAGTTTTCAAGTTACACCAAAAACATTGAAAAGTGGCCAATGTGACCATTCTCTCAGAAACGCATGGGTGAATTTAGTAGCATTTTCGGTTTTAAGCCTGCTTATGGGCCAAACAAACATATTCAATAATAAAAACCCTTGCACGTAACTGTTCCTTTATACCCCTCATTTTTCGGTGTATTCAATAGGCCTTTACATGTCTATATATTTTAGGCTTATTTTATTCGAATGATCTATGAACAATGTACATTAATGTATGCATCCATAACTACCTGAAATTTAATGGTTGTATTTAACTTGTTCACCTCACTTTTAAACATTTGTATGTTTAATTTGTTTCAAGAACAAATAGGTATTCACTTTTAATTATCTTTTTCAAAAACAAAAATAGTTTTGATTTTGAAATGTCAATATGACAGTTCGACTTATCGCCTTCCACTGAAAATTCCAGCCAGAATTGTTTGGAAGTTAAACTTATCGCGTTCAGTTCCAGAAACACGATTTTTTCCAGAAGCGATAACTGAGGAATGAGTTGTTTAATTTTTTTAACGATTCAAAAAGTAATGTCCTGAGTTACAGCCCATGGGGCCTGGGGCCGATTTCACAGATCATACATAACATTATGTACATTGTATGATTTTGACAGCTTTGATAAATAAATTCTGTTCCACGAATTGTTGTATGATTGCCTGTTATACATCATAACATTGACTGAGATATTTCCATTTGCAATTCAAGAACGATATCAAAGTACATAATGAGCGAAGTTGTATACCTATACACTCATGTAATCTATAACTGAATTGAAACCACAGATATATTCAATTTATGAAGAAATTCTTTAAAATATAGTTACTTTGGAGAACTTATTTTACTTTAAATCTCAAGGAAGAATATTAACAATAAAGTAACTTTTCTTCAGCAATCTACTTTCAACAAGCTGTCTGTTCATAAACAAACAAGAGAACTTTCTTTGCCAATTTGTTGAAAATGTTTTTAATACTTCTTCGTCCTTGCACTGGAAGTGGACATCATAAAAATGATCATTAATAATTCTTTTCAAATTCTTTCAGTAAGTAGGTATGTGGTAGGGTACGTAATATATAGGAAAAACTTTTTACTGCATACCTACATAAATGGAAATGTTCATTATAAACATAAATTCTATAACAGATAATCTGTTGAGTAGTTAAAATAGAAATTTTTGAAAAATTCAGCATAACGAGTATATCACTTTACTACAAGAACAACACCTACAAAAATCGATAGCTATGTTACTTGATGCAGATGCAGACAATGATACTTAAGAAAAGACATGCAACCTTTGCTGTCAATTTAATTTTCCTAATAAAAGCCGGTAATTGGGCCCTGGGTGCTTTCAGAATTATTATTGAACACTAAAACTAACAAAAACCTGCAGACATATCCGCAATATTCGGTGACATGAAATAAGGCCCAACGAAATAAGACCAAATCTCATAGACCGAGAGCCCACAGCAGATTTTGGGTGCGAACGATTGCAAAAAAAGAAGTATAGGCATGCGTCGAAAGCTTCATTGAAGGCTATTAAAAAAATCAAAGTCTTGCAGTCCACAACTGGGGCCTTTGCGAGAAACAGTGCATCGAAAAAAAATATGAATGCAACTTCGAGGAAAATCGTGTTAGCCGAAATTGGTTTTCACCCCTACCTAGATAAGCTCCGCGGATCCCATATCAGGGAATTTGAGATCATTTGAGTGTTTAATTCGCCCTGCCAGACGTTTAAAAAAACCGTTTTTCACTTAGAATTTTGAATTTTTTAAACGGTCCGGTAGAGCGAACTATACACTCAAATGGTCTCAGATTCCATGATATGTGATCCGAAGATCTTCTAAAGCCAAATGTTAAAAAAATAATTGTTTTCTATTTTTATGCCCATTAAGGGTAAATTAATGACTAAATGGTGGTGGTGACATTTTTCGCCTTGAATATTATAAAATATTATGCGCAGAATATGTATGTAGGTGGAAAATTATTTTGAAATTAATTTAAAGAAAATACATTACAAATAGTTCACTGCAAAATTCAGTTGGCAAAATTCGCACGATTTTTCTTTGATTATTTTCAGAGTCTTGCAAACTGAGTTTCGAAATTTGTTATTCGCCAATAACTTTTGATTGGAAAGAGATTTCAAAAATAATTGTGATTAAGAATTTAAAAAAAATATTTTAACCTACAAAATCAAAAAAAAAAAAATTACTTTAATTGTAAGTCCAATAGGACTCGAGAAAATTGTATTAATGTTTTGCAACACCCTTTTTTCAAAATGGCGGACAACGGAACATTTTCTACCAGCCTGCGTAGAGGAATTCGACCCTTACGCAAATCTAAGCAGTTAGAGCGAACACATACAAAAAACCAGCCGAGGTACCTAAGCCCATCAAATATTATGGGCTTCCATTTCTACGTTGAAGTCAGGAAAGTGTAAGGGAGGGTGGTCTTTGAAAATATCTCCTGATGGTTGGCGAACGCTTCAGCTTTCTCAGCAGCAGTAAGTTGTCAAAACTTCTTATCCGGAAGGATGGCCTCTGGTATTGAGTTCACTTTTTCACTTACAATCAGGTTAATTTTATTAAAGGTGCCAGGGCCAGGTTTAATATCCTTGAGTCTCTTCCTGAAATCCCATACTGTTTTTTCTATGCAGCGAAGTCCAGGGGCCCAACTATGTAACTCAATTCTACAAAAAAAAAATGTTCGAATTCCCAAAATCACAGCTCGCTAAATCCTTACCAAGCGCATATAAATGAAAATAGAACAGCGCTAATTGAAGATTCTGTGGCAAAAAGTCGGAAGCACTAAAATTTGATCCCACTTTCATACATATTACCAATTATTATGAGCTTTGAAAACAACTTTCGAATGGATTCGAAAGTAGAATAAAGTTACATAGTAGGGCCCCAGGTATCCATGCGTGCTTCCTTCTGAAATCTGAATTTAAGAGGATGGATGTTCATCTGCCTGCTGATTTCTTTGTGCTCTCTGTAGTACCTATGTGTAGCGATTATGTTTCTTCAATCAATTATAACTTTTTAAAGAAATTCGAAAAAATTTGTTTTATGTAAATTACTAGGGCTGCTTCTTTACAATTTCTGTGATTTTCTGTGCATTTCTGCGCATTTAAGTCCAAATTTCTGTCAAAGTTCATATGTACATATACATATAAAAAAAATTGACAGAAGTTTGGACCAAAAATCACAGAAACTCAAAGTAAAGGATCAGACCTATTATTTGTGATGCATGTTAAATCCTTCTTGAAACATTACTCAGAACAGCCACAGCCCAATTGAAGGCTTTTGGCTTTGAGGAAAAAGGAGTGAAAAAAGTGAAAAGGGAGTAATAGGAGTACTCTGAACGTCTAAATTAATGTCATTACAGCAAATCGATTAGGGACCGTCCTGGCCAAAGTGCGAGGTTATGATGACATTAAATATGCTTGAATCCAATTTTATGGAAGTCGATTAAAGAAATCACCTTAGGAAAATACATATACTGTTATTACCTTTGAAAACTTGCACACTATAGCAACGTCCAACAGCTGGCAAAACCATTGAAGAAAATACAATTATGATGAATGAGTCTCTCTTAAAACATTTCAACGCAACCATCATCTTCTTAAATCCATCGTTTCCTTTCATAATTTGAAACACGCGAATATCATTTATGTCTTTTTCTTGTATATGGACCAAATTGTTCATTAAATTAACTTCCTCGTTGCAGTGAAGTGAGCCCCTCATTTTGTTGACAACCATCAAGTAATAGGCCATTCACATTGAAATAAAAATGGATGCAGGCATTTTTGTTACATTAACAATATACGTGACCGGCAGAGAAGTTACATAAATATAAAAGATTAAATAAGGTTAGGTATTCAAGGACACATTTAAAATTCATTTATTAAAAAGACTTAAAATAATTGGTTTGATGTAGCTAGCTGAGGAATTCTGTCTGTTAAATGTCTTTCTTAAAGTTATATTCAAAAGGAAAAATAAGCACGTTTATTTACTTAATGGGAAGCTTACGCATTCACTGGCGTGAGTTGATAAATTGCAAATTATTTCATATTTTCACGATTTTTCACGAATTTCCCTTTTGTGGGCTGCATGCCAATTTTTTATTTTTGTATTTAAAAAGTTTAAAAAAGATGTTTTGTGGTATGTTTTTATACCTTCTTTTCAAGCGCCTACGAAGGATTTCAATTAGGGGGTGGAGCAAAGTCTTACAAAAAATAGTAAGGAATTCTTGCTTAAAAATGGTTTCAAAAGAATACAAATTGCCTAATGTTTGAAATATATGGCTTGGAGTTCCCTTAGACACATTTAAAAAAAATTCTTAATCATATACGAATGCCCTACAAACCCAAATTTTCTTTTCTCGGAAAGTAGGCTAGTCGGCAGCTGAATCAAAAAAGATTTTGTATAATGAAAAAATTCGGAAAATTCTGCAAAATTTTATGATTGGAAATGGAGCATCTAGAATTAGTGAGCTTCAGCTGCTATTTTGAAAAGACACTTTAACCAGTTTCTCCACAAAAACACATCGTATAAGAAAGTTGTTAGGATATGTTTATAGGAACTTTAAATAAGCAGGTACTTTTCTTTAATTTGAATATTTTTTGTAGGATTTATAAATACTCATCCTACAGTACTTTGTCTAACTTTAGACAGTCGTATACCTCCGAAAAATTATTGATAAACTTTGTAGGTTACTGTTGTCCTAAAATTTTTTAACTTGGACAACGGAATTGGTTGTCCAAGATTTGATCAACTAGACTAGACTGTCTGTTTTTGACACTAACGTAAGATCCGTACGAAAAATAAATGGAAAACATTGAAACAAAAGGGCGTACGCCAAAGGGGAAGCTAGATGCACTTGCCCCCCTCTAATCAGAATATATTTCATATATTATTCAATCTTTTTTCTTTTGAAAACATTTTAAAGCAAGATTTCTGTAATAAAACTATTTTTTGAATAAGTTTGCCCCCACCTAATCGAAATCCGGCGTACGCCCTTGTATCTCACCTATCTAATTCTTAAAATTTAATTCTTAAAGAAGATAATGCTATGGCAAAAAAGAAAGGTAATTAAGCTCCTTATAAAAAAGACAATTGCAAATTTTGTGTACACTGAGGGAAAAATGTATGCACTCAGCACATCATTTTATTTACTCATCCCATATTTTTCTGCACACATACTTTTCTGTACTCATTACCTAATGAAATCTATACTGACAACATAAACCTATTAGCAGTGAAGCAGCTACTAAATAGTTCTGTAGACTCATTACACGAATATGTACCACGCCAGCTTACGATTATGTAGTGAGAATAGATTCTATGCACTATTTTTTGGTATCATTGCGTAAATATAAACTTTCCATGGACTCAGTAAATAATTATGTGTAGGTTTTCGCATGATGATGTACTGAGTATAGCACATATACACTTATTAAATAAATGTAAATAAATCTATTTAGGCATTTTTTGAAAAAAAACTGTTAGTTTTCTGCGATTAGTACAGTGTCTATGCACTCAATAAATAAATATAAATATTTTATGTATGCATTTACTAAAAACAAACCGGTTACCTGTGATAAGTACAGATTCTTTGTAGTGAGGACAGATCAAATTTGTATGTAATGAGTACATATTTATGTAATGAGTCCATATGTTTATGTACTCCATATGTGTATGTCCTCACTACATATGTTTGTAACGAGTCTATGTACTCAATTTATATTTATGTAATGAGTCCATATGTCTATGTACTCCACATATTTGTGTAATGAGTCCATATGTCACTACACATTTATGTTATGAGTCCATACATTTAAGAGAATCCTCTTTAGCGTTTCACCTTATTCTGAAAGTTTATTTTCTAGATATTTATTTTATTTTAAAAATACTTTGTGATACTTACTCGGATTTGAACTGGGAACCTTTCACACACGAAGATAGCACGCATCCACCAGGCCACTTGGGGGCACAAAAATCTGGTGCCAAAACTGAATAAGTTGAAACTCATTGCTTGGATGGCTGAAGTGCTCAATATACACATAGAGTCAGTACAAGTTGCGTGGACTCAGCACTGTAGCTAGTCAATAGATACATGTGTAGGTATTGAATATATACCGTCTGTATTGAATAAATGTCGAAATGGCACACGTCGTATTTACTCAACACATAACTTAATGTAACCTATAACAGTTTCAGTTGCATGGGTTGCGCTTGATATGTGTTGAGTACCGTCTGTATTGAACAAATGTCACCATAGACTCTGTGCAGGTTGCATATACTCAGTACATAACTTTATGTAATAAATGTTTTCTATACTTGGATGGCTGGTGCTTGATATGAACTGAGTAAATACCATCTGCATTGAATAAATCTCGACAAAGACTCAGTATACGTCATATTTACTCAGTACATAACTTCATGTAATAAATGTTTTTTATTGGTGGATGGCTGGCGCTTGAGTATTAACTGTTTGCATTGAATAAATGTCACTATAGACTCAGTGCACGTTGCATATACTCAGTATATAACTTTATCTATCAAATGTTTTTTATTGTTGGATCGATGGCTGGCGCTTGATATGCGCTGATTATATACCGTCTGCATTCTATTAATGTAGACATAGACTCAGTACACGTCGTATTTACACAGCACATAACTTAATGTAGTTAATATTTTTTTATTTAGATGGCTGGCACTTGATATGTGTTGGGTATTAAACGTCTCTATTGAATAGATATCGAGATGGACTTAGTACACATTGCTTATACTCAGCACATAAGCTTAATTTTTAAATTTAAATTTTATTAAATCGAAACATATTTGACTTTAGCTGGTCCATAGTTTTGTAATGAGTATATTACGTCTTTATCCAATACACAAATCGGTACTCTAGATTGTTAGTTTTATTCGATACATAACTTGAATTATAACTAGTACACATTAACTTTACTTAGTGAATAGACCTTCGATGGCAATCCTTTGCAAACATCGGTACAAACAATTTACATTTATGGTTCTGTACGGAGTGCATTAATTTTTCCCTCAGTGTACAAGTAGCTGTCCCAAGAAATTAGCTTAATCATGTTTTCCAATAAAAAAAAAAATGAATTAGGATGTTCTGTACCTAATCTACCTACCTTAAATCTTAAATGACCTTAGTTCAAATTTCGAACATAAAAATTCGTGTTCAACATTCCGATCATTAACTATTTTAAGGAATTCTATTCATATTTTTTGTCAATTACAGTTTGACGAAGATTTGAAAAAAAATGTAGGTTAAAATTCCTAAAAATTTTGTCTGCCCTTCAATTTCTATTTATTTATAGTTATACGAGTATTTGGTTCATATTAAAACAAAAATATATATTACACTTTTCAAAGAAAAAAACATTAACCGTTACAGCTGATTTTTACATTTCGAAAACGAGTTCGAAGTGAATTGAAATTCTTTTTCATTTCATTTACACGAAAATAGTTTGATATAAAAACTAAAGTTTCAATAAAAATTATTTTTGGGTGTAATTAATATATTATAAAAAAATCATTTGATAAATTTCAATTTCTAAAACAATATTTTGATATTAGCATGCAAACTATCCACATCAAAGTTATTCAGCCCGATTACCTATCTTACCTACCGTCGAATGAGCTGCGGAGCGAATCAGACTGAATTTTCACATTTTTACTATAAGCCAAATGTCAAAATTGAGCCTGACTCATTCGTCGGATTCTGTTATCAGGGTAATTTTTCACACCAGAAACTGAGTATTTAAACTAAGGCCCCGAAAGTTATCTGGGCTTCTAAGAGGAGTTGAAGAAAAATGTAACATTGATTTATTTTGTCAAACTAAATTTGATCTTTAAGAAATATCGATACCCAAGGAAATCTAGGTAACAATAAAAGCATGAAAGTCAACCTCACTAGTTTCAATATAAGGACTTAGAAAAAAACATAGCATTTAGGTATGCATACTTACTAGCCCCAAACTTGTTATTTCTTTATTCCGATTACCTAGGGGATGGGAAAAAAAAAACTTACATACAAATTGTTAAGCCCCAAACTCCATCTTTCCCTGGACTTCGGAAAACAACAGCTTTCATGCAAATTTTTTATCTCTTGCCTCTTATTTTCGTCGGATGTCTTTAATGCCTGGAAAAAAACACAGCTATTTTGCAAATTTGTTAGCCCTATCAGTGTTATAGTTTTCATCTGATTCCCTGCAGGCTTAGGAAAACGCTCCGTAAAGGTTTAGCCCCAAGCCTCAATTTTTCGTCTAATACCTTTAGGGCTTGAAATAAATACAGCCTACGTAGGTAAATTTGATTTTTTTTATATCATCGCTTTTTTTCATCCAATTCTCTTGGGGCTTCGAAAAAAAACAGCTTGCATATAACATGGTTCAGCCCAACAATTCGTTTAATTTCCCTAGGGCTTGGAAAAACAGCTCACATGTAAATTTTGTAGCCACAATCTTAGTTTTGTTTGTCTAACTCTCTTCTGAATCAGCCGTGGGGGGGCTTCAGCCCCTATAGCCCCCCCTCTGGATACGCCACTGTCAACGTATAATAGCGGGCATAACAGAGTTTTAGATCTTACGATTCTCTACAAAAAAGCTTGAGATGATACCTTTTTCTAAAACTGTCTCATTTTCCGAATGAATTTTGTATCAGTAAATTAATTGATGCTTTTTTTATAGATTTTGGTCCAAAGAAAATTTTGTTTATAAAAAAAATATGTCAAATGATTTCTCATTGACGGACAAACATGAGATTTTGATTGATAGGGAAGACGACAAAGTGCGGGTCTCGCAATAATTCTGTCTGTCTGTTTATTCCTTCGGCTACAGTCTAAGCAGCAGGAAGGATTTTCCTTACACTTGCAGCCTTATTCATTAGAATGCGCTAAACAGATGAATAGTTATGCACTGCATAAGGATTTATGTAGCCACTATCAAAGGGCACGGTAGTGCCCAGCCAAGTTCGCGGCACTACACCCTTTTTACAGGAACAAACTCAGGCGATTTTTAACCCCCCTCTAACTTCAGTACCAATAAAGTCAGAAACTTCAAATTCGGAGTATTTGCTGAACTGATCAAACACAGGTGGCTCACCAAATTTCAACTCTTTAGCATTAGTAGTTCCCAAGATATAGGACTTCAAAAATCGCAAAAACCGTAACTGACTGACTGATTCACTGACTCACTGACTCACGGACTCACTGATTTACTGACTCACTGACTCACTGACTCACTGACTCACTGACTCACTGACAGATCATCAAAATTATGGAGCACTTCCCGACATCGTAGAAACTTGAAATTTCGCACAACGGTAGGCCTTGTGGTACATACAAAGGAAAAAATTGAAAATCTGCAATTTTCTATTCAGGGGGCGTGGCATCCACCCACTTTCTTAAATATTCTATAAATTATACGGAGCCTTTCCGATTGTTGTAGAACAATGAAAATTGGTAAGTTGGTAGGGTTTGAGGTACTTAGAAATAAAAGAATTGAAAAATTGGAATTTTCCATACAGGGGGCGTGGCATCCACCCACATTCTTAAAAGTTCTTATAAATTATATGGAGCACTTCCGATTGTTGTAGAACCATGAAAATTGGTAGGTCGGTATGGCTTAAGGTACTTAGAAAGAAAAAAATTGAAAAATTGGAATTTTGCATTCAGGGGGCGTGGTATCCACCCACATTCTTAAAAATTCTTATAAATTATATGGAGCACTTCCAATTGTTGTAGAACGATGAAAATTGGTAGGTCGGTAGGCCTTGAAGTACTTAGAAGAAAAAAAATCGAAAATTGGAAGTTTCACTCCGTGGCGTGGCATCCACCCACATTCTCAAAAATTCTTTTGAATTATATGAAGCATTTCCGATTGTTGTAGAACGATGAAAATTGGTAGGTTGGTATGCCTTGAAGTACTTAGAAGAAAAAATCGAAAAATTGGAAGTTTCAGTTCAGGGGACGTGGCATCGACCCACATTCTTACAATTCTTATTAACTATATGAAGCACTTCCGATTGTTGTAGAACGATGAAAATTAGTAGGTCGGTAGGGCTTGAAGTACTTAGAAAGGAAAAAAATCGAAAATTTGGAATCGTCCATTCAGGGGGGGTGCCATCCACCAACTTTATCAGAATTGCTATTATTTGTATGGAGCATTTTCGGTTCGGTTATGAAACTTTGAAGACCGGTAGGGCTTGACTTTCACCTGGCAAAATTAGTCTTTGCAAAAAGGAGTGAAATCACAACAAAAACATAAATGTTAAAAAAGGAGCCAAGTTCTTATTTGCACAAAAAACCTGTGCGTAAAAAGTCAGCCAAAAAAAGTAATGAGATCTAAAATATATGCCAAGTTTTAAGTTCATGAAGTTTAATATCAAATATCTTAAGAAGAGTATTATCGAAACAATTCCAAATCATGACAGAAATTTGGTAATTAATGATTACTGATTAAAATTTGGTGGATTTACTTGGCAAGTTTTCTCTTAAATACTTACTTAATCACAAATTTAAAATGTATGAAAACTTGACCAGTGAACCCACCAAATTTTAATCAGTAATCATTAATTACCAAATTTCTGTCATGATTTGGAATTGTTTCGATAATACTCTTCTTAAGATATTTGATATTAAACTTCATGAACTTAAAACTTGGCATATATTTTAGATCTCATTACTTTTTTTGGCTGACTTTTTACGCACAGGTTTTTTGTGCAAATAAGAACTTGGCTCCTTTTTTAACATTTATGTTTTTGTTGTGATGTAACGTTACATAAATCCTTATTCATAAAAAATTTCTCCATCCATTTTAGTTATGCAACGCTTGTGTCAAATAAAGTACCACAAAGAGGAAATCTATTACGTTTTACCTTTGTATATAAAATCTATAGTACTATCATCAGCCAATTTTTTTTATTTGCATAAGCCGTCACCAGGCGGCGCTAATATGGAAATGTATTTGATATTTGAGACATTGTATATCCAATCTATAGTATTATCATGAAACACGATTTTGTAGGTAGACATTTGGTCGATAGGTTCGCTGTGATCGCCTTACCGAGATCCCTTAACAAAAATTAGTATTACATTTGGACGCATAGATGGCCACGAGCTTTTTTTCTTCATGAGAATACTATAGAATTTATATACAATGTTTGAGAGTTGAAATAGAAGAAAAATGTAAAAGCAAAATGAAAAAGTCGTATAAGAGAGGGTTATATTACATTGATTCTCGCAATCAGTTGCTGGTGCCATACTAACGACAAGAATAAATGAAAGGAAATAAAAATAAAACAAATTGCTTTCTATGACTCGATTGTGTTTGTATGTGAGCTTGAGGTATAAGTTATATGTTTGTTTATAGATTTATACGTACATACATAATGTAGGTAGGCATGTAGATTATATTTTCGTTTATTATTTTAATTTTGTCTTTCAAATCTTGGGTATTTTACTTAAAATTTTTAATCTTTTTGGCAATGTTGCAACTTTTCACCACATCTATGAAGGAATTATTTAAGGACATGTTGGGATATTTTAATTTTTTGTATTTTCCTTAGGTAGGTAGTAGGTATTTTATCAGTTTTTTCCAAATTTTATTATAACATTATGATAACAGTCCTACGATAACCATTAATGGAATTTAAACCATCATCGCGTAAAATAAAGAGTATATTAAGTTTTTGTTAGGAAAAAATGCATTAGGTAGTTTTATTTTGAATAGTTTTTTTTTGATCTATTGCTATTGAAAAAACTTTTATTTTTACTATTGGGATGCAATTTTTATTTATGTATTTGTTTGTTTAAATTTCATGTAACTCCAGAAATAATTTGTGTTTAATCACTTATGACACACACTATTGGTTAAAAGTAGACAAAAAAAAAATCCTACGGGAGGGGGTTTTATTTCCCCCCGCTTGGATAGAAGGTGCAGTTATATAAAAAAAAAATAGTTAGGTACCTAGGTACTTATAATGGAAAAAGTATACCTATATTAACAAACAACCACTTACAGTATTGTTTTGTAGCTTTTTGGAAAACCAGAAGTCCATTCTCATGGTTTATTTTCAAATAAAGTTCTTTTTGTAAACAGCTTCGACAAAAATTGTTTTAAAACTTAAAATTGTGAAAAAAGTTGTTTTTTATATACATTATGTATGTTTTTCCATTTTAAGTATTTTTTTTATAAAATTGCCGCCTGTCCAAGCGGGGGAAATATACTTTTTTTCTTGTTTACTTTTAACCTAAGTATAAGTACATTACATGCCCTTGGCAGATTTTACGCGAATCACCTAGTATGCTGTATGCACAAAAAATATGCCATTAAATTAACCCCTACAGCGACTAAAGGGATGAAAATAAAAACTGAAAAATTAGGGAATATTTTGTTTTTCATTTAGAATCGGATCTTTTTCTTACGACCACCCTAATGCACCAACCTACATATCTTCCTAGCAATCAACATTTCAAGAGGCTTAGAATTTTAGAAATTGTGTGCATTAAAACTAGATGAAATACATAAAAGAACAATGTTCGAAAGCATGAAATTGATTTAAGAAAAACGAATGTCATCCATGTATGTACATGTACATAAATACGAAAATATTAATTTTATACCAACAAAAAATTTGAAATCATTGGAGCTATTTATTAGAAAAATTTAAATAAAAATTTGGCTTTCTGGTTTTGAAATTCATAACTTTTGTGAGACAAATACTCTAGAAAGATATAGGTACTATTACCATTTTATTATTTTTGTTTGACCCTTCACCGTTAGTTTAACCTTCCTATACCCGCGCATTGGTCTGTGAGACCGTAAAATTACTTTTTTGCAAATATTTTTGTAAACGGTGCAATTTAGCGCAGTGTGCTTTATGGTAGCTTCGTGATTTGTTTCATCCCTTATTTTAGGGTGGTTTAAGTTTTTGTGTGGTGAGCACGTGTAGTGGTTTGAGGCATCATTCGGTCTGTGAGACCGGCGCGGGTATACACGTAACAAATTTGAGCAGGTAATTTTTTTTGTTGTATGCATTTATTTTTGCTTTTGTATGTCTTATTATTATTGTGTTAAATAGGTGTATATTATATTTTATTTTAGCTCTAAGCTTATGAAGTTTTTGTTTATGTTCTTTTAAATACAAAAATTTTTGTTCAAGTTTTAGTAACCTATATGAAAAAGTACCATTTTTAAGAGGCTTAATAAAAAGACTGTCATTTATTTATTAAATGAAATAGCTAATATAAACTTGTTTTATTTCGTTAGTAATATGTTATTCTATAGATTAAAAAAAAAATCATAAAGATATTCGATGTAGAAGAGAAACTACGGGCTTTTTAGTTTCGGTCCCAGAGACCGTGCGCGGGTATACGTGTTATTTTTTTTGACGCGGGTATAGGAAGGTTAAAAAAAGTACTAAACAACGACTTTTTACGGTCTTTTCGTAAATCTTTTGTTTCCTTGCAAATATTGATTGCATGGCTTGCGTTGGTATGCATAATTTTAGACTTTGAAAACATCAATATTCCTGTAAATATTCAAATAGATTCATGGAACCGTTTTTCCACACCAAATTTTCAAAGTTTTACAAACCAGTTAAAGGAACAAACTGTGTTGTTCCTAAACAATGCGTAGTCGTTATCAAAATGACAAGAAATTCATCAACCCGTTTTTGAAATATTGAATTTTCAAAAATAAAAAATCAACTTTTATCTTTAAACGCGATTTGCGGCTAAACTAAGCGTCCTAGAGGCATCAAAGTTTATATCTTTAAACTTGATCCGCGGGATTTCGACCCCAACCCCTTATTTTGCACTCCTTTTTCATTCCAACTGTGTCAAACTGGAAAAGTGCTGCAAAAGCAATGCTAAGAACATCCAAACGAAAACAGACCTAAAGCAACCAACCACCCCAAACAAAAATTCGTATTTATACCCACCCCAGCACAAAAATATTCGGATCGTATGCTGAACGGCAGCAGCAGCAGCCGAGCATGAGCAACAGCAGCCGTCAATGACAACCACCTACGTGCTTACCATATTCCAACAACAACCAACAAAAATAACAAAAAACGAAAGTAAACAAAACAACCCAAAAATATACACACTAAATGACAACGAAAATTATACCTAACAGCAGCAACCTTCCCCCACCAAAGCATTTTTGCGACTGAAATCTGATAAAAACAAAACACGAAAGAAAACACAAAAGTAAAATAAACAAATAAAAAGATTTAAAGTAACCATGGCATTGTATATAAATTCTAGATTGGATATACAATGGCTGTACACACTTAGTTAGGCTCAGCACAAGTAATTTCATAAGCCGTCACTTGGTTCGTGCCAGTCGTTCGTCACCCATGATAGTACTATTGACACCTAGTAAGTTGCTTTCCACACCACCTGAAAGTCAGTGCGTGTACTGACAATTGGAGATAGATTTTTTTCGAATTGACGTTCAATGTATTTCCCATAAGAGAAATGCAAAACATGGTCTTATTAAAATTATTTTCCCTATAAACTATTATATGAATGGGTATTCATATTATGAATGCAATAGAATGAAAAAACATATGAGTTTATAAATCAAACGTAAAATATACCAAAACTGATTGTTAAAACACTTAAATTTTTGTATGAAAAATGTAAACAAACCACCTCTACAACTAGAAGCAACAACAACATTGCTCAATTGAGAAAAAAGCCACACAGGGACGTAGTCAGGATTATTTAAAACATGAATTGTTCTTTGTTCTTCGTAAAATACTATCTGTTTTTAAAACGAAGTTCTTCGAATAGTTATTTTTGTTCAATAAATTTTCTTGCATAATTTTATTAAGAAAATGCTTTTATTTTCAAAAGATGTTTGATTAAATTCAGAAATGCAAATATAATTTTTTTATAATATGTAGCAAACTTTTTGTTGTTGTTGTAAAATCTAGTAGTCCCAAAGGTAAGAAATACCTATTCAGATAATTTATCATTTTTTTTATTTTAATAAAGTTTATTTAAGAAAAAGAAGCTGGGTAAATAGCCTAAACGCAAAAAACAAGAAACAAAATTTTAACTCCATATACATGCACAACATATAGTCAAAAAAATAAATACCTCTATATTATAGTCAGTAAGAGGTGTCACTAGCCCCAAGGCTTTACGATATTTTCTAAATATAAAATACATTTTATAAGTTTATTTCACAAACGGTGCCAAAAGATTTCCATTCTCTTTCTGTAAGGAGAGTACAAATACACGAACGCCGTGCATAAATAGATATAAATATTACATATATTCACACTTATAAAAAAATTACCACAAAGGTTACCCAACGAGCTTTTTCTTATAATAATAAAATAATAAAATTATATAAACTTTCTTAAGAATTGACCCTTATCTCTTAAACCTCCTTCCCTGACTACGCACATGATATCATTTTGGCTGACGACATGAATCCATTTTGGAAAGCAACAACAACAATACAGGTTTGTTCACATTTTTCATCTGCAAAATAAAGGAAATTATTCATAAGTTTGGATACATATTCTTTTTGATTTACAAAGTAACATTATTTGTTATTGCATTGCAACTATAATATAGATTAGTGTTCATATAAAGTTAATTAGTAAAATTAAAGTTTTCAACACCATTTTTTGGTTTTCTCTTATGGGAAATACATTGATTGTCAAATCGAAAAAAAATCTATCTCCAATTGAAGGTTCACGCGGTGACTGCTAGGTGCAGTGACTCCATTCGCCAATAGATTCTATTGGTGTTATGCGTGGTTTTATTTAATAGATAAAATAAAAAGATCTTTCGATGTTCGGGTCTGGAATAAGACTGACTTTATTCTTTTAAAATTATTTCTTACAATTATCTTTCGTGGTGTCAATGAATTAGCATCGACAGATACTTAATAGCTATATCATGGACAGAGAGATGTTGCACACACAGCATATTCGCTGTATTATAAATAAAAGATAAAGGCACCCTCAGAAAAGTATCTGATGATGGGTGGCATTTTATATTCGATTTCTCAAATATAAACAAATGCATATTCAGATGGAATATCCGCAATAATAAATATGATACTATGCATTGTAAGCACAATAAATATTAACAGGCACAACACCTCCCCCCATAGAATAAAACATATGATTACAAAATAATTAAATATGTTTTAAACATTCGTAATGGATTACATTCTCTTTTTTTTTGTTTATAGATATTGTCATAATAAATTTTCTATTAATGTTAAAATAGTAACAAAAATAATTTAGATATATTTTTATGGTAGCAATTTGTCATTGTTTACATCTCTTCTTACTTTGACAATTTTCTGACTTTGTTCCGGTACATAAATAATTTGATTTTGTATTGGCTTAGTACGTTTTTTATTAAAACATTTGTTAAATAAGTTAAAAGTATGACCTCCTTTAATACAGGTTATTGTAAAATAAATTAAACCTATGGTTGTTAACATGCCTGTTATTCCTATTATAGCACCTTGTGATTTCTCGGGTAGCTTTTGTAATAATTTTGTTACAATATTTCTTTGAATGTTAATTTCACTTGATAAATCCTTTAAATCATTTAAATTGTTTCCTTTTATTTTCATAAGTTTATCGACTGGTGAAATTTCTTTTAATTTAATATTTTGACAACAATTTGTATCAATTGTGTAATGTATTACATCATTATTAATTTCTTCAAGAATGTCTTCAGATGTGATAATATCTGTTTCTAAAGTACTAAATTTACATTGATTATCTATATACAATATTCCTATATTTGATAAAATACCAGTTTCTTCTTCTTGTTTAGATTTACAATTGCATTTAAATGGAGTTTCTTCAGTAATAGCATATATATATTTATTGTTATTTATTTTGTGAAAGAATTCAACATTGTTTTGTATTATTTTCAATTTACATTTATCATTTCCTCTTTTCAGAAATACATTGGTTTCACAAATTTCATTTTTAATTGTACTTTCAAGTACTAAGTTTTCACATACGTATATATTTTTATGATTGAAGCAATCATTCATATTTTGTTTTAATGCAAAATTAGCTCTATTTTGAGTAATAGCAAAAATATTATTTTTATTTTCAAAAATAGTAAACTGTTGATGTATAAGAATTGGCAAAGAGATTATTTCGTATATTTCGATTGTTTCTTCTTTCAAGATTGGAATGGATATGATTACATGTATCATATGATCTTTTTCGTAACATTTTATTTCAATTTGTTTAACTATAAATTGGTAAGCGACCAAACTGGGAGTAAATAACATTTTATTTCCATATTTGCTGTTTATTAAGGCTTCAATCAATTTTTCAGGGGTAATTATAAATGGATGAACGATTCTTATTTGTAAAAAGAGGATTGCATCTATAATTTTTCCTAATTCTATTTCTAATTCTAAACTTCTATCTATTATTTTATTATGTACTTCCTGCAAATACTCCAAGGCATTTTCTCTCTTTTCTATATCACTTACACGTGAAATAACTTTATTTATGGTTAATATAACTTCATTAGTTTTGTTTTCTAAACGATAATAATTATTATTTAGTATCTTATTCTGATCATTTACTTTTCCTATGATGTTTATTTCTTCTACTAATCCCTTTTTTAAAAATTCTTGATTCTCTTTTGTTACTGCTATAATCTTATCATAATATTCGGCATCAGAACTATCCATAGTTCCAAATAAAGTTTTAAGACCTGTACCAATAATGTTTATCAAACCTCTTCGGATTCTATTTTTCCTTGTTCCTAATAAATTATAGATTGTAACCATTTTATCTAACAGATTATCATAGTTCCGTTTTCCTTTTTCGGCTACATCTTTGCACTCTCCAAATAATTTGAAACATACTTCATGAATGTTATTAGTTTGTAATTTAATATTCTCTATACTATCTTCGACTTCTGCTAGGTCAATTCTATTAATAATTGAAACATGTCCATCAATTGTTTTCATAGTTCCAAGTGATTTAAAGTAAAATCCGTTATGATCATCTAGTTTCTCGATGTTGATGCTTGTTGCAATTCCGATTGCGATCGCCCATATCCTATAAAAAGTTTAACACGACTTTTATTATAAATAGCTAGTTTTCCATTTCAATTATCACAACAAAAACATAAATGTTAAAAAAGGAGCCAAGTTCTTATGTGTACAAGAAACCTGTGCGTAAAAAGTCAGCCAAAAAAAAGTAATGAGATCTAAAATATTTGCCAAGTTTTAAGTTCATGAAGTTTAATATCAAATATCTAAAGTAGAGTAATATCGAAACAATTCCAAATCATGACAGAAATTTGGTAATTAATGATTACTGATTAAAATTAGGTTGGTTCACTGGTCAAGTTTTCATACATTTTTAATTTGTGATTAAGTAAGTATTTAAGAGAAAACTTGCCAAGTGAATCCACCAAATTTTAATCAGTAATCATTAATAACCAAATTTCTGTCATGATTTGGAATTGTTTCGATATTACTCTACTTAAGATATTTGATATTAAACTTCATGAACTTAAAACTTGGCAAATATTTTAGATCTCATTACTTTTTTTTGGCTGACTTTTTACGCACAGGTTTCTTGTACACATAAGAACTTGGCTCCTTTTTTAACATTTATGTTTTTGTTGTGATTTCACTCCTTTTTGCAAAGATTTATTTTGCCAGGTGAAAGTCAAGCCCTACCGCTCTACAAAGTTTCATAATTCTACGACAACCGAAAGTGCTCCATACAAATAAAAGCAATTCTGATAAAGTGGGTGGATGGGATGGCACCCCCCCCTGAATGGACAGTTCCAAATTTTCGATTTTTTTCCTTTCTAAGTACTTCAAGTCCTACCGACTTACCAATTTTCATCGTTCTACAACAATCGGAAGTGCTTCATATTCTTTATAAGAATTTTTGAGAATGTGGGTGGATGCCACGCCCCCTGAACTGAAACTTCCAATTTTTCGATTTTTTTTCTTCTAAGTACTTCAAGGCCTACCGACCTACCAATTTTCATCGTTCTACAACAATCGGAAGTGCTTCATATTCTTTATAAGAATTTTTGAGAATGTGGGTGGATGCCACGCCCCCTGAACGGAAACTTCCAATTTTTCGATTTTTTTTCTTCTAAGTACTTCAAGGCCTACCGACCTACCAATTTTCATCGTTCTACAACAATCGGAAGTGCTCCATATAATTTATAAGAATTTTTAAGAATGTGGGTGGATGCCACGCCCCCTGTATGGAAAAGTCCAATTTTTCAATTTTTTTCTTTTTAAGTACCTCAAACCCTACCGACTTACCAATTTTCATTGTTCTACAACAATCATAAAGGCTGCATATAATGTATAGAATATTTAAGAAAGTGGGTGGATGCCACGCCCCCTTAATAGAAAATTGCAGATTTTCGATTTTTTCCTTTGTATATACCACAAGGCCTACCGTTGTGCGAAATTTCAAGTTTCTATGATGTCGGGAAATGCTCCATAATTTTGATGATCTGTCAGTGAGTCAGTGAATCAGTGAGTCAGTGAGTCAGTGAGTCAGTCAGTTACGGTTTTTCCGATTTTTGAAGTCCTATATCTTGGGAACTACTTATGCTAAAGAGTTGAAATTTGGTGAGCCACCTGTGTTTGATCAGCTCAGCAAATACTCCGAATTTTAAGTTTCTGACTTTATTGGTACTGAAGTTAGAGGGGGGTTGAAAATCGCCTGAGTTTGTTCCTGTAAAAAGGGTGTAGTGCCGCGAACTTGGCTGGGCACTACCGTGCCCTTTGATATTTTGGTCTTCCACAGAAGATACAACATAAGGACCTGACCATTTTGGATCTAATTTTCCTGCATTTGTTTCTTTTACATAAACTCTATCTCCTGCTCGTATATCTCTTAATTTTGGTCCTAATTTTTGATCATATCTGGCTTTCGATTTTTCTTTGTTATCTTATAACCTTGCTTTAGCTTTAATTTCCATTGCTAACAACTTCGTCCTTAACTCTGTTGAATAATCATGAGTTGTTTGAATTTCTTCATAGTCCACATCGCTAGGTTTATTAGCTGTTCTACCAAAAACGAGTTCGTAAGGCGTGAAGCCTGTACTGGAATGTTGGGTTGTGTTATAACAAAAACTTGCGTACTTCATATATTCATCCCAGTTTTTGGAACTATCTGAATTTTCTCTACTTACTGTTCTAATATATTCTGTGAGTCTAGCATGTGCTCTTTCAACACTGCCATTTGATTGAGGGTAGGCAACACTGGTGGTAATATTCTTAAAACCAAATATTTCGGATAATTCTTTCATTAGAGAATTACAAAATTCTGTCCCATTGTCAGACAGTATTATCTTTGGTACTCCAAATATAAGTATCCAATTTTCTACTAGAGCCTTAGTCACTATACTAGCTTCTTTACTTTCTATTGGAACAAATTTAATAAATTTAGACAGATCGTCTTGAATCGTAAGTCCGTATTTGTTGATAATTTTGTCCTTTGTAATATAAGGACCTGTTAAGTCGATTGCGATTTTTTCTAATGCATGATCTGCACTCGTTACTATGGTCATTGGATTCCTAGAGGGATGTCTATCTATTTTTTCTGTTTGACAAGCTATACATTTAGAAATAAATGTTATAACATCTCTATTGAGGCCTTTCCAATTATACTTTTTCCTTATTTTATTAATAGTAGCTTTTTGTCCACAATGGCCTCCGACAAGACCTTCATGATATTCTTTTATGATTTTAGATTTTAATTCATCATCAACAATTTCTTCTAATAGGGTTTCACTTACTACTTCTTCTGGTTGGTTATTTAGAATGTCATTAACTTCCTTTTCTACATCTATATCCGTGTCCTCAATTTCATCTCCCTCTTCTAAGATGTTAATATTTCGACTTAATTCGTCTGCAACAACGTTATCACACCCTTTCTTGTACTCTATGGAATAATCATATTCCTCTAATTTGAGTCGCCATCGGACCAATCGAGATCCAGGATCTTTCACATTAAAAAGCCATTGTAAAGGTTTATGGTCAGATCTAACTATAAAATTTCTACCATATATATATGGTCTGAGAACCTTTACTGTCCATACAATTCCCAAGCACTCTTTTTCCGTTGTGGAATAGTTTTTCTCAGATTTACTTAGTGATCTGCTAATAAATTGCAATGGTAGATCTTTTCCATTACTTTCTTGGCTTAATACTGCCCCTAAACCGTAATTGCTTGCATCTGTTGTAATAATAAACTTCCTATTGTAATCTGGGTATTGTAAAATAACGACATTTTTTAAGGCTTCTTTTAGTTCTAAAAACGAATTTTGTTGCTCTGCAGTCCACTTAAATTCAGAATTCTTTTTTAAAAGTTTGTTTAGAGGAAACGCTTTCTTACTAAAATCTTTGATGAATTTCCTGTAGTAACCTATCATTCCGAGGAATGATTTTATTTCTTTTTGGTTGGTTGGTGGCTTAAGTTTTTCTAAGGCTTCTACTTTTTGCGGATCTGGCTTTACACCTTCTTCTGTAATGACATGACCTAAATATGCAACATCCTTTTTAAGGAATTCACATTTATTCATTTGAAGTTTTAAATTTGATCTACGCAATTGTTCAAAAACCTCTATTAGTTTTTGATTATGCTCGTGAAGAGTTTTTCCATAGATGACTATGTCATCTAAATAAACGAAGCACTTTATTCCCTGCAACCCACTTAGAACAGTGTTCATTAATCTTTGAAAACACGCCGGTGCGTTTTTCAATCCAAAAGGCATTTTCGTGAATTCATAATGCCCATACGGTGTGGAAAAGGCAGTTTTTTCGATATGTTCTTCAGCGACTGAAATCTGGTGAAAACCAGATGTAAGATCTAAAACAGAGAAATATTTACTGTTTCCTAACTGATCTAATATTTCACTTATGTTCGGGAGTGGATAGTTGTCAGAAATTGTAATATCATTTAACCGTCTATAATCAATTACTATCCTCCATTTCATTTCATTACTTGCATCTCTTTTCTTGGGCACGATCCACAAAGGTGAATTCCACGGTGATTTACTATCCCTTATAATTCCTTCCTCTTTTAATTTTTTAATTTGGTTATCTACCTCTTTTTCGTGAATTTTCGGGTAACGGTACGATTTAGTATAAATGGGCTCGCTGTTTTCTCTAACTCTGATTTTATGCTCTACCAAATTAGTTGTAGTTAATTTATCTCCCTTTAAACTAAAAATATCACAGTATTCCTTAGCTATAGCGAATATACTATCGGCTTCTTCTTCATTCATATGGTCAGTTCTTAGATTGCTCAGTATTTCCTCAATTCTACCATTATTCATTCCAAATGAATTGATTTCCAAAAAGTCGGCATCTTCACAATTTGACTCATTTGTATCGAAATCCTCTAGAGGGTATCCAATAGCTTTGAGCTCAATGTTTTGTATATTTTCATTTAAATTTATGACTTTTACTAAACCTCTTCCATCACTGCGCACCAAGGTAACGCAGTTTAGGAACAATATGCCATTTATCTTCTCACTGAGTATAACCACTTCACTATTTTCTGGAAATTGACTTCCCTGACCATCAACTATATTCACTAATCTGAAAACTTCGCATCTGGGGGGTATTTCTTCCAAGTACTGCCCCTCAAAATTGATATTTCCACTAATTTCACTTCCCTTATTTTTAGGAGATTTTTCTTCAGCAAGTTCCTTTCCAAAATTTAAAGCAATATTCTCGTTCTTCCTCCCAAGAGTTTTATGTTTATAATCAATAGTGAAAGCATAAGCTTTCAAAACATCATTACCAATAATACCATCATAATTACTTAAATACTCCTTATTTATGACGTAGAATTCTATTAGATAATCAGAATTCCCAAAATCCACAGATAAATTACATGTACCTAAACTTTTTATGTTTCCGTTCCCTATACCTCTGAGGTTAAGAAATTTATTTTGTATTAAGTCTTTTTCAAAAATGTTATCAACTTTTATTATGCTTACCGCTGCTCCTGTATCTATTAACATTCTACAACTTTTATTTTTGTAATTCATAACAATGTGAGGACTTTCTGTTATGTTAAGTAGCGAAATGTTGACCTCTTCAACTATTCGCTTTTGCGAAAACCCAAACCGCTTTGCTTGGATATATTTCTTGCCACAAATGGCTGACCACTTGATTGTCGCCACTGAGTATTGTTTTGGTTACTTTGTCTATACTGCTGAGCATTATTATTATTATTTTGCCTATTATGCCTGTTTCGACAGACATTAGCCTTGTGTCCAATTTTACCGCATGCAAAGCAGGTAATCGTATTTATTCCAACTGTATTTTTGTTAGTGTAGTCCCTATTACTAGATGATTTTAATAAATTATTTGAATTGACTCCTTGCCTTGATTCTTCTTCTATAGCATATCTACTAGCCTCATTCAAATCTTTGGGCTTTCTGTTATTAACATATGAACTAATTTTTTCTCTAAGACCGTTAATAAACGCATTTAAGATATTTAGTTTAATGTATTCACTTTTCCCTTTCCAGTCGGAAGAGTCTGTGTCAACAATTTCATTTTGCAACATTCTGCGTTGCAATGTTTCGCACTTTTGTGTATACTGCACGACAGTTTCCTCATACTGTTGCTTTAACTGAATTAACTCCCTATGGAGTTGTAAGTTTGAAAAATTTTCTTTATAAACCTTGTTAAGCTCTGATTTTAACTGACTCCAAGAGTCTAAGGTTTTATTCATGAGAATAGAAGACGCATTGCCGCTTATGCATGATTTTGCAAAAGCCAATAAAGCTTTATGCTGAGGCTCTTTTGCGAGCTCAAAAGCATTCTCACAGTTTTGTATGAATGAAAAGGCTTCGGAGGCTTCTCCACGGAATTTAGGTATAAACTGAATAAGGACACTTAGCGGTATATTCTCCATTTTTGCGTAAAATATATGAAATTCTCTCAGGTTATTATTTTAGTTGTAACTAATACATTCGTATGTGTTTCACAATATTTTTTTTTAGATAAATGTGGTTTTTTATATCAAATTTTTTTTTTCAAACAAAATATATATATTATTCTAACTATCTATTATTTTCCTTCCTTTTTATTGGATAATTCATTGTACATATCTTCCTGTGCCTTCTTAAGGATTAATTTTATTTTTATGGCCTTATTGACCAAATATTTTTTGTTCTTCTCCAAAGAAACCTCTGTTAATGTACACTTGTTACTATCGGTTTGAGATTCATTTGAATTCTCATGCATTTTTTTTTCTTTCTTTTAATAACACAAATTTAAAGTAAAAACTCACACCAGGAAGTTCACCATGCTGCTTTTAATTGCTGTGCGGCTTGCGCTTTTCCCACCAGTGTGTGGTCTTCTCCAAGAGTCCAGATTTCCCTTCGCGACGGGAAGTTTAAGTGTTTTGGCCAACAGAGACACCATATTAAAACAACACAAAAATGACACGGCTTCCACTTTGTTCGATAAGTGTGCTAAATTCGTGTCCACCACTGTATGTTTTTTTTTTTGTTGTTATTAATATTTGAATATTATTTTAACATTTTAGTTTAAAATTTAAGATCACTTTTTTATTGTATGAGATCATCTCATACATCTCACCGCTGGCACCAATTTGTTATGCGTGGTTTTATTTAATAGATAAAATAAAAAGATCTTTCGATGTTCGGGTCTGGAATAAGACTGACTTTATTCTTTTAAAATTATTTCTTCCAATTATCTTTCGTGGTGTCAATGAATTAGCATCGACAGATACTTAATAGCTATATCATGGACAGAGAGATGTTGCACACACAGCATATTCGCTGTATTATAAATAAAAGATAAAGGCACCCTCAGAAAAGTATCTGATGATGGGTGGCATTTTATATTCGATTTCTCAAATATAAACAAATGCATATTCAGATGGAATATCCGCAATAATAAATATGATACTATGCATTGTAAGCACAATAAATATTAACAGGCACAACATTGGCGAATGGAGTCACGGCACCTAGCAGTCAGCGCGTGAACCCTATGAGGGGGATGCATTTTTTTTCATTTTGACATTCAATGTATTTCCCATAAGAGAAAACCAAAAAAAGGTCTGAAAAACATTGCTTTTGCTAATTAATTTTCTATGAACACGTATTTATTTTATAGTTGCAATAGAAAAAGAATTTATGTGAGTTAGTTAATCAAGAAGAATATGTATCAAAACTTATGTATAACTTCCTATATTTTGCAGATGAAATGTGTAAACAAACCTGTATTGTTGTTGTTGCTTTCCAAAATGGATTATGTCGTAAGCAAAATTGGTGTCATGTGCGTAGTCAGGGAAGGGGTTTGATAGACAAGAGTCAATTATGAAGATTTTTATATTATATATTTTACTACTGTTTTCTAATAAGTAAAGGCTTACGTCACCGAAACTTTGCAGTAGTTTTTATGAAGATGTAGGTATAAAGTATTTCTATGTATTTATGTATTGCGTTTATGTGTATTTGTGTTCTTGAGAAAAAAGGAGTACAAATATTTGTACACTGTTTGTGCAAAAGATCAATAAAGTATATTTTGTGTTTAGAAACTAGCGAAGCTCATGACCATGAGGTCAATAACACCCTTTATTGAATAAATAAAATTTTGCGTTTAATTTTTTACAATTCTTATTTTCAAAATATGTACCCTCCAAAAAATATCAGGAATAATAACACTTCAATCATGCCTGCGTCTTAATCTTAATGCTGCATTTACACGATTGGGGAACTGGCAATATAATGACCCACATAATAACAGAAGAATGGACAAATTCAGTATTTTTGTCATTATACTGGCAGCTTTTCACCAGTCGTGTAAATTCGGTATAACGAAGAAGCATTTAAACTATTTACATACTTCCAAACCAAAAAATTCTGTACGTAGGTAAAAATACTTGAAAAAGTTTTTTTTTGTAATTAAATTGGAAAATATATATGCAAGAAATTTTCATTCCAAACAAAAATTTTGATATGTATTTAAAAATCTTCATTTTCAATACAAACATTATTAACAAAGAAAACAAAAAACTGTTCATGTTCTAAATAATCTTGGCTACGTCTCTGTGTTGCTTTTTTCTCAAACGAGTAATGGTGTTGTTGTTTCTCGTTGTAGAGGTAGTTTGTTTACATTTTTCATCTTAAATTTGAAGCATTTGAGGCGTCAGTTTTGATTTATTTTTTGGTAGATTTGTAAACTTACATGTTTTGTTATTCTATTGCAATCATAAAAGTTGTATCTGTGTATATAAAAGTTATTAGAAAAAGTAACATGAATATGACTCTATTTTGCTTTTCTCTTATGGGAAATACATTGAACGTCAAATTGGAAAAAATTTTATCCCCCAGATAGGGTTCATGTGCTGAAATGCAGGTGGTGTGGAAAGCAACTTACCAGGTGTCAATATACAATGGTTTTACTTCAACTTCACATAAACAAACATCAGCTGTTTGTGAAAAATCAATAAAAGAAAAATGCTTCCAGTTCGGTCTTTTCAATTTCTGTGTCTATAGTATTATAATTTTGTAGTTTTCTTGTGTCATTACTCATTTTTAGCAAAAATAAATAAAAGTTTCGATAAAAACTCATAGTAATTCCATTCCATTTACTCTCAGTGAATTTTTATTAAAAAAAAAAACAAAACAACCCCCAGTTTTCCTGCTGCGCTGCCGTCACCGCCGCCGCACTATGGGCCCAAATGATGGTTTGCGTCTCAAAAATGGTTTTTTCAAAACTATTTTAAAGATTAATTTCTTGGCAGAAATGAATTAAGGAATACTTAAAGTATAGATTCCAATAAAAAAATTATGTTTCCATCCAGTCTTTCTAGTATTTAACCCTTTTTAAAGTGCTCCCTAAAAAAATCGTTGTTTGGGTGACATTTTGAAGTAACTTTTGAAACCACTTTATTTTAATTATTGATGATGATAAAGTGTAAGTGTTATATGTTTTTGGAAAGCTTGTTATTACTACTATTCGAATTTGTAAAAGTATGTTTTGGAAAATATATATTTTAGAAAAAATTATTTTTTTCAATAACACATGTTTTTTTAGCTTTTGCCAAATTTCGATTGGAGTTTTAAGTACTTCCACCGTCATCCACCGTTTAGTTCTAGGGTGCAAATTGTTCCTTAGTTCATAAGCTAAAATATATAAAAAATCTGTATGCTTTTAATTGCTTTTCTTTGATTAAGAACTATAAACCTATTATAAGAAGTAGAACAAAAAATCACAGATTTTACATGTTTTTGCAATATCTTTTTACGCATGAAATCTTAAACGTTTAAAATTGGTTCGCAACCACTTTAGACTTAAAATCGGTTCTAAGAACATACTAAGAAATTATTTTTATAGTCTACTCTCATTTTAAAATTAATAAAAGAAGGGTTTGAAAGTTCTAAATTTTCCACCAGTTTGGATTGACCACCTTGCACTTTGCTAACATCTTTTTTATTATAGCGGCACACTCACATTATATTTTGATTTCATAGGTTTGCATAGTGCTTGTGTGACATGCATATGTATATACAAAACTGGTTTCAGTTATTTAAGAGTGTGAAAAAAGATTATATGTTTCAAAAATAAAGTGTAGAAAAATATGTTTAAAAATAGGTGAATAGGTCAAAGTCTGTCTTATATTTCTATTTTATTTCACTGGTCAAGTTTTTGTACTTAATTAATTAATTAATTCTTTTTGCAAAGATTTTTCTTTGTTGAGTAATTGGGTGGATGCCACACCCCTTGAATACAAAATAACAAATTTTTCAATTTTCCAATGCACTACACCTTTAATACTCTACCAAATGTCATCATTCTACGACAAAATTGCCATTTAGTTGATAAATTTTAGAAAGTGGGTGGATGCCACACCCACAAATAGAAAATCTCAAGTTTTCAAATGTAAGCTATGCATGCTCTACAAGTTCTACCGCTTTACCAAATTTCACCATTCTACATTGTTGATAGATGATAACAATTCTGAAAAATTGGGTTGATGCCACGCCTCCTGAAAGCAAAATCTAAAATTGTTCTTCTACGTGCATTACACAGCTCTATTATTCTGCCAAAATTCAAAGATCTATGTCCTACGTGGAAGTGCTCTATATAAATGTAATTTAAATACAAATTTAGTGAAAACGGTTGGATAACACTCCCCCTACCCTAAATGGAAAATATCAATTTTTTCTTTTTTCTTTTTTATGCACAACAAGAAATTTATTTCCAGCCCTGGACTTGATTAGTTAAGTAAATGCTTCAAATTTGAAGTATCTGACTTTATTGGTACTGGAGTAAGAGGGGGGTCAATAATTGGTCAGGTTGGATCTGTGAGTAAATAAGATGTAGAGCAAGAACTTTACTTGCCATTACCTTGCCCTTTCATTTGTACTACTTTTTTAATTTAATTTGTGTATTTAGTATAAATTTAAAGAAAAAAAAGCTTCAATTTCAAATAACATGACCCAAACAAATAACGGTGTAATGTGTTTATTCCGTAATTTGTCTGTATGAAAATGTTTGAATAATTTTTAAATTAAAATAGCATACATTTAAACATTAGAAACCTACATTATTTTGTTGGCTGTATATTCAAGAAGATGTGTGCGAATTTTCAGCGAATTATCTCACAAGACAAAAAAGTTACAGATTTTTGAGACGCAAAACGTCACTTGGGCCCATAGTGCGCCGGTTGGATTGTTTTTAGTTTCTCTATTTTTGTTTTTCTACCTATTCTATTTTCATTGTGTTATCTATTGTTTATAGTAGATACGCATTTACATATGTGCATAAATAAAAGAAAATTAGTTTTTTTGAGAAAATACTCTGTTTTGTTGTTTTATTTCATTATTTCTTTGCTCACATTTTTTATTGGGAACAATAGGTATAGATATATGTATATGTGCGCATATCAAAATATTTCTTTTTTGTGTGTGTTAGTGACATTTTGATACTAAAATATCCTTATGTTGCCACTATTCAACCTCCAAACTCGTTTAGCTTATAATGAGTTTATGTAACGTTGCATAAGTTTTATGAATAAGGTTTTTGCGTTCAGATGCATTATAACGAGTACATAGCACTATGCACAAGCTATGATGCGTTTATGAATAAGGCTGTTGCTGTATAGTGGTTTTTGGTCAATCCCCTCATATATGTATTTTTTCACTTTTTTTTAACCAAAAGTAACGGTAGGTACTTGGGACCTGCCACCTGCCATACAATTATTTTGTTTAGCAATTTTACCAAATCTTATTTTTCTCAAAAACAGCTCAACAACATTGATTTTTGGTCTTGTCAGTCTGTGTGACTTATTTTAATAATTTTTTTTTTGCATACAGGAACTCCTAAAAAGTCTGAAAAAAGTCCTTAGAACCGAAGCTTTCCAAAAAGTATTTTTTGGATTTTTAAAACCGTTCGTGGATTTTATTATATTTGAAATGGTATGCTAACACATAAAATTATCCAAATAAGAAAGTTTACTAGTAGCTAAAACTAAAACCCAATGTGCATAAGAAATAATTTTCTGTTTCCGAAATTTCAGAAAAATCAACAAAAGAAATTGCTTTCTTCAACATTAACTATACATTTCCTTTGAAAAATTTTAGTGGGAATTAGTCCAGTCATAGATATTGTATTTACTTTACCATGGAAATTGTGGCGTAGGTTTGATTTGTTCTTTCATTTATGTTTTCCGAGGTGCTGAATTCGAATCTGAGGTTTGCGAACAAAATTTCGTTTTTCACTAATTGCTCGAAAACTACCAATTATTCGAAAATTACATCAAAGTACCATTGAAAGTACATACACACAATTTCCAAAAATCTCTATTTAAAGTTTTTTTCTGCGACAACCTTTTTGGACTCAAGCGCTAGTCGAAAATTGACGTATTTTTACAGTTTTCGAAAATCCACTCGAAAGCACTAAGAAATTACTTTGTGTGACAAAATTTGAATTTTTGTCTGTAACATGAACCAAGATATACTTTTCTGATGGTCTTTGATGCGCTGAGCTTGAATCTGGCCCTGCTCTAGCACGTCACGTTTTTGAGATATTCGAATTTAAAGATTAAAAAAAATGCATTTTGTATCCAAATTTGGAATTATATATTTTTTTTTGGAGGTAATTTTTCGAAAAAAATGTTTATGGTCATTCTGAAGTATGAACATTTTACTTCAAAATTCTTTTTGATCTTAGCTGACCAATAACTGAAACTAGCTGACCTTTTATATAGATCTTAGGGCCTTTCGGTTGGTATAAATTTTTGCAAATTTCCCATAATGAGGTGCCAAAAATCGTTTTGACCTTGAAATTTGTATTTAAATTCATTAAATTTAAATACTGACCTTTTACAACCGGCCTTTTACAACGAGGCCTTTCAAATTGCATACTTTTTTTTTTAAATGACCCAAATGAAGTGCCAAAAGTTTTTTGTTTTCTTGTGACTTCAAAAGTTCATAGAAAAAATCTATGGCTGACCAATTACTGAAAATAGTTGACCTTTTATCACGATCTAGAAATCTTTCGGATCTTATAAATTTTTGGCAAATTTCCCTAAAATGTGATGCCAAAAGTAGCACGTGACCTTGAGCAACCTTGAGCAAGTTTAAGCCTTGATTAAAAGTTATCTAGGGCTGACCAATTTCTGGGACCAGTTGACTTTTTCTGACCAATTACTGACCAGGAGCTCGCAAAGAGCCCTTTTGAGCATAAATTGACTGGACTAAATATGTATTTTCTTTTTTTTGAAAGATTATTCTGTTGACGACAAAATTTTTGGTTTCAATACCCGCCCGGATAGAATTTTTTAGGGGCGCCGAAATTTAATAATTATGCGAACTGCAGGGCTTTTTCTGTAATCAGCAAGGTAGTTTCGCGTATTGGTATTTCAATTCATGGAGCCGTAGATTGGGTCATTGAAATTCAATGCGTAGCCTTTCTGAGCACGTAGACTCCCGTTCGTATTGCAAAAACAGTAATACGCATGAATACATTTTCTGAGGGCGGCAAAATTTTACAGTTAATACCTAATAGTTATTAATTTTTTTCCGCTTCGTACATAGTGCGGCCGCCCCTCATAAAGTGCCGCCCGAGGTGGACCGACGATTAGTTGCTACTTAATTGCGAATTAGTTACGCAAAAAAAAATTAATTGATTTTTTGGTTGAAGAAAAAATGGGTGTCCTGCTAACTTCATATGAACTTATCAGGACAACTTTCTCAAAAATAGAGATAATTGAGCTGAAGTTGATTATTGAGAACTAATTAATTGGGAATTAGTTACGCAAACAAAAATTTGAAAGCATTTTTGGTTTGCAAAAAAATGGATGTCCTGCTAACTTCATATGAACTTAGCAGGACAACTTTCTCAAAAATGTAGATATACGATCCGAAAAAAGATGGTTCTTGAGAACCAATTAATTGCGAATTAGTTACGCAGAAAAAAATGAATTTTCTGTTCGTTTGCGAAAAATAGGCGTTTTGCGAACTTCACGTGAACTTAGCAGGAAAAAAATTGGTTATTGAGAACTTATTAATTGCAAATTATCTACGCAAACAAAAATTTTATTGCATTTTTGGTTTGCGAAAAAAAGGGTGTCCTGCTAACTTCATATGAACTTAGCAGGACACCCTTTTTTTCGCAAACCAAAAATGCAATAAAATTTTTGTTTGCGTAACTAATTCGCAATTAATTAGTTCTCAATAACCAACTTTTTTCAGCTCGATTATCTCCTTTTTTGAGAAAGTTGTCCTGCTAACTTCATATGAAGTTAGCAGACACCCAGTGGCGTATTTAAAGATTTGGCGCCCCAGGCCAATAAGATTTGGCGCCCCATTAATTAATGAAAAAAGCTAATATCTCTTTATAGTGAAAAAAGGCATACAAAACAAACACAATTTTAATATTTTTGACAACTCACAAATTGGTTGACACATTAATCAATAGCACTACTGTTATAATTGAACGATTTTGCTCAGTTAGAATGAAGGCGATGGCTTAACTGACGACCTTTACTTTGGCGAACACTTTTCGGAGGAATCAAATTACTTTTGATTGAAAATTAAAAATAATATTCTTCTGTTTAAGTGGAGCGAATGAATTAAGTTCAAATAAAGAAGTTTAAGTGAGTAGAGCTCACTTAAACTTCTTTATTGGAATCAAATTACTTTAATATCTGAATTTGTATTATTAATTGCACATTTTTTGCGCAAGCCATTCATTTGTAGCCTGAAAACTTCTTAAATTTAAAAATTCCGCTTAAATAAGGTGAAAACTAAAAATATAAACCGAATATAATCTTGCATTTGTCATATGAGTTTAAAGCAAATTAAACGCTTACTTGTAAGCACACACCTTGATTTTACAGTTCCAAAGTTTTCAAATATTTAAGTGTCTGCTAAACAGCAATGAAGTTATCGAACAAAATAAGAAAACTATGATTCTCCTAGTGCAAAAAATTGCTATGTAAAGTAAAGGTTTTTATTCAAAAATGAGCTTTGCAGCTCAAATGGATCGTTTTTTTCAATTTTAGTTTTTTTTTTTTAAATTATTCCTGTGGGTAGGTGTAAAACCTCCAAAAGGCTCTTGGAGGACCGAAAAACACGTGTTCATAAGTGTGTGAGACCCTTACTGCACTAAAAGCACCTTTACATCCTGATTGCAGCAAAATTGAAACTTATATAGCTTTTTATTTTTAACTTTTACTGCAGCATTTTTGACATCTACTGCAGCATTTTTGACATCTATTCCAGCTGCGTCTTGCATTCTGTTCAGGCAGTTAATGGTTTTCCGTTCACCGCTGCTAGTCTGAAGGCGTAGTTCTTTGCAGGGAGCGTACTAAATTCGATTCATGAAGAATGTCAATAATCGTTGAATTAGCGTGTTATAGTAACCGATTTCTATGTTTTCGGGTGAAACTCCATAGGAATTTTTTAAATGAAATTCACATTAATAATGTACATTTTTTAATAAATAAAATGCAAAATTAGATAGGCATCAAAATTATTTGACTTTGCAAAATAAGGGACGTGCTTAGCTGTTCAAATGTGCATCGCTTATTCGGGAGCGTTTTAATTTGTCTGTTTTTGAATACGGGAAAATAACCATTCTTCACTGCAATTAATCACTCTAATCTTCAGAAACATATGCAGGGTAAGGCCTGTGAACATTGAGACACTTGTTTTTTTTTTTAATTAAAAGATCTCAGAATACTTTTAAGCAATCTATAAAGGGCCCTGGAGACGCTCGAACATGGTGCGAATGAACATAGTTCGACTAAACTCCGCAGACACTGAATCCAAGCTGAAACCAAACTACACGAACTTCATTGTTCTTACGAATAATATGTCATTCACAATATTCACTGTCACATTTATTTTATTTTTATTCAGGTTATTTGACATTTTTCTTTTAACTTTTAATATTGAGCTCAAAATTTAACCGAAATGTTCGAGTAAACATACGAAACCGGTCCGCAAACAGTCGAATCTGGTACGACAAACGATTAGCCCCGCCCTCGAACATCGAAAAATATCAAACTCCTTTTGATTTTGGTGAGACCAAATTTTTGTTTAGTGACACCAAATAATTGGTACTCGAACCAGCCCGCAGACAAGTGAAATCAACTCGAACATAGTACTCGAACCATGTTCACTCGCACCATGTTCGAGCGTCTCCAGGGCCCTTAATAGTATTTTAAGACATACATATATTTATTGGGCTGTGCCGAAAAAATCTAAAGGTATTTATTGTAAGGTTGGGTCTCAAAACTTCTATAGAGGCTACCAAAATAATTATCCTCCTTAAATATGAGCTTTTCATATTAGGTCAGTCTCACTTAATAATCACCCCGATTACAAAATCCGACGAATGAGCTGTGGAGGGAATCAGACTCATTTTTGACATTTTTACTATGAGCTTAATGTCAAAATTGATTCAGATTCCCTCCGCAGCTCATTCGTCGGATTCTGTAATCGGGGTGAATATCTCACTGAGCACTCAACGTAAATTTGGCGGATGCGGATTGATTTGGTAAACCAGATTCTCCACTTCTTTTGTTGGTTCAAAAAATATATGTGATAATTCTCGTACTGCACTTCTGTAGGCAAACAAAATTTCAACTCTACTTAATAGCTATATGTATTTAACTGTTAAAGCACAAAATTTTATAAAATGAATGAAAATTAAAAGCATGTTCAATTAATGTATTTTAATTTGTCTAAACATTCAGTCTTTGTTTTTTATTTGCTGAAGGTCAGACCTTTTAAAGCTACTTTTGGATTTTTTATCATGGTTTCTTTAAGATGTTACAAAAAAATTGAGAAAAAGTGGACAATGGGTGGAGGAAAAGCTCTTGGCGCGGTTGAGTACGCAGGAATTTATAGCTTTCATGATCAAGGACAAACGGGACATCAAATTTCGGAAAAAATTAACAGAATCTCTTCTTTGACCTTTAATTATCTGAAAAATAAACAAAAAGATAGTATCGATATGAAAGGATGCGCAAAACCTGCTACCTCCGAAAGTCATAGACGAAAAATTTTGAGGGCTGTGTCTATTTTGGTTTCATTTGATTTTATTCTTTTTCGGTAAACAGAACTATTAATTGCACTCTTGACTGTAGAAATACTGGCATCCAGCTTCTTCCCTTGGTTTAGCCATTTAAATTTTTAACCAACGAATTAGACGAAACCCTGAAAATTTTTGGTCTTTCAATACCATTTTTTTGTTTATTTTTCAGAAATTAAAGGTCAAAGAAGAGATTCTGATAATTTTTTCCGAAATTTCATGTCCCGTTTTTCCTTGATCATGAAAACTATAAATTCCTGCGTACTCAACCGTGCCAAGAGCTTTTCCTCCAACCATTGTTCACTTTTTCTCAATTTTTTGTGTCATGTCAAAGAAAACATGATATAAAATCCAAAAGTAGCTTTAAAAGGTCTGACTTTCAACTAGTTCAAAACAAAAGTGATGATAAAGGCGGTGTACCTATTCAAATGAACCAAAAAAGGGCTTCGATTTGCTCATGAAATTAAAGAAATGATAATAAAACGTATAATGACGGTAATTTTAAGATTTTATGTTTTCTTATTCGCTACTAAATTGGATGCTTTCTCTAATGCCATTTACAAAAATTCATTTAGTCTGCTCAATTCGGAGTTATAACGGTTAATCGCACTCGAAAATTTTGAACCTATTCAAATGAACGGGACTGTATTTATCGTTTTCGAATTTGCTCACTCTGAGCGCTCAGAGATTTTATTTGGTGAGACGCACCTATTGATATTTAGAGGTGGCTCATCGCGATTTAATGTTTTTCCTGTGTTGCGTTCCTACATTGATATCTCTAAGGCTGATTAGTGCAATTGAAAGTCATTATAAATAAATATAAATTGGGTGGTGCAACAGCTCGTGAAGAACCAGGGCCTAGTGACTTACAACTCTCAACCATTCCTGTGTGCGTGTTGTTGGCAGGAATGGAGGGGACCTACAGTTTTTTGTCGAGTCCGAGTGGCTAGATGAGAAGAATTTATTCATGAAAAGTAAAATTATGGAGGATTTGTCAGTTCCTCGCCAGAGGCAGTACCTCGCATAGAATATTTCTGCTTTTAGGTGGCACGGCGGAGAAAGTCATTATATTGGTATGGTATACAATTTGACGTTCAAAAAAAATATATTTCATTTAAATTCACGTAGTTACCTATTCTACTGATATCACACCATTTTGATGATATTCCGCCTGGAGCCTCTAGGCTTTACTTTTCTCATAGAAATTTGTAAGGGAATTTTAAACTTTGTCTCCAAAGTTAAATGCCGCCCTTCACAGTTTGCCGCCCGGGCCATGGCCCTTATGGCCCCAAGGGTAAATACGCCACTGAGGACACCCATTTTTTCGCAAACATAAACGTTTGTGAATTTTGGTTATACCCTCACCCATTAAATTTTGCTCCCAGCTCTTGATCCAATAGCTGTTTGATACGCATAAATTCATTACCTCGAACATTGTGAAACGCATAGTTCGTCAATCAGATGATTTAATTTGCAGATAATTTAAGTGTCCAATAACTAATCAGAACTTCACTCAGACATTGTGAAACAAACCTTAAATATCTTTAATATTAAAGAAATAAATATAGGTACATAGTACATTGTAGAAAACATAAAATCATTGTTATGAAAATGATCATTCTCCTATAGCCAAAAAAGTATCATATCAAATTATAAGAAAAAAATCTATAAAAGTTAAGTAATCCTTAACACAAATGAAAAAAACTTAACACACTCAAGGACAACGAACTTCGGATTTGTACCTTGACAGTTGGGTCCCATAATGGGCTGTGTGCAACAAATAAACGAGGCCCTAAAGTACTGTATCTATTTCATTCATATCTGATAAATAAAAAAAGAATGTATACGACTTGGCTTTGCGCTGTGCATTAGCTTTAACTAGCAATCAAGTTCAACTTAAACCTTAAATGAGTATCCTCAGACAAAACATCCATATCCATACCATACCCCATCCTACATAATATATACAATATACATTAGGGTGGTCGTTATAATGTTTTTTTTTTATTTTTATTATTTGGATGGGCCTTAATCAGCTCTTAATGAAGAAAACAAATTCCCTAATTTTTTCAGATTTTTATTTTCATCCCCTATAGTGGCTGCAAGGGTAAATTAAATTTCCCCATTTTGGAGATTCACGTAAAATCTGCCGAAAAAGTCAGAGTCAAGTAGTTGAGAAGTAGACAAGAAAAAAATCCTAATGGAAGGGGGCACTACCTCCCACCGCTTGGACGGGAGCGGCAATTTTATAAAATAATTGCACAAAATAGAAAAAAAAATAATTAAAGAACAACGGCAACACTTACAGTAATGTTTTGTAGCTTTTTGGAAAGCCAGAAGTCCATTTTAATAGTTAATTAATTAATAAAGTTCTTTGAATATCAGCAAAATCTGTTTTCAAACCTATAATTAAAAAAAAATATTTTTTCTTCAAAATGTTGAGTTTGAAACAATTTTTTGCCAAAAGTATTCATCAAAAGAACTTAATTCAAAAACAAGCCGTAAGAATGGACTTTTGGCTTTCCAAAAAGTTACTAAACATTACTCTAAGTATTGCCGTTGTTTTTTAATTAATTTAATTCTATTTTATGTACATATTTTATTAAATTGCCCCTCCCATCCAAGCGGGGGGAGATATTACCCCCTCCTACATTTTTTTCTTGTCTAGTTCCCACCTACATGCCATGAATTTTTTTTGGCAGATCTTACGCGAATTTTCTAGTACGCGAAAAATATGGGGAAATTTAATTTACTCCTACAGCGACTATAGGGGATGAAAATAAAAATCTGAAAAAATTAGGGAATTTTTTTTTCTTCATTTAGAGCCGATTTGGGCCCATCCGGGATGACGTTTTTTTTAACGACCACCCTAATGTACATATATCTACCTAATGCGTTTTTTTTTTGTCTTGAAGGCGACACAGTCATAATAAAAGTTTATTTATAACAACACGTTGTATTAATAATAAAAATGCTTAGTTGTCCCAAAAGTTGGGTCTGGGTGAACTGTTTAATTGTTTGTTTATTTCAGAGGATTGGTATCAGTAAATTATACTCAATATTATACTTCGAAATGCATACAAAAAAAAAGTTTCTAGACACAAGTTTCTTTCTCAAACATATTGATACTCGTAGATAAATTTAACACTGTGGGGTTTTCGAAAGGTGAATATTTTTATTCATAGAATGTATTTGCCAAACCAATTAGTGAGATTGGGGGAAAATTCCTTCGAAAAGTCCAATGAAAATTATTGGGATTCATTAGAAGTAAAACGACATAATGGATGAATATAATTTTGTTGGAAGTTCGAAGAACTTTCTTTTGTTTTGTTATACATAGGTTCTACCCATGAATGCCCTACATTAATTACAATTTACGATAGGCACCAAATGAAGAAACGTCAGCACACTTTACACAAAAACAATTTGTTTAAATATGTTAAATAGAAAACACATTTTTTTTTCTTTAAATTTTTATGAGTGGAATAACACATTGGAGAAAATAGTTTCCACGGCTTTGCTGGCACATATACATTCCTTTGTCGGAATTTTCTTCTGGCTATCCATAAGGAAGCTACGGTTGACAACGAACGTGTGGTGTGAGTTGAATGTCAGAACGATCCATCACCCGAAGATTTCTCAATCAAACTGTTGCCAATTGAAAATGACCGAATTTTGTTTGATGCTGAAACCATGTTATTGACTTGATTTCGTTTCCGCCAAATTTTTTGAATTCACATTATCGAAAAAAGATCTCTTTAGCAAAGTGTGAATACAAAAGTATTTCTATATTGCTTGACTAGGGAACCATGAGAATCCATTTAATTTTCTCTACACAATTTTTAATAAACTATAATAAAAAAACGGAAAAGATGAAAATTTATCATTTGTTTTCTTTTTTTTTTTAATTGAATACTCTGCTTACTTAACGAAGCAAAAATTTGTTTTTGGCGAAAATATGTTCATGGGAATGCAAATTGAACACAAAATAGATTCGCAGAACAGTTTTTTGGCCGTAAAAATACAAATATGCGAATTTTTTTTGTTTTCTCTTCGGAATATGGCAGTACAAATAGCGCAGAAAACAGCACAACTTTAATTTTTTACAAAATTGCAAAATTTGAAAAATTTTCATCCGTAAAATTCGCAACTTTGCAAACTTCTTAAAAATATTTACGGCACAAGGCAGCACAATTTTAGCACAATACAGCACAACTTTTTTTTTGTTTGAAAATCGAAAATTGCGGTGCTAACTTCACGCTTCGAAAAACTGTTTTTTGGCCATAAAAGTTACAAATACGCGATTTTTTTTGTTTTCTCTTTGGAATATGGCAGTACAAATAGCGCAAAAAACAGCACATTTTTAATTTTTTACAAAATTGCAAAATTTGAAAAATTTTCATCCGTACAATTTGCAAATTGCAAATTTCTTAAAAATATTTACGTCACAAGGCAGCTCAAGTTGAGCACAATACAGCACAACTTTTTTTTTTTATCGAAAATGGCGGTGCTAACTTCACGCTTCGCAAAACTGTTTTTTAGCCGTAAAAGTTACAAATATGCGTTTTTTTTTATCTCTTCGGAATATGGCAGCACAAACTGAGCCCGAAATAGCACATGTTAGTTTTTAAGAAAAATTTAAAATAAAAAAAAAAAATTATTAATTCATTTTTGGCATAAAAGTCACAAAAATGCGAATTTTTTTCATCTCTTTGGAATATGGTTGCACAAATTGAGCACAAAGCAGCACAACTTTCACTTTTTAGTAATTATTAAATTTCGCAAAAATTTCATTCGTAAATTTGCAAATTTGCGATTTTTTTTTTTTAATATTTACGGCACAAGCCAGCACAAGTTGAGCACAATACATCACAACTTTTTTTTTCGAAAATCAAAAATGGCGGTGCTAACTTCACGCTAAAAAAATGGGTACCCTCTAAAAACCAAACCCTTAGTACGATTTTTTTTAAAAAATACGGCACATAGCAGCACAAGTTGGGCACATTACAGCACAACCTTTTTGTTTTTGAAAATCGAAAATGGCGGTGCTAACTTCACGCACTTAGTTATAATTTTGATTTCCTACGATAAATAACATATGGTACTTCATATATTGTAATAAGTCTTACTTATTATGCAGTAAAAACAATATTCAAAATTATAAAAGAATGTTTATTAAAGTTCTTTATGAGTTCAGAACAAACAATTGAATGAATAAATAAAACAATTAATTTAGTTGACTTAATATCTAAAGTTTCTTAAAAATAATATTACTCAGCTGAGTGATGGCACTAACAAGTGGATATAATCAAAATCAAATAAAGTGTTAACCACACTCATTACACGCTTTTTTTTATACAAATTTAAAAATATCTACTTTCGTCTAGACCAAGTTTCAATACCATAATCTATACCAAACCTCTGTGGAGGTTTTACAACTCTACCACTTCTAGTTCTAAGTTGTTCTGTGGGTGTTTCAACTGATTCTCTAGATTTTGCTTCTGAACCAGATGTCTCAGATATTGTATTTCCTGTTGAAGCTAAAGCGTCATTAATTATAACCGGGGACAAAGGTTCATCCACATTACAATTATTTGTGTTACAAATTATTGGGGCATCCATCTCAGTTTGACTATTCGCGTTTACAATAGTTTCATTTCGAGTAATTTGAGGTGGATCCATTATTTGAATTTCCCTTGAATTTACATTGTCTTCGAAAACTAAATCACTAGCACAGAAATCTTCATTTAAAGTCTTAACAATGAATCTCCTATTGCGTCTAAAATGATTATTAAAGCTATCTTTAATTATGTATGAACGATTATTTACAATTTTAACAATTTTTCCATAGTACCATTCTTTTCCTGTTTTTTTAAATATTACTAAATCACCCACATCTAATACCGGTAATGATTTCGCGTTTTGATCATAATAGTATTTTTGCTTTTCTTTTTTGTATTTAATTTTGTCATTTATTTCTGATTCATTAAGATTGTTTCTGACTAGAAGTGAGTCTGAGACTGGTAATCTTGTCTTGACAAGCCTTCCAAAGAATAATTCTGATGGCGTTAATTGCATGCTTGCTAAAGGTGTTGTATTATATTCTAGTAAACGATACTGAAACTTATTTACTTCATTCACTTCATAACACCTTTTGAGTATATTTTTAGCAATGGCGACACCTTTTTCAGCTAACCCATTACTCTGCGGATATCTAGGACTTGAAAATTTTATTTGAATATTACATTCAATTGAGAAACGTTCAAATTCAGCTGAATTAAAAGGACTATTGTCACATTTGAGAACGGTTGGATATCCAATTTTGTCAAAAATATTGGTAATAACATCAATGATATGTTTTGATGTTTTATTTTGGATACTAGAGGCGGCTAAATAATTTGAGTAGGAATCGATTAATGCAATGTATTCTCTACCCGCATATTCAAATAAGTCCATTCCAACTATTTGAAATGGATATTTAGGGATTTCTTCCTGAACCAATGGCTCTTTTTGCAAATTTCGTTTGAATTTTTCACAAACTTTGCATGAAGAGACTAATTCCTTAATTTGAGCATTCATTCCGGGCCAATAATACAACATTCTTGCACGCGCAAGAGTTTTTTCTATTCCGAGGTGTGGTTGGTGTAACCAAATACACATTTTTCGTTGCAATGCCGATGGTATGACCAGTCTATGGTTCAATAACAGTAATCCATTTTCTACGTGTAGTTCCCATTTTAATTTAAAAAAATGTTGACTAAGTTCATCCAGCTGATGATAACCTGGCCAACCTGTTTCAACATATTTACAAATTCTCATGTATTTTTCATCGCAGTTCAATGTTTTTTTATAAAAATTATAGTTTTGTTCGGTGAAACAGACGGATTTTGTTATTGAATGAACGATTCCCGACAGTCCTTCAACTTCCGATACTTCTGAGAGTTGTGCTCTTGATAAGCAATCAGCCACTAGCATTTCCTTTCCAGGTTTATAAACAATGGTCATTTGTGGATATTTAAGAAGAAACATGAACATGCGTTGAAGACGTGTTGTTACATCATCAATATCACGCTTGACCAATGTCTCCAATGGCTTATGATCACTTTCAACAGTAAACTCTCGTCCATATAAGAATATATGAAACCTTTGGCATGCAAAAACAATGGCTAACAGTTCCTTTTCAATTTGGGCCCACTTTTGTTCGCTTTTACTCAGCGTTCGAGAAGCAAACGCTACTGGGTGCCCATTTTGAACTATAACACAACCCAACCCATCTTTAGACGCATCGGTTTGGATTGTTACTGGCTGTTCTGGATCATATATAGCCAAAACTGGCTCCGAAGTTACAATGCTCAGTAAATTTTGAAACTCCTTGTCGTGTTTTTTAGTCCACTTAAAATCAACATCATTTCTTGTTAAATTTCTCAATTCCGCCGTTTCCTTTGACAAATTTGGAATGAATCTAGCTAAATACTTTAATAGGCCCATAAATCTTAAAACATCTGACTTATTTTCCGGAGTTTTAATTTTCAAAATTGCATCGCGATATTTTGAATGGGCTTTGATTTTTCCCCCTGATAAAATGTTACCCATAAAAGTAACTTCTCGTTGTCGATATTGGATTTTTTCTGGATTAAACTTAATGTTATTCTTTCTAGCTTTATCCATCACTAAATTCAAAACGCTGTCATGATTTTCTTCATTTTCTCCACACACAACTAGATCATCAAAATAAACTACGACTCCTGGTATATCTCCGAAAATTTGCACCATTTTTCGCTGAAACATTTCCGGTGCACAGTTCAGACCAAAAGGCACCCGATTAAATCTAAATCTACCAAAAGGAGTCATAAAAGTTGTTAGTTCTGAGCTCGCCTTATCTAGTTCCATATGCCAAAATCCACTGGTCAAATCAAAAACAGAGAAAATGCGTTTGTTTGCCAATTTAGACGTTAAATCATCAATCGTTGGAATTAAAAAATGCTCACGTTTAATACATTCATTAAGTGGTTTTGGGTCCAAGCAAATTCGAAGACGACCATTTGGCTTCTCAACTATCTGCAAATTATTGACCCAGTCAGTTGGGTAGTCAACAGGGGAAATGATTTCATCCTGCACCATTGACTCAAGTTCTATTTTTAATCTTTCAGTTAGGGAAATTGGAATTCTTTTTCTATAGTGAAGAATTGGTTTTGAATTCTCTTTAAGTTTTATTGAAAATGTTCCTGGAAATTTACCAATTCCTTGAAAAACATCACTATACTCATCCATGAATAATTCCTTTGATTCCTTGTATACAACACTACTAATATCTATGCGTTTTACTAATCCGAAGCTTTTACATGTATCTAATCCAAGAACGGGCTCACATTTGTCATCAACAACCAAAAACTCAGCGGTCTTTTCCGATTTCAATACTAAATCCAAACATTTTAGTTCTACAACACCAAAAATTTTAAGTTTATTACTATTATAATCAAAAACCGAAAAATCATTGTGCTGATTGTTAAATTTAATTTTCATTTTTTTAATAAATCTAATTGGAATGCAATTAACATCAGCACCGGTATCTAGTTTAAATTGTATGACTTCATTTCCAATAATATAATCCTTGGTCCAACGCATATGACTAGATTTCGAATTTAGCCTAAGAATTTTTGAGTTTGTTGAACTATTTATACTACCTAACTGACAAAAATGTTTAACACTATTACCTTGCACATCACTCCAGCTAAGCCCAGATACACTTTGCTTGTTGGTATCGGCTACTTTTGCTTCCAACGGCGACTTCTTTGATCTCCGGCACATCTTTTGAAAATGTCCTTTTTTAGAGCAGGAGCGACAGATAACATCTTTTGCTTTGCATTGATTCATATGTCCAAATTTCCATGGCATACCGCAATTGAAACATGAACGGTTGATTGCATTAATTGATACATTTTCGACCTTATCGATTATTGTATCAACGACTTCTTTTCGATCCAGAATGCTTTTGTTCATATTAGCTGCTTCATACGTCTTGCAGATTTCGATGACTCGTTCCAGCTTTTCATCACGACCGTCTAGAAGCTTCAGTTGCAATTTTTTGTCGTGAACCCCGACAATGATCTTATCGCGTAGCAAACGATTTTCGTAGGATGCACCACATTCACATTTGTAGTCACATTGACGAACCTGTGTGCGCAATTCAGTTTCGAATTCCATGAATGATTGGCGTTCTTTTTGAGCAATCATGTTGAATTTGTATGATTCCATTGCGATGTTTCGTTGAGGCAAACAATGTTCATCAAACTTACTCATAACTTCATCCAATGAGCGCTGAATTACTGCATCACCAGCTTCTACAGTTCCAAGCAGAGAATTTCTTGTACCATCATTTGGAAAGAGTGTATTGTAAATATTGGCACCATTTGTGCCCATTAACCAAATTAAAGTTGCAATTTTGGTTGCTTCCGGTTCATTTGATTTTCCATTCGCAATCATGTAGACAGTAAAATTGCGTTTCCAGTTGGGCCAATCGTTCACAAGATTGTAACAATCCAGTTCTGCTATTGCACGTTCATTATTCGCCATTTTATTTCCGTTGAATTTGAAATTGAAATCTGCGATATGTTTTGTTGTCAATCCAAGCTTATGCGTTTATTCGTTTTTCTTCTGACACCATGTAATAAGTCTTACTTATTATGCAGTAAAAACAATATTCAAAATTATAAAAGAATGTTTATTAAAGTTCTTTATGAGTTCAGAACAAACAATTGAATGAATAAATAAAACAATTAATTTAGTTGACTTAATATCTAAAGTTTCTTAAAAATAATATTACTCAGCTGAGTGATGGCACTAACAAGTGGATATAATCAAAATCAAATAAAGTGTTAACCACACTCATTACATATATTATATGTTTTCTGTTCTTAAAAATAACTAGCAAGGTACTTCATATAATTTTATATAATATGTCCCTAGCAACAAACCTAGGGAACAAAACCGTCAGAACCCTTAAAGGAGAGCCTTGTCCAGCTAGATCCTTGAAGAGGAACTCGAAGGAAGAAAATGGTCAGGAATCCTTATCGGAAGCCCTATGTCCTCAGAAAATAAGGAATAAGGCGATCGGAACCCTTTAAGGAGAACCTTGTCCAAGGACCTGCTAAGAGAAGCCCAAAGGAATACACGATTGTCCCTGGCAGCAACCCAGGGAAAGAAACGGTCTGATCTCTCGAAGGATAACCTTGCCCAATGAGCTTAATAGGAGCTCATAGGAATAAAACGGTCGGAAATCCTTATGGAAATACCCTTATAACTTATGCTATATTACTGTATGTATGTCCAAGGAGCTTCTAAAAGAATAGCCCAAAGGAATAAATGATTGTCCCCGATACTAAACCAAGGGTAAGAATCGGTCGGAACTCTCGAAGGAGAACTTTGTCCAGTGAACTTCTTGAAGAGGAGTCCAAGGGACAATTATCCCTGGCACCAAATCCAGGGAAAGAAACGGTCGAAACTCTCGAAGGAGAACCTTGTCCAATGAGCTTCTTGTAGAGAAGATCAGATGAATTAAACGGTCGCAACTTCTTATAGAAATCCCTTTATGACTTATACTATATGACTATATGTATGTATGTATACGCCAACACGGAAAGATTTGAAAAATCACCAATTGAAAAATTTGCAGTTGCGATTTACGAATCATGTTTTATTCGTAAATCAAGGCATTTTGATCCCAAATTAATACAAAAACTGGTATATTAACATTCAAAACGTAGCATTTTACAAAATTTGTTTCTTCGTGATTTGCAATTAAAATCCATGATTCAAGCTTGTACTTTTTATCGCAAAATACAACTTTTTTGGCGTAATTTACTTTCCAAAAGAACATTTTCACAAACCGCATCTAAAAATATTGATTTTCAATAGAATTTAGTAATTTATATTGCACAATCACTGATTTACGTTTTTACTGTCGCAATTTGCAACTCCATGGGAATAGTTGCAAATCACCAACAAAAATTCCTAAATCACGACTTTCTTGTCGCAATTTTCATCTCGAAGAGATAAAGCACCACAAAATGGCTGTATCTAATGATTAATGTGTGACACCAACGATATGTAATGCAAATTGGCAAATTTACAAATTGTGCAATTCAGGAATATTTGGATCAAATTGCGATTTGTTGTTTGCAATTTTTGTTTTCCCTCGATAGAATAATTGATACTTAAAGAGTATTGATTTACGATTTTTGAGTATCAATATCTTCATTTTGCTCAGTTTTGCAAATTGCAAACAAATAGTCGTAAATTACGAAATCCCGAGCTAAGGTATAAATCGGGATTCATTTTTCGTATTTTGCAGCTCATTTTTCGTGATCTGATCCAAGAATTCTTGCCGTGAATACTGTTTACCCTTACTAAGTGGTATTTCTTAACTAAGAAAAGAGTATTTCATACAAAAAGTTAGATTGGGCTATGCGCTAGCATACCGTTTTTACTTGCGATTATAGAGGTACTATAAGGCAAGTTTTGGATTCGTGCAAACAAAAATTTTTTAAATAACAATCAAACATGATATTACGATGATAGAGAACACCAAAAAAGTGGGTGGCACAATTCTGTCTGTCTGTCTGTCTGACTGTTCGTCTACAGCCTAAACGGCTCGATCGATTTTCTTCAAACTTGGTAGATAGTGGTTTTTGGTGATTTTGCCGACACGTTTTTTTCATTTTTTTTTTTAGAACCAAAAATAACGGTACCTGCCATACATTTTTTTTTGGCAAATTTACATAATCGTATTTTTCTCAAAAAAGGCTCGACAACTTTTCTTAAAAAAAATTCAATAAATTTATTTTAGTAAAGGCTTTCTTTGGGTGGAAAACCATTTTTCAAAAATGGTTATTAATGGTACCTCCCAAGGAAATTTTTTTAATTTTTGATTTTCTTAAAAACGGTATGACCGATTTCAATTATTTTTTTTATACAGAAGCTTCCAAAAAATGTTAATAGTTTTGTGTACCAACATTTTTTGAAAAAATATGTTTTGGATTTTTAAAAAATATTTCAAAATTTTTTTTGGAAAATCAAATATTTCGAAAACGGCATAATAGATTTTTTTGAAACTCGATATTTAAGATTTTTTTAGTACTCTCTAAAATATTTTTAGAAAAAATTTTACATATATGAAAAAATAACGGTGCCTTCCATACAAAAGTGAAAAAACCGCAAAGAAAAATATTTTTTTGCTTGAAAACGACTCCTACGATTTTGATTAAACTTTTTTCATATACTATAATTAGTACGATCTACCATCAAAAATTATAAAATTTTACACATAGCAACTATTAGTAGTACCTGTCATAGAACGTATTTTTTTATTTTGAGTTTTCTCGTTATCAGCTTAACGGATTTAAATGAATTTTCTTATATACAAATTTCAGATAAGATTAAATAATATTGCATATCAAAATTTTCAAAAAAAAGTTTTTGTATTTTTAAAAATTGTTTCAAACTTTTTTTTTGAAAATTCGATATCTCAAAAACGGGTTGACAATTTTTTTTCAAATTTTGTTTTTATATACACATAAATATATACTTCAGATTTGCATACCAAAAATTTGTTCTTAAAAATGTTTGAAGAATTTTATATATAAAAAATTAATTTAAAAAAAAAACCGCTCCAACGATTTTAAATTTTTTTTTCCCATACAATCATATTCAATCAAGAATGAAGATGGCATTCTTTTTTCCACATCAAACTGTCAAAAGAGTTGTTTTATCCAATTTAAAAGTCGTATTTCATGCTTCTCTACATTTTCCTCTCATAATTTCACGTGTATGAAGTTGGCATAACATTTTTGAGCTAGGCCAATGGGACCATGGCAGGAATTTGCAGTTTTTTTTGCATTTTGTATGCATTTCTATTCCTGATTTTGCAGTTCACCAAATAATGGGTGTAATCGACTGTACTGCTAACTTCACTGTGAAGTGCAGCTTAGGTCCAAATTTGCAGTTTTTCATGCACTTCAAGAAAAAACTAAGTTCAAATTTGTGCGTCCAAATTTGACAAAAAAATAAAAAAATTTACTTTGCACTGTTAACTACAGTGTGAAGTAAGCAGTACATACCCTTTTCTCAGCTACTGTGCTGGGTAGAAAAGTGCAGTTAGGGTCCAAATTTGAAGTTTTTCATTTTCTTCACGAAAAAATGCAGTTCAAATTTTGAAGTCAAAATTTGGCATTCAAATCGAAAAATTCACTTTGCACTGTTAACGTCAGTGTGAAGTTAGCAGTACATACCCTTTTCTCAAGAACTGAGCCAGCTACAAAATTGCAGTTAAAGTCCAAATTTGCAGTTTTTTATGCACTTCAAGAAAAAACTAATTTCAAATTTGTAAGTCCAAATTTGACAAAAAAATCGATTAAATTCATTCTTCACTGTTAACATCACTGTGAAGTTAGCAGTACATATCCTTTTCTCAAGAACTGAGCCAGCTAGAAAATTGCAGTTTAGGTCCAAATTTGCAGTTTTTCATGCACTTCAAGAAAAAACTAATTTCAAATTTGTACGTCCAAATTTGACAAAAAAATCGAAAAACTCACTTTGCATTGTTAACGTCAGTGTGAAGTTAGCAGTACATATCCTTTTCTCAAGAAGTGAGCCAGCTAGAAAATTGCAGTTTAGGTTCAAATTTACAGTTTTTCATGCACTTCAAGAAAAAACTAATTTCAAATTTTTACGTCCAAATTTGACAAAAAAATCGAAAAATTCACTTTGCATTGTTAACGTCAGTGTGAGGTTAGCAGTACATATCCTTTTCTCAGGAACTGAGCCAGCTAGAAATTTGCAGTTAAGGTCCAAACTTGCAGTTTTTCATGCACTTCAAGAAAAAACTAAGTTCAAATTTGTACGTCCAAATTTGACAAAAAAATCGAAAATTTTACTTTGTACTGTTAGCAACAGTGTGAAGTTAGCAGTACATACCCTTTTCTCAGCAACTGTGCTAGGTAGAAAAGTGCAGCTTAGGTCCAAATTTGCAGTTTTTCATTTTCTTCACGAAAAAATGCAGTTCAAATTTTGAAGTCAAAATTTGGCATTAAAATCGAAAAATTCACTTTGCACTGTTAACGTCAGTGTGAAGTTAGCAGTACATACCCTTTTCTCAAGAACTGAGCCAGCTACAAAATTGCAGTTAAAGTCCAAATTTGCAGTTTCTTATGCACTTCAAGAAAAAACTAAGTTCAAATTTGTGCGTCCAAATTTGACAAAAAAATCGAAAATTTTACTTCGCACTGTTAACAACAGTGTGAAGTTAGCAGTACATACCCTTTTCTCAGCAACTGTGCTAGGTAGAAAAGTGCAGCTTAGGTCCAAATTTGCAGTTTTTCATTTTCTTCACGAAAAAATGCAGTTCAAATTTTGAAGTCAAAATTTGGCATTAAAATCGAAAAATTCACTTTGCACTGTTAACATCACTGTGAAGTTAGCAGTACATACCCTTTTCTCAGCAACTTAGCCACCTAGAAAATTGCAGTTAAGGTCCAAATTTGCAGTTTTTCATGTACTTCAAGAAAAAACTAAGTTCAAATTTGTACGTCCAAATTTGACAAAAAAATCGAAAATTTTACTTTGCACTGTTAACAACAGTGTGAAGTTAGCAGTACATACCCTTTTCTCATCAACTGTGCTAGGTAGAAAAGTGCAGTTTAGGTCCAAATTAACTTTTTCTTGAAGCAAATGGAAAACTGCAAATTTGAACACCAAGTGCAATTTTCTAGCTGGCTCTGTTCCTTAGAAAAGGATATGTACTGCTAACTTCACAGTGGTGTTAACAGTGAAAAATGAATTTAATCGATTTGTTTGTCAAATTTGCACTTCAAAATTTGAACTTAGTTTTTTCTTGAAGTGCATGAAAAACTGCAAATTTGGACCTTAACTGCAAATTTCTAGCAGGCTCAGTTCCTGAGAAAAGGATATGTACTGCTAACTTCACACTGACGTTAACAATGCAAAGTGAATTTTTCGATTTTTTTGTCAAATTTGGATGTAAAAATTTGAAATTAGTTTTTTCTTGAAGTGCATGAAAAACTGTAAATTTGAACCTAAACTGCAATTTTCTAGCTGGCTCACTTCTTGAGAAAAGGATATGTACTGCTAACTTCACACTGACGTTAACAATGCAAAGTGAATTTTTCGATTTTTTTGTCAAATTTGGACGTACAAATTTGAAATTAGTTTTTTCTTGAAGTGCATGAAAAACTGCAAATTTGCACCTAAACTGCAATTTTCCAGCTGGCTCAGTTCTTGAGAAAAGGATATGTACTGCTAACTGCACAGTGATGTTAACAGTGAAGAATGAATTTAATCGATTTTTTTGTCAAATTTGGACTTAAAAATTTGAACTTAGTTTTTTCTTGAAGTGCATAAAAAACTGCAAATTTGGACTTTAACTGCAATTTTGTACTTTAGTATGCATTTTTTTGAACGAAGCATCCCCAAGAGGCGAACAAAATCGTGCAATTTGCACATTTGTAGGAAGCTAGATATCGACTTAATTTTGGAATAGTAGATATCTGTCGTTTAAAGCAGAATAAGAATGGATATCAATATTGGTGTGAGCTATTTAAAAGAATTGACAATTAAAAAAGTATAGGCAGGTAGTGGTAGTGGCTTTCTTGATACCTGCCCAAGGCGCCAAGTGGGTTCAGCGCCCTGCGCATTTGCACCGCTTGCACGTATAGCTTGTCCGGCCCTGCATATAGAAACAAAAATGTTTTTCCCAAGATACTGTCTCTTGTGAGGAACTGACAAATCCTCCAACTAGTGATGAATTAGTGCTTCTCATCTAGCCGTTTGGATTCGGCAAAAAATTGTAAGTCCCCTGCATTCCTGCCAATAACACGCACACAGGGGAATCGAGCCCACATCTTCGGCATGACAGCACAACGCAATGCCACGAGAAAGAAAGAGTAGGTCTGGAACACACGCATACATATACCTACTGCCGTGTTCGGAAGAAAAAACGTAACTAAATTTTTGGTTTCTATTTTATTTCTTAAAAATAAAAGCACAAACTTGATTTTGTAATGGTTAAAACGCTTAAGAAAAATGACGTTTGGTCAAAAAACATAGGTATTATTTTATAGAATAATTGACATATTAGCACTTTTTTTAAGAAATAAATAGTACTACAATAAAAGCATTTGCGGATTTGACAAATAATTAAAGTAAACCAATTAATTACACTGTGCTAGTTAAAAAACCGACAGATGGCGCACATTATCTTCTAAAGATAATTCGGATATGCTGAACACGATGGCGTACTTAGTTTTTCGAGATAAGGTCAAATGAGAAAGATTTTCTATTTTAAAAATTTGTTTACAAGCCTGAAATGAACGATACAAATCTTGATAGGTGCCTATATTTGATATGTTTTAATTATAAATCGATGTTAATTGATCAAATATGTATTTTTTAGTTAAATTACAGTTTGTAAAATTTATAAAGTCAAAAAAACTTACAATTCGATACTTTAAAACACATTTTTCGACAGAAAAAAACATGATTTTTTGTTCAATTTTACCTACAATAATTTAAAATTAAATGAAGTTTGTTCATTTTATTTGGCCTATATTCCTTTTATATCTACATATTGTTTAAATATACAAGGTCTCCTGTAAATAACGGATAACCTTGCCACTGGTTGTAGCAGGCCTTATAACCTTTCCAGAACAAATTAAAAAAAATATTTTCCCAGTGGGTATAATGATTTTCCAAATGTTGTTAACAAGTACTACTTTTCTCAAATACGTGAACACTACGCCCATGGATGAACAATTTTTACTATTTTTTTAATATTCTAGAATAACTGTTGTAATAGATGGGTGGTAAAATTAAACAGTAGTTATTGTATTTTTTTTTTAGTATTTTTGTCAGTATAAAAAGGAGAATGAGCAAAAATGTATGGGAGCTGGTCCATTTCTCAACACGAATGTGTCATACATCGATGAAAAGATTATTGTAAGTACATCATTTCATTATATGGCCGTTAAGCTCTACACCATGGGGTTCGCGAGATATTAGGCTTCAAAGTACCGAAAAGAACAATACTGCAACTCCGCATTTTGACATTGTCTTCCTACTCAACATCATTGGGTAGTACATCGTTGGAAAGGTTATAGTATGTACTTCATATTTGTATATGACCGTTAACATTTACCAAAAATGCACTGAGGTACAATAATGCATTTCCGCATCTCGAGCTGGTGTACCAAGTCAACAGTAATGTGTTGTACATCGTTGTAGAGGTTATTGCATGTACTTCATTTTGTTACGTAGTCGATAAGCTGTATACAATGGGGCTCGAAACAAGTATGGCCAAACCTTGACCTCAAACGCTCCAAGTGTTTAATATCTCTAAATAGAATGCATATTAGCTCTATTGTAGGTGTCATAACAGGACACTGTTTAATAGGCAGGCACGCAGCGCGGCTTGGCGTACCTTCAAACGATTTCTGCAGAAGCTGCATGGACGAGGAGGAAGAGGAAACGATTCCTCACCTTCTCTGCACATGCCCTGCTCTTTCCCTCAGACGTAGGCTCCATTTAGGAGTTTACTTCTTTAACGATCCTAGTGATCTGGCAAACACAGACATTTATAGTCTCACACGCTTCGTCAGGAGCTCAAAGTGGTTTTAGCGAGTAAGGAAAGAGTTTTTAAGATTCATGTGGTATCACAACGGACCAATTCTGGTCTAAGTGTGTCAGTACTTAGTACTGACAGCCACTTCTACCTAACCTAACCCATGGGGCTCGAGAGATATTTGGCATAAGAAAAAGGCAAATAGAAACATAATGCAATTCTGCATTGGCTGCTGGCCTCTTTACTCAACACGAATGTGTCATACATGGTTGAAAAGGTTATTATGAGAACTTAATTTTATTATATGGCCGTTAAGCTCTAAAGACCTAAGTTTCGAGAGTTATTTAGCTTACTCTGAAGCTAGTCCAGTTAAAAATTGACCCAGTGTGTGATGATCCGGGGCAGCCTCCCTCTTAAAACTAATACTATCCATACTAAGCTCTTCAATTTATATTAACACACTTTTTACCCAAAAGTTATAAATAAAAAAGTTATAATCAAAATTTTATCATTGAAAAAATTCAAATGTTTTTGATTATAACTTTTTTTAACAATATGTAGTTATAAAAGGAATATAGGCCAAATAAAATGAACAAACTTCATTTAATTTTAAATTGTAGGTAAAATTGAACAAAAAGTTATGTTTTTTCTGTCGAAAAACGTGTTTTAAAGTGTCGAATTGTTTTTTTTTTTGACTTTAAAATGTAAATGTAAAATGTACATTTAAAAAATTAAAAAAATTAAATTCTAAATAAGGCATTTTTGCAAAAAAATTAATGGCATATAGTAAATAGTCACCATTTTTTTAATTTATAAGACAAAAACTTTAGAAATAATTCAAACATGCAGTTTGACTCTGATATTCAAAAGGGTATTAGTACACGAGCCGAAAACCACATTTTTCACAATTGCACCTAGAGTAATTTGGCCGCCATTTTGTTTTTAACGGCTTTTTTTGTTATCAGACGTAACTCACGTATTTTTGACGCTACGAAAAAAAATTGTGAGACAAACTTGTAGAAAATTTAATTGTCTACAAAATATGTTAAGCAACTTTTTTCGATAAGTGCTTTTTTTAAAAAGTTATACTGCATTTTCTTAAAAAAAGTAGGGGTTGATTTTGGTAAATTTATCATATCTTATTTTTTTGTTCTAAAAAAAAAAAATCGAAATAAAAGTTATAGTCCCTTCAATTTTCTATATTTTTTGCCTTGACAGTTTTGCTATACGGCTTACGGTTCTCGCCCTATAGCGCATATTAATAGTAGATAACTGTATAGAATCATATATTTTTAACTACTTGACTTCTGCTGGTAAATAGAAACCTCGAGGTTCGAAAGCAAATTAGTACTCGAGTCGAAAACATAATTCTTCACAACTGCCCGTAGAGTCATTAAACCACCATTTTGTTTTTAAGGTTTTTTATATCTTCGCAAGTAACTCACTTTTTATTTATGCCAGACAAAAAAGTTGTAGAACAAACTTGTAGAACATTTAATTTCCAACAAAATGTTTCTTGTAACTTTTTTCGATAAGTACTTTTTTAAAATTGTACTGCATTTTGTTAAAAAAGGGTTTCTTTTCAATTTATTTTTTATAAAAAATAAATTTCGAAATAAAAGTTTTAGGTAGTCCTTTCAACTATCTATAGTTTTGCCTCAATATTTTTTTCTTATGCGGTATACCTAATGATATGATTTGCTAATAGTTTAAATTATTTGCGTATATTTTAACTATATTTCCGAATTGTAAAATTAACTAATATAATAATATAATATAATCGAGAAATGACTTCAGAACTTTTGTCGGAAATTACATAGAAATTCCCAAACTAATATCTTAAATTTCTAAAATAATGCTAATTTAATGTTATGCTATGTTTCCACCTAAGGTTTATCTCAGTTTAGATTAAATAAATCTTTTTGGTGTTTCCACCGCACAAAAAGATTTAAAAAAGATTAAATCTGACAATACTTTCAAAAATGCAAATGGCGCTTCAATTTTTCTTATGAAGTGCGAAAGAGACAGAATGTTTTATTCGTGTCAAACAATGAAGAACTGAATCGAGTCTCGAATGAATCGTTCAGCACCATGTTAAAATAGGTTAGTTCGATTTGTAAAACTATTTGTCCTAGGAAGATTTAATAAGATTAATTTATAATCTCCAAGATTAACGAAATATATTTGTATGGTAAATCTTCAAGATTTAAAGAAGATTTGAGGTAAATCTTATTAAATAAAGTTATAAAATTCCAAATACAAACAGGAGTTTTCTCAAATCGTATGGAAAACCGAAATCTGCGACCAAATTTTCACAGATATCTTTTTTCGCTTTACTGTTTGAGCCTGTTTGGAAGAAAACAGATTCTATTACTTTGTTGTTCGCTCGTTTTTGTAGTGAAAAACTCCATGTTGAGGGTGGGGTGGAAGAGAGTTATGTCGTTAACAAAATGCAGTACAATTTTAAAAAAGTACTTATCGAAAAAAGTTACAAGAAACATTTTGTTGGGAATTAAATGTTCTACAAGTTTGTTCTACAACTTTTTTGTCTGGCATAAATAAAAAGTGAGTTACTTGCGAAGATATAAAAAACCTTAAAAACAAAATGGTGGCTAAATGACTCTACGGGCAGTTGTGAAGAATTATGTTTTCGGCTCAAGTACTAATTTGCTTTCGAACCTCGAGGTTTCTATTTACCAGCAGAAGTCAATTAGATAAAAATATATGATTCTATACAGTTCTCTACTATTAATATGCGCTACAGGGCGAGAACCGTAAGCCGTATAACAAAACTGTAAAGGCAACAAATATAGATAATTGAAGGGACTATAACTTTTATTTCGATTTTGTTTTTTTTAGAACAAAAAATAAGATATGATGAATTTACCAAAATCAACCCCTACTTTTTTTTAAGAAAATGCAGTATAACTTTTTAAAAAAAGCACTTATCGAAAAAAGTTGCTTAACATATTTTGTAGACAATTAAATTTTCTACAAGTTTGTCTCACAATTTTTTTTCGTAGCGTCAAAAATACGTGAGTTACGTCTGATAACAAAAAAAGCCGTTAAAAACAAAATGGCGGCCAAATGACTCTAGGTGCAATTGTGAAAAATGTGGTTTTCGGCTCGTGTACTAATACCCTTTCGAATATCAAAGTCAAACTGCATGTTTGAATTATTTCCCAGAGCTCCATATAATGAAATCTAATTACCCCGTACTACTTATAAAATAAGACCTTGCATGAAATTTTGGATTTATATTTTTTCTCGCAAGAGACGTTGTAGCCTTCTTGGTGCCTCCCTAGAAATTCTGTCAAGTACACTTTTTTCAAATAATTTTGTGCGACTTGAGTAGATAACCGATCTCTATGTGAAGAAAGCATACAAAGGCCAGTCGAGTCGAGCATCAGGGACAGGATTCAAACACATTCCTTCCTATTATATCAAAAAAATTAATGTTATAGATATTGTCATTGTGGCACCCGACAGCGCGTTTGTAAATTTTGTTTAGGATACTTGTTTATCGAGTCAAAGGAAATATAAAAGAAAACTAACTTTATATGAGTAAGATTACTTTTTTATGTTTTTTGAAACAATTTTTTTGTTGGATATTCGATTATCGAGCGACAAAAATTGAATTGCATCAGTGGTAGATTGGTGCGGAGACGTGAAATAATATTGTTCTTAGCTAAAAATTAACTTTTTGCAATATTTGACAACACTTTGACAACTATGTGTTTGAATGTGTGAGTAGTTCTGGTTTCGATTCTGAAATTAAATCCAGAATCGTTTTCTGTTCTTTTCAGGAGAAGAACTATGTCATTCTGAATGCCGATAGAACACTTTCAGAAGGGTTTACACGCATTCCGAACGCTTCTGGATTGCCAATCGAAAAGCCCATAAGGCTAAATATTTCTCGTGAATCGTAATTTAGGTTTCATTTCGATTTAAAAATAGAAATAAGTCCAAATACAACAATAATCGATTTATAGTGCCGTGATTTTTAATCGATTATTTTATTCTAGCACATTCTCAAAATTAAAAAAAAAAAGAATTAAAAACTCGCACGATCTTTAATCGATTATTTTATTCGATCACATTCTCAAGAGTTCAAAAAAAGAAAGAATTCAAAAATGATCGATTAAAAAATGCGCGATTTTATAATCGAATATTTTTTGAATTCTTTTTTTGAAAAATACATTGAAGAAAATGATGATTTCGGAGTAGAACCGACTTTGAATATAGTTGATCCTAAGGTTATTTTAGTCCAGTAAATAGAGATGTTTTACCCTACAAAAGGTCGGGTAGTTCTAAATTTTTGATATGTTATATGGTATGGTTGGTAGATCAAAATTCCAAATTTCCACAACCACGCCCCCTCCGTCCTCTTCAAAACCCGGAAAAAAAAACTGCTTATAACTTCTTTCCGGTATATTTTAACGGAAAAAGTATAAGCATCATTAGTAGACAATACAATTTCCTACAAATATGATTTGGAAAGTATTTTTGTACAACCACTATAAGCGGCGCTATGGGGCTCCCAAAAAGGCTAAAATTTCGTATTTTGTAAGATTTTCAGTTTCTTCCCTCTTTACAGCACAGTAACACCTTAACCGTCAGGCTTAGGGCAAAACTTTTTATAATCAATCTTGTAGATAATTTAATTGGCTACCAATTTTATGAGACTACAGTCGACGCCCTCTAAGTCGAACTTCCCCTAAGTCGAATTTTCCTCTAACAAAAATTTGTTCACCATGTTTGTTGTACGAGTATACTCCTCTCAAATTTCCAAACTTATTTATTTCTCTCAAAATTGAATTTTTGCAATACTCTCTCCAACTCGAAATAATTTTGATATCCTGTGAGGGTTCAACTTAGAGGGTGTCGACTGTATTTTCATTTTGTGACCAATACAATCGGTAAATTTATGCAACTTTTGTCCACGATGTTTGTTTACGGAGCAAGTCTTGTCATCCATCTTACTCATTGGAATAAAAATTGTAGGTAGTTATGATAAAGGACATTAAAACGAAAAAAGATCAAAAATCTTAGCCCTGAGGAAAATTCTGGAAATGACCAATGAACTTCAAGTCGAGATATTGCATTGGCTTCAAGGCCGCTTATGGAAGCATATTCATCGTCAATAGCTATATAACGGCGATAACTGAACTCAAGATCTCGAGAAAAAAGATCCAGCTGTGTCTTGTGACATTATAAACACAAGGTGCAATATGCCAAATGCAATGTGCAACTAGAGAATAGCTTCTCCGAACTTTTCAAAGCATGTACAGTGTGGGAAACGGCACACTGAATTACACCAACAAAATAATAATAATAATAATAATAATAATAATAATACTATTAATAATAATAATAATAATAATAATAATAATAATAATAATAATAATAATAATAATAATAATAATAATAATAATAATAATAATAATAATAATAATAATAATACTAATTATAATAACCTAACTACCCAGACTATAATAATATCAAAATCCAATAATAATAACGCATTTGGGAAAACGGTTTGGTATTGCTTCTGAATACCGGCACTCCACATGGAGTATGTGCATAAAATAATTTAGTCTAACGCACAAAATCTAACATTCGACTTAATAAAACCGCTAATTATTAGTGGCCTGACATGATCATGTCAGCAAACCTAAGCAACACCGGTAGTTTCAACTGCTAGAAAAGAGGCGGAGCCAACCCGCATATTGGGAAAGTCGAACTTTCCTATGCCTAGCTAAGGACAGTTGGTGGATAAACTTTAGCAGTGCGGGTCGAAAGTAAATTAAAGCCGTCGAAGTAACAAAAGAAGAAAAAATTCTAAGATTTTATTTAACGCGGCAATAAAAACTAAACTGTGCAAGGAATATTGTGAAACCTTATTATAAAACAAAACTAAAATAAAAGTAAACTATACTTCGCATTCGAATCCTGAAACGAAAAAAGTTAATAAAAAAAAAACGGTGGTGATTTAGCATCTGCATGCATACCAAAAAAAATGCATAATCAACCAGAAAATAAACCAAGCTAATCACAAAAAAATTTAAAGTAAAAAGGTGTAATAATATATATGAATACCCATAAAAAAAAAACCAAAAGCCAAGTGCAAATCAGTGTGCCATACCATCCCCATAAGAGAAAAAAGGTATAGGCAACCTTATAGTGAACCCAATAGAATAAGAACCAAAACATACCCTATATAAAAAAAAACCACCTTACCCCCCCCTCTGCTCCCGTAAAGAAAAAAAGTTATCCCTACCAACGGAAAAAAAATTGAATAAAAAACTTACCAAAATCTTTTTATACTGAAAAAAAAAGAAAAATTACTTACCTTGAACCTAATACCTGAAAAAAAAAGGAAAAATAAAACTAAATAAACCTACATAAATGAACGCTGTACCTACAACCCTAAAGTGAAAGTAAACAGAAGATACTTACCTGGAAGAACTACCTGAAGACTGAAGAAAAACAAAAAAAAAAACCTTACCTGTGGCCAACGGACATCAACGAAGCAGCACCCTACAATAACCTAGTGAAAAAAAAGTGTGTCCAGAGTGTTCCTACCAAAATTACCTATACCCAACTTACCTTCCACAATATTTGTGTTTACCCCTCCCTTCCTTCTGTGTCATTAGTGTCGTTAGTGTCTAGTTTTAAGTGAAATACAAATGTAAACAATATATTATAATAGAAAGTGGCCAAGATTTATCAAAATCTAAATTTTTATTAAAAAAAAAATCAGGCAAATACCTATAGTTATGTGGTAGAGTGGAAATCATAAATCTGAAATTGATTAAAGAAAATAAAAATTAAAAAAAAAAAAAATCAAGAAAGAATAATTTGAAAAAAAATGAATTATACTTACTCACATATATAATTAAAACCTATACACTTATGTATTACCAAAACAAAACAGAATAAACTTAAATCATTACAGAGGTGTCATACTATAGGATAAGTACTCCAATGCGGTGCACCTCCTTGGCAGTTGCGATATTCGGATGACAAAGTAAGTTTTCTTTTTTATATGCACTTACCTTTATTCACAGTTTTTGATTTGTTTTGATAAATATATATATATAGATTATTTATAACAATATTTATAGCGTTCATAGTATGGTTTACCTACCTGAAATACACTGAAACAAAAAAACAATACAAAAATAAGATACAAAAAAAAAAAAAAAACGAACGCAATTAAACAACATACATAAATTGAAACGTTAGTTATATGGACAAAAATTAAAGATTTTTGTTATGCAGATAAAATTATTAAAGTAAATACAGTACAAGTTAACAATAATTTCCACAACAACCCCAAACATAAGACCTTTTTTTGTTTTGTTTAAATTAAGGTCAAACAATAAACAGCACATATAATTTAAAAAAAATAAATTGAAAGATTGAATGTTGTACTAAATAGGGTTGCCACCCCTACCTGAAAATTATTATTTTTTTTTAAATTTTTTTTTAATTTTTTTTATTTCTTTTGTATTATTTTATTTTTTTTATTGTTCTTATTATTTTAATCTTTAGAGTTTATATGACTTCTCTTAAGCACAATTCATCTTTAAGTACAATTCTTGGCCAGCTAATAAAATTGTCTTGTAATTTTCAAATTTAAAGCGTTCGTTGACTCATTCTTTTTTATGGATTCGTGCCTTCTTTGGTTCTATGAATGATTGACGTATTGAATTTTAGATGGGAAGTTTTTTTTTGCTATCATTTGGTATACTTTTCGCTGAGTTGTTAAATTTTGAATAGGATGGAATCTTAAACCTAAGGCCTGAGGTGGAGGTGTTTCACAACCGAAGAAAGTGTCGATGAAACTGCGATGAAGTGGTAAGCTGGTGGAATATCCGGTCTGGGGTTACCGCACAACATTGGAGGAGGCAGTAGCCATGGTGGTATCATTATGATACATTGGGTGGGTTAAATCCTCCGGAGGGCCAACAACACCAAGGACCCTACCCCCCTTTAGGAATTACTCCCCTCTAACATGAACGAACTCGGGTCTCATTTTTTTTTTATAATGAACCAACTTTTTTTTTTATCTTTTCTCCGGCATGAAGTCGTAACGACAGTCCAGTGCTGCGGTAGCAAGAATCCCCCCTCCGACGAGCTAGGTCGTGCTAATGCAAGCATGCCTCGCTGCCGTAGCCTGGACGCCCTCTCCTTCTTGCTGCCCGGACCAGCCTCATGCTCCTGTAGGCATGGGGTTGTAACGGTGGTATAGGGAGGAGAGGTCGGATTCTCAAATGAAACTATGGGCCGGGAAGTTTTCTGTACCTCTTCGAATGGTAAGCCCTAGCCTCCAATTTGGGAATCCAGCCGACAACACCTCGGTTTTGTTACAGGTGGCGCCCAACGTGGGGCCCGATTCGTTCAATTTTATGACATCTTGATGGGAAGTTTGGTCAGGTATGCAACAGCGAACATGCTGCGGACACGTAATGTATTTTGGACTTGGAATTTTTGTTTTGTTTTTTCTTAAAAATAGAAACACCTTTTAATTTGTTTTGATATTCTCTTTTCCGGAACATCCAATAAAGGGGTTTATTACCCACCTTTATGCAGCTGTGTTTCCGCAAATCGAATTTGAATAAACATTTCTTTTACTATCCTTGTTGCTTCACCGGAACGTCCGGTAAATTGGGTCTATTGATCCACCCTTACGCAGTTGCGATTTCGTGAATCAATGAAATATAGCTTGACTCATACACTAAACATACATTAAGTTGAAGCCTAAGTTTGGAAATTTATTCCGACTTCAGTTGTTCAATTTGATCTTTATTTTGCCTGTTAAGTAATTTTTTTTTAAATTTTTTTTATCGAGCAGTGTTTTGCGGCTTGTCTGTCATTTGGCTGGAAAAGCCAGTTGAACAAAGCAAGCACAAGCGCTGCCATACAAAACGTCCAAGGTCCAAGATGCAATATGGTGGAAGCAGTGTGTTTGCTTGTATCCTGAGCAAACTAAAGTGATTTCATAGGGGGTGCCAGTTTTCATCGTCAACTAGCTTCGGATCCTTCGTTAGGTTGAATCACTTCCACCTCGCCTAAATGAACTGTTTGAACTTTTTACAAATTAATATTTTTTTTTTACAATTTTTTTTCCTCCTTATTCCATTTCCATTTCTTGTTTGAATTTGAAAAAAAAAACTGCTGGTTGAATTTGAGCATTTTTTTTTTCTCTTTTTAATCTTTTGGATTCCGTTACTCTTTTTAATCGCTACTTGAATTTTGTCTTTTTTTTTCTCATTAATTTCTTGAATTTATTTCTATTTTTAGTGTTCCTTTCCTAAATCATTTTCCACTTCAACTTTTTCTCTTCTTTTCTGAATTTTTACGCTTTTGCTTCAAATCTGTTCTTTTCATCCTTCTCCATCTCGTTTCTTGTATTGCTCTGAAATCGGTCTTCATGTCCATGGAACGACTTAAAACCCGTTCAAGAACAATGGCGAATTTGCGAAACCAGGTTCTGCGTTCGCAATTTCTGACCGACTCGTTTGCGGATTTAGATCTTCCACAGGACCCACCCCAACCACCACCTCGACGATCTATGCAAGGGTTAGGGGTAGGTAGTGGTGATGGAGCTGATGGAGCGGCATCCTTACTCAATCAAGCCTCTCAGGATGAAACTCGAGAACCACCACAGCCTACTCCTAGACCACGTGAGTCCTTGGGAGGGAATGACGAGCTGCTAACCAGCTACATCCAGGAGGTGGTCACAGCTGCTGTCGGTGCGAGTAGAGCGGAGGATTTTCGCTTTTTTACCGGGGAGATCGAAAGGACGAGGACGGCTCTTCGAGATGAAGTGGCTAGCGTGGTACGGGAAACTCTTTTAGCACCAACGCCACCAGGAAATCGCTATATCCCCCAAGGAGGACCAACCCAAAATGAAGGACCTCCCCACTACTCAACGACTGCACATGTACCCCCTCGATCTTCCCCGCGTAATAGATCACCACCTCGAAACCGATCTCCTCCGCGAGCTCGCTCACCTCCACGTCGTCGTGATACAGCAGCTGATACTTCAAACATGGATGACTTCCTGCGTAGGCTTCATGACTTGACCATGAGTGACCCGGTCCACAACAACACCCAAGCTGCTCCCCGTCGTTCTGTGAGCAGATTACAGAATTTCCACAAGTGGGGGTTGAAATTCGACAACCGGACAATGACCGTCGACGACTTCCTGTTTCGTCTGGATCGCTTGAAGTCGAGCTATGGGGCAACGTGGGAAGAAGTTGTACTCAACTTCCATCATTTCATTACAGGCGCCGTAGAAACCTGGTTTTGGGTCTACGTGAAGGCAAATCCAGAAGTTCCCTGGCATGTGCTTAAAAACGCACTTATAGAGCAGTTCCGGAGTCTCGAAACGGATTCAGAGCTTTCGAGAAAACTCTACGATAGACACATGAACCAGGGGGAAACGTTCGACGATTTTTACACCGCGATCCAGAAGTTGAATGGAAGGTTGAGGATTCCCAAAACAGACCTGGAGATAATCGATATCCTGAAAAACAACGTTCGGCGGCAGATGGGTTTGCTCCTGATAACCTTCCATACCAACTGTTTGGCAGAAATGGTTCACGTCTGTCGTAAAGTCGAAAAATATATTCTCGATCGCGAGCAAAGGGCAAAAATTGGGCATCCAATACCTCCACGAAGAAGTGCTGTCTCTGAGCTGGTTGCTGAGGAAAGGGAGGACGATGAGGTTCTTGCACCTGAGATCGAGGCGTTCCACCCTAAAAGAGAAAATGATACTCGCAATTACACTTGTTGGAATTGCAAGGGTAAGGGTCATTCGTTCTTCGAATGCCCGGATCCTCAGAGGAACCTTTTCTGTTTTAGGTGTGGCAGGGAAAATACCACCTCTCCGCAATGTCCTCGATGCTCGGGAAACGAGCCGAAGAGCAGTTTGAAGCCCCGGGGGAATTGCTCTCTGGAGAAGAGCCCGGAGACCAAGTAAAACTACCTGCAGTAATCACTCCTTCCCTCAGTAATCCTGAATCCATTTTGAACTCCTACAAAACCCCACAACCAGCGTCTCAACTTAACACTCCTGTTCCAGTCCCAAGAATCCTGCAACGACCCTTAAGGACCCACGAAGCTGATGTTAAACCACCAACTGTTGCTCCAAGGCCTCGTAAGACCCTACACGAAAGGCTCCAAAATTATTACGACGTGAGGAAACGAATTTTCGGAGACCAGAACACCATCGTTTCCGAGAAAGTGGCTAAGCTGAGGAAGAAGTTTCGGGAAAAGAAGGAGGCATTCAAAGCCATTGAAGCCACAACTTTATGCAGCTCAAATGATCCGCGACCCTATGCTACGGTCCAGATTTATGGAGAATCGGTTCTAGGATTATTGGACAGTGGAGCCAGCATAAGCTGTTTAGGTGCAGATGGTTTTGAATTCCTCCGAAAACACGGCCAACACTTTTCGAAACTTTCTTCCGAAGTGAAGACTGCCGATGGAAAACACCAAGCTATAGTGGGAAGAATCTGTGCGGAGGTAACCTATAAAGGGACGACGAAAACAATTCCTCTGTATCTGGTTCCGTCTTTGCAGCAAAAACTATACTTGGGTATTGACTTCTGGAGGGAGTTTGATATCGCTCCGCAGCTGATCTCCGAAATCTCTTCAGCTCCATGCCCGAACGAAACAGACCCGAATGCTCATGTACTGACCCAACAACAATCCAAACGGTTAAAAGATGCCATTAGCTTGTTCCCATCCTCAGCTGTTGAAGGCTTAGGAAAAACAACGCTAGAGGTACATACCATTGACACAGGTGATGCTGAGCCTATTAAACAGCGTCATTACCCGATTTCTCCAGCGGTACAGAAACTGCTATATGAGGAATTGGAACGTATGCTTAAACTCGGAGTTATCGAGGAAAGTACAAGTGCGTGGAGCTCTCCTGTAGTCCTAGTGCGAAAGCCCGGCAAAAATCGCTTGTGCCTAGACTACAGGAAAGTTAATGCCGTGACGAAGAAAGATGCGTATCCACTTTCACATATAGAAGGATTGCTATCGCGTCTTCCAGACACACACTTCATATCGAGTGTGGATCTGAAAGATGCTTTTTGGCAGATCCCGCTGGAGAAATCCTCACGGGAAAAGACGGCGTTTACTGTGCCCGGCATGCCCTTGTTGCAGTTTACGGTAATGCCCTTTGGCCTCTGCAATGCACCTCAACGCATGGTCAGATTAATGGACAAAGTGGTGCCCCATCAACTGCGAGAGAAAATCTTTCCGTACCTGGATGACTTGTTGGTGGTATCAAGCACTTTCGAGGAGCACATGGATTTGTTGGAGATTTTGGCTGGTCGGCTGAAAGAAGCGGGATTGACAATGAACGTCCAGAAGTCAAAATTCTGCTTCAAGGAATTAAAATATCTAGGGTATATAGTTGGAGATGGTTGCTTGAAGACGGATCCGGATAAGGTAACCGCCATAGCAGATTTTCCCACTCCGACTTCGGCGAAACAAGTGCGGCGATTCTTGGGAATGGCGGGATGGTATCGGCGTTTTGTGAGGGACTTCTCTTCTCTATCGGCTCCCATCACCGACACGCTGAAGAAAGGGAAAAAGTTTGCGTTCACTGCAGATGCGATCGATGCTTTTAACAAACTGAAGACGGCCCTGACTACCGCTCCGCTCTTGGTGAATCCGGATTTCTCAAAGGAATTCATCATTCTCTGCGATGCTTCCAATACCGGAATTGGGTGTGTGCTTAGCCAACTGGACGAGAGTGGTAATGAACGTCCTATCTATTACCACTCACAGAAACTCAACTCGGCCCAGCGCAATTACAATGTGACCGAGCGAGAGTGCCTGGCTGCTGTCATGGGGGTTCAGAAGTTTAGAGCTTACGTCGAAGGACATGCCTTTAAAATTGTGACGGACCATGCGAGTTTGAAGTGGCTGATGAGCCAGAAAGATCTCTGTGGTCGGCTAGCGAGATGGAGCTTAAAGCTTCAGGGATTTGATTTCACCATCGAACACCGCAAAGGATCCCAGAACGTCGTACCCGATGCACTTTCACGAGTACATGGGGTAGACGCACTGGTTTGCGATGTTTCGATGTTGAAAGATCCCTGTGATGTGTTGCATATTGACCTTGAGGATCCTAGTTTTAAATCTACGGAATACCTCAAGCTCACAGACAGCATCCAAGAACAAAAGGAAAAGCTACCTGATCTTCAAGTGTCGGAAAATTTCGTCTACAAGAAGGTCAGACATTGCACAGGGAATCCCGTAGAGGATGACCAAGTATGGAAGCTTTGGGTTCCAGAACCTCTAACCGAACGTTTGATCGCTCTAGCTCATCAGCCCCCACGGGCTTCGCATGGAGGCATTGCTAAAACTTTATATCGACTTCAGCAACAATTCTTCTGGCCTAACATGGCAGCTCAGGTAAAGGCGTTTATCGGGATGTGCGACATCTGTAAGGCCTCCAAAGCCCCAAATGCAACGTTGAGACCTCCGATGGAGAAAGCATTTTTGGCAGAGAGACCTTTTCAGATGTTGTACATCGACTTTCTGGGCCCATATCCTCGCTCGAGAGACGGCAACACTCATATTGTGATTGCGTTGGACCAGTTGACCAAGTTTGTGGTCATAAAGGCTCTTCGAAAGGCAACAACCGATACGGTACTGAAGTTTTTGCAGGACCAGGTGTTTTGCGTTTTTGGAGTCCCGGAAACCATTCTCTCCGATAACGGCAAGCAATTCATTAGCCGTGAGTTTGTGAAGTGTATGACGTTATTGGGGATAAACCATGTCAGGACCGCCGCCTATTCTCCTCAAGCAAACGCTAGCGAGAGGGTTAATAGGTCGATTCTCGCAGCAATTAGATCCTACATTGATCCCGATCAAAGAAACTGGGACAGTAATTTGCAGTCGATAGCTAGCGCACTTCGTACAACGGTTCACTCGGCGATACACATGTCGCCCTACGAAGCCTTATTTGGACAAAGTTGCGTGGAACATGGCTCCGACTACAAGTTGCTCCGCAAACTCAATGGACTCAACAACTCTAATATAGATATCGTTTCGAAAGCTGCACAAATGAACATCATGCACGCTTATATAAAGAACTCTCTTGGTAATGCTCATAACCAATATGAAAACACCTATAATCTGAGGAGCAAGGATGTTAAGTTTGCGGTCGGAGACGTGGTCTTCCGCAGAAACTTCGCCTTAAGTGATGCGTCCAAAAGGTTTTGCGCGAAGCTCGGTGCGAAGTTCGTCAAAATGAGAATTTCCAAATTGATTGGAAACAATCTTTACGAGCTTGAAGACCTTAATGGGAAAAAGGTTGGAGTTTTTCATTGCAAGGATCTAAAAAAATAGATACTACGCAGGCCCGGCATCAGTCTGCGCATGAGACTCAAGGAAAGTAGCTAGAAGGTTTCTTTTCTTCATCTTTCGACTCGAACGATCTCGTGGAAAGAAGAAGCTTTGTGGGAAACGGCACACTGAATTACACCAACAAAATAATAATAATAATAATAATAATAATAATAATAATAATAATAATAATAATAATAATACTATTAATAATAATAATAATAATAATAATAATAATAATAATAATAATAATAATAATAATAATAATAATAATAATAATAATAATAATAATAATAATAATAATAATAATAATAATAATAATAATAATAATAATAATACTAATTATAATAACCTAACTACCCAGACTATAATAATATCAAAATCCAATAATAATAACGCATTTGGGAAAACGGTTTGGTATTGCTTCTGAATACCGGCACTCCACATGGAGTATGTGCATAAAATAATTTAGTCTAACGCACAAAATCTAACATTCGACTTAATAAAACCGCTAATTATTAGTGGCCTGACATGATCATGTCAGCAAACCTAAGCAACACCGGTAGTTTCAACTGCTAGAAAAGAGGCGGAGCCAACCCGCATATTGGGAAAGTCGAACTTTCCTATGCCTAGCTAAGGACAGTTGGTGGATAAACTTTAGCAGTGCGGGTCGAAAGTAAATTAAAGCCGTCGAAGTAACAAAAGAAGAAAAAATTTTAGATTTTATTTAACGCGGCAATAAAAACTAAACTGTGCAAGGAATATTGTGAAACCTTATTATAAAACAAAACTAAAATAAAAGTAAACTATACTTCGCATTCGAATCCTGAAACGAAAAAAGTTAATAAAAAAAAAACGGTGGTGATTTAGCATCTGCATGCATACCAAAAAAAATGCATAATCAACCAGAAAATAAACCAAGCTAATCACAAAAAAATTTAAAGTAAAAAGGTGTAATAATATATATGAATACCCATAAAAAAAAAACCAAAAGCCAAGTGCAAATCAGTGTGCCATACCATCCCCATAAGAGAAAAAAGGTATAGGCAACCTTATAGTGAACCCAATAGAATAAGAACCAAAACATACCCTATATAAAAAAAAACCACCTTACCCCCCCCTCTGCTCCCGTAAAGAAAAAAAGTTATCCCTACCAACGGAAAAAAAATTGAATAAAAAACTTACCAAAATCTTTTTATACTGAAAAAAAAAGAAAAATTACTTACCTTGAACCTAATACCTGAAAAAAAAAGGAAAAATAAAACTAAATAAACCTACATAAATGAACGCTGTACCTACAACCCTAAAGTGAAAGTAAACAGAAGATACTTACCTGGAAGAACTACCTGAAGACTGAAGAAAAACAAAAAAAAAAACCTTACCTGTGGCCAACGGACATCAACGAAGCAGCACCCTACAATAACCTAGTGAAAAAAAAGTGTGTCCAGAGTGTTCCTACCAAAATTACCTATACCCAACTTACCTTCCACAATATTTGTGTTTACCCCTCCCTTCCTTCTGTGTCATTAGTGTCGTTAGTGTCTAGTTTTAAGTGAAATACAAATGTAAACAATATATTATAATAGAAAGTGGCCAAGATTTATCAAAATCTAAATTTTTATTAAAAAAAAAATCAGGCAAATACCTATAGTTATGTGGTAGAGTGGAAATCATAAATCTGAAATTGATTAAAGAAAATAAAAATTAAAAAAAAAAAAAATCAAGAAAGAATAATTTGAAAAAAAATGAATTATACTTACTCACATATATAATTAAAACCTATACACTTATGTATTACCAAAACAAAACAGAATAAACTTAAATCATTACAGAGGTGTCATACTATAGGATAAGTACTCCAATGCGGTGCACCTCCTTGGCAGTTGCGATATTCGGATGACAAAGTAAGTTTTCTTTTTTATATGCACTTACCTTTATTCACAGTTTTTGATTTGTTTTGATAAATATATATATATAGATTATTTATAACAATATTTATAGCGTTCATAGTATGGTTTACCTACCTGAAATACACTGAAACAAAAAAACAATACAAAAATAAGATACAAAAAAAAAAAAAAAACGAACGCAATTAAACAACATACATAAATTGAAACGTTAGTTATATGGACAAAAATTAAAGATTTTTGTTATGCAGATAAAATTATTAAAGTAAATACAGTACAAGTTAACAATAATTTCCACAACAACCCCAAACATAAGACCTTTTTTTGTTTTGTTTAAATTAAGGTCAAACAATAAACAGCACATATAATTTAAAAAAAATAAATTGAAAGATTGAATGTTGTACTAAATAGGGTTGCCACCCCTACCTGAAAATTATTATTTTTTTTTAAATTTTTTTTTAAATTTTTTTATTTCTTTTGTATTATTTTATTTTTTTTATTGTTCTTATTATTTTAATCTTTAGAGTTTATATGACTTCTCTTAAGCACAATTCATCTTTAAGTACAATTCTTGGCCAGCTAATAAAATTGTCTTGTAATTTTCAAATTTAAAGCGTTCGTTGACTCATTCTTTTTTATGGATTCGTGCCTTCTTTGGTTCTATGAATGATTGACGTATTGAATTTTAGATGGGAAGTTTTTTTTTGCTATCATTTGGTATACTTTTCGCTGAGTTGTTAAATTTTGAATAGGATGGAATCTTAAACCTAAGGCCTGAGGTGGAGGTGTTTCACAACCGAAGAAAGTGTCGATGAAACTGCGATGAAGTGGTAAGCTGGTGGAATATCCGGTCTGGGGTTACCGCACAACATTGGAGGAGGCAGTAGCCATGGTGGTATCATTATGATACATTGGGTGGGTTAAATCCTCCGGAGGGCCAACAACACCAAGGACCCTACCCCCCTTTAGGAATTACTCCCCTCTAACATGAACGAACTCGGGTCTCATTTTTTTTTTATAATGAACCAACTTTTTTTTTTATCTTTTCTCCGGCATGAAGTCGTAACGACAGTCCAGTGCTGCGGTAGCAAGAATCCCCCCTCCGACGAGCTAGGTCGTGCTAATGCAAGCATGCCTCGCTGCCGTAGCCTGGACGCCCTCTCCTTCTTGCTGCCCGGACCAGCCTCATGCTCCTGTAGGCATGGGGTTGTAACGGTGGTATAGGGAGGAGAGGTCGGATTCTCAAATGAAACTATGGGCCGGGAAGTTTTCTGTACCTCTTCGAATGGTAAGCCCTAGCCTCCAATTTGGGAATCCAGCCGACAACACCTCGGTTTTGTTACAACAGTGCACTCGTCGAGGAAATGCGATAGCATTTTTATCTTTTTTAATCTCCTTCTGGAACAGATAGTGAATAGAGCAGCTGTTAACACAGAATACCCTATCTTGTGTTCCATTGTGTCTTTATAGAGTTCTTCATAGTGATTGAAGAATAGGTGAAATGTGTTGGTTTTGAAGTAAACGAGTCCAACTAACTGCTGTCAAGACATCACTTTTATTAGCAGCAGCTTCGAAGTAGTTTAAAATTTCATTTACCTTGGAGTCAATACTCGTACTCCACGGATGACACCTATGTGTATATTCAACAAAAAAATACTTTTGGAAACCACTGCTATTAATCAGTTTGTCAAACAATTAGGTTCAACTCTTACGCTCAAGACACTCCTACTCTCGGTAAGATGGAAATTAGAAACGAAAACTGATACTGGGCTCTTTCGCAAGTAATACTTGTATTATTCGAAGAATTTTTGGAGGAGAAGGCACAAACGTGAGCTCAATGGCAATGTAGTCCAAAAAGTTAAAATACGTCGACTTGGCTAAGCTAGATTGTGCGAATGGGAAACAATGCTCCAGCCTTTTGAGTTTCTGAATCCCAAGTTGAAGGCAATAAAGAAGATCGAACATCAATTATCATGTCTATAAATTTCATCAAGACCAGTACCTATACTGCCGTCATAAGGAAAAAGAGTGTATCTCCATTTTTATAGATTTGAGATAGATTTTAATGGTTTTGCTTTTCTCGCCTTCAAATTGAATAAAATTGAAGATTTTAAAGAACGATTTCATATAAGGCAAAATGATGTTTTTTACTATGCGTATAAATTATAGTAATTTTGGTGATGACTTAGAAAATTGAACCTTCGACTTTTAATATAGGCACATAAGCAACTTGCTTGAAACCTGAATTCAAATTTGCGTTCGTTCCATTTGCAGTTGGAAACATGAATTTTTAGGTTAACACAAATATAATATTATTCTATTTAACGGTTCCAATATTGATACTTACCTAATTATGAATTTTGCGCTTACGCCCATTTTTCTTAGGACGGCAGTATAGAGGTTTAATTTGTATGGAATTTTGTACATTACCTCAAAAAATAGCGAATAAAACACCGGGTTCATAATATCGTGATGCCTATTAAAGTTTTCTGACTCTCCTATGCATGCTTCAATCGATTCTGGTGGTTAGACAAATCGGTAAAATATTTCTACGGGACTTCCGTATCCACACTGTATAAAACAGACAGAAAAGAAAGTGAGTATGTAAAAACGTTTGAATAAAAATACTCACTCAAAACTCACCCGATTCCCGATTGTATTGGTGACAAAATGAAAATACAGTCGACTCCCTCTAATTTGAACTCTCACGGGATATCAAAATTATTTCGAGTTGGAGAGAGTTTTGCAAAAATTCGATTTAGAGAAAAATAAATAAGTTTGGAAATTTGAGAGGAGTATACTGGTACAACAAACATGTTGAACAAATTTTTGTTAGAGGGAAATTCGACTTAGGGGGAGTTCGACTTAGAGGGCGTCGAATGTAGTCACATAAAATTGGTAGCCAATTAAATTATCTACAAGATTGATTATGAAAAATTTTGCCTTAAACTTGACGGTTAAGGAGTTATTGTGCTGTAAAGAGGGAAGAAACTGAAAATCTTACAAAATACGAAATTTAAGCTTTTTTTGGGAGCCCCAAAGCGCCGCTTGTAGTGGTTGTACAAAAATACTTTACAAATCATGTTTTGTAGGAAATTGTATTGTCTACTAATGATGCTTATACTTTTTTCCGTAAAAATATACCGGATAGAAGTTATAAGCAAAAAACTGACAAAAGTGCCGATTTTTTGTAGTTTTGTCCGGGTTTTGAAGAGGACGGAGGGGGCGTGGTTGTGGAAATTTGGAATTTTCATCTACCAACCATACCATATAACATATCAAAAATTTAGAACTACCCGACCTTTTGTAGGGTAACCCCCCTTTTTTTACCTCTATTTACTGGACTATTTGTTTAATTTGCATGATCAATTCACGATAAATTTTACTACAACTCTACTGCTGTTTATATACTTTTATGTTATGCTCAGATTGTTATACATGGATTGTAAAAAAAGTACCTAAAAAGCGCCCTCTGCCCAAAAAAAGCTAGTCCACTCACAATCAGTCAGACTTTAGACAGCATTCATTCAACCATTTTGTTTTCCTGCAATTACAATAAAACAACATACTTTTTCATTTAAAGTGCAGGGAGAAAATTCCGCAAGCGTGAACGATTTTTCGTGCCCAAATAAAGTGTGATTAAATTTGACTGATAGTGGCATACGTAATCTGTCATAAATTTTAAACTCACTCTTGCGGAATCGTAAAATTCGATGTGTTAACGATTTTCTGTGTACACAGAAAAAACTCACTTTCTCGCAATTGGGCCCCAGAAAAAGTAAATCAGTCAGCAAAAGAAAAAAACTATGAAATAGTAAGAAAAGAGAACGGAGAATTACTCCTGTTGGAAAGCCATGTGAAATTTAAAATTATCAAAAATACTTTGATTCAAACTTTTTTCTTTTCTTTAATATTTATACGGCTTTTTAATTATTAAACCCATTTAGTATGTACATATGTATAGGTGTACAAAAATTTAACTCAAATTGATTTTACGTTTTTTTTCAAAGCTTCCAAGTTAATTTTTTTGTTGTGAAATTTTTCATCAACTTTTGAATTTGGAATTTCGTGAATTGAACTGAGGGGAGATTTTTTCACCCCTTAAGTATGAAAATGTTTGCAAATATTATATAGATATGTTTATATGTAGCTACTTACGAGTATTTTATTTCCTTTGTTTAAATTATGTTCTGTTTCTGTTCTAATTGACATTTGATGCTTAAATTCAGTCGTCATTTCCCTTGCATTGGAATTGAAATAAGTAGGGGAAGGAATGGTATTGGAGACAACTGAAATTTATTCATGAACAAACTCTGAAGATATTGACCTAGTTTTTGTTGCATCTATGCATGTAACTTAAGATATTGTTGCATTATCCTTTAAAAGTGTAAAATGACATAAAAATATGTACATCTCTACATGTATTGTATAGTGACTTGGTTTTTATTTATTTATTTATTTATTTATTTCATCTGTCGACTTACATCTATCAGACTAACATTAACAATAAATATTAAAATAATGTTAATATAAATTATATAATGTAATAATATGTACAACTTAAATTAAAACTTAGTTTCCAAGATGCAAGGCACCAATATATATAACATAAAGAACATTTTGTTTAAAAATTGATCTCACTTGACTAAAGTCGATTACATTGGAAATGGAGTTGAACGCAGTACAAGATTTGACTATGGTATCATTACGGGCATAGTTTGTTCTATGATACTCAATATAAAAAAAATCTCTAGATCTTATAGATCTTTCAGGTGCATAAATATTAAAAAGAGAAAGAATAGGAGGACATACAATATGGTTCATAAGAACATCTCTAGCAAACATTATTAAAAAATATTTTCTTCTAGATTGAAGATTCATTAGCCCAAGAAGATTACATCGGTCTTTATAAGAAGGAGCAAAATCCCAATCCAGCTTTCCGATAGCATAACGCGTAAATCTTTTCTGAATGTTTTCAATTCTATTACTATGACAAACATAATATGGATCCCATATAACAGAACAATACTCCAAAACAGATCTTACTAACGATGTATACATAGATTTCAAAGCGTGAGGATCAGAAAAATCTTGAGAGTTTCTTCTTAGGAATCCCAGCATGGCATTGGCTTTCGAAATTAAATAATCATAATGCGGTACAAAGCTAAGTTTCTGATCAAAAATTACGCCTAAGTCCATTTTAAAATTGACTCTAATTAGATCTGAGTTTGAAATAGAATAGTTGAATAAAAAAGGATGACGAAGCATGAAAAACGAGAGAACATTACATTTAGAAATATTAAAGTGCAATCTATTAATAGCACACCAATTAAGAACATTATTAAGATCCTCTTGAAGAAGACTGCAGTCCTCTATACTTTTTAAAGACTTAAAAATCTTCAGGTCATCAGCATAAAGCAGACATTTTGAATTCATAATGTACAAAGGCAAATCATTTATGAAAAGCAGAAAAAGTATAGGTCCCAAGTGACTTCCCTGAGGAACTCCAGATCGGTTAAAGATAACCTTTGACATTTTGTTCCCAATACGTACATATTGCCTTCGTCCAGTCAAATAACTGGACAACCAAATGAGCAAAGAAGAGTGAAACCCCATTAACTGCAATTTTCTTATAAGTATTTGATGTTGAACCCTGTCAAAGGCCTTTGCAAAGTCAGTAAATATAACATCTACCTGACAACCGTCCTCTAGTTCAGTTCTTAAGAAATTAGAAAATAAAGCTAAATTGGTAGTGGTAGATCGACCGGTAAAAAACCCATGTTGGGGTTCGCAAATATAGTTTTTTACTTCATTATAAATTCTTCGTTTTACAATTGCTTCGAAAATTTTCGGGATCAGTGGCAATTTAGATATAGGACGATAGTTAGAAATGTTTTGTCTTGAACCTGATTTGAATATTGGGGTTATTAAGGATACTTTCCATGAATCCAGAAATTCCCCAGTTTGCAAAGATAAGTTGAAGATTGAAGTAAGTGCTATTGCCATAAACTCAGAACAATTTTTAAAAAATATGGGTGGAATATTGTCAGGACTACAAGCAAGGTTTGAATCCAAACTCAGCAACTCAGCCCTTACTTCATCCACAGTTAGAATCACATAACCAAGATTTGTTATATTATTACCCCTATAAATATTACCATTAAGGCTTGAAGCGTCTAAGTCTTCTACAAAATTTGACTGAAAGAAATAACTGAACATATCACAAATATCATCCTCATTTTTCGATACGCCTCCTTCATAAAACATATTTTTTGGATAACCTATCGTTTTTCTTTTACTATTAAGGAACGACCAGAATGCTTTGGGGTTCGATCTTATATTTGACTCAACAGAGAAAAGATACTGTTTGTATAAGAATTTTTTTAAGAATTCATATTCTTTTTTTGTCCGCAAATATTCCGAACGGAAAGATGGATTGGATTTACTCTTCTTAAATTTTTTATTCATAGCATTCTTTAAGTTAAGTAGGCGCCTATTGAACCAAATCGGTCTATTGTTTCTCTTTGTCTTTTTTATCGGCACATAGTTGACAAATGCAGTGTTAATTATATTTAAGAGGAAATTAAAGTTTCCAAGTAAGTTGCTATTAAAAACAATATTCCATTCTATTTGAGATAAAAATTGATTAATCGCAATGTAATCAGCTTTAGCAAAATCAAACCTATATTCATCATTCTCAAATTTAGAAATTTTACATGACAATAAATCAAGAGTGAACTGAAGAGCTTTATGGTGAATACTATTTTCTAATATAGGAATATCAACTTCGCAGAGCTCTGCATTAACTATATGATCTACAAAAACCAAGTCGAGCGTTCTTCCAATTGAATTTTTAACATAATTGATTTGCACTAGGCCAAGAGACATAATAGAATCCAAAAAATTTGAATCAATCGTATTGCTTATATTAAGAGGAACCAGACATTTTTCTTCCTGAGAATAAACCCAGTTTACATTACTAAGGTTAAAATCACCTAAGATAACAACATGATCTCTATCTTTAATATTTTCTAAAATTTTAAATATGTTTAAAAAATGCAAGGTATAAATTTCATCAGTAGATCTAGGTGGAATATAAGATAAAAATATATAAATACTTAAAAACCTGTTACCAAAGTGATTATCAGGAAGGTCAACTCGAATACACATCTGTTCAACAGAAGAATGTTCCAGCAAAATTTCTTGGCTGAGGTAACCAGAACGAATAGCCATCATCAAGCCTCCACCAACGATATTTGTGCCTGGCAGATGCCGATCCTTACGAAACACATTGAATTGAGCGTCGAAAAATTCGGTCGTTAGAATTCCATCACAAAGCCAAGTTTCAGTAAGAGATATCAAATCGTAAGAGCAATCCGAAGAAGCGAGCCAAAAATTGTTTGATTTCGTGCGCATGCCACCAACGTTTTGATAGTAGCAGGAGAATTTTGTATCAACCACAATCTGATGACCTTCCGGGCGATTAAGTGGAATTAGAAATGGAGGATTAACTTCATCAGCAATAACAGCATCAGCAGCAAGATCAGCAACTATAGCTTCAACAGGAATTATAGCATTATCAGCAAGTTCAACCACATCAGCAACATCAGCAACTACATTAATATCACCATCAGCAATTTCAGAATAAACTACATTGGCATCAGCATAAGCAGCACATTCAATTTCGATATTACTTCTAATATCAATAAATACATTAATATCATCAGCAGCTAAAGCATCAACAGCACGAACAGCAACATCAGCAACACCATTCATATCATTTGAAGAATACGAAGCGTAGTTCTCAGACCTCTGAGAACTAACGTTTATTCGTTTTTTGGAATATATACAAATGGTCGTATAGTTACTCCCGATGGCCAAAAGTTCGCATCATAGATTGAACTGGTATATTCATTTGGGGCAATTAATTTAAAGTTTATAAAATTACGCTTTGTTTCCTTATTTTTATTTAGCACAAAGCAAGATATTCCTGAAGGATTCGGAAACGCAGATAAATTCGAAACAATGTAGTCAATTATTGCAACTGAGGTAGTGTCAGGATGAAAACCAGAGATATGGAAACATTTTACTTTGCGAATTACCTTTATATTTTGACATTGCACTCTGTTTCCTACAAGTCCTTGAGGTCTAGGAATTGATTTTTTGGCAGCAGCACTTGTACCCTTATTTCCATCGATAACGGCAACGCGAGTATTAGAGACTTTAGAAGCATCATCGATAGCAACATCATTTGTATTACCAACGCCACTAAAACCAGCAACATCAGCATCATCCTCCAATACAACATCGTTCGCAGCACCAGCATCACCATCCGTACCATCAGCAACAACAACAACACCAGCAACACTAGTAGCATTAGCACCAGCATTCGCAGCACCAACACCAACATCAGCAACAACAACAGCATCATCAACGGCAACAACATTTGCATCATCAGCAACAACAACAACATCAGCACCACTAGTAGCATTAACACCAGCATTCACAACACCAACACCAACATCAGCAACAACAACAGCATCGTCAACGGCAACAACATTAGCAGCACCATCAGCACCACCAGTTATTTCCGCATCGGGATCGTCTTTATTCTCTTCAACTGCAGCTTGACAAGCATCAGCTTTACCTTCATAAGTAACCTCTTTTTTATGGACGTCATCGGTTATTCGCAAATCATCACTGCCTAAGATTAAATTTTCATCAGTTCTATCTGGGCCAGCAGACAGAGCAGATGAAGGAACCTCAGCAGCACACGAGACACCAGCAGCAATCATATCATTACCTTTCATCAGAGCTTTCACACTGCATGGAGCTTTAGCAAAATCGTCACTCTGCGTAGAAGAGTTCGAATTGCTTGTTGTTTTTGCGTTCAGCTTAGATGAGGAAACTGTTTTTTTTCCTTTGTTGATATGCGGCTTTTTGCCAACCAATTTCAATGCAGGAGATGAAGAGAGGGTAATTTTAGGCAAAGGTGAAGACAGAGACAATGATCGAGGAGAAGAAGATGATAAGCTCTTCTCTTTACACTGTTGTAACAATTGTTTATTATTGGAGCGCGTCATACGAGAGGGCTTCACAAGGTTATCAAATTCTAATTTATGTTCAACAAAGAATCGATAGAGGTCTTTGATTTTTGGTATGCAACTTAAAAAAGAAATGTTCTTGCATGTACCACACTTCCAAAATATGTCATCGTTTGATTCAAGCGTAGCACGATCGGATTCACTGATTTTAGTGCATTTTAAATGAAAACACGATTGGCAAACTCCGCAAGAAATCAAATCACTTTTAGAAGCAAGAAAGTTACAATGTGAACATTGAATTTCCATAATGATATAATGATAACAATAGCAATTAGTACATAGACTGTCTGTTATGAAAGCTAGACTTCGACTTCGGTTTAGATATACTAATACAATGAATAATTTATAGATCATTACTGTTGGGAAGGACAATCTTATGCAAGTGGCATCTGATGAATGCCACAATAGAAGTTGGGGAACGCTTGAAACTAAAATGTATGCATTTTATAATAAGTTCAGTCAAACGGAAACTTCCTGTGAAGTGAGTTAAGCAAATCTAATTATTGCATGACAAAAGATAAGGATTCACTCTTTAAATCTGTCATTAAGTATGTACATTAAATAAGACAAAAATTAAGTCAAAAGCCCTATTAAGTTGCCGAATGTTTCGAATTCGTATTACAATAAGCGAAAATTCGAATAGTGCTTTGCTTCAAACGTCAATGTACTGGCGAAAGTAAATCAATCGAATTACCGTTTGCGAATAAAACAGTTTCCTTTGCTTTAAAAGTCAAAACAAGTCGGATGGAAAAAGTTAGTGACAAACCGGTGAATAAAAAGTAAAACGTTTATTTAAATGGACAAAAAAAAAATCATTCAAGTAGGTATAATGAGTTAGGAAATAGTTAAAAAAGCAGCAATTGCAAATATACAAGGCAAAAAAAAAAAAAAAAAAAAAAATATGTATGTGGGTCAATATTTCAAAATATTAATATTTCTGCAATGAATTTCTTGAAAGCAGTTTCAAGACATTCATTTTATTTCAAAACAACCAACACCACTGTACGCTACTCGAAAATAGAATGAATGAATACATTCAAAAATGATAAGCATTCATTTCATTCATTCATTTTAAAACAAGCACTTAGTGTAGTGTACACCTATAAGAACGAGTTTTTTGAATAGTTGTACTCACAAAATTAGTGTACACTATTCTAAGTATACTGAATATATTGAATAATACACTGAGTACACTGAATACACTGAATACATTAAATACACTGAGTGTACGTGAACCTCTGAAGTGAGTAGTGAGAACATCAAATAGAGATTTATTTAACTTACCTTCCATTGCATTTTCGTTCAAATTTGTTCTTAAATTGGTTGGTGAAGTCTGAGAAAATTTAATAAACGGCTGTAGGTATATATGCAAACATAAAACAAATTAAGTATTTTGTTCTTGTTTTTATTTATTTCTTAGAAAAGTAGTTTTAAATCATACACAGGTATGTAATGAATATGTATTACATTAAGAGGATAATCTGCATTTGACTCGAAAAAATTTAAGGATAGGTTTGGTGAGGCTTGGGACAGAGAAAAAAATGAATGAAAGATTGAGACTTTTTCATCTTGTTAAGAAGCAATTCACTGAAAAATTAACTTATGTGTTTTGAAAAAATAAAAATAAGAAATTAAATTTCTCAATAAGCATTTATTTAATCAAATTGAATACAAAAAAACAGTTACTGAATATTATATGAATATCATTTAAAAAGTTCAAATTCTTAACGCTCTTGCTTATTACTTTTTCAATAAACATTAGTTAATTTTTCAATTAATTGCCCCGCCTGTCTTAGCAAGATAAAAAAAGCCCAATCCCTCATTCAATTTGTTCTCTGTGCTAACCCTCACAAAAACCTTTTCGTTATGATATTTTTTGCGTGTAACACAAATCACCCTTTTAACATTAGTATCTTAAGTCTATTAATACATAATTTTTATGAAAAAAGATCCATGGTTTTGCACACCACAACCAACTGAGTTAAAAAATTTCAGATGCAAATAGGATTTTGGAGATCATTACAAATCTCAATTTTTGTTTATATTTGCATTTAAAAACATTATTTTATTTATTAAAATTGGGTCGGACCCAATAAAACTCCGTTTTTCGGAAATTAATAATATAGCTGAAGAAAATATTCGTTCGGAAGATGCACTACTTGCTGGTGTAGCTAATATTTTGCAACTGACTTTATAAAGTAGTGGAAACTCAATTTTAAGCAAATTCCACCACTGCAAGACATCGAAACCTTCATGATATATAACATTTACATTTTCATAAGCAGATAATTCATTGCTTATTTTATCATGGATAGAATTCACACTCCCGACTGGCTGCATAAAATCTTGAAAAACATTTTTGTCATTGGACAAAAGCATGACCAACTCTTCATTTAACTCCCTTTCTAAATTTTGATCATCAGATGCTTCATCGTCTAAATAAAATTGCATATATTTTTTACATTCATCTTTGATGCTTGTATTGGCTATTGTATCCAAAAAAGTGCTCAATTTGGTTTTGAAATTTGTAATTATGTCTAAATCTGAAGTTTCAACTGTACAAACTTTTTTTAACCGATGAATGTGAACGAGAGTTAAATGAATTGTTGGATAGCTGTCACCTTCTAAAATCTTAGAGGATTCCTCAAAAAATCCCAAGATTTTACTTAAGCCACTGATATAGCTTAAATTAATATTGCTTATTTTTTGGAGCTCGATTTTTTCTCTTAATATGTTTGTTATTTCGATCCAATTTTTTTCTATAGAAAGTAATGTATAAAACATAGTATTAAATCGTGTGCAAACAAAACTTTTTAATGTTGATTGTAGTGAACAATTGACCCCCGATTTTTTAAAATACTTTACAAGTTTTGTGCAAATGTTACAAAGCTCAAGTACATCAGGTACTTCTTTTATACCTTTTTCTACAATATTGTGAAGTAAATGAACAACACAAAAGCTATGATCCAGGGAACGAAAAGCAGAAATCATATTTGATCCCGATTTGTTACGATAATTGCTGTCTGAATTAAATCACATTCAAATTCTCTTAAAAGTGTTTCAATTTTTGAATGAATATTTTGACCTGAAATTTAAATTTATGTGTTTTTTAATACACTTTTATGAGATAATGAGAAATTAGAAGACCATTTACAGCTGTAATTGAAATTCATTCATTTTGATTTTTGTTATCTTTCTTTTTAATATCCATCAAACAATACAGGCTTAAGCCCGTATGACACTACATTTTTTCTTCATTAAATTTCTCATTTAATCTATCAAAGTGTCAGCAGAGCCAAAAAGGGATAAAAAGAGTTTTTAAGAAAGGGATAGCACTTCTCTAAATTAGTTTTCACAATAACAATGTGTCCCAAAAGTGAATATACATCATAAACTAGTGTTCTGTAGGATTCAATGTGTATTTTCTTTTGTAACTGAGTGTACCTTCTATTTTCTGACGAATTAATAGCATACATTAACGAACGAATCAAAAATTGTTTTCTACATTACTCTTACGCCACAGTGAACTGACTGTTTTTATTTAATGTATAATGTATGTGAAAAAATCGATAACTAGCAAAAATCAAATAACAATAATCAAATTCAATACAAAGTGTATAAGCTTTAGTTTATATTCACACAATCGTCATCACTCCAATACCGATACGCTCTCGTTCCGCTTTCGATTTGTTTGAAAGAATATTTTAACGAAGTGAGAACACATCGAGATAGTATCGGTATCGAAAATATGAATATATCTCGCGTTCTTTAAACCGGTCTAAGGTCAGTATTATTTTCAATGCTGACAGTACGAGTATTTGTGATAATATTATGCAGAATACATGTTGTTTACCAATTGATGTTGCATTTTTAGGATAAGCCTTTAATCTTCAAAAATATAAACGGAAAGTTTGTGACAATATTCCGAATGCAAACTCTAGTATTCGCCTTCTTGTTTCCGTTGCCGTAAACTTGGATGGATCCACATTCTTCTTTTCATTTTTTTCGGTCCTTTTTCTTAAAATCTTCATCAAGTAGAATGGCAATAATTGCAATCTGTTTGTTGCTAAAGTTTGCCATTTTTCCAATTTTCAATTTATTTTGATGTGACAAATCAATGACAAATAATAAATAAATTTTAAAATTATTTATATACATATACAAACAAAAATATTGGAGCTATATCGATATCGGTATCGGAGCCGCAATGTGAATACTAGGATAAAGTATCGGAGCGAGAACGTTTTGAGAATTTATCGATATTGGCACAGTAGTGTGGATCAAGCCTTAAGCTTGATTCACACTATAGTTCTAATACTGATACATTCTCAGTACGTTCTCACTACATTAAAATATTCTTAAACGAGAAACAATGTTTATATTCACACAATCGTTATCGCTCCGAAACCGATACGCTCTCGCTCCGATTTCGATTTGTTTGAAAGAATATTTTATCGAAGTGAGAACTCATTTTTCATTTTCTATTTATTTTGATGTGACAAATCGATGACAAAAAAATTAATTTGAAAATAATATATGAAAAAAAGAATACAAAAAAATATGGGAGCTATATCTATATCGGTATCGGAGCCGCAATGTGAATACTAAGGTTAAGTACCGGAGCGAGAACGTTTTGAGAATTTATCGATATTGGCACAGTAGTGTGAATCAAGCCTTATGAATATTATTATGTGTATGTCTTTTTCTAATTATATTGTCATACAAAAATTCAAAACAAAAGAAGATTACCTGTACATGAAATCCCTTTCATTGATTTTAGGCCCAAAAGTCTTGTAAAAATGAATTGTAAGTGATAAGTACGATGTTCTTAAGAAATTATCAGTCCACAAATCACTCGTTAAACCAAAACCGATTTTGTTTATACTTTTAATTTCTATTTTAATTATATTAAAATGTTTATCATACAAATTTTCGATATTTCGTGAAATTGTCGTTGGATGTGGTATCAAATTTTCTATGTCTATATTTGATCCATATTTTGAACCAATTGATATCAAAAATTCGGTAAAATTTAAAAAACCACTGTCTTTCACAATATTAAAGGGCCTACAATTTTCGACCGTCCATTTTGTTAGAATCGCGACACTTTTCTTTTTGTCCTCAAGGTCAACTTGTTTTTTTATTATTGCATCTTCAGTTTTCGTATTTTTTATAACATAGCACTTATGTTTAACGAGATTAGATGTGCTTTTATTGTTAAATGTTTGTACAGAAAGACAATTTTTGCACGCAACAAAGTTCGGTATTTCACTATCGTTTTCTCGTTTAATCGTCCCAAATGTGTCCCACACTTTACTTCGGCCTCGTTTGTTGTTTATTTTAAAAATCCCACTACAAAGCTTTGCTTTTATCATTGAGCTGCTTAACATACTACCGTCAAGGCTTGCCATTGAAAAATCGGAATCGTTTGTTAAATCCTAGTTGAGAAAAATTCACATTCAAACATTAGTTAAGTAAAAAAAAAGCAACAATTTTCTATCACAAAAAGTTTTGTTTACTTACATCAGAATTATCCATATTGATGTTTTTGGTTTCTTGCTGTTTTTGTTTGTTGTTATTTTTTTTTAACTTTCACTAAATTGTGTTTTTTTTGCTTTCCACTCTATAACCTATTTAAACAAAGTCAAGTGACCGAATGAGATTATGTTACATACCTACATATAATGCACTTGGAGCACTGTACTAATTGCACTTGAATGAATCTACAAAACCAACGCGAACCGTTACGAAATTTACCTTTTGAATTTTTCCCTAGCGGCGATCTCCAGAAACCAACTTATTTATAATTGGCTGAGCTTCTCGGAACAAATTACAGGTGGTGACATCATCGAATGGTAAAAATAAGTTGTTTCTAGAGATTACCGTTAGAATAAAATTCAAATTTAAATTTCGTAACGGCTCACACTGGTAAGTTTCACCAAAAAGATGGCCAATATTATTTTTAGTGTATATTTAGTTTATTTTTGCATAGAATATCAAAAACAAATCGTTTTAAGTAATCTTCATTTTCGACAGAATGAATAAATACATTTTCTTTGACATTTTGGCATAAAAAGTTACAAAAACTGGTTTTGAAATATTTGTTTTAATCATATATAAATTAAACAACTAATTTTTTGATGTATACATACTTTGGTCATATCTCGAGAAATACTCATGAAAAATAAAAAAAAAGGAAAGTGTCGTTCTAAACTTATTTAAAAAAAAAGAAGATTTTAAGGAAACAATAATCTAACTTTTAAGACTAGTATGATTATAAAGCCACTCCAATCAATTCAACTTTTGCAATTTTAAAGAGAAAAAATAATTTGTGTTTGCTTCTAAAACACATTACTTGAAATTTTTGTATCCTTCAAATTTAACAACGTTCGACTATGAAAGTTTTTGTTCGTACCAGACAGATTGCACGTTAAACCATTTTGTAAAGCACAAAGAACAGTGATAGACAAAAAAGTTAAACTACCATTTTTCACAAAAAAAAAAAAATTTTACTACACATCTCAATTTAAAGTTTAGAGAGCAACTTCAAAATATGATAAATTATTATCAAAATCTCTCGTTATTTGTTAACAACATAACCTAAACAAAAATACAGAATTTTGAAAAAAAGAATTGACCTTTTGCCATCTTTATGGAAAATTTTGATGTAGATTCCTACACACTAAATTTATTTCATATATTTCATCATTGCATAACATTTCTCTCCCCTAGTACACTGAGTATTCGGTGTACTCGGTGTAGTTTGGTCTGTAAGACGTGTACACTTATTTCAAAAGTAGTGTATTCTCTTCTGTGAGAGAAAGCAAATACTGTACAAGTTTTGATAATGTGTGAATGAATGGTGTACAGTATTCCAAGTTTTTTCAATGGGTACTCGTTTAAGTGTACACTAGATTCTGTGAGTAGGGTACACTGAAGTACTGTACTCATTTAGGAGAAGCAAATGAATGTATTCATGCAGACCTCTAATTTCAGTCTCCTTCATTTTTGAACCGAAGTACAAAAATTTATTATAAGTTTGTTAATTGGATGGCTTGAAACAAACGGGTTCTAATATTCGCTTTAGAAAAAATAAAGTAAAAAAAAATATCATGCCCGCTATCTCCATATAAACACCCAAAATGTCATTCCCCTGACGGACGTGTCCCCAGACCTACTTACCACACTGTCTGAATTTTAGCAACGAAACTAAAAACGATACAACAAATCTAATAATGCAGTCTTTTTAATAATATATGCATCCTAGCTAGAAAATAGTTAAATGATTTTTAGTTGCTTAATTTTTTTAAATAGGAGCTATTAAGTAAGTGTCCCCCATAAATTGATCATTTTTATCCCACCAATGGAAATTAAAAAAAAATATACATAGGCTTAAAAAATTGAAAACTGATTTTTTTGTTGTTTAACGGTACAGAATTGCTCTTTATGAAAATTGAAGCAAGGGTTTCAAAAAAACTTTGTTGTCATTTTTATTTCAAGTTAAGGTAATGATTTCGTTTTTCGTCAAGAGAAATTGTCATTCCTCTAACGCGTGTTTTTTACTAAACTGTGTGGTCTAAAAATTAAAAAGTATTACGCGTCTGTGTCTTTTACAAAGGCCTACGTGAAAAATAATATAAAACATCTAATTTTCTAATAACCTCCATTTAATTCTCATAAAACACCACCCTTCGCAGTCCCCTAACATCTTTTTTTGTGTCATTCCCCTGACTTTCAAGTTTTCATTATAATGATTGATTGCGTTTTGGTAACTCTAGAAGAATCAATAATATTACATTTAAACATATTTGAAGTATTTTTTGTAGTTTTGAGTTTTTTCACATTTTCTCGGTCAAAATATCATCCAAAAATACGATTATTACTATAAAATGTTTAAGGCCACTTTACACGATAATAGAAGTCATATGACCTGTCATTATATTTTCTGTATGATTTCTCAAATGAGCTGCCATTTTAAGTCAAGTCAAACGGTTTTACTTTTCTTATGCTTACACGTTTTTACTTCGCATTTGATTTTCTCTATGGCTATCTGTCAAAACCAAAATAGAAGAAAAAAAAAGTCATGAACAAATAAATTTTTTAAGTGCAAAATTACTTTTTTGCAATTATCCATTGTTATTTTCATCCAAAACTTTATTTTTTTGTAAGAATATTTTTGTTTTCAATACTCTGAACTCACTATTTTCCATCAAAACAACAAATCCCATTTGATTTCTCAAATGGATATTGCTGCAGTTCTAATGTCAAAAAAGTCATATGCTTTTTGCTTTTGAGAAGTCATATAAGATCTATGAGTGCGTTCAGACGATTTGGTATGATTTTTCTGACGGGTCATATGAGAAGTCATATGACTTCTATAATCGTGTAAAGTGGCCTTTAGTCTCGCCAGATCCTTGAATCATGAGAGCAAGTTCGTGCCACATAGTCGTGGAAACCATTCGCAAAATTAAATATCCATTTAATCAACGGAGTAAACATAAATATTTGTCATTCCCTTGATACAAGTATAATTTCCCTGGACTTAAAAAACCGTTAGATTTGATAAAATGTTATGACTCCTTTTTTAAAGTGGTTATTATAGAGTTATAAAGAGACATAATTGTTCGTCTACCGAAATAGGTTCGTTTGAGCGAGGGTCCACTTTGGAGTGAAAAATATTAATGTTTTGAAATATTGACCCATGTATGTATGATGTAAATATTTTTAGAAGACAAAAAAAGAAGAACAAATGGCAATCAATTCAAAAAGCTTATTGAATTCATGGAGCTTAGCCCGGATCTTGCTAGGGGTTTGGCGAAGTTTGAAACATCGAAGAAAGATTTTTTGAATATTTGGGAAAAGTTTGGAGTTGAACTCAACAGTTTGGGACCACCTTATCGAAATGACAAAGAATGGAATAAGGTATTTTAAAAAGTTCAAATTTTTACACATATTAGCCCTACACTTAGACATCTTATAGGTTTAGTTGGACTACACACTAAAATTGAGAGCCCATAAAAAGGATAAACAAAGTACAGGGGGGCCCAAACATCCCACTCACCCTTTCTTCATTGGAACAAACATTGGATGTTCTTCTTGGCCTTCAAATTGCGGTTAATTCTATTGGCGCTGTCTTAGTCCAAGTCGCTGCCACCTTCCATCCAAAATGATTAAGAAAACACTGATGATGAAAACGAGGACGAGAATGTAAATTGGGAACCGCATGAAGAAACAGCAAGAACATTTCTAAAGGAACAGAGCTTAAAATGATTGTCTTGAATTTTTGAAAAAAAAAACTACAACTCGAAACGAATTGCTTGACACAGCAAAGGCCATTCAGAAAAAGTATGCATGAAATTTCAAGATATCAAAGAAGAACTTGAGAAGGAGCAACTGGAGATAACGTAAGCAAGAGAAAAGCGGAGGCTGAAAGAAAATGCAGATAAATAAATAATTGCAGTCACAAAAAAAAACATCGAAGTGAAATTGAGTAAAATAGATTTAAAAGGGGTGAAATACAAAATCTCTTATAAGACAAGAAAGCAGTTTAGTCTTAAAATGTTCCATTTTAAATACATTTTTATTTGTATTGAATTGAGCCCAACTCACCATAATTCACATTTCTAATAATAAAGAACAAACTACTATCAAAATAACAATTTAAAGAGAATCTCTTATTTTATTTCTTAAAATCTGACCGTCCAATATATTGCTGGTGCTATGTGCTTTATTCTCCAAAGCTGTTTCGGTAAGATTTCTTCCTTCAATTTGAAATCTTTATGGATCTGGAATTTTGAAATGTTTTCTAATATTATGCAGAGTTCAACAAACGTTAACGATTTCCGCAGCTTTTTTTTTAGAGAGAATAGTAGAGTTTTTGTTTATTTAATTGGCACCGAAAAACTTCTTTCAATACACATATTGTCCTTTCCATAATATTCCTTCCTTTCCTTGGCATCCGGTTAAATAAATCCTCTCTGCTCTGCTGTCGGAATCCGCATTTCTATACGGTGCCAATAAATATGGTAGCAAGGAATATCCAGTGCCTCCTGAAATATGCAATCACATATTTGAAAGCTAGACCAGAGTAGGTACTAACTTACTATCAAAGCGTTTAAGCTGAAGTAACCTTTTCTGTTTAGGTATTTATGCTGTCAACAGGAGCAAACTAAATACCTACATATATGGGTTCCATCGACACATCCAATTACTCTTGGAATAATTGTTTTCTTATAGAAAAAGTTTCTTCCATCTTGTTTTTCAGTCGCAGTGATGTTTGTTTTTATCCATTTCGAACAGATACTATTTTCAAAAAATGCTTAGTACTTCATTTAAGATTACCGAAATTGTGGGTTTTTTGATAGCTTCCATCAGCAAAAAATCGTAAAGCACAAGAAATTTTAGTTATTTGGGTTATCGCACAAGAGCGTGTAGATATAAAGCTTTTTTTCGATTCATTCAATATATATTTGAAGGCTTCTTTATTCAGCCATTAATATGAAGAGAATCTGAAAAGATTTGATAAACATTCTATTTCTTTTAACATATTTTACTATGGTTGTATCAGGGAGCTCAAGGGGATTAGAATTATCCTCGATGTTTCTTCGTAGATGCAACATATTTTTGATATAACTATACTATCTATATTATACTCAACAGATTTAGCCTCGAAGCTCGACAGGACATATGGCCACACTTAAGGAAAATCCTGGGATTGACAAATTTTGCCCGGGACAAAATAAATTTAACCAAGACAAGAAGAAAATCGTATGGGAAGGGGATCTATTCTCCCCATATTTTTAAAGTTGAAAATCCATTCCCTAATTTTATTTCTTGAAAAAGTTGTTTTTTGTAAATATTTTTTTAATAAAATCCAAACTAAAATTTGTTTCAAAATCTCAAATTTACGTTATAAAGTACAATTTGATTTTAAGTATTCATTATTAAATGCAACAAAAATAAAAATAGTAAATTTTCTATTAATTATTCCTCATTCCCATTTTACGTTAAGTTTCGTAAAATTGATTAAAATTTGAATGCAGCAATATTTTGCCATCTTTTAAAAGATACCTTTTGGTATTTTTTGTGAAGTTAGGTCACAACCCGGGAAAAAAGTTGTCCCGGCGAGACAGATGAATTTATGCTTGAAATCCGGGACGTCTGGCAACGCTAGATTAAGATTAATTTCTTATATACAAATTTCAAATAAGATTTAGTATTATTGCATATCAAAACTGAAAAAAAAGACATTTTTGATTTAAAAAATATTCAACACTTGTTTTTTAAAAAAACATTATTTTTATACATATGTCCATATTGTACCCCTTTTCAGTGATGAACACGTTTTTTTTACTCACAACGATTGTGAAATTCTTTTCCATACATTTATATTTGATCACGAATTCAGATAGCATTTTTTTCACTTTAAACTAAAAGAAGTTATTTAAGCAAATTTAAATATTGAATTTTATGCTTTTAAATATTTGTCTGTCAAAATGTCCATGTCTTTATAGGTAAGAAACTGATATTAGTAAAAACTGAATGAATGTTTACAGTGGCGTAGCGTGGGTTTTTGCCGCCCGGGGCGGTCGGTGTCTAATTTTGCCGCCCCCCAAAATGTATTCAAAACAAACAAATTCAAAACAAACACAAAATACAAATTTCATATTTATATGTACATAGACATAAAAACGCTACAAAACTTTTCATGCTTTTCATAAATGGCAAAATGTGGTGAAAGGCGAGCGCACAACTCTAGTTCTCAAAGAATAAAAATAAGAATAGAATAAACAAACAAAAAAATACTTCTAGTGTAATTTGCTAGGAAGTCATAACCATAACCCATAACTAGTCAAATAACAAATACTTACAGATAATTTCATAATTGTTATAAAACTATTGGTATTTCGTTTTGGTGTCAAATTTTTGACTAGTGCACAAATTTTAAAATAAATAAAAATAAAATGTTTGAAATGCTGTGTCGGCAAATTGCACTCGAAAACTCCTACTTCGAGGACGTCTAACAAAGAAATGATAAATGACCCATAAACAAACATTTTTATAGGTATCAGAAATAGGAGATAGCTTCATGATAATAAACTTTTTCTTTATTCAAAACCATTTAAAAAATCAAACACTTTGAGAATCAGAATTTTAATTAGACTTACTAGTACAGGTAAAATAGTACGAAAAGTCTTTCGAATAAAAAAAAAATTAGTACCATCATGAAACTTGGTGAAAACGTCTTATGCATTATGAGAACGAAAAATCAAAAGAGTCTATAAAAATATTTTGCATGGAAGGGTGTGTTTTGAGGGGGAGAGGGGGGAAGTTGCGGTGTATCAAACAGAAAAATTAACTTTGGTGCAACATTAGCATATGACACATGTTTTTAAGGTAGTTTTAAATGCTGAATCAAATGACACCAAAACCAAGTCGATACGGCCTCCGTGAAAGTTACTGTCATTTTTATGTAAGGATGACTATATTTTCAGTATAAAAGTAAAATATTACCGAAAACCAGTTGAAAATAATGGTCTGTCGATGAAACTTGGCATCAATGGTTCATTTGTTATGAAAATTAATAATAAGAAGAGTCTATAAAAATATCTGTGGTTAAAGGGTGTTTTTTTTGGCGAGTTGGGGTAGTGGTGCCATATTGCCATAAAACCTGTGACAAAAATGGTACCCCCATGAGATTTTGTTAAAATGTGCTATTAACTTATAGAATGAAGAATCAAAAGAGTCTATAGAAATATTTTGCGTGGAAGGGTGTGTTTTTTGAAGATAGGGGGAAGTGTGTGGTTATTTTTCAAAAAAATAGAAATGATGGTAACCCTCAAGAAACTTGGTAAAAGTGTTTCATTTACTGCGAGAATGAAGAATTTACGTAGTTTACAAAAATATCAAGGAAGAAAGAGTGTTTTTGTGGGCTTGGGTAAAGGGTGTTATTTGTTTTTGGAAACAATTTTAGTTTTTGGAAAAAGCTTTATACATTCCTTCACCCATAGAAAACATCCTTCTACCATATAGAAATTTGTATAGACTCTTTTGATTCTTTATTATGGTAGTTCATACCACATTTTTATAAAGTTTCATGAGGGTACCATTTTTGTAATAGGTTCTATGGCAATAATCCCACTACAACCCCAACACTCACTAAAACCCTCAAAAAAACACCCTTTAACCACAGATATTTTTATAGACTCTTCTTATTATTGCTTTTCCTGATAAATGAACCATTTATGCCAGGTTTTATCGACGGACCACCATTTTCACCAGGTTTTCGGTAATATCTGACTTTTATACTGAAAATATAGTCATCCCTACACAAAAATGACAATAACTTTTTTCACGGAGGTTGTATCAACATGGTTTTAGTGTCATTTGATTCAGCATTTAAAACTACCTTGAAAACATGTGTCATATGCTTAGGTTGCACCAAAGTTTATTTTTCCGTTTGATACACCACAACTTACGCCCCTCCCACTCTCAAAAAAACACCCTTCCATATGAAATATTTTTATAGACTCTTTTGATTCTTCATTCTCATAGTACATGAAACGTTTTCACCAAGTTTCATGGTGGTACCAATTTTTTTGTTTTATTTATCCTATTTTACCTGTACTATACGTGGATGTATGTACAAATATTAAAGGTAATATCGTCCCCTGATTGAAAGAACTAGGTATAACTCAATTTTTTAAATTTTGGAGATAGCAACGTTCCTAGTTGGCTAACTACAAGAGAACGAGGGAAAGTTTATTTTTTATGTTGTTTACACTTCAGAAATATTCTATATTTGTCAAGAATAGAAAAAATTGGACGAAAAATCTTGCAACTGTACTAAATAATAACGTTTTTGCCTAGACATTTTATAAATTTAAAATTGAGTTACCTAGTTCTTGCCATCAAGGGACGATATCATAAGAGTTTTGATTTTTGTTTCTTCTGCGCATTTATCAAAATTTGTGTGAAATGTCAATATTTGTTGTTGTTTTTACGTGTATTTAAGTCATCACATTCCCAGCCATTTTTATTTCTGACATTTTCAATTTTAATTTGTTGTTGTTTTTTCGTGTGTTTTCTTCCTCACGTTCACAGCCATTTTTTATTTCCGACTGACAACCTGCGCAGTATAATACCTTAGATTTGTGTACTGTGAATATATATGATGTGTATAAAATAACATAAGAACTTTAAAAAAATTTCAAACATTTCACATGAACAATTTCCGATTACTACATTTCGAGTAGTAGCCTATTGAATAGACCTTTTAAAAAGGAACAATTACGTGCAAGGGTTTTTATTATTGAATATGTTTGTTTGGCCCATAGACATGCTTAAAACAGAAAATGCTACTAAATTCACCCATGCGTTTCTGAGAGAATGGTCACACTGGCCACTTTTCAGTATTTTTAGTATAACTCGAAAACTAAGCCGAATTTGACAATTTTCCATATAATACTAATTGTTCAAAATTAAATTTTCTATCGAAATGGATAGTTTGGAAAATTTCTTAAAAAAATTTAAGCGGGAAAAGTTGACAAAAACCAACATAAAAAAAATCGAAAAATCAAAGATTTTTAAATTTTTTTCTAAATTGCGCATAACTTTTTTCGGAGCAAAGATACGCTCAAGACTTTCATGAAAAAAGTAAACTGGAGTCTTACGGCTTTAATATGACATGTTAAAAAAGCCATATTATTTAAAAATTGACAGAGATATAGCCATTCAAACTTTACAATTTCTTATCATTTTCCGCAGTTTTTGCCCGAAAACCTATTTTTTGGTACTTTATGACAAATTTAACGTTCTTAGCACCTAATACCAAATCTTATGTTAATCGGACCAGCCGTTCGGTCTGTAGGTCTGAACGCATTTAAAAACAGCCGAAAAACGAAATTGCGAACTTACACCCTTCTTATAAATTCTCTATAGTTCTAATGTCATATTATATCAAAATTTTGATTTCGAACATTTGAACGAAAGTGAAATTTGCCATATTGTACCAAAAAAGGGACTTTCGGGCCAAAACTGAGAAAAATTATAAGAAATGATAAGGTTTGAATGGGAATATCTCTGTCAATTTTGAACAAATATTAATTTTTGAACATGCCATATTAAGGCCTTTAGTCTCTACTTTGTTTTGTCTGTGCATGTCTTGACCATATCTTTGCTTCAAAAAAAGTTATGCACAATTTATAAAAAAATTTAGATATCCTTGATTTTTTGATTTTTTTAAAAATTGGTTTTTGTTAACTTTTCCTGCTTAAATTTTTTCGTTAAATTTTTTGAACTATCCATTTCAATAGAAAATTTAATTTTGAACAAAAAGTATGATATGTAAAATTGTCAAATTCCGCTTAGTTTTCGAGTTATACCAAAAATACTGAAAAGTGGCCAGTGTGACCATTCTCTCAGAAACGCATGGGTGAATTTAGTAGCATTTTTGGTTTAAAGCATGCTTATGGGCCAAACAAACATGTTCAATAATAAAAACCCTTGCACGTAATTGTTCCTTTATACCTCTCATTTTCCGGTCTATTCAATAGGATATAGGTATCTTTACAGAAAAGCAAATTTCAAACGAAGTTTTTTCCCGTTATTTTATTTTGGTAAGACGGCATAATGTTTCAGAAAGTAAAAGGAAGAGCAGTCTACTCGTTTTTGTTTGTGTTTTTTCTCCGCCTTTCACGTATACTATTTTCTCACTTCATTTCACAATCTTAAAAGCGCTATGGTCAAAATGTTTAATGAGTTGTCCGTCTGGCGAATAATTTAAATGAAAGGGCTGTATTCAGAAAAGTTTTCAATGTGCTACCATTGGGAGTCCCCAATTTAATGTTAAAATATTTAGTTTTATTTGTGGACTTCTTCATTGTGGTTTTCATTCAATAAATTTCTTGAACCGAAAGTAGGACTTAACCTTAGGGTTTTTTAATCCGACGACATCGTAGCCATCCTTTGATGGAATTTGACAGTTTTTGGCTTGACAAATTCTCCCTTTACATAAAAGAGCCCATTAGCTTTCATAAGAAAACATTAATACAAATATTTCTTTCTATTCAAAGGGGTTCTTGTAAGATAAATCGATGAGAACCAAAACTTGCCATATCTAAGCCAGAAAAACTCGTCATAACCAAGCGTGAAACGTAATTTTTTTGATGAAATTCTTGACCAAATTGAATGTTAGATATATGTCTGAGAATAATTAAATATGAATATTCTCATCGGCTTTTTTGGTCGAAATGATGATTTAATGAAAGATTATTTCATTTCTTTTTTCCCAACGTTTTGACGGTGGTTGCCGTCTTCTTCAGGGGAAATCTTTATTTATAAAAAAGAAGTTATTGCACATATGTATGTAGGCGAACATGAAATGAACTTACATAGAGGTTGGTATTTAAAATTTTAAGCTACAATATTTGAAAATATTTTGAGAATTTAAACTTAAGGTTTTTAATAAAAAGAAATATTTAAACACTTCGGATAAAGAAGTTTAGTCTAAGTGATGTTAATTTGTTGATCTACTGTTGGCGACTAAGGAGCAGTAAACCGCAGATATGTTCTGTATATCTTGTTTACGGTTCATGTTGTTTTTGTTGTTAATTATGTGTAGTGTTTCTAACGTGTACGTTTGGACGTATGCTTCTCCTTTGCAAGGATCTCCACCCCTTCGAAGTCCAGTTTGTGGCCAGTCTCAACGCTATGGCAAGCCAGTGCTGTCTTTCCAGCATTTTTTGAACGAATGTCTGACTTATGACCCGCCATTCTTTGTCGAAGGAGTTGTTTTGTTGTGCCGACGTAGCAAAGGTTGCATGTTTCACTGGTTTTCCCTTGGCAGTTCACTTTATAGACTACGTCTGTACAACGTCTGTAGACGTCAACTTAGCGTACAAGTCAAATCAGACCATGGCTTCCCTCTTCACGTGTCTGAAAAACAAGACGGAAAAGGACAGTTGTACAGACGTAGTCTATAAAGTGAACTGCCAAGGGAAAACCAGTGACGTCTATGACGTCAACTTAGCGTACAAGTCAAATCAGACCATGGCTTCCCTCTTCACGTGTCTGAAAAACAAGACGGAAAAGGACAGTTGTACAGACGTAGTCTATAAAGTGAACTGCCAAGGGAAAACCAGTGAAACATGCAACCTTTGCTACGTCGGCACAACAAAACAACTCCTTCGACAAAGAATGGCGGGTCATAAGTCAGACATTCGTTCAAAAAATGCTGGAAAGACAGCACTGGCTTGCCATAGCGTTGAGACTGGCCACAAACTGGACTTCGAAGGGGTGGAGATCCTTGCAAAGGAGAAGCATACGTCCAAACGATACACGTTAGAAACACTACACATAATTAACAACAAAAACAACATGAACCGTAAACAAGATATACAGAACATATCTGCGGTTTACTGCTACTTAGTCGCCAACAGTAGATCAACAAATTAACATCAATTAGACTAAACTTCTTTATCCGAAGTGTTTAAATATTTCTTTTTATTAAAAACCTTAAGTTTAAATTCTCAAAATATTTTCAAATATTGTAGCTTAAAATTTTAAATACCAACCTCTATGTAAGTTCATTTCATGTTCGCCTACATACATATGTGCAATAACTTCTTTTTTATAAATAAAGATTTCCCCTGAAGAAGACGGCAACCACCGTCAAAACGTTGGGAAAAAGGAAATGAAATAATCTTTCATTAAATCATCATTTCGACCAAAAAAGCCGATGAGAATATTCATATTTAATTATTCTCAGACATGTGAAACGTAATAGTAAAATTTCTTTTTTATGGAACTTTAAATATCAGTTGTATAAAAGTATTTTAACAATTAAGTTTGGTTATAGTTTATTCTGGTCCGAGTTTCGATTGGTTCCGATCACATCATACATACTTGCCGGAAGGCTCCAAAGTTTTTTGCATGATATAAATGTTGAACTTGAGTTTGCTACCACTCAAGTTGTTGCATTCAAATATTCAATATTATTCTTTCTATTGTTTAAATGAATTTGATAATAATTTTTGGTTGGTGACATGATTTTTGATTTCAATACCGCCCCGGATATATTTTGGGAAGGGCAAAATTAATTAATCATGCTTATTACGGAATTTAGAATTGGAGCGGAAGCAAGGTGGTTTAGCACATTGCGTCGGTATTACAATTGAACGGATAACGATCGGGAGATTCACTAATTGAAATCTGATGTAAAGCATTACTGATCGAGTAGCTTCCCGCCTGGATTGCGAATTCGATAATAGACTTGAATAATTTTCTAAGAGCGCCGAAATTTCACGGTAAAATTAAATAAAAAAAAAAATTAAACTTGGCACCAAATTTGCCGGTCCCTAGTAAGTGCCGCCCGGGGCGGGCCGCCCCCCCCCGCCCCACCCACGCTACGCCACTGAATGTATACAATTGAAGGGTCCAGGGGAAAAACGGCTTAAGTCCACTTAAAAAAAAAATTAAAGTAATGATGACATCTTATAGATTTGTATGAGTACTATCTGATGTAGTACACTAAACACTACCCTCCACATAGGATTTTGAAAACTCGCAAAATAGCACCCTTTCTGAAAAACTTTTTTTCCAAAAGTTTTTTTTTTGCTTCAAAAATTAAACAAAGCGATATTGAAAAAGAAAAACTTATGCCTAGACCTATAGCAACTTGCCAGGTAAATAACACTGGTCTGCAAAAATCAACTTTTTTTTTATGAAAGATCTAATTTTTTTGAATCTAAATCTGGTTTCAGAAAAATTCTATCACGTCCAGTTTTTTTAAAATTGATTTTTGAAAAATATGATTGAATTTTAAAAAAGAGCCCTCTTAGACTTGGTTGACCTAGTAAAAACAAAAAACTATTGTGCCTATTCTGCTCAAATTTGGAGGACTTACTCCACATAATATAAGCTTTCACATGAAACCAGATTTGTCATCATCCCTCAATGTTCACCCATATTTTAAACCGTTATTTAAAAAAAAAACAACATACATTTCGAAATTTTGAAGTTTTTATGATTTACGCTGTAAAAAACATATTTGTTGGGAAAATAATAGAATTTCCCTATATTTGATATTCATAAATTCAAGTATATTAAATAAATTTTAATCAAAGACTTTTAAAAAAGACAGAACTAAGTGTTTTAAAATCCCAAACACTTTTTTCCCATAAGTAAATTTCACTGAGTGCTCTGTATAAAAGCTGGTAAAATATTTTAAAATATAAAAAAAAAACACACCGATTCTACCAAACTACACCTTAAAAAGTAGTTTTAAAAAATAAAAAAAGCTCAAAAATCCAAATAAACAATTTAATATAACTTTTTTTCTATATTATTATTTTGTAGCTTTTTTTTCATATTTTCCATTGTCTGACGAAAAATTGACCTGCAAAAATCTGCCAGCATTACTTCTGACCATTTCCCGTTATATCTTCGTTCTATGTGCACCATGTCTTGATGAAACATTTCACCATGCTCATCTGAAACTACACCAAGGTTAACCGGGGGAAAAATCTAAGTTGGGAGTCCAAAAAATGAATTTTCAGTGACATGTTGCAATTAAGAGCTTTATAAGAGCTAAGTAGTTCTTGGATGATTTCCTTGAAATTACAATATCTTTGGGAGGAAAACTAATTTTAAAAAGATTTAAAATGATTTAGAAAGATGAAATATATAGTCCTTTCAAGTCCTGTTATTAGTTTTTAAAAAAGTTTCTATCGGTGAAGAAATTCGACCTCAAAAGTACCCAAAAAACGGGTTGTTGACATGTTTGAATTTGAATATCTCAAAAACGTAACGTGCTAGAGTAATTTTGACTTCGGATTCGGATTCAACATGCCAAAATCCTTTAGAAAAGTATATTTTGGCTTAAAGGCGATTTTCGTTGCAGACCAGTATAATTAAACAAAAAAAAAATATCCCATATTCTATGTTCTTCTGATCGAGGTCCTGTCAAAATCAAATTGAATTGTAAAAACAGTCAATGTCACACTTGTGAAAATTATTTTATTTCAAACTATGTTCCCAAAATTTAGAGATGTCTGAATAAAAATAAAAAAACCGTTTTCTATTATCATGTCCAGTTCTTTCAGCAGAAAATTTCAAATAAAACATTCGAAATTTTGGTAGGTATCAACGTCGAGGGTCCTTTTGACTCATGTTAGCTTTCGAAATAAATTTACAACTTAATTTTTCTCGGAATTAGCTCAAGTGGACCTAAAACCCTAATGAACATAAGGGAAAGTTCGTGCGAGCTTGCGACCTATGTAACGAAGCGTTACAAATTTCACCTCCTCAATGCACATCTGCAGCACCAACCTGAACTATCCGGCAGAAGTTCAAAATTAACTTCAAAGGTTAATTTCATTCTGCATTTACCATACCGCTTTAACTACCGAAATCCACAAGCAAAAATAAATCTTCGAAATATGCAACACAGAAAGTTCGCATACCAACCCCCGAAATTAGGCAACTGTTTATACTTGTCAGCTATGCACTGAAAGTAAACGATGGAATACCCAAAATTCATCATCAAATAAAAATATATTTTTATTGTGGTATTTTGCCATTCGCCTTTACCAGTTCACACTGTCTTTTGTCAGGAAACTTAATATGGGGAAGTGTAATTTCCGAACAAAATTGTCTTCTGCCTTTGTTGTATGTGTACCAATTTAGTGTACATAAGGAAGAAAACCGACCGTGAGTTTAATTAATTTATTCTGGAACGGATTAAATTAATTAACTCAACCGAGACACGCTGTTGGGTACGAAGTGTACCATCAGAAGTTTCACTGATTTTTTGAGTTTATCTCGTACCGTTTTTTTGAGGCTTCTCCTCCGTTTTTATTATTGATATTATTTATTATTTACCGCGATTGTATTTCCTTTGGCCTTTGCCTTAGGCGGGGAACGTTTCCCATTGACTTTTCTACTTTATACTCCTTCTGAGTATACGGTAGACGTTATCTGTTGGCCGGGCGCAGATTAGACTTTCTTTCAGCTTGCCGCTGGAAGCGGGGATCGAATCCTAAACGACTTTTCTGCTCTGCACTCCCTCTGAGTGCATAGTAGACGTTGTCTGCCAGCCGGGACCAGACTTGACTTTCTTTCAGCTTGCCGCTGGAAGCGGGGACCGAATCCCAACCTGCCTTTTCTGCTCTGTACTCCGTCTGAGTGCATAGTAGACGCCGTCTGTCAGCCGGGACCAGACTTGTCTTTCTTTCAGCCTGCCGCTGGAAGCGGGGACCGAATCCCAACCGCCTTTTCTGCTCTGCACTCCGTCTGAGTGCATAGTAGACGTTGTCTGTCAGCCGGGGCCAGACTTGACTTTCTTTCAGCTTGCCGCTGGAAGCGGGGACCGAATCCCAACCTGCCTTTTCTGCTCTGTACTCCGTCTGAGTGCATAGTAGACGCCGTCTGTCAGCTGGGACCAGACTTGTCTTTCTTTCAGCCTGCCGCTGGAAGCGGGGACCGAATCCCAACCGCCTTTTCTGCTCTGTACTCCTTCTGAGTGCATAGTAGACGCTGTCTGCTAGCCGGGACCAGACTTGACTTTCTTTCAGCCTGCAGCTGAAAGCGGGGATCTAATCCTAACCGCCTTTTCTGCTCTGCACTCCTTTCGAGTGTATAGTAGACGCTATCTGTGAGCCGGGAGCAGATTTGACTTTCCTTCAACTTGCCGTTGGAGGCGGGGATTTAATCCTACCTTGTACTTATTATTAGTAAGATTATATGAAATACCATGTTAGAATAGATCATAAGCATTATTATTGTAGTATATGAAATACCGTGTTAGTTAGTTAAGCTATAAAACTTTTGTATTAAACCTTGTGAACTTAATATTTGAATAAATAAAAATATTTAAATCGGAGTTTGAAACTCTTAACCCAAGTTTTGTGCTGTCTTTGGGATAAACCCTGGACACCGACGAGTCTACCTCAGCCTCGAAAAAAAAGCATCACACCTATTTATACCGACATATGTACAGTCTCATATTAAATTTTTATATCACTTGAGATATTTTGGATTTTAAAATGTATCGGCATATTTCTCTTCAAAAATATTTGTTTTCTAACGGTGATTGCAGAATTTAAAATTTACATTTACTTAAGTGAAGGACTTAAATCGAGACTTTTCTCGTCTCGTGACTATTCAACAACACCATTTACAATACATATGTATACATTATCTAAGTAATCGTAAATCTTATCCTCTTATGTAGATAATATTGTGCTTCAATAGAAATCTCCTCAAATTAAGTAGCCCCAGCTCGAAAAAAAGCTTCTGTGGTTTGTGGCTAGTACAATTATCTACTGTTTGTGACAGTGAGAGTGTATATGAAGTTTTATTTATGATTTTTGCAATGTCCTGTCATAAGCAGCACAAATAGTCATAAATTTATATAAGTTTGCTTTGATTAATCTTTTCATGTTTAACATTGAATTTCTCAATGATATTTTTTTGTATTGCTTCTGCTCCTATGACCACTGACCAGGCAACTCGATTGATCCCCACGTGCAATTGCTAACAAATAATACAAAAAACAAAGACACAAAATGAACAAATCAAATATTAATCGCTCACCTGCCCAGAAAGTCACAAAGACTCATTGGCTGCATTTTAATGCAAATGGCAACGGAAGACGATAAATCAGAATCAGCTATCAGCTTTGTGTTTGAGACAAAATAAAAACAACGAGACTTGTGATTGTAGTAGAAACGTGTCTGGGAGTTAAAAACTAAATGAAATTTTAGTAAAATGGATTTTAATATTTTTATTTGTTTAAATGGAAGAAGGGATTTTTGTATCACATGAGTGGATTCCAAATTAAACGACAATTACACATAAATAATTAAACTTATCGTCACTTTTTTCGTATTTGGAACCACTAGCATAATAGGACTTCAAACATCATTTTTTGTTGGCAAAAGCTTGAGATCATATTAATCGGTATCATCATCATCGTGTCCTGCAATCTAGGCTGGGGCATAGAGCGTCAACAAAACATCTCCACCCTTCACGGTCTGCTGCAAGGTATTTGAACTGTGGCCACGTCTTTCCCTGGGATTCTGCTTCTGCAGTTGATCTCCATTTTATTCCTGGTGTTCCGCCCTGCACCCTGAGGATTCCATTCAAAGGACTGCTTTGCAATTTCATCATTTGGTTTCCTCAGTGTGTGACCATTTATGCTATCTTATGTCGATGTCCAGCCGCTCTTGACTTCACTGATGGAAAAATGTATGCACAGCACATAGCCCATAAATGTATTGACTCATCCCATATTTTTCTGCACACATAACATTGTGTACTGATTCCATTATGAAATCTATACTGTGTACATACATTTATTTGCATAATTTGTATAGTCAATGAAGAATCTATTGACCCATTGCACAAAACACTGTCGGATACCTATCTCGTGATAATTTTCGTAATTATGTACTCAGTAAAGCGTCTATAGAATCATTGCATAAATAAAATAAATAAAATAAATTGGGTGGCGCAACAGCTCGTGGAGAGCCAGGGTCTAGTGACTTACAACTCACAACCATTCCTGTGTGCGTGTTTGTTGGCAGGAATGTTCAATTTGAGTCAACACATAAATGAGGGTTGTCTGTGATGAGTACATGGTTGTTTAGTGAGTAAAGGTTCGATGCAGCATTCTACGCATTCACTAAATAAATATATAGGAACTTAATTGATCCATTACATACATTTGCGTCTGTTGTATGCATTTTTCCATGCACTCATTACATTTATAAAAATATGCCATGGATTCACTACATTAATGTATGGCGTTTATCTATGTTGAAAAATTTGTATGTAGTGAGAAAAGATTTTACACATTCTTTAAATATAAATATATATTCCTTATACACATCACAATAATATTACTGGATGAGTATGTAGTGAGTACAGTATCTATGGATTCATTACATAAATATAGATACTCTATGTAATCTTTACATAAATGAGTAAAAAATTATGTAGTAGGTAAATTTTTTATGTTTACTTATTACAAAAAAACTTTACAATTATCTGTGATGAGTACCAGGGTGGTCCTTAAATTGGACATTGTCTTGGATAGCCCTCATTCGATTCAAAACATTGAAAAACAAATTCCCTAATTTTTTCAATTTTTTATTTCACCCCCCTGGTCTCCCTTTTTTCACTTCAAGATAGGTACAAAAAATGGAGTAAGGGTGATTCTTATAACACATGAAAAAAATTAGAGCTTATAGATTAGATTCAGACGATAAAGAAATCGTACTGGAGACGGGTCTATTTCCCCCCGTTCAGATGGGAGGGATAATTTCCTAAAATTTTGACCCAAGTGCAAGTTGCATGTGCAAGTTGCATGTGCAAGTTGCATGTGCAACTTGCACATGCAACTTGCACATGCAACATGCACATGCAACTTTCACATGCAACTTGCACTTGCAACTTGCACATGCAACTTGCACATAAAACTTGCACATGCAACATGCTCATGCAACTTGCACATGCAACTTGCACATGCAACTTGCACATGCAACTTGCACATGCAACTTGCACATGCAACTTGCACGTGCAACATGCACATGCAACTTGCACATGCAACTTTCACATGCAACTTGCACATGGAACCTGCACATGCATCTTGCACATGCAACTTGCACATGCAACATGCACATGAAACATGCAACATGCACATGCAACTTTCACATGCAACTTGCACTTGCAACTTGCACATGCAACTTGCACATAAAACTTGCACATGCAACATGCTCATGCAACTTGCACATGCAACTTGCACATGCAACTTGCACATGCAACTTGCACATGCAACTTGCACATGCAACTTGCACGTGCAACATGCACATGCAACTTGCACATGCAACTTTCACATGCAACTTGCACATGGAACTTGCACATGCATCTTGCACATGCAACTTGCACATGCAACTTGCACGTGCAACATGCACATGCAACTTGCACATGCAACTTTCACATGCAACTTGCACATGGAACTTGCACATGCAACTTGCACATGCATCTTGCACATGCAACTTTCACATGCAACTTGCAAAAGCAATTTGCACATGCAACTTGCACATCCAACTTGCACATGCATATTGCACATGGAACTTGCACATGCAACTTGCACATGCAACTTTCACATGCAACTTGCACATGGAACTTGCACATGCATCTTGCACATGCAACTTGCACATGCAACTTGCACGTGCAACATGCACATGCAACTTGCACATGCAACTTTCACATGCAACTTGCACATGCAACTTGCACATGCAACTTGCACATGCAACTTGCACGTGCAACATGCACATGATACTTGCACATGCAACTTTCACATGCAACTTGCACATGCAACTTGCACATGCATCTTGCACATGCAACTTGCACATGCAACATGCACATGAAACATGCAACATGCACATGCAACTTTCACATGCAACTTGCACTTGCAACTTGCACATGCAACTTGCACATAAAACTTGCACATGCAACATGCTCATGCAACTTGCACATGCAACCTGCACATGCAACTTGCACATGCAACTTGCACATGCAACTTGCACATGCAACTTGCACGTGCAACATGCACATGCAACTTGCACATGCAACTTTCACATGCAACTTGCACATGGAACTTGCACATGCATCTTGCACATGCAACTTGCACATGCAACTTGCACGTGCAACATGCACATGCAACTTGCACATGCAACTTTCACATGCAACTTGCACATGGAACTTGCACATGCAACTTGCACATGCATCTTGCACATGCAACTTTCACATGCAACTTGCACATGGAACTTGCACATGCATCTTGCACATGCAACTTGCACATGCAATTTGCACGTGCAACATGCACATGCAACTTGCACATGCAACTTTCACATGCAACTTGCACATGGAACTTGCACATGCATCTTGCACATGCAACTTGCACATGCAACATGCTCATGCAACTTGCACATGCAACTTGCACATGCAACTTGAACATGCAACTTGCACATGCAACTTGCACATGCAACTTGCACATGCAACTTGCACATGCAACTTGCACTTGCAACATGCATATGCAACATGCACATGTAACTTGCACATGCAACTTGCACATGCAACTTAAACATGCAACCTGCACATGCAATTTGCACATGCAACATGCACATGCAACTTGCACATGCAACTTGCACATGCAACTTGCACGTGCAACTTGCACATGCAACCTGCACATGCAACTTGCACATGCAACTTGCACATGCAACTTGCACATGCAACTTGCATATGCATCATGCACATGCAACTTGCACATGCAACATGCACATGTAACTTGCATATGCAACTTGCACATGCAACTTAAACATGCAACTTGCACATGCAATTTGCACATGCAACATGCACATGCAACTTGCACATGCAACTTGCCCATGCAACTTGGACATGCAACTTGCACATGCAACTTGCACATGCAACTTGCACATGCAACTTGCACATGCAACTTGCACATGCAACTTGCACATGCAACTTGCACATGCAACTTGCACATGCAACTTGCACATGCAATTTGCACATGCAACTTGCACATCCAACTTGCACATGCAACTTGCACATGGAACTTGCACATGCAACTTGCACATGGAACTTGCACATGGAACTTGCACATGCAACATGCACATGAATTATGCAACATGCAGATGCATCTTGCACATGCAGCTTGCACATGCAACATGCAACATGCACATGCAACTTGCACATGCAACCTGCACATGCAACTTGCACGTGCAACTTGCACATGCAACTTGCACATGCAACCTGCACATGCAACTTGCACATGCAACTTGCACATGCAATTCTCACATGCAACTTGCACATGCAACTTGCACATGCAATTTGCACAAGCAACTTGCACATCCAACTTGCACATGCAACTTGCACATGGAACTTGCACATGCAACTTGCACATGGAACTTGCACATGGAACTTGCACATGCAACATGCACATGAATTATGCAACATGCAGATGCAACTTGCACATGCAGCTTGCACATGCAACATGCAACATGCACATGCAACTTGCACATGCATCTTGCACATGCAACTTGCACATGCAACATGCACATGAAACATGCAACATGCACATGCAACTTTCACATGCAACTTGCACTTGCAACTTGCACATGCAACTTGCACATAAAACTTGCACATGCAACATGCTCATGCAACTTGCACATGCAACTTGCACATGCAACTTGCACATGCAACTTGCACATGCAACTTGCACATGCAACTTGCACGTGCAACATGCACATGCAACTTCCACATGCAACTTTCACATGCGACTTGCACATGGAACTTGCACATGCATCTTGCACATGCAACTTGCACATGCAACTTGCACGTGCAACATGCACATGCAACTTGCACATGCAACTTTCACATGCAACTTGCACATGGAACTTGCACATGCAACTTGCACATGCATCTTGCACATGCAACTTTCACATGCAACTTGCACATGGAACTTGCACATGCATCTTTCACATGCAACTTGCACATGCAATTTGCACGTGCAACATGCACATGCAACTTTCACATGCAACTTTCACATGCAACTTGCACATGGAACTTGCACATGCATCTTGCACATGCAACTTGCACATGCAACATGCTCATGCAACTTGCACATGCAACTTGCACATGCAATTTGAACATGCAACTTGCACATGCAACTTGCACATGCAACTTGCACTTGCAACTTGCACATGCAACTTGCACTTGCAACATGCATATGCAACATGCACATGTAACTTGCACATGCAACTTGCACATGCAACTTAAACATGCAACTTGCACATGCAATTTGCACATGCAACATGCACATGCAACTTGCACATGCAACTTGCACATGCAACTTGCACATGCAACTTGCACGTGCAACTTGCACATGCAACCTGCACATGCAACTTGCACATGCAACTTGCACATGCAACTTGCACATGCAACTTGCATATGCATCATGCACATGCAACTTGCACATGCAACATGCACATGTAACTTGCACATGCAACTTGCACATGCAACTTAAACATGCAACTTGCACATGCAATTTGCACATGCAACATGCACATGCAACTTGCACATGCAACTTGCCCATGCAACTTGGACATGCAACTTGGACATGCAACTTGCACATGCAACTTGCACATGCAACTTGCACATGCAACTTGCACATGCAACTTGCACATGCAACTTGCACATGCAATTTGCACATGCAACTTGCACATCCAACTTGCACATGCAACTTGCACATGGAACTTGCACATGCAACTTGCACATGGAACTTGCACATGGAACTTGCACATGCAACATGCACATGAATTATGCAACATGCAGATGCAACTTGCACATGCAGCTTGCACATGCAACATGCAACATGCACATGCAACTTGCACATGCAACCTGCACATGCAACTTGCACGTGCAACTTGCACATCCAACTTCCACATGCAACTTGCACATGCAACTTGCACGTGCAACTTGCAAATGCATATTGCACATGCAATTTGCACATGCAACTTGCACATGCAACTTGCAAAAGCAATTTGCACATGCAACTTGCACATCCAACCTGCACATGCAACTTGCACATGGAACTTGCACATGCAACTCTCACATGGAACTTGCACATGGAACTTGCACATGCAACATGCACATGAATTATGCAACATGCAGATGCAACTTGCACATGCAAAATGCAACATGCACATGCAACTTGCACATGCAACATGCACATGCAACTTGCACATGTAACTTGTATACGCAACTTGCACATGCAACTTTCACATGCAACTTGCACATGCAACTTGCACATTCAACTTGCAAATGCAACTTGCACTTGCAACTTGCACATGAACATGCACATGGAACTTGCACATGCAACATGCACATGAATTATGCAACATGCAGATGCAACTTGCACATGCAGCTTGCACATGCAACATGCAACATGCACAGGCAACTTGCACATGCAACCTGCACATGCAACTTGCACAGGCAACTTGCACATGCAACTTGCACAGGCAACTTGCACATGCAACGTGCACATGCAACTTGCACATGCAACTTGCACATGCAACATGCACATGCAACATGCACATGCAACTTGCACATGCACCTTGCATATGCAACATGCACATGCAACTTGCACATGCAACTTGCACTTGCAACTTGCACATGCAACTTGCACTTGCAACTTGCACATGCAACATGCACATGCAACTTGCACATGCAACATGCAAATGAAACTTGCACATGCAACCTGCACATGCAACTTACACATGCAACATGCACATGCAACTTGCACATGAAACTTGCACATGCAACTTCACATGCAACTTGCACATGCAACTTGCACATGCAACTTGCACATGCAACTTGCACATGCAACTTGCACATGCAACATGCATGTTCAACATGCACATGTAACTTGCACATGCAACTTGCACATGCAACTTAAACATGCAACTTGCACAAGCAATTTCCACATGCAACATGCACATGCAACTTGCACATGCAACTTGCACATGCAACTTGCACGTGCAACTTGCACATGCAACCTGCACATGCAACTTGCACATGCAACTTGCACATGCAACTTGCACATGCAACGTGCATATGCATCATGCACATGCAGCTTGCACATGCAACATGCACATGTAACTTGCACATGCAACTTGCACATGCAACTTAAACATGCAACTTGCACATGCAATTTGCCCATGCAACATGCACATGCAACTTGCACATGCAACTTGCACATGCAACTTGCACGTGCAACTTGCACATGCAACTTGCACATTCAACTTGCACATGCATCTTGCACGTGCAACTTGCACATGCAACTTGCACATGCAACTTGCACATGCAACTTGCATATGCATCATGCACATGCAGCTTGCACATGCAACATGCACATGTAACTTGCACATGCAACTTGCACATGCAACTTAAACATGCAACTTGCACATGCAATTTGCACATGCAACATGCACATGCAACTTGCACATGCAACTTGCACATGCAACTTGCACGTGCAACTTGCACATGCAACTTGCACATTCAACTTGCACATGCATCTTGCACGTGCAACTTACACATGCAACATGCACATGCAACTTGCACATGAAACTTGCACATGCAACTTCACATGCAACTTGCACATGCAACTTGCACATGCAACTTGCACATGCAACTTGCACATGCAACATGCATATGCAACATGCACATGTAACTTGCACATGCAACTTGCACATGCAACTTAAACATGCAACTTGCACATGCAATTTCCACATGCAACATGCACATGCAACTTGCACATGCAACTTGCACATGCAACTTGCACGTGCAACTTGCACATGCAACCTGCACATGCAACTTGCACATGCAACTTGCACATGCAACTTGCACATGCAACTTGCATATGCATCATGCACATGTAACTTGCACATGCAACTTGCACATTCAACTTGCACATGCATCTTGCACGTGCAACTTGCACATGCAACTTGCACATGCAACTTGCACATGAAACTTGCACATTCAACTTGCACATGCATCTTGCACGTGCAACTTGCACATGCAACTTGCACATGCAACTTGCACATGAAACTTGCACATTCAACTTGCACATGCATCTTGCACGTGCAACTTGCACATGCAACATGCACATGTAACTTGCACATGCAACTTGCACATGCAACTTAAACATGCAACTTGCACATGCATCTTGCACGTGCAACTTGCACATGCAACTTGCACATGCAACATGCACATGTAACTTGCACATGCAACTTGCACATGCAACTTAAACATGCAACTTGCACATGCAACATGCACATGTAACTTGCACATGCAACTTGCACATGCAACTTAAACATGCAACTTGCACATGCAACTTGCACATGAAACTTGCACATGCAACTTGCACATTCAACTTGCACATGCATCTTGCACGTGCAATTTGCACATGCAACATGCACATGCAACTTGCACATGCAACTTGCACATGCAACTTGCACATGCAACTTGCACATGCAACTTGCACATGCAACTTGCACGTGCAACTTGCACATGCAACCTGCACATGCAACTTGCACATGCAACTTGCACATGCAACTTGCATATGCATCATGCACATGTAACTTGCACATGCAACTTGCACATTCAACTTGCACATGCATCTTGCACGTGCAACTTGCACATGCAACTTGCACATGCAACTTGCACATGCAACTTGCACGTGCAACTTGCACATGCAACCTGCACATGCAACTTGCACATGCAACATGCACATGCAACTTGCACATGAAACTTGCACATGCAACTTCACATGCAACTTGCACATGCAACTTGCACATGCAACTTGCACATGGAACTTGCACATGCAACTTGCACATGCAACATGCATATGCAACATGCACATGTAACTTGCACATGCAACTTGCACATGCAACTTAAAAATGCAACTTGCACATGCAATTTCCACATGCAACATGCACATGCAACTTGCACATGCAACTTGCACATGCAACTTGCACGTGCAACTTGCACATGCAACCTGCACATGCAACTTGCACATGCAACTTGCACATGCAACTTGCACATGCAACTTGCATATGCATCATGCACATGCAGCTTGCACATGCAACATGCACATGTAACTTGCACATGCAACCTGCACATGCAACTTAAACATGCAACTTGCACATGCAATTTGCACATGCAACATGCACATGCAACTTGCACATGCAACTTGCACATGCAACTTGCACGTGCAACTTTTACATGCAACTTGCACATTCAACTTGCACATGCATCTTGCACGTGCAACTTGCACATGCAACTTGCACATGCAACTTGCACATGCAACTTGCACATGCAACTTGCATATGCATCATGCACATGCAGCTTGCACATGCAACATGCACATGTAACTTGCACATGCAACTTGCAAATGCAACTTAAACATGCAACTTGCACATGCAACCTGCACATGCAACTAACACATGCAACATGCACATTCAACTTGCACATGCAACTTGCACATGCAACTTAAACATGCAACTTGCACATGCAATTTGCACATGCAACATGCACATGCAACTTTCACATGCAACTTGCACATGCAACTTGCACATGCAACATGCACATGAAACATGCAACATGCAACATGCACATGCAACTGCAACTTGCACCTGCAACTTGCAAATGCAACTTGCATATGCATCTTGCACATGCAACTTTCACATGCAACTTGCACATGCAACATGCACATGAACGTGCACATGCAACTTGCACATGCAACTTGCACATGCAACATGCACATGCAACTTGCACATGCAACATGCACATGCAACTTTCACATGCAACTTGCACTTGCAACTTGCACATGCAACTTGCACATGCAACTTGCACATGCAACATGCAACATGCACTTGCAATTTGCACATGCAACTTGCACATGCAACTTGCACATGCAACTTGCACATGCAACATGCACATGCAACTTTCACATGCAACTTGCACTTGCAACTTGCACATGCAACTTGCACATGCAGCTTTCACATGCAACTTGCACATGCAACTTGCACATGCAACTTGCACATGCAACATGCAACATGCACATGCAACTTGCACATGCAACTTGCACATTAAACTTGCACATGCAACATGCTCATGCAACTTGCACATGCAACTTGCATATGCAACATTCACATGCAACTTGCACTTGCACATCCAACTTGCACATGCAACTTGCACATGGAACTTGCACATGGAACTTGCACATGCAACTTGCACATGGAACTTGCACATGCAACTTGCACATGCAACTTGCACATGCAACTTGCACATGCAACTTGCACATGCAACTTGCTTATGCAACTTGCACATGCAACATGCACATGCAACTTGCAAATGCAACTTGCACATGCAATTTGCACATTCAACTTGCACATGCAACTTGCACATGCAACTTGCACAAGGAACATGCACATCCAACTTGCACATGCAACTTGCACATGGAACTTGCACATGCAACTTGCACATGGAACTTGCACATGCAACTTGCACATGCAACTTGCTTATGCAACTTGCACATGCAACATGCAACTTGCACATGCAACTTGCACATGCAACTTGCACATGCAACTTGCACATGCAACATGCACATGCAACTTGCACATGCAATTTGCACATGCAACATGCAACATGCACATGCAACTTTTACATGCAACTTGCACATGCAACTTGCACATGCAACTTGCACATGCAACTTGCACGTGCAACTTGCACATGCAACTTGCACATGCAACTTGCACATAAAACTTGCACGTGCAACTTGCACATGCAACTTGCACATGCAACTCGCACATGCAACTTGCACATGCAACTTGCACGTGCAACTTGCACATGCATTTTGCACATGCAACTTGCACATGCAACTTGCACATGCAACTTGCACATGCAACTTGCACATGCAACTTGCAAATGCACCTTGCACATGCAACTTGCACATGCAACTTGCACATGCAACTTGCACATAAAACTTGCACATGCAACATGCTCATGCAACTTGCACATGCAACTTGCATATGCAACATGCACATGCAACTTGCAATTGCACATCCAACTTGCACATGCAACTTGCACATGGAACTTGCACATGGAACTTGCACATGCAACTTGCACATGGAACTTGCACATGCAACATGCATATGCAACATGCATATGCAACTTGCACATGCATTTTGCACATGCAACTTGCACATGCAACTTGCACATGCAACATGCACATGCAACTTGCACATGCAATTTGCACATGCAGTTTGAACATGCGACTTGCACATGCAACTTGCACATGCAACTTGCAAATGCACCTTGCACATGCAACTTGCACATGCAACTTGCACATGCAACTTGCACATGGAACTTGCACATGGAACTTGCACATGCAACTTGCACATGGAACTTGCACATGCAACTTGCACATGCAACTTGCACATGCAACTTGCACATGCAACTTGCTCATGCAACTTGCACATGCAACTTGCAAATGCAACTTACACATGCAACATGCACATGAAACATGCAACATGCACATGAAACATGCAACATGCATATACAACATGCATATGCAACTTGCACATGCAACTTGCACATGCAACTTGCACATGCAACTTGCACATGCAACTTGCACATGCAACTTGCACATGCAACTTGCACATGCAACATGCATATGCAACATGCACATGTAACTTGCACATGCAACTTGCACATGCAACTTAAACATGCAACTTGCACATGCAATTTCCACATGCAACATGCACATGCAACTTGCACATGCAACTTGCACATGCAACTTGCACGTGCAACTTGCACATGCAACCTGCACATGCAACTTGCACATGCAACTTGCACATGCAACTTGCACATGCAACTTGCATATGCATCATGCACATGTAACTTGCACATGCAACTTGCACATTCAACTTGCACATGCATCTTGCACGTGCAACTTGCACATGCAACTTGCACATGCAACTTACACATGCAACATGCACATGCAACTTGCACATGAAACTTGCACATGCAACTTCACATGCAACTTGCACATGCAACTTGCACATGCAACTTGCACATGCAACTTGCACATGCAACTTGCACATGCAACATGCATATGCAACATGCACATGTAACTTGCACATGCAACTTGCACATGCAACTTAAACATGCAACTTGCACATGCAATTTCCACATGCAACATGCACATGCAACTTGCACATGCAACTTGCACATGCAACTTGCACGTGCAACTTGCACATGCAACCTGCACATGCAACTTGCACATGCAACTTGCACATGCAACTTGCACATGCAACTTGCATATGCATCATGCACATGCAGCTTGCACATGCAACATGCACATGTAACTTGCACATGCAACTTGCACATGCAACTTAAACATGCAACTTGCACATGCAATTTGCACATGCAACATGCACATGCAACTTGCACATGCAACTTGCACATGCAACTTGCACGTGCAACTTGCACATGCAACTTGCACATTCAACTTGCACATGCATCTTGCACGTGCAACTTGCACATGCAACTTGCACATGCAACTTGCACATGCAACTTGCATATGCATCATGCACATGCAGCTTGCACATGCAACATGCACATGTAACTTGCACATGCAACTTGCACATGCAACTTAAACATGCAACTTGCACATGCAATTTGCACATGCAACATGCAAATGAAACTTGCACATGCAACCTGCACATGCAACTTACAAATGCAACATGCACATGCAACTTGCACATGCAACTTGCACATGCAACTTAAACATGCAACTTGCACATGCAATTTGCACATGCAACATGCACATGCAACTTTCACATGCAACTTGCACATGCAACTTGCACATGCAACATGCACATGAAACATGCAACATGCAACATGCACATGCAACTGCAACTTGCACATACAACTTGCAAATGCAACTTGCACATGCATCTTGCACATGCAACTTTCACATGCAACTTGCACAGGCAACTTGCACATGCAACGTGCACATGCAACTTGCACATGACACTTGCACATGCAACATGCACATGCAACTTGCACATGCAACATGCACATGCAACTTTCACATGCAACTTGCACATGCAACTTGCACATGCAACATGCACATGAAACATGCAACATGCAGATGCAACTGCAACTTGCACATGCAACTTGCACATGCAACTTGCACAGGCAACTTGCACATGCAACGTGCACATGCAACTTGCACATGACACTTGCACATGCAACATGCACATGCAACTTGCACATGCAACATGCACATGCAACTTTCACATGCAACTTGCACTTGCAACTTGCACATGCAACTTGCACATGCAACTTGCACATGCAACATGCAACATGCACTTGCAATTTGCACATGCAACTTGCACATGCAACTTGCACATGCAACTTGCACATGCAACATGCACATGCAACTTTCACATGCAACTTGCACTTGCAACTTGCACATGCAACTTGCACATGCAGCTTTCACATGCAACTTGCACATGCAACTTGCACATGCAACTTGCACATGCAACATGCAACATGCACATGCAACTTGCACATGCAACTTGCACATTAAACTTGCACATGCAACATGCTCATGCAACTTGCACTTGCACATCCAACTTGCACATGCAACTTGCACATGGAACTTGCACATGGAACTTGCACATGCAACTTGCACATGGAACTTGCACATGCAACTTGCACATGCAACTTGCACATGCAACTTGCACATGCAACTTGCACATGCAACTTGCTTATGCAACTTGCACATGCAACATGCACATGCAACTTGCAAATGCAACTTGCACATGCAATTTGCACATTCAACTTGCACATGCAACTTGCACATGCAACTTGCACATGGAACATGCACATCCAACTTGCACATGCAACTTGCACATGGAACTTGCACATGCAACTTGCACATGGAACTTGCACATGCAACTTGCACATGCAACTTGCTTATGCAACTTGCACATGCAACATGCAACTTGCACATGCAACTTGCACATGCAACTTGCACATGCAACATGCACATGCAACTTGCACATGCAATTTGCACATGCAACATGCAACATGCACATGCAACTTTTACATGCAACTTGCACATGCAACTTGCACATGCAACTTGCACATGCAACTTGCACGTGCAACTTGCACATGCAACTTGCACATGCAACTTGCACATAAAACTTGCACGTGCAACTTGCACATGCAACTTGCACATGCAACTCGCACATGCAACTTGCACATGCAACTTGCACGTGCAACTTGCACGTGCAACTTGCACATGCATTTTGCACATGCAACTTGCACATGCAACTTGCACATGCAACTTGCACATGCAACTTGCACATGCAACTTGCACATGCAACTTGCAAATGCACCTTGCACATGCAACTTGCACATGCAACTTGCACATGCAACTTGCACATAAAACTTGCACATGCAACATGCTCATGCAACTTGCACATGCAACTTGCATATGCAACATGCACATGCAACTTGCAATTGCACATCCAACTTGCACATGCAACTTGCACATGGAACTTGTACATGGAACTTGCACATGCAACTTGCACATGGAACTTGCACATGCAACTTGCACATGCAACTTGCACATGCAACTTGCACATGCAACTTGCACATGCAACTTGCAAATGCACCTTGCACATGCAACTTGCACATGCAATTTGCACATGCAACATGCACATGCAACTTGCACATGCAACTTGCACATGCAACTTGCTCATGCAACTTGCACATGCAACTTGCAAATGCAACTTACACATGCAACATGCACATGAAACATGCAACATGCACATGAAACATGCAACATGCATATGCAACATGCATATGCAACTTGCACATGCAACTTGCACATGCAACTTGCACATGCAACTTGCACATGCAACATGCACATGCAACTTGCACATGCAATTTGCACATGCAATTTGAACATGCGACTTGCACATGCAACTTGCACATGCAACTTGCAAATGCACCTTGCACATGCAACTTGCACATGCAACTTGCACATGCAACTTGCACATGCAACTTGCACATGCAACATGCACATGCAACTTGCACGTGCAACTTGCACATGCAACTTGCACATGCAACTTACACAGGCAACTTGCACATGCAACATGCACGTGAAGCATGCAACATGCACATGCAACATGCATATGCAACTTGCACATGCAACTTGCACATGCAACTTGCACAATCAACTTGCACATGCAACTTGCACATGCAACATGCATATGCAACTTGCACATGCAACTTGCACATGCAACTTGCACATGCAACATGCACATGCAACTTGCACATGCAACTTGCACATGCAACTTGCGCATGCAACTTGCACATGCAACTTGCACATGCAACTTTCACATGCAACTTGCACATGCAACTTGCACATGCAACTTGCACATGCAACATGCACGTGAAACATGCAACATGCACATGCAACATGCATATGCAACTTGCACATGCAACTTGCACATGCAACTTGCACATGCGACTTGCACATGCAACTTGCACATGCAACTTGCACATGCAGGTTGCACATGCAACTTGCACATGCAACTTGCACAAGCAACTTGCACATGCAACTTGAACATGCAACATGCACATGAAACATGCAACATGCACATGCAACTTGCACATGCAACTTGCACATGCAACTTGCACATAGAACATGCACATGCAACTTGCACATGCAACTTGCACATGTAACTTTCACATGCAACTTGCACATGTAACTTGCACATGCAACTTGCACATGCAACTTGCACATGCAACTTGCACATAAAACCTGCACATGCAACATGCACACGCAACTTGCACATGCAACATGCACATGCAACTTGCACGTGCAAATTGCACATGCAACTTACACATGCAACATGCACATGCAACTTGCACATGCAACATGCACATGCAACTTGCACATGCAACTTGCACATGCAACTTGCTCATGCAACTTGCAAATGCAACTTGCAAATGCAACTTACACATGCAACATGCACATGATACATGCAAGATGCACATGCAACATGCATATGCAACTTGCACATGCAACTTGCACATGCAACTTGCACATGCAACTTGCACATGCAACTTGCACATGCAACATGCACGTGAAACATGCAACATGCACATGCAACATGCATATGCAACTTGCACATGCAACTTGCACATGCAAGTTGCACATGCAACTTGCATATGCAACTTGCACATGCAACTTGCACATGCAATTTGCACATGCAACTTGCACATGCAACTTGCACATGCAACATGCACATGCAACTTGCATATGCAACATGCACATGCAACTTGCGCATGCAACTTGCACATGCAACTTGCACATGACACTTACACATGACACTTGCACATGCAACTTGCACATGCAACTTGCACATGCATCTTGCACATGCAACTTTCACATGCAACTTACACATGCAACATGCACATGAAACATGCAACTTGCACATGCAACTGCAACTTGCACATGCAACTTGCAAATGCAACTTGCACATGCATCTTGCACATGCAACTTTCACATGCAACTTGCACATGCAACATGCACATGAAACATGCAAAATGCACATGCAACTGCAACTTGCACATGCAACTTGCACATGCAACATGCAACATGCACATGCAACTTGCACATGCAACTTGCACATGCAACTTGCACATGCAACTTGCACATGCAACTTGCAAATGCAACTTGCACTTGCAACTTGCAAATGCAACTTGCACTTGCAACTTGCACATGAACATGCACATGCAACTTGCACATGCAACTTGCACATGCAACATGCACATGCAACTTTCACATGCAACTTGCACTTGCCACTTGCACATGCAACTTGCACATAAAACTTGCACATGCAACATGCACTTGCACATCCAACTTGCACATGCAACTTGCACATGGAACTTGCACATGGAACTTGCACATGCAACTTGCACATGCAACTTGCACATGCAACTTGCTTATGCAACTTGCACATGCAACGTGCATATGCAATGCATGTGCAAAACTTGCACATGCAACTTGCACATGCAACTTGCATATGCAACATTCACATGCAACTTGCACTTGCACATCCAACTTGCACATGGAACTTGCACATGGAACTTGCACATGGAACTTGCACATGCAACTTGCACATGGAACTTGCACATGCAACTTGCACATGCAACTTGCACATGCAACTTGCACATGCAACTTGCACATGCAACTTGCACATGCAACTTGCACATGCAACTTGCTTATGCAACTTGCACATGCAACATGCATATGCAATGCATGTGCAAAACTTGCACATGCAACTTGCACATGCAACTTGCACATGCAACTTGCACATGCAACTTGCACATGCAGCTTGCACATGCAACTTGCACATGCAACATGCACATGCAATATGCAACATGCACATGCAACTTGCACATGCAACTTGCACATGCAACTTGCACATGCAACTTGCACATGCAACTTGCACATGCAACTTGCAAATGCAACTTCTTTGTTCCTTGAGGGATTTCAATGAAATGACACAGGTGATAGTTGAGACAGAATTAAAAAAGAAAAAATATTTTCAAAACAGGGTGTTTCAATAATATGTCAGCATATTGCAAACATCGTTGTTTGTTTTTTGTTGAAAATATTTTTTTCTTTTTTCATTTTGTGTTAGCTCTCACCTGCGTCAATATCATTAAAATCACTCAACGCTAAAGTTGTAAAATATTGACGTACATATTTTGAAAGCCCCTGGTGAATACTACTGGCACGCCATGGTGGTTGGTTACGTCAGGAAATGAAGTTCATTCGTGGTCTTACAGTCCACAGTTGGTTTAAGCAGCAAAGTCGACTAGTAAGGGAGGGAAATCCGCCAAAAATCAGATTATTCTTGCCTCCGATCAGTGATAATACCAATGTTTTTAAAATACAGAACTATCTTGCTTAATTTGCTAACAACTAACAAAGAAGCACACTGCTGGCTACCTAGGGTACTAGATAGTAGCTTTAATGCTTTTTGGGTTCCTTCGTAAAAATAACCCCCCGTCCTCCTCCTTCCACCTTTTTTTGCTAGATTTGTTTTGCTGCTTTCACGACTGAGGTACGTCCCAACCTACGCCGTCTCAAGCACACAACCGACTAGGAAGCCCGTCCCACCGCTTCTCCGTTAAATAAATCTTCGTTCTGCTGCTGCTTTAAGACTAGGGAGTACGTCCAAATCTAAACTGTCTTAAGCTCCGGTCAGACTAGGGAACCCATCCCACTCTTTGGATAAATATTCTTTCTGCCGCTGCTTTAAGGCTAGGGAGTACGTCTCAACCTACGCTGTCTTAAAGTTCGCCAGACAAGGAAGCCTGTCCCACCGTTTCTCCGTCGAACAAAAATTCGTTCTGCCGCCGCTTTAAGACTACGGAGTACGTCCAACCTTCGCAGTCTTATGCTCCGGCCAGACTAGGGAACTAGTATCCCACTATTTTTCCGCCATTGCTTGAAAGACTATATGGAGCACATCCCAACCTTTCTGTCTTAAGCATCTATCTAGACTAGAGGGTCCGTTCAATCAGTAGGTTATATGAAATAACGCGTTATCCTATCTTATCTTAAGACGAATTTATATTTGTCAAGTATATGAAATACCGTGTTGGTTAAGAGTCAAATAAGAGACCTGCAATAAACACTAATTGCAGTTCCGAAATTTAGTACACTCCGAGTTTTTTTTTTACTGCTTTCTAGGGTCATTTGCTGGAACCCGCTGACCAACCTCAGCTAGAAACAAAAAAAGCATCACACAGCTCTCTCACCTGATTCAATTTCAGTGAAATCACTCGAGAAACAACGAAGATGCAAAATATTGACAAATTTTTGAAACATCCTGTTTTGATGTTGAAACTTTCAAACTTAATATTTAAAAGTAGTGAACCGATGTTGTAGTCGAAATTTATAAAATTAACCTTAAAAAAGACACTTCCTTTATTGACTACAAAAATTAGAAAAAAGTACAATAAAACACGAAATTTAAATTTTCAAAACGAATTTTTATTGCAAATTTTAAAAATCGAATGCATTTCGAACTGACATGCAGCTCATCATCAGCGAAACTCGACACTAAAACAAAATAACAAGAAAAAACAAAAAGACCCAAATATATGGGTGTACAAGTGCAAACAATTGAATTAAAAATTAGCGTTATACAATTATGCTTTAAATTAATGAGAATAAGGGAGACAGAATGTTCCCATTGTCACTATTCATTACATTCTTAGCTTTGAAAATTAAAAGAGACTCAAATGCATCAAGTTTTCTTTCATTCTGCACGCTCTTTAACAAACGGACACTCTCTTCAAAGGGGCCGATGTGGTGTGGTGGTTCGTTGTCGTCACACGATGCGAAGACATGAGCAGCAACCGATGATCGATTCAATTGCTTATGCTTGATCCTTGATACAGCTGATGTGTTCTTTAAATCTTGTTTTTATACTCCGCTTCGTCTGGCCTATATATTTTTTATTACAATCTCTACAGCTGATTTCGTATATACCACTCTTCTCACTTGTTGGTGTGATATCCTTGGTTGAACCGAGAATGTTTTTCAGCTTGCCGTTGTTGTTGTAGGCGATGTGTATATTTTCTTTCTCCAGGGTCTTTCGCAGTTGATTGGTGATTGCAGGTATGTAAGAAAAAGATATACGAAACTTTTTGTCAGAACAATTTTGGCTAAAAAGTGTGGACATTTCATTTTTCCGTATTCGGTTCGATTGTTTTCGCACAATGTTTTCAACAATCGTTTTCTCAAAACCATTAACATCAGCTAAATTGACAATGAAATCAAATTCTTTTTTTAAGTTTCCAACTGAAAGTGGGAGCTTACACAATCTATGTGCCATTGAATGGAACGCGGCTATTTTGTGTTGGTAAGAGCAAAAAGAGTCTTTCGTGATATAATGATCAGTTGATGTGTTTTTTCTGAATACGTCAAATTTAATCATGGATATAACCAACAACACATTCAAGACCAAAAGAACTATCCAAAACCAAAAGCTTAAAAAACTAACAACTGTCCAAAAACCGAATGAAAATAAGTCTACAGTAAAGCCAGTAGATAATCTAGTTCTTAATTTATCATCAGTTCAATTTGAAGCAGAAGAACTCGATTTACTCAACAAGGGACTAAATTTCACACCAAATACAAATTCAATCGACATCGGACAAGCTATTGTAGATATTGAATCAGCAATCCAATTCAAATCAAACAAAACAAAAGAAAAAGTTCGAAAAGTAGCCAAAAAAGTAATTAAAAAGGTAAAATCCACAAAAACTACAACGGAACAACAAAAATATAAGAGAATTATCAGAGAACTGAAAGAGAAGGAAGTTTATTTCATGAAAGCAGATAAGGGCAACAATATAGTGATTTTGGACAAAGGGGAATATGAAGAAAGAATGGAAAAGTCAATCGCTGAAGATGGTTTTACCGTATTAAAGAAATCACCCTTGAATAAGATGATTGATGACGCGAAAGGAATTATCAAGGACATTTCGGAAACATTCAACATTAACAAGTTCAAATTGATGATTTCTAATCCAGAAGTACCAAAGATGTATGGTTTACCGAAAATCCACAAACCAGGTGACAAAATGCGAAAAATTGTTTCAAACATAAATTCACCACTCGTTAAGGTCTCCAAATGGCTTGTCAATGAAATGAAGTTGTATGGAAGATTTGAGAGCGCCAGTGTTTTAAATACCTTTGATTTCGTCGATAGAGTGAAAGAGTTAAGTATACAAGATGATGAATCTATAGTCTCTTTTGATGTAGAAGCGTTGTTTCCAAGTATACCGGTCGACGCGACGTAGCAATAGAGTCACTCAAATTACATCTTGAAGCGAGAAATATAGATGAAAGAAAAAAGAGAGTCTATTTAAGAGCAGCAAAAGTTTGTATGTCACATAATTGTTTTGTTTTCCGTGACAAATTCTACAAAAACAATAATGGAACGAGTATGGGAAACCCTTTGTCACCTCTCATCGCTGAAGCTTTCATGTCTAAATTTGAGACGGATTTGAAAAATGAGGGCCTTTTGCCTAGAATCTGGCTTAGATATGTTGATGACGTCTTCAGTGTTATAAAAAAGAATACAGTTAATGAAACTCTAAATATACTAAACAACAGATATAACACCATCAAGTTTACGTATGAGGAAGAAGACGACAAAAATTCCATCCCATTTTTAGACGTTTTATGTAAGAAACGCAACAAAAAAATTGAGTTTGACGTATTCAGAAAAAACACATCAACTGATCGTTATATCACGAAAGACTCTTTTTGCTCTTACCAACACAAAATAGCCACGTTCCATTCAATGGCACATAGATTGTGTAAGCTCCCACTTTCAGTTGGAAACTTCAAAAAAGAATTTGATTTCATTGTCAATTTAGCTGATGTTAATGGTTTTGAGAAAACGATTGTTGAAAACATTGTGCGAAAACAATCGAACCGAATACGGAAAAATGAAATGTCCACACTTTTTAGCCAAAATTGTTCTGACAAAAAGTTTCGTATATCTTTTTCTTACATACCTGCAATCACCAATCAACTGCGAAAGACCCTGGAGAAAGAAAATATACACATCGCCTACAACAACAACGGCAAGCTGAAAAACATTCTCGGTTCAACCAAGGATATCACACCAACAAGTGAGAAGAGTGGTATATACGAAATCAGCTGTAGAGATTGTAATAAAAAATATATAGGCCAGACGAAGCGGAGTATAAAAACAAGATTTAAAGAACACATCAGCTGTATCAAGGATCAAGCATAAGCAATTGAATCGATCATCGGTTGCTGCTCATGTCTTCGCATCGTGTGACGACAACGAACCACCACACCACATCGGCCCCTTTGAAGAGAGTGTCCGTTTGTTAAAGAGCGTGCAGAATGAAAGAAAATTTGATGCATTTGAGTCTCTTTTAATTTTCAAAGCTAAGAATGTAATAAATAGTGACAATGGGAACATTCTGTCTCCCTTATTCTCATTAATTTAAAGCATAATTGTATAACGCTAATTTTTAATTCAATTGTTTGCACTTGTACACCCATATATTTGGGTCTTTTTGTTTTTTCTTGTTATTTTGTTTTAGTGTCGAGTTTCGCTGATGATGAGCTGCATCATCATCGTGTCCTGTAACCCCGGCTGGGGCATAGGGCGTCAACAAAACGTCTCCATCCTTCACGGTCTGCTGCAAGGTACTTAAGCTGTGGCCACGTCTTTCTCTGGGATTCTGCTTCCGCTAAGACAGTTGATTTCCATGTTGTTCTTGGTCTTCCAACCCGCCGTGCACCCTGAGGATTCCATTCAAAGGACTGCTTTGCAATTTCATCGTTTGGTTTCCTCAGTGTGTGACCAATCCAACGCCATTTACGCTTTCTTATGTCGACGTCCAGCCGCTCTTGACTTGTCCTGCGCCACAATTCCTCATTTGATATTATTTGTGGCCAGCGAATCTTTAGGATGTGGCGAAGACAGCGATTCACAAAAGCCTGCAATTTCTTCGAAATGGTAGACGTGACTTTCCAGGTTTCACAAGCATATAACAGCACGGATTTGACATTGGATTCGAAGAATCTCAACTTAGTGCGTAAGGAAATTTGACTGGATTTCCAAATTGGGGACAGAGTACCGAAGGCAGCACGAGCTTTATTTATTCTACTTTTAACGTCCAGATCCGTACCACCGTTAGCAGAAACAATACTGCCAAGGTAGTTAAATTTTTCCACTACTTCAACTGGCGTCTCCTGTAAAATAATACGCTGCTGTGTGGAGCGGCCTGTGAGCATTATTTTTGTCTTTTTGCTGTTAATTCTTAGACCACTCGACTCTCCCTTCACTTGCAGTGTTTGGCACATCCCGTTCAGCCCACTGATGTTATTTGCCAGTAGACATATGTCATCGGCATAGTCTAAATGACTGAGCCTTTCGAACGGTCTCCACTGAATGCCCTGTCGCTCAGCTGTACCAACACTGGCCGTCAATACGTCGTCCATCGCCAGCAGGAAGAGAATTGGCGATAGAACATCCCCTTGTCTCACACCCTGTTGCACTACGAAGGAGTCGGATAGCTGCCCATTGTGCAAAACAAAACACCTCGCGTTGTTGTAGGACTCTTTAATAATGGCAACAATTTTTGGTGGAATTCCTCTACCAAGCAACGATCTCCATATACATTCTCGGTTAACTCGATCAAAGGCCTTTTCAAAATCCACGAACATGAGGTAAAGCGGTGATTGATATTCCATCGACTGCTCGAGGATGAGCTGCATGTCAGTTCGAAATGCATTCGATTTTAAAAATTTGCCATAAAAATTCGTTACGTTTGAAAATTTAAATTTCGTGTTTTATTGTACTTTTTTCTAATTTTTGTAGTCAATAAAGGAAGTGTCTTTTTTAAGGTTAATTTTATATCCTGTTTTGAAAATATTTTTTTTTACTTCTATATCAGCTATCATTTTTGATAGCTTTTCGAAACTTTCTACTATCGTAAAAATGGATCGTGAATGGATATTCAATAGTTCCCGCGTGATATATTCCGGATCGAAGCATTTTTTACGGATCACAGGAAATTTGATTCGATCGAGATTACGAATTTTATTTTAGAAGATCCGATAAGAAGAAGATAAGATTGGCGATCAGATTAAAAATAAAATTCTCTTTTGAATTTTTCGGGAGAGAACGAATCATATTTTATTGTATTGGTATCAAATTTAAAGAAAATCAATCCATACGTAAAGGTAAAGGGTGTACTGTCGCCAAAGAGGCAGACAGTTAGTATTGTGAGTGACACTTATTTCGTCTTCCCAGTGGCTAGTTTGATCAAAATAATCTCGAGTTCGATTTTTATAAGAATGCGAAAATTGTCTTCTATATATTACCTAACTACATTATGTATATCGCAAGTACAAATAGCATCGTATGTATATTTTAGTGTGATTAAAAAACATTTCATTCTATCATCTGATATTATCATCATAAGAACAAAAAGAATGCAATACAATTTCTTTATCCTGTTGGTGTTTTTCCCCCATTACGCATATTCTAATTTTTAAAAGCTTTCGAACAATCCCTATTGAAGAATTTACATACAAAGAAAATTCGAAAACATAGCGATGTAGGTAAGTAATTTCGTTTTTATTTATCTGTACATAATGTAGGAATACTTGGTACCTACATGATACTCATTTTCTATTCCAATTTGTGAATGAAAATTCTTCTTACAAACTACACTCCTACTTATTCCATTCCATATCCATTCCTTTCAATAATTGAATGCAATTTTATTTATATCTTCATATTTTTATAAAGCATGCAGAATATCCTGTACAGTTCTAACTAGATAAGAAGCTACAACGAATGCGATGCATATTATTATCATTTAAGTGTTAAAGTGGAATTGGTTTTGTGTAAAGTGCAAATACCTTGAAGTGTGCACTTGTACTTATTTGAGTTTGTTCTAGTTCCTACATAAATTTCCTCTTTCTCTCAGTCTCAGGTTGTAGGTTCTAGAAAATATTTGTATTATGTTTCTTAGTTTTTGAAATACAAATTCTCTTCCGTTTTCATCGTCGTATTTGTGAAATTGGATAAAATATTAAAACCAACACTTGCTATTGCTAAAAATAGGAGAGCATAGCTGTTGCTCTAATGTCTAATGCTATACCTTTACCTTCACATTTCAATGCTATCAATTTTTAATAAAAATGCACATAGATTTAAGTCATAGGTACAGGAAAACTTGCTTTGAATAAATATACTTTTCCGGTTAAATTTGTCACTTTTTGTGGAAATAATATTGTTTTGTTCACGAAGTTTTCAAAAAATTCAAATACCTAACGGAAATGTTTTTCCGTCTTTGTGACCTTTTTGTAAAATAGAATATGATTCTCTGTGACCTTCAGGTCAGTAACTATTGTATTTTAAGTTTTCAAGTTTAGACGTTTCTAGTGTGATCATCATTATAACGACTCTCTTTCGGTCAAACTGAAGAATTTTTAGTTCCATGAACTTCTAAAGTGACCTACTTAGTAGAGGTTGTAAGTCTGGTTGAGTATATTCCGAGGCTGTTCTAGTCTAACCAAATTTAACACTCTAAATAATTTTCTGATCTTCCTTTGAAAATCAGTAGGACTAAATTATTTTTCTGAAAACCAATCAAAAACTGCATTCATTTATTAACTCGTTAAAAAAAATCTCATCAGAATTTAAATTAATTATCATTTAAATGGAAAATTCTCGAAAAACCATTTGCTTACTCAAAAGTCATCGCAGATTTCCTAGTTCCAATTATAAATGCTTTTCGCCCACAATCAACCATTAACTCCAAGGTATGTGCATTGTCATCAAATTGGAAATTAGATTGCATCGACTTCGTTACGTACATGGTATGTATGTAGGTTCTTGTTTTCGTATACAACCCATTTCGAATTGTCAGAAAAATAAAATGCACGATTGGGTCGCACGTTCTGGCTCTTATGATAGTTTACCGGGGAGTAAATGTTAGTTCGTTGGGCGGTCATCTGTCACACCGAAAGCTTGATGACCGGATTGCAGACTCCGCCACCTAAAAACAAAAATATTCAGGGGGGTTTTCAGGGTTTTTCGCGGAAGTGATAAGTACAACAAGAGTATCTCTATTGTCAATAACGGATTCAGGTTAATTGGCTTTGCTGCGGGGTGAAACGTTGGGGTAGCTAGTACGCTGTTGCCACATCTTGGTATCCAGTATCATCTTCTCCAGTATCAAGGATGTCCAAACGTTCCACGCAGGCAACGTTGACTCGAACCACTACCTCGTTTTATCCAAGGTTATGCTACGGATATCCAGACCAAAGCCAAAACAGGTAAATACTGTGACGAAATATCGGATGGCTACGGTCACAAGAAATCGCCATGTCCTTTTCCGATTAAGTATCTCGCACTAGTCCTATGCCACCAACTTCAAGCATTGAAAACCAGTGGAAGAGTTGACAGGAAGCCATCATAGATGCCACCTCTTATGTCCTGGGCCTTCCACGACCACCACCCGCTTCCACAAAGAATGTTGGCAAGCGACGCTGTATAGAAGGACCAGAGCTGCTCGCGAGCTCTACGAGCAGAAGAGGAGGGAGGAAAACTGGTGCAGGAATGAAGTTTGGAAGTCTTACCAAAAGGTAAAAAGAACCTCCCAAGGTTGCAAGCCTCGAACTGAAGTCTGCAAGGACAAGCAAGGGAATTTCGTGGCAGAATCGCAGTCGGTGCTGAGGATATAATAAAAAGTTGCGCGCGGAAATATAGAAATCGGTTATTAGAACACGCTAATTCAACGATTATTGACATTCTTGACGAGTTGAATTTAGTACACCACCGCCGTCTGCGAAGAACAAAACCTTCCGACTTGGTGCGGTGAATACAAAACCGCTTTAAAATTGTGGAATAAGCAGGAACTTTCACCGGAAAGTTACGCAACACGTTATTTAACTTCGTTAAAAATAAATTGCTAGATAAGTTTCAACTTAGTTGCAATTGGGAAGTGGAGGTGGTTTTAGTGAGCACGTGTTTTTTGGTCCTCATAGAGCCATATGCAGGTTTTGCACCTACCCACGGGTAAAAAAAGTGCTGAGGATATTGAAAAATCATTTCTACAAATTGTATACCAGCGATGACGAATCGAGCTTAACTTCCATGCAGATTGCATCATTCAACCTGGATGACATAGGCCACTAATTCCATCCACCTGATCTCAACGAAGTGAAGATAAGCTACATACGTATGTATGTACATATATCTAAACTTAAGTCTAATGAAGCTGCAGAAGCTGATGGCTCTGCGGTCGAGCTGTTCAAAGCGGTTGGTGATGAATTGGTTAGGCAAGACTATGCCCCAGCTCATCTGCAAAATATTGTTTGAGCAAAGCATGCCCTGTGAATAGAATCTCAGCATTGTTTGCCCAACCTCAAGAAAGGCGATCCTCTGGACTACGCCAACTACAGAGGGATCAGTCTCCTTAACTTCGCATACAAAATCTTCTCTGCTGTACTTTTTGAGCACCTGAAGCCATTTGTCAACAACCTGATAGGTCCACATCAGTATGGCTTCAGGCCAGGAAAGTCCACCATTGAACAAATTTTAAATTGATTCCCTCCACCTTTTCATTGATTTCAAGGACGCGTATGACAGTATGTATAGAAAACGAGCTATATAAAGCAATGTCTTGTTTTGTAATCCTTCCAAAACTTGTCCGTTTGTGCAGGTTGACGATGGAGAATAAACGCTGCTCCATAAAGGTTGGCAAAAACCTCATTGACAGCGACACGCTGTCTCGTCCACCCCGGGCAGTAGTGCTACCTTAAGTTCATAAGTAAGTAAGTATCTCTATTTTCATTAAAAGTCCTTGTCATCTTAAACCTTTGAACTTGACAGGAAATTGTAGGTTCCCTCCCTTCCTGCCAAAAACAAGCACACAGAAAAGGTCTTACGTCACTAGGCTTTGGTCACTCGCAAAAGAAACATAGTTCTTTTGTCTATGAACTGTGACCCTGCTTCTTCACGAGCTGTTGCGCCACCAAATTTACTTACTTTACTTAACTTTAGATGGCACTCACAGTCCAGGGTGGACTACGGCCTCAACCAACAAGCCCGTCCAGCCAGCACGATCCCTAGCTAGCTACCTCCAGTCGCGCACTCCAAGTTAGTTGAGGTCGTTTTCCACTTGAGTGCGCCACCTAAGGTCGGGTCTTCCTCTGCTGCGCAGACCATCAGGGGTATATTCGAAGACTCGTCGGGCTGGTGCGTCGGTGTTCATACGCTCCACGTGTCCCAGCCATCTCAGCCGCTGTATTTTCAACTTTTTGACCAGGTCGACGACGCTGTAAAACCTATAAAAATCATTGTTAAATCTTCTCCTCCATACTCCATCGATACCGACTGGACCGAAGATCACCCGAAGAATTTTCTTTTTAAAGCACCCAAGCAGATTCTCATCCGTTTTTCACAAGGTCCATGCTTCTGCGCCATTTAGCAGGACGGGGATGATTAGGGTCTTACATTAGGACTCCTTCGTTCTTTGAGAGAGGGCTTTACGACTCAAATGCCTTCTTAGCCCGAAGAAACAGCGGTTGGCAAGAGTAATTCTTCGTTTGATCTCTCTACTGATGTCATTCTGTGATGTAATAGTGGAGCCGAGGTAGACAAAGTCCTTGACGACTTCAAAGTTGTACCTTTCCATCGTGACGTTTTGCCCGAGTTGACGATGTTGAGATTCCTTTCTCGATGATAGCATATTGTAATGTAATGACTTTCACATTTGAACTATAACGTCTCACAACAGCCAACAAACGGACACAATAGAGCTTACGGTCGCAGTGCAAACATACCCCTTAGCTATAATTATAGCGACTCTCAAACGAAAGAAGCGCCATCTGCTGGATTATAGCAGATACACCAGCTGTCAAATAAATGCTTTTGGAAGGGAAATTATTGGGAAATTTCCCCAACGGAAAGCTCTGGAAGTAGAGACCAGAACCTTCTACTTATTTTCAGAGTTTGTCAAACAACTATTTATAAAAGGCACACTTTTGACCGGCAGGGACACAGTTTGTTTTTAATCGTGAATGAATAAAGGTGTTTGTAATAAAAGTGAAGAGTAAAGTTGGTGAAATACTTCGTCTTGTCCTCATTAAAAGCCAAACCCATTTTCGCCGCCTCCGATCCAATACTTGCAAAAGCGTCGGTTACAGCTTGCTTTGTTCTCCCAATGATATCAATAGCATCTGCATAAGCAAATAGGTGAACGGACTTTTGAAAAATGTTTCCTCTGTTATTGACTCGCGAGTTGCGTACAATTGCTTTAAGTACGATGTTAAAAAGATTGCATTATAACGCGTCGCCTTGCCTCAAACCTTTCTCGACATCAAAGGGTTTGGTGGTATTCTTACCAACTTTGACGGAACAGCGAGATTTCTCCATCGTCATCCTGCACAAGTGGACGAGTTTGGTAGGGATGCTGAGATGCGACATGGCTCTGTATAGTTCTTTTCTATCGTCTATCTACGTTATCATATGCGACTTTGAAATCGATAAAGAGGTGGTGTGTATCGATTTGAAACTCCTGGGTTTTTTTCCAAAATCTGTCGTAGTGTGAACATTTGATCGACGGTTGACTTGCCGGGCCTAAAGCCACACTGATAGGGGCCGATCAGATCGTTGACAAACGGTTTTAAGCGATCATAGTACAGATGACAGGATCTTGTATGCGACGTTGAGGAGACTTATACCTCTGTAGTTGGCACAGGTCAGAGCATCTCCTTTCTTGTATGTGGGGAACACTATGGCGAGGTTCAATTAATCGGGCATACTATCATCCAACCAAATTTTGGAGATTAGTTGGAGTATACTCCCTACCAAGTCATCTCCTCTCCCCCAGCTTTAAATAACGCTTTAAGCTTGGCTGTCGCTAACCGCACTTCATTTAGGTCGGGTGGACGGAAATGTTGACTTTCATCGTCCAGGTTGAATGGAGTGTTCTGTCTAATAGCGGAATTTTGGCCATCTTTTTCGTTCAGCAGTCTAGAGAAGTGCTGTTTCCAGATACTCAGCACGGGTTGTGTGTCCACTATACCATGTTCCACCAAATTAACTTATTCTTTTTCTTTCCTCTTATATGATTCAAGGTGATTTAGGCTTAGTTGGATTTGATGAAAATCAGTTGAGATTTCCACTTCACATTTTGTCCTGTTAAAAGCAGAACTTATATTTTCACGAAACCAATACTTGCCTTGCAAGCAAGTTAAAACTAAACGAAACAATGCAACTTCAAATCGAATCAAATCTTCAAGTACTAAATCCCTGCCATCTTTTCAATAGGATTCCTTTCTCTATTAAGTATTGCTCTGCCACGTTTTCTCTATACTTATACGTACATGAGTGAATTCCAGAACCCAGAATGCTGTAAGTGCTCTGTTCGAGATTCGACTTTATGGCATTAGATCGAAAAATACAAAAGAACGATGTGACAATATGGAGGGAATTTCGTTGATTGCATGTTACAGACATTATTGCTTCTGAATGTTGGCGTAACTAGATTTGTGTGATTAAATCGAGTGTTGAATTTCAATAATTTTAGGAAAACTAGGGTGATTCTGCACAAGAAAATATTGAGAATCCACCCTTTAAAATTATAAAAGAAAATATTTTCTAATCTTTTAATTTTTTTTCCTTAACCTTTAATTGCCTTAATTTAGTAGGAATTGTTCAATTGCTCTATTGGGCGTTGATGGACTTTACTTTTTGTATAATTTAAACAAAATAAAGAGCTATATAGAAGCTTAAGAACAACAAGGCTGCTGAATTAGATGGTTTACCAGCGGAACTCTTTAAGCAGGAAATAGTAGATGTTTTTTTTTGCATGTGTTGAAAGGGTGCATGCATCAACTCATCAACCAAGTTTGGGTGGAATGAAGCATACCCGATGACTGTTCTTTCAGCTCCATATGTCCCATATACAAAAACAATAATCTTATGTCCTGAAAGAACTATAGGGAGGCATATCCGTGATAGACGTCGCATATAAGATCCAATCCATCGAAATTCGTGAGCGTCTCAAGCCATTCTGCAACACTATAATCAGCAGTGTGGCTTCTGGTCACAGGCAGATCGACCATAGACCAACTATTCACTCTTAAGCAAAGGAAAAGACCAAGAAGTTTCAAGTCGAGATTCACAATCTATTCATCGACTTCAAAGCTGCATTATGATAGCATTCATCACCAGTAGCTCTTTATGGTGATGGCTGAACTTCTCTGCAAAATTAATCCTGCTGTGTCCCGTGACATTGAGTAATAAAATTTGCAACTAGAGAGCTCTTCCGAATTATTTCATACAGGCATGCCGAAATCCTGGGCAAGGAGATGGGCATTCATGTGATTTCTTCAATCTCGTTCTGGAGAAAATAGGGAGCAGAGCAGGCATTAACACTGAAAGCACTATTTTCAACATATCTGTCCAACTTCAAGAGCATGCCGGCCGGTGATATCGACATCATCGGCTGCTCCCAAAAGGCCGTTATAGAGTCTCTCATGGCAATTGAAGAAGAGGCGAAACTTTTGGATCTTCAAATAAACGAGGACAAGACCAAATACATACCTACTATTAACAAAGAATGGAAGATCTGTCAGCCAGCTAGGACAAAAAGTCACTGTTGCAATAAGTCAGAAGGAGTTTAGGAGTTCACTCAAATCTGAATAAACATTAATTCCACGAACGGTATCTTAGTGCAAATCCGTTGAAGAATTAATTACCTTAGCAAGCCGGTGATTTTTCGGCTTTGTGCAACAGATGGGCTCAAAACTCCTCACACCAAAGATGAGATCAGAGAATATCAAATAAAGAAGCCCATCCTCAGCTGTCAATTTGATTTGCCTACAAGCTGCAACGAACAGCTGTGATGATTATATTTGCAAAGTATTAGTGAAAAGCAGTGAAAAACGCACACATAGAATCAACTATAGTCATTCAGCACATCATTCAGCACAGGTCTTGTTCTTGTTGCAATTCACATCTATTCTTCGATATTACAAATATAACAATGTAAACAAATGGATTTTGGAGGGTGAAACGTACGAAGGATTGGCTTCTTTATTTGATATTCTCTGGACAAGATCTGATTAATATTTTTGACATGTCTTTTTTCAAAACAATCTTCGATACTTTGCTTGTCAACACCAGTTTTTTCTCACAGTCTAGCTACTCTAGCCATACATTTTATTTTAAATGCAAAACGCAGGCCTACATACATTGAAGAAATATATAAAGATAAATGCAAAAGATGAAGATCGTAGAATACATGAGAAATTTAAGATTTTTCAAATGAGTTTTAGGGTACACAACTGTTTCGAGACCTGAAAACCCTGGCTAGGAAACCGAAACCCTTGCGGTTTTCTTACAATTGTAACTCATTTTCCATATACAAAGATGAAATTTACCTTGTGATTCATTTTTGTAATCCTTTCGTTAAGCTGACATTTAAAAAAATGGCGCCCAACGTTGAACAAAGAGGAAAATTGAAAAAGCTCCCAGATTACTTGAACAGTATTCATGCTTAGATATGCTTCAATTGTTCTTCAGGATCTTAGTATCAAAGGTGTTCGCAAGGGGGCAGGGAGGTGCACTTGCCTCTGCCTCCTCATAATCAAGGTACAGTCAAACTTCTTTATAACGAACCCTCAAGGGACCAAAAATTTGGTTCGTTATAGAGAAATTTAATACAAAATTCGCAATAAAGAATTTTTCTGAAATTATTGAAAATATTGTTTTTTTTTTTAATATCATATAAAAAACAACAACCTTTTTTATTTTCACAAATGGACAATTTTAACGAAAGTGCAATAACTTTTCGCTTCGACATTTTAAAAGAACTCAGAACAACGCACTTGAAATGCATAGTTGGGCTGTACTTTTTGTGTTTTTGCAGTTATGGAACCAAAGCTTGTGTCCTTATTACGAGTGTTATTTGCTTTTGATAAATGGCAACTTTTATCGAAAGTTGATCATCGGAAAAATTAATTTCGGTGAAGTTGAAAATGTTTAACCAAATTTTTCGTTAATACGTCAAAACGAGAATTTTCGTTGACAATAATCAAAATTTTCAACATACAAAAAATCTGCAGAGTTATAGAGCGTAGAGGTAGCAAAGATGTGCAAAATCGAGGAATTCGCAAAAATCGAAATGATTTTATTTGCAGAAAATTGTGAAAAAATTTTGTTCGGAATTTCGTTATAAAGAAACAATTATGATGCTGGGTCCCAAAAATTATTTCCTTATAAAGAGAATTTCGTTATAAGGAATTTCGTTATATGGAAACACATTTATATAGGATATTTATTTAAGGGGACGGGGACAGAGTGGCAGTTCGCAATAAGGAGATATTCGTTATAAGGAAGTTCGTTATAAAGAAGTTTGACTGTATATTCCAAAAAAATCATAAAATTAGTCTTTTTTTTTTAATGTAACTCAAAGCTAAATTTCTATACATACATTGATTGTTGAATCAGCCCCTTCTCTCTGATCGACCTCTCTCGAATGTGACTTGGTGCAATCCGGGCATTCTTAATTTATTGTTCACATTCCTAGCTTTATTAAAAAGAATTCCTGGTGAAAATCCATAACAATATTATAAGCAAACTCAACACACATAGTGCGGCTGTAGGGAATATGTGGAGAGATTTGAAAGAAGATACTGATGCACATTGATTTCGGGTAAGGCCTTACTGGCTGAATCAAAATAGAGACGGAGCTGCAACTGGAGCTGCTGCTGGAATAGCTGTCAAAATGTTAAAAACACACAAATTCAATGAAGTCTGATTCACAATGTGACGAGAAAACGAGACGAGAGCGTGACGTGATTCGCTGTCATATTTTCCTAGTTAAAAATAAATAAAAATAAATTGGGTGGCGCAACAGCTCGTGGAGAACCAGGGCCTAGTGACTTATAACTCTCAACCATTCCTGTGTGCGTGTTTTTGGCAGGAATGGAGGGGACCTACAGTTTTTTGCCGAGTCCGAACGGCTAAATGAGAAGCACTTTTTCAAGACATGACTCTTGGAGGATTTGTCAGTTCCTCGCAAGAGGCAGTTCCTCGGATAAAACATTTCTGTTTTTAGGTGGCACGGCTGGGAATCGAAGCCACACCTTCGGCATGACAGTCCTACGCACTAACCATCATGTCACGAGGTACTTCTTCCTAATTATAAAATCGTTCCTTAATTCACAATACGTCGAGATTTTTTACAGCGAGAACTATTTGCTGTAAAAAAAATTAAAAACCAATTAAACAAAAACGTATTTAAGACAACAGATTAGAAATTACTTTATCTTTTAATTTCAAGTTATCGTATTTTTTCTTTAAAAAAACACTTCCATTATGTAAATTACTTGTCAAAAAAGAAAATCATCATCTCGTCGCGTCTTTTTTTTTTCAATTTTTCGAATCCTTGGCGTGACGTGACGACGAGAAAAGCTTCATTGTGTATACCCTCGTATACTTTCATTGTTTGAAATTCGTTTGACAGCAACGACGGGATCTCGTCACGCTCACGTCTCGTTTCCTCATCGCATTGAATCAGGCTTGATACGAACACAACACGACGCAGCTGCAGACGCAGCTGCATAAGTTGGCCAACTTTTAATTTTAGCTTGCAGCTTTTTTGACATTTCAACATTCCGAGCACAACCGACTATTTATATGGGGGTTGATGGGAGTTTCAAACTCTTTTTAACCTCTCACGAAGACGTAAAGTAATTTTACCTTCTTTTCATCATTATTCATTTGTTTTTTTGTTTTATTTTTATTTTCGATACTGAAATGTCAGAAAGCTGTAAAAAAAATCGCGTATGAGATTTTTTGACAGCTATTCTAGCTGCAGCTCCAGTTGCAGCACTCTATTCTGTTCAGACAGTTAAGCGTTTCACATTCAGGTGGTGTGGCTAAAGAAAGAATCAATGTATAGATACTTCACAGGTGCATAGAAGTACGAGCATTACTTTTAGTACAGGTAAAATAGGATAAATAAAACAAAAAAATTAGTACCATCATGAAACTTGGTGAAAACGTTTCATGTATTATGAGAATGAAAAATCAAGTCTATAAAAATATTTCACATGGAAGGGTGTTTTTTTTGGGGGGGATAGGGGGTGAAAATGTGGTGTATCAAACAGAAAAATTAGCTTTGGTGCAACCTAAGCATATGACACATGTTTTTAAGGTTGTTTTTAATGCTGAATCAAATGACACCAAAACCAAGTCGATGCGACCTCCGTGAAAAAATTTATTGTCATTTTTAGGTAACGATGACTATATTATCAGTATAAATGTAAAATAGTACCGGGAACCAGTTGAAAATAATGGTCCGTCGATGAAACTTTGCGTTAATGGTTCATTTGTTATGAAAAGCAATAATAAGAAGAGTCTATAAAAATATCTTTTGTTAAAGGGTGATTTTTTGAGGAGTTGGGATAGTGGTGGGATTATTACCATCAAACCCATGAAAAAAATGGTACCCCCCTGAAAATTTGTTAAAATGTGCTATGGACTAACAGAATGAAGAATCAAAAGAGTCTATAGAAATATTTTGATGGGAAGGGTTTTTTGAAGATAGGGCAAAGTGTCTGGTTATTTTTCAAAAAAATGTAAAAGGATGGTACCCTCAAGAAACTTGGTAAAAGTCTTTCATTTACAACGAGAATGAAGAATCAAAGGATTTTGCCAAAATATCAAGGGAGAAAGGATGTTTTTATGGGTTTGGGTAAAGCCTGTTATTCGTGTTTGGAAACAATTTTTGTTTTTGGAAAAAGTATTATAGTTGCCTTCACCCATTAAAAACATCCTTCTACCATATAGATATTTTTAAAGACTCTTTTGATTCTTCGTTCTGGTAGTTCATAGCATATTTTTATAAAGTTTCATGAGGGTACCATTTTTGTCACAGATTGTATGGTAATAATCCCATTATATCCCCAACCTTCACCCCAACCCTCAAAAAAACACCCTTTAACCACAGATATTTTTATAGACTCTTCTTATTATTGCTTTTCATGACAAATGAACCATTGATGCAAAGTTTCATCGACGGACCATTATTTTCAACTGGTTCCCGGTAATATTTTACTTTTATACTGAAAATATAGTCATCGTTACCTAAAATGACATTAACTTTTTTTCACGGAGGTCGCATCGACTTGGTTTTGGTGTTATTTGATTCAGCATTAAAAACTACCTTAAAAACATGTGTCATATGCTCAGGTTGCACCAAAGTTAATTTTTCTGTTTGATACACCACAATTTCCCCCCTCTCCCCCTCAAAAAAACACCCTACCATGTGAAATATTTTTATAGACTCTTTTGATTTTTCATTCTCATAATACATGAAACGTTTTCATCAAGTTTCATGATGGTACTAATTTTTTTTTTATTCGAAGGACTTTTCGTACTATTTTACCTGTACTATTTCGAATTGTGTTAGGGGAGAATTGCAGATGGCTATTTCTCTAGAACACTATTTATGAAAAAAGTGATGAAAAGTGACAGCCAGCATCATGGCGGTATCCGAGAGATGAAAATGTTTCCGATATAATTCTATCACCTATAATTTTTTAAATTTCTATTTCCAGTTCTGCTCCAGAGTCGTAATTTTGTTATTAGAGCACCTTATCAAGTAAAAGAATTGTACTCAAGCTTTGGACGAATAAAGGATTTATAGATTTTAGCCTTAACTCCGTGAGACTAGATCCTAGCATCGTCGAAGAAAACCTTAACACTTGTCAGTGTTCTAAGGAACGTCGAGAATTAAGGCCTGGATTAAAGTGCCAATTGAATTTTGTAATTACTTTTACTCACGAAATGAGCCATTGTGCGGTGAGCAATAAAGTGGCAATTTATATACACATAATGTACATAGTACCAAATTACTTTCTATATCCTGCAGAGGAATTCCCTTTTATTGCATATAAGAAAAAACATGAGAGTCAAAATAATATTTATAAATTACTAAAACAGAAATCTTGTCTATATTATCATTGCACATATTTTTAGAAACATTGTCTTTAATTTGAAATATTCAATTTTCTAAATATACATAATGCACATATTTGATCTTGTCAGAATAAAAAAAATGTTATTCCCCTGAGACAGCCAATTTCCCAAAATCCTATAGCTTCATTCATAACAAAATGTTTCTTTTGATATTTTGACCGGTTGCCAAATATTTCCTTGCCACTATATTGATGGTTGCCAAATACATTCGTCACTTTTTGAAACATCTCGTCATCATCTCATTGTTCTTACATTATTCAGAACACGTAGCCTCCTTCATCACCTCTGACAGCGAAATGCAAATCAATTTATCAATCAATCATCTTATTACGAAGCGAATTAAATGACGGAAAAGGTCATAAACTGACTTTTCAATTTAACTGACATTGACATTACAAAATGCATTTAATGGTTTTATAAATATCTATCTGGTTAGTTTAATATATCTGGTGATTTGCATAGCGTAAGACAAAAGGCTGAAATTACTAGGTTGGACCTAGAGATTAGTAAAATATGTAATGTGTCTTGTCTATTACTGAATTAGTGATTTGAATCGCACGTTTGTACCTTCTTGTTCTTATGGTTATTAAAATGTTGATCTATTTATTTATGTATACAATGTAAAAGTAGATAAAATTCACACCTGGGTCGTACGTACTTGCTATTATGCAGCAGCGCTGCATAGCGAGCAATTTTGTGGACCCGTTTCAAACATTTTGTATGGGTAATCTTTCTTATACATATGTAGTAACAAGTAAAAGTTAAGAGAAAAAGTAACGAATTAAGTAATTAGTAAAATAATGAGTAAAAGTAACAAGCAAAAGAAACCAATAAAAAGTAGCCAGGAAAAGAAAGGAGTAAAAGTAACGAGTAAATGTAACAAGTAAAAGTGAGTTGAGTGATGAGTAAAAGAAATGATTTAACGTAACGAGTAAAAGTAACGAGAAAAAGTAAAGAGTTGAAGTAGCGACTAAAAGTAAGGAATAAAAATAACGAGTAAAGTAACTTGTAAAAGTAACGAGCTAAAGTAGCGAGTAAAAGTTACGAGAAAAAGTAAAGAGTTGAAGAAACTAGTAAAAATAACGAGTTAAAGTAACGAGAAAAAGAAACGGGAAAAAGTCAACAGTAGATAGATAGATAGACAGGTAGGTACAGTTCTTTATTTCAATTGATTTGCACAATATTTAAAGCTCAAGATCAAATACATGGCTCAAATTAACGAGTAAAAGTAACGAGTAAAATAAAGAGACCAATTTGATGGCATTTTTTTTTTTGCGAGTTCATATCATCATAAGATCCCAGAACCAAAATTAACTTCCTCTTGAATTTACGGCTTGAACTAATTTTCTCTTAATTTTCCTTTTGAAAACGTCTGGCCAAGATCGCGCAAGGCTCATCAGGTATTAATTTCCACATTGATTATTACTAATAATTTTACCTGAAAGCATAGGTAATGAATATGAACCTTACATAATCACCCCAATCACAGAATTCGATATTTGAGCTGCGGAGGGAGTCAGAGTTAATATTGACATTTAGCTAACAGTACAAATTGTCAGAATGAAGTCTGATTCTCTCCGCAACTCATGCATCGGATTCCGTAATAGGGTGTTAAGAGAATGCAATCTTTTGTGGCTTCAGTTAAAAGATTGCATTCATTGATTTCACTTTCAGACTGCGACTTCAAATTCTGCAATCATGAATCATATGCTTTGAAAAGATTACAATCATTTCTTCCCCAGTGATTTTACATCAATCAATTGATTGCAATCATTTCAAAACGCATGCATTCTTTTGGAAATTCAGTTTAAAAACTATCCTATCATTAGTTGCTACTTAATTGCAATTGATTAGTTCTCAACAACCAACTTTTTCAGCTCGATTATCTCCTTTTTTGAGAAAGTTGTCCTGCTAAGTTCGTATGAAGTTAGTAGGACATTCATTTTTTCGGAAACCAAAAATGCAATTAGATTTTTTTTTGCGTAACTAATTCGCAATTAATTAGTTCTCAACAACCAACTTTTTTCAGCTCAATTATCTCCTTTTTTGAGAAAGTTGTCCTGCCAAGTTCATATGAAGTTAGCAGGACACCCATTTTTCCGCAAACCAAAAATGCAATAATTTTTTTTTTTGCGTAACTAATTCGCAATTAAGTAGCAACTAATGATAGGATACTTTTTAACCCGAATTTCCAAAAGTGTCCTGCTAACTTAATATACATACATCATTGCATTCATTTACAATCTTTGCATTCATTTGCATTCTTTGCATTCATTTGCATTCTTTTGCATTCATTTGCATTCATTTGCATTTTATGCATCCATTTTACAATCTTTGAATTCTTCGCATTCATTTTCATTCATTTGCATTCATTTGAGTTCTTCAGCATTCTTTGTATTCGCTAAACCACATTAAATTTTTCACTGAAGAATTCAAATGAATGCAGAAAATCCAAATGAATGCTAGGACTACAAATGAAGGCAAAGAATTCAAAGATTATAAATTGAGTGCAAAAAATACAGACTTGTGAAACATCTATTTCTAATGATTTTTCATGCTGATCCGAACTTTGATATCAGTTTTTACCAAAAATGAATCTTCAAACCACTGTTTTTTATTTTCATATGTACAAAACCTACATTTTAATTTCTATTTTTTACTGAAAATACGGTAAATATTTTTAAACAATCTTGTTTCTTTGAATTTTGCTAGTAGGTATATGGTGTTTTAGAAATAAATTAATTTAAAATTTGTGCACCGTGTCATTGGATGCTACTGTGTAAGTTCAGTGCTATGACTTAACTAAGACTTAATTTTTAAGAAAATTCTGCAATTCAGTACGTAATCAAAAACTTGATGCACAATACTGACAAACTCGCCATTTTTTTCTTATACCTACTCAGAAACGGCCCATCTATCAATTCCAATAAAAAAATTGATCCTTTTAGTTTTGCATTATGGAAAATCTTTATTACCTCTGCCGACTGGACTATTGAAGTCCTATAAAAGAAAGCTTATCAAGAATTATTAGGTAGCTTGATTTTTACAAAAAAAAAAATCTAGAACAATTTTGTCACAGGTTTAAAAAGGCGAGAATATCTTAAAAAATACCGTTTGTAACTTCCGGGACGCCATTATGTTTGTATGGTATTCTTTATTTTCCTTCACTTAAAAAATTAATACAAATATCTAATAAATATGAATATATGTACCTATACACCAACATATCGTCCTCTGATTGCAAGAACTAGGTAACTCGATTTTATAAATTTTGGAGATATCAACGTTCATAGATGCCAAACTACAAGAGGACCAGGGAAAGTTTAATTTTTATGTTTCTTATACTTCAGAAATATTCTATATTTGTCTAGAATAGAAAAAATTGGACGAAAAATCTTAAAAACTGTACTAAATAATACCGTTTTTGCCGAGATATTTTAAAAATTGAAAATTGAGTTACCTAGTTCTTGCAGGGGACGATATATACAAAACACATGCAACATAAACATATTATGTGTAAACGAAGCTAAATCTTACTTTCAAAGAAAACAATAAAAAAAAGGCCATAAGAAGCTATTTTGAATCAATAATTCAACAAGACCAATCCTTAATGCAAAGTCTTCTACTTGGCTGATTTATTTCAGTAGTATATAGAATTTGTATTATAAAACCTTCTTATATAGAAACTATGCCTGGCCCCGGGCAAAAAAAACTTCCAGCTTAATGATAAGGAATTCTAATCTTGTTGGATATAGTTTACAGTGGATTTTCGTTGAAAAATTCATGTAAGTTGAACTGAACTTAAAACAAATTGCGTATGACAAAGCCCTCACTTTGTCACTGATGAGTTCAAGTGAGTAAGCCGAACGAAACGCCAATTTGTAGGACTAAAGGCCATAAAAAGCTATTTTGAAAACAATATATATTTATGGCACTTAGGTCCATTTGCTGATACCATTGAGTTTATGTTATTATAAACTCAATAATAATAAAATAATCAACTTAATATATTATTATGTTTATAAACTCAATGCTGATACGAAAATTAAATCTTATTAATAGCTAAGTTCCACCTAACTTTTAAGTCATACACAAATTTATTTATGTTGCACATACAAATTTATGTAAAACTTAGCAAAGAAGCAGATTTAAAACACATCTAAGTTCACTTCGCTCTGCGTTAAATGTCAAAATTTGAGATTCGTGGAATTGTTTTCAAATTGATGCGGTTACGGTAAAGTTTTGTTATTTGTGGGTTCCTATTGTGTTATTTTTTTTTTTTAATAGTGTTATTTTTTTGTTAAATTGTGTTATTTTTGTTTGATTACATAAAATGTCGGAAAAAAATAAGAAAAGAAATCTGAACTTTTCCTTAAAGGAAAAGTCTTTACTTCTTCAATGCATTTATGAAGAAAGAAATGTTATAGAAAATAAAAAACCCGATGCTGCTACATGGAAGGATAAGAAAAGTGCTTGGCGCCGCACCGTATTGAGAAAAATTTCAATAGCCAATCCGGATCTCCATGTTATAGGAGTAGCGATTCTCTAAAAAGGCTGTATGCGAACTACAAAGCCGAAACGCGGAAGGACGACGCTGCTCAAGAAAGATTTTGGAGTGTGCAAACTGGTGGTGGAAAGCCTTTCAAACCGACAGATCCAAATTTCGAGCTGGCCATATCTATTATGAGCCCAAAAACGGTTCATGGCATGGAGAACGAGTTTGACGGTGATATTCAAGTTAAAGAACGAGGAGACGAAAATGTAACTATAGAATTCATTTAACTTGACTGCTTGCTTAAAGACTACCTTCTTTTTTTAGATTGAGGAAAACTCGAACGATATCAACTGGAGCAGCTATAAGCCCCCTTTGCTGAAGAAAAGTGTTCATCCCAAACTAAAAACACCAGCACATCAAAGAGCACGGTAGTGCCCAGCCAAGTTCGCGGCACTACACTCTTTTACAGGAACAAACTCAGGCGATTTTCAACCCCCCTCTAACTTCAGTACCAATAAAGTCATAAACTTCAAATTCGCATTATTTGCTGAGCTGATCAAACACAGGTGGCTCACCAAATTTCATTTCTTTAGCATTAGTAATTCCCGAGAATAGGACTTCAAAAATCGCAAAAACCGTAACTGACTGACTGACTCACTGACAGATCATCAAAATTATGGAGCACTTCCCGACATCGATTGGTGAATATCATTTTAGCATTACAAATTGCCTGGACAGTTACAGAAAAAAAAGTTGATTGATAGGAGCTATGGAGTTGTTTCTGAGAACGCAAATGTAATTTAAATTCTATAGTTTAATAATTCATAATCGAATTAACACTGTATCTGTTTGAAGGACATTCTAATAAGCTTTCTATTTTCTCTAAAACAACAATAGTTAATTCTTTTGTCAAGCGAAACCTTTTATAAGCGTTTATGTTGAACATAAACTGTTAAGTATCGTATCAGCAAATGGGCCTTATTCCCCTTTGAAATCAACAAAAAGACGACGGAATCCGACCCGATTACTATCGTAAATTATTAATTTCTCTCGTTGGAATACGATTGGGCATGAGCATAAGATGTGCATCTGAGCTGGTGACCATGAAAGCTTTACGGATAAAGTAAAAGGGTGCCTCTTGAAATGTGGCGAGGCCATAGTCGTGCCATTTTTGTATTTATCGGATACAAATAGAATCAAATTTTTGGATGCCTCATTGAGTAAACGAGTGTTTTGTCGGCAGGATCTGTTTATGAAATTGAGTTGTTTGGATGTATGTACAATTTATACATATAATTGAAAACTTATTTGCTCATAACAAATCTCAATTGGGGTTCGTAATTGAATGAACAATATTGACGAACGTAACATTAAAGCGTTTAGTTTATTTTTTTGTTTTCATTGCAATTTTATATTGTTGATATAAAACATAATATTCAAGAAAAAAGTAATGGGATTGCTATTAAGTGACAAATTATTAAGAATAAGTGATAAACGAAAGTTATGGGATACATTTTATCTAGACTTTAAATCGTCACCATGCTGCAAAGATAGCTTGAGTCCTCATTTTGTTGAAATGGTCTTAAAACTTCAGAAATTTTCTGTTTTCAAAATTTCACTTTGAATATTCTGGGCTCTCATCGCGTAAGACGATGATCGTCTGACGACGTCGTTTCGACGATTGTTTGCTTCATATAATTCAAAAATACATGAATCGTTTGAACGAAATTGGTTAGACGATTGAATATTGCTTCGTGTAGCTTGTGAAACTGTCAAATAGGATCGATTAAACGATTGCGACTGAACGATTGATATTTTACAATCGTTTCATACTCTTTGGTTCGATTTTCGTAGTGTAAATTCAAAAACTTCAAAGATTTTTGCATCTTTTTCGATATGCTGATATGTAAGGCAGTTGACTTGATAAAAATGTATCGGTAACAACGCATCAAGAATTTTCTTGACTATGGTTTGTTTGAAGTTTGTACATCACATGATGCAAGTTTGCAATAGTTAATCGTTATACGAAAAGTGGTGCCTGTGTTTACATTAAATTATGTTTGACTGAATTGGTGGTGCATCATTTCTGCAACGATGAGCTTCGATGAGTTTCTGAATTTAACCATAGATGCCATTCTAAGAAAAAGAAACCTTTAAAGCGAGTAGACAATTTATTAGTACTCTCTCTACCTAACCTTAGTGATTCTTGAAAAGCAATAGATAAACAAACGAACGAAAAAGCATTTGGTAAAAAATATATTTATTCAAATAATTGAAACTTAATGCATGCATCTACAACTTTTTAGCTCTATACTTATATTTGTTCGCTTACACGCGATCACGCGAAACCATCAAAACAGTGTTCTTAACCAAAAGGTTGAAGTTTTATGATGGGTGCCCTGGGAACTAGACTGCTTCTATAATGATATGTCTCAATCTTGCTGCAGAATCGGACCTCGTGTGATACGGAGTCTTCTTTTAAGTCCATTAGGGAAATATATGTAAAATTGTACATATGTATATGTACAATTGTACATATGTATGTATGGATCTCTTCAAAACTTGCCTGCGTAGGCTAAATGGGGGTTGAGCCACTTTGACTGCCAGACTGTAAATCTTTCCCATCGCTATGTATTTTTAAGTAGGTTTTAAGTAATTTAGACTCGAATGAGAACTTCAACAATTAATATTGAATTTAAAATTTAAAATAATGTGACATTTTAAATTAAAACGACAGCAAATAATTAATTTTTTTTAATTTTTTTTGATGTTTATAGTTATTCTCAAACTGTAAACAGAACGAAAGGACTGAACTACACGATTGTGATATTTTACAAAGTAAAATTTTAATGACGTGGTTTACTACAATCGTTTGAATGACGATCGTTTTCAAATTTACGTGATGAGAGCCCTGTTTTTCAAAATTCTGTATGTTGTGACTAGGGTCCGGATTTGTATGCGCTAAAAAACTCAAAAAATGCGCTTAAAAAATGCGCCTTAAAATGCTAAATATGCATGTAAAATATGCAGTTAAAACCATTTTATCTTAATTTTTGTTCAGAGTAAAAACACATTTTATACAGTTTTTAACTAAAAAAATTCAGTCTCTTATTTTCATTGTTTGGTAGAAATGAATTAAAACGAAAATAACGTAACAATCAATAAGAAAAAAAAAATAACAAACAATTGAAATAAAAAATAATAAATTATTCAAAATAAAATAAAATAATAATTACTCCTTAATTATTCTCATTTTTAAATGTTTTGTTTTGTAAATCATGTAATTTTTTTTTGAAGTTTTCGAAATCGAAACGTTGCCGATTCGGTCTTAAAAATGTCTTATACATCGAAAAAGATCGCTCTACATTCATTTTCATACAAATTTAAATGCGTATAACGTGGGGTTGGAAGTTGAAATATGGTTCAAGTTCATCAAGTGAATAAAAAAAAATAGGAAGATAAAAGTTTTGAGGTGCGTGTGCATTTCATTTAAGGGATACTATATATTTTTTAAATAAATCTTTGGACAATATGCTCCAAAAATATGTATTTATTTTCAAAATATGCATTTATTTTAAAAATATGCTAAAACATGCGAAATATGCATTTATCCTAAAATATGCAAAAATATGCAACTACGTTTAAATGCCATTTTAAAGAAAATTTCATGATTCGTATCATAACTAGTTTCCTTGCTTCCAAAGCTTCCCTAAAAAAATATGTATTTGCATAGAAATCCGAACCCTCTTATGACCTTTCTAAAAAAACATTTTATGCCCAATAGGAGTGGGTATGAGAAAACAATTGAAGGGTCCAGGGGAAAACGGCTCAAGTCCACTTTTTGAAAAAATTAAACTAATGATGACATCTTATAGATTTGTATAGGTACTATCTGATGTAGTATACGTATACCTCTCTTCACATAGGATTTTGAAAACTCGCAAAATAGTACACTTTTTAAAAAAACTTTTTTCCAAAAGTATCTCTTTTGCTCCAAAAATTAAATAAAGCGATATTAAAAAAAGAAAAACTTGTGAATAGACCAAGCGACACGTCAGGTACATAATTTTTTATTTTTACTTGCGATATAGGTACTATAGGGCAAGTTTTGGATTCGTGACATGACATTACGATGATTGAGAACACGAAAAAAGTGGGTGGCAAAATTCTGTCTGTCTGTCTGTCTGTCCGTACCTCAACGTACAGCCTAAACCACTGAAGCGATTTTCTTCAAATTTTGAACTTAAGGTTTTTTTGTAACTCTCCAAAGGGAAAATTGAAATTTTTTTTTTAGCTCAAAAAATAACGGTACTTGCCATACAACCTTTAAGGAAAACCTTATTTATCTCAAGAACGGCTCCAACGATTTTGATAAAAAAAAATCAGTGTATTATTGTAGATATGATGTACTTTCTGGTAAGAAAAAAAATTACCAAAAGCATTTATTAACGGTACCTGCCATATAACGGTTTTTTTGATTTCCTCATTAACCACTCATCCGATTTCAACAAATTTTTTTGCACAAAAACTTTGTTAGAATATAAATAATACTGCATACCAAAATTTTTGAAAAAATAAAAGTTTGGATTTTTAAAAACAGATTCAAAATTTTTTTTCAAAATTCAATATTTCAAAAACGGGTTGATGAATTATTTTGAAATTTCAGTTTTTAATGCATATTAATATATACTCAAAATTGGCATACCAATTTTTTTTTTGAAAAATGTTACAAAAATTTTATATATAAAAAATTAATTTTTAAGAAAACGGCTCTGACGATTTTTAATTTTTTTTTGCATATACTCATATTTTTTCAAGTAATCAAATGGCATACTTTTTTTTTGAGCTCTAAGTTATTTAATTATTTTATTTAATTTTCTTTTTGCATATACATACTCATATTTTTTCAAGTAATCAAATGGCATACTTTTTTTTGAGCTCTAAGTTATTTATCAGGCTGTTTATACAATTCAAAGAACGATTTAAATGCTTTTTATACTTTTTCTATAATTACTTGAATATTTTTTAAAGTTCTTAAGCCCCACACAACTTGAACATAAGAGCAAGTACGTGCGATGCAGTCGTGCATTTTATTTATTTTTTATTATCCGATGGAAATCTTCAAAAGACACTCGGTAAGAATCGGTACCCAGTAGTGTGGGACTCTTACCGCACTTAAACCACCGGTGAATCAGGACCAATCTATGAAAGATCGACAAATGATTTTTATTTCTTAATTTTTAAATCGCATTGGGGGAAGTTTAAAGTTATAACACTTTCCCATAGCTTTTAGACCATCAGCTTATGAGGCTTGGTTCTTCTTAATCTTCGAACATTGTTTCGTACATTTAAGACGGTCTCCATTTCAGAGTTTGTATGACTTTGCAGTCGCTGATTGTGTGATACAGCGTGTTTTTTAACCACTTCTGTAACCTTTTCAATTTGAAGGTCACGATGTAGATCGCTATTTCTTATATACCAAGGGGCATCAATTATTCCACGAAGGACTTTGCTTTGGAATTTTTGGATGGGTTCAGCATTTGTTTTCTTTATACAGCCCCATAGTTGGATGCCATATGTCCAAACGGGTTTCAATACTTGCTTATATAACATTAGTTTGTTCTGGATAGATAGGTCAGAGTTCTTTCCTAGTAACCAGTACATTTTTCTGTACTTCAAGTTTAGTTCTTCTCTTTTCTTTTTGATGTGCTATTTCCATTTAAGCTTTGCATCCAAAGTCATTCCAAGGTATTTGGCGGTATTGGAGTAAGGTACTACTGCTGAACTGTTTATATAAATTGGAACATTGTTTATGTTTTTATTTGTAAAGCTTATATGCGTCGCTTTTGTTTCGTTTAGTTTGATGCGCCATATCTACGTCCAATCACTAACTTTATCAACTGCATTTTGCAATTTTTGTGTAGCCTTCGCAACGGATTTATCTGGCACCAATATTACAGTATCATCAGCAAAGGTGACCATGATAGCGTTGATGTCCACTGGAATATCCCTTGTATATAACAGACACAGGGTTGGTCCTAGGACACTTCCTTGTGGTACACCGGCTTCAATTTTCTTTAGTTCCGAGTAATTTTGGTCGTACCGTACTCTAAAGAGTCGGTTCGTGACGTAGGATTTCAGTATTTCGTAGTACTGCCTGGGAAGGTCCCTATGCAGTTTGTACTCAAGTCCCAAATGCCAAACCTTGTCAAAGGCTTGAGCAACATCTAAGAATATAGCCGAGCATACTTGTTTATCTTCAAGTGCCTTTTCCACAACATCCGTAATTCGATGCACTTTGGTCTATCGTGGAATGTTTATTTCTAAATCCAAACTGATGGCTCGGAATTAGTCATCTTTCTTCTATTATTTTTCTAAGGCTTTTCAGTAGCAGTTTTTCAAAAATTTTTGCCATGATGGGGTAAATAACACTGGTCTGCAACGAAAATCGCCTTTAAACCAAAATATACTTTTCTAAAGGATTTTGGCATGCTGAATCCGAATCTGAAGTCAAAATTACTCTAGCACGTCACGTTTTTGACATATTCCAATTCAAACATGTCAAAAACCCGTTTTTTGAGTACTTTTGACGTCGAATTTCTTCACCGATAGAAACTTTTTTTAAAAACTAATAACAGGACTTGAAAGAACTATATTTCATCTTTCTAAATCATTTTAAATCTTTTTAAAATTCGTTTTCTTCCCAAAGATATTGTCATTTCAAGTAAATCATCCAAAAACTACTTAGCTCTTATAAGGCTCTTAAGTGAAACATGTCACTGAAAATTCATTTTTTGGACTCCCACTTAGATTTTTTCCCCCGGTTAACCTTGGTATAGTTTCAGATGAACATGGTGAAATGTTTCATCAAGACATGATGCACATAGAACGAAGATATAACGGGAAATGGTCAGAAGCAATGCTGGCAGATTTTTGCTGGTCAATTTTTCGTCAGACAATGAAAAATATGAAGAAAAAAAAAGCTACAAAATAATATGTTTAAAGAAAAAAAGTTAAAGTTATTGTTTATTTGGATTTTTGAGCTTATTTTATTTTTTAAAACTACTTTTTTTAGGTGTAATTTGGTAGAATCGGTGTGTTTTTTATATTTTAAAATATTTTACCAGTTTTTATACAGAGCACTCAGTGAAATATACTAATGGGAAAAAAGTGATTGGGATTTTAAAACGCTTTGTTGTTTCTTTTTTAAAAGTCTTTGATTAATATTTTTTTGATATACTCGAGCTTATGAAAATCAAATATAGGGAAATTCTATTATTTCCCAAAAAAATATGTTTTTTACAGCGTTAATCATAAAAACTACGAAATTCCGAAAATTCTGTTGTTTTTTTTTAAATAACGGTTTAAAATATGGGTGAACAATGATGGGTGGTGACAAATCTGGTTTCATGTGAAAGCTAATATTATGTGGAGTAAGTCCTCCAAATTTGAGCAGATTAGGCACAATAGTTTCTTGTTTTTACCAGGTCAACCAAGTCTAAGAGGGCTCTTTTTTACAAATCAGTCATATTTTTCAAAAATCTATTTAAAAAAAACTGGACGTGATAGAATTTTTCTGAAACCAGATTTAGATTCAAAAAAGTCAAATCTGTCATAATTTCAAAGAATTACTTGAAGGCGAAAAAAAAAGTTGATTTTTGCAGACCAGTGTAATTAAAACAAAAAAAAAATTGTCTAACAAATTGAATTGCAAAAACGGCCCAATGTCACGCTTGTGAAAATTATTTTATTTGTAAACTCTATTTTGAAAATCTAGAGGTGTCTGAATAAAAAGCAAAAAACCGTTTCCAATTATCATGTCCGGTTCTTTCAGAAGAAACTTTCAAATCAAAAAATTCAAAATTTTGGTTAAAGCATCGAAGGTCCTTTTGACTCATGTCAGCTTATCATGCAAAAAATTCAAGATGTTAAAATCAATATATGTTTGCTTACTTGAGTACTTCGTGCTCAACAAAAAATATTCTTAGTTTTATTTATTTTTCTTTAAATTATCCATTATTTTAGTAATATATTTACAACTACGTTTTTCTCGGAATCAATTAAAGTGGACTTATAAGCCGTTTTTCCCCTGGACCCTTCAATTCTGTACGGCTGAAAACTGAACTGCTTAAAAGACCATTATCCAGAAAATTTACATAACCTGGGTAAAAACCACATGTTTTTATAAATTTCGATAGCTGTTTTATTATTTTGGACTCGTTAAAACAGAACTGAGGACGGTGTTCTTCAAAAAATCGCTTTTTAAGTCAAACCCGCAATTGTGTCTTTCTGTCTTTCTGTACCTCAATCTTTCTCTTAAGCCGCTGAAGCAACTTCTTCTTGGGTTTTAAGGTTTGACTAGAAGGACCATTGATTTTTTTGACTCCAAAAATAACGGTTACTTCCATAAAACCGTTAAGAAAATCTTAAATAAATGCATTTGGTGACGCAACAACTCGTGGAGAACTAGAGCCTAGTGACTTAAAACTAAAAAATGGCTATTACGGCTTTGAAAAATTTCTTCCTGAGAGTAATTTGTTAATAAATGTCGCATTTTCTTCTTCTTAAAACAAATTGACAGAATTTTTAAAAACAGAATTTTGGAAAGCAGATTTTTATCAGACAGAATTAAAAAAAAACAGAATTTTGAAAAGCAGAATTTTTTTGAAGAAAACAAAATTTTGAAAAGCAGATTTTTGAAACCAGAATTTTGACATGTGCTCGATTTAAAAATTAACTAATAGAAGAGAGTACTGGCCTAAAACAAAGTATAATACTCTATTATCAGTATTACCGTCATTCTTGAATATTTTTTCACTTGAAATATTTTTTTACGAAACAGCCCCTCCCGCACAAACGAGGGAGATAGACCCCCCTTAACGGTAGTAAGAAATGCTTGTTTTAAACTGTTCTGCAAAAAACCTCGACGCCTAAGTTATCGTAATTTCCCCCCCCTCCCTCATTTGCCATTGAAGATAAGACTTATAATCAAAATAGTTTTATTCGTTTTTGAGAATTCATTTAATTTCAAATCCCAAAATGTTGAATTTTATTGCATTCATCACCGGCATTTACATTACAATTTTTTAAAAATAATTCTCACGCTTTATAAACTGAAATTTACTTCAATCATGAGAGAATGAAGAAATATCTCATTTTCACACGTCCATTTAGAGCCACGTCGGCGTCGTCAGCGTCGTATTCCCATCGTATTTGTATTATTATTTTTAGCACCATACACATTCTAATTATCATTCACTTACTCACAAACTCCAAGAAGCGTGTCATTGTTTAAGATAAGTGCTATTGCAATTTCTGACATTCATGCGTATAAGGTAGATATCGAATACCGTCTGTCTACGATACGATGAAATTTGAGATCCTTTAGTTATACACAATGATGTGTGCATATGCTATGCTCCAGATTTTGTAAACTTTTTATAAGTTCAACGAACCAATAATTTTTCTGCAAGCCTTTCATGAATGTATGAGTATGTGACTTCTGACCATGTACAAAATTCAACTGTTTAATTAAGCAAAAGAGTCAAGGAACCTTATGTCTTTCATGTCATTTTGGCTAATTTTTTTTGCTTAACTTAATACATTTTTCTTTGAGATCGCTGACATCTCTGTAGGTCCACACGCCTGCAATCCAGCAAAGATAGGTATCACTGCCATCAACATGCGACATATCGTTCCTATCCCTGTGCAACCTATTCAGATTTTGTTACATAATGTATCTTTTTCTCATAAACGTCAATCACACATCACAATGACGATATTAAGACCATTTTACGAAGGATATTTTTGTATCCCATGCCATGTGTTATCCGATATGGATATCAATGGGTAGATACGGCAGAGCAATAAGAAATTTATAATTTTTGTCTTTATTACAAAAATCAAACAAACTAATTTATTTTGGCCATTGCAATTGATACTATATTGGTACTGTTAGAAATGTCTTGCCCTGCAGCTTATTTTTTTGGATAAAGTAATGATAGTCAGTGACACAACCCAGACAGTTATATCGACCATCTGTTTAATTGAAAAAAAAGAAAAAATACCAATTTTGCGTTCTATCTATGCAATCAGCTAGAGTAATTGAACTTCGAAAATAAATAAGTGCTTAAGTGCTTTGGTTCAAATGAATGTTAGTATTGCTTTTGCAATTCTGGAAATTAATTTCTTTAAGAAAATTAATTCCTATTGTTCTAGCTAGACAAAAAGAAAATAAATCTACTACTAAGTCGCTCGTACTGACTCTCATATTTTAAGTGAATTACAGCCGATTTCTTAAGACAGTCTCATCTCAAAGCTGCAACCAGTACTAGTCGTATAGTAAATAGGTATACCTACCCAGAAGTCATACGAGCAAGTACTCTCACTAGTGAGTTGGGTACATGGATTAATTTTCAAATCACTTGCTTCTCAACTGGCTTCAAAAAAGGCAAGCCAGTTGACGAGCGAGTAGATAAAGTTTCTATGTATAAGAAACTCACCAGTGATTACTCGATCGTGTGGTCTCAGGGTTAGGTACCTTCACAAATTAGTATCAACCCATTTTTTCACACAAAAGTTATGTCATTTTGGAATTGAATACCAATTAGGACTCGGTGCCAATTAGCTCCCCATGCATTCACGTTGGCTTGGTCTTTAAACCGATCTTCTTTGCTTCCTCAAACCTGGGGGCTGGCTAAGATTCAAAGACTCTCTTAGCTGGAGCATTATTGTACGCTTGCTCTATGTGGCCAAGCCAATGAAGTCTTCCATAACCTTCAATCGCGAGCACACTGCTTCCAGTCATCTTGATCAAGCTTTCTGGCATCCACGTTGGCTTGGTCTTCAAAACGGAGGAGGTTAGGTCTCCTTCGCTCTCTCGAGCCTATGGGCTGGTTGCGATTCAAAGACTCTCTTAACTGGAGCATTATTGTACACTTCCCAACTAACAATTTAACTTGTTTAAGTGTTAATACAAGCTATTTTCTGGCTTGTATAGAAACTTAAACAGACCTTATGCAAATCATTTTGGCTGACATTAAACAAGCTATTTGATTTCCTTAAAACCTGTCATCACAAGTGCTATACAATCAAATTGCTTCCAATCAACTGTGTAATAAGGCCTTAAAAAGGCAAAATATTGCTCTAATAAACAAGTTATTATACGAAAGCAAATGGCTTGTATAATAAGACCTTTGAAAGGCCATATATAGACTTTGCATTAAGGCCTTATAAAAGCCACTCAATGCAGTTGTAGTGAAAAAAAATTTGTTTGCTTTCAATTTTATTTAATATTTATTAATTTTATTGTATCGGTTTATTTTATCCACAGGAGGGGGCTTAAACTGCGTTTTTATTTGTTCTGAAATGTGAAGAATTTTATTTTATATGAAAAAATGTTACTTACTTACATGACTTTTCCGAGGTTTGAACTCACGTCCTTCCGATTACCGATCCAGCGCGCTACCTACTAGGCCATCTCCAATTCTGAAGAGTCATGTACAAATTTTAATGAGTTGATACACTTGACGCATACTTCACAGCCTGTACAATTTTACCTTCAAGAAATGAGTAGTAAAGGCTATGTGTTGATTTTATAAAAAAAAATCTAATTCGTTTTTCTTTAATCTTGGTATGCACTTTTCTTTGTTTTAAGTGTGAATCAATTGATTCTTGAAGTATTTGAAAACATACATACAATGTACAAGATCCTTCAAGTCTTTAACATTTTTCATACATTCTTATGACAAGAACTTTGAAAATAAATGAGTAAATGATTTTAAAATATCACACGTTATACTTCCATTTCTATTGAACCAAAATTTTGATTATAAATTTTCTGACCGTTTGAAAGAAAAACTTAAACCCTTACAATCGTTCATCTCGTCTTTATGTTTTGGGTAAACATTTATTTGTTTACATAAAATTAGCTTTAGAAACAACTTGAATTATAAAAGCAAGTACCTGCGATTCATTCATGCTTAAATTTAACATCTGTCACAAGCAAAACGAAATAGTTCGCGAAAGAAAGCAATAATTTGTTAAAGTTTACTACTAACATTTTATAAAAACTATATACTTCCTGACAGAGGGACACAGCTGTCGCATCCAAAACGAAATAGCTCACGAAAGAAGGCAATCATTTGAATAAATGTGCTACACACATTTTATAAAAACCATATATTTCCTTACAGAGGGCACCATCTATGCATCTGTCAGAAGCAAAACGAAATAGCTCATGAAAGAAGGCAATCATTTCTAAAAGTTTGCTACTACCATTTTATAAAAAGTATTTTTGTTCTTACAGAGGACAACATTTGTGTATCTGTCAGAAGCAAATCGAAATAGCTCACTAAAGAAGGAAATCATTTGTAATAGTTTGTTACCAACATTTTATAAAAACTTTATATTTCCTTACAGAGGGCAACATCTGTCACAAGCAAAACAAAATAATTCAAGAAAAAAGGCAAATTTCAATAGGTTTGCTTTAAACATTTTATTTTATCTTTCAAAACAAATTACAAAAAATGTCATTATTACTGAAAAAACATAGTAGTTGTAAATGATTTAATACCGAATTCCTTACAACGATATCATAACGATTTTTTGGTTGGAAGATATTTGCAAGAAAATCCTTTTTTTTTTGGGATTGTGCGTGTGCCATTTTACAGTAGATTTGAGGCAAAAAATAAACAAAATTATGTACATACAAACAAACTCATAACAAATATTCAAATGTGCATTCATTTTTCTTGCGTAGTTCTGCTAGATTAAAAACAAATATATTTACGAAATAGTTGTGCAATTATTTAAGTTAAAAAAAAAAAACAACACGAACTCATACAAGCAACACATCATTCGAGGAACACTTTGGCGAGCGCGCGCTTTATATCGTAAATCGACGTTCATTTAATATTTTGATAACTTCTTATTAATTATTCACTATTTTTTGATAAATACGTCTTTTAATAATTATTTGTTTTTAATCTATTGATATAAATGACGAACACTTTCGAATATTTGTTAAGCCCGCTGCAGAATACTTTCAACTAAAGAGAAATGTCAAATCTTGATGCTGGGTCGGGTGTTACAAGTTTATTTAAGCAAGCCGTACACAAAATGTTTTTATTTACTTTCAGTAAAACAACTTGGACAGGCCTTAAACAGGCCTTTTCATACTAAAGTATACAAGTCTTGTATACAACTTGCCAATCTCAATTTAAAAGTCATTAAACAGGCTATTATCAAAAATTAAATTGAAAAACGGTTGGCTTGAATAATAAAGCCTAATATTAGTTCTATGCGAGCTATAGTTTACCAAATTCGAAAAATCGGACCTTATACAAGTTAAATTGTTAGTTGGGTTGCTCTATTTGCCCGAGTCTATGGAGTCGACATCTATGGATTTTCTGGCCTACATCAAAATTTTAATACAGCTCCTCACACACATGATCAAATATCCGTTGAAGAATTTTTCTTTCGAAAGAGTCCAGTATCAGTTTTCCCTTTCTCCTTATCGCCCATTACTGGGCACCATAAAACAGTACTGGCAGCATAAGGGTTTTATAAAGCGTGCACTTCGTCTTTCATGTGAAGAGTTTTGAACCCATCTGTTCTGCCAAACCGAAGAAGCACCGGTTTGCAATGGTTGTTCTTCGATGGATCTCCGCTAAGGTGTCGTTGGTGGAGTTAATATTTAAGTAAGCACTAGAATAGGCGGAAGCTGTCTTAAGCTTATGTCAAAACCAACAGAAGAGTAGCTTGCCAAAACATTAATTTCACAAGTGACCCATAATGCAATTAAGTGGTTGGAAGTGAAAAAAAAATAAACAATTGTTTATTCAATGTTTATTTTCTCATAGTTATTTACAGCACAGAGTGATATGCTTTTAATTATTTATTTTGCGAAACCACTAATTCGATGTGATATAAATTTATTAAAAGAAAATTTAAGATTTTATCACTCATTCATCAAACAGAAAAAATAGTTGAAAGCTATGCACCAAGCACCAAGTTCTTGGGAGTTTGCTTCCACCATTTTGATTTCGCATTCGCCCACTTACGAAAGAGCGGTCAGTGAGCGCTCTCACGTACGATGGCAAAATTTAACGTAAACTAAACGAGAGTACCCGCATATGATAGCATAAGTCACCAAGAGCTTCAATTGGCGATGTCGGAACTCGGGATCCCGAAATAACTGATCCAGCTATGCCGCATGACGTAACAAAATACACGGTGCAACGTGCAAATGGGTAACAGCTCATCCGAGTTATTCCAGACGTGTACAGGGTTCAGACAAAGAGCTGAGCTATCATGTGATTTCTTCAACCTAGTCCTGGATCGGATAGTGCGCAAGAGTGGTGTTAACATGGAAGGCACTATCTTCAACAGGTCTTCTCAACTGCTTGGCTATGCGGACGACATCAACATCATCAGCCGCTCCAAGAGAGCTGTACTTGAAACATTCACAGCTATTGATGAACAGGCGAAACGCGTTGGTCTTGAAGTGGATGAGGACAAAACAAAGTATATGCTATCAACAAACAAAGCCTCATCTGTCCATCACCTAGGACAAAACGTCACTGTTGGTAGCAGTAATTTCGAGGTAGTCAAGGAGTTCACCTACCTCAGAACAAGCATCAATTCCACTAACGCCACCTTAGTGGAAATCCGACGAAGAATTACCCTAGCGAACCGCTGCTACTTCGGTTCGGCCAAGCAAATGGGTTTAAAACTCCTTTCTCGAAAAACAAAGTGCACACTATACAAAATGCTATTTTTAACAGTTCTACTCTACGGCGCCGAGTGCTGGACGATAAGTAATTTTTTACCATCGTCGTTTTTACTATTATTGATACTGGGCACTTTCGAGAGAAAAACTCTTCGGCGGATATTTGGTCCTATATGCGAAGAGGGCGATTGGAGGAGAAGATTCAATCGTGAACTGTACGAGCTGTACCAAGGTGTGGATGCAGTCCAAAGAGCCAAAACACTCCACTACACTGACTCGGCCACATCGAGCGAATGGACAACAACGCTCCAGCCAAGAAAATCTTCGAATCCCAGCCCCCAGGTTCGAGACACTTCCCAATTATGTGCGCGTCACATAAATTTTTTGTTTTCGCTCGGTTTCGTACGACCTCGTACGCTGGCTTCCGATTATTCTAGTTCTACCTTTACTCCGAGATAGATGTACTTCTTAACTACTTCAAAGTAATTGCTATCAACATTAATGTTTTATCATAGCTGGTTGACAGTTCTTTCACTGCATGTTGATAGCAAGTATTTGGTCGTGTCCTTGCTTATTTGAAGATCAACAAGTTTCACCTATTCTTGGATTGCCATGAAAGTCTCTATAACGACTTGGTGGGAGAAGCCAAAGTCATCAATATCATCGGCACACCGTTGGACAGATCTGTTGAAAATAGTGCCATCTACTTTAACGCCCTGCGCACTATTTGCTCCAGAGCGAGATTGAAAAATCAGACGATAGCTCATCTCGTTGTGGAAGCCTGTGCATGTTTTGAATAGTTTGTTCCTATTTGCACATTGCGTCGCAAATTTTCCAATGTCACGCGACACAACGGGATACAATTATTACCCTGGATCCCAAGTTCAGCCATCGCCATATAGAGCTCCTGACGATGAATGCTATCATAGTCTCAACTTGAAATTCGTTCGTCTTTTCCAGGATTTGCCTGAGAGTGAATATTTGGTTTATGGTCTATTTGCCTGACCGGAAGCTACACTGCCAGTTGCCAATTGGAATAGTATGTATTCAAGCAGCATTTCCAGCTGCTGCTAAATAGGTATCGATATCGAGTAGAGCAGGAAATACGATAAGAAGAGAGCCCATACAGTTAATGAAGACCCAATATTTAAGCACAACAAGGCCACTGGATCTGACACGGTTTATCTGCGGAGTTCTTCAAGCACGGATGTGTTGAAAGGGTGCATGCATCAACCATGTCCTACAAGAACTATATGAAGACATATTCCTGATACACTTTGAATTCAAGATCGCATGCATCGTTCTGTGTGAGCCGTTCTGCAACACTATAATTGAATCGGCAATGGTTTCGTGTAGGGGACAGTCTTTGCTTTCATTTTATATCCCATTTATATAAGTTGCTTGTATTCTAGGGACGCAGCATCCAATCCTGGGGTTCTTAATTATGCCCTTATTTTTTGCTTATTTGACTGGGCTAAAAGGAAACAGTTTTAATAAAATAAAAAAAAATTTATAAAAACTTGTATTCCTAACATTTTCAATAATGTACTGAAATGAACCGGCCAAGTAGAAGACTTAACACTACTTAGTTGGATTTGCTGCATTATTAATTCAAATTGATTTTTGCTTTGAAATATAATGCATTTGAAATGCCAATTATTAACAATAATGATTTTGCCACCATGCCCATGCTCCCTACTAAACAAAAAGGTCATATGTCAAACAACTGAAACTTAAGGGAAAAAGATTTTTTTTGTAAATGTGCAGCCGGCCGCTGATTGATATTTTATGATTTAAATGAAATGAGATATAATGTGTCAAAATTTGGGGTGTACGTCAGAATAAATTTCTAATGGAAATAGATAGAAACAATTAGATATAAAATTTGAAAAGAGCCCCCCAAAAACGTACCCAATTCAAAAAGTGCATTTTGGGGCTTACGGAAAATCCATACTAGACAGACGCACGCTAGTACAATTATTAATAATATGTATGCAATATAACGGTATATCGATGAAAATATGCAAGTTAATTCAAATCATAACACCAAATAAATACACAGGATATGAAAAGGGAAAAAATTCATTCAATTAAAATGAGGTACATAAGTAGGCTAGTTTTTATGAATTTTTGTCTAGCTTTAAGATAGTTTTAAGATGAATGAAAAATAAAAATGAATGTACAAAAAAAAAAAACACTTTTTTTTACAAGTTGAATTATAGTTACAAATCTCTTACTGTAACTAAGTGTGTATGCTAAGTTGGTTTATGCCGATTGAAAAATTATTGTTTTAGGAAACCTCGCGGTTGCTTAATTCGCCCAGGAAAATTAGAATTTTGTTACGGAAAAATGAATTTTGGTATACCTACACCTTATGTATGCCGTACGATGGGACGGAGGGACCTCCTGCAAATGTCACGTGCCAACTTGTACAACGCGCAGCTGTGGAGAAATGGGACCTTGTGATAGGATGTGATTCTAATTCACATCATATTCAATGGGGCAGCACTGATATCAACGATCGGGGTGAGTCTCTTTTTGAATTTATCATAGAAAATAACATACTAGTAGCGAATAGAGGTAATGAACCAACATTTGTCACTAAGAACCGCGAGGAAGTACTCGATATCACCCTTGTAAGCAACTCGAATACTGTCTCAATAGAACAATGGAAGGTACTTAAGGAAGAATCTTTTTCCGATCACAGGTTAATTGAATTCTTTATACTTAGTACAACAAACTCCCGAAAACCTTTTAGAAACTTCAGAAAAACTAACTGGGATATTTTTAATGGGGAAGTAGAGAATGAAATCAAATTGCTTAATACCAATGCAATTGATAATCCTGAGAACTTAGACAAAGCTGCCGAGAAATTCACAGAAATACTCAGCAATGCTTTTGTCAAAGGATGTCCATTAAAACCAGGTAAAAAAGGCAACAAAAAACCACCTTGGTGGACAATAGAACTGGGCGACATTAGGAAAGAAACGAGGCGACTTTTCAATGTCGCCAAGCGCACCAGATCAGACACCGACTGGGAGATCTACAAATCCAGTCAAAGAAAATTCAAAGCTGAAACACAGCGAGCGAAACGCAGCTCGTGGAGAACCTTCTGCGATGAAATAGAAGGCACCAATGAATCAGCTAGACTAAGGAAAATTCTCTCCAAAGAGCCATCTACCTTAGGTTCCTTAAAAGAACCAAGTGGACGCTGGACTGAATCATGCAGTGAAACTCTAAAATTCTTAGTTAATGCTCACTTTCCCGGGTGTAGCTCTAACCCAAGCTATAACCAGGGAACTGAGATATATACAGAGCACAGAACACCGTCGGACATTGTAACGGAAGACAAGATTAAATGGGCAGTAAACTCTTTCTCCCCTTACAAATCCCCGGGACTAGATGGCATCTTTCCAATGATGTTACAAAAAAGTGAAAACCTGATTACTTCACACCTGAAAAACATATTCTCAAGTAGCCTCAGATGGGGATATGTACCTCAAGCATGGCGTGAAGTCAAGGTTGTATTTATCCCGAAGGCTGGTAAACCCAGCCATACGGAAGCTAAAGACTATAGACCAATCAGTCTCACGTCGTTTACTCTTAAAACTTTCGAGAGACTGTTGGATATCTATATTCGCAGCTCACTGAACCCGGAGGTGATTTCTCCAATGCAGCATGCCTATACGAAACGCAAAAGCGTAGAAACTGCACTTCACTGTGTTGTTAATACAATTGAAAAAACTCTCAAAGACAAGGAATACACTCTTGCTGCCTTCCTAGATATTGAAGGAGCATTCAATAATGTGGAAAATGATGCAGTTAAGAGAGCCCTTGTAGAGCTGAATATAGAAAAGTCAATTATAAATTGGACTATGTGCATGTTAAAAAAACAGGCATATTAATACAGAACTTGGAGAATCACGTTTAATAGTATCCACATCCAGAGGAACACCCCAGGGAGGGGTGCTTTCTCCGCTTCTTTGGATACTAGTCATGAACGAAATTCTTGTAAAATTAAAATATAGTGGAGTCAAAGTAGTAGCTTATGCAGATGACCTAGTACTACTTGCGACAGGTAAATTCCCATCCACTATTAGTGAACAAATAGAATATGCCCTGTCAAAGGTCAACACATGGGCAAAGAATTGTGGTCTAATGGTCAATCCATTGAAAACTGAATTGGTTCTCTTCACTAACAGAAGAAAAATACCAATGTTTAGATTACCATCAATTGCAGGGACTCCACTCAAAATCTCGGATCAGGCCAAATACTTGGGTGTGATCCTTGATAAGAAACTGAACTGGAGTCTCAACACTAAAGAGAGAGCAAAGAAAGCTATGGTTGCGTTCTATTCCTGCAACAGGATCTTTGGTAAATCCTGGGGACCCAATCCAAAAATTATCAGGTGGATGTACACGGCAATAGTTAGACCGATACTTACCTACGGTAATTTAGTTTGGTGGAACGCGACTGAGAAAGCAACAAACCTGAAAACCTTGACAAGAGTTCAAAGATTAGCATGCGTAGGTATTACGGGGGCGTTGAAAACCACTCCCACAGCGGGACTGGAAGCTATACTTAACTTGAGACCCCTAGATTTATTCGTGCAAGAATCTGCAGCATACAGTGCCCTGCGCCTAAGCCAGACTAAATGCTGGAAGCAAAGCACATCGGGCCATACTCAGATTCTGCAGAGATATGTGGGAAATAATGTTTGCACAGACTACACAACACCCCATTTAAACTTCAGCAGACCCTTCACTACCTCTTTTCCTAATAGAGAGGAGTGGGAAAACAACCAACCTTTCTAATGCATCTACGATAACTGTCTTCACTGATGGTTCGAAGATGGACACTGGAGTTGGTGCAGGAATTTTCTCGGAAACTCTGGGACTAGCTAGCTCCTTCAGACTTCCGGACTTTTGCAGTGTTTTCCAAGCCGAGGTCTTGGCAGTGACAAAAGCAGCTACGCAAATATCAATGATGGCGATACCACGAGCTGATATCACCCTCTTTATTGATAGCCAAGCAGCAATAAAAGCAATTTCTGCCACCGAGATACATTCGAAGCTTGTGACTTGCTGTCGCGAAGAGCTTAGGGTTTTTATTTTATTTTTTTATTTATTTATTGAAATCTATTTCCTTATCAATTACATGTACATACATAATGAATACATACTTCAATCTAAATGTATATACATAATTAGTAAAATAAGGAAATATTAGAAGCATTTGAAATTTAAGAATAAATTGAGTTAAATGCCCCTTCAGAAAATGAGTACAAAATTATCATATTGGGTGGGGTGACCCTCAAAAAAAGCTTATAGGTATTGACAAAATAAAGAATAAAAAATAAAGAATAACAAAAATTCAAGCCATAGTAATATAATATAATTTAATTTTGTTTATGGAAAAATTGAAAACCAAACAAATGTTAAAAGCTTAAGAAACTAACATAATCACAGGTAAGACCTGTTTACTAGGCAAGAGAATTTAAAATGGATTCCAAGCATGCATGATCATAATTATTAAGCCACAATTTTAAACTTTTCAAAAATTTAAAATAAGATGATTCTGATCTGAGAGACAGAGGTAATTTATTAAACAATCTACTTGCTGATACAAAATAAAAGTTACGATAGGCAGTGGTGCGAAAATGGGGAACATTAACCAAAAATGAATAATTTCCACGAATGTTATGATTGTCAATTATACGAATATTACGATTACCGGATCTTATAAAAAATGTCTTAAGCACTTTAAAACAATATAGGTGTCGTAAAGGAAGAATTTTCAATCTAAGGAATAATGGAAAACTGTGATCAATTCTATTCTTTCTACATATTATTCTAATTACATGCTTTTGTAAAATTAATAAGGGCAAAACTTTGTTTGAGTAGGTACCACCCCAACAAGTTATACCATACTGTAACTTAGAATGAAAAATTCCATAGTAAATAGTTGTTAAAAGGTCAGTGGTACAGACGTTGCGCAGATAAAAGAATTGTCTAAGAGTCGATCGGAAATGCTGCTTCAAACTCTCAATGTGGCTAGAAAAACTCATTTTCGAATCAATTATTAAGCCTAAATACTTAATATTATCAACGTTTTCAATTTGAAAACAGTTTTCACTGCACGAAATATTTCTTTCGAAAGTATTATGAACTGAAGTAACTTCACAATCGCATTGATATAAACTGAAACTTAGACAATCAGGTGAATGATAACAAAAATCTGGTACAACATTTTCGAAACTAGATAAACTAAAAAACATTAGCTTTGTTTTTGAGCTGATAACCAATTTATGTTGAGCAAACCAGATTCTAAGCTTACTTAGATCCGAGTTTATATCGGCAGTTAGGTCTAAGAGGCTCTTAGTTCCATAAGAAAATCCTATGTCGTCAGCAAAAGCAGTCATCTCCCCATTAAATGGCAAATCAAAAAGTGAATTAATATACACAAGGAAGAGCAATGGTCCAAGTACTGAGCCTTGTGGAACACCCATACTCAAAGACATCGATTCACTTCTGGTACCATTTATTTTAACACTTTGAAACCGATTGTCGAGATAAGACCCAAACCAACTAAGTATGAAACCTCTAAAGCCCGCTACCTCTAGCTTATTGATTAAAATGCTCTGGTTGACCATATCAAATGCTTTAGATATATCCACGAATAAACCAGCTGTAAATTTTTTCTCATCTAAATTTTTAAAAATCTTAGAGCAAAAATTTAAAAGCGCATCCTCCGTTGATTTATTTTTTTGAAACCCAAACTGAAACGCTGAAAAAAAGTTTGTTTTATTTAGGAATCTCACTATCCTGTTCTTTACAAGTTTTTCAAAAATTTTACTAACTGATGGAAGTAGCGAAATGGGTCTGTAATTACTTACATTATCTTTGGCTCCTTTTTTAAATAGAGGGATAATATCCGCACATTTAAGTGCGTCAGGAAATATACCAGAAAAGATGCTGTTGTTAAATATATGTACCAAAACGTCGATTAAAAACCAAGAAATATTTTTTAAAAGAAAATTAGATATGTTATCATTCCCACAGCTATTAGAGTTTTTCAAACCATTTATGGTTTTTAAAACTTCGAGAGCAGTAATAGGTTCAAAGTAGAAACTACAGCTAGAACTCAAACTGTTTAGAAACCATCCACTTGAACATCAAACGCAGCGAATAACACCCTACATTAAACATAAATTTTCAAACTGCAATTAAAAACAGTAAACTATTTTAACTCAATCATTCATTTGCTCACTCACTCAATTTTACTTCACTCAATTTGTATAGCTTAAATCTAATCTATAACATGTCAATTTTCAATTATCATTCAGACGTTGAGCAGTTAACATCATTTGCCTAATCCTAAATTAAAACATTCATTTTTGGTACAGTCACACACTTACACTTGAACTAATATACATTTAAACAATTATATTACACAATTAAAGTTAATTAAAATCAAACACCTACACTTTACACATATACAACAGTGAATTAAACATTAAATTAAAACACACAATTTCATTTTTTATTAATTATTAAAAAACACACAACACACACACACAATCCTATCCATCTCCTAAATCAAACCCAATCACAAACGTTCACTATTATTGGAACACATACAAAAAGGTAAGCTACCATTTGGTTCAGTAAAAGCAGAAATGTTTGCAAAGTGTTTATTAAATTGTTCTACTATCTCAAATTCGTGCTTATAAAGATTTTCATTGATGCGAAGTTCAATAGAATTTTTTTGAGATGAAGACTTATTCAATATATTATTTACAACCTGCCATTCACGTTTAGGATTGCCTTTAAACAACCTGAATTGATTTTTATAAAATTCATCACGACACAAAGGAATTTCTTTTTTTAAGTCATTACATAATTTAGTATATCTTTTTTTTAAGTTCTCATTGTGCGGATGCTTATAGCATTTAATGCGGAGTTTATTCTTGGTTTTCACTTTTTTAAACAGGTTTATGGATAACCAAGGTTTCAATTTTTTAATTTTCATTCTGTCTGTAGACTCAAAACTACAACTTGCAATATGCACACCAAGTGTTTCAATAAAATAATCGTAGGATTTAGATACATTAAGTTCATTATAAACACGATCCCAAGTTTCAAAACTTAAGCTTACCTTGAGTTTATTGTAATCAATCCTAGTTTTATTACTGACGGAATGATAGTTCATATTTCTATCTAAATTAACAGGTCCTAAAAGAAGACCAGTCATAGTATGGTCGGTGATTTTAAAATCAAAAACACACTTTTCAGTTGACCTAGCAAAATTATAATTGAACCGTCCATAGATATGATCAAGGCACTTTTTTGATACAATACGAGTTGGCTCATTGATATATGAAACTAGCCCATGAGAAGCGAGTAAAGCTAAATAAGTTGAGATAGCATCACTGTTTTCCAAAATATCAATATTTAAATCCCCGCAGATTAATAAATTTTTTGATTTTTCATGTTCCAAAAGATTAGAAAACTCTTCAACAAAGACGGATAGATTATGCTTATGAAACCGATAAATACAAAAGAAGGAAAAATTCTCACGATTGGTTTCAAAAGAAATTTTCAAAACATCAGCACTTAAAAAATCTATAACAGAAGACGTGAAATTAAAATCATCCCTAATAAAGCACCCGACCCCACCAGCACAGTAAGTTTCATTTGTATTAGCAATAAAATTAAAACCAGGCAACATATAATCTCTTTCTTCCAGATCATAGATCCAAATTTCAGTAACAAATATAAGATCAGGCATGCAAAGAAAAGAATCTAAATGTGTTACTATAGAAGCAAAATTTTCTCTCAAGCTTCTAACATTTTGGTGTACAAAGAAAAGCTTATTTTTGCAATACAAATCATTCATGAAAATTTGTTCACCATTTAAATTAATATTATGAGTTAGAGTAGTAACATCATCAGTTAAATCCATATGATCATCAAAAATCATATTAGAAAATAAGAAAATAGTTATTTAAGTATGAAAAACAAAGTAAGGAATTACCTATATATGAATTATATTTTTGATAGATCATCAAACGATCTAAGTATAATGATGTCACTACCTTCCTCTTTTCTCATGAGAATTTTATTATTAGAATACCAAACAAACTTAAAATGCTTCTCTTTACCAGCCGTCTTTGCTCGCATTAAGAGCGCCTGAGTATATTTCGTCAAACTTTCATTGATGTAAATGTTTCCCTTCCTATCGCCAAGTATGCTTGAGTTGATCAATTCCTTCTTTGTCTTTTTTTCCTTCATTATTTGCTGCTTGAGGGCAAGGTCCAAAAAGCTAACACAGACAATGGACTTGTAATTGCTAGCCGAACTCTTCTTATCATTGGGGTTGTTGTTGTTTTTGACTTTTTTTACAAAGCATTTGTCGATATCTTTGTCAGTTATGCTTAAAGACAATGCATTGCGAAAAATTTGGAGAGCAACACTATGTGAGTTGGAGTCTTCGACATCAGGAACACCACTTATTTCAATAAAATTCTTTTTTTGACTCTGATACTGCCAGTTAAGTCTGCTTTCAAGGTTATTTAATTTAGACTTGAGCTCAGCGTTCTCTTTACGAAGTTCAATTACAGCTTGATATTCCTTGTGTTGAATTTCCATGCTTACAAGTTTTTGATAAACCATTTGAATTGTTGCCATTTGTTGACCATCAGCAATATTTGGAAAAGTAAAAGATTGCAAATTATCACTAACATCGCCAGCAGTTTGGCCCACGGTAGCTAGGTAATGTGTAGATGGTGCGTCTGCATTAGAATCACTGACTATTGATTTAGGTGTAGCAGAAGGGCAAAGAGAGTGACGTCTTCTGATGACAGTGCACTTATCGCATCGATATGTTTTCCCATTTGCCTTCATCGAATCAAGATCATGTTGAAGAATGTTTACGCAGTTACAGTGAAAATATTTTTTACAGTCACAGCACGAGATTTTTGCTTTGCAAGCCTTTACAATTTTTTCTTTACACACCGAACAATTCATATTAATTAATTTTGATGTTGGTTTATATAAATGTAAGTTAATAAATAAGCTTTTAAATCTTACGATGAGATGCGCACCCCACGACACTCTCTTGACGTTCTTGGCATGCAGCATAACATTAGACTCTGCTGGGTTCCCGGTCACAGTGATGTACAGGGAAACGAGAGAGCTGATGAGCTGGCGAGAACGGGTTCGCCGCTTGATTCAAGTCAGGCCGAACAAAATATCAAAGTACCAACCTGTAGCATCAAACAGGAAATTGGTAACAAAATATTAGAAAAAACCAATGAAAGATGGAATCTGCTTGAAACATGCGCCACAACTAGAAAGTTATGGCCAAATTTCAATAAGCAGAGAACAGACAAAATTATGCAAATGAACAAGAAACATCTCCGTTCCCTTGTCAGCATAATCACCGGACACAACCTACTGAGATACCATAAAAAGAAAATGAGGCTCAGTACTGACGACCTTTGCAGAGGGTGCAGCGATGAAGAAGCACATGAGGATACCTTACACTTCCTTTGCCACTGCCCAGCACTCTGTCATTTAAGAAAGCGACATCTAGGAAATCATTTCTATGACGACCTAGAGGAACTTTCTGGAACTTCGGCTAATAGGCTTCTGAATTTCATCAACGCCTCTAAATGGCTTGATTGCTAAAAGAACACATAGGTTTTTACATAAAGTGGAATACAATTTCCTAGGGTATCACAACGGATCTACATAGATCTAAGTGTGACGGTAACGAGATCAACTGTCAGCCCTTCTACCTAACCTAACCTATGTATACCCGGCTTTTCTTGAGATGTCCCCATCGAATAACGTTTTCTTTCTCAAAAAATAACGGTTTAAAAAAAAGATATTTTCTCCGTTTCTAACGGGTTTTCGTCCAAAACACTTAAGCCCAAATTTGAAATAAATAAAATTTCTAATAAAATTTTTTTTACAATTTTTTGTTGATAGAAGTAAGGGTAGCCGAGTTATCAACTGTTAAATATTTAGATTTTTTCTATACTTGTCACAAAGATATCATTTTCCTATTTTTTCTCCTTCATCTCGTTCATGGTTCTTGTTTTTGCTTCGTTTTAATATGTGTTTATGAATCCCTAAGAACGTAGAGAGCTACGCAGTTTCCAAACATCAATTGTTTACCTGAGTATTTTTTGGAAATTTTGCCTCTTTCTATCTCTTAAGGGACAAACAACGGACAGTTTGACCTGCGACCATAATTGTTCAAAATTGCAAGCTAAATATTTCTTTTATGGATACTTTTTCCCTCCGACCAATAGGCATTGAAATAAATCGATGTAAGAAATGTACGTCAAATTTTACACCTGACACGTGTTAAAGTATAGGCAGACAATTGGCTGATGGTTCAACACCTCAAAGGCTATTATGGATATGACTCATAACTTTACACAAATGACTTGTCTTTTAATGTCGTTGGCTCTTAGTCTAATACTGCCTTTCTCTACATTTGCGACTTTTCAGTTATGAGTCTACAGAGAGAGATTACTAATGGAATCAAAGTGGCGTTAAAGTTGAATACTGAGTTGCAACTAAAACCAATCAATAATCTTGCCAATAGAGCAACGGGGCGCGGCGCAGCGTACCAAGTTTGGTAATCAATCGTTGAGATGCATTGAAAAGAAGACAAATTGCAGGTTGAAGGTTCTTGTTTGTTTTTTCCTTCAAAAATTTTGTATCTTAATCACTTAAAATCAATATAAATTAATGTACTTATTCAGTAAAAAGATATTATATTATAAACCAAATCTCTGTAAACTGTGCGGTAGCTTACCAAATGAAAATCTATGTACCGAAAATAAAAATCTATCTATCTGCATAAAATATATAAAATATATCTTGATTAGGGGGGACAAGCACCCCTTTCTAGGGCAATAAATGATTTTTGCAAGGAATTGAATTACATAGAAAAAAGAGAAAATATTTCACAATAATTTATTTATACAAAAACGTAGCTTTGTAGCCCAGGACAACGAGCTTTGAGCGGGAGCGGGAGTAAGGCGCCAGTTATAGCTATCATTGAAACTCATCATTGAAAATTTTAATGATTGATTTTGAGACGTTTAGGAGGCAAAATCATTTATTATTTTGATGGACGATCAAAGCTTAGGACTTAATTAATATTTCTATTCAAAAAAAAATTTCAAATAGGCCCAACTTTCCACAAAAATTGACTTTTAATTTTTCAATGATCATTGGTAAGGTAATTCAATCATTGAAATAAGAAAAGTCTTTTTATGTGGAAAGTTGGGCCTATTTGAAAATTTTTTTTGGCTACAAATATTAATTAGGTCTTTAGCTTTATTTTTTCATCAAAAGAATAAATGATTTTACTTCCTAAACGTCTCAAAATCAATCATTAAAATTTCCAATGATGAGTTTCAATGATAGCTATAACTGGCACCTAAAGGTCCCTTTTTATATTTTTTGTGAGTATTTTGAATACTAAGTTTATTAGAGGAAAAATATAAACTACAAGATGAAAGAAAATTAAATTGCGTACAAAAAGAGTTTCCTTCATATTTTTGGTAAAGGTGCATGATAAAGAAAGATACGTTGAGTACCTATACAAATTTCAAACATTTAAAAGAGAATTTTATTTTCTTACGTTTATTGATCAGTTTACCCAGAAATAATGTTTAAGTAAGTAAAATCACAACAAAAACATAAATGTTAAAAAAGGAGCCAAGTTCTTATGTGTACAAGAAACCTGCGCGTAAAAAGTCAGCCAAAAAAAGTAATGAGATCTAAAATATATGCCAAGTTTTAAGTTCATGAAGTTTAATATCAAATATCTTAAGTAGAGTAATATCGAAACAATTCCAAATCATGACAGAAATTTGGTAATTAATGATTACTGATTAAAATTTGGTGGGTTCACTGGTCAAGTTTTCATACATTTTAATTTGTGATTAACCAAAATTGCTCCATACAAATAATAGCAATTCTGATAAAGTGGGTGGATCGCACCCCCCCCCCCCCCCCTGAATGGACAATTCCAATTCGATTTTTTCCTTTCGAAGTACTTCAAGTCCTACCGACCTACAAATTTTCATCGTTCTACAACAATCGGAAGTGCTCCATATAATTTATAAGAATTTTTAAGAATGTGGGTGGATACCACGCCCCCTGAATGCAAAATTCCAATTTTTTTCTTTCTAAGTACCTTAAGCCCTACCGACCTACCAATTGTCATCGTTCTACAACAATCTGAAGTGCTCCATATAATTTATAAGAATTTTTAAAAATGTGGGTGGATGCCACGCCCCCTGTATGGAAAATACCAAATTTTCAATTTTTTTCTTTCTAAGTACCTCAAACCCTACCAACTTACCAATTTTCATTTTTCTACAACAATCGGAAAGGCTCCATATAATTTATAGAATATTTATGAAAGTGGGTGGATGCCACGCCCCCTGAATAGAAAATTGCAGATTTTCGATTTTTTCCTTTGTATGTACCACAAGGCCTACCGTTGTGCGAAATTTCAAGTTTCTACAATGTCGGGAAGTGCTCCATAATTTTGATGATCTGTCAGTGAGTCGTGAGTCAGTGAGTCAGTGAGTCAGTGAGTCAGTCAGTTACGGTTTTTGCGATTTTTGAAGTCCTATATCTTGGGAACTACTAATGCTAAAGAGTTTAAATTTGGTGAGCCACCTGTGTTTGATCAGTTCAGCAAATACTGCGAATTTGAAGTTTCTGACTTTACTGGTACTGAAGTTAGAGGGGGGTTGAAAATCGCCTGAGTTTGTTCCTGTAAAAAGGGTGTAGTGCCGCGAACTTGGCTGGGCACTACCGTGCCCTTTGATTTCTTCATGGTCATTCCAATGACGTCTTGAGAGCAAGTTGGTATTAGAAGAAGGTGGTTGGGTTTAAAATGTCCTTATTTAATTTATTCGATGCTATATTTTTGTATATGGAAAAAACTGTATCTTCAAAGGTGAGAAGTACACAAGATGATTTCAAGTTATTGGAGAAATAATCTGAAGACATGTTCTAAGAAGAAAATCATGTAGGAGGGGGAGAGTATTTTCCCTGCCCTTTTCACGTAAGGGATAAACTCCCAAAACATTGACTTAAAATGGTTAAATAGTTATTCAAAAACTACGAAAATACTAACAATACTGTGCCATAGCCTTTTGAAAACCTTAAGAGATTATTGTTGAATTTATAGCCAAATAAAGTTAACAATTTTGAAAATCTCATTTGTTAACTCAAAATCAATACAAATAAAAAATAAAAAATTTTGTTGATGGTTATGGAATTTAAACGTTTTGAGAAAATTGAAAATTATGAAAACTACTTTTTTGTAAGAAAATTATTCAGAAACTTAAGCAAAAAATTTGCTACAAGTATGTGTTATCTAAGATGTTACCAGGAGTACTTACTAGTACTAATAACCCAACAAAAAATTACTTTTCATAATTTTCAACTTTCTCAAAAACTTAAAACCCAAGATTCGTCGGGCTTTCAGCGTTTGAATAAAATTTACCTAATAACAGTAGATATTAAATAAAGAAAGACGATTTTTATATTTAACGTTATAAAGTAAGTAGACGCAAAATAACAAAAAATCAATAAAATAAAATTTTCAATGTTTATTTTGGAATTAACTTTGACAAGCTATTCGTTCCAATGAAATCTTCTAATTTCTTAGAGAATCGGACATTTTCCTACCAAGTGGTATACTATACACCTTATGGTAGATCGTTTTTTATGAGCAGGGAAAGAATTTTGCTAACTTTGCCTTTTTTTGTGCGTTATCGTATGAAAGTATCGACTTAACACAAATTTATTGTATTTTTTCCCGTTAGTGTCTTTTTTTTTGGCTTTTTTGTTGTGTTTGCCTATTTCTCCTTTTTTCGCTTCTTTATCTTCGAAGTTAATTGTTTTTAGAAATTCTAAAATCCAAATATAAAAAAGATAGTTTTGAGTTTTTGGTTTTGTGTTTTTTTTTATTGAATACCATAAGCTCTGTTCTAGGCATTGACCAAAACAGCCAATGTTACTATTTGTCACCAATATCTGTCCAATTCCTATTCCACCCTTTAGGTTTGTTTTGGGCAAAAGAAAGTGCTCACAAGAAAGTAAAACATTTGTCCTTGCTGACAAATTCTACCCAAGAAATTTCCTTGGGTGAAAATTCTTTGGTTTGTCAGATGGCAGGTTGACATAGGTCAGATGTCAGATAGAACAAAAACAATCTTGTCAAAAGTTGCCACCAAATCATTCTGCATTTGTTTGGCAATTTGCTTCTCTCTGATATAATATCAGCCAAATTTGATTGACTGCAAATTTTTGCTCAAAAATCTCTGTGACAAAGCTATTTTTTCATCAAGGATTATCAACTAGGCAAGTGCTCTCAATTTTAAAGAGTATCTATGAAAATTTGGTAAATACCTACGGCTCTTAAAACAGCGATTCCAAATGACGGTTCAGGCATTGAATTGGCTTCTATGTATAACATACTTGAACCTTGAACCATATCACTGGAATCAGCCAGTAAAAATATTTGAAGCACGGATTAAAATTTGAAGCACGTTTGTACAACTGGACCTAAGTTATGTTGGTATTATCTTTAACTAGCTGGCCCGCCCCGGCTTCGCACGGGTAGATTTATTTTAGACTCGTGAAGAATTTGATTAGATAACTGAATAGTCATAGTTTAATTTAATTTCTAGTAATTTTACCAATTTGTAATATTTCTTTTTTGTTCATTAGTATCACACTCTAGAAAGTTATTGTTAAAGATAAGCATAAGCTGTGTTATTTGTGATTATATGATTTAATTATTTGTTTTTTGACTTTACTTAAGGTTAAGAGTTAATAGATGTCTAATGCGAAATTGCAATTTATGAAAGAAAGTTCTGTTGGTAGGCAGATCTAAAAAAAAATTGCATATGTATTTATTAAAGCTCAAAACATCATAGGTACGAGTAGGTACCAACAAAATTTCAACTTTCAAGTCTTCAAATATAGGTTAAATTGTGAGGAAACTAAAATATGAGAAAAATTGGCGTGATAGAAGGTTGATGTTCAATACCGATTATCGATATAAGCTCTGGCTACGATAAAATACTTTGACACAGGAAACAATAAGAAACAGTGGCAGATTTAAACTCGATGCCGCCCTGGCATAGTTATGTAAAAATTATTTCAATCTTATAAATCAAGTTTCCAAATTATTTATCTAATTACCTTTTAAAAATATGTAAATTTTTTTCCAAAACAAAAACTGCTTTTCAAAATTCTGCTTTTTTAATTCTGTACGAATAATTCTATTTTTCAAAACTCTGCGAAATCGTTTTAAGAAAAAGAAAATTCCCAGCGGGAAATATCGTCCTCAATGAAATTTATTGCTGAAATAATCAATGAATTCACTTGCCAAATCATAAGAGAAACGACATGCAATGATTTAGTAGGTGAAGAGTAATGCAAAGTTTCCTCAGTTCGTAGCTTTGATTCCACTTTCTGCTTTGTGTTTATGAAACGACCCTTTATTTCGGTGAATTTAAAAGGGAAAAGTATGTGATGAAAAATTTGTGGAAAAGAAATGTACAAGACCATCAGTTCATTGTTTGAATCCACTCATCTGCTTTGTAAAGTGTTCATGGCGAGAACAAAAAAAAAAAAAAAACAAATGTGAGTGAAACTCATGGTGTATTGTAATCGATGATTCCAACGATGAATAGTAATGCACAAAGTAGTTTATAATTTTTTGGCAACTATAAATTTTCATTTTGTTGGATACAGTTCACAGTGACTTTCTGTAAAAAAGTCCATGTAAGACGAACTGAAGTTAATAGAAATTGCATTTGTCGAAACGCCACAAATTTTTGATTTGAAATGGAAACAACTTTTTGGTTTGTTCTCATTTTAAAATAAAGGGTGCATTACCAATGGGATTTAGTAAAAAATACAAATGGGAGGATTTAATTGATGAAAAAGAAACTACCACTTACCTGTTGATTTCATAACTGAATTTTCATTAGATTTTTCATCGAAATTATTGAACTGATGAATAAGCTACCCGTATGTAGTGAATTCACATAGATTATGCAATCACCATGTTTTTCATCACCTGGGTCAGTGAATAAACAACTTCCATTGAAGTAGTGAATTCGTTAGTGAATTTTCATCGAGAAAGTGGCATGTGCTTCCCGCCAATGACACGCCCATGTTAAATTCATCAAAGGAATAAGCTGAAAAGTGGCAGGTACAGCTTCCATTCCTCAAGGAAAAAGCAGGTTTTTCCTCAATGATTTTTTAATTTTTCCCGCTGGGTTCTGTTATTTTTTTAATAGATACATACATCTATTTATGAACAAAATTAATAAAAATGTAGCCGACGAAATATGCAAGACTCTTCGAGCTACAGGTATCTTTTGTTTCTATTCCTATTTAAGTATATTTTATATAAGTTCACAATGTTTTTTAATAACTCGCAGTCCATAATTCTGTTTAACGAAATGCTGCAATTAATAAAAGCATTTCATTTGTCATTTGGAAAATATTAAAAAAAAAAACATTTTTCCAAAAATTTGCATTTTCAAAATGTTTTTATGCAAAAATAATAATGTTTTAAAGAAGTTTCTGATGCATACCAATTTGACTTTTATTTGTGAGAAATTTGAAAGTCAAAAATGATGTGGTAAAGTAACCGTACACTGAGAAAAATATTGAATATATTCATGTTTAAATCAAACTCAAACACATACGATTTGGCATGGAAGCGATTTCTGTTTGAATTTAACAGAAACGTATTTATTCATTGTTGACTAGATTTAAACGTGTTTTTGTTTAAATTAAATATGCTTTCTATTTGATATGAACATATTTCTCTTTGTTTTATTTTACTTCATTTAATGTTATTTCAAATAGGATCATATTATTTTTTTTGAACATTCGCATGTTTAAATCAACTTTATTTTTTGTTTAAAATATGTATGGAGATGTAAATTTACTTACCCAAACTTATTTTCTATTTTTACTCCATAAAACTAACCAAAACACACAAGAAAACAGTAAAAAGTCTATGAAAATGTCAAAATCTTTAATAGAACATGTCAATCAAAAACAGATTAAGTTTATAGTTAAAGAAAACACAATTTAAATTAATGAAATTAAGCTTAAAAATTGTAGATACTTTGTATTCCATTGCATTAATGAGGAATGGAAATCTGTGGAGCACCTGTAATTGAAATAACAATATGTAATTGAAATAACATTATAACATAACATTACCTCTTCATGTGATACTTACTTTAAATGTTTGGCTTAAAACTTCAAACTCCAAAGTGAGCCTTAAAGGACAGCATTTCAGAATTGCAGAAGGCTGATTTGTGACAGTCGAGTGGCTCGACTTAAGATTATCCCTAATATAGATTCATAGAAAAAATCATGTCAAGCTATTGCACTACAGTTTTTGAAAGGGCAATTCTTCTCTTTCTGGAGAAGAAAGAAAAAACTTGGTTTAGTTTTCATATCGATATCTAAAAAAAGTTATAACTTACCAAAAACCTCCTTTAAAGATTGCAAGTTTAAAATTTTATTTTGAGTTTTGATATCTTATCTTCTCGAAGGGAAAATTTTTCCAACAATGACATCATCACAAGGTAAACTTATCTGCAATTTTTCTTCGTTTGAGTTCAATTCAAACTGATTTGAGTTTAAATTCAAGATTTTTTTCAATCTCTTTTCTTTTTTAACATTTTCAGTGGGTTCGTATTTGAAACAAACTCGCTCATATTCATTTTATGTTAAATAATTTCAAGTGAAAAAAAAATTGAACAGGTCTTTCAAAAATCAAAGTCAAACCAGTTTGAATCACGTAAGAAAAATATTTGTAGGTTCTAATGAAATGTTCAAACATGAATCAGTTTGATTTAAACACACTTTACTCTAAAATAATAGTATTTTCGCATTTAAACAGATTAGAATTAGGTTTAAACCGAATTCTATTTGTATAAGTTAAACATATAATCAAACATGCATCTTTTTAAATAACTCATAGTTCAGTTTTCTCAGTGTACCTATACAATAATTCATATTCATAATCTTAAGGGCTGTTTTTAAGAAATTTAGTTAAAAATTTAAAAACACTTACTTTAGTGGTTAGGCTGAAGTCTGTAGGTCAAAGTAGCGACAGATAAGACAGATAGACGGACGGAATTGTGGGACCCAATTTTCAAATAGTTGTCCCTAAGTTTTGCCACCCTAAAATTTCGCCGCTCCTAAGATTTTGCGACCGTAGGCCTAGGCCTCACTGGCCTTAGCCTAAATGCAGCACTGATAAGACGAAAAAAAGTATGAGATACCTATCGATAATGTGAATATACTAATTATTTTGCGTGAAAGCGTACATATATGTACATATGTGAATAATCATTTTGAATTAAAAAAAAATTGATATTTTAAGGGGGGGTCCGTGGGGAATGAAAAAAGTGATAATATCATTTTAGTTAGATTATGTCATTAATTATGGATAGATTTGCATGAAATTTTGGTATGTGGTAGAAAAAACAGAGTTTTACTTGGAACAACTTTTGGATTTTTGAATTTTGTAAAAAGGGGACCAATAAAAATTTTACAAAATTCAAAACTCGAAGATAATTTTTTTAAGTCCGGTTTTAGGCCGATTTATTTTCTGAAAGAGCACCATAATTTCTCAACACGTGTATATATTATTAAATATGAAATATTTAAAATAAAAAAAAATTAAAAATATTGGGGAGCCGTAATTTGAATTTTTGAAAAAAAGTTTGAAAGGCTATATTTTTTTAGATATACACTCTACAGCTTCAATTTTTTGGAACAATGTTTAGAACACTTTTCTTTATCAAAAAAAAATTAAAAAGTAAGAATTTCAAAGAAAGGGGGGCTACAATTTTTTTCGAATTTTGGCCATAACTTTTGAAATTTTGAACATAGAGGTCCAAAGACTTGGAACAATGTTCAGAACAACTAGTACAATCTAGAACAACTTTCAAAATTTTGATTTTCGAAAAAAGGGGGGCTAGGTCAAAAACGGTTTTTTGGGTCTAAAAAACCCCCATTTTTGAATATTTTTCAAAAAAAACAATCTGGAACAACTTTCAAAAATAACAAATTTAAAAAAATTCAAAGACTTGGAACAATGTTCAGAACAACTAGAACAATCTAGAACAACTTTCAAAATTTTGATTTTCGAAAAAAGGGGGGCTAGGTCAAAAACGGTTTTTTGGGTCTAAAAAACCCATTATTGAATATTTTTCAAAAAAAATTTGGAACAATGCGGAACAAATCGGGAACAATCTGGAACAACTTTCAAAAATAACAAATTCAAAAAAAGGGGGGCTAACTTCACACACTCTACCTGGTTTTGTATGCTACCTCATTTACACTCAAAAAATTTTTCCGCGCAGCTTATGCTAGGTTTCGACTTGTCGTTGAATTGACACACTTTTACAGATCACAATTTGGTCTTTGAACGACAAAACTGGAACTTTACTTTCAAAGAAATTTTGACAAACGCCTTTTTAAGTTCAATGCTTCTTTTGTCAGTTAGTAAATGACAGATGGAAACCTAGCATTAGATATTTTTTAGAATCTTTCAATTTTTCTTGTAGGTGAAATCCAAACCTTGAGGTGAGGTTAATTTTAAAGATATCGATATTGCTTAACTTCCTCTAAAAGATACGCTCCTATAAACCATTTTTCATACCTTGTATGTGTGTACATATATTGACCGTAAATTATTTCGGAGTACCATACTTTGTGATGTAACCCAGTTGATGATATGGAGATTCCATTTATTGTAATAAACTGATAGCCTATAAATCAAAAGCTGGATAATTTTTGGCATTTCTGCTTTAAAGACAATAACGTCAGCAAACATCAAGCATTTTATACGAACGTTCTTAAGATGATCCAGAAAAAAACTGAAGAAAAGCTGACTAAGCTGACACTCCCGCTTAGCATAAGTTGATGTGCTGAACTTATTCTATATCGCCATTCCATCCAATAGCGTAGGGCGTAGTTTGATTATTTTCGTAGATATAAACCTACATACACTTTTTCAAGCGAAGCAATTTCGAAGATATTCCTTAATTGCTAGGTTTTAGCAAAGGGCTATTCTATCCACCGCCCGCCGAGTCAAGGGCAGCTCGGAAATCAACATAAAAGGCAAAGAATTTGTACACATACATATTTATACATATGTATTCTGCCGTGCCGATATTTATTCGTTCTAGGGTTTGCTTTACATGAATCCCGCCAGGCATTTGTCTAAAACCCCCTTTGATTCAACCCAAATATGAAGTTGTTTTCTATTTTAAATCATTTTCTTTTTAAAAGTTGCCAATCCCACCTTAACGGGCAGAAATAGACCCTCTTCCAGTATGATTTTTTCTTGTTTCGATCCAGTATACATGCCTTTAGATCCTAGTCACAACAGTTCTTACACTTCAATGCAAGCCTTAGGAGTAAGGACCACCACCCACCACTTGCAGGGTCAACGTTAAAAATAACGAACAAAATATAGGAAGTATGCCTACCGGCTTCTGCCGAATATCAAACCGAATATCAAACTACCCCAATATGATAAACTTGAAAACGTGAATAATTATTTTCTTTTTTGTTTGCCCTTTCCGTTACTTCACCGACTTTCGTATGATGGAGCATGCTCCTTCTGAGCAATCGAACATTGTGGATCCTGTTTTATTTGTGTGGAACGTAATTTCTATTTTTCTCTGCACAAGACCAGAGCAGAATAGAACCAAATAATATCTTATTCTGTATCCTTGTTTGATTGAACGGTATAATGCACGTGACTCTACGCCTCTTATACGCTTCTTCATAATATTCCATCGGGTAAGTTATATTTTGATGATAATAAATAATAATCAGCTGGTGTTTTGCTGATGTATGCTGTTAGCTATTTAGTGTCATAAATCATACCGCACTTGGTTGAATAGTGTGTGCATAGTTCGACGCAACATTGGCATTTGTTCGTATCGATGCAAAAGGACGAAGGATAAAATTGGTAAAAGAATTCAAAGGATGTCGTTTTTCGGCGATAAACGACTGCACTCCGAAGAATTATTATGGTAGATAGACTTCAGTTGAATTTTCGCGCGATGCCAACAAGTCATAATAATTGTGGCTGATGTTTGAGTCATTTTTGAAATTAAAATCAAATTTTTCTTCTAACGGGTAATAATATCTGAAAAAATATTCGTTGTATTAAAAAACTGTTAGTAAAAAAAAATAAATAAACAATTCGGTTTCGGCAATTCTTAAAAGAACAGTGCTTGTGTCTATTGGTTTTAATTGAATTTTTTTTTCTCAAAAATCATATTTTCTAAAGAAAAGAAAAAAATAAAACCAAAGAGTAACTCAAAACTTTTACATCGGAAAAAATACATGTTCCTATTTTCGATTAAATTTTATTCAAACAATATTTTGTGATGACAAATTTTGCCAAAACATCAACAATCACCATATCAAAACCACAGGGATATAATAAAGACCAAACTACCTTCTAAATTTCTATGCTGGTAAGTGTCGTGTTAATGTGTGATATATATGATGTTTCGTATTTTCAATGTATGCATACTTAATTATGTGGAGAATTTTCCGCCAATTTTGGTGTTTTGAGATGAAGCATGAGGTGGAAGCGTCCAGTGTTACACACCCCGAAGCGGGTTTTAGTGTAAGGATATGGTGTTTATACGCATCTATTATAAAGTTCTGGTGATAGTGAAATGAGAATTGATTAGCGCGAACCAATGTCAAAGTGTTAGATATTGCCATTATTAATTAACAGGATGGTACACCATAGTTAGGGTAAGTGTACCAGTACCCGGCCAGTCACTAGTATCCGGCCACTTTCTATTAAATAGTTAATAATAAGAAAAGATAACATTGTTTACATGGGCAAATATATTGTGACGAAAATTCCAGGTACATTTAACGTTTCGGTAAAGTTTGACAGATCTGTTAAGGACAGATCCATGTCAAAAAAAATGTTTAAGCTACGAAGTTCACGGAAAGTGCAAAAATTGCGTTTTACAGTTCGCGAGAGTTAGGAAACGCAATAAGAAAAAGAAGCAAGTTTCAGGGTTCTCCGTGAGTATACTAACTTGCTTTTTGTTTTTTTGTATCAATAATATAGTAATACTATGTTCCCACCAAAACGAAATCCGAGATTTCGGTTGAAAACTTTTCATATTTTGAACTGCTGGAAAAAAATTTCATAGAAATTTAAACGAAATCTCAATAAAAACTCGGGATTTCAACGAAATCTCCATGAAATTCGTTCCACCCATTTGAAATCTCGAAATTTTTTAGCTGAAATCTCGGATTTCGTTTTGGTGGGAACATAGCATTAGTCATCATAAAATGTAAAAAAAATATAAATTTCATGTTTTCAATAAGTAAAAATACGGTGGCCGGGTACTGGAACACTATTTTTATAATATGTTCTAGTAACCGGCCAGGGTGGCCGGATACTAGATTTTTGCTTGAAATCAGCTTTTGTATCTCTTTTACGCCTAAGTGAAGCAAAATACTTCTGACATCCTCTACTATCAATTAAAATGTATTTTACATGTAAAGTTTCAGTATCCGGCCACTGTTTTTGTTCAAAAGATTACTATGGCCGGTTTCTAGAACAAACGGCACCAGTATTCGGCCATATAACTTATTGTATGTAAATACATACTTTTTGGTATAAAATGAATCAAAAAACTGCTCCACAAGAACCAAAAGATCTTTCCCGAACTGGTTTCAGATTTCCTAAGGATGAAAGGCACGACTGGGTCGCACGAACTTGCTATTATAAGCAAGAGGCTGAGCGTTTAAAAAATTGTATATAAACACTAGAGTTGGGAAAGAATGGTTGATTTGATAGTAGTTACTTTTTGTAATTTATTTCTACCTTCTTTTCAATTACAACTACACATAATTGAAATTGAAAAAAAACTATACATTTCCATTACTTGTAAATGTAACTGAATAAATTCACTAACAAATTAATAATTGAAAAAAATTAGTTTCCAAATTAGCTTTAGTTGAAAAAAGTAATGGGTTTTTGCAAGTAATTGAAAGAATATCACTGTTCTATGTAATTGCAATCAAGGTGATTGATTTTTTGGATTGTGATTCATTGCGTACATGTTCTTGCAAATTAAAAATCTCATAAAATGTAATTGATTTTTTGGATTGTGATTCATTACGTAGGTACGTTTTTATAAATTAAAAATCTCGTAAAATGTACCTAATTGACAAACGAATAACATTTTTGTGTAATGATTACTGCAAAAATTAATCATTACTGCTTTTTGATGATTACTTTGGTTTTCAATTACATGTAATTAGTAATTGAATTTCTGCAATTACATTTTAAACTAATTGAAAAGTGTTTTAGATTTCAATTACCTACAAGTAATTCTAATTGAACTTTTTTATCATTATTTCCTAACTCTGATAATGAAATGAGAATTAAAGAAAAAATTTTAAAAACATGAATACGACGTTGAAATTAGCTTAAACAACTCCTTTAATAGTTTGAGGTAGAAAAAGAGAATTCCATCTGAGTTCTTGATCAAAAATGATTGAATTAAAAGAAATATTTAAATCATTGAAGGGGTTTAAAAAAAAAAATATTTTTAATATATCAAATTCTTAAAATCTTTTTTAGGAAAATATTTGAATGCAAATCATAAGTATTAATTTATGTGTATTTAAAAATTAAATTTCACTTAAGATTATCAACCTATTTTTCAGCTATTGAATTTTCAAACAAAAAAGGATTTTAGGTTTTATTATAACTTCAAAAACTTCTTTTTGAAAATTTTGATATGCAATATTATTAGATCTTATTTAAAATTTGTATATAAAAAAATTAACCTGGATCCATTAATTTCAGGATAGTAAGAAAAATCAAAATAAGAAAGAACCGAAAAGCTTTATAAAAATCGTAGGAGTCCCTTTTGAGAAAAAAATATTTTCTTAAACGGTTTTTTTTGACAATTTTGTCGAAGTTACCGTTATTTTTTCTTAAAAGTAAAATTCCTTCTTAAATATTCTTTAAAGTGTTAAAAAAACCCTTAAATACTTAGTTTTCGAAATATGTAATTGATTTTCAAAAAATCTCGTGTAGTTTTTTGTGAACCCAAAAAACATTTTTTATGAAAATTTTGATATACCTATTTATTATTGTATAAAGAAATTATTGAAATCAGTTATACCCTTTTGGAGAAAATCAATGGTTCTTAATAACCATTTTTAAAAAGAATGGTTTCCCAGTCCAATGTAGCCTTTCCTTAGATTAATTTATTGATATTTTCAAAATAAGTTGTGTTGACGTTTTTGAGAAAAATACATGTCAAACTGCTAGCTAACTGTTATTTTTGGTTCTAGAAAAAAAAGTGGGTGGAATGATCGAAAAACGCGAAAAATAGAATTATTAGACCATCTTTTCTCTTTTTCCCTACCATCGTAATACCAAAATTTGATCAAAATCTCAAGTTCGATTTTTTTACGAATGCAAAACTTGCCATATTTAGTACCTAATCACAGGGTAAAAAGGACATGGCCGGGTATTAGATCAAAGTGGCCGGGTACTGAAATTTGGTGGCCGGGTACTGGTGAAAATTCACTTTTTCGAAGAATAATTCGATATTAAAAAATATATTGTAGGAACTGTAAGTAAAAATTTTTTATTCAATACTAAACATAACTGCTCAAAACAAATTACATTAGCGTATGTAATCAGCTGAATTAGTTATGAAGCTTCAAAGTAGAAAAATGTGTTAGGTGGCCGGTTACTGGTACACTTACCCTACTCATTGAAGCTATAATTATGTATAATCATTAGGTATATGAAAGGTAATTATAATTTGGTCTAGAACTGCGCCACATCGGGGTTTTTATTCAAATAACGATTTATTTAAATTGTTCGTTATACCTATAGAGATAAATCAAAAGCTGAATGAAGAAGGGATGTTGGTAGTAGTGTAGTAGGCACAGTAGTGACAGCAAAAAAATATTAAAATATTGAAACAATCTGCAAGTTCATACACTGCTGGCCATTTTAATAGCTTCACTATCTACACTTCTCCTCCCTTAATATTTTATTGACCGTACCCTCCTTTGCTTTAAGTATGTATATGTATATATTTGAGGGGCATTTGTTTACACTCAGTTTGAGATATAAACCCAACTTGGCAAATGCACTGTAATCCGCAATTTTTTTTTGGGCCACTTGAAAAGGTTCACTGCTGATAATTTAAGTTTATGTGAAACTGAGTTAGTTTATCGTCCTTTTTTGTTTGCCAATCGATAGTTAGAATAGCTTGTAGGAATTGGTTCTTAAAACGGGTTGCAGAAAAACCTTGATTGATGAAGAAAAAGGGTAATTCAAAGTGTGCAGTCAATAGTTTTTTAAACATCGGGCTTTGGCGAGAAAAATATGATAGAGGCCAATAATAATATGCAATAATTTGCAAAATCAGTCTGGCTATGAAAAAATTATTAAAGGAGATTATTACAAAGTGACTACGAAAGCGGATAGATGCTAACATCAGATCAGAGATGCACCCAACTCTCACCCTTTTGCTTTCAAAACAATGAAAAGGACTGGAACTTGCCAAATATTAAAATGTGTTATAAGAAAGTCCAAAGCAAGCCACTGCGTAATATTACTCGCAAAAAAATGCGTTTTCGAAATAATTTGTAGTGAAAAATCTAATCGCAACGTTTGGTTTCGTCTAATAAAATAGTACCTTGGAGACCGAGCTTCGCTCGGCATTTTAAATTGGATATAATGTACATTGGTATATGCATATGTATAAACAATAGGCATAATAATTCGATCACAATAAGTGAATTATAGTTTTTATTAAAGGTTTTTTTTTCGTTATTGTTTTCAGTATCCTTCGTGAAGTTTGAAATTCTTAAGCAGATGTAACTTCATCTACGTTCTCTTGAAATAATTTTTCTATCCATTTTGAAACAAACAAAATAATATGAGGGGTATAGTTTCAAAATTCTTCTTTTAAACTTTTGAGAATTTTAAGTGAAATGAAAAAACAACAGTTAGATGCTACAAAAATGAAAAAAGCTATTTGTTTTAACGCTTAAATATACCTAAGTTAAGGATGACCTTTATCCATTCCCTAGAGTTTTGAACACATTTGGTGAACCTACAAATTATTAAAAAATCGCTTTAATTTGGAAAAGAATGGTTTTGAAAGTTACGATTGCAGTTGATTTGACTTGTATGGAAATAGATGGCTTTTCATTCAGAAGAAGAAGGAATAGAGAAGTTTTGAAAATACAAAAACCGTTAAAAAAAAAGAAGATTTTTGGTGCAGAATTGTATTTGTACGGGAAAAGATGAGTTTTGAATTGAACGACTGAGCAGAATAGTGTAGTTTTGAAAAAAAAACAATAGTTTTTACACTCAAACAAGTTTAGAAAAAAAAAGTTTTTATACATTTTGCATACCTAATTACGCAGATGAAGGACCTTTTAAGGAACATTTCTTCATACTCAACTCGTTAAAAAAAATGGAAGAGGAGAGTTTTGAAACTACATCCCTCATATAATAAAATAATTTCACAAAAGCAAACTATTGATTAAAGCTATTTATTTTTTCGTAAACGTAGTACATACTACATACATAAATGTATGCATTTTGAAGCGTATAAGATTTTTCAATATTATTTTTAAACAATTTTTTCAAAGCATATGGGTATTCATGCAACAGCGTAAAGTCGTCGTAAACGTTGTAAAGTTTAAAACTTCATTATTCTGTCACAATTTGTATGGACCATTTGACAGATTTACAAAGCTTACAAGCTTACCACGTTTACGACGACTTTTACGCAGTTGCATAAATACCCTTACTCTATTTTGTTGATCGCTGTACATATTTTGAATTTTATCTTCTCATATAAACACAATATTATAAATAAATGAAATGAAACAATATATTATCAGCAAATTATTTCACCTCTACAGGAATTTTCAGTTTTTTTTTTTTTAATTTTTTTTGCATTTCTATTCCCGATTTTGCAGTTCGCCAAATAAGGGTGTAATTTAGTGACCTGCTAGCTTCACAGTGAAGTTAGAAGGGCACATGGTGTATCTCAGAAACCAAGCGTGCTAGGAACTTGTAGTAAGGCTCCAAATTTGCAGTTTTTTTGCATTTCAACGATAGGCTACGTTCAAAATTTGAAGTCCTCAATTTAAAAATTTCCCAATTTTGACTTCAATATAAAGTAAGTAGGTCACATCGTTTATCTCAGGAACCAAGTATGCAAGGAAATTGCAGTAAGGCTCCAAATTTTAAGTTTTTTTTGCATTTCAAGAACGCTTGCATGTAGTTGGCCCACCAACTATGGAGTTGAGCAAAACTGAAAATGGCAATCGTTTGTACATCGTTTGTACACGTTTGTACAACTTTTAGAATAATTTGTACACTCACCGTTTTTTTTATAGAGACACTTCAAAAAATAAAACGGAAGTTGGCCCACCAACTATAACGCTCGAAAAATCTGGAAATGCAGTTCGATTGATAATCGTTTGTACACGTTTGTCTTTTTTTTGTTTAGTTTTTACACTTCGCAAAAATTTTTTACCAAAATTTTTTTTTGAAAAACTTTTTATAAAATTTTTGAAAAGTATGCAATCGTTTGTACATTTTTTATAAAAATTTTCCACCGTGTTAATTTTTTAAATTTTGCTTTATTTCTATTTTTAAATAATTATTCAAAATTTTGCGGCGAAAAAAGCATGTAGTTGGCCCACCAACTATAACGCTCGAAAAATCTGGAAATGCAGTTCAATTGATAATCGTTTGTACACGTTTGTCTTTTTTTTTATTTAGTTTTTACACTTCGCAAAAATTTTTTACCAAAATTTTTTTTTGAAAATTTTTTTATAAAATTTTTGAAAAGTATGCAATCGTTTGTACATTTTTTATAAAAATTTTCCACCGTGTTAATTTTTTAAATTTTGCTTTATTTCTATTTTTAATTAATTATTCAAAATTTTGCGGCGAAAAAACATTTAGTTGGCCCACTATAACGCTCGAGGAAACCTGGAAATGCAGTTCGATATAATATATAATCGTTTGTGCACGTTTGTTTTTTTTTTTTTTTTAGTTTGCCATCGTTTGTATACCTATTGTTTGTATTAATTATCCACCGTTCAAATCAAGTCATTATGTCAAAAATAATCATACTATGTAGATGGTCACTTCTCCCTATATATTTATAGGTACCTACATATGTAGTATAACTATGTATAGTTAAAATAGAACAATTCAATTTCTTTTGGACAAAAAACTCATCCAGCAAATAATTCAGTTACTATTAAAGTAATAAAATGTGTCTTATCCAACAAATAGTAAGTACATAAGTATTTATTTATTCTTCTATAGTCCAGTGCATTTATAATCTGACCCAGCAGTTTGTAACACCCCCAAATTTTATTTTATTATTCGAAGGGTAGTTGATTCAAGATCATAACCCTGATTTTTCGCACTCGCGAAATTTACCGTTTGGCCGCCATCTTGGATTTTAGTTTTTATTAAATATCTCGGTTCCTAGAAACTCTACGAAAAAGTGTTTAATACAAAAAATGTAGAAAATAAAATTTTCTATCTTTTATGTTAACAACATTTTTTCGATATTTTTAATATTTAAAAAGTTACAAGCCAACAAAAGAATTTTTTTTAATTTTCTAAGTGTTTTCGAAAATTTAGCACATTCGCCATCGGAAATTCAAAAAACTTTCTATGAAAAGTTTGTTGACCATTAAATTTTCAACAATTTTGCAGTACAATTTTTTTCTGTATTGCAATAAATGACAAAGATATGAATATTTTTGTATTAACAGTTTTATATTGTTTTCCAAAAAAAAAAAATTAAAATCACGTCTTTTAAAGCGGTTCTCTATGCCTAATACCAATTTTAGGCTTATGCAATATTGGCGTTATTGCACTTTCACCATAAAATGAAGCAATGTCCAAAATAATAAATTAAAGTACATATAAAAATGGGAAAAGATACCTAAAATAGGAAAAATATGCCAAAAACAACTGCAATATAAAGAAATACTGCCCAAATGTGTGAAATTTTTTCTATCAAATAGGCCGCGCTTCGAAGGAGTTGGGTGCATCGTGCGAGGAGCTTTCAGCACTACGCGTTCAACCATGCACCGCATTCGGATCGGGAACGCGGTGTGGTGTAACGACCAGCGCAGTGGCGTGATGACCCGCGGTGTGGCGACAGCCCAAGAACCCCACCGCGCTACATCGCGCCACCGCCAATCCGAACACGGTTCACATACGTACCTACTTATACGTTTCACCGCCAACAGCTTGCGATACTCGCGCCCCTTCACTCTCCGGAACCCTTTTTTGTACCTTAAGCCTAGTTCATACTTCAATGTGAAGTGAAATCAAATTTGAATTGAAACATCAATAATAATTAATGAACCAAAAGGTTTTCAAAAAAAATAGTTTTCGTCATAATATTTGGAATATTTGGTTGCAAAAAGCCCATTGAGTTGCATTTGTTTCGAGACAAATTTGTTCCTCCTTGTCGCCAAAATAATTGCATTTAGTTTTTGACAGTTTTTCACGCCTATAGGAAAAAAGTATTTTTTTCTATGAAAACTACACTTGGAATGGATGTATAAACCAGGCTTAAAGATTTAAAAAAAACTTAACTACATCTACATGAAACAAAATATAACCTTTCTCAAATATTTCCGAAAACTTCAAGTTTAGAAAAATCACCCGAAATTGAGGAAATATCGTCCAATTTTTACAAAAACAATTTACATGCTAAGATAATATTTCATTTCATTATTCAAAATGGTTTTGGGCAATATTATCAATTTATTCTTTGCTTTTGGTGCTTACAAAATCTAAAATTATACAACTACCCAAATAGTCCATTTTATGTAATGATTACTTTTTTTAAGTACAACAGGTAAAATATAACTGAAAACCCTATGAAAATAATTGTAATTCAATGAAATTTGGAATAAATGTTTCATTTGCCAATAGGACCGAGAATTAAGAGAGTTCCCTTGAAATAACTTTGGTGAAAGGGTATTTTTTTAAAGTTAGGGGCAAGTGTAGAACTATTACCATATCATCCACGAGCATACTCTTACACTCAGACTTGCCAAAAGTATTAAATTTGTCATGGCAACCAAGATCCAAAAGTCAAAATGGTTCATTGTTAAAAAAATGCGGTTGTACAATTGTACATACAAACACAAGCTAAAATGAAAAATGAAAAGCTTAAAATTGGTATTAAGCATAGAGAACCGATTTAAAAGACGTGATTTTAATTTTTTTTTTTGGAAAACAATATAAAACTGTTAATACAAAAATATTCATATCTTTGTCATTTATTGCAATACAGAAAAAAATTGTACTGCAAAATTGTTGAGAATCTAATGGTTGACAAACTTTTCATAGAAAGTTTTTTGAATTTCCGATGGCGAATGTGCTAAATTTTCGAAAACACTTAGAAAATTAAAAAAAATTCTTTTGTTGGCTTGTAACTTTTTAAATATTAAAAATATCGAAAAAATGTTGTTAACATAAAAGATAGAAAATTTTATTTTCTACATTTTTTGTATTAAACACTTTTTCGTAGAGTTTCTAGGAACCGAGATATTTAATAAAAACTAAAATCCAAGATGGCGGCCAAACGGTAAATTTCGCGAGTGCGAAAAATCAGGGTCATGATCTTGAATCAACTATCCTTCGAATAATAAAATAAAATTTGGGGGTGTTACAAACTGCTGGGTCGCCCATATAAAATTTTATAATTGCACTGGACTATCTAGTTTTGTTTTGCATTCGGCAAAACGCTTTTCATTATTGAACTACCTACCTACCTACCTACAATAAATCAATTTTATTAGTTTCCAATCTATTTATGCAGAAAAAACATTGAAGTGTCGGTGTGATCTGAGATCAAATGGTTCTTTATTGACCTTTATGAGGTTAGAGATCAAAGGACACGGACTCTTTAAACAAAGAAAAAATGCTTTAATTCTACCTATATTATGTAGGTATTGTACAATGTACATACGAGTTTATTATTCATTAATAAATTTAGATTTTTTAACCTAGATAGGTAGGTACTTGTTTTGTGATCATTTGGACAAAATAATCAATATAATTATAATTGAGGCAGTGAGAGCCATAGTGGCATAACTGCAATTTTATCGAAATTGAGTTTTTACAAAAATTGAATCTGTATATATTAAACAATGTTTCTGCATTTAAATTTTTTGAATTGAATTTAGAGGTCACCCACAAGAAAACTCAAAGCTTGAGTGCTTGAGTGGCCTATCTGATCAGTAAAAACGGAATTTTGAAGAATCATTGATACAAAATCAAAAACTTTTTATTTTTTTGTCATATTGCAAATAAAAATCAAAATTTTTTTCATTTATTTAAAAACTAAAAAAATTTTAACTTTTTTAGAACTACAAAAGTTTAAAAATAATCTGCTCCTTATTTTTGCTCTACTGAAAATAATGAAAAATGCAGTTAGGCCACTATGGCTCTCACTGCCTCAATTATACTCATTTATGCAACCAATTCTTGCAAAAATTCTTATAAATAAAGTTAAACTAATCTTAAATAGGTACCAGAGCCCAACTCTTAAAACGTCATTATTATTAGAAGTCTATTGAGCATCAAACTATTCATAATAGGTATTTGGTAGTATATAGCATTAAATTAAATTAAATTAGAATTTCTTATATCTATATGCATATGACGGGTCCAGGGGAAAAACGGCTTAAGTCCACTTTAATTGATTCCGAGAAAAACGTAGTTGTAAATATATTACTAAAATAATGGATAATTTAAAGAAAAATAAATAAAACTAACATTTTTTTTAAGTACTCAAGTAAGCAAACATATATTGATTTTAACATCTTGAATTTTTTGCATGATAAGCTGACATGAGTCAAAAGGACCTTCGATGTTTTAACCAAAATTTTGATTTTTTTGATTTGATATTTTCTTCTGAAAGAACCGGACATGATAATTGGAAACGGTTTTTTGCTTTTTATTCAGACACCTCTAGATTTTCAAAATAGAGTTTGAAAATAAAATAATTTTCACAAGCGTGACATTGGACTGTTTTTGCAATTCAATTTGTTAGACAGGACCTCGACCGGATGTAGTTAGAATATCTAATTTTTTTGTTTTAATTATTTACCTGACGTGTCGCTAGGTCTATTCACAAGTTTTTCCTTTTTTTAATATCGTTTTTTTTTAATTTTTGGAGCAAAAAAGATAGTTTTGGAAAAAAGTTTTTTTTAAAAATTGTACTATTTTGCGAGTTTTCAAAATCCTATGTGCAGAGAGCTATACTACATCATATAGTACCCATACAAATCTATAAGATGTCATCATTAGTTTAATTTTTTCAAAAAGTGGACTTGAGCCGTTTTTCCCCTGGACCCTTCATATGTATGTGAATGGGCACTCATCCCCTTATATACATAATTAAAAGCTACAAACTTCAAATAACCTTGTTAATAGGTACATCCCTCCTGTTTGAAGAACTAGAACTATGATCTACTAAAAAAATGTTTTAATTTCTAATATTTCATTTGGGTGGTAGTCCAGTCATATTGTATTTTTACCATGCAAATTGTGGGGTAGTTTTGATTTGTTCGCTCCATTATGTTTTCGGGAGTGCTGAATCCGAATCTGAGGTTTGCCAACAAAATTTTGTGACGCAACATGCAAAAAGATGCAAAAATGCATTTTTTTGGGAGTTTTTTCACTAATGGCTCGAAATCTTCCAATTATTTAAAAATTACGTCAAAGTACCCTTGAAAGTATACACAATTCCCAATAAATCTCTATTTAAGACTCCTTATAATAATGAAATTTTAGGAGTTGGGCTTTGGTACCTATTTAAGATTAGTTAAACTTTATTATAAGAATTTTTGCAAGAATTGGTTGCATAAATGAGTATAATTAAGGCAGTGAGAGCCATAGTGGCCTAACTGCATTTTTCATTATTTTCAGTAGAGTAAAAATAAGGAACAGATTATTTTTAAACTTTTGTAGTTCTAAATAAGTTAAAATTTTTTTAGTTTTTAAATAAATGAAAAAAATTTTGATTTTTATTTGCAATATGACAAAAAAATAAAAAGTTTTTGATTTTGTATCAATGATTCTTCAAAATTCCGTTTTTACTGATCAGATAGGCCACTCAAGCACTCAAGCTTTGAGTTTTCTTGTGGGTGACCTCTAAATTCAATTCAAAAAATTTAAATGCAGAAACATTGTTTAATATATACAGATTCAATTTTTGTAAAAACTCACTTTCGATAAAATTGCAGTTATGCCACTATGGCTCTCACTGCCTCAATTATAATTATATTGATTATTTTGTCCAAATGATCACAAAACAAGTACCTACCTATCTAGGTTAAAAAATCTAAATTTATTAATGAATAATAAACTCGTATGTACATTGTACAATACCTACATAATATAGGTAGAATTAAAGCATTTTTTCTTTGTTTAAAGAGTCCGTGTCCTTTGATCTCTAACCTCATAAAGGTCAATAAAGAACCATTTGATCTCAGATCACACCGACACTTCAATGTTTTTTCTGCATAAATAGATTGGAAACTAATAAAATTGATTTATTGTAGGTAGGTAGGTAGGTAGTTCAATAATGAAAAGCGTTTTGCCGAATGCAAAACAAAACTAGAAGAATAAATAAATACTTATGTACTTACTATTTGTTGGATAAGACACATTTTATTACTTTAATAGTAACTGAATTATTTGCTGGATGAGTTTTTTGTCCAAAAGAAATCGAATTGTTCTATTTTAACTATACATAGTTATACTACATATGTAGGTACCTATAAATATATAGGGAGAAGTGACCATCTACATAGTATGATTATTTTTGACATAATGACTTGATTTGAACGGTGGATAATTAATACAAACAATAGGTATACAAACGATGGCAAACTAAAAAAAAAAAAAAACAAACGTGCACAAACGATTATATATTATATCGAACTGCATTTCCAGGTTTCCTCGAGCGTTATAGTGGGCCAACTAAATGTTTTTTCGCCGCAAAATTTTGAATAATTAATTAAAAATAGAAATAAAGCAAAATTTAAAAAATTAACACGGTGGAAAATTTTTATAAAAAATGTACAAACGATTGCATACTTTTCAAAAATTTTATAAAAAAATTTTCAAAAAAAAATTTTGGTAAAAAATTTTTGCGAAGTGTAAAAACTAAACAAAAAAAAGACAAACGTGTACAAACGATTATCAATCGAACTACATTTCCAGATTTTTCGAGCGTTATAGTTGGTGGGCCAACTACATGTTTTTTTTCGCCGCAAAATTTTGAATAATTATTTAAAAATAGAAATAAAGCAAAATTTTAAAAATTAACATGGTGGAAAATCTTAATAAAAAATGTACAAACGATTGCATACTTTTCAAAAATTTTATAAAAAAATTTTCAAAAAAAAATTTTGGTAAAAAATTTTTGCGAAGTGTAAAAACTAAACAAAAAAAAGACAAACGTGTACAAACGATTATCAATCGAACTGCATTTCCATATTTTTCGAGCGTTATAGTTGGTGGGCCAACTTCCGTTTTATTTTTTGAAGTGTCTCTATAAAAAAAACGGTGAGTGTACAAATTATTCTAAAAGTTGTACAAACGTGTACAAACGATGTACAAACGATTGCCATTTTCAGTTTTGCTCAACTCCATAGTTGGTGGGCCAACTACATGCAAGCTTCAAGAACAGGCTAGGTAAATATTTTGAAGTCGTCTTTTTGAAAAGAATGTCATACTGACTTCACTGTGAAGTAATCAGGTCACATGGTTTATCTCAGGAACCAAGCACGCTAGGAACTTGCAGTAAGGCTCCAAATTTGGCAGTTTTTTTGCATTTTAAGAATAGGCTAGGTCAAAATTTTGAAGACCTTTTTTTGAAAAAAAAAAAAAAAAATGCATACTGACCTGCTAACTTCACAGTGAAGTTAGCAAGTCACATGGTGTATCTCAGGAACTGAGCACGCTAGGAACTAGCAGTAAGGCTCCAAATTTGCAATTTCAAAATTGTTCAAAATTTGAAGTCCTCAATTTAAAAATTTTACAATTTTGACTTCAATATGAAGTAAGTAGGTCACATCATGTATCTCCAGGAACCAAGCATGCTAGGAACTTGCAGTAAGGCTCCAAATTGGCAGTTTTTTGCATTTCAAGAACAGGCTAGGTCAATATTTTGAAGTCGTTTTTTTTGAAAAAAATTTCATACTGACCTGCTAACTTCACTGTGCAAGAGATCGAAGAACAAAGTTATTGTCAACTGTAGAATATCCTTTCCGAAATCCACTCTGAAATTTACTTAGCTTATTTTCCTCTTCCACCCATCTGTTAAGTCGTTCGTACAGTATAATTGTAGACATTTTTAAGGCTGCATTCAGGATACCAATAGTACAGCCAATGATCTCTTCCTTGATTGCTCACATGAATAATCATACCACGCACCCTTTCGCTACAAATATTTTTGTAGACTCCTTTGATTCTTGTGGCTTATGACAAATGACATAATATGTGGACCAACTTTCGTGTTAATCCTGTTGAAATTTGGTAATATTTTACGTATTTCACTAACAATTCGGTCATCATTTATGAAGAAGGCTATAACTATTTTGAAGGTAGTTGTATCGAGTTCACTCTGATTTAGTAAGATTGGGCATTAAAAAATACCCTTAAAACATGTGTCATATGCTTAAATTATTCTAAGATAAATATTTAAGTTTGTTAATCTTTCATATCCCCCCTCCCCAGCACTTTGAAAGTGGCAATTTCAAAAACTAAAGTTGGTTTTCAATCAACTCTGGATGTAATGTAGTAGATTGTGAAATTCTGCGTCGACACCATCTTTAAATTTTATAACAAAAAAATATTTTTCTAACTTATCTTGGCTTTTCAAATTTTGTTTCCAAAACAACATTTTTCCACCCCCTTCGTGGAAGGGGAGGGGTGGGACGTGGGAAGAAAAAAAATGTGGTCCTATGGTTTCAAGGGTGCTGAATCCAACGGGAGTTCTCGGGTCATCGTTTCTCTTGTCCTTCTGACAGTGTTGCCAACAACACTTGGCAGCACTTCTTAGTAAGTAAAGTTTGGACATGGACTATTTGTATACTAAGGCTCAACCCGTCAGGCCAAAATAAAAGGTTGGTCTCACACAACAGCCTCACTACTAGTAGGTATGTACAAAACAGGAATCTAATAAACCCCTACAGCGACTATAGGGGATATAAATCTGTGGTGTTTGGTAGAAACATGATAACTCCATTTTTAAATTTGCGTCTTGACGTCCTCTTTAAATCGTGCTAGAGCCTAAATTAGTTTACCGATTTTCTTCAAATTTGGAACATTTGTGAACATAGTCCTTGAAAAGTTATGTTTCCAATTTCAGAAAAATCGGTTTATCCGTTTAGTCTGTAGCTTTATTTAAAGTGGAGGTAAGGAGGCAAATTTTAAAATGGAGTTATCATGTTTCTACCAAACACCACAGAAATAAAAGTCTGAAAAAATGTGGGATTTTTTTTTCTTTATTTAGAGCCGATTTAGGCCTATACAAGGTCACCTTTTTTTAACGAACACCGTTATATATCTACATTGATATGACAAAGAGTCATATTTCAAAATATGAACTTATAATACAAGACCTTATATCACGGCTCCAAGCGGACTTTACTAAATGCGGACAAAATAAATTGGCGTTACCCACTGCGATGTTCTTATTCTATTTCCATTTTTTTCGGGGCTTGTTTTACTTCTTCCAGGGAAAATAATTGGGGTCTACCCTCTACATCTCGTTAGTATGGGACCAAATTCCAAAAAAGAATAGTGTTTTTGTAACAATCAAACGAGTCTAAGTCATAACTCCTTTGGGGACTAATAGCCCCGGAACATATGTCTCTGTGCCACCTATACACTGTGGAATTTATTAGATTTTGTGAATTAATTAAATGATTCTTAATTCACAAAGCAACTAATTTCTTAGATAGGTAAACAAAAACTAAAATCCCAACTTCTTAAATCAACTCTCCTTAAATGTCTAAAAGGGAATATCCAGTGGTAGATACTATTTAAAATGTGTATATATTTGAACTACTGAGAATGCATCCCAGCAGTTGGCTATCCTATAGTAATTTTTGTTTAGATCAAATGAAACGCGAAAACGAAACAAGTAGATGTAGCCCCATAGGGCCAGGGCCTTCTTTCCATCGATCGGTGAATAATCCAGAGCCACCATCAGGTCACCAGATGGGAGGCACGTAACAGAATTATTTTTGCTTTGCGTTTCTGAAAATAAAAACGCGTATTAAATTTTCTTTGGGAATTCGTTTTAAATATTAATGATGTTTAACTACAAATAAACAACGGACAGAAAACAATATTTGAATGTTTCAGAATTGTATGCTCCGCTGGGATTTGACATACTTGGGCTATAAAGGGATTATGTGGCGCTTATGCCTTTTTGTTTTAAGGTAGATAACTTTGTATATGCGCACATTAAATGGCAATCATTAGGAACTCGTATTTAAAGGCTTTTCCGATAAAACGGGTCAATATTGAAAAGCTGTGGATGTCATGTTGTTTTGGCAGCATCTGAAAAGTCTTTAATTAATTATTAAGTCATCATGGCAAATTACACGATTTAGTGATAATGATCAATTATTGAAATGGGTGTTCTCTTGTAACAAAGATCCACAACTTCAAAGCGACCAAGCAATCAGTCAACTTCCGTAGGTCAACAAAAGGATATGCAATATTACCGTCACTGCTCATGACACAAGCGCGTACGCAAGGGGTGCAGAGAGGGGCATTTGGCACTCATATTTCCACCTACGAGCAAGACAGCCGCAATCTTATTACCTTCAGGACAACGAACTGAAATTAAATTTTATTTTAATATAAGTAAATTAAAGTTTATTTATTAGAGGAATCTTTTTCTTTTATTCAGATATTAAAACCAATCATTCTTTAATGTGGCCACCCCAAAGTGATTTTTTTTTGCAATCAGCATATTTTTTCCACAAACAGCTGCTTCGATTTTGATCAAGCTTTTATGGTGATTACCATATTACATAAAAAAAAAAAAAATACTTTTAGCAACTAATCAACTTGTTTAATATATAATTTAATTAACTTCAAAGATACAAACGACTTATTTATTTGCTTAAATGTAATTGCAAATGCAAAGGAATCCCATAAAGCTATGCTATAATGAAAGAAACTACAAATAAAATAAACACAAAATAAGGCACTATGCTTTCGATTTTGATCAGACTTGTTATATTACGATGATAGCGATATCGAAAAAGTGGGTCTCACAATTCTGTCTGTCTCTCTGTCGGCTGAATCGATTTTCTTCAAACAAAAATGGCTCCACAACTTTTCTTTAAAAAAATCAATAAATTACTTTTAGTAGAGGCTTCCTTTCAAAAAATGTTATTAATGGAATCATTTTTTAACTGTCAATTTTCTTAAAAACGGTATTACTGATTTCAATAATTTTTCTTATACAGAAGTTTCCAAAAAATTTAACTAGTTTTGTGTACCAAAATAAAAAAAAAAATATTTTTTGGATTTTTAAAAATTTTTCAAATTTTGTTTGAAAATAAAATATTTCGAAAAGGATATACATAATCGATGTTTTTGAAACTCGACACTTCTGAGTTTTTTAGTGCTCTCTAAAATATTTTATGAAAAAATTTTACATTCAACGGTACTTCCATACAAAAGTTAAAAAACCGCAAATTAAAATATTTTTTTCTAAAAACCGACTTCTACGACTTTGATTAAACTTTTTCCATATACTTAGATCAGTACGATCTTCTAATAAAAATTATAAAATTTTGCACTTAGCAATTATAAATAGTACCTGTCATAGAACGTTTTTTTTTTAATTTCGAATTTTCTCATTATCGGCTGAACGGATTTAGATAAATTGTTAAACAAATTTGAGATAACAATCAAACTGACATTACGATAATCGAAAACACCAAAAAAAGTGGGTGGCACAATTCTGTCTGTCTGTCTGTCTGTACATACATCAAACTACAGCCTAAGCCACCAAAGCAATTATCTTCAAATTTTGAACTTAAGTTTTTTTTTGTAAAAAAATCAATGTGTTATTGTATAATATGGTGTACTTTTTGGTATACAAAAAAATTCCAAGAACTTTATTAACGGTACCTGCCATATAACGGTTTTCTGGATTTTCTCTTTAACGGCTCAACTTGTTTCAATACATTTTTTTATGCAAAAGCACCTTTAAAATGTCAATAATTTTGCATATCAAAATTTTGAAAAAAGTAAATTTTGGATTTTTTAAAAAATATGTTTTTTTAATTCAATATTTTGAAGATGGGTCGATGAATTTTTTTGAAAATTATTTTGTGAATGTATATTAGTAAATACTCAAAACTGGCATCCCAATTTTTTTTTAAATATACATAACTTAAAATTTAAAAATTAAGAATTTTAAGAATTAAATTTGTTTTTAAGAAAACCGCTTCAACGATTTTTTTTGCGTATATTCCTATTTTTTTCACGTAATAAAATGCCATACTTGATTTTGAGTGCTTAGCTATTTTACTAGTTGTTTATACAATTTAAAGGACGATTTAAATGCTTTTTATGTATTTTTCAAAATTTGTTTATACTATTTATATATTTGTTCTATATTGACTTGCATATTTTAAAAGTTCTTAAGTTCCAAGCAACTTGAACATAAAAGCAAATACGTGCGATCCAGTCGTGCATTTTATTTATATACAAATTTCAGTTTAGATTGAATAATTCTGCATATCAAAATTTTCAAAAAAAAAAGTTTTTGAATTTATAAAAAAGAGGACTTTTTTTTAAATTTTGATTTTATCTGCGCTTAAATATGTACTTTAGATTTGCATCCCAAAATTTGTCCTTAAAAATGTTTTAAGAATTTTATATATTAATTTTTTTTTTAAACCGCTGCAACGATTAAAATTTTTTTTTAATACAATTATTTTCAATCAAGAATTCAGGTGGCATTCTTTTTTTTTCACCTCAAACTGTCAAAGGAGTTGTTTTAGCTAATTTTAATATCGTATTTCAAGCTTCTCTACATTTTTCTCTTATAATTTCCATGTTTTTATATATGTATACAATTTTCTTCAACCTGCAGTGTCTGGAACATAAGAGCAAATACGTGTGACCCAGTCGTGCGTTTTATTTTAATCATCCCGAGACTCCAATTTTACTTTGGTTCGGGGGAGGTTCTCAATTGAAAAATTACTTTGACATCTGAACATCTCATCATCAACATTTCGATATGATGCATCTTTCTAGTCTTCGCTATCACCTCTGGCTCAAACAACGATGCGATAACTTACTATGCCGTATAGCCAGACAATAATTTCCGAGGGAGGGGGACTAATTTGTCGAAAAAAATTTCTCCACTTAATAACAAAAATTTGAGTATAAATTTTATTCTTAAACGACAACGTAGGATTTACAAATGGTGTGGGGGGCAAAAACCCATGTGACCCCCCCCCCCATTAAAACGTCTTTGAGCAGTTATTTTTGAGATAAAACGAACAGTTTTTTTTTTTATAAATTCAATTTTTATTTTTCCATTTTCTTAAAACTATCTTAAAGCTAGACAAAAATTCATAAAAACTAGCCTACTTATCAATATCTTACAACTAACTTATAGGCCCCATTCGGGCGCTCTAAGTTAAGCTAATAACTTAATGCTAATGCCTTTCGGCTTAAGAACTATCTTAAAACTAGAATTCATTTTGGTTTTATTTTTCACCAAGAAGAATTGAAAAAAACTTGGTATCTTTATCTTTATTTTTGGTTTTATATAAGACTTACAAACTAAATAGAACTAAATAAAACTAAATTAAAACTAATTAGAACTAGTTAAAACTAATTAAAACTAATTATAACTAATTAAAACTACTATAAAACTACTTAAAGCTACTTACAAACTACTTACAGACTACATACAAACTAGAACAGCCACAGCAAGCATTTTCGGGTTTTTATAATTTTTTTGTGTTTTTATTGGTTTTATTAATTTTTTTTTTTTTTTTTTTTTTTTTGGTGCCACCCTGCCTGTCCCTTCTTAAAACTAAATACCTAAACCTATGTAAGTCGGCCATGGCATAGAAAAATCCATAGATAACTTTTAGATATCCGAATTATCTTCGTGTTCAGGTTTCAACCACCAGAACTGGTTCTCCTGCTTTACCCTATCTCTTCGGTCCCGATCGGACACCGTCCTACTGAACCGAAGGTGCTCAGCTCCGTCTTGTGCGAGGACGTCTCGACTGTAAGGGAGCCGCCGGTCTACAGTTCTACGGCTGACGAGGTAGATTAGCGGAACCGCCGCTCTATCCTGGATCAGCCCTCGACTGTCTAAATAGAGGAATGCATCGGGCGGAATAAAGCCGCTTGGACGCACACTCTCGTAGTAATCGTTTTTAAGGTAATAAGCCCCAAAAATTAAGCTGTTGGTCGAGGACATTGCTCTCGCAATGTGACCTCGAATAAGCTTCAGCAAGAAATTATCAATCCTGTTTATGTTGGCGCCGTTGTATAGAACCAGGTTGGAATTATAGTGTTTGTACTCCGACTCTGGTGTTCTGTGTAATCCAAGGCAGCGTCTAAGACACTGCCTCTCAAACACCCGAATCTTTTCCATTTGAGATGAGGCAACGTTGAACCAAACCGGGCACCCATAGGCAATCATCGGCCGTATCAGGGCCATGTAGCAAATCACCTTCACCCTGCTGTCAAGCCGGCTGCTATAAAAAAACCGTTTCGTCAGGGCAAAAGCTCCCCTAGCCCTGGACAGAGCAGCATTTATATGTCTGTCGAAATACAAATACTGATCCATCCAGATGCCAAGGTACTTTACTACACTTTTACTCGCCAGTGGCTGTCCATTTGGCCCTACGATCACCATACTATGCCAGTTCTTTCTCGTATCCCTTGTGGCTCCATGCAACGGAGTCCTAAACAAGATAGTTTCTGATTTCTGAAAGTTGATTTTCAACTTCCAGTCATCGCAATATCGCTGAATCTTTTCGAAGTCACGCTGCAAGAGAATTCTGATGACCTCGACTTTTGGGGCTGTTCTGTACGCAATTAGATCGTCGGCATACGCAATTGCCTGAGTTAGACTACTTATCAGATCGCTGGTGTAAATGCTGAATAAAATCGGCGAGTTGACCGCTCCCTGCTGAAGACCATTTTTAATATTAAAGGTTGTGGCAGAAGTCACATTGCCACTCTTGACAACAAACTTTCTACCGTTGAGCATATCATACAGCATATATAATAGTGGTTTACTAATACCAAGCCTGGTCAGCTTTAGATAAAGACCCTCTAGCCATACGGTGTCGAAGGCCTTCTCCAAATCAACCAGACAGGCACCCGTACACTGCTTTTTAGATTTGTTCCATTGGACATCAGAAACGAGTTTAGACGCGGCATGAATGGTGTTATGTCCCGCCTTAAAACCGAACTGATTATCCGGTATGATATTATTGTCCTCTGCCCACTTTTACAGAGCTCTATTGATAACTTTTTCGAATACCTTGCTGATACTCGGAAGAAGACTTATCGACCGGAGATTCGCCGGATTGGAGTTGTCCTTTCCCTTTTTCGGGAGAGGATGCACCACAGCTGTCTTCCACCGCCCTGGATAATATGCATTATTCAGAGCGTTGTTAAACAGTGTGGTATAAATGTCTACTGCTTCTTGCGGTAAATGTCGAAGTACAACGTTGGATATGCCATCGACTCCTGCTGACTTCTTCCTCTTTAATGTATCGAAGATAAGCTGAAGCTCCACCTTCGTAATTAACAGGGAACTGGGCCCATTTCGCCCGGCGATTATGGCATTTGCCAAATGATCTTCATTGAACCCGGTGAAACCGAGGTTCTCTGATCGCCATTGCGTTATGTCATTCCGAAGGTGGAGGTGGTGGAGCAAGGCTCTGTTTTCCAGGTCATGGTTCGGGCGAATGCATGCATTCACCTTGTACACTTGCTGGAAAGCAGCCCCCACAGCCTCCACTTTCTCTTGCGGATCTTCGACAATAAAGAGGTCATCGTCCAAGACGGCGTCCTCTGGATCAATTCCTGCTGTCAGAAGTACGTCTCTGTTATCTGTCGTTCTCTGGAGCTTAAGACACGGAAGGTCGTTCTGATCATTCCTTCTAAATATCTTGTTGATTTTGTCTGTGTAATGCGTCAATGGTCGCATTCCGGTACATGTCGGTTGCGTCCCGTTGTTTGTACTTTGGTATCGTTCTGTCCATTGTTCGTTTGATTGTCTCGTCCATTTGTTCAAGATATTGTTCTATTTCGTTATTTGTCAAATTCCTGTCATTTGGTGGGGATATATTATTAGAACTGATTTCGCTCAATAAGGTGTTGGTAAAGCGTGGCCAGCGCACCTTACTGTAATTGTAAGTATGCACAGGCACATACTCATCCAACTCCACGAGCTCGTTCGGAAGCTGTATTACGGCGGCGAGTCCGCAGTGGTCACTGTCGTACTCGATCGTTCGTAAACAGTTTCTTGGTCTTTGACCCACAGTGTCAGTAATTGTCAGTCTTGAGTCTATTAGCAATAGATCCAGATAGGAACCGCTTCTTGGAAACGATGGCCGATCCGTAGCCAGCAGGTCGACACCATATTCAGTGTTATATCGACTCATCCAATTAAAAAGATGAATACCTCTTGGATTCTGTATTTGATTTCCCCAATCTAGGTGTTTGGCATTCAAATCACCGGCCATGAGAAAGTAATTTTCTTCCAAGCTCAAGCGTAGACATTCGAAAAGTTTTTCAAGCTCTGTCATAAAATCAGTTGGCTGAGGTGATTCCGGTGCATAAGCCGCGATCGCATACATTCTCTTCCCCTGTTGGAGAGGAATGCACACGATGCACGCCTCTAACAGCCGAAATCTGCGCAGATCAATATTATATATAACTTTGTGATTAATGCCTTTTCGTATGAAGATTGCGACACCTCCCCCTTGAGTGGAGTTGGGTCGATCTCTTCTAACGATATTGTAATTGTTGTTAGTCAACTTATGTTTCTGGTTCAGCTTAGTTTCGCTGGCCATAAACACATCTGGACTTTGGTCTTTCAACAATTGAAAAAGATTAGCTCTACGTTCGGTCCTAATCAGTGAATTTACGTACACAGCAAGGATCCTAAGAGGCCTCTCCGACAGCGCGCCTTTAACCTCTAAAATGCGATGGGCTAGGCAAAACAGAGTAGAGATGATCTACCCTAGCCGCCTGCTCACTTATCTGTTTCTGAAGTCCTGTCAACTGGCTTTGAATTGCCAGCAACATGCTTCTAATTTCGGCCTGAGCGTGCGGAGCCTTAGGCACGAGAGCCGGTTGGGCTACCTTAGCTGCAGGCTGTACAGTTTTTCCCCTTCCTGCCGCCATTTGGGCGTAGGAAATTCGGGGATTGACGGTCGTTGCTGTAGGAGCACGCGTTGATGGGCGTATCTCTACCGCTGTCTGCCTAGCCACTTTGTTGGTGCGAATTTGTGAAATGCTGAGCAACCCCGATAGTTAGCAGGGTGCCCCTCCTTTCCGCAAAGTGCACATTTAAGCTTGGTCATGTCTTCGACCCGTTCCTCTCCGAGCTTGCACTCTCCCTTAATGTGGTTCTCACCACACTTCACGCAGCGTGACTGCATTTCGCAGTTTGCTGCAGCGTGGCCGAACCTTTGGCAGCGCATGCATTGAAGCATGTCAACGCGTCTCTTTAATTTATCCCAAGTTACAACCTGGTAGTTGAGGACGGAGATACTCCTCAAACTATCCAGTTTGCTGCTGGGCGAAAGCTGAACCAGGAAGAACGGCAAAGACCGCTTCTCCCGCCTGGCTCTGACTGTGGTAAACGGCTTGACCCCGATAAACTCGAGATCGCCGCTCGCTTTTTCACAGAGCTCCTTATAGAGCACCTCTGGTTCCGTGCAGGAATCTATGCCCTTCAAAAGGACCGTTTGATTTTTATCCACTTTGGGGGTAAAACTGAAGAACTCAGTTGTGGATTGTTTTAGTAAATCTTTTATGATTTTGTGCTGCGCCACTGTGGAGCAGTGGATAGCATGCCTATCTTTACTTAATCTTTTAATATAAAAATGTTGGCCTATGGCCGACTTACACAGGTCTATGGTCTCTTTTAAATCCATTTTATAGGTGTTGATGGGCGGCACCTTTTCTTTTTTATTTTGGGGCGGCTGTGACTGCTGCTGGTGTACTCCCTGCTGTTGCCGGCTCCGCTCCTGCTGTTGTTGTTGTTGTTGCTGCTGCTGCTGCTGTTTTATCTCCTGCTGTTGGTTCACTTGTTGTTTTTTTTGTTGTCTCTGCTCCTTGGGCATGGGCTGCTGCTGGGGCTGTTGGACTGGCAGCTTTGCTTTTGGCTGCTGCTGTTTTTCTTGGAGCTTTGGTTGCCCTTGCGCTATTTTGTTTGGCGCCTGTGGTGCCTTTTTGTGCTCCCGCTCCAGCCTTTCTTTTTCCCGGCGAGCAGTACCAATAAATTGCCAACCGCTTCTTTCTTTGGCCAAAAAAGCAATTCAGCTGAAAGATTTATATTGATCAACTAAAACAACTAAAACAACAAAAATCGCCTGAGGAACGACGCAAGCAGGACAGGAACAGGAAGACCGTGACTCATCCTCAAACTCTATTTTAATTTATTTCAAATGTATAATTTTTTGTTTTCGTATTAATTCAATCTGAGATCTAACGCATGAATGAACGATTGAATACTCTCAATAAATACATTAAAATCAATAAATACTCACATGAGAATTTTTCATGAAAGCTATGTCATTTTAAATAAAAACATTTGAAGATTTTTCGAATAAGTTTATTCAAAGCAGCCCTTCAATTATATATTATTTTGCCAAAAAGAAAAAAATATTTCCAATTTTGTATGCGATGGGGACATAAATCAGAAACCATATCCTCGAAATAAATACTCAAATATAGAATACAATATTCAATCACTTTTTATATTCCTGATAACGAAAATACAGTCATAAAAAATATAAAATCAAAAGCAACCAAGCAAGGTTGCTATATACTTGTCATTTGTCACTTAGTTCAATTATTTTAAATTTTTACTTTCATGCTGAAATTAAAGGTTAGTTATGGATCTAACAAATAAAAATATGGAACTTAAGATATCTAAACTAACTTTTGCGATAGGAATAAACGAAGAAATAGCTGATTGAATGTCTGTATCTATGTACATACATATGTATATTAAAATATTTGTTTGCATATGTGAATAACTGGCTGACTCACTAGCTGACTAAAGGCTAGTTTTTCAGTTCATGGTTGACTCAGAACTAAATCAGGGTTAGCTAATCCTGAAAATAAATTAACAGCTTTTCAGTTAAGGATTAACTTTATTTTTCAATTGTCTAAAATCTACTGAAATCGATGTGCGTTAAGAGATATGACTGGATTTCAAAATTGGGGACAGAGCACCGAAGGCAGCACGAGTCTTATTAATTCTACTTTTACCGTCACCGTTTGTAGAAACAATACTGCTAAGGTAGTTAAACTGTTCGACTTCTTCGACTGGCGTATTCTGTAGAATAATACGCCGCTGGAGCGGTCTGTGATCATTATTTTTGACTTTTAGCAATTTATTCTTAGACCACTCGACTCTCCCTTCACTTGCAGTACTTCAGCCCACTGATGTTATTTCCCAACTAACAATTTTGCCCCTATAATCATCCAAAGAAGCTTTTCATAACCATTTCTTGCAATCATAACGGGTGATTTTTTAGCTGGTTTGGTTTTGGCAACACTGGTTTTGACAGCTGACGTGTGTTTAGTACCTTGTGTCACTGTCAAACAGCTTCAGTTTGGTTTGCAATTTAACCATGGATCGTCTTACAAATGAACAACGCTTGCAAATTATTGAATTTTACTATCAAAATTCGTGTTCGGTTCGAAATGTTCATCGCGCGCTGCTTCCATTTTATGGTCGGCATTCTCGACCTTCTGAGCAGTCTATTCGGAAGATTGTGACCAAATTTCACACCAAATTTACTTTGTTGGACATTAAACCACCAACACGTTTACGTACTGTGCGTAGTGAAGAAAATATTGCGGCCGTATCAGCTAGTGTGACAGAAGACCGCGAAATGTCGATTCGGCGCCGTTACTAGCGTTACTGTCAATGGTGAACGCTACCGAGCGATGATAACAAACTTTTTTTTGCCCGAAATGGAAGTTCTTGACTTGCATGATATGTGGTTTCAACAAGACGGTGCCACATGCCACACAGCACGCGAAACAATGGCGCAATTGCGAGGCGAGTTTGGTGAACAGTTAATTTCACGTTTCGGGCCGGTCAATTGGCCGCCTAGATCGTGCGATTTGACACCATTAGATTATTTTTTGTGGGGGTATGTCAAGGCTAATGTCTATAGGGACAAGCCCGCTTCGATTGACGCACTGGAAGCCAACATCCATGCATTCATTCGTGAGATACCGGCCGATATGTGTGAAAGAGTATGCCAAAATTGGACTCATCGGATGGGCTACCTGAGACGCAGCCGCGGTCAACATTTGCATGAAATTATCTTTAAACATTAAATTGCAAGGTTCAAACTATCGATTCAAATAAATATTTCATTCATTTTTTCGAATTTTTTGTGTTTTTTTTTTTTAAAAGTTCTAAACCTCTTAAAAAATCACCCGTTATAAGCATTATATAATAGTCCATTGAGTAAAAAAGGCGCACTTTTTTAGCTCATGTTGGACCTTTATGGAGTAAATTCAGTTGCCCCGAAATATAATTACTGGACTCAATTTAGATGTCTTATAGAAGAAGGTGGAAAAATAAAAACAAATATTTCACAATTGATTTGTATTTATTTATATATATGTTTATTTTATTTTATTTTATTTTATTTTATTTTATTTTATTTTATTTTATTTTATTTTATTTTATTTATTTGCTGTATTTTATTTGAAAGTTTTTATCTGAAATGCGATCTAAGAATTTATTAGATATAATTTAAGTTACAAAAATTACAAGGTTTCTGTGGGATTCGAACCATGGTCCTCTCGCACTGAAAGTCCAGCACGCTAACCGCTCAGCCATGTAAGAATATCCATGGCGGTCGTGAAGATCCAGGTAAGTCGAGATACCTGAAGTGAATTTTTATTTTTTTTTTAAATTCTTAAATAAATGTTTAGCAATATTTAACAAAATTTTACCCTCAGCTAATACTTTCCTAAAATATAAAACATATGATACACATTTGTTTTGACATTAGTTACATTTTGTGATTGTTATTAAACATAGACCCCGGCCTTCTAATTTTTAGTGTTTGAGTTACTTGGTTCTTCATGACCGCCACGGATATATTTACGATGAAAAAAAAGCTTATGCACTTTCTTCACCCTGCTGGTTTGTGGCTATACTTTTTCACTAGTATAGCAGAAATGGTTTGTGGCTGAACTTAGCAAGCAACAGAAACTAATATAGAGAGCGAAAGCTCTGTCGTCAATTTATTAGAGCAATATAAAGAGATTGAAGAAATATTGGTATATCGCTTCTATCAAGCTGATATAATTTGGTATTTACTTCCCATCAGAGGGGTAATAGGAGCGCTATAGAAACAAATAACACTATAATGTCTGAAATGCGAAGCAATTTTGTTAGTTACCAGGAGACATTATGCTATCGACATAGTCTAATTGACTGAGCCTTTCAAACGATCTCCATTGTATGCCCTGTCGCTCAGCTGGCCGTCAACACGTTATCCGTAGCCATCAGGAAGAAAATATATAATAAAACAACCCCTTGACTTACACCCTCTTGCACTACGAAGGAGTCGGATAGCTGCCCATTGTGTAAAACAAAACATCTTGCGTTGCTGCAGGACTCCCTAATAATGGCAACAATTTTTGGGGGAATTCCTCTACCAAGCAACGATCTCCATATATGTATGTACATTCCGGTGAGCTCGATTGAAGGCCTTCTCAATACGAATATGAGGTATAGCGGTGATTGAAATTTCATCGACTGTTCAAGGACGATACGCAGGGCGTTGATATGGTCGACACACGATCGTGCACTGCGGACGCCAGCTTGCAGCTTCAGCCACGGTAGTGAGCCGAGCTTGGGTCAGCGTAGATGGGAATGTTCTCCTCGTCAGTGGTTGAAATAATATCCTCATCTAGCTGTTCCAACGCCTCGAGCTGGTTGCGATGCCTTGGCTGGTTTACGATTCCTGCTTTCATAGGGATCGGGTGGTTCATCAGATTTTGTAGATATCTTCTGCTAGATTGGATGAGGTATGTATCTATCTAGTTGTAGAATATTGGCCTCTTGATAGAGTCTCTTGTTGCTGACGAGTTTTTTTCATAGCCTGTCGAAGTGCAGTCCTGTGGAGATCCGAAGGATCTTCCTCTCAAATATTGCAAGTTTCTTAATGTGTGATTTTGTTGTCGAGTACCAGATGGGAAAGTAGTAAGTGATGACTGGCCTGATCAGCTGCTTGTATAGGAGAAGCTTCGTCTTTTGGATTAAACCGTTCTGTTTTCGCATTAGCAGATAGATGCGATGGAAGTTGAAGGTAAAGTTGGCTTTTCATAATACAGCTGCTGTGTGGCGATTGAAACGGTAGAGCTCGTTGAACTGTATTCCCAGGTATTTGACGTTATTTCTTGCTGACAGTTGAGTTCCATCGGGAAGGGTGATCTTGGTGTTTCTGCTGTTGGTTGTTAAGCGTCCTCTTCTACTTTCTGAGCTATTTGGTCGTCAGAACTCTGAAACAGATCAGTTCGGATTTGGTGGAATTGATTTTGAAGCCCCAGCGATGGTATAGTAGTCTGATGTGGGCTTCAACTTTTCTAGCTCCAAGTATCGGTGATATGTACTTGGCGTACGCGTTTGGGAGTTTTCGTCAAACAGGAGGGTCTGGGCAATACTATTTCAACTGGCGGCCATTTTGTCAGCTGTCAAGTGATATGGACACCTGACGCCTAAACAACGCTTCCAAATTGTGCAAATTTATTTTGAAAATCATGGTTCTGTTCGAAATACGTATCGCGCGCATTTGTATAGCGATGAAGCTCACTTTTGGTTGAATGGATACGTCAATAAACAAAACTGCCGTATTTAGATTGATAATAATCCTCAAGGGTATGTTGAGACACCGTGACATCCATAAAACTGACTGTTTGGTGTGCTGTATGGGTTGGTGGAATAATTGGTCTGTACTTCTTTAAAAGTGATGCTGGCCAGAACGTTACAGTCAAAGATGACCGCTATAAAGCCATAATTACTGACTTTTTCGTTCATCAATTGAATAATCATGATGTGCAGGAGCTGTGGTTTCAACAAGACAGCGGAACATGTCACACAGCTCGTGCCACAATTGATTTTTTGAAGGAAATAGTTGAAACCCGAATAGTTTCACGTTGCGGACCCGTGAATTGGCCTCCAAGATCGTGCGATTTAACGCCGCTTGACTATTTTCCGTGGGGATATGTGAATCGCTAGTCTACACCGATAATAAATAAATATATAAATATAGCAGACCCGGCCGCGCTTTGCTGCGGCTTTATTGTATTGCTTTCAATTTATTAAATATTAAAATTGGTATGGTTAAGAAAGTTATAGGTAAGGAATGATACAAATTTCAAAATAAATTTTAATGAATAGAAAATGTTGAATTTATTATTAATTTTATTATAATTTAACAAATAAAATAGATTTATTCTAATTTGAAGCAATCAGGGTTTAAATTAATTAAGAACTAAAAGATGAACAAAATTTCTCGTTAATCTATCCTTCGCTAAAACAAATAAATTTGAGAGTTTTCCAATACGTGAGCATTAGGGTGGTCCTTAAATTGGACATTGTCTTGGATAGCCCTCATTCGATTCAAAACATTGAAAAACAATTTCCCTAATTTTTTCAAATTTTTATTTCACCCCCCTGGTCTCCCTTTTTTCACTTCAAGGTGCAAACAATGGAGTTAGGGTTATTCTTATATCACGCGAAAAAAAATCAGAACTTATAGATTAGATTCAGAGAAAAAAAAATCGTATTGGAGGGGGGGTCTATTTCCCCCCGTTCAGGCGGGAGGGGTGATTTTCTAAAAATTTTACCCAAAATAGAAAAAAATTATTAAAAAACAACGGGACCACTTACAATGGCATGCTATAGCTTTTTTTTAAAGCCATAAATCCAGTCTCTAATATGTTTTTAAAATCAAGTTTTTATTGTTAATAGTTTCTGAACAAAATAATTTTCAAACTCAAAAGTAAAAATAAAAATAATAATTTTTTTCGTTTGAAAATTATTATTTTCTGAAACTATTAACAATAAAAACTTGATTTTAAAAACATATTAAAGACTGGATTCATGGCTTTAAAAAAAGTTATAGCATGCCATTGTAAGTGGTCCCGTTGTTTTTTAATAATTTTTTTTCTATTTTGGGTAAAATTTTTAGAAAATTTCCCCTCCCGCCTGAACAGGGGGAAATAGGCCCCCCATCCAGTACGATTTTTTTTTCGTCTGAATCTAATCTATAAGTTCTGATTTTTTTTTCGCGTGATATAAGAATAACCCTAACTCCATTGTTTGCACCTTGAAGTGAAAAAAGGGAAACCAGGGGGGTGAAATAAAAATCTGAAAAAATTAGGAAAATTTGTTTTCTCTATTTAGAGTAATTTGATGCCTATCCAAGTTGGATTTAAAAAAAAACCCAATATAAGGACCACCCTAGTGAGCATGCAACATACAGCTGCCCGTGGGAGAAACACGGATTCTGCAAGTCCAAGCCACAAATTGTCATTGTCTGCCCTTGCGATTTATTTATCGTCATCGAGAAAGCCAAAGGTATCGGGAATTGTAGCCTTTTGAAAGGTAATGTAGATTCGGATGGTATCATAGGTATTCGAGGTAACAGGACAACCTCTCCTTTAAACTTTTCAGTCAATATCTTTGCTTCAAGTATGTTTCCGGTAATTCTTCTGATGACTAATCGTGTACCGTTGTATAATTTTGATGGACTTAAGTTGCGCAGAAGAATGACTGGGGATTCAATTTTCAGACAGAGCTTGTGTGGCGGCATTCCTGGCATATCCAGAGAATTTAAAAATTCAATTGGAAAATTGACAATCTCATTTTCATCAATAATAGTGTCAATTTACTTAAAAGTCATCAAATTACCCGGCAATAAATTTTGTACTTGACCGTTAATAACGTCAACTCATCCCAGACAACAATTGAACATTTTTGCAATACTGCAGCCATTGTGTTCCTTTTTTTAATACTACACAAAGCGTTTGGATTGTTGTGAATATCTAATGGCAGCTTTAGTGCAGAATGCGCCGTTCGTCCACCATCTAACAAAGTGGCAGCAATGCCAGAGGATGCAATTGCTAATGCAATTTTTTTTGTGACCGTATCTTTGCAAGTATTAATGACACTAAAAATGTCTTACCGGTCCCACCAGGTGCGTCTAAGAAAAAAAAACCACCTTGTTTTGCATCTATAGCCAACATAATTCCATCGTAAATAGTTCTTTGTTCAGTTATCAATAATGGCTCATTATAAAATAAAAATATTACAAAAATGCGATTTGTTTTATTCTGACACCCTTTAATGATAATATTTTGTATGTGTGTTTTTTTCTGTTTTAACTTAATTGGTATTTTTTGCGGAGATTTTACAACCAACTTAATGAAACTTTGAAAATTGACATATTTTGCTTGAAGTTAAACGTCCAAAAAAATTTTCAATTTTTTCATACACCCTTTAATGATAATATTTTGTATGTGTAGTAAGTTGTCTAAAATCGGAATTTTCAAAGTTGCACGAAATTCGGTCCACAATCATCAAAAATATGACTATTTTAGTTAAAGCAACCAAAAAGTGTGTAATTTTTTGAAACACCCTGTAGAAAAACAAATAACAGTAGCTACTCAAACATCTTGGATTTACTGGAAATAACATAATCAACCTCGTTGGTGATCAGTGTTGCCAATCATAAATTTTTCTTCTAAAGTATGCATGCAATACGAAATCCGTACATGTAAAAGCTTTTTTCAAGGTAAAACCGCATATAGCGACACTGCGCTTCAGCGGAACTGCACTTCAGCGGATCTTCAAATATTTGTTGTATGGAATTGTATGAGATAACACGCACCTAGCGTTAGCGGAACTGCGATGCTGCGACACTAAAACAGCAAAGTTGGTAATCTACCCAACTTTGAAGCGTCGCTCCGCTGCATCGCATTATTAATAATAACACTATCGATTGTTCATAATTACATATGTAGTACAAAAAATTTTAATTACATATGTAGTAAAATAAAATAATAAAGTGGTAACCCTGACGAACGCAGAGAATCGCACATACCTTTTGCTTTGACGTTTCCTTTTTTTTACTTGCGATATAGGTACTATAGGGCAAGTTTTGGATTCGTGCAAAAAAAAAATTTCGAGATAACAATCAAACATGACATTACGATGATAGAGAACACGAAAAAAGTGGGTGGCACAATTCTGTCTGTCTGTCTGTCTGTCTGTCTGTCTGTCTGTCTGTCTGTCTGTCCGTACCTCAACCTACAGCCTAAACCACTGAAGCGATTTTCTTCAAATTTTGAACTTAAGGTTTTTTAGTAACTCTCCAGAGGGGAAATTGAAATTTTTTTTTTAGCTCAAAAAATAACGGTACTTGCCATACAACCGTAAAGGAAAAGCTTATTTATCTCAAAAACGGCTCCAACGATTTTGATACAAAAAAATCAGTGTATTATTGTAGATATGATATACCTTTCAGTAAGAAAAAAAATCACCAAAAACATTTCTTAACGGTACCTGCCATATAACGGTTTTTTTGATTTTTCGTTTTCTCATTAACCGCTCATCCGATTTCAATTAAATTTTTTGCACAAAAGCTTTGTTAAAATATAAATAATACTCCATACCAAAATTTTTGAAAAAATAAATTTTGGATTTTTAAAAAAAGATTCAACTTTTTTTTTTCAAAATTCAATATTTCGAAAACGGGTTGATGAATTATTTTGAAATTTCAGTTTTAAATGTATATTAATATATACTCAAAATTGGCATACCAAATTTTTTTTTGTAAAATGTTACAAAAATTTTATATATAAAAAATTAATTTTTAAGAAAACGGCTCCAACGATTTTTAATTTTTTTTTTTTCATATATTCATATTTTTTCAAGTAATCAAATGGCATACTTTTTTTTGAGCTCTAAGTTATTTATCAGGCTGTTTATACAATTAAAAGAACGATTTAAATGCTTTTTATACTTTTTCTATAATTACTTGAATATTTTTTAAAGTTCTTAAGCCCCACACAACTTGAACATAGGAGCAAGTACGTGCGATCCAGTCGTGCAATTTATTTTTTTGTGTAATGGAAATCAAATAAAAGTTGAATTTTAAATTAAATAATACAAAATAAGGAATAAAAACTATCCTATCTTATGAACGCCGGGAAAACAAAATTTATAAAAAAAAACGTGAAAATCGGTTAGATAGTTTCGGAGTTCATCGTGTGCAACAACGTGACAGCTGATTTATATAGGTATAATAGAATATAAATATGTATAAAATTGATACTTTTTTACCACTAACTATGCTGCGTATGAGTATGCTGCGCGAATTCACCCTCTTGTATGCGAAAATCCTCTTTTCCAAATTTTATCATTTATGAAATCGTAATTAATTTCCATACGTGAACATCATTCATTTGTAACGAATATTCAGAGTTAATTTACATAACTATTTTTTTTTGAAGAACTTTTTTTGATAAGTAAAAACGATATTTTCGACATTTGACCTTAAATAACTTTTTGTTGTGCACACGATTCGGCAGTCAGCTTTGAAGACAGATTTTTCTATGCCAAAATAAAGCTACATAATTCCGTCAAAAAACTCTTGTAATTTTTGTCTTTGAACATTTTTTCTGGTTTAAATTTCTTATAAAAGGGAAACCCTTAGGTATTACGAAATAAATTTTATTTATTAATTTCTTAGCAATAACCATTTTCATACACACACAACATTTTCCCTTTCTGTGTCTGTGAATTTGTTTCTATAATTTGAAGACCCAAACCTAAATACATACTCGTAAGAGCAAAAACGTAGAACTCAATCGTTAACTTAACTTTTCCTGACTAAGAAGCTCCATAACAGTAGATTCGTAAACAATGAGGGGGATTAGATGATGTAGAATGAAACATCTCTACCTACCTACCACAAATCTCCTTTATAAGGACACGTCACTTTTTGCTTAGTTAGATCTTATGTCTCAAGAATCTTTCCTCTGGCAACAGGGTTCGATTTATTTTAGAATTTTTGAATAAAGTTATTTCACAACATAACATTCTAAATTGGAAAGAAAAGATTCTGTTTTGCGTAGTAATATCCAATTAATTCAAGCAAAATATTGTTACATTATATTTCATTTGAATATATTTAAAGATGTTGGTGTGTGGTGGATTTCAAGACTGATTGTTTGCTAGATGGATAGGGATACATTAATATGGTTCATTTAAAAATACATGCGGGTTTCATCTAACTTTGAGCTATAATTCTTACATACATTTTATTATATGTATTTCCTATAATATTTTGTAATATTAATTACCCGAGACTACTTTACTCAAAAGGAATTTTATAGTTTTCTACCTACTTGTGTAGTTCTAAAACTTAATCTTGTAAAATAGAGTGCACGAACTGGTACAACGTAGGTAATTGCTCTCATAGTTCAAGTGGCTTAGAATTGCTAAAATTTTTCGTAAGAGTGATTTTATTAATTTTTTTTCTAATAAGAAACTTTTCAACCATTTGCACTTCAAATAAATATTTTCCTTTCGGATACGCACTTATATTGTTGATTTAGAATTAAGATTGCTAAGCAAGAGTGTCTTAAAAAAAAATCAATGTGAAAAGTCCCGGACTTCCTAAGAGAAAAACGCTACGGATTTTTTCATAAATTAAACGACATAACTGAATATCAATGCTTTTCAAATCGCACACTTACAATAACAAATGCTTATACATACGGCCCTTGGCAGTGGCAGAGAAGTATCATCACAACCAAAACATAAATGTTAAAAAAGGAGCCAAGTTCTTATGTGTACAAGAAACCTGTGCGTAAAAAGTCAGCCAAAAAATGTAATGAGATCTAAAATATATTCCAAGTTTTAAGTTCATGAAGTTTAATATAAAATATCTTAAGTAGAGTAACATCGAAACAATTCCAAATCATGACAGAAATTTGGTAATTAATGATTACTGATTAAAATTTGGTGGATTTACTTGGCAAGTTTTCTCTTAAATACTTACTTAATCACAAATTTAAAATGTATGAAAACTTGACCAGTGAACCCACCAAATTTTAATCAGTAATCATTAATTACCAAATTTCTGTCATGATTTGGAATTGTTTCGATATTACTCTACTTAAGATATTTGATATTAAACTTCATGAACTTAAAACTTGGCATATACATATTTTAGATCACATTTATGTTTTTGCTGTGATTTCACTCCTTTTTGCAAAGATTTATTTTGCCAGGTGAAAGTCTCTACAAAGTTTTATAATTCTACGACAACCGAAAGTGCCCCATACAAATAATAGCAATTCTGATAAAGTGGGTGGATGGCACCCCCTCTGAATGGACAATTCCAAATTTTCGATTTTTTTCCTTCCTAAGTACTTCAAGTCCTATCGACCTACCAATTTTCATCGTTCTACAACAATCGGAAGTGCTCCATATAATTTATAAGAATTTTTAAGAATGTGGATGGATGCCACGCCCCCTGTATGGAAAATTCCAATTTTCCAATTTTTTTCTTTCTAAGTTCCTCAAACCCTACCGACTTACCAATTTTCATTGTTCTACAACAATCGGAAAGGCTCCATTTAATTTATAGAATATTTAAGAAAGTGGGTGGATGCCACGCCCCCTGAATAGAAAATTGCAGATTTTTTCCTTTGTATGTACCACAAGGCCTACCGTTGTGCGAAATTTCACAGTGATCAGTGAGTCAGTCAGTTTCCGACTTTATTGGTACTGAAGTTAGGGGGGTTGAAAATCGCCTGAGTTTGTTCCTGTAAAAAGGGTGTAGTGCCGCGAACTTGGCTGGGCACTACCGTGCCCTTTGATCCTGAAGGTAACTTTTGGCGCTGAGTCCAAATAATAATAATAATAATATTTCTAACTATATGCCTAATTGTTCAAGAATATGTTTACTTAGAGCTGTTTTCATCACTATTGTTCAACTTCAGGCAAACCCTCAAGTAGACCACCTTAAAAGTTGACTTTAACTCGAGAGTTGAAATTCAAGTAGAAGTTTCTTTTTATCACCAATTTTTTGCTCAACTCCAGAGTTGCAAATCTAAAGTTGGCCAGCTTCCGATTTGAAAGATATCCCTGGGGTATTTGTGAAAATACTTCAAGAACTGTCATTTTAATAATTAAATTCCAAAATCTTCCAGAGGTGCGGGCAAATCATGGAATCTGACAGAAAAAAGACAAGTATTTGCAAAAAGTCCATAGTAGAAATTTTCAAAATAATCTTGGTAGCATGGTATTTTCCAAAGCCAGGGAGTGGCTTAACTGAAGTTGATCAACTGTAGAGTTGAAAATCGGAAGTTGAAAACGTCTACTTTGAGTGAATAAAAACAAGTTCACAGCTTGAAAATAAAAATCCTCAAGCTATGTATGTTTATCTTTGACTCAAAAAAATCGCCTTTAATCTTCTGGAAGAGCAAAATATATTCCCATACATATTTTTATTCATCAAGCGATGCCTTTAGAAATACAAAACTGATCAAACTTATCAAACTGAATAACTTTAATAATATTTTTGTCAGTGGCGTAGCAAGCACTTTGGGGGCCCCGTATCAAACATTTTTAGGGGCCCCCTTTTTTAGGTATAAACTTTTTTTTACTTAGATAAGTTTAATTTGATATTTGATTTTGAACGGTAAAAGCGACAAAAAGCTATTTTTATAAATATGTATCTCAAAAACCGTAAATTTTTTCAAAAGATTTAAATCTTAGCTCATGAAATTATATGGAAGAAAGAAAGTGTTGAAAAGATATATCAATAATAATTTTGTAACGTTTGTGCACGTTTTTTTTAAATCTGTTGCTCTAACGAAATAGTGTAATAATCTTTCTTGTGTAGAATTCTATGAGATTAAATTTAAACCGATTAGATTTGAGAAAAAATAAACGGTTTTCTAGATATGTACATATTTCCAAAAATATTTATTTGTTACTTTACGGTCAAAATCAAAAGTCAAATTTTGAAACGCTATAACTTTTAGGGTTCATTAATAGCTAATTATTTAGATATTGAGATTGAGACTGCCTGAAAGTTTTAGACCTGACCAGCAATTTCTGTGTTCTTTGACACCTAGGGTTGCCCTGAACTCGCCCTGAAGTAGATCTAGGATTCTTGCAGGGGGAGTTGAGGTAAAGAATAAATGGTGAAAGTGGCAGGTGGCTCCAAAACATTTTTTTGTGGAAAATTGCCGCAGGAAATTTTCATTTTTTTTGAATAGAAATTCAAGGAATACAAATATTTAATTTAATATAATAATAAATAGAAATAGAAAATGGAAGCTGTGGTTTGTTTCTATTCATTTCACAAGAAAATGTTGATTCTTGCTTATTTCACAATTGAGGACCCTTTGCGTCTTTTGAAAACCGAAAAAACACAATTTTTTGGCAATTCTTGTGGTTTTCAAGAAAATCCGGGTCAACTCTTGGTAAACTTCAACGAGCGAACGTATTAAAATTGTATATCGAATGCATCTCAATGAAAATGTTCTTACACACGTCAAGTACTCTGAATCTCGGGGCCCGTATATCTCGGGGGCCCCGTGTCATTAATACGACTGATACCACGGTAGCTACGCTACTGCTTTTTGTATAACCAACGTAAAAATACTATAAAAGACTCAGTCTTATGGCCGATTTCACGAAAGGCTTTTAATTTTTTAAAAAGCCTTTTAGCCTTTAAACGATGTTTTTTGGTTTCACCAAATGCTTTTATATTTAGGAAGATTTTAAATGCCCTTGTAAGCGAAAAGCTCGTTTTTCTCTCATTAAATTTTATAAGTTTTTTTTGTTAAGACATTCCAGTCAACAACAGCTGATATTTTGCTGTCAGAATAATTGTCCCTCATCCATAATGCTTTTTCACTTTTTCTCATAGACTTCGCATGTGCGAGGGAAACAACTTCTTTTTTTGAGTCCAGGGATGTGAGCAAACTCATTAAAATTAAAATATCCCTAAAATATCCCTTTTCTACATTGGTAAAACTGAAACATTTTAAATGTCTGATAAAATTTAGAAGGAGTTTAGATAAAAGTAATTTTAGTGTTTGTTTATAAAATTGCGCATTACTGTATTATCCAATAAACTTAAATTGAATTGAATTGAAATTGAAAACTAATAGTGTAGCGGACCCGGAGTCTCATAGTGCATTCCCGGAGTCTCCGGACCAAAATACCTTTGTTGGTTACCTTAAGGTCTTTTAAATGCAACCTGTATCCATCATCCATTTTCTGCCGTTAGCTGAGGTTTTCGAGATATTTCTGTTGGAAAATTAAAAAGAAACCGTTTTTCGTAACTACTGATGCCGGATTTACACGAATGGAAAGCTGCCAGTATAATGACAAAAAGAATGAATTTGTTCATTCTTTTGTTGTTGCTTTCGTCATTATATTGGCAGTTTTCCAATCGTGTAAATCCGGCATGAGATTATGTAATAACAAGAGGTATATACATTTTCAATAAAACTAGTAACGATTCCTGAAAGCGCAAATCGTTTTCTTAAAAATTGGGTGAAAATATTTTTTATTCTGTGGTTCTTTTTCGGAAATTTCTTAGTGAAATGTATGATAGTCATCGCCGTTTTTTCTATTATTTTTTTTTTTTAATTTTTTACCAATTCTGAAAAAAATATTTCTCTTTTTCCAAGTTCAATTTCAATTTTTTTTTTAATTTTCTGAGAAGACCCTTTAAAATTTTGGCGCAAAATTATAGTGAAGTTAACACAATACTAAAACAACTTTAGTGTAACACTAGGTGAAAATGGCGTTTTCTCAAATTATAGACGATGTCAAACCAACATAATGTTTAAACACTTGCATTTAAGTTAAAATCACCAAAGTCTGATTTTAATTTTTTAGTATCACACTAGCTCAAATGACGTCTGCCGCACAAATTGTCATTGATTTAGGCCAAAGAAGAATAAGTAAAGGAACTGGCATATCGTGGAAACAGTGAAGCATTTTTCAAAATAGTGTGAGTTACACAAACACAAATGCATTGCCCCAGGGTCGCAGTGCAGTTACACGGCTGAAGGCTGGGGAGCCCAAAGGAAGCCAGATTTTAAAAAAAGAAAAAAAAAAAAACCATTGAGATGCTTCCGTCATTTTGCCAAGCTGTAGAAAAGTGTGTAGAAATTTAACATCTTAAAAATAGTGAAAAAGCCTATTGAACTGAATAAAAAAGTGAAATTAAAGTTAATATAGTTAATACTTTGGAAAACTTTATTAATAAGAAATATATAAAAACATGTGCTGCATTAAATCATATAAAAACGCCTATAATACGGTCCACAAACTTTTCTTTTCACAGGTAAGTTTTCTCTCATATTCTACTTAATAAAGTGATGTTTTTTTTGGTAGCGGACTTTTAAACCAAAATAAACACTTCTTGACTATTTTCGTCAAATCCAACAAGATAAATAGGGGTAATAGCAGAAAGGCCTTTAAAAATATTTTATTAAAAGCGTTAAAAAATAACTGCACTACGGGCGCTAAACGAATTTGAGCGCCTTGCCATGACCAACAAAAACTAGATCGACCCTGTGCGAGAATTTCTCATTTGACAGATGAGTCTCAACGAAATTACTGAATTAAAGTATATTTTTGTTTTCAACAAATTTGCTTAGAAAATGGTCTTAACGCGACACTAACTAGCATGTGTCTATAATTTAGGAAAAGTTATGCTATGTTTCCACCAAAGGTTTATCTCAGATTAGATTTAATAAATCTTTTTAGTGTTTCCACCGCACAAAAAGATTTAAAAAAGATTAAATTTGAGAGCACCTTCAAAAATGCAAATGGCGTTCCAATTTTTCTTAAGAAGTACGAATGAGACAGAATGTTTGAATCGTGTGAAACAATGAAGAACTGAATGCGAGTCTCGAATGAATCGTTCAGCACCATTTAAGAAAAGGTCAGTTCGATTTGTAAAACTATTTATCCTAGGAAGATTTAACAAGATTAATTTCTTATCTTCAAGATTTACGAACTAAATTTGTATGGTAAATCTCCGAGATTTGAAGGAGATTTGAGGTAAATCTTATTAAATCTCAGATTAGCGTCAAGTGGAAATGTAGCATTAGAGAACTGCATTAAAGTTAAACAAATGTTAACTAGTGCCACGCTAAGGCCCTTAAAATAGGACGTTTATAATTTTGCGCCTATGTGTTTAGCATAAATTTAACTGCTGTATACTATCAAACCGCATTTTATCTCTTCAATTCGACCCTTAAATTTTCGAATACAAAACCAGGACAGTTCTGTTAGTTACTCTAATTAAGTAGTATAGATTTCCATGTCAATTTTCAACATTTAACATGCCTTTGTTGTGGATTGTGGTGGTTCGAAAATTGATTAGTGTGGTTTTTGTGGTCTTCCTAGTTGTACATTCATGTAAACAAATAAATCAATAAGAATTGCATTGTGTCACAGACAGAAGAGTTACGTGAAATCGAATACAGTATAAATCAATCAAAATGACCAATTTTTCAATAATATTTGTTTGCAAGCTCTTTTTCCTTCTTTTCCTTCAAAAATAATTATAGTTCAAAAATGTTTTGCAAGTGCATATCAACTTGTATGTTAAAAACGTTCTTCTTAAAAAAAAAAAGTTAAATGAATAAAAGCGCATGTGCTATTGATTTTTTAGCAAATATTTTCAAAATGATAACTAGAATTGTCATGTTTTATGTTTTAAAATTCAACAATGAAATGGCTTCGTGTTTTTAATAATTGTTGAATTTTCTAAGTAATTTTAAATTTTTTTAAATTGTAAGTGAAATATTTTGTTTCAATTTGATGAAAAATATTTTTCCATCATTCAATGACCTTCATTTTATGCCAATATATTTTTAATTTAATTTTTTTTCGAATTTTCAAATAACGACCAACAAATGCACAATCGATCTTTTTTAAACGGATTTATATTTTTGGGGGACAGAGCTCCAAAATTCCATGTATATATTCTCGTATGTGTTTTGAATCCCAAATATTAGCTTTGTTCATTGAAGTTTACCCAGGGCTAACACCCAGGTTTTTTTTGACAACCCCAAGAATTGTCAAAGAAAAAACTTGGATTTTCGGTTTTCAAAAGCACCAAAGGGTCCTCAATTGTGTTGTTGATACATTTAAGCAAGAAACAATTTTTTTAAATCAGTGTAAATTGAAAATTAATAAAACAAACCAAAATATACGTTTTCTATTTCGATCTGTAGGCCAAGGGCCGGGTACTTTTATCTGCAATTCATTGTTGAACTGATTTTTTGATGGAATATGTTCAGGGGTGTCCCCCGAATTTAAATCCAAGTTGGCGGGACAGGGTTCTCGTGAACAGTGCATGGTACGAAAAAAATGGTAGGTTAATGTTTTTGAGATCTAATATTGTATTCATTAATTTGCCTTTTAAAATCACGTTGTATGTAATATATTTATTTTTGTTAACAATCAACTTGAAAAAAAAGTTTCACACTTTTTTCAAAATATTGACTTCAAAATTTAATTTCTCAAAAATTTTTCACGAAAAAAACCGGTCAAACTTGAAATTTATCAGCTGTCAAATCAGTGTCTTTCACACGTTAGCAAAATAATTTCTTTGTCAGTGATTCACGAAAACGAAAATACAAAGTGACATTTCGTTAGTCGATTGAACTTTTTCCACTAGTCTTTCAAGTTTTATGTCTATCACTGACAACCAGAGTTTATTTGGAAATGTTTCATATTTTGGGCTTTATTTCCCATTTGATTATAAATAAACATAATTTATTTTTTATTTTTGGCATTGTTTCATTTTATAAAAGAAAGCAAAATAAATAGGTAAATCAATTAAGGCGCTTTCTCCAAACGCCTACAAATTTTGATCGTATTCAGTATTCAGTTTTTCTGTGATATCGCATATTTATGTTACAATGCCAGGTTGGCCACTTATATAAGCGCGGTGGGCTACATGGCGGGCCGCAGGTTGAGTATAGTTGGTGTACAGGAAAGTCTTAGCTTTCGTTTGATGCCCCATTTATAGAAGTCGCTTATAATTTCATGTTCACTTAGCCAAAAATGCAACCAGAAAAGTGCATGTTCTAAGCATTACCCCAGATAAAGGTAATCTTACGGTCAGCACCCGAACTATTAACGAGAACAGGTCTTCCAATACTTACTTACTTACTTACTTAAGGTGGCGCTACAGTCCGGGGTGGACCAGGGCCTCAACCAACAAGCTTCTTCCAGCCGGCTCGGTTTCTAGCTAGCTGTCTCCAGTTTCGCACGCCAAGTTGGTTGAGGTCCTCTTCCACTTGCGTGCGCCACCTTTTACGCTGTCCACCTCTACTGCGTTGTCCCACGGGGTTGGATTCAAAGACTTTCCGGGCCGGAGCATTGGTGTCCATTCGCTCTAGATGACCCAGCCATCTCAGTCGTTGGCTTTTCACTTTTGTGGCTAGGTCGGTGTCGCTGTACAGCCCATACAGTTCGTTGTTGTATCTTCTTCTCCATTCCCCATCTATGCAGACGGGACCAAAAATCACCCGGAGAATTTTCCTCTCAAAACAGCCTAACGCGTTCTCATCCACTGTTAGCAGTGTCCATGCCTCTGCACCATACATCAGGACCGGGATGATAAGCGTCTTATACAGGGACAGTTTAGTTGCTCGAGAGAGGGCTTTGCTTCTCAATTGCCTTCTTAGCCCAAAGAAACAGCGATTGGCAAGAGTAATTCTTCGTTTGATCTCAGCGCTGGTGTCGTTCGCTGAGTTTATAGCGGATCCTAGGTAGACAAAGTCTCTGACTACCTCAAAATTATAGCTGTCTATAGTGACGTTCTGTCCGAGACGTCGGTGTTGGGTGTCCTTTCTTGTGGACAGCATATATTTTGTTTTGCTTTCATTCACCGTTAAACCCATCTTCTTGGCTTCCTTCTCAATGCTCACAAAAGCACCACTGACATCACGCTTTGTTCGTCCGATTATGTCAATGTCGTCAGCGTAAGCGAGTAATTGGACGGACTTTTGAAAGATTGTGCCTCTGGTGTTGACGTGAGAGTTTTGCACTATTCTTTCAAGAACGATGTTGAAGAAGTCGCATGACAGCGCGTCGCCTTGCCTAAAACCTTTTTTGACATCAAAGGTGTCGGTGAGGTCTTTGCCTTGATGGAGCAGCGTGCATTCTCCATCGTTATCCTGCACAAACGGACGAGTTTGGCAGGGATGCCAAAACTAGACATTGCTCTATATAGCTCGTCTCTATAGATGCTGTCATACGCGGCCTTGAAATCGATAAAAAGGTGGTGGGTATCGATTTGGAACTCCTGGGTTTTCTCCAAGATCTGCCGTAGTGAGAATATTTGGTCGATGGTGGACTTCTCTGGCCTAAAGCCACACTGATATGGACCTATCAGGTTGTTGACGAATGGCTTCAGGCGTTCACAAAGTACGGCAGAGAAGATCTTGTAGGCGATATTAAGAAGACTGATGCCTCTGTAGTTGGTGCAGTCCAGAGGATCGCCTTTCTTGAGGATCGGGCAAACAATACTGAGGTTCCATTCATCGGGCATGCTTTCTTCCGACCATATTTTACAGATGAGCTGGTGCATACTCCTAACCAATTCATCGCCAGCCGCTTTGAATAGCTCAGCCGCAAGGCCATCAGCTCCAGCAGCTTTATTGGACTTAAGTTTAGATATGGCTATCCTCACTTCGTCAAGATCGGGTGGACGGAATTGTTGGCCTACGTCGTCCAGGTTGAATGGTGCAATTTGCATGGTAGCGGAATTCGGTTCGTCATCGCCGTTATACAATTTGCAGAAATGATTTTTCCATATCCTCAGCACCGACTGCGTTTCCACCACGATGTTCCCCTGATCGTCCTTGCAGGCTTCGGTTCGGGGTTTGTAACCTTGGGAGGTTCTTTTTACTTTTTGGTAAAACTTCCGAACTTCATTCCTGCAGTGGCATCCCTCTAATTCCTCGATCGCGCGCTTCTCATGCTCTTTCTTTTTCTTTCTGAGAAGCTTGTGTTCCTCTTTCCTCTTCTGCTCGTAGAGCTCGCGAGCAGCTCTGGTCCTTCTATGCAGCGCCGCTTTGTATGCCTGTTGTTTGGCTGCATGTACTTGCCGGCATTCCTCGTCGAACCAGGGGTTTCGCTGTGGTGGTCGTGCGAAGCCCAGCACGTCAGAGGCGGCATCTCTGATGGCTTCCTGGCAGTTTTTCCACTGGTTCTCGATGTTTGCAGTTGGCGGCAAAGGACTAGTTAAGAGGGCGCGAGAGACTCGATCGGAAAAGGACCTGGCAATTTCTTGCGACTGTAGCCGTCCGACGTTGAACTTCCTGACAGTATTTCCCTGTTTTGGCTTTGGTCTGGATATCCGTAGCATTACCTTTGCTACAACGAGGTAGTGGTCCGAGTCAACGTTGGCTCCTCGGAACGTTCGGACATCCTTGATACTGGAGGAGTGCCTTGCGTCGATCGCAATGTGGTCAATTTGGTTGGCGGTTGATTGACCAGGAATTCGCCATGTCCCCTTATGAATATCGAGATGCGGGAACTGCGTACTAGCTACCACAACGTTTCGCCCCGCAGCAAAGTTGATTAGCCTGAGTCCGTTATCGGAGGTGGTGTCGTGCAGGCTGTATCTTCCGATTGTGCCACCAAAGACGTCTTCTCTTCCTAGTTTGGCATTAAAATCACCCAAGACAATTTTAATGTCATAGCTAGGGCATTGCTCATATGTCTTGTCCAGGAGCTCGTAGAACTCGTCCTTGGTGTCGTCATCTTTCTCCTCTGTGGGGGCATGCGCGCATATCAGGCTGATGTTGGCGAATTTAGCCTTGATGCGAATTGTCGTGAGGCGCTCGTTCACATAATTGAAACTCAAGACCTCTTGCCTCAGTCTGCCTCTAACAACAAATCCACATCTAAAAAGACGCTGCCCTTGTGGTCGGTAACAGTCACCGTAGTATACATCGCAGTCTTTCAGTTTTCTTTTGCCCGGCCCATCCCATCGCACTTCTTGGATGGCGGTGATGTCTGCTTTGTAGCAGTCTAGGGCCTCCGCTAAATGTTCGGCTGCACGTGGTCTATAGAGAGACAGAACATTCCACGTGCAGATCCGAAGTTCGTTGTCCTTATTTCGTTTGCTAGGTTCGTCAACAGTAAATCCGTCCGTATCCGAGGCTTGTTGATGCTTCGCAACTAAAATAGCTTTACGTGGCCGGGAAGTCACCCCGACGGCACGACCCCCAACCTGGAGGACCAGACCCTATATATATAACTCCAAGGGCGGGGAGCCGGATTAACCGCTCCTTATAGGCCTGAGCTCCGAATATGTCGTAGTAGCCCGTATAAGGTGTTCACTAAGTAGTTCAGCCTAACTGGAACTGTAGACGCCACCGTTGATTCCATCCAATAGAGACTTCCGAACTTTGATACTTGATAGCGGCTATATTGTTGAAGCTACATCTGTCAAATTGGCAGTCACAGATTTTTTCTTGTGGGATTTTTTGAAGTCGCAGTTCTATGCGAATAACCCACAAACCTAAAGGGCCTTAAAGCCAACATAATCCTTGCTGTCGGTCAAATTCAGTCTGATTTATACGCAAATCACGGAAAATTGGACATTTTCGCGGACATTTGAACGATGTTATATTCCATACATTATGTCATCAATAGGCCTTTCAATCGAATACAAAATTTCTATGACATCTCATCACTCACTTTGATTTAATTAAATTTAATGTAACAATATGAAGTGCTTATTGAAAGACCCGGTATTTAAAAAGCGAAACACCATTAATTGTCGTCGTGATGCATCTTTGACAAAAACGACTTAAATAGCTCAACATTTTGCTTTCAATTGGGAATGGTAATACACAAAAAATAACTTTTTTTTTTACCAAATACTGAACTATTAAGTGGCATACTTTTTTCCACATATGAGATGCTGAATGTATTTAGAGGATTCTAATGAGTTTACCTCTTAGATATTAATTTTCAATTCAATACAATTTTCAATTTAATTTTGCTTTATTGAACATTGCTATTTGAAATTGACCTTACGAAGAATATATAACTATATTCAGTAGCGGATCCAGGATTTGGCTGTAGGGGGGGCTCGAGGTAGGAGGCTCCTATCTTAGACATATCATTTAAAAAAAGGCACAATCTCTCTCAGTACTAATTTTGTTTTCTCAGAATTAGTACAGGTAAAATAGGATAAATAAAACAAAAAAATTGGTACCACCATTAAACTTGGTAAAAACCTTTCATGTACTATGAGAATGAAGAATCAAAAGAGTCTATAAAAATATTTCATATGGAAGGGTGTTTTTTTGAGGGGGGAGGGGTGTAAGTTGTAGTGTATCTAGCGGAAAAATTTACCTTGGTACAACTTAAACATATGACATTATGTTTTCAAGGTAGTTTTAAATGCTGAATCAAATGCCACCAAAACCAAGTCGATACGACCTCCCTGAAAAAAGTTATTGTCATTTTTATGTGTGGATGACTATATTTTCAGTATAGAAGTCAAATATTACCGAAAACTTGTTGAAAATGGTGGTCCGTCGATAAAACTTGGTATAAATGGTTCATTTGTCATGAAAAGCAATAATAAGAAGAGTCAATAAAAATATCTGTGGTTAAAGGGTGTTTTTTTTTGGAGGGTTGTGGTTATCGTGGGATTATTACCATAAAACGTGTTAAAAAAATGGCACCCTCATGAAACTTTATAAAAATGTGTTATGAACTACCAGAATGAAGAATCAAAAGATTCTATTAAATTATTTTTAAGTAGTTAGATGTTTTGTATGGGTGAAGGAAAGTATAATACATTTTGTAAAAACAAAAATTGATCCAATGAACAAATAACACCCTATACACAAACCCACAAAAACAACTTTTGAAACCTTGATATTTTTGTTAATTCCTTTGATTCTTCATTCTCGTAGTAAATGAAACACTCTTACCAAGTTTCTTTAGGGTAGGTACCATCATTTTCAATTTTTCTTTTAAAATAACTCACACTTCCTCCTATCTTCAAAAGCGAACCCTCCCATGTGAAATAATTCTATAGACTCTTTTGATTCTTCATTCTGTTAGTTCATAGCACATTTTTACAAAGTTTCATGGGGGTACCATTTTTGCCGCCGGTTTTATGGTAATAATCCCACCAGTACCGCAAGTCCCCAAAAAAACAACCTTTAACCACAGATATTTTTATAGACACTTCTTACTATTGCTTTTTATGACAAATGAACCATTTATACCAAGTTTCATCGACGGACCACCATTTTCAACATGTTTTCGGTAATATTTGACTTCTATACTGAAAATAAAGTCATCCTTACATAAAAATGACAATAACTTTTTTCACGGAGGTCGTATCGACTTGGATTTGGTGTCATTTGATTCAGAATTTAAAACTACCTTGAAAACAAGTATCATATGCTTAGGTTGCACCAAAGTTTATTTTTCCGTTTGATACACCACAACTTACGCCCCTACCCCTTCAAAAAAACACCCTTCCATATGAAATATTTTTATAGACTCTTTTGATTCTCCATTCTCATAGTACATGAAACGTTTTCACCAAGTTTAATAGTGGTACCAATTTTTTTTTGTATTCGAAGGCCTTTCTGTACTATTTTACCTGTACTATATGTGGGCCAGTTTGCAAAGTAGTAGTTACAAAATAAATACGTATAGGTATGTCAAGAACGTCACAATGTACAAAAAGTTGTTAGGGTAATTCAAATGTCTTTCTTCTTATACTGAATGATTTTTGTAGAATTTATACCTTAAGGCAGTACTTAGATCGTGCTGAAATGTATCTTTCCACATTTCTCTCCAAACACCAGCTAAAATGCTAGCTATATTTTAACATATCATTTTTGTGAAGAATATCACATAAGACAGCTGTTCTCTGAATACAAATTTTACTCAACCATTTTAAAGAATTTTTTTCAATATTTCAAGTAAACATGATAAAATTAAATGGTTTTTTTTTAATATTTCTCGTTTTCGATTTTCATTTTAACAAAGTAAAGTCCACCTAAAACTCATAAACAAAATAAGCTGTAACAATCTAGCTCGAGAATAATGTGGCGAACAATTATTTCATGCACTAAATTTTGACAGGTATCTTGGTGATATACAGTAAGAAACGAAATTTTAATTGGAGGTGCGTACCGCTCGGCTAAAATACCAGGCAGAATTTTGGAAAGAGTTTTGTAAAGGAGCAAAATTTGATCACTTTTCAAAGATACTGGTAAAAACATGTTATTGATATTGGCTAAAACGCTAAAGCAATCATTTACAGCCACGCCATTCTGTTTGAATGATCCTACAATTTCATAAATGAATATTTATAAATGTATTCATTTATTTAATTTTATTGATTTATTATTTTAAAGAAAGCCAAAGAGAAGCTTAGATTGAAAATCGCATCGTATTAAGGAAACGTATGAAATCATCAAAACATCCTTGAACTGCAAATCTTTAGTTTTGAATTTCGAGGACACTGATTGTAATAAACAATAATTGTTTGATTCGATTGCTCCAAAAAAAATTAATGCAGTTTTTTTTGCATCTGGAAACACAGTTTTAAATTTTTTTCGGGGTCATCTAAGCCGAAAGATATCAACAGAAGAGCTTAGGAAAAAAGGTGATATTTGCTCTATTCTAATTCTATCGATATCCTTAGATTTCTTTCATTCAGCTTAAGACAATAGCGTGCTCTACTCAAAACTTTACCTGAAAGGGAATTTTAAAGGCAAACGGTAACATTTTTCACTCAATATAGACACCTTCATATCTGTTTTCAATTTCTGGAAAACATTATTAAATGAAAATATCAAGTGTTGTCCTTAAGTTTCTCAATTGAATTGAACATGCTATTTGCTTAGCCAACCTCGTTTGTTTCGCCCAATGCTCTACGGGCTTGAGCAAAAGCGCTGATTTTTGTTTCCGTCAACCTTGTTTTTGCGGTCACCCTAGGGGTTTAAGCACAGTTTATATAGAAATTGTTAAGCCCCATCATAATATTTTCGTTCGGTTGCCTTGAAGCTTGGAAAACAACAGCTTACATGTACAATTTGTAAAGCCCCACTACTTGTCGAATTTCATTAAGGCTTATGAAAAAACACAGCCAACATGCAAAATTTGCTAGCCCCATTCTTGCTTTTTTTCAATTCCTTTTGCTTGGAATAACGCATTTTAGGGGTAAATTGTTAGAACCAACTCTGATTTTTCGCCCCTCTTGTCTTGTAGGGCTTGGAATAAATAGAGCCTATGTTTTTATATTCAAATTTCTTAGTCTCATCTTCGTTTTTTCATCGAATTTCTTTGGAGGCTTAGAAAAACATACTTTCAGGCTAATTTTTCAGCCCCAACCTTGTTTTATTAAATACCAGAAGAAAACACAAATTTTATATCAATGATTTTAGGGATCATTCTTTGTTTCACAGTGTTTTAAAAATTGCATGTATGAAAACGAACACAAAATTGACACGTCGTAGTGTATTTTATTGTGCTATTAAATTAACTGTACGAATTGACTGTGGGGGGGGGCTTCAAGCCCCTATAGCCCCCCCTCTGGATCCACCACTGACTATATTGTCCAGTAACCTTGGTGATTTCATTGGAGGGAGACCTTGTGTCAGATCCGGCAGATCTGTTTTCGACCTCGAGCGCCAAACGCGACAGGGCATCTATAAAATTAAAAAAAAAACGTTTTTTTTTCAGTAATACTGTCGATTTTATACCTGAAGGAATAGTTTTTTGATTCGAAACTAACTAAATTTGCATCAATTTGAACCCAAAATCGTCTCTGTAGACCCAAGAGTTCCAAAGATACAGCCATTCAATATGTATCAATAATACATTCTTATGAAACAAGTAGTGTAACTAAGAGGATAAAGACAAAATACAATGTGCTTGGTAAAAAAGGTTTCAAAAACCTAGAGCGTGTAGGTTGGGTCAAAAGAAGAAAAAAATAGCAATGGATAGTGGGATCTGCATATAGCTCCCGTTCAGGAGGAGGGGCCATAATCTAAAAAAGTGACCTTAAACAGAAAAACAAATATTCAAAAACAGTGGTAGCATTTGAAGAAAAATCCTTTAGCTCTTCTTAGGCTGGAATCCATTCTTTGATATTCTTTTAAATAAGGTGTTTTTTGTTGATAGTTTTTGAAAAAAACTAGTTTTCAAATGCAAAATATTAATAAAAACAATGATGAATGAAACTTTTGATGTTATTTCGCACTATTTTTAATTTAAATATTTAACGCTCTTTAAAATATCTAATCTATCTAGACTAATATCCTTTGCCAAACAACGTTCCCGCACTGTAATTTGTGAAGTAGATGTGGTAATTTTTTATTTCTCTTTTAGCATATGGTTCTTAAAACTTAACTTTAAATTAATAACAGCATTGAATATAAAAAATAAAAAATACCAAGTAGCATAAAATACAAACAAAAAAATTGTTGACAAAAATTATTTTGTTATCATTTTCAAAATTTTGCGTTGGAGAACTAATTTTTCAAAAAATATTGATAAAAATAACTTTATTTGCAAAAAATATTGAAGAATAGTTTTCTGGTTTAAGAGGAGCTAAAGGATTTTTCTCCTGATGTTACCACTGTTTTTGAATATTTGTTTTTCTGTTTCAAGTCAGTTTCTTAGATAATTACCCCTCCAACCTGAATGGGGAGATATGCACCCCCCTTCCTGTACTATTTTTTTCTTCTTTTGACCCAACCTACACGCTCTAGAGTTATGAAGATTTGTATGCCAAACAAATTGTATTTGTCATTACTTATAATTTTACTACTTGTTGTTATAAATTTATTATTGATACATTTTGAAACGCTGTCTCTGGGAAACTCTTGGGAGGGACGATTCTGGACTCAAATTGATGCAAATTTAGTAAATTTTAAATCGTAACACACCCTTTTCGTCAGAAGCTATTATGTCTGGTATAAAATTGATAATTACTGAAAAAAGCGCGAAAATTTCGCGGTATTTTTAATTTTTTACCATGTTTCTTTCGTCGCTCGACGTCGAAAATTTGGATTATTTATAAGGTCAACATCAGAAACGACTCAGCAAAAAATCAGAACTACCGGACCCAACGCATGGTCTCCCTTCTATGAAACTACGAGAGATTACTGGACTAATATCGAAAATATAAATTTTTCATCATGTCATTGGAATACTCCATAAAAAACATTCATGTTTTCTGTATTCATATTCATTCTAGAATAAGATTTTTCTTCAAGATATAGATTTTATCCTTGTATCCTTGTATTCAGAATAAATAAGTTCATTCAAGCAAAAAGCATTAACTGTAAAATAAAACCTTGTCCCGGAAAGTAATACAACTAACTGGGAAAAATTAATTTCCTTAATTATTTCTTGCAATATTCATCCTTGCTTCAAGTAGAACGCAATATTGTGTAGCTATACTTTGTGAGGACGAAACGGTAGGAATCTAATTAAAACAACACCGTGATGTGGCAGTGACACTTAATTTATGTCCTTTTTGCTGCATATACTTTATTTTATTTCATTTTATTCTTTTGAGGTTTTAGCTATAAGTCACTAAAGCAACTTGTTGTGCTAGGCACGTTAGTGAAATTAGTTCTATGTGCTGTTTATAGATGTAGACAAAATTAGTATATTTTTAATGTCTGCTTTTGACATAAAAATAAAGAATTCCATGCACACATGTAAATATATTCTGAATGAAGATACGCCTTTAAGTAATGTTAAGAAAAGCACTGTCGTGAATTCAAAGACAAAAGTCGTAAAAAGTTAAAAAAAAAGAAAAATTATAAGATAAAAGTTATAAGGGAAGTGGGTACTGTACTGGCACTGTATGTTGCCAAAAGTAAACTAAACAAAAAGAGAGATAATACAAGAGAATAAATTTTGAATCTTGTATGGTTATCCTTATGAGAGGTAACTTTTATTAAAGATCTGCGCTGATAACGACGGCAATGAGGAATAAAATTAATTTTAATTTTTGTAAAAATGATATATATTTTTTTGTTGTAAAACCAAATTTTCAACCAAATTGAGCCATAAATGCAATTTGTCTGTATCCCGACTCTTAACAACCCACCGTGTCTTATTTAACAATCCTACGGAATTTCGTCCACCCTATCTTAAGGACGAATAAAGATATCAACCTCGGATAGATTTTATTTGATATATTATAATGTCGTAATGTTGCGGAAAGGACTTTCAAAAAAAGCGGTTGCGGTTTTCTTACTATAGCGTTTTAAAAAATGGGTTGTTAAATTTCATTAGTTTCGAATATCTCTCGAGAACAAATGATGCTATCGACTTCGGCTTAGGTTTATTTTATAATAAGGAATTGGTAAAAATATAAAAACAGATAAACTTATAGTTTTTTTTTTAAATACAAAAAAATATTGCTGAAAATTGTTGAAAAAAGTTTTTCGGCTGGAATATCTTGAGAACTAACAATGATATTGGCTTTGGGAATAATTTAATTTTATATACAAGTTTATATATACAAATTGGTAAAATTTCTTAAAAATATTAAAATTACAGTTTTTTTTAAAAGCGAAAAAAACTACAAGCAGTTTTACCAGTAATATTGTTGACAAATTTTTTTCGTCTCAAATATCTTAAGAACAGACGATAATATTATCTTCAGGTTAATTTATTTTTTCACACTAATTTATAATTAATGATTGATAGGATTTGTAAGAAAATTCAACTAACTGTTTTTTTTTTAAACGAAAAAAAACTACAAGAAACTTTTCCAAAAATTTTTGAAAATGTTGTTTCTTTTCAAATATATTAAGAAAAGACGATGACTCCAAACACTATTGTGTAAGCAATAATTGATAAGGTTTGCAATAAATAATATTTTCTTTTTCACGCATGTAAACATTGAGTTGCATTTTAATGAAATGGAATGAAACTTAAGATGAGTGGTGAAAACATAAGGAATTGTCTTAATTTCATTTATAAGTAGCTCGGCCCATCAAGTTAGTTATTTTAATATGACAGTCTTAACATATTTTGTGAAGCATATCTAGAATTTGTTTGACATGCGCGATCATATTTACTTTAAAGTCATAGATGCTACCCCCCTAAAAATTCACGCGCTTAAAAAATAAAGATATTTACATTTTTTTTTCATTTTCTTTCTAGACAAAAAACTCGTTACTGAGGTAAAATAATGTTAATTGCATTTTGTTGGATTATTATGTTATTATTTAAGCCCAAATTGTCATTTATTATATTTTATACAAAATGGTTTTAGAAATTGAAATCAATAAATATGGCGTGTAAGCGACAGGGTGCCTCTTTTTAAATAGTTACGCAATTATTTATTTTGTTTGTTTCTAAAGCTGCATTTTATTATTTACATAAGTCACAAACAAAAAAGAGATAGAAAGCTGTCTGAGTGCTAGGACTCATGGTTAATATGTGTAAACATCAACGTTTGTTCTTACCTGCTGTCACGGCCAGCGCTTTCGCTCCAGTGGAAACCCGAAAATTTACAGTTCAGAATTTTTGTACGGCGGATCGAGACACAGTACACCAATAAGGATGTGAATATTACTTACTAGTGTCACGTCTGACGTTTTGGGTCTACTTGAATATTTTTAGTTTGACAGGTGTCAAAATGTGCCAAAACTGTTGATACGGCGGATCGAAAAGCGGAGTACACCAATCGATTTGGGAGGTGGATATTACCTAGTGTCACGCCCGACCTTTGGGGTCCACTAGAATACTTTTAGTTTGACAGGTGTCAAAATGTGCCAAAAGTTTTGCTACGGCGGATTCGAAAAACGGAGTACGCTAATCGATTTAGGAGGTGGATATTACCTAATGTCACGCCTGACGTTCTGGGTCCACTAGAACACTTTTAGTTTGACAGGTGTCAAAATTTCAAATCAGAATTCCGAGAATACGCGCCACGTAACGTGCTATTCTCCGTAACGTTGCACAGAAGAAAGTCCACGTTTTAATTACACAAAACACATCAAAATTAAAGGTATTTTCACCCTTCTGAGTTTCGCAAAATTTTCAAAGTTTTATTCACATATTATAAACGCTTTTTCTATTATACAGATCTGATCAAAAAGTTTTATCAAATTCGGCCTATAACAATAATGTAGCCATTTGGTCTCAAAATATAACCTAACATATGCGTAGCAGATAGACAAACAAACCAAAAAATTTACAAATATCAATTAAACATTTAATAAAAAATATTTTAATTTTTTAATGTTAATTACACCCTGTAAAAAATATACATAAGTTAATTAATATTTTTTCCAAATCTCAAAACGTTATAAAAAGTTCTTAAAAAAACTCTTAAAAACGTCTTGGATATAGTCACTCTTCCCCAGAGTCAAATCACGCTTAATTACTTCTTAATAAGACGCCATTAAGTGGTCATTAATTACTTTTTAGGTCTTAAAAAAACGAAATGTCAAACCAGTATCAATGGCAACTACTGTGTTCAACAATTGCATAGCAAGACCAGAGGAACTTTATAAACTGTAACTGATTAGATTATGGTGCAGGAAATATGATTGAACTTAGTTTGCCTCCAAGAATAAATTAATGGCAGTTTTTTTTTCATTTATCCCAACAGTTTCTTGAATTCAACATTTTTAAAAGATTTAAGTAACTTCTTATAGTGAGATTTCGTTTCGCTAAACAAAAACATAACTTCAAGTTGACAGAAAAGAAATCAGTGCAACAATGTCTTTAAAGATATCTGGAAGACCTCTTCAAGATGTCTTTTGAGAGAGCACGCTAGTAAACTCTTAAAATAATCTTATTTTTAAGGAGTTAAAGAGGTTTTGAAGAAGTTTCATAAAGACATATGAAAAAATAACTTGAAAAAGAGGTCTATAAGATGTCTTTAAGATGTATTTTAAAACATTGGCTTTAAATTATCATTTTAAGAATTCATAAAGTGCTTATTAAGTGCAATGGTATCAAGAAGACTGAACTAAGATGCCATTAAGAGCTGATAAATTTATTTCAAAAACTCTTCAAGAGTTTTTGTGTTGTTTGAGTAGGGGCGGATACACGAGGGGGAAACTAGGGGATAGGTCTCCCCACAAAACCATTTCACTATAAGAGGCGAAAGTGTTCCACAAGCGAAAATAGAGGAACCTAATGAATTAATTTAAAGGTTTTGCAAACACCATAGGTACTAATTTTAATAGTTACAAAACTATGTTAATTTTGTCTTCTGTGTATCATTGAATGAGGAATATGCCTATTATTCTGACAGGCTGTTGAAATTGAGATAATTTATAATCTGAAGAATGTCAAAGGTTACAAAAATGGAGTTTTGCTAAATATTTCGAAAACAGTAAGTTGAAAAAAAAAAATATCGATCTAAGAAGGTTAACACTACAAAATATACGCATCCGGTACTCAACCTCTGATAGACGGGATGTAAGTGAACGATTTTAGGACATACCTGGATTTCAACCTGACGTTGAGCTTTGTGTACCGTACTTACTAATATTTCATATCCTAGCTTAACTTTTAAGAAGTGTTGTCATAATCATAATAAAATATAAAAATCCAATACATATACCTACAACAACACCAAAAAGAGACGATGCAAATATCTACAGGTATAGTTTTTGAGACGTAAATGTCTTTAGTTCTAAATTCAGAAAATACAGTCGTTAACTCTTTAACACGAAGATAACTTTTTTATGTGAGCTTCGCCCTAGTTTTACATTCATTGGATTCAAATCATTCAAATTTAAAAACAATCATGAAGATTATATACCTACCTACCTACCTACTTTGTTTACACAAAAACATAATATGTTGGCTCAAAAACCCTCACTTCCCTTCTAGGTCAAAAGCCACCCTCTGAAAAAAGATACATAATTTGTATGGTTTCTTTTTAGTCTTAGTCCTGATGATTTTCTTGTGTGGTTGCATTGAATTAATTTTGATTGTAAAAGATTGGAAATTAAAAAGTACTCAAAAGTCATGACTCATATGCTTAGATTACCTATATGTACATTGCAAATATACCTATTTTAGTTTGATAAACTTTCATTTCCTCCCTCCTCATCACTTTAAAAAAAATGACTATTTAATAAAGCAAAGCAGGTGTTTCAGGGAACTTTGGATAAAATTTAAAAGGGCAAAATTCTGCGTCGATGAAAATCTCCATACCTATACATAATCCTGCAATGCGAATACAAAAACTATAAACCTTAACACAAATTAATACATAGACGAATTCTCAAGTAAACTAAAACAAAAAAGCAGACAAAGTATTCTTAAATTTCTACCAGAAAAAGGACATGCATATTAGGGTGGGCCGAAAATTTTTTTTTTTTCGAATTTTAATTCGTAATAACGCGGAAAACTTGCGAATTGGAAAGACTAAGAAGGATTTGAAAAATAATCAAAATCGGTTCACGTCTTCCGATCGCGCATGCGCTCTGAAGTTTGGAAAATTTTCGAAAAACGGTAATTAAAAAAAAAAAAATTAACTACCCCAATGTTTTAGTTTTTGAATATAATAGTTTCAGGCCACTTGCTTATGACCCAAATATTAAGTAGAAAAAAGAATGGTTCAAATCTTTAAAGGGCTTCCGATCGCGCAAAAACGTCAAAGTTGATGATATTTCGAAAAAAGTGCCATTTGAGGAAGATGATATTTCAAGAAAAATAAAACATACAAAATTTATTCTTCGTACATGGTTTTTATTTGCAAAAAAAGGTTCAAAATTAATAAATAAGTTCAGTTTCACCATAAATAATAGTTCTTAGGAACAAATATTTTATTGAAAAAAATTAAGTTTTGTTTGAGGGTTTGATAATGTTATGACGTTATTATGTCCAATGTTGAACGATTAATTTTCATTCTATTTGAGCTGAAGGAACTTTGAATTCAGCCTTATGCGAAAAATTGGGCATGGCTGCTCTTGACATCAAGGTAGTTCTTATAAACCCATCTCTGCTCTCTACCTCGCAAACTTTTGAAGATGCTTCCGAAACGAGTTTTACGCAACGTTCAACTGCCTGCGTGTGAACTGGAAAATCAGTTTTCCATTCAGGGCCTGAGTCACTTTTAATAAAGGAGGATATTTCCGCATCACTTATATTTTGCAACAAAGGATGAGATGACAAATCACAATCCACCCAATCAATAATTTCTGTGTAGTTTTGGGCATTGAAATTCAATCTGGGTGGCTTGTAACTTCTTATCACTTTTCTCTTCTGCTCCATTTGCCTTGCCTTCAAAATCCGTCGGATTCCGAGTTCCCTTATTTGTTTTTCACTATCAAGTGCCATGGCTAGCATTAGATGTTCAGGGTGTGCAAAAAATCCGTTTCTTTCGATTACACGATCGACAATATTGCGTAAATCTTCAGAGAGGTACCTTGAAGATTGTATTGATTGGAACACAAGCTTTGGTCCTTCTGTCAAATTTTTACTTGTTTTAATTTTAAACCACATTGGCATGTATGAATTTAAAATAAATAAAACCATTTCTTGGAGTTGTTGCGTTGGAACTTCTTCGCTTAAGTACAACCTAAGAGTTCGGTTAGCTGTTGTCAACCACCTCGAATGTGACAAGGGACCAGGATCTTTTACAGCCAAATCTTCTTTGCAGGTTCCAGATTTTATTGCCACAGAAATATCAAGTAAATATTGTTGATCTTTACTCAATATTTTTCTGTCTATCTCAGGAATCTGGCAGTTAATAGTTTTCAAAGAAGTAACTGGACGTTTTTCACAGTCAACAAGTTTTTCACCAATTGGACCTTTCAAAGATTTCGGACCTGTTGATTTACCGTCCAAGTATTGGAATAGATGCCGAAAAGGAAGTTCATTAAAATGAAGAAGACAAACTGCCCATTGTAAAGGTTTTCGTAAATGTAATTCTACTCGGCGAATAAGACCATTTTTCCAACCAGTATTAATTACAGTTCCATCGCATCCTATCACAACTAAATTTTCAAGTGATATATCACGGGCAGACAGAAAAGAAAAAGTAGAATTGAATATATCCTCAGAATTTCCAGAACTTGGAGTAACATGGCCGACGTAAACTGAACCTGGTTCTTGAATAAGAGAATAATGTTCTTCTTTTTTAATTCTACGAAACCTTTTCGATGCAACTAGATCTACAACTAACGTGTCGTCCTTCCTTCCATCCAAATAAAGGCCCCTTAGTGGAAATTGATTATTCTTACTGCTTAATTCGGTCCTTAAATTTTGTTTTTCTCTTCTCAATTTGTTTTTGTCTATGACATGAGAAATGTTCGCATCAGTAATCAATCCAAAGTCATGCAAGACACTTGATGCAATTGCAGCTGTAGCCCGGTCAGAAACTCCATAACGATCGCTATTTAAAGCTGTAGATTTCAACCGAATTCTCATCTGTGAAGTATGGGAGGAAACATTTCCTTTTATTTCAAAACTTTTGTCTTCATTACTTGAAGGATATTCGTCTTGGTCATTATCATCATCATCAGTTTCAACAAGGTCGACGACGAGGCTTTTGATGCATCATTCGAGGTTAAGTGTTGGTCACGAAATCGTCTTTTTAGCGATTCATTAAGTTTTTTTGTTTCAGTCACGTCTAAATTTCCAATTTTTCCCATTCCATGAACTCGCATTAAGTAAATAAATCGAAGTTCAATAGGAGGTATTTTGTTTGATTTCTCACACTCACAATTGACAGTTATACTGCATTTACACAAGTCAGGGGTTTTTTTACATATGCAATTGAGAATAATCGGACATTTGCAAGCTGCTATGTCGAAAAGCAAAGAACACTTTTTTTTAAAATCATTTACTTTCTGTTTAAAAGAATCTTTATTTTCATCCCGCGTATATGATTTTCGTAAGTTATAATATTTATCATGGAAAACTTTTATGAGTTGAACGACTCTGTTACTCGTAACCGTTGGTATGGATGCTTTTAAATACAGATCAATTATTTTCTTAGCAACTTTACCGGCCACTTGTGAAAAAGAAACTTTTGTATTATTTGCTTCAAGAGCCAATTGAAATCTTTCCTGTGAACAACATCGAATCATGTCGACACCAGTAGGGAGCTTGCTTGTTGAAAGATCCTTCGGAGTACCGAATAAAGGGCAATCAAATACCTGTCTGGTTATTATTGTTTTTGGCACAGCCATAGTATATAACCGTTAATTCACAAAGTTATATATTGCGACAAAAGCAAATTTCAAAACACTTACCACACGAGCAATACACGAGAACTGAACAAAAAATTCAAAACGTGGAGAATGACAAAAGTCAAAGGCTTCTAGACCGATAAATTAAAATTTTCAAATCGGTTAAAATTTTCAGAGAGCGCATGATCTTTACTGATTGTGTCAGTTTTATTTTTTCTTTGTATTTGGTACAAATAATAGTCTACCAAATAGCTTGCGTAACAGAAAAAAGATATCGTAAAAATAAGAATTTTGCAGTATTCGACAAATTTCGAAACGCATGCGCGATCGGAAGTCCTTAAAAGATCTGAGCGATTCTTTTTTCTACTTAATATTTGGCTCATAAGCGAGTCACCTGAAACTATTATGTTCAAAAATTAAAACATTAGGGTAGTTCAAATTTTTTTTTTAGCTACCATTTTTCGAAAAAAAATTCAAACTTCAGAGCGCATGCGCGATCGGAAGATATGAATCGATTTTTATTATTTTCAAAATCCTTCTTAGTCTTCCCAATTCGCAAGTTTTCCGCGGTATTACGATTTGAAATTCGAAAAAAAAGATTTTTCGGCCCACCCTAATGCATATGCATATGTACGTTTTTCAAAATGAGAAGAAGTTAAGTCTAAGTGGCTTTGGGAATCCTTTTTAACACTGTTTCGAAATGTCCTCTTTAATTTGGTATGTCCTAAGCGGACATCTGTGAATCTGTTTTGTTTAAGCTTTTCTCTTTCTTCGCTTGGTTTTTGGTGGGAGTATTTTGAATTCGAATTTCAGGTGCAAGGAATGCGGTGAAGAAATAAATATGAAGAATTATACTTTTATTGAAAATAAGTGACTAAAATACATATGTATGTACTCTTGATTTGAAATTTTGTTTCCTTTTGTTACGTACATATGTCCAATTGTGAATTTGTGTTTGTTTGGGAAAAATTCAAAATCAATTAAAAAAAAAGATTCTCAAGCCAATTTCAGCATAAATATTATTGTAGGTAGGTATATACAGGGTGTCCCTTAATTCATAAATAATATTTTAGGGGATGGTTCTTAGGCATATTCTAAGAAACAAAATGTATGGGGAAAAGTTGTATATTCCCCCTCTGAGGCAGGGGGGACAGTTTCTGAAACATTGAATCTTATTTTTAACTTCCCATTGGAAGTTATTGAAATTGGTCCGCTTTGTCGAATCGAAAATTTTGACATATCTTCATGTTTCGAGCTCCCTAGAATCAGAATCCATCATTTTTAGAGAGATGTCTGTGTTTGTACGTACCTTCGTACGTTCGTATGTTCGCAAGGGCGGATCCAGGATTTTTTTTCTGGGGGGGCACAAGGGGCGAATTGGCAAAAAATCAGCAATAACAGTTAGAAATAAAATGAAGTATTATACTTCAAGTCAAGTTTATTTACGTATGTATAGGAGGGTCAAATCAATAGAAAAATTAAATGTTTATCAAAGACAGTTTTCTTTTATATTTCCTGCCAAAGATGTGCAGCACTTCACTATCGTCCATTTCAGCCGCAAGGTCTTGATGGATATTTTTTTTTTTTATAATAAGCGCGCACTTAAGGGGTTGTGACTACCCTTCAAATGATTAAACACAGTGCAAGCGTTAGGAAGAAAGGGAAGAATTCAAGAGGAGATGCCGATGCACATTGGTTTTGTAGTCCTGAATATCAAATAGACAGAGTCAGGTAAAGCATTCCACATTCGGGTAGTGCGACTATGAAAATAATCTATATACTCTACCTACAGTACGTCCGAAATTGGGCTCAAGGGTAAACTGATGTGCATTCCTAGAAGTACGAGTATTACGGCGGAATTGTTTAAAGGGAGGAATGCAACTGGCTATTTTTCACTAGAACATTGTTTGTAAAAATATCGATAAAATAACAAAAGGCATGCGACGGTGTTCGAGAGATGCAAATGTTTTTGTTATAGCTCTATCAAACATCAATTTTAAAGCTCTATTTTGAACTCTATCTAAGAGACTTAAATGTGTTTTAGGAGCACCCATCCAAAATGTGGGAGTTGTACTCAAGCTTTGGACGAATGAAGGCTTTATAGATTACAGCCAGATCAGAAGGGGAGAAATTCTGGCATCTTCGAAGAAAACCTAAACATTTCACAGCATTTTTGGCGGGGTGGGTTTCGCTTTAACGACAGAAGACAGCATTGAGTTTTCAAAGCATTAAATTCTACACGGCTTTTTGTTCCCTATTGGACAATGCTGTCAAGAAACAAGGAAGTGAATCTTGAAACGAATATAAAAAATTGAGGGTACTGTCGTCTCCAAACAATTTAATGGATTAGAAGTTCCAGACAAAAGATCATTTATAAAAATGAGAAAGAGAGTCGGAGACAAAACGGAGCCCTGGAGCACACCAGCATTTATTTTATGAATATCAGAATTGTGACCATCCAATACAACTTGTATTGAACGGTCCGTAAATTAATTTCCAATCCAACGAAGAAGATATTCATCGATACCAAATGCACGCATTTTCGATAAGAGAGCTTGAACTCTTGCCACTGCACGAGTGCGAAAAAAGATTCGTACAGGAGGAGTCATGACACTCTCTGGCAGCGTCGAATTAACAGCAAACTGTGCTGAAAGTATTAAAGCCAATCCATTCAAGCGCTCCACTGTCATCCTGTTGCGAAGAAATGATTTTAATCGACGTTAGGTGGAGAAAGATCGCTCAGCAGTGCTAGTAGTCACTGGAAACGTGCACAGCAATTGACAAAGAGTTCTAATATTTGGCAGCACCGTTGCTCTTTTGCAGGCATCTGCTGGAAATACTGGTATATTTTCTCTCATCTGTTGCCAAACCTCCTTTTAAATCTAACAAACAAGGAAGGTCTTCTTTATATGCTTCAGCGCAAAACATCCTCTACATCTTCTAGCCAGAATTTGATTTTCTTTAAGTATGTACCAGTTGGGGGGGGGGGGGGGTTAATTGTGGAAAATTTTTGTTCGTCTCAAATATCTTGAGAACAAACAATGATATGGACACAGGGATAATTTTATTCTACACACCAATTCATAAGTGATAAGATTGTGAAAAAAGTAATAAACTGTTTTTTTAGGAAAAAGGCTACAAATATATTAATCAACAAAGATTTCTAGAAGGAATCTAGATTCCGGGGCACCAATGGGAAGTTACTAGTGTGGGTCACACCCAAAGCCAGTCGCAAAGTTTTGTTTTGGCTATAATAGTTCCAATTATGCGATTTTTTTTTTTCATTTTTGGTTCTTAGTAGCATTTTCTGAGCACAAACAGTATACAACTTTTTTTTAGGAAATTTTGAAAATTCGCAAAAATTTCATTCGTAAAATTTGCAACTTTGTGAATTTTTCAAAAATATTTACGGCACAGGCCAGCAGCACAAGTTGAGCAAAATACTTCACAATTTTTTTTTTTAATCCAAAATAGCGGTGCTAACTTCACGCACACCTATTAATGTCAAGTTTTATTTTGCTGTTAGAAAAAGTATGGAAGATGGTACCCCCAAAAAATATCATTGTTTTTGTTCATTTATTGCATTTTTGAATGAAGTGACAATTGCTTTTAAAAAATAAAAATAAAAATATTTTTATACTCTCTACGGTGCTTATTTTTTGCCAAGTTTCAATATTTTCCATAAACCTTAATCCTTTTATCGATATATTGAGTGAAAAAGTGTGAAATACCCCATGTATTTTGTTTGTGAAATTTCAAGTATGTACTTGCTAGCACGTGCTAACGTCAATCGATTTCAATGAAGCTTTACGCATTATTTTCACACATTTAGAAAAAAGTGCCTGTTAAGTTGAAATTTGGGACAGAAAAGTGTAATTTTTTTTCTCCTGTTTTAGTCATTTAGTCATGATATTAAAATCTATAAAAATCCACGATAACACTCTTTTTCAAATCTAACTTTGTATGCGGAAAAATATTACAAATACTAATAAAGTTAACCATTTTAAGTATTGTTTTTTTTGCGGTTACGGAGAAGACAAGACATGTTCTGTCATTGCGACGCTTATTACTATTTTTGCAGCACTTCTATAAAAAAAAATGTCCCGAAATAAGGAGTGTACTAAAAGTATAGGTACTTATACAAATCTCACCTCGATTTTTTTACACAAAATCAATACATTCTTACTATAGAGTGCATTTACACCAAAGATCTTGGAGTTGATGTAATCTTTCTGGTGGCTATACCTAAGATCTTTCTCTAATACCTATGCTTCCAAGATGCAATAAGCTAAAGTGTTTTTCGTGGTTCTAAATGTCCAAACTCCGAATTACACAATGAAAAGTTTTACCCTAAACGACTTACTTTTCAAATTACATTCAAAGCTATATTAAGTAACAAATAAAGTTTGTTTATTCACTGACTGTCCACAAATCGAAGTTCTATTTTTGTTTTTAGTCTTTTTGTATGAGAACATAACCAAATGAAAACCTTATCGATACACAAGACACAACCTCCTTTCGTTCTTTGTGAAAATAGCGGCCTAGTATTCATTTAGTTAACCACAATTCCTCAGTCACTGAACTTATTAAATAAGTGTACGATGTCAAAGCCCCGACCTCGACTGAAAATAAAAACAGACACATTAAAAATGAACATCCCTCTATATACATACATAACGCTATACACCTACTATCTTAACCAAAATACAAAAAAAGCCTTAGCTATCTATTCACTAAATAATGCTTACAAAAATCTCATATAGATATAATATGTATAGGTATACCCAGTCCTTTCAAAGGGATACGAAAATTAAGGTAGTCGCTTCGTTCCATGGTCGTCACACCCTACTCTTTATATAGCTTTCTACAGTGAGGATGTTTCACAAAACCACTTGTTGGACTAAGGTTAGTGTTGTGCAAGTTAAATTAAAATAGCTGTTGGGCAATAATACTATAACGTAATATAGAACGTCGTTGTCGTTTCTAACACTCTCATAGGAGCCACGAGGACAGTAAATATTTGGCAAGCTACCTCATTAATAACCTATAGGCCAACATCATTGACGCATTTTATAGCTTATGTGTATACCTTACGTATTGTACTCGAGAATATATTACCGAACACTCCTTATGGACATGGACATGTGGCAGTATGTCAAATAAAAATGTCCATTATACGAGTAGGTAAACGTAGGTAAGGTACCTACCCCTAGCTACTATATTTTCAATAATTCATTCGTAAGTTTGAGAAAATTTTGGTATTGATGATTTTTGTTGTCGTGTGTTGAGCACATCAGAAGTGTAAAAATGGTAACCACATTAGTAGTTTTTGAACAGAATTGGTGTTAGTTTCGTTAGATATTTCTTCAACAAACCGAAACATTTTTAAAAGCCGGAAATACAAAATTATTTTGAAGGAGAAATATCTTGAAAATCTTAACAGTATTGCCTTTTTAAATTATTAGCCTATTGAATAGACCTTTTAAAAAGGAACAATTGCGTGCAAGGGTTTTTATTATTGAATATGTTTGTTTGGTCCATAAGCATGCTTAAAACTAAAAATGCTACTAAATTCACCCATGCGTTTCTGAGGGAATGGTCACACTGGCCACTTTTCAGTATTTTTGGTATAACTCGAAAACAAAGCCGAATTTGAAAATTTTACGTATAATACTTTTTGTTCAAAATTAAATTTTCTATTGGAATGGATAGTTCAAAAAATTTTACGAAAAAATTTAAGCAGTAAAAGTTAACAAAAACCAACTTAAAAAAAATCAAAAAATCAAGGATATCTAAATTTTTTAATAAATTGTGCATAACTTTTTTCGGAGCAAAGATACGCTCAAAACGTTCATAAACAAAGTAAACTGGCGTCTTATGGCTTTAATATGACATGTTGAAAAAGCCATATTATTTAAAAATTGACAGAGATATAGCCATTCAAACTTTACCATTTCTTATCATTTTCCGCACTTTTTGCCCGAAAGCCTATTTTTTGGTACTTTATGACAAATTTAACGTCTCTAGCACCTAATACCAAATCTTGTGTTAATCGGACCAGCCGTTCGGTCTGTAGGTCTGAACGCATTTAAGAACAGCCGAAAAATGAAATTGCGAACTTACATCCTTTTTATAAATTCTCTATAGTTCTAATGTCATATTAAATCAAAAATTTTGATTTCGAACATTTTTACGAATGTGAAATTTGCCATATTTTACCGAAAAAGGAACTTTCGGGCCAAAACTGAGAAAAATTATAAGAAATGATAAGGTTTGAATGGGAATATCTCCGTCAATTTTGAACAAATATTAATTTTTGAACATGCCATATTAAGGCCTTTAGTCTCTGCTTTGTTTTGTCTAAGCGTGTCTTGACCCTATCTTTGCTTCAAAAAAAGTTATGCACAATTTATTAAAAAATTTAGATATCCTTGATTTTTTGATTTTTTTTAAGTTGGTTTTTGTTAACTTTTACTGCTTAAATTTTTTCGTAAAATTTTTTGAACTATCCATTCCAATAGAAAATTTAATTTTGAACAAAAAGTATTATACGTAAAATTTTCAAATTCGGCTTTGTTTTCGAGTTATACCAAAAATACTGAAAAGTGGCCAGTGTGACCATTCCCTCAAAAACGCATGGGTGAATTTAGTAGCATTTTTAGTTTTAAGCATGCTTATGGGCCAAACAAACATATTCAATAGTAAAAACCCTTGCACGTAATTGTTCCTTTATACCTCTCATTTCCCGGTCTATTCAATAGGCTATATAGGCCAGGAAAAATAGGTTCCGAGGTTGAAAAAATTAATTCATGAAATATTAAAATTGGAATCGACGCAGAATTGCAACCTCTATAACATATCCAAAGTCCCCCAAAATCCCCGCATTGGCTTTTTGTGTAGATGCATTTGAAGAGGTGCAGACGGGGAGAATTTGGAGGTCTATCAAACTAAAATATTTGTTTGGGTAAAACCTGATCATATGATACATGCTTTAAGGGTAGTTTTTAACGCTGAATCTAATGAAACCAAATTCAAAATGATACAACCACCCAAAAAGAAGTTATAGTCCTTTTTATGTAATGATGACTTTTTTTTCAGGTACAACAGGTAAAATATTACCGAAAACCCTTTGAAAATAACGGTATGTTAATGAAACTTGGAATGAATGTTTCATTTGTCATAGGACCTAAGAATCAAGAGAGTCCCTAAAAATATCCATGGTCAAAGGGTGTTTTTTTAAGGGGGAGGGGCAAGTGTAGAAAGTTAACCATAACACCCACGAAAAAACTCTTACACTCATGAAATTCGCCAAAAATATATAATTTGTCATGGCAACCAAGAATCAAAATAGTCCTCATAAATATATTTGTTCTGGGGTTTTTTATTAAAGAGACGGAAAATCTGGGAAGAAGTTGGAAGATTTGAGCCAAAATTCCGATTTGGTGTAATTGAGGTATTTACACAAAGTATGGTATATGATTTAAGGGTATTTTTTAACGCTGAATCGAATAAAAGCAAATCTAAAATGATACAAGCACTCTTAACAAAGTTATGGGCCTTTTAAAGCAAAAACTAATTTTTGAAATCGTATTTTCCGTAGAACAAGTCAAAAGTTAACAGTCACCAAAAACACTATTAGAACAAAGATATTTGTATGGACTATTTTGATTCTTGGTTGCCATGAAGAGTTTAATATTTTGGCCGAGTTTCATGAATGTAAGAGTTTTTACGTGGGTGTTATGGTTAACATTCTTTGTTGCCCCTCCCCCTTAAAAAAACACCCTTTGACCATGGATATTTTTAGGGACTCTCTTGATTCTTAGGTCCTATGACAAATGAAACATTCATTCCAAGTTTCATTAACATACCGTTATTTTCAAAGGGTTTTCGGTAATATTTTACCTGTTGTACCTGAAAAAAAAGTCATCATTACATAAAAAGGACTATAACTTCTTTTTGGGTGGTTGTATCATTTTGAATTTGGTTTCATTAGATTCAGCGTTAAAAACTACCCTTAAAGCATGTATCATATGATCAGGTTTTACCCAAACAAATATTTTAGTTTGATAGACCTCCAAATTCTCCCCGTCTGCACCTCTTCAAATGCATCTACACAAAAAGCCAATGCGGGGATTTTGGGGGACTTTGGATATGTTATAGAGGTTGCAATTTTGCGTCGAGTCCAATTTTAATATTTCATGAATTAATTTTTTCAAGGTTCCCCATACGATTTGTGCTATTTTTCCTGGTCTAATATATTTATCAACAAAAAAACGAAACACTGTCACCCATGCCAGAGGTCTAGGATTGGATACGAGCTCATGCCAGCTGAAAAAAAGGCCATGAACAATGAACCCAAGCTAACAAAAATATTTTCTTTATATTATGTATGTCAATATTTTGCTGTTATTTAGAAAGAGTACATCCAAAAGAAACGACTAACAAAAATTTTAAACAATGTGCAGCCATAAAGGTTTGAAGTTCACCTTCCACCCAGTTTTGCTAGATTTTTCAAGATGAGTGGAGCCCAATTTGAAAAATTTTGGAGCCGAAAATATTATATTCCCACTCAAAAATAAGTAAATAAGAATTATTTGTTTAAAATTCACATTTTTCTATCAATTACATACTACCAACGTTCTAAAAACTCAAAATTTGATTTAACATTTTACATGTGTTTTCCCACATACATTTTTTTTTTTGTCTTGAGGGCCGGGATAACGGTAAAATAATGAGCTAAATTTTAGTAGGTTTTTGTTTTATTTATTTGGATCAAATCAAAGGCGTTTGTCTGTTAAAATAGAACATTGACCATTTTTAGGACCAATCTAGTGAACATAGTTTTCAAAATTTCAAATAAAGCTCGCAAACTACTTCCAAAATGTCTTCTATGTTCAATACTAGGAGTAGGAGATGACACCTCTTTCGTTTTCGAAGTCCAATTGGCATAAATGCTTTCATTAAACAAGTCATACCTATAGTCCAGTAACCTTGTAGTTTCATAGGACTGAGACCTTGCGTCAGGTCCGGTAGTTCTGATTTCTTGCTGAGTTGTTTATAATGTTGGCCTAGTAATAAATCCGATTTTTCGACCTCGAGCGCCGAACGCAACATTGGTAAAAATCCAAAAAAAATCACTTATTGGCCATTTTAACCATTACGCCTTAATTTCCGAATAAAACATTGCTCTACGATTTCAACCTTACTTAATTTGCTTCAATTTGAGTCCAAAGCCGGTTCCGTAGACATAACAGTTTCCAAGGGACGGCTTTTCAAAGTAGTATATATAACAGTATAATAACAAAAACATGGTCTTTGACATATGCTGCATCAAAGCAATAGAGCGTGTAGATTGGGCCAAAAGAAGAAAACAATAGTACTGGATGGGGGGTATATATCCCCCCATTTAGGCGGGAGGGGCAATTTCAAGAAAAGTTGACTTCAAATAGAAAAATAACTTTAAAAAAACAATGGTAATATCTGGACAAAAATCCATTGCTCATCTTAGAGCCAGAAATCCATTCTTTAATTTTATTTTTAAATAAAGTTTTTTTAGTTGATAGTTTTTGAAAAATTTACTTTCAAACTCAAAATTTTGAGAAAAAGACGATTTTTTTGTGTTAATCTATTTTTTTTTACTGTATGGTATTAAGTACTATTTTTGTTTTTGATTTTCAATGCACTTATTCATTTTTAGTTAAAAACTGAAAACCAAATGCTAAAATGACTCCCTCTAAAAGTACTTGAGAGTGCTAGGACGCCATATGGCCCTAGGCTCAATGATAGGAAAATCCCTATGCACACCTCCGCGTGGTAGAGGGCGGGTAACGCTAACGTGCAGGGGGACCGAATGGATGCCGGGATAAGCAGACAACCCAGCTATGCTGGTCAGGGCACAAACTTGTCCTCGGGATGGTTAAAAGCCCCCTTAAGGCGGATGAACTGCAGGTGGCGGTCAACGGCATGATAGTCTGGTGGCGGAGGAGCTTTTTTTTGGTAAAAGGCCAACGGCAGCAGCAGGTAGCGTCTGTAACCCATATTGGGCGGCTACAAAAGGCGTCTGTTTTCCCATAGTGGGCGGCCTCGAGCAGTTATGTGTTTGACCATACAAAAGGCGGGTGTGCCTGTCAAATCTGAGCTTATGTATGTTATTAATCATATCTCGGAAAACACCATGGTGGAAGGATATATGCAAATACATGAATTATGACAACAAATGGAAATGAGTCCCCAAGAGGTAATCTTTTTATAGAAAATCCTTCTGTAGCTTCGGCTGCAGTAAACCGCACATCGGATTTGAGGGTGCGGCATCCTTCATGTACGAGCGTCAATCAAGACGCCATAATAATAAATGAATCGTTGACAAATAGAAGAAGTCTTTCAAGAAGCGCAAATGTTACTTTTGGCTACCGCATACGTACGAAAATCGGAGCATGGAACGTTCGATCCTTGTACAGGGATGGTAGATACGAGCAGGTTGAGCGTGAAATGCTTCGCCTAAAGATCAGTATCCTGGGCATAAGCGAAACTAAGTGGAGAGGAAGAGCTGAATACAGATCAGACACTGGACAGACGAGAATGCTGTATTCCGGGGAAGATGAAAGAGAGGGTGGCCAAAGACTGCATGGTGTCGGAATTATGTTGAACGAAGATGCGAGGCGTAGTTTGATCTCATGGGCGCCCATTTCTGCGAGATTAATGACAGCAAGGTTTCGTTCAAAAATTCGTAACGTCACAATTATTCAGTGCTACGCCCCCACAAATGAAGCGACCGAGGAAGACAAAACCGCGTTCTACACTCATCTTAACTCGGTTTACAGTAGTGTTCCGAGAGCCGACATCATAGTCGTTATGGGAGACCTTAATGCCCAAGTCGGTTCAGACAATTAAGAGACTGGAACGCGTGATGGGAAGAAATGGCGTGGGGTCACGGAATGAAAATGGTGACTTGCTTGTCGACTTTTGTAACGCGACTGTATTTAAGCATAAGACGTGCAACAAAATTACCTGGGTGCATCCGGATGGTCAAACCGAAAACCAAATTGATGATATCATGATTCAGCAGCGATGGAGGAAGTCTATGTGTGATGTCCGGAGTATAAGAAATGCCGATGTGGGAAGCGACCACCATTTGGTTCTGATGAGTCTCAAACTACGAACCGCTGCCGTACAAAAACCAGCGCAGGATGCAGCAAGGAGCACAAAATTCATTACTAATGCTTTAAATGACCCCAACATATGTCGAAACTATGTCACCACCCTTAACGACAGAGCCTCGTCATTAAATGGAATCCAGAATTCAACAATTGATGAGATGTGGGGTGAAATTAAAAGTGTTTTTATGAAGGCTGGATCCGAAACTGTACCCAAGCGAACGAGACGTAGAGACTCTTGGATATCCCAAGACACCTGGGATAAGATCGAACTTCGCAAATCGTTGAAAATCCAAATAAATGCCGAAGCTGATGTTCAACGAAAGGCTGACTTGCGAAGAGAGTACCGCATTGTACATAAGATGGTCTACCGCTGTGTGAGACGTGACATGAGGGTGAAGTTGGATGGACTCGCAGATAATGCGGAAAGCGCTGCCAGAAGGGGAGATATCCGGGAATTGTACCAAATAGCCAAAGTTGTTATCGGGAAAAAAAGCAACACCAATCATCCTGTAATGGATGTGGATGGCACACTTTTGGTATCAATTGAGGATCAGCTTCGTAGATGGAAGGACCATTTTTGTGCCCTGCTAAATGAGGATTCAGTTGAGCAGAGTGCTGAAGTGCCCCAACTAAACGAGATGCGCAGGTCCTATAGGGGTATTGACATCGAACCCCCGTCAGAATCGGAAATTCGTACATCAATAAATCTCCTCAAAAACAACAAGGCAGCTGGACTGGACGGAATACCAGCTGAATTCCTGAAAGCCGATCCCGTAGCAGCGGCTAGTATTTTACATCCGCTGATACAAAACATTTGGGAAAACGAAAGCTATCCCAGGGACTGGAAGGATGGTGTGATTGTTAAGTTGCCAAAGAAAGGTGACTTAAAGAATTGCAACAATTGGCGTGGTATCACCGTTTTGTCCGTTTTCCCAAAACTAATGGCAACAATCATACTCGAGCGAATAAAGGATAGAATCGAGTCTACACTCAAGAGGCATCAAGCTGGCTTCCGCAGTGGTCGATCGTGTGTCGACCATATCAACACCCTGCGTATCGTCCTCGAGCAGTCGATGGAATATCAATCACCGCTTAACCTCATGTTCGTGGATTTTGAAAAGGCCTTTGATCGAGTTAACCGAGAATGTATATGGAGATCGTTGCTTGGTAGAGGAATTCCACCAAAAATTGTTGCCATTATTAAAGAGTCCTACAACAACGCGAGGTGTTTTGTTTTGCACAATGGGCAGCTATCCGACTCCTTCGTAGTGCAACAGGGTGTGAGACAAGGGGATGTTCTATCGCCAATTCTCTTCCTGCTGGCGATGGACGACGTTTTGACGGCCAGTGTTGGTACAGCTGAGCGACAGGGCATTCAATGGAGACCGTTCGAAAGGCTCAGTGATTTAGACTATGCCGATGACATATGTCTACTGGCAAATAACATCAGTGGGCTGAACGGGATGTGCCAAACACTGCAAGTGAAGGGAGAGTCGAGTGGTCTAAGAATTAACAGCAAAAAGACAAAAATAATGCTCACAGGCCGCTCCACACAGCAGCGTATTATTTTACAGGAGACGCCAGTTGAAGTAGTGGAACAATTTAACTACCTTGGCAGTATTGTTTCTGCAAACGGTGGTACGGATCTGGACGTTAAAAGTAGAATAAATAAAGCTCGTGCTGCCTTCGGTACTCTGTCCCCAATTTGGAAATCCAGTCAAATCTCCTTACGCACTAAGTTGAGATTCTTCGAATCCAATGTCAAATCCGTGCTGTTATATGCTTGTGAAACCTGGAAAGTCACGTCTACCATTTCGAAGAAATTGCAGGCTTTTGTGAATCGCTGTCTTCGCCACATCCTAAAGATTCGCTGGCCACAAATAATATCAAATGAGGAATTGTGGCGCAGGACAAGTCAAGAGCGGCTGGACGTCGACATAAGAAAGCGTAAATGGCGTTGGATTGGTCACACACTGAGGAAACCAAACGATGAAATTGCAAAGCATTCCTTTGAATGGAATCCTCAGGGTGCACGGCGGGTTGGAAGACCAAGAACAACATGGAAATCAACTGTCTTAGCGGAAGCAGAATCCCAGAGAAAGACGTGGCCACAGCTTAAGTACCTTGCAGCAGACCGTGAAGGATGGAGACGTTTTGTTGACGCCCTATGCCCCAGCCGGGGTTACAGGACACGATGATGATGACTTGTTGAGAAAACTGAAATTAACATGATCAACTTCACTGTTTTCAGTCTAGTATCCTTTTTCTTCGGGGTGGGAGGGCTTTACCTCTGATCCGGTAGTTCTGATTTTTAGATGAGTTGTTTATGATGTTAGCCTTACCATTAATCCAAGTTTTTTACCTCGAGCGCCGAACGCTACTTTGTGAGATATGCATTAAACCGAGAAGTTTTCGCGAAAAATTCGCGGTTTTTTGGATTTTTACCAATGTTGCGTTCGGCGCTCAAGGTCGAAAAATCGGATTTATTACTAGGCCAACATTATAAACAACTCAGCAAAAAATCAGAACTACTGGACCTGACGCAAGGTCTAATGTATATAGTTACTGGACTACTAGGTATACATATTTTTAATCACTTCAGCATTTTTTTGTCAACTGGTTTGAATTCGAAATACCATTTTTCAAAAATTGTTATTAATGGTACCTCCCAAAGAACCATTTTTTTAATTTTCGATTTTCTTCAAAACAGTGCGACCGATTTCAATTATTTTTTTTATACAGAAGCTTCCAAAAAATGTTAATAGTTTTGTGCACCAAAATTTTTGAAAAAATATTTTTTGGATTTTTAAAAAATGTTTCAAATTTTTTTTTGGAAAATCAAATATTTCGAAAACGACATGATCGATTTTTTTGAAACTCGACACTTATGAGTTTTTTAGTACTTTCTAAAATATTTTCAGAAAAAAGTTACATACATTTATGAAAAAATAACGGTACCTTCCATACAAAAGTAAAAAAACCGCAAAAGAAAATATTTTTTCTCAAAAACGACTCCTACGATTTTGATTAAACTTTTTCTGTATACTTAAATTAGTACGATCTACTACTAAAAATTATAAAATTTTACACTTAGCAAATATCAACAGTACCTGTCATAAAACGTATTTTTTATTTTGAGTTTTCTCGTTATTGGCTAAACGGATTTAGATGATTTTTTTTGTATACAAATTTCAGATAAGATTTAATAATATTGCATATCAAAATTTTCAAAAAAAAAGTTTTTGGATTTTTAAAAAAAGTTTCAATTTTTTTTTTGAAAATTCGATATCGCAAAAACGGGTTGACAATTTTTTTTCAAATTTTGTTTTTATATACACATTAATATATACTTCAGATTTGCATACCAAAATTTGTTCTTAAAAATGTTGTAAGAATTTTATATATAAAAAATTAATTTTTAAAAAAACCGCTCCAACGATTTTAAATTTTTTTTCCCATACAATCATATTCAATCAAGAATTAAGATGGCATTCTTTTTTTTCACCTCAAACTGTCAAAAGAGTTGTTTTAGCTTAAATGTCGTATTTCATGCTTCTCTACATTTTTCTCTCATAATTTCCATGTTTGTATATACAATTTTCTTAAACTCGCAGTGTCTTGAACATAAGAGCAAGTACGTGCGACCCAGTCGTGCATTTTATTTGATATAACATTCAATACAAGTTGTGTTGGACGGTTTCAAGTATGATATTTATAAAATAAATGCTGGTGTGCCCCAGGGCTCCGTTTTGTCTCCGGTTTTCTTCCTTACTTTTATAAATGATCTTCTGTCTGAGATTTCGAATCCATTAAATTTTTTTACTGACGACAGTACCCTCAGCTTTTCATATTCGTTCCAAGATTTACTTCCTTGTTCTTCGGATGTGGAATTTGAATCGCAGCATATGATAAGCTCATTAAATTCTGATCTCAACAGCATTTGTCTAATGGGGAATAAAAACTCAATGCTGTCTTTTGTCTTGAAAGCGAAATCCACCCTCCATACCGCTATCCATGAGTGGCACTTGCATCGAGGAAACAGAACAGCTTTCAGTTCTGGCGTTCTGGTTATGTGCACCACAAACCACCATCTGTGGAATGATCACATATTTGACGTTGCCAAAAATGCCCATATATGGGCAGGTGCTCCTAAAACCTATTTTAGTTTCTTGGATAGAATTCAAAATAGAGCGTTGAAAATGAAAGGTGATAGAACAATAACGGAAACATTTGCATCTCTCAAAAACCGCTGCAATGTTTCATGCCTTTCCTTTTCTTATCGGTATTTTTACAAACAGTGTTCTAGTGAAATAGCCCGTTGTATTCCTCCTTTTAAGCAGTTTCATCGTTATACTCGTATATCTAGGAATGCACATCAGTTTACCCTTGAGTCCAATTTCGTAGGTACTTTCAAGTAAAGAGATTCCTTTCTTAGTCGCACTACCCGAACGTGCAATGCTTTACCTGGCTCAATTTTCCTCTGATTTTGATATTCAGAACTACAAATCCAATGTGCATCGGTGCATCGAAAAACGTTTTCCGCAGCTTTTGAGGTTAGTAACGCAAGATAATATTTTTCTAGCTAAATTAGTTAAGAGTCTTGAAGGTCCTAGCATTCTTGTTCAAAATTCAGTTTAAATTCAGTTTAATGCTTGATTAATGCTTTCAGTCAACCAAAAGTTTCAAAAATGGCCCAACTGTCCACATAAATAGCCTTTTATTATTTCAATGATTCAACTACAAACCTTACCAATGATCATTTAAACTCAAAAGCTATCTTATGTGCAAAGTCGTGTTGTTTTGAAATATTAATTAAGTCTTAAGCTAAATTTTTTCATCAAAATAATGAATAATTTTGCTCCCTAAACGCCTCAAAATTGAAGAACAGAATTTTCAATGTTGAGTTTCAATGATCAGTGGCACCTAAAAATATTTTTATCGCTTTGTTACATAGCCTCAAAAATAGCGAAAAAGTATTTTTCATTTTTGAACGGGAATATTTCTAAAACCTAAGCTGATGGCTGAAAACGGATAACAGATATTAATTCATCGCCAAAAAGTTCATTAAATATTCTATCTTTTCGTGTTCAAAATTTATTTTTTTGTAAACCTGTGTTATCTCAGTTTGTAGATCCTTACCTTACCTATGTACCTTTAAAATGTTTGCAGTTTCTAACGGGTGGCAACCGCAATTTTGTGTATTAATTATGTAGATAAATTATTGAGTTTTTGTATTTCATTTTTCTTGTAAGATTGTGTTAGTTTGCCTACCTAAAACTATGTACTATATTTTTACGACCCAGCTGTAAAGTCTTGGATTTGATTTTGGAAGATGGTATGTAGGTTATATTGATATTTTCTTGAGAAGGTGCTGCTCTGAAAAATTAAAACCAATTAACACATAACACAAGAAAATTATATAGCTAGGAAGGCAGCTCGTCATGGATTAAGGAATAACACGCACCACTGTTTATGATTTAAAAAAATATAAATAAATAATTTAAAGAATGCTTCGATGAAAGAAATTAAGTTGACAGAAGCTAGGAAAGTTCAATTTGTGGAAATATTTTTCTTATTAGTCAGGAGAATTAGGATCAAAATGGGACAGCTTTGGAGGTACGTAAATGATGAATTTTTGGTGGAAATCGGTCACAAATAATGATACAATGAAACTATATACTCCTTCCGGCTCAGAAAGGTGTGCTAAATGCAGGAAAAATCGGTATGTCAAGAAAAACGCTGAAATCAACGGTTTTTTTTATACTTGGCTATAACTGTGGAAATATGCAATAATTGTTGTCCTAAATGCAGCTTTATTGAACAACTAAACTAAATTTAAAATCATCGTCTCATATAATTCTGGGTATATTTGAAAATAGATACACTTCTTCTACAGTAAGCAATAAATAGAAGGAAAAAACGTGCCCTTTGTGAAATAAAATACCTTAAAATTGTTCAAATTCCTTTCCTTTATGTGCAGCTACATACTATCTTGTTACAAATTTCCTTGTTTCATGACCTTTATCTACTTTAAAATTATATGTTTATAATGAGGGATTCAGGTCAAAATGTTCTTGTTGTTGTTTTTCATTACAACTGTGACATTTAGAATGCGTTTTCACCTTCTTCAGGCTTATTTTCGTTTAAATAAATATCTACTACTACCTACATTCGATAGAATAAAAGGAACTTTCAACTGACTTGGATACAGATTCTGAAAGAGAAAGTTTTTCCTATTCTTGTTTTTTGAAACTTTCAGTGATGGTGTCTAGCAGATCACAGTTGGTGTGTCTGACTACTTGGGAGATATTCTGAAATAGTTGTCCTGAGAAAATAGTGATAAGAAAGTGATACTTTGAAAGGTACTAAGTACATAATGTTGTACCTTGCCACACTGTATAGTCAAGCCTTTTGGGAATTAGAAGATGGCGTAACGTTGTTTTGTAACATCCTATTCCAGAAGATGGTGCATATGGTTCTCCCTATTGTTTTGACGAAATTTTTAAAAATGGCGGCCAATCTGGGCCAATTAGTAAAATAAGAAAAACTAGTAAACGGAGTACATACTGCGAAAATCTCCATAGTTAAAATAACGGTTGATTTCCTTAAATATAGGTGTTGAGTAGACGCATCTTCTGTTAAAATGTCAGTGTTAGTAGTTTTTAATATTTTGAATTTGAAAAAACTTGCGGAAATGTCTCCAGATGCCAAACGAGTCAGAAAAATAACAGTTGATACCTTGATAGTCCAGTAAATAGAGAAGTTTTACCCTACAAAAGGTCGGGTAGTTCTAAATTTTTGATATGTTATATGGTATGGTTGGTACATGAAAATTCCAAAATTCCACAACCACGCCCTTCCCGCCCCCTTCAAAATCATGGAAAAACTACAAAAAATTGGCACTTTTCTCAGTTTTTTGCTTATAACTTCTTTCCGGTATATTCTAAAGGAAAAAAGTATATAAAACTGTGTAGACAATAAAATTTCCTACAAATATGATCCAGCAAGTATTTCTGTACAACCACTTCAATCGGCGCTATGGAGCTCCCAAAAAAGACTAAAATTTCGTATTTTGTAAGATTTTCAGTTTATTACCTCTTTACTGCACAATAACTCCTTAGCCGTCAAGTTTAGGGAAAAATTTGTCATAATCAATCTTGTAGATAATTTTATTGGCTATCAATTTCATGTGACTACAGTTGACGCCCTCTAAGTAGAACTCCTCCTAAGTCAAATTTCTTTCTAACAAGAACTTTTTCACCATGTTTGTTGTATAGTCCTCTCAAATTTCCAAACTTATTTATTTCTCTCTAAATCGAATTTTTGCAAAACTCTCTCTAACTCGAAGATTTCGACTTGAAGGGAGTCGACTGTATTTTCATTTTGTGACCAATACAATTGGTTAACACTGACTACACAATCCCACTACTGAATTTCGATAAAAAACTTTGAAGTAACCATACCTTCCAGATCCACCTGGGAGGATGTGGGATTCTTAGAAGATCAATCAATTCAATTCTACACCGACGGATCGAAGACCAATAATGGGGTTGGTGGAGGAGTGTAGTCTGATAGACTAAATTTAAGTCTCTCATTTTGTCTTCCTAGTCACTGTATCGTATTCCAGGCGGAACTTCTAGCTATAAAAGAATTTTAGCAGAAGCTTTATGGACGAGGAGGAGGAAGGATCGATTCATCACCTTCTCTGTACTTGCCCTTCTCTTTTTCCACAGAACGTAGGCTTCATTTAGGAGATTACTACTATAACGATCCTAGTGATCTGGCAAGCAAAGACATTTACAGTCTTGCTGTCTTGCACGCTTCGCCAGGATTTCTAAATGGTTTCACGAGTGAGGAAGATTTTTCAAGATTCATGTGGTATCACAAAAGACCAACTTTGGTCTAAGTGTTTCTGTATTGATCACTGACAGCCAGCTCTACCTAACCTTACCTAACCTAATACAATTGGTAAATTTATGCAAATTTTGTCCACGTTGTTTGTATACGGAGCAAGTCTTGTCATCCATCTTACTCATTGGAATACAAATTGTAGGTAGTTATGATGAAGGACATTAAAACAAATGCCCGTAAAAGATCAAAAATCTTAACTATGAGGAAAATTCTGGAAATTACCAATAAACTTCAAGTCGAGACACACAGTTTCTGCATTGGCTTCAAGGCCGCTTATGGAAGAATATTCATCGTCAATAGCTCTATATGGCGATAACTGAGCTCGAGATCTCGAGAAAAAAGTTCTGTATCTCGTGAAATTATAAAACACAAGGTGTAATATGCCAAATGCAATGTGCAACTAGAGAATAGCTTCTCCGAACTGTTCAAAGCATGTACAGTGCACTCGGCGAGGAAATGCGATAACAATTTTGTCTTTTTTAATCTTCTTCTGGAACAGATAGTGCATAGAGCAGCTGTTAACACAGAATGCCCTATCTTGTGTTTCATTGCGTCTTTATAGAGTTCTTCATGGTGATTGAAGACCAGGTGAAATATATTGGTTTTGAAGTAAACGAGTAAAAGTTCAACTACCTGCTGTCAAGTAAAATAGCATTTGCTTACAACCTAGGCCAAAACATCACTTTTATTAGCAGTAGCTTCGAAGTAGTTTAGAATTTCACTTACTTTGGAATCAATGCTCGTATTTACTCCACGGATGCCACCTATGTGTATATTCAACGAAAATATATTTTTGGAAACCACTAAACTAGACTGTGCGAATGGGAAACAATGATCCAGCCTTTTGAGTTTCTGAATCCCAAGTGGAAGGCAATAAAGAAGATCGAACCTCTGGTTCAGAGAGTAAGCCATCACCAGAGCACTTGTGGTTTCGGCCCTTCATGGGTTATCTGAACAACACCCGAATTTTTATAATTGTTTCCGAAAACATTATTATTAAAAAAAGTGGGAGTGGCAGTGGGTGGAAATTAATTGTATTGGGTTTTCATCTCGTCAGTTATAATGTCTAAAAATTTCATCAAAACCAGTACCTATAGTGGTTTAGTTTTAAATGGAATTTTGGGCACTACCTCCAAAATATAAAGACTGAAATACCGGGTTCAGAATATGGTGATGTCTATCCAAGTTTTCTGACTCTTCTTTGTAAACTTCAATCGATTAAGGCGGTTAGACAAATCGGCAATAAAATTTCTACGGGACTCCAGTACACTACAGTACAGTATAAAATAGACAGAAAAGAACTCACTGTTCGTAAAAACGTTTGAATAAAAAACACTTTCTCAAACCCCACCCGATTCCCGATTGTATTGGTCACAAAATGAGAATACAGTCGACTCTCTCTAAGTCGAAATCTTCGAGTCAGAGAGAGTTTTGCAAAAATTCGATTTAGAGAGAAATAAATTAGTTGAGAGATTTGAGAGGACTATAAACAAACATGGTGAAAAAATTCTTGTTAGAGGGAAATTCAACTTAGGGGGAGTTCTTCTTAGAGAACGTCAACTGTAGTCATATAAAATTGGTAGCCAATTAAATTATCTACAAGATTGATTATGACAAATTTTTCCCTGAACTTGACGGTTAAGGAGGTATTGTGCTGTAAAGAAGGAATAAACTGAAAATCTTACAAAATACGAAATTTTAGTCTTTTTTGGGAGCTCCATGGCGCCGATTGTAGTGGTTGTACAGAAATAATTGCTGGATCATATTTGTAGGAAATTGCATTGTCTACAAAGTTTTATATACTTTTTTCCTTTAAAATATACCGGAAAGAAGTTATAAGCAAAAAACTGAGAAAAGTGCCGATTTTTTGTAGTTTTTCCATGATTTTGAAGGGGGTGGAGGGGGCGTGGTTGTGGAATTTTCATGTACCAACCATACCATATAACATATCAAAAATTTAGAACTACCCGACCTTTTGTAGGGTAACCCCCTTATTTTTACCTCTATTTACTGGACTATGAAAGATATTTTAAGTGATGAGTAGACGTAGGATTCAACATCAAAAACAGTATATTTTCGAAAAGCAGCAAAATTGACATTTTTACCAAAGGTGCGCCTACTCAACACCTATATTTTAAAACATTAACCGTTATTCCCTCAACATGCGTTTGGCGTCTGGAGGCTGTTCAAAATATTTTTTTTTTTTTTTTTTTTTTTTTTTTTTTCCGTGGGTAGGTGCAAAACCTGCATCAGGCTCTATGAGGACCGGAAAACGCGTGCTCATAGAAGTGTGAGATTCTTACTACACTAAAACCACCTCCACTTCCCGATTGCAACTAAGTTGAAACTTATCTAGCAATTTATTTTTAACGAAGTTAAGTAACGTGTTGCAGGTAACTTTCCGGTGAAAGTTTCTGCTTATTCCGCGATTTTAAAGCGGTTTTGTGTTCACCGCACCAAGTCGGAAGGTTTTGTTCTTTGCAGACGGCGTACTAAATTCGACTCGTCAAGAATGTCAATAATCGTTGGATTAGCGTGATCTAATAGCCGATTTCTATGTTTTCGCGCGAAACTCTCAATTTCGTCTCGAACCGTAGGAATCCCGAGATCCCTGTGAAGATCTTCGTTTCTTATATACCATGGTGCATTTACAAATGACCTAAGCAATTTATTTTCAAACGTTTGTAAGATATTTAAATTTGTATCGCAGGTACAACCCCAGAGTTGTATACCATAAGTCCAGACAGGTTTAAGTACCTGCCTGTATAAAATCAACTTATGATCAATACTAAGCTTGGAATATTTACCGAGTAGCCAGTTCATATCTCTTAATTTACTTTTTAATTCTTCGCATTTCTTTTTTACGTGCGGCTTCCATTTTAATTTCGCGTCTAGAGTCATTCCCAGATATTTTGCCTCATTCGCAAATGGTACACGACCGGTATTAAGAAAGACGGGCAATCTATTTATTTTTTTATACGTAAAGTCCACGTGGACTGACTTTTGTTCATTGAGCGCTATTCGCCATGTTTTTGTCCACTCATTAACATTATTAAGAGCATTTTGTAATTTAATCGTAGCTTCGTTAATCGTTTTGCCTACTGCTAGTATTGCAGTATCATCAGCAAACGTTGCTACGATAGTTTCTTCTGTTTGAGGTATATCACGTGTAAAGAGAAGGTACAGAATTGGACCTAAAACACTACCTTGTGGTACCCCAGCCACTATTTCTTTGAAATTAGAATATTCATTTCCGTGTCTTACACGAAAAAGTCTGTTTTCTAGATATTCGTTTAGAATTTTATAAAGTCCTTCAGGCAGAACTTGTCTTAATTTGAATTTGAGGCCTTCGTGCCACACCTTGTCAAACGCTTGCGACACATCCAAAAAGACCGTCGAACAGATTTTCTTTTCTTCAAGAGCTCTCTCAATTACGTCGGTTATCCTATGCACTTGATCAATGGTCGAATGCTTTCTTCTAAATCCGAACTGATGTTCAGGTATTAATTGTTTTTCTTCTATTATCGGCTGCAGGCGAAGGAGTAGTATTCTTTCAAAAACTTTCGATATTACAGGAAGAAGCGAAATCGGTCTGTAAGACTTCTTTTCATGAGATGGTTTGCCAGGTTTCAAAACCATTATTACTTCCGCAACTTTCCATTGGCTCGGAACATATTCTAACCTAAGGGCGGCATTTATTATATAAAGAAGGTTGATCAAACCTTTACGAGGAAGCATTTTTAGAATTTCTGCCGTGATTAAGTCATAACCTGGAGCTTTATTGGACTTAAGCTTCGTTCAAAATATAAAAAAATATCAACAATTTAGAGGTCTCTCACTTTGACATAAGAAAAAGTATGTTCCCCAAAAGTGGCATCACTGACATTTCACCTGATGCCACTTGACTTAACTTGAATTTTTTTTTTAATTATTTTTTTTGAAAATTTTGAAGTGCAATATTTTTATTAATTCTTGTTTAAGATTTCTGTATTAAAATAAATTCAGTCGACATTGAGAAAATTTAAAATAAAAAGAAGTTCTTCAAAAGGTTGCCAAGTGGTAATATTTATAATTTTGGTAGAAGATCACACTAATTTTCTTCATCGTGTCCTGTAACCCCGGTTAGGGCATAGGGCACCAAGAAAGCGTGAGTTGATTTTTATGTTGTTCTTGGTTTTCCAACCCGCCGTGCACCCTGAGGATTCCATGGAAAGGACTGCTTTGCAATTTCATAGTTTCGTTTCCTCAGTGGGTGACCAATCCATTGCCATTTACGCTTTCTTATGTCAATGTCCAGCCACTTTTGACTTGTCCTGCGCCACAATTCCGCGTTTGATATAATTTGTGGCCAGCGAATCTATAGAATGTGGCGTAGACAGCATATTTCCTCGAAATGGTAGATGTGACTCTCCAGGCTTCGCAAGCATATTTACAACACTGATTTGACATTGGATTCGAAGAATCTCAACTTAGTGCGTAAGGAGATTTGACTGGACACAGAGTATGAAGGCAGCACGAGCCTTACTAATTCTACTTTTAACGTCCAGATCCATACCGCCGTTTGCAGAAACAATACTTCCAAAGTACCAATAGCCCTGTTTTGTTGAGAAGTTGCAACCCAGCCAGTTGAAATTTTACACGCAGTACAACAACAACCACCAGCTGCCAATAACTTTATCTTTTTTCTGCAGTCAAATGTGACTAGCGAAGAATGCTTTGGAACAAATTGGAACTATGGAACTTTCATACAAAAAGAGCTTTATAAATCAATTTGTTCCGCATCGTTTTGTTGAAAAGCTCTCGCGCAACTGTGTATAGTTTTCAACAAAACACGGCTAATATGTTGTCCATCGCCAGCAGAAAGAGAATTGGAGATAGAACATCCCCTTGTTTCACACCCTGCTGCAATACGAAGGAGTCGGATAGCTGCCCATTGTGTTAAACAAAACACCTTGCGTTGTTGTAGGAGTAACTAATAATCGCAACAATTTTTGGGGGGTTCCTCTACCAAGTAACGATCTCCATATACATTCTCGGTGAACTCGATCGAAGGGCTTCTCAAAATTCACGAATATGAGGTAAAACGGCGATTGAAATTCCATCGACTGTTCAAGGACGATACGTAGGGTGTTGATATGGTCGACACTCGATCGACCACTGCGGAAGCCAGTTTGATGCCTCTTGAGTGTAGACTGGATTATATCCTTTATCCGCTCGAGAATGATGGTTGCTACAGTTTTGGGAAAATTGACAAAGCAGTGATATCACGCCATTTGTTGCAATTCTTAAGGCCCTTTCTTTGGCAGCTTAACAATCACACCATCCTTCCACTCCTTGGGATAGCTTTCATTTTCCCAAATGATTTGTATTTGTATCAACCGTTGTAGAATACTAGCCGCTGTTACGGGATCATCTTTCAGGAACTCAGCTGAAGTTTCATTAAGCCCAGCTGCTTTGTTGTTTTTGTGGAGATTTATTGAAATTTGGATTTCCGATTTTGGAGGGGGTTCGATGTCAATATCCCCATAGGACCTGCGCATATCGGGGCACTTCATCACTCAGCTCATACATACCTGATCTCCAATTGATACCATAAATGTGCCATCCACATCCATTAAAAAATGATTAGTGTTGCTTTTTTCCCAATAACATCTTTGGATATTTGGTACAATTCCCTGATATCTCCTCTTCTTGCAGCGTTTTCCGCACTATCTGCGAGTCAATTAAACCTCACCTTCATGTCACGTCTCATACTGTTATATTTATTATCATATGCTTTATTACATGTATGTCTTGACTCAACGATGTACAAAGAGAGACTGACTCTTTGTGGTTATTCTAAATAAGCTTAATGCTAATTCACAATATATAACATCTCCCCGTTTAAGATCTTAATAATAATAATAACAACAATTATAATAATAACAATTCAAAATAATAATTTAATAATTCAATATTACCATAAAAGCTTGTAGTGTAGATCGAAAATACCGTCAATGAAGTTAACGGCAACAACAACTAGTTTAGTAATAAAATTTTATATAACAATTCATTTCATAAACTCAAAAATTCAATATAATCTTCCCTTTGTAAAATAATAGAACAAGTCAAAATCTGTTATAGTATTTGATAGTAAAATATGTTTTACATTATGTACATTGCCACCTTTCTGGTTGCTTAATAATTCGACCACTTTTAGTTGTATAATATTTCTTTTGGTCAATCTTATTAGACGTTTCAATATTAACAGAGGGTGGTTTAGTGTTCAAACTAACCTCAGGATGTGAGACTGTTTGTGATTCTGATTTAGACGGAATCGGTAAGGCAAGTTCTTGATCTTGGCATGCTCTCTCAGGAAAACAATTTTCATCGGATGTTTTTTTGTGTGGTTCTAAAGAAGAAGGTCTTAAATGCATGGAATTTCGTCTCAAAACTTTATCATATTCTGTTCGTAACATGTAGGATCTTGGATTTGTGTCTTTTTCTACAATTTTGGCTGGTTCCCAGGTTTTTCCGTTTTGATATGTGACATTTTGACCACCGGAATATTCTTGTTCTCTATGTCGACCTATCTTTCGATCATGGTAGTATTTATAGCGATTTTGGTTCTTTTTTATTTCTTGATCTATGTCTTTAATGACGCATGGAGTAAGATTTTTAGAATTTATAGGCATTTTGGGACGAAGCAATCTGCTCATCAATAATTGTGACGGTGTGAATGAGAATCCTGTAATAGGTGTATTTCGATAAGACAAGAGGCCACTTTGAAAATTTTTGTTGTCGTCTTCACATTTTTTCATGAGAGATTTAGCTATTGAAACTGCCTTCTCGGCAAGGCCATTTGATCGCGGATATCTCGGACTCGAAAAAACAGTAGAAAAATTCCATTCCATTGAAAATTGTTTGAATTCAAACGAATTAAAAGGTACATTATCGGATATCAATATTTCTGGCACGCCATGGGTGGAAAAGATTGATTTTAAGTTTCTAATTACCTCACTTGCAGTTTTATTTTTCAATTGTTTTACCTCAATCCACTTTGAATAATAGTCTATTAGAGTAAGAAAAGATCCGGATCCATAATCAAATAGATCACATGCAACTTTATTAAATGGCAAAAGTGGTATTTCGTGAGGAATCAGTGGTAGTTTTTGCTTTGATTTTTGAAATTTTTCACACGTTCTGCAACTTGATATAAGTTCATCAATGTCCTCATTAATTTTTGGCCAGTAAAAAAGAATTTGGGCTGCACTTTTGGTTTTACAAATACCCATGTGACTTTCATGCAATTTAGCTAACATCTTTCGTCGCAAAATACGCGGAATAATTATTCTATGTTGGTAAAATAATAAACTGTTTTCAAAATAAATGTCATGCCGAAGATGCCAGTATTTCTTAATATAGGGGTCTACCTTTTTATAATTTACAGGCCAACCCCTACAACATGCATCAATTAAAAGAACTAACTCCGGGTCTTTCAGTGTCTCAGACTTTATATATTCCTGGCTGTTATTACTAACATTAACGGAATGAACCATTTCATTAAGCTCTTTATCAACTTCAATACAGTTGTCCTCAATAAATGCTCGGGATAGTGTATCCGCAATATATAAATATTTTCCCGGAACGTATTTTACTGAAATATTACAAGGCAACAACTTGAGCTTAATTCTTTGAAGCCTCTTTGAGTGAACTTCGTTTATTAATTTGTCAAAAATTGCGACAAGCGGCTTGTGGTCTGTTATAACAGTAACTGACCTGCCATATATGAAATTGTGAAATTTTAAGCATGCAAACAATATAGCCAGCATCTCTTTCTCAATTTGAGCATATCTTTTCTCAGACTCAGTCAACGCTTTAGAGGCATAAAATACTGGCTTATCTTCTTGTATCAAACAGGACCCTAACCCAGATTGTGATGCATCCGCTTGGATGGTTATAGGTAATTTTTCATTGAAATTCTGTAAAACGGGTGCCTCTGTAATTAAACACTTAAGATTTTCAAAGGCGACGGTATGTATGTTTGTCCATTGAAATTGTGTGTTTTTCTTTAGCAATTCTCGAAAAGAAGCTGTTATTTCAGAAAGTTGTGGAATGAAGTTTCTTAAATAATTTATGACTCCTAGAAAACGCTGAAGTTCTTTGACATTATTTGGCTGCTTCATGGCATTTATGGCAGTGATGCAATCTGGGTCCATCCTAACTCCTGTCATTGAAAACACATGACCCAAATATTTAACCTGCTCCTGTCTAAATTGTAATTTGTTCGGATTAAATTTTATATTTAGTTTATTTGCTCGCTCTATTACATTTTGTAAATTTGTGTCATGCTCTCGTTTATCTCGACCATAAACAAGAATGTCATCAAAATACACAAAAACACCTTCTATATCACCAAAATATTTCGAATTAAGCTTTTGAAACAATTCTGGGGCAAGATTCAACCCAAATGGTAACCGCAAAAATTTATAGCACCCGAAAGGCGTACTAAAAGTGCAAAGTTGACTACTTTCTTCGTCTAGCTTGATTTGCCAGAAACCATCTTTCAGGTCCAGCACTGAAAAATATCTCATACCCTGCAACTTACATGAAATATCCTCAAACCGTGGTATTTCATATGAATCTTTAACAATATTCAAGTTTAATTCTCGTGGATCTAGGCAAATACGTATTGTGTTATCGGATTTTTCAACGATTACTAAGTTATGAACCCACATCGAAGGTTCTGTTACTTTTGAGATGATTCCAACCTTTTCCATTTCATTTAGTTTAAGTTTAACTTTATCTCGTATAATCAATGGAATCCTTCTCGGTGGTTTAGACGTAGGGATCGAATCAGGCTTAACATATATTTTACAAGTTTCTGGAAAGCATCCTAATCCCTGGAAACTATTTTTATTTTGTTCTAAGAATTCAGTTTTATTATTTGGGCAAACTTTTAATTCATCAATTCGTTTGATGAGTTCTAATTTAAGACATAATTTCAAGCCTATAATTGGATTTGAATTAACATCCGCAATTATGAAATTTTCAGAATATTTATTATTTTCATTTATAATTTCTAAATTTACCATGCCTATGACCTTTATCTTATTACCTCCATATGATTCCAATTTTACTGAGACTGCATGCAATTTATGTGTTTTATTAAAAAATTTCATGAATAATTTACTTGGTATAATATTAACCTCAGATCCTGTGTCTAGTTTAAATCGAATATTAATTCCACCTACTTTAAATATTTTAAACCAACCTCTGTTTACACTATCAATAGATTTAATTTTTATAGAATCAATAACAAGGTCCTCTACGTCTATATCTGAATCATAATTTTGAATTTGATTAACATTTTTGTTTTTAAAATATTTTTGCATGCAAACTTTTGAAAAATGATTACTTTTTCCACACTTATTACAAGTTTTACCATAAACCGGACATGCATTTAACTTATGAGTATAAGAACAATTTCTACAATTCGTAATAATTTTATTTTGGTTAATTTCATTTTCGTTATCTTTACTTTTACTTTCTACCATATTAGATCTATTCTGCTTTGCTGCTGCTTGGCTTCTGTTGACTTGATGTACTTGTTGTGAACTTTGGACTTCTTTCGCTTGATGGTGAGTGGCTTCGGCAATGCGACATGACTCTACAGCTTTTCTGAGTGTTAATTTTGGTGTACGTAGCAATCTTTCTTGCAAGTCGGCATTGCTGATACCAAGAACAATGCGATCTCTGACCATTTGATCCGTTATTGTCTCCGTTGTATCAGTAAATTCACATTTTTTCGCCTGATTGATAATGTCTGTGAGAAAGTTATCAAAGCTCTCTCCCAATTGCTGTTTTCTCGAATGGAATTTAAACCGTTCGTATATCAAAAAATTTTTTGGGAGAACAATACTCATCAAACTTTTCTTTAACCACTTTGAATTGTTTGCTTTCTTCATCTGTGAGATTGAAAGTTTCAATAATCTCTAATGCCTTTTCCCCCATGAGGTTGAGAAGCATGGCAACCTTAACCTCATCCTCAATTTCTTCATTTTTAGTAGCGGCCATAATAAATATGTCAAATTGTTTTTTAAAACGAGTCCACTCGACATTTATGTTGCCCTCAAATGTTAATGGAGCAGGAGCACGAAAAGAACTAGCAAAATCCATTTTTATGTTCTTGAATGCACTGTTTTAGAACTTTTCTTTATTTCTATTTTTTTTTTCTTGTAGTTTTTTGGTGATTTGTTTGTCTATTAATTTCAGTAATTATGCATTTAAGTTTTATGTTTTATTTTCAACTTATAATTAGTAATTTTAAAACTGATTTTTTTTTTCTTTTTTTTTTTCAACTTTGAATACTTTTAATTTGATTGAATTTTTTCTTTGTTCGTTTCTCTTGACTGCGCCATGTTATATTTATTATCATATGCTTTATTACATGTATGTCTTGACTCAACGATGTACAAAGAGAGACTGACTCTTTGTGGTTATTCTAAATAAGCTTAATGCTAATTCACAATATATAACACATACAGCGATAGACCGTCTTTTGTGTAAGACCGTACTCGCTTGGCAATTCAGCCTTTCATTGAACATCTGCTTCGGCATTTATTTGCATTTTCAACGCCTTGCGAAGCTAGATTTTATCTCAGATGTCTTAGGATATCCAAGAGTCTCTAACTCTCGTCCGCTTGGGTACAGTTTTGGATCCAGCCTCCATAAAAACACATTTTACTTCATCCCACATCTCATCATTTGTTGAATGTTGAATTTCGTTTAATGACGAATATTTGTTCTTAAGGGTGATGCTGACATAGTAACGACAAATGTTGGGGTCATTTAAAGCATTCGTCTTGAATTTTTGACTTTTCGCTGCATCCTGTGCTTGTCTTTGTACGGCAGCGGTGCGTAGTTTATGACTCATCAGAACCAAATGGTGGTCGCTTCCCACATCGGCATATCTTAAACTTCGAACATAACACATTGACTTCCTCCGTCGCTGCTGAATCATGATATGGTCAGTTTGGTTATCAGTTTAACTGTCCGCATGCACCCAGGTGATTTTGCTGCACGTCTTGTGCTTAAATACAAGTCCCACCTAGCACAAGACGATTCACATTACAAAAGTCAACAGTCAAATGGCCATTTTCGTTCCGTAACCGCAAGCCATATTTTCCCACAACGCGTTCCAAACCGTAATTGTCTGTTCCGACTTGGGCATTGAGGTCTCCCATAACGACTATGATATCGGCCCTCGGAACACTAACGTAAAGCGAGTTAAGATCAGTGTAGAACGCGGTTTCGCTTTCGTCGCGTCGTCGGTAGCTTCATTTGTAGGGGCGTTGCATTGAATAATTGTTATGTTATGTGTTATGAATTTGTTGAACGAAACCTTGCTGATAATAATCTCGCCGAATTGGGCTCCCAGGAAAAAAGACTATGCTTTTCTCCCCGTTCAACATATTTCCCACACCATGCAGTCATTGGCCACCCTCTCTTTCATCCTGCCCAGAATACAGCATTCTCGTTCGTCCAGTGTGAGATCTGTATTCAGCTCTTCCTCGCCCACATAGTTTCGCTAATGCCCAGGCCAGGATAATGTTCTATAGGCAAATTATTTCACACTCAACCTGCTCGTATCTACCTTCGCTGTACAGGAATCGAACGTTCGATGCTCCGATTTTCGTACGTATGCGGTAGCCAAAATTATTATTTGCTCTTCTTGAAAGACTTTCTCTATTTGTTGACGATTCATTTATTGTTATGGCGTCTTGATTGACGCTGGTACACGAAAGATGCCGCACAACCAAATCCGATGTGTAGTTTACAGCAGCCGAAGTAGCCCAGGCAAAATGTACCTTAACTGCGGAATAAATCCAAGTGAAGCTTTTTAAATGCAATAATCTTTATTTTGGTTTAAAGAATACTCACTCAAATTTCCATTGCCAAATCGCGTGCGCGTTAGAAGTTATATTCAAGGTCAATTTTCAAAAAAATTGGTTTTTCGCTTATAACTTTTAAACAGTAAATGCTATCAAAAAGTACTTCATACAAACCTTGTAGATCATATAATTTTCTATAAGAAATGTCAACGCACTTTTTTTCTCCGACTGATCGTTTAGGTTTTAGGAGATATCGCCATTTAAAAAAAACGTTATTTGACAAATATGTCTGTTTTTCGCCTCCAACACATGAATGGTGATTGCTATCGAAAACAACTTCATACAAAGTTTTTACACTATAGAATTCTCTTCAAGAAAATATGTATAATTTTTTTTTTTCTACAAGTGATAGTTCCAAAGATATCACTATATTAAAAACTTTGTCAAAAGTTAAAAAATCTGTTTTTTTTTTCTTTTTACTCTCAGATGAAGAAGTTGTCAAAGATAAATTCATACCTGCTTTATGTGTTATTATATTGTCTACAAAAAATACTGTTCAACTTTTTTCATAGGAGTGATCAGTTAGAAGATTAGTACTTCAAAAAGGTGAAAAGTTCAAAATATGAGTTTTTCGCCTACAACTTTTAAACAACAAATTTTGCTAAAGAATTTATGAATTTATGATTATATGACTCTCAACAAGAAAACATTTTCATATTTGTTGTAAAACTGATCATTTTTATCATATTTCTATTTCTAAAATTGGTCAAATGTCAAAAATACCGGTTTTTACGTCTTTTCTCTCAAATGACGAAGTTGTTGAAAAATAATGTATGCTCATTGTTAAGATAGTCATGTTTCCAACAAGAAGTATCATCATAACTTTTTTGATACGACATACGAGTGCTCAGTTACAAGACATTGCTGTTTTAAAAATGTTCGAATCTCAAATATAAGTTTTTCAAGGTATATATACACCATATTTTCACCACTATGGGAAAACAGACGCCTTTTGTAGCCGCCCAATATGGGATTACAGATGCTACTTGCTGCTGCCGTCGTCGGCCTTTGAAACTAAGCTCTTCCACCACCAGACTATCATGCCTTGGATCTCCACCTGAAGCTCTTCCGCTTTGAAGGGCCTTTCAACCTTCCCAAGGACAAGTTTGTGCCCTGACCAGCATCGCTGGATTGTCTGCTTATCCCGGCATCCAATCAGTCTTCTTGCACGTTAGCGTTACAAAATCTCTACCACGGGAATGTGTGCAAAGGGATTTTCGCACTATTTTTAGCGTACAAAAAAGTTTTCTAAAAATTGTTAGGTCCGTTTTTAAGAAAAATATTTTCCTTAACGGTTTTAAATTTGTATGGAAAGTACCGTTGTTTTTTCAAAAAGTAAGTTTTTTTTTCCCTAAAATATTCTAGAGAAATAAAAATCCCTTGAATACTGAGTTTCAAAAAAAAAAAAACAATCATGTAATTTGCAAATAAAAATTGAATATTTTTAAAAGTCCAAAAAATTACTTTTTTGCAAATTTTGGTAAGAAAGACTATGTACATATGTATATTTTAAGGCCCATTTGCTGATACCAAGCTTAAACATTTAAGTAGAACGTAAGCGCTTATGTGACAGTGTACCCAGAGCAATAAGTAAAACACAAGATTTTAAGAAGAACATGCATATGTACACATGTATGAATGTAAATGCTTAAGTTTCGTATCAACAAACGGTTCTTAGAAGCTTGGAAAAATCGGAAAAAATAGTTCCTTGGGTGGTACAATGAATAACCGTTGTTTGATAAATGTTTTCATATTCAAAGGATCCAAAGGTAGCTAAGTTAAAAGATATTTATTGAATTAAAAAAAAAATATTTATTTTGTAAAATTGCTAACAAAATCTGTCAGGTACCGTTATTATTGACTCTAAGGACCTGTTGTACAAACGTGGTTCAAATTTTGATCCGTGGTTCAAATATTTTTACTGGCTGATTTCGGCGAAATTACAGGGGTTCAGCGATGGTTCAAGGATCAAGTATGTTATAGTAGCCAATTTAATGCCTGAACCGTCGTTGAACTTCAGTTAATTTGCCAAAGTCAGTGAGTTAAAATTGCTGAACCACGAGTTAAATATTTGTACAACTGGTCCTAAAAGAAATGAACAAAATATTAGGGGAGAATCACCAAAAATCACTTTGTACCAGGGGCGGACTGGGCCACCGGGCAACCGGGATTTTGCCCGGTGGGCCCCCGGGCAAGCAAAAAGTTTTGTTTTTTAAGAAAAAATTGCCATAACAAAATTAGACTCACGCTAAATATAGACTTTTTGTGGATCAAAATGGATATTTTGAGGCCCCAAAAACTCGCTTGGTGGCCTCTACGGATCTTTGGAGGCCTCCAGACCTTGGTTGGTGGCCTCTACCGATCTTTGGAGGCCTCCAGACCTTGGTTGGAGGCCTCTACAGATCTCTGGAGGCCCTCAGACTTCAGTTGGTGGCCTCTACGGACTCTGGAGGCCCCCAGACTTCAGTTGGTGGCCTCTACGGATCTCTGGAGGCCACCAAAACTCGGTTAGTGACCTCTACGGATCTTTGGAGGCCCCCAGACCTCGGTTGGTGGCCTCTACAGATCTCTGGAGGCCCCAAGAACTCGGTTGGTTGTCTCTTCGGATCTCTGGAGGTTGGTGAACTCTGAATGGTGGATTCCTCTAAAACTCGGTTGGTGGCCTCTACGGATCTTTAGTTATTCAAAAATTGATAGAAAAATCTAACAGTTCCAAGAAACTAAATATGCAAAATAAAAACTAATAAAAATGGCTCGCAATGATGAGAACTTTAAAATGTCTGAAAGTTAGGTGCATAACCTGAATTCAAAAGATGAGAATAAATTGCCGTATTTTATCTGATCCGGATCAGATCATGATAAATAAAACAAACAGGATCATAGTGACAGAAGTGTTAAATACCCGTCTCTTTTTGCCTTACGTTTTTTTTATGTTTCATGCATCTGTTGCCTCTTTTCTTTGCGCTACTGAGATAATTCACATAGCAATTTTTGGACCACTGAAAATAGATCCAGATAAAAAGCGGGATCTCAGGTTGCTTTTGCAATTACTTGTTAAAAATTGATCCGGATCAGATCATGTGAATAATAAAATGCGGGTAATGATGAGGCAGAGGACGAACGTCAAGAAACAGGAAGAAACAAGAACACTGTGAAGATTGCGCAAAATGCTGTTTCAATGTCTTGCGACGATATTATTTTGACGCAAAAAGGTACAAAAAGCTTTTCTTAGCATACAATTTGATGCTGACATTTTCATGTACACAAGTTGCTTGCAAAAGATCATTTTCAAATTTTAAATACATCAAAAATCAATGGAGAAATATCATGACGCAAGATCACCTTGAAGCCGCAATCCTTTTATCCGTGGAGTTTTCTGTCAGAAAAGAGAAGTTAGTTAAAAAAATATTTAAAATATTTAAGTCTTTGGTCAATGATTGTTAATTAAGTAGGTGTTTTATAAAATGATAAATTAACAGGCCAAGAGCCTTTTTTTCTACATTTTCTTATTTTTTTTGAAAACTAATATTCTATTCTCTTATTTGTTTTTTGAATCAAGTTTTTTTTAGTGGAAAGTTTTTGAGAAATTAAATTTGAAAGTCATATTTTTGAAATAATGTGAACTTTTTTTTCAAGTTGGTTGTCATTTCAAAATTTTGTGTAGTTAAACACCACTTTTCATTTTTATTTTCTTTTTCTTAGTTTTTGAGAAAATAAAAAACGATAACAGAAGGTTCTTTTTCCAATTTCTTGTTTTTTTGTTAAGTTTATAATATGTAGGCAAAGGCAAAGAAGTACGATATATTATTAAATCATTTTTTGGGAGAAGGTACCTTTCGTTTTTTTTATTTCTCAAAAACTAAGAAAAAAAATAATACTACTTCTGTCGGTTCACGATTCACGAGATATTTGATAAAACGTGATTTCCAAAATGGCAGCTGATGCTCGCCAACTTTGTTTAACATTCGGGGGGTACCCCTGAACATTTTCGAACAAAAATCAATTAAGTAAGTTGATTGCACTATGAACCTACTGTTTTTGCTCTGGTTCTTGGTCTAGTATAGGGCCAGTTTGTTCACAGTGGGTTAGATCTGCAACTAGAATATCACTGATTCTGTTTAATCCATTGTTATGAATCTGTGATCATCATTGAGCGTTTATTCACTCAAATTTCAGTTTGATCATGGATTTTGAAATAATCATCTTCCGATTTTCCAGTATATCTGTCAAATCAATTGTAAGAAGTAATCAGTCACTCACCATAAAAAAAGTTGATTTTTGTTAATGGTGAGTGAGCTTTAGAAAGTAAATTTTTTTTGTGTAAAAGAACACGGACAGTTAGAAGTGAAGTTAGTGCTGGAATTTTGTGATACCTAGTCATAAAATTTTGTCCAAGTTGTGATTTTTCTATAAATTTCTAGAAATTTCAAGAAATCTTTGATTAAATTCTACTTAACAAACAGAATCAGCGAATTAGTGATTTCTCAAATAAAGTTCTCAAATTATAGATTTTCTGTTGAAAATTTAGCTGAACAAACGCATTCAATGATAATCAACTAGAATAATCATTGATTAAAGTTGACGGGGTGTGAACATACTTGCCGATAGGATTGTTCAATACTTGAAAATTTGCAAATGGATTACTAAAATATTTGTTTGTAATTTTTATTAATCACAACTACTGTTACTGGAGAAATAGTTCTAAAAGTATCTTATTTAATTTAAATTTTTGAAATTTGTTCCATTCAATATCAAAAATTTCTATCAGAAAAATCATGCTACAGTGGAAAATTGTGAAATTTAAGCTAAATAATTTATTTTATTCACTCGAGAAAAAAAATTGAAGAAAATTCGACTTCAATTTGTTGGGAAGGGTACAAAATCCCGAATGCCAAAATCCCGAAAAGCAAAAAATGAAAAATCCGAATGCCACAATCCCGAATACCCAAAATCCCGAAAGCCAAAATCCCGAATGACAAAAAATCCCGAAAACATTTGGATTTGAATCCAGAATTTCAATACTTTTTTAGTACCTACTATTCAGTGATTTCAAAGAAATCAAACTATTTTGTATGGCTTTTGATTTCTGCTCGCCTTGGCATCATGACAATGTCTATAAAAGAAATTTTAAAATAAATAATCACTTTTAAATCTTGAGATATAATATATTAATTGAGTTCGTCTTTAATGAATTAGTTTCCAATCGTAATTTTTATTTAGTTTATGTTTTATTCAAACGAATCTATGTCTACTCCTTACAAATAATGAGAAGACAATATTTTTGTTCCGTTTCCGCGTAATATCTATTTGTTTTAAAACACGCATCGCCTACTTGGAGGAGTTGATTTTGGGATTGTGACTTTGTGACATAAATTGTTCTCAGCATCTGCTTGGGTTGCTACACACTCTTATTATGATTGCCAATTATCAATTTGATAGCAGATAAACATTTTTCAAAAGTAAATTGTTAAAATACTGACCCACAGTACACATATTAAAGGTAATATATTCCGAGTTTTCATTTTTGTTCAAGTTCGCGCATATGTCAAAATCTCAGAGACCCCTGTCAGTTCATTGTGTGTGTACTGTGACATGTTCAACACTTTCCAAATTTTACATTTAGATTTTCAGTTTTCTCAATTTTCCAAGCCTCTGATTGGCCAGAATTCAGAAATCTGAAGATTCAGTACTGAAATTGAGGCGTTGAATGTACCCATTGTCAATTTGACAAGGTCTCTGAGAGTTATTGTTCAGTATCTGACAACCGATTTTTGAAAACATGCGCAATATATTACCTTTAATATGTGTACTGTGATACTGACCAACTATTCATTGAAAATAAATAATTTTCTTACAAAACATTACAAAATGTATATTTTGAAGGCTAGAATCACACGCGCGATTTTTAATACCAAAAAAGTACTAAGCCAACTGGGATTTTGGCATTTGGTATTTTGGCATTCGGGATTATGGCATTCGGAATTCTGGCATTCGGGATTTTAGCCATTCGGGATTCTGTCCATTCGGGATTTTGTCTTTCGGGATTTTGGCATTCGGGATTTTTTGCCATTTCGGGATTTTGGCATTCGGGATTTCGTACCCAACCCCAATTTATTTTTTTTTTAAATATTTAATGCGTTTCATTTCTTGTGATTGCACAATAACCGTAGCTTAAAAGAAATAATTTCTAACAAATTATTGAAAATTAGAAACATTTAGAATACTTTTTTTTTCATATCTCCCTTAATTCCCACACTCAGAGAAAAAAGCAGGTATTATCAACCAATTTCTGGTCAATCATACCTGATTTTCAGGTTGTTATTTTTCAACTCGGTAGATCAGGTTAACTGTTTAACCTGATACCTGATCTGAAAATTTAACACTGTAATCCTGTAAATTTTACCTGCAAATATAGTTAATTTAACCTGACAAAATATTCAATGCCCTGTAATTTTAACATGAAAATCTGGTTAGTTTAACCTGAAAACCTATAGTTAATTTAACAGGTTTTAATGTTATATCAACCCTGTATCTAATGCCGGATTTACATGACTTGAACGCTGCCACTATAATGACAAAAAGAATTTATTTGTCAATTCTTTTGTTGTTGCTTTTGTTATTATACTGGAAGTTTTCCAATCGCATAAATCCGGCATAATTCATGAATTTATACGTCTAAGAGCCGTCTCTTGCGCTGTCTATCGCTCAACTCGTAAGCATTAGTCTGAAAGTACATATAGAAATTTATTATTTATTTATTTTAATTTAAAAATTATTTGTGATACTTACTTCAGTTTTGAACTGGGAACCTTTCACACACGGAGATAGCACTCATCCACTGGGCCAATTCACTACACAAAAAACTGGTGCCAAATATCAATACCTTAGTTGAAACTCATTGGATGGCTTGTGTGTGTGTTTTAGCACTAATGTCACGTTTAAATGAACTGGCAGATTGCTTCTTTAACAGGAGACCAGGTTAAATTCAAATCGTTTTACTTAAATTGTCGGTGTGTGTGCGTTTCAGCACTTGTGTCACGCTGGAATGAACTGGCAGAGTGCTTTTTTAACATGAGGTCAGGTAAAATACAACAGGTAAAAAAAAACACATTAAATGTTAGTTCAACCTGATATGTAGTAAAACAGAAATTCATATCATACAGTGTTAGAAAAACACGACCTTGGTTAAAATTGACACTATATTCTTGTTAAAATTTCTTATTTACAAGAATTTAGTGTTAAAATTACAGGTCATCTTCTTAAATCAACCTGAATATGGCAAGAAAGTCCACCAGGTTGATTTTGCACTGAATAAAAGGTTACTAAAATCAGGTAAATTTCTGAAATGTCAGTAACTTTGTATGGGATTGTGCACCTCGTGAATTCAACAAGGCCCAGGTTAATTATTTACCTGACGTTTTTCTCTGAGTGCATAATTTTTTTGACTAGCGTAATTTTGTTTTGACTAAACTGAAAGTCACACCCACTAAAGGTCGTAAAGTTAATGGAATATTACTGCATGAGACCCACAAGAACATCTTTGCAATTTTGTATGCTTACTTGAATAAAAACTCAAATTAATTACTGCCAGGTGACGCAGCCATAAACTAAAAAAAGCTGTTTCAACAAAATAAAATTCTCACCTTAGAATTCAAAACTATACCTACCTTATACTTAAATCCAATATATTATATCAATCAATATGTTAATTAAAAAATCAATAAATATAAAAATAAAAGGACTTTCGAGAAATGTCTGAAATATCAACTTTTATTTTTAACCATTTTGAGAGTTATTGTATTCTGTGGCCCTCTTTCTTAAAGTCCCGGTAGGCCATTTGACCCCCAGTCCGCCCCTGCTTTGTACCAACTTTTTAGAAAATTGATCCAGCCGCTTAGGCTGTAGCCGAACAGACAGGCATACAAACAAACAGACTGGATTGTGAGACCCCTTTTTTCCGTCTTTCATTTCATCGAAATAACGAGTTAATTTTTTACGAATTCATAACTAGCTACATATAAGTTTTCAACATTTGAATAAGAATTTATAAGAGCATTGAAAATTTGAAATCAACTTGAATTCATAATTTTTTTCAAAAATATTGACGTTAAAATTCAATTTCTCAAAAACTATTCATTTAAAAACATGATTTAGAAAGCAGATACAAATATGAAATACTGGCTTGAAAAAAAATTATAGTTAATTATTGAATGTGCTGTATTTGATTTTATATATTTTTATACACGAACGTTTATGCAGGGGATTTTCTAGCAAATCTTAAAAAAATTAATTCGCTTTTTCGAAATTTTGTGCGGATAACGCAAATTATGGAGATAACAAAGTCTAATGGTTGGAGAGTCATAAAATTAAAAAAACAAAACAGTCTCTTGGACAACCCTAACCTAGATGTTAATTATTTAAGAAACCAAGTCTGAAGGAGGATGTATAAATGGAACTGAAACGTCACAGAGCTAAAAAAAAAAACAATTAGAAAATGGTGACCTGAAGCCCACATCATAAGGAACATTTATAATTCTTAATGCATATATGTCTGAGTACAGTACATTGTATTTTGTGTTTCATGTAAACATTTTAATAAACGTCACTAAGTAACATCATGTTCTGAAATTTATTTTGTGTCTTTATAATTTGAATACCTACCTAAATTATAAAGGTAGGTACCTTCTTGATAAAAATAAAAACATAAAACATAAGTCCTTGGACGAAAAATTCTCCTGAAACAGAATATTAATTTAAATAGCAACACCTTTTTTTCTGCCCAAGAAAGCTTATTTTGTATTCTCAGAAAAAATATTTAAAGTCTTCTAAATGAGTTTTTTTTTTAAGGAAGGTCATAAAAAAACAAAGAATTCTAATTGAGAGATTTATTAAATTGTTTAATTAAATTAAACTTGAGTCCTTCTTTTGGTATTCTTCTTTTTTTGGGTAAAGAAATGTATATATTACAGGAATAATCCTTATTAATGACATCATTAATGTTATACTTAATTGAAGTGTTTTTGTTCCAAGTGTTAAAATAAAAAACAAGAGACTTAAAAATTTGGTACGCGCTCTTTTCTGATGAAATGTGTTTATCTTACTTGCGGTAGTGATATAATTCTATTCAAGATACAGCTATAGTAGCAGTAGCATTAGTAAAAAAATATAATTCTTTTTGTCTATTTGCCAACTTGTAACTAAACCTAGTCCTATGGTGGTCAATTCTAAATTATCACAGTAATTTTTATTTTACCACTTCATCAACTGGATAGCTGGATTTAATTAAAAGCGGAAGGAAACACTCAAATGACTCTCATTTCTGGACACTAAACTTATCCAAAATGAAATTATTATCTTGTGTACAAGAAAAAGGAAGCTCTTAATCTTTAAGTCGCGATGTTTTACTTTATAATGAGTGCACTCTATAGGTGTTTTGACTACCCTTAAAATGATTGAACACAGTGTGATTGTTAGGAAAATAAGGAAGAATTCAAGAGGAGATACCAATGCACATTACTTTTGAAAATCTGAAAATCAAAATGGGAGGACAACACAGAGTCAGGTTAGATGGAGGTCGAAAATCTATAGGCAGGAGCGGATACAGGATTTGGCTGTGGGGGGGGGGGGGGGGGAGGGGGGCTTGGAGTTCCCTTAGACACATCTTTTGAAAAATTCTTAATCATATACGAATGCCCTACCAGCCCAAATTTTCTTTTCTCAGAAGGCTATAGTCGACAGCTGAATCAAAAAAGATATTGTGTAAATGCAAAAATGTATGTAGGTACTTAATAGGAAAATTCGGCTAAATTTTATGATTGCAAATGGAGCATCTGGTAATTAGTAAGCTTCAGCTGCTATTTTGAAAAGACGCTTTAACCAGTTTCTCCACAGAGAAACATCGTATTAAAAAGGTATTAAAATATGTTTATAGGAACTTTAAATAAGTAGGTACGTACCTTTCTTTAATTTGAATATTTTTGGAGGATTTATAAAGCCTCATCCTAAAGTACTTGGTTTAACTTTAGACAGCCGTCTACTTCCGAAAAGTTATTGAGAAACTTTGTAGGTTTCTGTTGTCCTACAATTTCTTAACTTGGATTGGTTGTCCAAGATTTGATTAGCTAGGCATTTTATTTACATATTTAAATAAAGCATATTTCCAACTAATGAGAAGTTTTGAGAAGCTTCCTAACAAGTAACCGTCTAAAAAATCTAATAACTAAGACTATAAGAGTCACAGTACAAACTTTTTTTTTCTGTTTTTGACACTAACGTAAGATCTGTTGGTACGAAAGTTAAATGGAAAAAATTGAAACAAAAGAGCGTACGCAAGGGGGCAGTTAGATGCGCTTGCCCCCCCTCCTAATCAGAATATATTTCATATTTAATATATTACCTACTCAATTTGTCTTCTTTTGATGAAAGCATTTTAAAGTAAGATTTCTGTAATAAAACTATTTTTTGAATGAGTTTGCTCCCACCTAATCGAAATCCAGCGTACGCCCTTGTATCTCACCTATCTAGTTCTTAAAAATTAATTCTTATAGAAGAAAATGCTATAAATGGCAAAAAAAAAAGTTAATTAAGCTCCCTATAAGAAAGACAATTGCAAATTTATTGTACAAGTAGCTGTTCCAAGAAATAAGCTAATTCATGTTTTTCAATTCACTTTCTTTAAAGGAGAATGGGCAAATTTGTATGAAACATGGGCGTGAGCGGCCAAGAATGGTTTTGTTATTTTCGGATGTGGTTTAGTCCTACAATCACGGTGCAGAAATTTTTTCATTGTGGTGCACCTCAAAAACGGGAAAAAAGACATTTTTGTTTTAACACTTCAATAAAGTTTTACTAAGTATTCTGGCTTCTGACCATAATGCAAAAATTTTAAAGCAGAGTGAAAGTGACCATATAACATCAATAAGTACATTTTCCGTAATATCATATATATTAATATATATATAATATTAAAAAAAAATTATGTACATATGTAATGTATGTATAACAAAGTGTATACTGCTTACTGCATATAGACAAGCTCTAAATCGCACTTGATTAAGTTGCGTGCAATTGAATGTCCTCCGTGTGGTTTTCGTCAAGGCCAATACTAGTGGTACTTTGGAGCGTGGCCTTTTGCCTATTCATATTTTTTCGAGAATCATAGATAGCCCACCAAGTGATTTAGTCGTTTTAAGCGGTCATAATTAATATCTACAACAGTGGATGTGTTTACGCTATCATGCGTTGGTGTTTAAAAAGCGTTAATCAGCCAGCCTCTTACTATAAAGTTTTCAAACATGAGGTTATAATCCTGAATAAAATATGTTAAAAAAATATTTAAAAAGAAATCTATTCAGATTCCTAAATCGTACTGGCTCTGTTTAAAACCGTACCGCGACCTTGAGAGGTTCTGAAATCTCCCAAAACAAACTACTACAGTGTCACGAGATCTTTGGAAATAAGGATAGTATTACACGCACTGATAATATAATTACTTTCCGATGTTGCTCTATGCAATTGCATTATATTAACATTGAAAAATCTTCTCCTCTAAATGAAATGCAATGAAACGCCCATAGTGAAAGTTGCTCCTGAGAAACATATCTTTCATTTGACACTAGTTTCATTAATGGCCGCTAACGCCCAAAAATGCCCATTCTCCTTTGAGGACAAAAAATTAATTTGGATGTTCTGTACATATTCCACCTAAAATGACTTTAGTCCATGTGGATTGGTATTCTGAACATGACAATTCGTGTTCAACATTCCGATCATTAACTATTTTATTGCGAATTCCATTCATATTTTTTGTATGTTCAAATCTTACAGTTTGAAAAAAATCTGAGTTAAAATTAAAAATTTTGTCTGCCTTTCAATTTCTAATTATTTATAGTTATACGAGTATTGGGTCCATATTAAAACAAAAATGTATATTACACTTTTTAAAGAAAAAAAAAAAATAACCGTAACAGGTGATTCTTACATTTCGAAAACGAGTTCGAGGTAAATTGAAGTTCTTTCATTAATTAATATTGCTCGTGGAAAGAGCTCTCTAATCTTTCGTAAGAGCACAAAGGAAATCAAAAGAGAAACTAAGATCAAAAATCGCTTCGTCTTAAAGTAGTCTTTGAAATCATCAAAATATCCTTCGATACACGAAAACAATCTGAAATAAAAACATAAGTTTCAATTTCTAAAACAATATTTTGATGTTATCATGCAAACTATCCATATCAAAGTTATTCAGCCCGACTACCTCTAGCATCCGTGAAATGAACTGCGGAGCGAATCAGACTGAATTTTGACATTTTTGCTATGATCCAAATGTCGAAATTGGAACCTGACTCACTCCTCTAATTCTGAAATCAGGGTTATTTTTAACACCGGAAACTGAGTTTTTAAACTTAAGTCAAAAAATTATCTGGGCTTAGCTAAGTCCGAAAAATATCAAGAGGAGTTTAAGAAAAAGCTTATATTCATTCGTTTTGTCAAACTCAATTTGATTTTTAAGAAATATCGATACCCAAGGAAATTTCGGTAAAAGTAATAGCATGAAAGTCAACCTCTCTAGTTTCAATATAAGAGCTTGAAAAAAATACAGCATTAAGGAATGCATACTTACAAGCCCCAAACTTTTTATTTGTTTAGTCCGATTCCTTAGGGGCTTAGAAGAAACAAAGCTTACACACAAATTGTTAAGCCCATACCTCCATTTTTTCCCTGGACTTCAGAAAACAACAGCTTCCATGCAATTTTTTTAGCTCTTGCCTCTTACTTTCGTCGGATTTCTTTAATGCCTGCAAAAAAACACAGCTATAATGCAAATTTGTTAGCCCTAACAGTGTTATAGTTATCATCTGATTCCCTTGCACACTTAGAAAATCGCTTCGTAAAGGCTTAGCCCCAAGCCTCAACATTTTGTCTTATACCTTTAAGGTTTGAAATACGTATACGCCTACGTAGGTATATTTTATTTTTTATATAATCGTCTTTTTTCATCCAATTCTCTTGGGGCTTCGAAAAAAAAAACACAGCTTGCATATAATATGGTTCAGCCCAACAACTCATTCAATTTTCCTAGGGCTTGGAAAATACAGCTCACATATACATACATTTTGTAGCCACAATCTTAGTTTTGTTTGTCTAACTCTCTTCTGAATCAGCTGGGGGGGGGGGAGGCTTCAGTCCCTATAGCCCCCTCTGGATCCGCCACTGTCTATAGGTATCGATCTCACTAGTTCCCTCTTATTCGCTTTATGAACTTTCTTTTAACTTCCCATTGGAAGTTATTGTATAAATGATCCCATTTGTCAAACCGGAAATTTTGATATATTCACGTTTCGAGGTTCCTACATTCAAAATCCTTAAATTCAGAGGGATGTCTGGGTTAGTATGTAATGTACATCCATTCGTCATGTTGTCTGTTCCTTCCTTCACGTTCCTTCACCTTTTTTCGTGGACTATATCTTATGAGCGAATAAAGATATTGACTTCGGAAAAGAAAGAACTTTCAGAAAAATTTAATTAACGGTTTTTTACTACTCCTAGAGCATTAACAAAAAAAAAAAACGAGTAGTAAAACTATTTATCCATTATACCTTTGGGGCATCCTGTATATGTATGTATTTCATATGAATTAAATTTTTTTTTGTGAATAAATATAGTTTTTGTTGTTTTTAATGCACTTTATAATGACAAATATGGAGATTTTGAAAATATTTGACATACGTAACGTGCTCAACATCACCTGTCATTTCAAATTCATTAGTGAGCACAGTGGACGTGGACTCAGGATCCAAAGAAAAATGAATATTCAACTTCTTGGAAGCTTCTGCACAAAAAATAAAATTACTATCATTTATATTACCATTTCAAGAAAATGGAAAATCAAAAAAATTATTCTATGTTTACCATTAATACCTAACCGTTTTTCGAAATAAAGTTTCTCACTCAAATTTTGATTTGTTTTTTTAATCCTATCGTTTGGACGCTATTTTGATAATTGGCGCCCAATCTGGGACAAATGATGAAATAAAGAGAAACTCGTTAATTACTTGGAAAATTTCCATAGCTAAAACAACGGTTGATGCCTTAAGTGATAGTTGTAGAGTAGACATACCTTATTTAGCTAAAATATCAGTGTTGCCACTTTTCGGGAACATATCCCAAATAATAATTTTGCCCCTATATACCTCCAAAGAAGCTTCTTATAATCATTTGTTGCAATCTTATAAGCATTAAATAAAAGTCCATAGAATTAAAAGGGCGCCCTTTTTAAGCTCCTATTGGACCTTTATGAACTAAATTCAGCTGCCCCGAAACACACTTACTGGACTCAATTTAGAGGTCTTAAAGAAGAAGGTGGAAAAATAAAAAAAAATATTCCATAATTGATTTATATTTATTTATTTACATTTTTATTTTATTTATTTGCTGATATTTTATTTGAAAATTTTTATCTTCTTTATTTTTATTTAAATATTTATCTTTTTTATTTTTATTTAAATCATTTTTATTTAAATGCAATCTTAGAATTTATTAGATATTATTTAAGTTATAAATATTACAAGGTTTCTGTAAGATTCGAACCATGGTCCTCTCGCACTGAAAGTCTACCAGGCTAACCGCTCAGCCATGGAAGAATATATTTAAGCCTAGTACGCTGTTGATACGAAACGAAAAATCCAATACAAAAATGACACAGCGAAATCATAAACGAAAAATTTAGTTTTATTTTTGGTTCTGCAGTTCGCTGTTCGATGAGCGAAATTGAAAATTGTTACATATTTTTTGGAGAAGTCTACACTCTTTTTTCGCGCACAATTAATTACCTAGGCCATTTATTGTGTGCGGAAAAATGACATTTGTGTTTTTTCGTGTGTATTTTTGATGTTTCTTTCTGTTGTTGTGGCTGTCTGTGTTCTTTTTTTTCAGTTGCATTGGTTTTAAATTTTTGAATTGGTGCCTTAAGCCTAGTACGCTGCTGATGCGAAACGAAATTTTTAGTTGGTCTCCAACAAGACAACGAAATGCTTACGAAACCACAGCGAAAAAATATTCATTGACAGTTACACCAATTCAAAAAAATCAAAACAAATTCAACTGAAAAAACAGAACACACACAGCCACGCTGGAAGCAAAGAAACAACAAAAATACACACGAAAAACACAAATGTCATTTTTCCGCACACAATAAATGGCCTGGGTAATTAATTGTGTGCGAAAAAAGAGTGAAGACTTCTCCAAAAAATATGCAACAACTTCCAATTTCGTTCATCGAACAGCGTACTATAGGACGAAAAGTAAAACTAAATTTTTCGTTTATGATTTCGTTGTGTCATTTTTGTATGGGATTTTTCGTTTCGCATCAGCAGCGTACTAGGCTTTACGATGAAAAAAAACGTATTAACTTTCTCCACACTGCTGGTTTGTGTTTTCACAAGTATAGCAAAATTTTTTGTGGCTGCACTAAGCAAGTAACAGAAACTAATATGGAGATTGTATAATAATTTTACAGGATGGCTATAGAAGCGAAAGCTCCGTCGTCATTTTATAAGAGCAATATCTAGAGATTATAGAAACATTGGTGTATCGCTTCTATGAAGTTGATATAATTTGCATCAGATAATATTTAAGGAATCACATGTTCCAATAAGGTATTTACTTACCATCAGAGGGGTAATAGCAGCGCTATAGAAACAAATTACACTATAAGCATAGTTTACAGTTCCGATGCGAAAAAAAAATCAAAAATTTCAAAACGATTTTCTACCTTTTCTGCGCACCAAGTTGAATAATATTCAAGGCGAAAAACGTTTGCTTTGGCCTAAACCACCCATTGAGTCATTAATTTACCCTTAATTGACAAGCTATAGGCCTAAAAATGGAAAATAGTTATTTTTGGATGCGAAAACCATTTGCATGCAAATAATGCCTTGAGGTGAATATATTTTTTTTTTCGGAAGTATAAACCGACCATCAAAAAAAAAAAATATTTTATTCACCACACTTTTTTTCGCATGCAAATCAATTGCCGGTGCATTGTTTTGCATGACATTCCATGACAGCATAGTTTTTTTTTTTTTGCATGAAACTGTAAACCAATCATGCAAACAATTAATTTTACATTTCACCTCAATTATTTTTGACATGCGAGAATATTTGCATAGATTTTTTTTTGCGCACGGGAACTGTAAACTAGGCTATAATGCCTGAAATGCGAAGCAATTTTGTTAGTTGGTAAGGATGAATAATTTGATGAATAAAAATTGTAATCCTTTGAAAAAATGGCGCCCAACCTGTATTCCAGTTAGGAAACCCAAATCCTGGCACTTTTTGTGGGAGTGATCTTATTTTTGCAATTGCAAATGCGGAAACGCCTCTAGATCCCAAACGCGGTGGTTGGAAATAAAAATTGATAATTTGAAAAAAGGTGTCATGTAAACGCACTTTTGTTGAAATTTATATGTTGTCATTTTTCAGGAACATACTTTTTTTTTAATGTCAAAATGTGGGACTTCCCATTTTTTGGTTGTTTTTAATGTAAACAAATTTGCGGAATCACCCTCTGGACGTCAAACAGTCCTGGCAAAACAACGATTGATGTCTTAAAAGATAAGCGTTAAATAGACGCACAGCTAAAATGTCAGGGTTGCCACCTTTCGGGAACATACTTTTTTTTTGTCAAAGGTTGGGACTACCACTTTTTTGGTAGATTTAATATTTTGAACATGAAAAAAAGTTGTGGAAGCTCCTCTACATGCCAAACGCGTATTGGAAAATAGCTGACGTTCTAAACCATAGGTGTCTATTAGAAGCACCTTCGGTAAGAATGTCAGTGTTGCCACTTTTTGGGAACATACTTTTTTAAATTAAAAGGGCGGAACTTCCATATTTTTGTAAATTTTAAACATTTTGAACTCAAAAAACTTGCAACTTTTTTTTGCAACATGCGTTTGGCTTTTGGAGTTTTATCCGCAACTTTTCACATGTTATAAATATTAAAAAAAGACCAAAAAAGTGGAAGTCCCACGCGTTGACATCAAAAAAATATGTTCCCCAAAAGTGACGACACTGAAATTTTAACTGAAAGGGCTTTTATTCAACATCTACCTTTAAGGACATAAAACGATATTTTATCAAGCCACGTTTGGAGTCTGGAGTCGTTTCTACATTTTGTTTACGTTAATAATATTAAAAAAATACCAAAAAGTAGAAATTCCACCCTTTGACATCAACAAATTATGTCTTCCAAGTGTGGTAAAACTGAAATATTCTTCTACTCAACACCTATGCTTTTAGGCTTCTACTCAACACCTATTCTTTAAGAAGTCAATCGCTATTTTTCGACTACGCGTTAGGCATCTGGAGGCGTTTCCACAATTTTTTTTATGTTCAAAATATTAAAAACTAACCACAAAATTGAAAGTTTATTTTACTCGAAGGTTGGTCTACTCAACACATATCTTTTAAGACATATCTCATATTTTTCCTCTACGCGTTTTGGTATTTGGAGATGTTTCCGATCCTTTTTTATTTTGAAAACATTAAAATTTACCAAAATAATCGAGGTTCCACCCTTTTGACATAAAAATGTTACCAAAAAGTGTTAGCATTAAGATTTTGCCCGAAGGTGAGACTGCTCGACACGTATCTTTAAGGCTAAATTTTTCTTGCACCAAAAAAGTGGACGTTTGGCCCATTGACATAGAAAAAGTATGTTGACGAAAAGTGGCAACACTTATATTTTACCTGAAGGTGCGTCTACTCAACAACTTTTTTTTTAAACATCAACCGTTATTTTAGCCATGAGCGTTTTCCAAAAGTAACTTACTAGTTTCTCTTTATTTTACCATTTGGCCCAGCTTAAGCGCTAATTTTCAAAATGGCTCCAAATGACAGGATTAATAAAACGATTCCGAAGCTAAATTTCATCCTTAGCATGTCAAAAATAAATTTCAAATTTAAAAATAAGATCCCCCACAAAAAGTGCCAGGATTTCAGTTTCCTGACCGGAGTACTGGTTGGGCGCCATTTTTAAAAGTGGCGGCCAAGCGATAGCATTACAAAAACAACTTCCGAGCTAAATTTCATCCTAATTATCATTTCAGAAACAGATTCCAAATATAAAAAAGGTCCCCGCCAAAACACTCACGGGATTCGGTTTCCTGACCGGAAAACTAACTAACAAAAAACAAGTCAAATAATATTACATTCCAACGTCCCTAAAAAACTGAGTTGTTGAGAATGAAATGTTTTGATTTTCAAAACTTTTTCTTTTCGAAAATTTGTCCTTTCGAAACTTGGGTTTTTCGAAACTTTGTTACTATTTCATAAAACTTTTGTTTTTAAATTAATCGATGTCAGATATTTCCATAAAAAAAAATGTTTTCATAAAAATAAATCTTGTTACTCTATAATTAACAAATTGTGGGTACTTCGAAGTTAAAATTTCTTTCTGTAGCCGCTGCTACTGCTACGCAATGTATTTAAAACTTTTCAGAATTAAAGTATAGAATATCGAATTTATAGAATTTTAATAAACAGAATTTTCCCTTACAAAATTTTTCTTATATGGAATTTTCTTAAAATTAATTTCATATTTTGGTCTTGCTAAGGTTTGGAATACAAAATATCTACCCATATCCGGGGTAGAATCGCAGAGAATTAATTATTAATTCCCGATGCCAGTTAATTCCGACGTAGATATACATTTTCGACCATTATTTACGTTCCCATAATATTCAAAGGAAAAAAGAAAACACTTCCAAGAAAATAATTTTACTCACGGATAACCCTTGTTATTATATTGCTATTTCTCATAAGATTTAACTAAGGCATGCACTGCTAAAGGCCTTCTTAAGTCCCTATAGCTACCTCATCCACACCTTGATCCATCAACCACTGTATGTTTCTCTTATATTGGTAAACCATAAAAGTATACTCTGGAAAAATGAAACTGCTTTAGGTAATCAATTTCAATGTTATAAAAGACACAAAAATCCACAAAAATATTTGATGTAGGTCCTTGTAACTTTTGTGTCATCTTATCCCAAAATCCTCTTAATGTATTTCTAGAACTCCTTGATTAATAAGCTCTGTTTAAACATATAAAATTCCTTAAAAGCATCTGTTGACAAAAAACCCTGAATTTGGTCATATTTAAGTCTTACCAAGCAAACTCGTGTATGCAAACGAGATAAGTATATATAAATTAAATCAATGCACCATGAAGAATAGCATAGAAGAGGGATGATAAGGTTCCTTCCGTTTTTATGACTACTACCTACGTATACATATATGTTTACCCGAAGTATAAAATTATACCGAATTTGATGATTCATCGCGCATATCCCACAGGCACTTAATGTGTCATTTCTATCTTATTATCAAGATTGAATATAAAGAAGATCCTTAAATTTGTTCGTTAAGCTTTAATTACGGTCGTTATACTCAAATTGCTGCAAAATTTTCTCCATAACCCTATGTGTGTGAACTCGTGCTCTTAGTTATGAAAGGGGTATTAAAATAATATATCAAAACAATACCTATACGTATTGGCTTAGAATTAAAACTTAAAAATCCAATATTGTCTTTCTTCAAACACAAGGGAGAACTTTAAATACCGACAAAGTGATGAATGCAAGAAAATTGTTGTTCAATGAATAAACATAAACTTTCTCTTTACTTCTTCGTCTGCTTGATGACTCTTTAAAATTTAACTATACTTTACGACTATGACGCAAGTGTCATATCATATGGTGTTGATATATTGTGTTGGTTTCTTTCTGAGCTTAGGAGACATTCTTGTAATCCTTTTCTTTCTTTATTATTCGTCAAGTTGTTATATTTTTGTTTTGTTTAGTCAGCAGATATCTGAAGCAAGCAAAGCAGACAGGAATTATCACTTCAGATGTCCTGGTAAACCGAAGTTTTATATCCCTACACGCATGATGTATCTTGCGACAGTATATTTGGTCGTAAATTTTCAAAAAAAAGATTGTCTCTGTAGAATTTGGTTTTTAACTCCTTAAACATGGGAGGTTTGTCTCGTTTATAGACATTTTTTACAACAACAGAAAAAAACTAAAGCTTACTCTTTTGAACATTTTACACATAAATGCTTATGTTTGGTAATAGAAAGGTTTTTTTACTCCTTCAATTTGAACAAAAAAAAAAATATATAAATATGTACACATATTTTACGACTCACAAAAAGGTGCGTGTATATTACGAAATTTAGTGAAAATGAAGATTATCACTCTTAAAAAAAGGATGTGATACCATTTGTTAAATTGTCGGCATAATATTAAGAGGACGAAAGGATCTTAAATAGAAAGGTTGAATTTACTGTCTATTTTTTCTTTTTTTATTCTATGTAAAAAATTTTAAGGTTTTGTCATAAAATTGTTTACCCAATGGTTTGAAGGTATAAAAATTCATTGGGAAAAATAATATTTTTATACTTGTGTAGGTTTGATGGATATCCTCAGATAGTTTAGGTATTTCTCTATCTCTTTTATTGAAATCAGAAATATTGTATTTTTTTTGTGAGCTCTTCATCTGAGCCATTTTCTAATGATTTAATTTTTTCATTTCAATTTTAAATTACTTTTAACTTTTTAAGACCAAGTTTTCTTCTTTGGAGAATGTTAACCTGTATTATGTATACGGTGTATATATTGTAGGCTAAGGCCGTAGCCAGACAATCATTTCGAATATAATTTTTGAAAGAAAAATTTCGCCTTTTAAGCTAAGTATACAGATATTTTGAGTAAAAAAAAGCTTGGTGGTGAGAAAAAAAATTGTCCTCAAAGAAAAAATGTACGTGCAAATGTTTGCAGAAAAATTGTGAATATGTGAAAGCGAATACAAATGCCAAGCACTATTTTTTTTTTGGCAAATGAACGACAGTGACATTAGCCTCATTTTACTATCCACATAATCTGATCCGGATCAAACCATGATAAATAAAACAGACAGGATTTAAGTGACAGGAATGTAATGCACCCGTCTCCTTTTGCCTTTCGTTTGTTTATTTTTCATGTGTCTATTGCCTCCTATGTTTGACCTACTGAGATAATCAAAGGGCACGGTAGTGCCCAGCCAAGTTCGCGGCACTACACCCTTTTTACAGGAACAAACTCAGGCGATTTTAAACCCCCCTCTAACGCCAGTACCAATAAAGTCAGAAATTTCAAATCCGGAATATTTGCTGAACTGATCAAACACAGGTGGCTCACCAAATTTCAATTTTTTAGCATTAGTAGTTCCCAAGATATAGGACTTCAAAAATCGCAAAAACCGTAACTGACTGACTCACTGACTCACTGACTGACTCACTGACAGATCATCAAAATTATGGAGCACTTCCCGACATCGTAGAAACTTGAAATTTTGCACAACGGTAGGCCTTGTGGTACATACAAAGGAAAAAATCTAAAATCTGCTATTTTCTATTCAGGGGGCGTGGCATCCACCCACTTTCTTAAATATTCTATAAATTATATGGAGCCTTTCCGATTGTTGTAGAACAATGAAAATTGGTAAGTTGGTAGGGTTTGAGGTACTTAGAAAGAAAAAAATTGAAAAATTGGAATTTTCCATACGGGGGGCGTGGCATCCACCCACATTCTTAAAAATTCTTATAAATTATATGGAGCACTTCCGACTGTTGTTGAACGATAAAAATTGGTAGATCGGTAGGACTTAAGGTACTTAGAAGGAAAAAAATTGAAAAATTGGAATTTTGCATTCAGGGGGCGTGGTATACACCCACATTCTTAAAAATTCTTAAAAACTATATGGAGCACTTCCGATTAATGTAGAACGATAAAAATTAGTAGGTCGGTAGGGCTTGAAGTACTTAGAAAGGAAAAAAATTGAAAAATTGTAATCCTCCATTCAGTGGGCGTGGCACCCACCCACTTTCTTAAATATTCTATAAATTATATGGAGCCTTTCCGATTGTTGTAGAACGATGAAAATTGGTAGGTCGGTAGGCCTTGAAGTACTTAGAAGAAAAAAATCGAAAAATTGCAAGTTTCAGTTCAGGGGGCGTGGCATCCACCCACATTTTCAAAAATTCTTATATATTATATGAAGCATTTCCGATTGTTGTAGAACGATGAAAATTGATAGGTCGGTATGCCTTGAAGTACTTAGAAAGAAAAAATTGAAAAATTGGAATTTTGCATTCAGGGGGCGTGGCATCCACCCACATTCTTAAAAATTCTTATAAATTATATGGAGCACTTCCGATTGTTGTAGAACGATGAAAATTGGTAAGTCGGTAGGACTTGAAGTACTTAGAAAGGAAAAAAATCGAAAATTTGGAATTGTCCATTCAGGGGGGGTGCCATCCACCCACTTTATCAGAATTGCTATTATTTGTATGGAGCACTTTCGGTTGTCGTAGAATTATGAAACTTTGTAGAGCGGTAGGGCTTGACTTTCACCTGGCAAAATAAATCTTTGCAAAAAGGAGTGAAATCACAACAAAAACATAAATGTTAAAAAAAGAGCCAAGTTCTTATGTGTATAAGAAACCTGTGCGTAAAAAGTCAGCCAAAAAAAGTAATGAGATCTAAAATATATGCCAAGTTTTAAGTTCATGAAGTTTAATATCAAATATCTTAAGTAGAGTAATATCGAAACAATTCCAAATCATGACAGAAATTTGGTTATTAATGATTACTGATTAAAATTTGGTGGATTTACTTGGCAAGTTTTCTCTTAAATACTTACTTAATCACAAATTTAAAATGTATGAAAACTTGACCAGTGAACCCACCAAATTTTTATCAGTAATCATTAATTACCAAATTTCTGTCATGATTTGGAATTGTTTCGATATTACTCTACTTAAGATATTTGATATTAAACTTCATGAACTTAAAACTTGGCATATATTTTAGATCTCATTACTTTTTTTGGCTGACTTTTTACGCACAGGTTTTTTATACACATAAGAACTTGGCTCCTTTTTTAACATTTATGTTTTTGTTGTGATTTACATTTCACAATAGTAAATAGCCTCCAAGCCGCCTTCGCCAGAGTGAATATTTATTTTTAGATAATTGAAATAGGTCCAGAAATTATGTGTTAAAAATTGATCCTGTTCAGATGATGTGGATAGCAAAATGCGGCTATTAATTGCCACAAAAAATTCTTTGTTAATTTAATTTAATTTAAGCTTAATACAAGCATATATACAAATATAAATAACTTAAATCTTAAACAATAGAGTTCTTAAGACCAAATTAAAAATAAAAAGATTTAGGGCAAGTTTCAAATGTTCCAGTTAAAGTCTCGGATAGCCTATCCGGAACTTATCCGCAAGATAATCTTCAACTTTTGGTTTCAAATGTCTCGGATATAGTGATATCCAACAGATAAAGTTTCGGATAGCCTAACCGCCGCACTATGGGCCCAAGTGACGTTTTGCGTCTCAAAAATCTGTAACTTTTTTGTCTTGTGAGATAATACGCTGAAATTTCGCACATATCTTCTTGAATATACGGCCAACAAAATAATGTAAGTTTCTAAAGGTTAAATTTATGCTATTTTTATTTAAAAATTATTCAAACAATTGGCACGAGTACGATAACTGAGGCGCCAAGAAATAATAACGGTTTTTTGTAGAACAGTTCAATACAAGCATTTTTTACTATGAGAGGGGGGGTCTATCTCACCCCGTTTGGGCGGGAGGGGCAATTTCATAAAAACAGTACCAAAAATGTAAAAAAAATATTAAAAAATAACGGTAATACTTACAACAAAGTATTATACCTTTATTTAAAGCCAATACTCTGTTCTATTAGCTAGTTTTCGAATCAAGTGAAATCTATGCATGATTTTTGAAAAAATTAATTTTAAACTCAAAATTTGCGAGAAAAAAGCATAAAAAAAAGGTTTAAAGTGTAATTTCTCAAAACTGTAAAATTATATATCATTTTTTTTCTGAAATTCGTTGTTCTAATTAATTCTTAATCAAAAACTGAAAATTAGATGATTCTATGTCTTCTAGTTTTTGAAAAAATCGATAATTACTATAACTACTTTTGTATGGGATGTTTGTTTTTTGCTTGCTTACGTATTACGGCTGGCGTATAAACAGTGTGGTATGCAACCCCCCTGCTTGGGCACATTATAGGATTTGGGGTAGGTGCAAGGTTGGGTGTATGCAAAGTTTCTTTTACATTTAAAGAATCTGGATTAAGGAAACATATACAAAGCAGTTGTAATGTTCAAAGTATGCATACCCACTTAGATCATAAAAAAAAACGAGCAACCATTCGAGTTTTGTACGGTAGTAGTTTTAGTAATTTTCAATTTTCTCAAAAACTAGAAGACATAGAATCATCTTGTTTTCAGGTTTTGATTAAAAATTAATTAGAGCAACGAATTTCAGAACAAAAATGATATATAACCTTACAGTTTTGAGAAATTACACTTTAAACCTTTTTTTATGCTTTTTTATCGCAAATTTTGAGTTTAAAATTCATTTTTTCAGAAACCATGCATAGATTTCATTTGATTCGAAAACTAGCTAATAGAACAGAGTATTGGCTTTAAATAAAGGTATAATACTTTGTTGTAAGTATTACCGTTATTTTTTAATATTTTTTTTACATTTTTGGTGCTGTTTTTATGAAATTACCCCTCCCGCCCAAACGGGGTGAGATAGACCCCTCCCTCCGATAGTACAAAATTCTTGTATTAAATTGTTCTACAAAAAACCGTTATAATTTCTTGGCGCCTGAGTTATCGTACTCTCCCCAAACATTTGCATACACACACATTTCGGAATAAACACATAACACCGTTATTTGTATGCGTCATGTTATTTGAAATTGAAGTTTTTTTTTCCTTTAAATTTATAATAAATACAATTTAAATTAAAAAAGTAGTACAAATGAAAGCGCACGGTAATGGCAAATAAAGTTCTTGCTCTACATCTTATTTACAAATCCAACCTAAGCAATTATTGACCCCCTCTTTCTCCAGTACCAATAAAGTCAGATACTTCAAATTTGAAGCATTTACTTAACTTATCAAGTCTAGGCATGGCAATAAATTTCAATCTCTAAGAATTAGTTGTTCCTAAGATATATAGATCTTCATACATCACTAAAACCATATAACTGACCTACTCACCCCTCACTCGCTCTTAAATAACTGATACCAGTTTTGTATAAACATATAAATGTCACACAAGCATTATGCAAACCTATGATATCAAAGTATAATGTGAGCGCGCTGCTGTAATGAAAGAGATGCAAGATGTTCGATCCAAACTGGTGGAAAATTTAGGACTTGCAAACCCTTCTTTTATTAATTTTAAAATGAGAGTAGACTACTTTAAAAATGAATTCTTAGTATTTTCTTGGAATCGATTTTAAGTCTACAATGGTTGGAAACCAATTTTAAACGTTTCAAATTTCATGCGAAAAAAGATATTGCAAAAACATGTAAGATCTGTGAATTTTTGTTCTACTTCTTATAATAGGTTTATAGTTCTTAATCAAAGAAAAGCAATTAAAAGCATACAGATTTTTTATATGTTTTAGTTTATGAACTAAGGAATAATTTGCGTCCTAGAACTAAACGGTGGATGACGGTGGAAGTACTTAAAACTCCAATCGAAATTTGTCAAAAGCTAAAAAAACATGTGTTATTGAAAAAAATAAATTTATCTAAAATATATATTTTCCAAAACATATTTTTGCAAATTCGAATAGTAGTAATAATAAGCTTTCCAAAAACATATAACACTTATACCTTATCATTATCAATAATTAAAAGAAAGTGGTTTCAAAAGTAGCTTCACTATGTCACGCAAACAGTGTTTTTTCTAGGGAGCACTTTAGAAAGGGTTAAATACTAGAAAGACTGGATGGAAACATAATTTTTTTATTGGAATCTGTACTTTAAGTATTTCTTAATTCATTTCTGCCAAGAAATTAATCTTAAAAATAATTTTGAAAAAACCATTTTTGAGACGCCAACCATCATTTGGGCCCATAGTGCGCCGGTTCATGTGGCTGTTAAAGCTTTTATCCAGAAGATTAGAAATATATTAATTTGAAGCATTTTAAAAAATATAGTTTCGGACCATTTCTTCGATGAAGAGCACAGGTTGCGATCAACAGAAGTGTCCTGAATTTATGTACCTACATTTTTGAAGATGAATTTGTCTAAATATCATTCTTAAAAAAGAAGCCACACAACCAAATAAGGCCACTTCTAGTTGCGTCTAACCCTTAGTTTTTTTTTAATCAATGTATAAACGGACACATGAGATGTTTATAAGGTATTTACATAATGTATATACATATATGTACATATTTATTGAAGAATATTGTCATTTATTACAGCTATTAATTTTCATACATACATCTTAACCATAGTCAAATATTTTAAACCGCAATGCATTGTTGAAACTCGAAAGGATGTTTGTCCATAGTGACACCTCTTGTGGTCTCTTCTTGTCTTCTTTATTTTCGAATAGGGATATATATTTTTCTTCTAACTTGTAGGCCAAAATCCTGGTTCCAACGATGAATATTGGTAACTGCTACGAGTATCCGTCGAAATATTGTGAATTTATGACAATTTAAATCAAAACGACAATTTTATTTTGTATTGACAGCAAAAAATTAAATTTTCAGTATGTTTTTGATGTTTTATGTTGTTCTCAAACTGTAAGTGTCTGGTACAATTATCCACCGGTTAGTTTATCCGAGACTTTTACGATGAAACAGAAAATCAATAACCGAAACTTTTATCTGCTGGATAGGGTTATGTGTCGGATATCTATCCGAAACTTTAACCGGAACATTTGAAACTGGCCCTTAGGGTTTGTTTCACAATGTTTGAATAAAGTTCTGATTAGATATCCGACACATAAATATTAGCACAGGGTAATATGTCCACAGAAGAAAAATTCACAATTATTGTCTTATGACCCACCTGATTAAGTTATAAAATCATAAACAATTTTTTATTTGTGAACATATGACCCTGCGTCAGAATTTATGTGTCGAATAACTAATCAGAACTTTACTCAGAGAATGTGAAACAGGCCCTTAATGAGCAGGAAGAGAGAAGGATTATGGGGAGAGTGCAAGTTTTAATTTAAGGGAGGTTTTAGAGAGGTTTAAATCAAAGACGGCGGAGTTGTTTACTTTTTGAAGCATTCTTGAAACTGGTTCGTTTTTACCGTACTCGGTACGGTGGAAGGGTGTAGAGGACGTTGGTTAGTGTTCAGAGTTATTTTCTCGAGTAGACCTACGTTGTCAATGCCTCCAGTCAAAAGCTGGTGTACAAAAAGAATGTCAGCATTATCACGACGGCGACGTTTATATAATGTTTGAAGATTGATTCATTTTAAACGGTTTTCATAATGAGGAATAACGTGTGGGTCATCCCAACAAAGGCCACGCAAAGCAAAACGAATAAATCTTCGTTGAATGGCTTCTATACGTTAATATGGACATGATGGTAAGGTGACCAGACCTGAGAGGCATATTCAAGAAGAGGTCTAACAAAGGTTATGTACAAATACTTAGTGACATAGGGATCTGAGAATTCCTTGGACCAGCGTTTGACAAATCCAAGAGTAGAATTATTAGCTCTATTGAAAATGTGTTCATAATGGGCACGAAAATTGAGTTGGTTATCGCAAACTACACCTAGGTCACGAATGGAAGTGACAATGGGAATAGGTTCGTTATTAATGAAATATTTACGCTGTAACAAGGTAGGGCCCTTGCGAGAGTAAGTAATGGCTTGACATTTATTCACATTCAGTTCAAGAAAGTTATGTTGGCACCAGGTAGAGAAATTATTTAGGTCTGTTTGAAGTAATTGAGCATCAGCCAAGCATATTATATGCTTAGAAATACGCATGTCATCAGCATAAATCTGAAGCTCAGATCCAACAAGTACAAGTTCTACATCATTAATAGTAAGCAAAAAAATTAAGGGACCTAAATGACTTCCTTGTGGGACACCAGATGTTGAGCAGATAGGTTTCGAAATACATGATCTAAATAGGACTGTATACTGATGGTCGTTGAGATAAGACTGAAGCCAAGATATAAATAATGATGGGAATCCATAAGCTTTAAGTTTAAAAAATTTTACCCTATGAGAGACTTTGTCAAATGCTTTACTAAAATCAGCTGCTATTGCATCAACTTCATTGCCAGCTTCTAGGGTACATAAGGTATTGGACACGAATTCGGTAAGATTGGTGGTTGTTGATCTACCCTTAAGAAAACCATGTTGTTTAATAGAGAATAAGGAACTACAATGAAGAAGCAAGGTATCATAAATAATACTCTCAAACAGTTTAGGTATACAGGAAAGTTTGGCAATGGGTATATAGTTTGAGATATCGTTTTAACATCCTTTTTTATGAACAGGGATAATGAAAGATTCTTTCCATACTTTGGGGAATAAGCCTTGAGAGATTGAAAGCTGAAAGAGAGCAGTGAGTGGTTGTGCTAAATAAGAAACGCATTTTTTAAGAACTGCAGCTGGAATCCCATCAGGGCCTGAAGAAAAATCGTCATTAAGCAGGCGGATTTTATTTATTACTGATGATACAGGGATATGCTTAAGGATGTTAGGGAGGTTTGGGAGCAGCCGTTCATATAGCTGAAGTAGCTAGGATCAACATCAGAGTTAATGGGGGAAAAAACTTGTCCAAAGAAATCAGCAAAAAGATTTGATATAGTTTTTGGATCGGTTGATGACGTATCAGAGTATTTAAATGATGAAGGATAGCTATCAGATTTTCTTTTTGAGTTTAAAATTGAAAAAAATGTTTGGGATTCGAGATTAAATCAGATTGAGTTTGGATGAGGTAATTAGAGTAAAGTGATTTACTCAAGTAGGAGAAGTTGTTATGAGCTGAGACATAATTAAAGAAGTCTTCGATTGATTTCGACCTGAGATATTCTTTCCAGAGTTTGTTCCTCTTGTTCCTGAGAGAGCGCAGTTCCTTATTATACCAGGGAGGTGAGGAAGAAAAATGTTTTTTAGACGACAATGGAATGGATTGTGAAAAACATTTTTGGATGAGAGCATAGAAGGTTGCAATGTTAACGTCAATGCTAGATTCATTGGAAATAAAATCAAAATTGATATTTTCAAAAATATTATTAAGTTTATTGAAATCTGCTTTACGAAAATCAAAAATTTGCGATGTGATGGGGTAAGGTAGGATTTTATCGCATTCAAAAGCAAAAGTAAGAGAAAGGGGGGGAGGGTGATAATTGTCGAGTCTGGATAGGAGATGAGAACTTTGTATGACATCGGTGTTATGCGCATCAGATGAGAAAATCAAATCAATTGCCTTAGTAAACAATTTTTTACACTACTCATCTGATTGAGGTTTGAAGAAAGAAGACGATCAGTAAAAAGGATTTCCTTTTCAGAGATAGCATTGGACGAAACGAAATAGAGCTCATCATCTGATACTTCCCAGATCAGTCTTGGTAGATTGAAATCACCAACGATCAGGACATCATCTTCGGAGTTAGTTAGTTCAACGATGTAATCAGTTGCATCAACAAAGAGCTGATATACATTTGTTGGCTGGGCGGGTGGTATGTAACAACGCAACATGTAAAGGAAGTTAATGCCTAGTTTACAGGTGTGAACAAAATAAATCTATGCAAAAATGTTTGCATGTCAAAAATGTATTGAAGTGAAATACAAAATTATTTTTTTGCATGATTGGTGTACAATTTCATGCAAAACAATAAACCATTACTGATGTCATGCACGGTTGCCACTTCAAAATAAAATTATCACATTTTTATACTCACTTATTATTTTTAATCTTACTAGTATTATAAATGTGAAAGTTTGTTTGTTTGGATGTTTGTTAGCCAATCAAACTCTAACGGCTGAACAGATTTGATTGAAATTTTGAGTAGATGGCTATTTTGTATCGGAAGAAGCTATAGGATACTTTTTTTTAATGATAAGAGTACAAAAAGAAAAAAAATATTTGGTACCAAAACAACTTCGTTTTAAAAAAGAAAAAAAAAATCAAATATTATTTATTTAAAAAAAATCAATCAAGTTTGAAATTTCATTTCAAAAATAAAATAAAAAAAACAACATTTTAGTCGGTTCTCGACTATCCAGAATTTAACCGAGAACCCGATTATCCCGGGAAATTTTTTGTTCGGCAGTTTTTCTGTACATTATCTGATTTTCCGAATCTTGGCCATTTCGTTATCTTTATTTGAAAGTTTCCGTGCTTAAGAGCTTATACGAAAATAGGTACGCACATTCCTCAAATATACACATCCACCATTTGCCTATTATGAATATAAAGGGTGGTTAAATTTTAAGGGCCGATGTTGAATGTGAACCACACTTAAACGTCAAGTTTTTTTTTCTGCATTTCATTTGAAATTTCTCAATTTTAGACTAACCCAATTTGAACCATAGAAAGATACACAATCGGGCAACCCGTTAAAGTTATTCAAGCAACAGTGGATGATCAATTTTCGAAGAAAATCATCTTCAGTGATGAGGCACATTTTCACCTTAGTGGATTCGGCAATAAGAAGAATTGTCGCATTTGGACAAATGATAATCCAAGAGTGATTGTCGAAAAACCAATGCACCCACAAAGAGTGACTGTTTGGTGAGGTTTATGGGCTGGCGGCATCATAGGGCCGTATTTTTTCCAAAATGAGGCCGGTCAGGCAGTTACTGTGAATGGTGTTCGCTATCGTGAGATGATAACGAACTTTTTATGGCCCGAATTGGAAGATATGGATGTGGACGATATGTGCTTTCAACAGAACGGTGCCACTTGCCTCACAGTTTACGAAACAATAGGCGCGTCTCACCAAATTAAATCTCACTGAGCGCTCAATGTCAAGTCGACGGAGGCGGAATGTTTTGGTGGGACAAGATTCTCCCTTCAATTATATAAAAAAACATGTGTTATAATTCTTGTACTGAAATTATGGGAACAAAATTTCAATTTTGCTTAAAATATTTAAAAGTTAAAGCACAAAACTTTATGAAATGAATGAAAGACAGTACCGAGTTCAATTTATTTTCATTTTTAAGGACATTCCACCTTTATTTTGTATTTATTTATCGTTTTCGTATTTGCATTTCACCGAAAAATTGCAAGTTTGGTTGTCAAACGAACAGCTGTTTTGGCTGAGAAAAAACATTGAGAAATGAATCCAAAAAATTTTCGTCTCAGTAATCTCCGAAAAAAATCTCAGTGCTCAGGTGAGATTTTTTGTCTCACTTAAAAAATCTCTGAGCGCTCAGAGATTTTATTTGGTGAGACACGCCTAATGGCTCTTTTGCGCGACAAATTCAATGGCCGTGTTATCTCCCGTGGTGGTGGCGATATCAATTGGCCGCCAAGATCATGTGATTTGACACCGTTGGACTTCTTGGGGCTATTTGAAAGAAAAGCATTAATTCAAGAGCTAAAGGATGAGATAATTCGGCACATTAACGGCATAGAACCTCAATTATGCATCAGCGTCATCGAAAATTTGGACAATGGAGATGTGCCGCTGAGGTCGCGGCGGCCATTTGGCCGATATTTTGTTTCATACATAATTGAACCATACCAATATTATCATAATAAAAAGAAATGACAATAATTTCCTAAATTATTTGTGTTTCTAAACACTAGCCTTAATATAATCTGTTGGAATGCTAGAGGCATTCGGAATAAATTCGTAGAATTTTTTGCTTTTTTAAGCAAGCATAACATTGATGTAAGCCTTGTTAACGAAACTTGGTTAGACAAAAACATAAATATTTCAAATCGTGAATATAAATGTTATAGGTTAGACAGAGAGGAGAGAATGGGAGGCGGTGTTGCCGTGGTTATTAAAAGAACAATTAAACATAAACTACTACCGATTGTTGATACAAAGTTAATAGAAAATATTGGAGTTGAAATACCATTTGTTAATGGGCATTCGATTAAACTATTTTCTGTTTACTTTCCGGTAGGAAATACCTCAGAAAGAAAAAGATATGAATTAAGAAATGATTTGCGTAAACTTGTCTCTATTAATGAAGTTTTTTTGGTCGGGGAGATCTTAACTGTAGACACAGGAATTGGGGATGTGTAAGAGCCAACGCATGGGGTAATATTTTGTATGACATAAATTCAAGACATCCGTTCAATATTTTGTACCCCCCATATCCCACATGTATTCCAGCTAATAATAGAACGAATCCTTCAACTATTGATCTTTATTTGACAAATAGGCCCGAAATTTTCAGTCAACCTGTAACAATTAATGATCTGAGTGCAGACCATCTTCTGGTTATGTGTTGCTTTAATTACGCTCCCGAGCTTAGTGACAATATGGTTTATGACTTTAAAAATGCTAAGTGGAGCAAATTTAAGATTAAGGTTGATGCGATCCAAATTAGGAAGCTTACCAATCGTAGATCCCAATCAAATTTGTTGTGAACAAATTGATGAAGCCGTAGTAGGCCAGGAAAAATAGGTTCCGAGGTTAAAAAAATTAATTCATGAAATATTAAAATTGGAATCGACGCAGAATTGCAACCTCTATAACATATCCAAAGTCCCCCAAAATCCCCGCATTGGCTTTTTTGTAGATGCATTTGAAGAGGTGCAGACGGGGAGAATTTGGAGGTCTATCAAACTAAAATATTTGTTTGGGTAAAACCTGATCATATGATACATGCTTTAAAGGTAGTTTTTAACGCTGAATCTAATGAAATCAAATTCAAAATGATACAACCACCCAAAAAGAAGTTATAGTCCTTTTTATGTAATGATGACTTTTTTTCAGGTACAACAGGTAAAATATTACCGAAAACCATTTGAAAATAACGGTATGTTAATGAAACTTGGAATGAATGTTTCATTTGTCACAGGAACTAAGAATCAAGAGAGTCCCTAAAAATATCCATGGTGAAAGGGTGTTTTTTTAAGGGGGAGGGGCAAGTGTAGAATGTTAACCATAACACCCACGAAAAAACTCTTACACTCATGAAATTCGCCAAAAATATATAATTTGTCATGGCAACCAAGAATCAAAATAGTCCTCATAAATATATTTGTTCTGGGGTTTTTTATTAAAGAGAGGGAAAATCTGGGAAGAAGTTGGAAGATTTGAGCCAAAATTCCGATTTGGTGTAATTGAGGTATATACACAAAGTATGGTATATGATTTAAGGGTATTTTTTAACGCTGAATCTAATAAAAGCAAAACTAAAATGATGCAAGCACCCTTAACAAAGTTATGGGCCTTTTCAAGCAAAAATTAATTTTTGAAATCGTATTTTCCGTAGAACAAGTCAAAAGTTAACAGTCACCAAAAACACTATTAGAACAAAGATATTTGCATGGACTATTTTGATTCTTGGTTGCCATGAGAAGTTTAATATTTTTGGCGAGTTTCATGAGTGTAAGAGTTTTTTCGTGGGTGTTATGGTTAACATTCTACACTTGCCCCTCCCCCTTAAAAAAACACCCTTTCACCATGGATATTTTTAGGGACTCTCTTGATTCTTAGTTCCTGTGACAAATGAAACATTCATTCCAAGTTTCATTAACATACCGTTATTTTCAAAGGGTTTTCGGTAATATTTTACCTGTTGTACCTGAAAAAAAGTCATCATTACATAAAAAGGACTATAACTTCTTTTTGGGTGGTTGTATCATTTTGAATTTGATTTCATTAGATTCAGCGTTAAAAACTACCTTTAAAGCATGTATCATATGATCAGGTTTTACCCAAACAAATATTTTAGTTTGATAGACCTCCAAATTCTCCCCGTCTGCACCTCTTCAAATGCATCTACAAAAAAGCCAATGCGGGGATTTTGGGGGACTTTGGATATGTTATAGAGGTTGCAATTCTGCGTCGATTCCAATTTTAATATTTCATGAATTAATTTTTTCAAGGTCTATAGGTAAATTTACAACTGTTGCATTTGAATGTATAGCACAGTCTGTTCCAAAAAAAATGGCTCATTGTGAGAGCACAAATTCTCTCCCTATTAACATTATTCAGCTAATTAAACTAAGAAACAGATATAGGTCACTGTGGATGAGAACGAGAAACGATTATTACATTACAGAAGTTAAAGATTTAAATAATATAATTAAATTTCTCACTGCGGATTTCAAAAATAAGTCATGGAATAAAAAGCTTCAAACATTAGATAAAGCCGGTAAGCCATTTTGGAATCTGGTAAAAGTAATAAAAAAAAGAATAGTCAGATCCCTGCTATTAAAACAGGGAACTCTGTGTTACTGACAAACTTAGAAAAAGCTAATGCTCTAGCACACGAATTTTATTTAAATCATCTTTCAGCTAACAACATTACCAGTAGAGGCCAAATTGAATCTGCTGTAGAAGAATCAATGTCATTCTTAAGCTCTCAACAAATATTAGTTGATGATGATTTAATTTCAGTAGAGGATGTTAAAAATATTCTGGGAAGCCTAAGGAATTCCAAGAGCCCAGGATTCGATGGCTTAAGAAATATACTTTTAAAAAATCTTCCTAAAATAGGTGTGAAATTTCTTCATGTTCTCTTTACGGCTTGTTTTAAAATAGGTTATTTCCCAAAGCAATGGAAAACAGCTAAAATTATTCCAATCCAAAAACCTGGGAAAAGACCTTCAATGAGTAGCAGCTATAGGCCTATAAGTTTGCTTAGTTCCCTGAGCAAATGTCTGGAGAAGCTAATCAAGAATAAAATTTTGATGCATTTAAATTCTCATGATCTCCTTCCAGCTGAACAATTTGGGTTCAGAAGTAATCATAGCACTGTTCATCAGATACACCGCATAACCAACGATATTAAGAGTAATATGGCAGAAGGAAAAAGTACCGGATTAGTTTTATTAGATGTTGACAAAGCATTTGACAAGGTATGGCATGAAGGCCTAATACACAAACTTCTAGTCCTTGATTTTCCACTTTTCCTGATAAAAGTTATTCATTCATTTTTAACTGAAAGGTCCTTTAAAGTCTATGTAAATAATTCGTTTTCTGATCTGTATGACATTGTTGCGGGTGTACCCCAAGGATCTGTCCTTGGCCCATTTTTGTATATAATATATACATATGTAAATCAGCAATTTTCGCAGATGACACATGCTTGTATTCATCAGATTCGGATGGTTTCAACATTGAAACCAACTTGCAATCTGCATTAAATATAGTGCAAGCTTATTTCAACGATTGGAAAATTAAAATTAATGCTGGGAAAACTCAAGCTGTCTTTTTCACAAGGAAAAGAAAAGCTTGTTTTTTTTACCCAGCAACATGGTTCAAATTAATGGTGTTTCAACAGAATGGAAATCAAGAACAAAGTATTTGGGAGTACACCTTGACAAAACTCTTACTTTCGGAATTCATATACAGGAGACTATCAATAAGGTGAACCTATAGCTATTAAAATGTTATACCCGTTTATCAATAGGAAATCGAAACTTAGTACAGAAAATAAGCTTATCATTTTTAAAGTAATTTTCCAGAGCATAATGTTATATGGCTCACCTGTTTGGGGTAAATGTGCCAATATCCATTTATTAAGATTACAAAGGACTCAAAACAAAATACTGAAGATGATGCTTAATTTGTCTTGGCATTATTCAACTGAAGATCTCCACGCATTGGCCAACATTGAAAAAGTTTCATTTAGAATTCAGTATCTGTTTGAACGATATAATCTGTCATGTAGTTTATCTGAAAACTACCTTATCTCAAATTTGGCTGTTTAAACAATAATAAAAAAAAAAATACTAAAATACAAAAACACAAAAAAAAATTGTAAAATGTTATTTATCATTTATTAACACATTATTTATTTATTTATTTATTTATTTATTTATTTATTTATTTATTTATTTATTTATTTATTAACTTTTTTATTTATATATTTTTTGTTTGTTTCTTTTTTTTTATTAAATATAACTTTGTTTGGTTATGTACATATATTTATTAAACTTAAATAAATTTTTATTTATTTACTTATTTATTTATTTATTTAATAATTTATTCATTTATTTGTTTATTTGTGTAACTATTTATTTATTTATTTATTTATATGTATATTTAATTATTTATTTATTTATTTATTTATCTATTTATTTATTTAATTCTGTGCAATATACATTCATGTTTCTTCAATTGTATATTATGTAATTATAATTGTTATTATATTTATTTATTTATCAATTTATGTTGCTAAAATACATATATATGTGTATATTCATTTTTGTATATTTTCTATTTAAAATTAATTTGTTAACTTATTAATTTAATTTTTAAACTGTAACGATATGTTAATTTATTAGTATTGTTATATATATATCTGTATATTATGATATTGTTATTACTATTCTAAGCGTCTTTAAGACAAAAAACTTCGAATTTGAGATAAGTGTTTTGACGCTATCTAGCCTCCCATTCTCTCCATTCTCGGATTACATGTCTTAACTATTTATTGAAGGTTTTTTCTTGTAGCTTTTCCTTCAGCTTTTCATTTCAATATTATGTGATAATTAAAATAAATATATTATTTTTTTCAGTAGTAAGGTAGAGTAATACCATATCTCTGTAAATTGTGCAATATAGTTTTAAGAAAGAAAAAAGTTTATACAATTTATGCTACAATAAAAATAAAATTTCAAATTTGTGTTTCATTCAAAATCAACATCGGCCCTTAAAATTTAACCACCCTTTACATACTTTATAGCGCCGCCGTTCATAAAGGTACCTGCGTGGCAACTGGACAAGGGCATATTCAAGCAAGATGGTTATATGCGAAAGGTACAGAGGACCGTAAGATTGAGTTAAAATCTTCTTACCCCACGTAGCGAGTCATCCAAGTTATGGCCCGGGAGGTAACAACAGATTTCATCAACCCATTTTCTCAAGCTTCATTTTTTGTGTATCAATTATTTGAGTGAAATAAAAAAATATTTTCAAGGTCTTACAACACAGTTGTTCAACGGGGGGTTACAAGAGGGGTGCAAAATCCGCAAAAAAATGACAAAATTAACTCAATTTCTCAAGCTTCAAACTTTCTGTACGCATTATTTTGGACATAAGAAGCAAAAATTATGAGCTCTTACAACTTCATTCTGCAACGAAGGTTGTCTTAAAACCACCTGAAACTCGCAAAAAAAAAAAAAATAAAATTCAACTCATTTTCTCTAGGATGAAACCAATTTTAATTTATGGTTGGCATCTTAACAAATAAAAATTAGTAGGTCTTACAGCCATAACTTACAAGAAGGCCGTCTTAAAAATTCATGAAAGTGAGGGAACAGTGTATTTTTTCTATTGAAATGCATATCATCAAAGCTAATTATCTCAGAAAGTATTGATCCTACGTAAAAAACTACGATACAAAATTGTTAACGACAAATTTTTCAACAACTTTAGCTCGAAACTTTTTTCAAAATTTTGAATATATAAAAAATTATAAAAGTTGTAAGTGTTCGAAAACTAAAATTCAGGTGGCTGCATCCATGAAAAAGTAATGTAATTTCTATGTAAGGATGACTACATTTCAGTACAAAAGCTAAATAGTACCGAAAACCTGTTGAAAATAATGGTCCGTCGATGAAACTTGGCATCAATTCCTTTCCATGTGCAAAAAGTTCTTGTATACCTATACCTATAAACACACACTACTTTTTCCATGGATGACATCTGTGGTTGTGTTTATTTTATCTGTTCACATTTTTGTTTTTCCTAGCCCTTCTTCTCTTGTTTTTGTGTTATCTCTGTGAAGTTGGAACTACAGTCAGGACTGCCAGGTAAAAGAAGTAATTGTGTATAGCGCCCAATTTCAGAATTCAGCCCAAAATCGCTGCCCTAAATGTAGCACAAGAACTAGCCCAATCTCATTTAAAAATCTAAAATTACTAACGTTGTTCTTCTTTTTTGGAATAATTTTTTAGAGCAAAACCATAAAATCTGAACGAATTTACATTATATTGTTGGACTTATGTAACAAACTTTCTTAAAAGTAATAGAAGTAATATAAAATGTATCTACTTTTTTCAAATCCTTGTCGTAAATTTAGGAAAAAGATAGCTCAATTTATAATAAATAGCCTAATCTGACAACCCTTAGACATTAGGGTGGTCCTTATTTCAGAACGTTTTGAGCACCCTTTTTTTTTGTTCATTGACATCTTAGAACACTACCCTATTTTTACTAGCGATTATAGGTACTATAAGGCAAGTTTTGGTTTCGTGCAAGAAAAAATTTGAGAGAACAATCAAACATAATATTACGATGAAAGTAGCCTATTTAGTAGACCGGAAAATGAGAGGTATAAAGGAACAATTACGTGCAAGGGTTTTTATTATTGAATATGTTTGTTTGGCCCATAAGCATGCTTAAAACCGAAAATGCTACTAAATTCACCCATGCGTTTCTGAGAGAATGGTCACACTGGCCTATCAGTATTTTTGGTATAACTCGAAAACTAAGCCGAATTTGAAAATTTTACATATAATACTTTTTGTTCTAAATTCAATTTTCTATTGGAATAGATAATTCAAAAAAATTTACGAAAAAATTTAAGCAGGACAAGTTAACAAAAACCAACTTAAAACCAAACAAAAAATCAAGGATATCTAAACTTTTTAATAAATTGTGCATAACTTTTTTCGGAGCAAATATACGCAAAAAATTTAAAAATCTTAGATTTTTTGATTTTTTTTATGTTGGTTTTTGTTTACTTTTCCTGCTTAAAATTTTTTAAGAAATTTTTCAAACTATTCATTTCGATAGAAAATTTAATTTTGAACAAAAAGTATTATGTGTAAAATTGTCAGATTCGGCTTAGTTTTCGAGTTATACCAAAAATACTGAAAAGTGGCCAGTGTGACCATTCCCTCAGAAACGCGTGGGTGAATTTAGAAGCATTTTTGGTTTTAAGCATGCTTATGGGCCAAACAAACATATTCAATAATAAAAACCCTTGCACGTAATCGTTCCTTTTTAAAAGGTCTATTCAATAGGCTATAGAGAACACCAAAAAAGTGGGTGGCACAATTCTGTCTGTCTGTCTGTCTCAGTGCTGCTAACCGTAGAATAATTATGCTACATGTAGCATAATTTGTGGTCCTGTATGATGTATGATTGAAATTCATTATCATACGCAAAATGTATGATAATTTGTGATATTTGACTTAAATACAAAATTTCGCAATCCAAATTTAAGACATCAAGTCTAAACATAAATCTACTCTTTTTCTTAAACTTCTTCTGAATGCAGCCATCAGCCTTCTACTACATTTGTGTCATTGTCAGTGCTGAGAACCGTAGAATAATTATGCTACATGTAGTATAATTTGTGGTCCTCTATGATGTATGTTTGAAATTCACTATCATACGCAAAATGTATGATAATTGTTATATTTGGCTGAAGCTTGAATGGCTATATCTCTGTCAGTTTTCAAATAACATGTTGCTTTAACATTTCATATTAAGGCCTTAAAACTCTACTTTACTTTGTTAAAACATGTCTTGTCATGTCATGTCTTCGCTCCGAAAAAAGTTATGCGCAATTTAGAAAAAAAATTAAAAATCTTTGATTTTTCGATATTTTGTATGTTGGTTTTTCTTTTCTTTTCCTGCTTAAATTTTTTAAGAAATTTTCCAAACTATCCATTTCGATAAAAAATTAAATTTTGAACAAAAAGTTTTAAGTGTAAAATTGCCAAATATTGAAAAGTGGCCAGTGTGACCATTACACAAATAATAATAAAGGCCAAACAAATATATTGAATAATAAATACTCTTGCACGAAATTGTTCCCTTTTAAAAGGTCTATCCAATAAAGTGGGGCTGTAAAGGAGACCAACCTTTCATTTTGACCTTACGGGTTGAACTTTAGTATACAAAGAGTTCATGTCCTAACTTTACTTTAAAGAAGTGTTGGGAGGGTGTCAACACTAGGCGTTTTCCTTGGAGGTGGCGAAGTACTTGCAAGTACTTTCCTAACTTTTTTCAATGGAACACATCAAACGGCTTTCCCATGTAAAATGTATCTACTCACACATGAGAGCATAAGCAGTTGGTAGTACTAGATTAGGATTTTCATCTACTCATAGGTTAGGTTAGGTTAGGAGGGGCGTGCACAGCGCAAAGGCTGTTGCGTACACGGGGGCCTATTGGTCCATTGTGATCCCCTTACGAAAAGAAAGCAGAGATGCTCCAAAACTAATTATTCAAGTAGACTGGCTCATTTGCAAACCAGCCTGTGCTCTCTATGATTTTCCTCATATTTGCCATTGGGACCTGCGCTAGATCGTCCAGTTCTCCAACAAACCTGTTTCCGAAGTAACGGAGGCGATTTGTTTGGAGTTTTGGACAATCGCAGAGCAGGTGTTTAATGGTTTCTATTTCTTCTACATCCTGACAGCTCCTACAGAAGTCAGGTGCGAATACACCCAGTCTGGTGGCCATTGTGCCAATGGCGCAATGACCCGTTAGTACACCTATCAAGATTCTAATGTTCTTTTTACTCAGCGATAGAATATACTGAGTTTCCTTTTCATTAATTCTAGGCCATAGACTTCTAGAGATAACGCAATCGTTCCTGGTAATCCAGGATTTATTGATTTGCTCTTTCGTTATTAGGTCTATTTTCGTTTTAACCACACCGATCGGGATGTCTAGTCCCATATCTAATTGGTTACTACTGTTTCTTACTGATTATGACCCCTTCCTTGCCAGTTCATCTGCTATATCATTCCCTTCTATATTGCTATGTCCAGGAACCCAGCAGAGTTTGACTCGGTTAGTGTTGCAAATTTTATTCAGTATGTCTCGGCATTTTGTCACTGTTTTGGATCTTATAGTCTCACTGGCTATCGCTTTGATAGCGGCTTGGCTGTCCACGAAAAATGTGATCTCCGACGAGCTCAGTTTTTTCTTGTGCACCATTTCTGCCGCTTTTTCAATAGCATAAATCTCAGCCTGAAAGACGCTACATTCATCTGGGAGTTTATATGATTCTCTAATATTAAGGGCTTCACAGAACACCCCAGCTCCTGTTCCTTCTTCCATTTTTGACCCGTCAGTATAGAAGGGGATACCCTGTTCACTAATAAGTGAGTTGGGTTCCCAACCATGTCTTTCGGGTATTGAAATAGAGAAGTGTTTGTTAAAATCTATTTTCGGTGGTATGTAATCAGTCGTCACATCAAGTCCGACCACTGTGTCATACCTTTGTAAGATAGACCCATGACCATAGGAGCTGTGCTTCCAAGAGCCCAGTTCTTTGAGTCGAAGTGCGCTTTTGGCTGCTGTGCATCTAATGTGCTCGTCTAGGGCTGGAAGATTTAAAATAATTTCCAACCCTGCTTGTGGCGTAGACCTCTGTGCCCCCGTTATTCCTATACAGGCTAGTCTCTGTACCTTGTTCAGGTTTTTGAGATAGCTAACTTTTTCAACAGCCTTCCACCACACGATAGAACCATAGATAAGTATGGGGCGAACAATCGCCGTGTACATCCACTGGATAACCTGCGGTCGCATACCCCAACGTGTACCGAAGGTTTTTTTTGCATGTGTAGAAAGCGCCGAGTGCCCTTTTCATTCTTTCCTCTGTGTTTCTTTTCCATGTAAGCTTGGAATCAAGGATTACTTCAAGATATTTAGCTTCTTTGGAGAGTTTCAGAGGAATATCATTAAGCATAGGAGGAGTAAAGTCCCCTAATTTCTTTTTATTCGTGAACAGAACTAGTTCAGTTTTTGTAGGGTTAACCCCGAGACCGTTTTGTGCTGCCCAAGAAGATAGTTCTTTAAGTGCGGATTCCATAATATCTTTGATGGTGGTAAGATACTTACCCGATATCAAAATTACTATGTCGTCCGCATATGCCACAATTTTAATGCCCTGATTACTAAATCTTGTAAGAATTTTATTAACAACTAGGATCCAAAGGAGAGGTGAAATTACCCCTCCTTGTGGTGTGCCTCTTGTAACAGTTTTCTCAACGAAAGCATCTCCCAGTCGGGAGTTTATGATTCTACCATTGAGCATGGTATAAATCCAGTCCACAATGGCAGGCTCAACTCCGACCTCTTCCAGAGCAGATTTAATGGACTCCGTTTTTACTTTGTTAAACGCTCCCTCAATGTCCAAAAATGCTGCCAGGGTGTGTTCTTTGTGCTCGAGACTTTTCTCAATTTGTGAAACGACTTCATGCAACGCAGTCTCCACTGACTTACCTTTAAGGTAAGCGTGTTGGTAGCTGCACAAAATGTTTGGGTTGAGAAGGTCTCTAACATGCAGATCAATAATTTTCTCCAGTGTCTTGAGGAGGAACGAAGAGAGACTTATTGGTCTGTAATCTTTTGCGGTCGAGTGTGTCGGTTTTCCAGCTTTTGGAATAAAGACAACTTTAACCTCTCTCCAGCTGATAGGGACGTATCTTAGTTTAACACAACTTTTGAAGATTACCCTAAGCCATGGGGTGATTATCTGTAGAACATGCTGAAGAAATGCCGGAATAATCCCGTCTGGTCCAGCTGATTTAAAAGGTTTGAACGAGTTTATTGCCCACATAATCTTCTGCTCTGTGATAACCTGATCCAATTCTGGTGCTGATTTTAGAGCTTCTAAGGAGTCTGGTTGTTTATAGCCTGAGTCCTCAAGGGCTCTTACAGTCAGGAAAATGTGTTTCCATAAAGAGTTCAAGTGTTTCTTGGCTCGAGTTCGACCACGATCCGTCGGGATCTACTCATAAGTACTTTGCCACCTCCAAAGGAAAACGGCTACTGCCAGAAGGACAAGAGAAGGGTTGCCACTTACCAGTTTAAATCCCGAAATGTTGCTTATAAATCTAAGACCAAGGGTTGGGAGTTGACTCGAGAACTCCCGTTGGTTTCAGCACTCTCGAAACCATAGGACCACATAATTGTTTTTCTCCCACCCCTTCCCTTGTACGAAGGGGTAGAAAAAGTAGTTTCGGGAGAGAAAATTTGAAAAGCCAAGAAAAGTAAGAAAAATATTCTAATTAATAAAATTTAAAGAAGGTGTCGACGCAGAATTTCACAATCTACTACATTACATCCGAAGTTGATTGAAAACCTACTTTGGTTTGTTTCTAAAGCCACTTTCAAAGTGATGCACGGATAGAGAAAAGAATTTTTTTAAACTAAAGTTTTTTTGTTTCAAAAATTTTTGAAATAAGTTTTTTTTTTTGTTAAATGTACTTTTTATTTCATTTCAAGTCAAAAAAGTATCTAACTAATGCAAAACTGTGAAAAAAATCTACTGGAATTGCGGTTTTCTTGTCAATTTGATGACGACTACGCATTGTTTAGGAACAACACAATTTGTTCCTTTACCTGGGTTGTGAGATTTTGAAGTTTTGGTGAGGAAAAACGGTTCAATGAATCAATTTGAAAATTTACAAGAATATTGATGTTTTAAAAGTCTACAAATTTGCATACCAACGGAAGCCATGCAATTAATATTTGCAAAGAAAAAAAAGATTTACGAAAAGACCACAAAACGTCAGTTTTTATTGCTGAGATATTGGTAAACAAGGCTAAAATTACCTTTTTCATTCAAAGTCAAATAACCATGCAAAAAAAAATTGCACGACAACAAAAAAAAACTGAATTGAAGCTGAATGAACAAGGTATCTGATCATTACATTTGATTGATTCAAAAAAATGTATCCATAGAAATGAGGACCTTCAAAAAAATTTAAAAAAATAATTTTTTTGTCTCGTCTCATTTCTAAGATACAGCTCTTCAAAAAACACTAAAATAAATTGAAAACAAATTTGTTCCTTTAATTTCGTTGACTAGTGTATTTATTTTAGATAAAAAAATGCGTTCTTTATAGTACTTACATAAATATTTAGGGACATTTTTTTTTATTTTACGTATGATAATTTTTACTCTGGTATGATAGAAATCAGCGCATTGTATGATAATTCATTGTGAACGATATGGCAGCACTGCTCTGTCTGTTCGTCTACAGCCTAAACGGCTCGATCGATTTTCTTCAAACTTGGTACATAGTGGTTTTTGGTGATTTTGCCCACACGTTTTTTTCATTTTTTTTAGAACCAAAAATAACGGTAGATACCTGGTATACATTTTTTTTTTGGCAAATTTACATAATCTTATTTTTCTCAAAAACGGCTCGACAACTTTTCTTAAAAAAAATTCAATACATTTATTTTAGTAAAGGCTTTCTATGGGTCGAAAACCATTTTTCAAAAATGGTTATTAATGGTACCTCCCAAGGAACCATTTTTTTAATTTTTGATTTTCTTCAAAATGGTATGACCGATTTCAATTATTTGTTTTGTATACAGAAGCTTCCAAAAAATGTTAATAGTTTTGTGTACCAGCATTTTTGAAAAAATATTTTTTGGATATTTAAAAATTTTTTTTTGGAAAATCAAATATTTCGAAAACGGCATCATAGATTTTTTTGAAACTCGATATTTAAGACTTATTAAGTATTCTCTAAAATATTTTTAGAAAAAAATTTACATTTGTGAAAAAATAACGCTACCTTCCATACAAAAGTGAAAAAACCGCAAAGGAAAATATTTTTTTTTGCTTAAGAACGACTCCTACGATTTTGATTAAACTTTTTTCATATACTAAAATTAGTACGATCTACCATCAAAAACTATAAAATTTTACACATAGCAACTATTAGTAGTACCTGTCAAAGAACGTATTTTTTTATTTTGAGTTTTCTCGTTATCGGCTTAACGGATTTAGATTAATTTTTTTATATACAAATTTCAGATAAGATTTAATAATATTGTATTTCAAAATTTTCAAAGAAAAAGTTTTTGGATTTTTAAAAAAAGTTTCAAACTTTTTTTTTGAAAATTCGATATCTCAAAAACGGGTTGACAATTTTTTTTTAAATTTTGTTTTTATATACACATAAATATATAGTTTAAATTTGCATACCAAAATTTGTTCTTAAAAATGTTTTAAGAATTTTATATATAAAAAATTAATTTAAAAAAAACCAACGACTTAAATTTTTTTTTCCCATACAATCATATTCCATCATGAATTAAGATGGCATACTTTTTTTCACCTCAAACTGTCAAAAGAGTTGTTTTAGCTAATTTAAATGTCGTATTTCATGCTTCTCTACATTTTTCTCTCATAATTTCCATGTTTTTATATACAATTTTCTTAAACTCGCAGTATCTTGAACATAAGAGAAAGTACGTGCGACCCAGTCGTGCATTTTTTTTTTTTTTTTTCAAATCACGTTTACACGTGCCGTATTAAGCTTAAGGTTGATGCTCCTGTGAGAGTTAGGGTCTCTTTAAAATTTTAAATCCTTTTTTAGCTCAAAAAATAACGGTACTTTTTACACAACCGTTATGAAAAAGCTTATCTATAACAAAAACGGCTCAAACGATTACAATAAAAAATTCTAAAAATATTTGTATAATTACTTCAATATTTTTGAAAGTTTTTAATTTCCAAGCGAGTTGAACTTTTTGAGCAAGCTAGTGCGACCCATCCGTGCTTTTTATTTTTTTTTTAAGCAAGAGTAGGTAACAGATTTGAAAATGTGCTTCATTAATTCAGTGAATCAAATTTTGAATGAATGAAATTTTCAACCTCATTGCGGCACGTGTTAATACAATCCGACTATCCTCATTTTTTGTGTACCTACACGTTTTAAATGTAGAAGAAAAAAAACATGGTGCTCTGTAAAAACAAACAATTTCTTTCCTCCATACAAATGAGGACCGCCCTAATCGACATGGTTTATTTCAGTTTGCGGAACAAAAGAAAATAGTTCCGATAGAGGATATAGTTCCTGGAACTATTCAAGTCCGGAACGACCCACCAACTCTTTGCTGGTATTTCTTTCCAACTTTTATCTCTATAGAAGTAATAAGGGGAATTCCTGTTGTGGTATTACATAATGTGCTTTCCTCTGAATTTTATTCACTTTTAGTAAAAACATGAATATTTAAATATATGTATTTTGTATGACAAAACATTCTTACATACTAAGCTTAACATACATTTTGACCAACTGAACTTACTGAACTTTGCAAATCCCTTCGTTTCTTTTGGAATTATCCTTTTATTGGGCACTGAAAAGGTCACTGTCAGCATCGTACATACCAATTCGCATGTTCTTATTTAAGGATTTAAGTGAAATCTGAATAAAACATTCTAAATGGGGGTTCTTCTCCCACTCTCACTTTCACAATAATAATACAATGTTTCAAAGCAATTTGCAACTTACTTAAACAATAAATCCCTCAAAAATATGAACACATTTTAACGTAACATAACTTTTCGGTTTCTTTGTTATTCATTTGGGTATTATAATTTTTGTCATAAAATGATAAATGGATGGTCGTTATTGTGCGCGCTGCATTGTCATACATTTTTTGTTTTTACTTTTTTTCAAGGAAACCATACATTGTTTGTGCAAAGTACATATTACTACTACTCTATGTGTACTCTTTTCAATGGAGTTTGACTTTTATCTGTTGACAGTAAAGTGCGCTTTTTCTGTTAAAGGATCTTTTTAAAATAAATTTTTGTTTGTATTATGCTGCGCTTCATAGATGTCACCAAAAAAAAAATCCAAACCATTTCTCTATCCTATCCTGAGGACCCACATGTAGAAACAAAATATAAACACAAAATATATACAAGACACGCAAAATGTCCATCGGCAGCATTCTTCATACTTTTAATAGGATGTACGAACTGTAATGAAATTTTAAAGGGCATTTTTATAGTGATATTAAAAAAAGAAACACGATTTTTGAACATTATACAATATACATATACTTACTTATATTATGTCGTTTTCGATTGGATTTTCTGACTGTTCTACTCCTTTTTGATTCCAATAGAATATGAAAACATCGTATTGTCAAATTTACACAGACACTACTGAATGACGCCATATTATAAAATGGCTTCTTAAAGCATTCATCACTTTTGACAAGTAGTGCGACGAAAAACTGTTTGGTGTATGTGTGTGTTCCAAATCTACTCCTTCTTCAAATCGGGAACAGAAAAATACTCCGAAAACAGTACTCCGAACAGCCAATCGAAGGCTTTTGGAGTAGATGGAGTGAAAATGGAGTAGAAAAGGCGTACTCCGAACGTCCAATCGAAAACGACATTACTTAAGGTGGCGCTACAGTCCGGGGTGGACCAGGGCCTCAACCAACAAGCTTCTTCCAGCCGGCTCGGTTTCTAGCTAGCTGTCTCCAGTTTCGCACGCCAAGTTGGTTGAGGTCCTCTTCCACTTGCGTGCGCCACCTTTTACGCTGTCCACCTCTACTGCGTTGTCCCACGAGGTTGGGTTCAAAGACTTTCCAGGCCGGAGCATTGGTGTCCATTTGCTCTAGGTGACCCAGCCATCTTAGTCGTTGGCTTTTAACTTTTGTGCCTAGGTCGGTGTTGCTGTACAGCCCATACGCTTCATTGTTGTATCTTCTTCTCCACTCCCCATCTATGCAGACGGGACCAAAAATCACCCGGAGAATTTTCCTCTCAAAACAGCCTAAAGCGTTCTCATCCACCGTTAGCAGTGTCCATGCCTCTGCACCATACATCAGGACCGGGATGATAAGCGTCTCATACAGTGACAGTTTAGTTGCTCGAGAGAGGGCTTTGCTTCTCAATTGCCTTCTTAGCCCGAAGAAACAGCGATTGGCAAGAGTAATTCTTCGTTTGGTCTCAGCTCTCAGCACTGGTATCGTTCGCTGAGCTTATAGCGGATCCTAGGTAGACAAAGTCTCTGACCACCTCAAAATTATAGCTGTCTATAGTGACGTTCTGTCCCAGACGTCGGTGTTGGGTTTCCTTTCTTGTTGACAGCATATATTTCGTTTTGCTTTCATTCACCGTTAAACCCATCTTCTTGGCTTCCTTCTCAATGCTCACAAAAGCACCACTGACATCACGCTTTTTTCGTCCTATTATGTCAATGTCATCAGCGTAAGCGAGTAATTGGACGGACTTTTGAAAGAATGTACCTCTAGTGTTGACGTGAGAGTTTCGCAATATTCTTTCAAGAACGATGTTGAAGAAGTCGCATGACAGCGCGTCGCCTTGCGTAAAACCCTTTTTGACATCAAAGGTGTCGGTGAGATCTTTGCCGACCTTGATGGAGCAGCGTGCATTCTCCATCGTCATCCTCCACAAACGGACGAGTTTGGCAGGGATACCAAAACTAGATATTGCTCTATATAGCTCGTCTCAATATATGCTGTCATACGCGGCCTTGAAATCGATAAAAAGGTGGTGGGTATCGATTTGATACTCCTGGGTTTTCTCCAAGATCTGCCGTAGTGCGAATATTTGGTCGCTGGTGGGCTTCCCTGGCCTAAAGCCACACTGATATGGACCTATCAGGTTGTTGACGAATGGCTTCAGGCGTTCACAAAGTACGGCAGAGAAGATCTTGTAGGCGATATTAAGAAGACTGATGCCTCTGTAGTTGGTGCAGTCCAGAGGATCGCCTTTCTTGAGGATCGGGCAAACAATGCTGAGCTTCCATTTATCGGGCATGCTTTCCTCCGACCATATTTTACAGATGAGCTGGTGCATACTCCTAACCAATTCATCGCCAGCCGCTATGAATAGTTCAGCCGCAAGGCCATCAGCTCCAGCAGCTTTATTGAACTTACATAAGTTTAGATATGGCTATCCTTACTTCGTCAAGATCGGGTGGACGGAATTGTTGGCCTACGTCGTCCATGTTGAATGGTGCAATCTGCATGGTAGTGGAATTCGGTTCGTCATCGCCGTTATACACTTTGCAGAAATGACTTTTCCATATCCTCAGCACCGACTGCGATTACACCACCATGTTCCCCTGATCGTAATTGCAGGCTTTGGTTCGGGCCTTGTAACCTTGGGAGGTTCTTTTTACTTTTTGGTAAAATTTCCGAACTTAATTCTTGCAATGGCATCCCTCCAATTCCTCGATCGCGCGCTTCTCATGCTCTTTCTTTTTCCTTCTTAGAAGCTTGTGTTCCTCTCTCCCCTTCTGCTCGTAGAGCTCGCGAGCAGCTCTGGTCCTTCTATGCAGCGCCGCTTTGCATGCCCGTTGTTTGGCTGCATGTACTTGCTAGCATTCTTCGTCGAACCAGGGGTGGTCGTGCGAAGCCCAGCACGTCAGAGGCTCTGATGGCTTTCGGCAGTTTTTCCACTGGTTCTCGATGTTTACAGTTGGCGGCAAAGGACTAGTTAAGAGGGTGCGAGAGACTCGATCGGAAAAGGACCTGGCGATTTCTTGCGACTGTTGCCGTCCGACGTCGAACTTCCTGACAGTATTTCCCTGTTTTGGCTTTGGTCTGGATATCCGTAGCATTACCTTGGCTACAACGAGGTAGTGGTCCGAGTCAACGTTGGTTCCTCGGAACGTTCGGACATCCTTGATACTGGAGGCGTGCCTTGCGTCGATCACAATGTGGTCAATCTGGTTTGCGGTTGATTTATCAGGAATTCGCAATGTACCCTTATGTACATATATCGAGATAAGGGAACTGCGTACACAACGTTTCGCCCCGCAGCAAAGTCGATTAACCTGAGTCCGTTATCGGAGGTTGTGTCGAGCAGGCTGTATCTTCCGATTATACCACCAAAGACGTCTTCTCTTTCTAGTTTGGGATTAAAATCCCCCAAGACAATTTTATAATGTCATAGCTAGGGCATTGCTCATATGTCTTGTCAAGGAGCTCGTAGAACTCGTCCTTGGTGTCGTTATCTTTCTCCTCTGTGGGGGCATGCGCGCATATGAGGCTGATGTTGGCGAACTTAGCCTTGATGCGAATTTTCGTGAGGCGCTCCTTCACATTTTTGAAACTCAATACTTTTTGCCTAAGGCCCATTTCACACATGCCCGGCAGCCGGTTAGCCGGTATCGGTTACCCGGTTTCTCAACAAATGAGTATGCTTTCACACACACCCGGCAGCCGGCAGTATAATGTGAATTTTTTATTTTAGTTTGAATTTGGGTAGTATTTGATTTATATCTTTTTAAGGGGTAGGGTTAAAAAGCTGAAATTTTGATAGATGATAGAATTTATGAATTTAAATATAGATACAAAAAATTAGAATCCCAGAGTACCGTTAAACGGAGTTAACGGCAATATTTGAGCGCTTTCACATAAGAACTCATATCTCTTCAGTGCATGTATGGATTAATTTAGTTTTTCTTATTTCACATATCAATAAAATTACCGTTATTTAGATACCTCTTTTATAATCCTACGTGCTATAGAAGTGCCACAATATGGATTTTAAATTGATCGAAAAACCAAAAACTTGTATTGGAACAACCAGCTTGGACCATTGCCTACGACCATCCACCAGACATTTCATCCCTTGAAACTACAAAAAAAAAAAAAAAAAAAAAAGCTTACCGTAGTCCTTTTTGTTCTTATCGTCCATAAACTCATAATCGTTATTTAACTCCTTATATATATCCTCCCAAGCATTTCTGGTTCCATTGCGGTCTTTGTACTCGTTCAATGTCTTATCCCAAATCACGGGCCTTGCCTCAACCAAACCAATCAGTTGATCGATATCAACATTCATTTCGAAATAAATAACTTCAAATTTTAAAATCAATTAATTAAGTAATACAATGCTATGCAGAGCACGAGAGCACAACGAAACCGAACTTGTTCACTCAACAGCACACAACAACTAAAAATCGGCTAGCCGGCTACCGGGCGTGTGTGAAAGCGCAATTTGATATTCTGTATCCACTGCTGATTTGAGAACCGGTTAACCGGTCCCGGCAGCCGGCAATTGCAGTGAGCGAAGCCGGCAGCATTTCTTCTGCCGGCTGCCGGCTAACCGGTTCCGGCACGTGTGAAAGCTTCCATAAGATCTTTAACTCAACGACCGGTTAGCCGGTACCGGGTACCCGGTTGCCGGCTATGTGTGAAATGGCTCTAAGTCTGTCGGTAACAGTCACCGTAGTAGATATTGCAGTCTTTCAGTTTTCTTTTGCACGGCCCATCCCATCGCACTTTTTGGATGGCGGTGATGTCTGCTTTGTAGCAGTCTAAGGCCTCTGCTAAATGTTCGGCTGCACGTGGTCTATAGAGAGACAGAACATTCCACGTGCAGATCCAAAGTTCGTTGTCCTTATTTCGTTTGCTCGGTTCGTCAACAGTAAATCCGTCCGTATCTGAGGCTTGTTGTCGCTTTGCAACTAAATAGCTTTACTTGGCCGGGAAGTCACTCCGACGACACGATCCCCAACCTGGAGGACCAGACCCTTACAATATAACTGCAAGGGTGGGGAGCCGGATTAACCGCTTCTTATAGGCCTGAATATGTCGTAGTATCCCGTATAAGGTGTTCACTTAGTATAGTTCAGCCTAACTGGAACTGTAGACGCCACCGTTGATTCCATCTTGAGAATTCTTCCGCTGCCGCCTGGATAAAGGAGAAGTGCCCCTCGTTTGCTGCCGCCAAAAACCATCCACAAGGATTGGAACCCCATCTTCAGTTAAAGGTACTAGGCACCCGATTTTCACCACTTGGAGGTGAGAGTAGAAGTTGATAGACAGAGGTTCGCTTTGGAAAAAAGCTTGTGGACGCTTGTGTCCTCTTTAAAGCACCGAGTCTACCCTTTGAACATCTCATATCATATAAGCTGCATTCCAAGGTCACTCTCGAATTAAGTCCTCGATTGAAATTGCAGCGCAACTAGCACCTAAGAAGAACGTATTTTAACACCACCACAAGTTCTATAAGGTTCCACAAGCCTATTTAGGGATAATTAAGTGGTAGTAAAAAGCTGAAAAGTACCTTTTTGAAGAACATTTGGAGAAAGCTTTAATTTAAGACCAGTGTTTTCACTATACAATAATTTTTAGGCGTTTTATGTTCTTAGAATTCACTTTTAAGATGGATTTCAAGTTTAAGATTGCAGCACTGTAACATCTTTCAAAAAAATAAAGATATTATTTTTCTTTATTTTCCATAAAAAAAACGCCCCCGGGTGGGCTCGAACCACCAACCTTTCGGTTAACAGCCGAACGCGCTAGCCAATTGCGCCACGGAGGCAGATGTTACTTAAACAAACGTCTTTAACCATCAATTTTGTTGACTTATTGACTTTAGACCCCTATTCAAGGAAATTATACCGAGATAAATACCATAAATATTTTATAAATTTTCGTATCAGTTTGCACAGATAGTTGAAAAAAATACCATTTCACCTTTTCTATTTATTTCCCGTTTGCGTCGAAACTATCCGTTTTCCGGTCGGAATGTTTCATTTATGTGAGAAATGATTTTGCTTGAGATGGTTGCGTTGTATGGAGGATATGGACGTCAATACCAAACTCAGAGTTTATTTATGTTGAAGAAATGCTATTCAACGTATGTACATACACAGCATAGGAAGTCTTTGAATAAATAAAATACTCAACACTTCTTAATGCTAAGTTATTTTTTTTATGAGGAAATATAACCTGAGCGGTAAAAAAATGAAAAAAAAAAAAATAAAAATATAACCTTTTGACGATTTCATTCAAAAGAATTTTTATTGAAAAGGAAAGAAACTCAAATTACATTTCATCATTTCTATCTTTAAATTGTTGGAGCATGTGTTTGTGAGTGTGATTATACCTACAGTTCCCAACTAAGTTTTTCCCCCTGAACTTTGCCCAAGGTCACGGAATTCCGTTTACAATAAAGAAACTCGTCTATATACAAAAAAAAAAAGTCATCCCTTTCACGAAGTTGAGGTCTTCCATCACTCAGCTTGAGTACTTGTGGTAATGGAATTTATATGAGAATTCGAGAGCTCTTCTCTCATTAGCGCACTGCGGGAAATTTTGTGTGGCTTTGCGCTGAAAGTCTAATTTAACATTCATCATACTTTAATGAGGGGAGTGATGGGGTAAATATAGAGTGGTTGGTATTATTATTCCTAGTACTGGTCAAATGTTAATCTTTCCAAGAAATTTTTTCAATGCTTTCTAAACTTGAGTAGTACTTTCAGATACCGTTATAGATTCTTTGAACAAAAATTACTTCTTATATAATCCGTTTTATTTTATCAGAAATGTTTTTGTTTCTTATATGGAATTCATATTCAATGAGCTCAAAACTGAGAGAAACTGAAGATAATTTTCATTAAAAGCTACGAGGAAAAATAATGAGCTAGATACTTGGATACTGTAGCTTTTTTTGTATGAAAGCCTGCAATGCACGTCTTGTCCACTGTGTGGCTTAAGTTTTGTCATGTAATCTGTTTGAATAAGTTGAACATTTTATAACAACAGAAGCTATTGGAAAACATAATACGTTGATTATGGGAAATTTTCAAAAACCAAAATCAGTCTTTAAAATTCTGGCTTAAATACTTTTGTCTTCTGAAAGCTAAATCAGAACAAAAATATAAATGTTGAAAAAGGAACCAAGTGCTTATACATATATTCAAGAAACCTGTTGACGTTCAAAGGATAGACACGGTGTATTCAAGAGGACACAAGCGTCCACAATCCTTTTTTAAAAGCGCAACCTCTGTCTATCAACTCCTACTCTCACCTCCCCGTGGTGAACAGTACCTTTAACTAAAGATGGGGTTCCCATCCCTGTCGACAGTTTTAGGTGGCAGCAAACGAGATATAGGGGGAAGAGGAGTGTTCCCACTAAGGCACTTCTCCTTTATCCAGGCAGCGCAGCGGAAAAAATTCTCCAGAATCAACTGTGGTTTCTACAGTTCGAGTTAGGTTGAACTACTAAGTGAACACCTTATACGGGCTACTACGACACATTAAGAGCTTAGGCTTATAAGGAGCGGTTAATCTGGCTCCCCGCCCTTGAAGTGATATTTTAAGGTTCTGGTCCTCCAGGTTGGGGGTCGTATCGTCGACTCCCGGCCACGTAAGGCTATTTAGTTGCGAAGCAGTAACAAGCCTCGGATACGGACGGATTGACTGTTGACGTACCTAGCAATCGAAATAATGACAACGAACTTCGGATCTGCACATGGAATGTTCTGTCTCTCTATAGACCACGTGCAGCCGAACATTTAGCGGAAACCATACACTGTTACAAAGGAGACTTCACCGCCATCCAAGAAGTGCGATGGGGTGGGCCGAGCAAAAGAAAACTGAAAGACTGCGACATTTATTACGGTGACTGTTACCGACCACAAGGCCAGCGTCTCTTTGGGTGTGGATTCGTCGTTAAAGGCAGACTTAGGCAAGAATTATTGAGTTTCAACTATGTGAAGGAGCGCCGTACGACAACTTGCATCAAGGCTAAGTTCGACAACATCAGCCTCAAATGCGCGCATGCAACCACAGAGGAGAAGGATGACGACACCAAGTTCTACAAGCTCCTGGGCAAGACATATGAGCAATGCCCTAGCTATGACATTAAAAGTGTCCTGGGTGATTTTAATGCCAAGCTAGGAAAAGAAGAGGTTTTGGTGTTACAGGGAAGATATAGCCTACATGACACCTCTTCCGATACCGGACTGTGGTAGCTAGTACGCAGTTCCCGTATGTCCATATACATACATAAGGGGACATGGCGAATAATTCCTGATCAATCAACCGCCAATCAGATTGACCACATTACAATCGACGTAAGGCACTCCTCCAGTATCAAGGATGTCCGAACGTTCCGAGGAGCCAACGTTGACTCAGACCACTACCTCGTAATAGCCAAGGTAACGCTTATTATGATATCCAGACCAAAGCCAAAACAGGGAAATACTGTGAGAAAGTTCGACATCGGACGGCTACAGTCGCAAGAAATTGCCAGATCCTTTTCCGATCGAGTCTCTCGCGCCCTCTTAAATAGTCCCATGCCGCCGACTGCAAGTATCGAGGACCAGTGGATAGAGATGCCACCTCTGACGTGCTGAGCCTCGCACAACCACCACAGCCAAACCCCTTGTTCAACGAAGAAGGCCGGCAAGTACATGCAGCCAAACAACAGGCATACAAAGCGGCTCGGCGCTGTATAGAAGGATTAGAGCGCTCTCCTCTTCTGCTGGTAGAGCTCGAGAGGAACACAAGCTTCTAAGAAGGAAAAAGAAAGAGCGTGAGAAGCGTGCGATCACAGAAATCGAAGGATGCCATTGCGGGAATGAAGTTCGGAAGTTTTACCAAAAAGTAAAAGAAACCTCCTAGGGTTACAAGGCCTGAACCAAGGCCTGCAAGGATGATCAGGGGAACATCATAGCTGAATCGCAGTCGGTGCTGAGGATATGGAAAAATGATTACTGCAAATTGTGTAACAGCGATAATGAATCGGGTTCCGCTACCATGCAGATTGCATCATTCAACCTGGACGACGCGACACGTAGGCCAACAATTCCGTCTACCCGATCTCGACAAAGTAAAGTAAGCTTTATCTTAACTTGAGTCCAATAAAACTGCTGGAGCTAATGGCCTTGTGGCTGTGCTATTCAAAAAGTCTGGCGATGAATTGGTTGGGAGTATGCACCAGCTCATTTGTAAAATATGGTCGGAGGAAAGCATGCCCGATGAATGGAACCTCAGCATTGTTTACCCGAACCTCAAGAAAGGCGGTCCTCTGGATTGCACAACTATAGAGGCATCAGTCTCCTTAATATCACCTACAAGATCTTCTCTGCCGTACTTTGTGAACGCCTGAAGCCATTCGTCAAGAACCTGATAGGTCCAAATCAGTGTAGCCCAAGGCCAGGGAAGTCCACCATCGACCAAATATTCGCACTACAGCAGATCTTTTAAAAAATCTCGGGAATTTAAAATCGATACCCACCACCTTTTCATTGATTTCAAGGGCACGTATGACTGCATCTATAGAGATGAGCTATATAGAGCAATGTCTAGTTTTGGCATCTCTGCCAAACTCGTCCGTTTGTGCAGGATGATGATGGAGAATGCACGCTGCACTATCAAGGTCGGCAGTGACCTCACCGACACCTTTGATGTCAAAAAAGGCTCTAGGCAAGGCGACGCGCTGTCATGCGACTTTTTCAACATCGTTCTCGAAAGAAAAGTGCAAAACTCTCACGTCAACACTAGGGGCATAATCTTTCAAAGGTCCGTCTAGTTAATCGCTTACGCTGACGACATTGACATAATCGGACGAAAAAAGCGAGATGTTGGTGGTGCCTTCGTGATTATTGAGAAGGAAGCCAAGAGGATGGGGTTAACGGTAAATGAAAGCAAAATGGAATATATGCTGTCAACAAGAAGGGACAGCCAACATTTCGGACGGAACATCACTATAGACAGCAATAATTTTGAGGTGGTCAGAGACTGTGTCTACCTAGGATCCGCTATAAGCTCACCGAACGATACCAGTGCTGAGATCAAACGAAGAATTACTCTTGCCAATCGTAGTACCTCGTGGCTTGATTGTTAGTGCGTAGGACTGTCATGCCGAAGGTGTGGGTTCGATTCCCAGCCGTGCAACCTAAAAACAGAAAAACAAAAAACTGTAGGTCCTCTCCATTCCTGCCAACAAACACGCACACAGGAATGGTTGAGAGTTGTAAGTCATTAGGCCCTGGTTCTGGACGAGCTGTTGCGCCACCCAATTTACTTATTTACTCTTGCCAATCGCTGTGTCTTTTGGGGCTAGAAAGGCAATCGAGAAATTTAACAGTCCCTGTACAAGACGCTTATCATCCCGGTTCTGATGTATGGTGCAGAGCCATGGACACTGTTAACGGTGGTGGCTGAAAACGCATTAGTTTGTTTTGAGAGGAAAATTCTCCGGGTGATTTTTGATCCCGTCTGCATAGATGGAGAATGGAGAACAGGGCTGTCGAAGTACTGCAATTGAAGTATTTGTACTGCTTTTTGAAACTCCGTACTGCCGTACTGCTAATACGACCAAAGTACTGCTTTTTTGAAAATTTGTTCACAGAACATTTGCAAATCATAATCCTATCCGAAAAGCTTTAAAATAAAAAAAATTATTAAAAAGTCGTAGATTTATTGAACAAAATCTCGCGTTACATTTTTTTACGAGTGCATAGTTTGTCGTTTAGGCATTGCGTTTATATCGCAAGTATATCTTTTTACGATCCGAAAAAAGGAAGTTTATGGACATTTTGATGTCATTTGAAATGAAATATTACACACACATCAAAATGTAGTTATGTTCAATTATATTAATGGATCTCTAGCCCAGGAAATTTAGACTTTTAGGTTCTTCCACAAAACTCCTACAAAGCTGAATTTTTGTTTTGACTTCCTGAGCAATTTAAAAAACCACCATAAATTTTGGCTGAAGAAAGAATTTTTCGAGGAGTAAAAGAGTGTAAAATTCAGTTTTTGCTAACTACACGAAAACTATCAACTGTTTGGAATGAAATATTAAGTGAAATTGTAGCTTATTCAATTCTATAAAATGATTCTATATGATGATGAATCACAACCCATAGTTCTAAATGATGCAGAATCTAGTCCGACCATTTCCCAAAATATATCAGATACTGCCTGTAAAAAGGGGTAATAAAAGGGGACGTGATGCTGCTACTTCTTCGAAGAGTGCTGGTCCTGCTCCTAAAAGATCAAACATTATAAGTATTCAGGCTGACGTTAACTGTGCTTCTGATATCATTCAAGGAGAAGGCTTGGCAGTGGCTGGTGATTCAAGTATCGAGGTTGACCAACCCTCGGTACTTGGTGACTTGCCAGTGCTACAGCCTATAGAATTAGTTTCTGACTTAGATATTATAGACCCCACCCCTCAAATTAGTCTTGTTGTTCCCAGAGCTTTAGAATCGGTTCCTAAACCCAAATCAATATTCATCTCTCGTCTTTTACCGGAAATCGTACCCGAAGATATTTTGCAACATCTCATTGCCTGTAAATCCATACCCAATGTATCATCCATTAAATGTACTAAAATAAGTAAACCTAACAGTTTCGTTTCATCCTTTAAAATTACAGCTCCCTTCTCATTATTCGATTCAATTTTGAATAGCTCTTGGCCCCCTAATACATTGGTAAAAGAATTTACAATCCCTCCTAGGCAAAGAAAGATTGCAAACAACAATAATAATTTAAATGCAAAAAACTTAGTAGGTTCTCCCTCTACTACCAAAACGTAAGAGGGCTTCGCAGTAAAACTGCCAAAATCTTTCAAAACTCCCTAGCTTTTCCTTATGATTTATTTGCTTTCACTGAAACATGGCTTAATGACACGATCTTAGACACAGAACTATTTGATCAAGAATTCATAGTTTTCAGGAAAGACCGTCATGTGGATAATACGAATTTAGTAGGGGGTGGTGTCTTAATTGCGATTAGAAATCATTTCAACACAACTCCTATCATATTCCCTTTTGATATTTCAATAGAACTTGTCTGCATCAAAATATCATGCATTCAAAAGATTTATTCATTCTAAATGTCTATATTCCCCCCAAAAGTTCAGTTTCAGTATATGTTGAGCTTTCCCATGCTCTCGACTATATTATTGACGTTGCTGGATTTGATAGTATTATTACTCTCTTAGGCGACTTTAACCTTCCATACATTGACTGGATTCCTTCAGAAGACGAGTCTTACTTTGAAGCATCGTTGACTTCATCTCAACAGGAGCTTCAACTGTTAGACCATATTATATCTACGGACTTACAGCAAATAAGCTGTATTAAAAACTCCTTAAATCGAATACTCGATTTAGTTTTCTCATCTGACGCTGTTAGTACTGTAGTGGTAGAGTCTACTACTGCAATATCAAACATAGATAAATACCATCCTCCTCTTGACATTTTTCTTGACTTGGACGGGCATTTACTTAATAATAGTAACTCACAAGACTGTTCATATTCTTTTGACTTTCGGAAAGCTAACTTTCAGTTGCTTTCTGAGCATTTAAGTGCATCTGGTATTGAAAATGTACCAGTTTCAGGCGACATTGACGTTGCAGTTTCATACTTTTATCAAGTATTGACCAACTGTATTAATGACATAGTTCCACACAAAATACCCAAATACTCTAGCTTCTGCCATCCATGGTATACGAAAGAACTCAAAATTCTTCGTAATAAAAGAAACAGAGCTTGGAAGAACTTCATAAAAAGTATGTCCCTTGAGGACCGAGAATTGTATATTTCCTTTTTTGATGAGTTTAAAAACCTCTCCAATCATTTATACGCTGAATACCTTAAAAAAATGGAAAGTTCCCTAAAGCTTGACCCCAAAAGTTTTTGGAATTTCGTAAACTTGAAAAAGAAATCTGATGGCTATCCAGTCAATTTTACTTATAATAATATTATTTTAAATAGTCCTCCGGATATTTGTGATGCGTTTGCTAACAACTTTCGCCAGCCTTTCGTTGATACCCCTGTCGATGTTGATGAGAACTTTTTTCTCTACTTAAAAGACTGCCCACAAACTACCTTCAATAATATCCCAATTATAATCGAAAAAATTTTACATTATATGTCCTTACTTCATGATGATTACTCGTCTGGACCTGATGGCATCCCACCAATTATCTTGAAGAAATGTAAATCAATATTAGCACCCCCTCTTTTTCATTTGTTTAACCTATCACTTAGCTCCGGTAAATTTCCAAGTATTTGGAAAAAAGCATTTATTACACCAGTTTTTAAAAAGGGTAACAGATCTGATATATGCAATTACAGGCCAATCTCCAAGCTATCTTGCATTCCTAAGCTTTTTGAGCAAGTAATGTGCGATAGTTTGACATTCAACTGTAAGAATATAATTTGCAATCAACAACATGGATTCATGCAAAAGCGATCGACGATAACCAATTTACTTGCATTCTTGCACAAGTGTTCAACTGCGTTGGAACATGGTCAAGAACTCGACTGCATCTATACAGATTTTTCTAAGGCTTTCGATCAACTTTCACACGATATCATCACGTTTAAGTTAAAGGTGTTTGGCTTCCCTCCTAAACTTATCAATTGGGTTTCTTCTTATCTCCATAATAGATCCTATCAAGTTAGATTTAGGAGCTCTGTCTCCAACCCTTTCTTTGCCAAATCTGGAGTTCCCCAGGGTAGTCATTTGGGGCCCCTTCTTTTTATCTTAGCTATCAACGACGTATCCCTCTATATACGTTATAGTGACATTCTAATTTTTGCGGATGATATGAAAATTTTCAAAAGCGTCAAATCTATGAGTGATCGTTTACTTTTGCAAGAAGATATTAACAGTTTTGTTATTTGGTGTAGTAAAAACGGTTTAAATCTCAACCCTATTAAATGTCAGGCGTTCATTTTTTCAAAAAAAAAAGTTCCTAGTTCATTTGATTATGAAATATCGCAGCACACATTGCGTCGTGTTGATAGTTTCAAAGACCTAGGGGTTCATTTTACTTTTAATCTTGATTTTACGAAGCATATAAATTTAATAGTCAACAAGGCAAACTCTATGTTAGGGTTTGTTAAACGTTGGTCTAAGGAATTTCAGGATCCTTATGTTACCCTCGCTCTCTACAACAGTCTTGTTCGCCCTCATCTTGAATACGCATCACAGGTATGGACTCCTTTTTACGATGTCCATAAGAATAGACTAGAAGCAGTACAGCGTAATTTTATACGTTTCGCCTTGAAAGGACTACCGTGGTCCGATCCTTATAATCTTCCTCCTTACGAACACCGGATTAAGCTTCTTCAGATTCAAACTTTGGCACAAAGGAGAATTAATAATGATATTGTATTTATTCATCAACTTTTAACGGGCGTTATTGATGCACCTGATTTATTATCTTGTACTAGCCTTAACTACCGTGGTGGAGGTCACAATACTCGTAGTCTAGAACTAATGCATATATCTCAACACCGTACCAATTATGGAATGCATGAGCCTTTTACCCGCATGTGCATCATTCTGAATTTGAACTCTAATTTTTTTGATTTTAATATAAGTAAGAATAGACTCAAAGCTTCATTGAAGACCAGTGTACCACGCTCTTAAATGTTTGTAATTGTTAATTTTTTCAATGTCATTTTATTTGTTATTTTATAATTATTGTTTTAATTTTATTTTGTAAAGTGTATGTTTTAAGTAGTTTGTTGCTTACTAACTACTAACACTACACTAAGTGATGAGCCTGATAAGCACTTAATTTGTGTTTGGCAATTCTTTGGTCGCAAGATGTTGCTTGTACTAAGCTCTCTTCGGCAAAGATCTGATAGTGTAAAAAAAAAAAGAAATTATCAAGCTTTTTCTTCATAAAACCAATAGATTAAAAGTAAATAATGCAGGATTTTTATGGAGTAGCAAATTTAGTCAAAAAAACTTATAAAAATAGCATTAATTGATCAGCAATTTTTTTTGTACTATATGCGTTTGGCTACGTTTTCTCATTATAAACCAAGTTATTGTGGTGTCCAGGCTAAGTAAGTACACCATCTGGAAAAAGGAGTGGTTTCAATTCATTTAATAACCTTATGGAACTTCATTTTACAACCAAATTCTACCCAAAAATATTCACTTTTTTCCTAAAAGCAACAGATTTTGAGAAAAACGTGCACAAACATTACAAGAGATTTGTATGTAATGAAAACTTTTTAATACCACCATTGCAGTGCGCCAGAGTTAAATAGGTAATGGGCGCGTATGTGATAATTTTTAATGAACAATATATGCATTTAAAAAAAATTAAATGCATTCAAAATTATTTTTTTGAATACATATTTTACTGCCGTACTGCTGTGTACTGCTGTTTTTTTTCCTCGAAGTACTGCTTTCTGAAAAAGTGAAACGACAGCCCTGATGGAGAAGAAGATACAGCAACGAACTGCACGGGCTGTACACTGACCTAGCCACAAATGTGAAAAGCCAACGACTGAGATGGCTGGGTCACCTAAAGCGAATGGACATAAATGCTCCGGCCCGGAAAGTCTTTGAATCCAGCCCTGTGGGACAGCACAGTAGAGGTGGACAGCATAAAAGGTGGCACACGCAAGTGGAAGAGGACCTCAACCAACTTGGCGTGTGAAACTGGAGACAGCTAGCTAGAAGCCGAGCCGGCTGGAAGAAGCTTGTTGGTTGAGGCCCTGGTCCACCCCGGACTGTAGCGCCACCTTAAGTAAGTCATTAATGCAAGTGCTAAGCTACTTAAGTAGCTTAGTTTTTTGGGACACACGGAGAAAAAGATCTTTTAAAAGCTAAGGTTTAAATGCCAAAAATTGCGGTTCTAATAATAAAATAAAATATAAATTTTTGAGCGCTTTTTGAAGTTGATCATATCTTCGAAGAACTCCCCCACCAATGGGCAACAGTCTGAAATCGCCCCTGCAGAGGAGTATGGGTTTATTTCCCACAAAGTTTAACCAAAACGTAGGTTTGAGTGCTTGTTATTGTCACTTTTTTCAAAATCATATTTCCGACCTGGACCCATGTTCTGTAACTATTGCATCGATAAAATTCGTCGAGAAACGTTGAAAAATGGAACAAAACTCATACAATTTTTTTCAGTTTCCATCGTTTCTCGACGAATTTTATCGATGCGATAGTTACAGAACATGGGTCCTGGGATCAAAGCCCAGAGAACGAAATTATTATTATCTATAAACTTGCTTTCGAGAGACGAGACTCAGCTACATATATAATATTTTGAAGGTTATTTATACAGAAATTACACAGTGTTAAATAAATAAAAAAGAAACGTTTTTTTCTTAGTAAAGCTCAATGTCCTTGAAACGAATAAAACCTACATGAAATTTTATTGAAATAAAAGCCAAAAGACCCAGACATGTAAATAACATATTATAAATCATTTATACGTGACATTTTCCGTGTATTTTATTGTCTTGCTATCGTCGCTAAATTTAATTATTTTGAGTTTCAAATTTCTTTATTCGGTACTAAGAACTTATAGGTTTACTTTTAACAAAAAGAAAGGATGGCATAATCTATAATTTAAAATAAAGAAACAAAAAAAAAAAAAAAATTTCGTCGTTGTTGATATATCTACTGGAAAAAACTCAGTACCTTTGTTCTTTTTTTGGTGAGTTTTCAGAAAAAAACGAAGCAAAAAAACAATTTTCTTTTCAATTTTTATTTCTTTTTTAATGTCTGATTTATCGTAAAAAAAAACACAACTGGTATTTTATTTTTAGAACTTTTTTCGCACCTTGATGAAATAAAGTCCCAACAATAACAATTTTAGAATCGAAATTTCTTGCAGTAACAGTATCAAGTGTGATACAAACAGAATATTAATGATTTCTTAAATTTTATTTGAAATTTGAAATCATTGAGTCACCATTGGACTTTAAGAATCCTTATCGTATATACATACATTTTATATAAGACTTTAGAAATTGAATTATGAAAATAAATTCAGTTTTATTTCATTGGAAACTTGAAACTTCACAATGGAAAAACTTTTTTGAGTAAATAATACCTGCAAATGCACACAATTCAGATTTTCTGTTTTTTTTTTACGGTGAAAGTATAGCTGTTATTCAACAACTAGGTCATATCTAATGGATGTTCATTTCGACGGTCACTTTCACAATACTTTTGTTTTTTGAAACAAAAAACTGCACATCTAACCCCATCACTTCAATTGGATGACACAATTCCATCGACACAAATTTTATAAGTGGCATTCAACAGGATGCTTCCCTCTCCACATATAAGAGTACAAATAAATTTCTGACAAAAGCACTTAGCATAGTAGTACTCGTATAGAGAAGGAATATACAAAGCTTTAATATGCATACAGTATTTAATATACAAGTGGATAGGATATGTATACTATGTTATGTAGCTGCATTGTATTTAAGCCAAAATCGATTGAAACCATTTTTGGGATGACATATTCATTAGTCTCAGTCAAGCTATAGCAATCTCATATGCATAATGTATATGTATGTTATTAGTCTTGATTAAAACGGTTATCGTTCTACTTCAAAGAGGCTTCATCCTGCATTGCTGTACGAGATGAAAATGTATCATATGTATAAATTATATACTAATACAGGCAAAACATATGAACAATGATGGAATAAATAATTAGTTCTAAGTAATTAATTTTTAAGTAATATTCTTAGATACAAAATAGCATGTTCTGTTATAGCTTTCCAAATATATACACTCATTATGTACATCAGTAGAGTTGGTTGTGTGTATTTTGATTTTTCTTCAAATATTTTTGTTTTTTAATTTCAAGTAAAAAATTACGAATTCAGCCAATGATGGGCTGCATAAGCTCCGTGTAAAAGGGGATTTTCAGCTTAATTTTTTTTTTCATTTTTACGTTGATTCAGTTATTGGTGCCTTTATAGCCCGGGAGCTGACCGTAAGATTACCTATCTCATCGCTACCACGCAAAATTTGGATGCCAACTGATAGCTATGATGTTCAAAGGGTAGACATGGTGCATTCAAGAGGACACAAGCTTTTTTTCAAAGCGAACCTCTGTCTCAACCCCTACTCTCACCTTTAAGTGGTGAACATCGGGTGCCTAGTACCTTTAACTGAAGATGGGATTCAAATCCCTGTGGATGGTTTGAGGGGGCAGCAAACGAGAGAGCGGGGGAGGAGTGTTCCCACTAAGGCACTTCTCCTGTATCCAGGTGGCAGCGGAAGAATTCTCCAGATGGAATCAACGGTGGCGTCTACAGTTCCAGTTATGTTGAACTACTTAGTGAGCACCATATATGGGCTACTACGACATATTCGTAGCTCAGGCCTATAAGGAGCGGTTTATCCGACTCCCCACCCTCGGAGTTATACTAATCTGGTCCCCGAAGTTGGGGGTTGTGCGTCGGGGTAACTTGCCAACCACGGAAAAACAAACTGGTTCCGAAACAACCACAAACCTCGGATATGGATGATTTCAATGTTGACGACCCCAGCAAACGAAACAAAGACAATCTGCACGTGGAATATCCGGACCTTAAACAAGCCACGTGCAGCCGAACAACTAGTGGAGAGGCTAAAGGCTGATATTACAGCCATCCAGGAGGAAGTGCGATGGGATGGAGAGGGCATACGAAGGTTGACATCGTGTGTTATCTACTTCGAGTGCGGCAAGGAGCAGGGTCAGCGGCTTTAGTGCTGTGGTTTTGTAGTAAGGGGAAGATTTAGGCAAGAAGTCTTAGGCTTCAGAAATGTAAGCGAGCGACTGGTCACAATCCGCATCAAAGCGAAATTCAAGAACATCACGTTGATCTGTGCCCATGCCCAAACGGAAGAAAAAGATGACTCAACCAAGGAGGAATTCTACGATCTCCTCGAGAATACGTATGATAGGTGCCCTAAGTACGACCTCAAGATTATTCTTGGCGACTTCAACGCCAAGATCGGAAAAGAGGGCATCTTTGGTTCGATTGTTGGAGGACACAGCCTGCACGACAACACTTCTAGTAACGGACTCAGGCTGATTGACTTTGCGGCGGGGCTAAATGTCATCATAGCAAGCACTCGATTCCCACACCTTAATATACACAAAGGGACCTGGCGGTCTCCGGATCAACGAACCGTCAACCCGATTGATCATGTTGCGATAGATGCAAGACATGCTTCCAGCATCCTGGATATCCAAACGTTCGGAGGTGCCGATATAGACTCGGATTACTATCCGTTGGCAGCTCAAGTACGAACGCGGATATCCATGCCACCAAAACAACGAGCGGATGCTGTGAAAAGATTAAACGTCACGAACATAAAGTCGCAGATCGCCAGGACTTTTGTAGACCACGTTTCTCTTAATCTCTCAACAAGCCCGCCACCAGCATCATCTGTAGAGGACCAGCAGAAACACTGCCATAATGCCATCAGGAGTGCCGCCACTGATGTGCTGGGTTTCACTAGGCCACCACAACGAAACCCCTGGTTCGATGAAGAATGCAGGCTGGCGCATGTAGCAAAGAATGACGCCTATCAAGCAATGCTGCAAACTAAAACCAGAGCTGCTGAGAGAGCAGCCCGGGAGCTCTACGAGCAAAAACAAAGGGAGGAGCGCTGACTTCTCAGGAGGAAAAAGAGAGAGCATGCGACCGGGCGGTCGAGTCTTTTGAGGACTGTAACGAAAGTTCTACCGAAGGGTGAGGCAATCAGCCCAGGGCTACAAGGCTAGAACGGAAGCTTGTCGAGATGAGAGTGGGAATATGGTGAGAGACACACAGTCCATGCTGAGGATTTGGAAGCAGCACTTCTCAAGACTGCTAAACGGCGAAGATGGCCAACATTCCGCTTTAAAACAGAACACTCCATTCAACCTGGACGATGATGGTCAACATTTCCGCCCACCCGACCAAAATGAAGTGCGGTTAGCGATAGCCAAGCGTAAAGCGTACAAGGCTGCTGGTGCGGATGGCCTGCCAGCCGAGCTATTTAAAGCAGGAGGAGATGACTTGGTAGGGAGTATACACCAACTTATCTCCAAACTTTGGTCGGATGAAAGTATGCCCCATGAATGGAACCTTGGTATAGTGTGCCCCAGCCACAAGAAATGAGATGATCTGACCTGTGTCAACTACAGAGGTATAAGTCTCCCCAACGTCGCATACAAAATCCTGTCATCTGTACTCTGTGATTGCTTAAAACCGTTTGTCAACGATCTGATCGGCCCCTATCAGTGCTGTTTTAGGCCCGGCAAGTCGATCAAATGTTCACACTACGACAGATTTTGGAAAAAACTCGGGAGTTTAAAATCGATACACACCACCTCTTTATCGATTTCAAAGTCGCATATGATAGCGTATATAGAGAAGAACTATACAGAGCCATGTCGCAACTCGACATCCCTGCCAAACTCGTCCGCTTGTGTAGGATGACGATGGAGAAGTCTCGCTGCTCCGTCAAAGTTGGTAAGAACACCACCGAACCCTTTGATGTCGAGAAAGGTTTAAGGCAAGGCGACGCGTTATCATGCAACCTGTTTAGCATCGTACTTGAAGCAATTGTACGCAATTCGCAAGTCAACAACAGAGACACAATTTTTCAAAAGTCTATTCAACTACTTGCTTATGCAGATGATATTAACATCATTGGGAGAACGAAGCGAGCCGTTACCGGCGCGTTTGCAAGTATTGAAGCGGAGGCGGCGAAAATGGGTTTGGATGTTAATGAGGACAAGACGAAGTATATGCTATCATCGAGAAAGGAATCTCAACATCGTCGACTCGGGCAAAACGTCACGATGGATAGGTACAACTTCGAAGTCGTCAAGGACTTTGTCTACCTAGGTTCCACTATTACATCACAAAATAACATCAGTGCAGAGATCAAACGAAGAATTACTCTTGCCAACCAGTGTTTTTTCGGGCTAAGAAGGCATTTGAGTAGTAAAGCCCTCTCTCAAAGAACCAAGGAGACCTTATATAAGACCCTTATCATCCCGGTCCTGCGTTATGGGACAGAAGCATGGACCCTGTCAAAAACTTATGAGAATCCGCTTGGGTGCTTTGAAAGGAAAATTCTTCGGGTGATCTTCGGTCCAGTATGTATCGATGAAGTATGGAGGAGAAGATTTAACAACGATATTTATGGGCTTTACAGCGACGTCGACCTGGTCAAAAAGCTGAAAATACAGCGGATGAGATATAGCTGGGACACGTGGAGCGTATGGACACCGACGCACCAGCCCGACGAGTCTTCGAATCTACCCCTGATGGTCTACGCAGCAGAGAAAGACCCCACCTTAGGTTGCGCTCACGAGTGGAGAACGACCTCAACCAACTTGGCCCAACCAAGCTGGTTGGAGGGGCTTTTTGGTTGAGGCTGTAGTCCACTCTGCACTATAAGCACCATCTAAAGTAAGTAAGTAAGTAACTGATAGCTTTAATCCAAACATTTATGAAACTACTGATCGGACTAGGGTTCCCAACTTTCATTGAAACCAAAGGAGGACACTTTTTTTTAAAGAAAAAAATAAAACAAAGAGAAGTATGTATAATATTTTTCAAAGTTCATTAAAGAATACAAAAATAAATAATTGAGAACAAGGCATTTCATACCTTAAAAAAACCTTTTCCAATTAGTTAATCAAAATTTTGTTCTAAAAAATATAAACACGATTTCTAACTTTTAGCCTAGTTGACAGTTCCCAAGCGAAAAAAAATCCAAATTTTCAAAACGATTTTCAACCTATTCTGCGCACCAAATTGAATAATATTCAAGGAGAAAAACGTTAGCCTTGGCCTTAGCCACCCATTGTGTCAGTAATTAATCAAAAATTATAGGCTTAAAAATGGAAAATAATTTTGGATGCAAAAGCCATTTGCATGCAAATAATACCTTGAGGTGAATATATTTTTCTTTTGAAGTGTAAGCTGACCATCAAAAAAAAAATATTTTATTCACCAAAGTTCTTTTCGCATGCAAAACAATTTCCGGTCCATTTTTTTGCATGACATTCCATGACAGTAATGTTGTTTTTTTTGCATGAAACTGTAAACCAATCATGCAAACAATTAATTTTGCATTTCACCTCAATTATTTTTGACATGTGAGAATATTTTCTTAGGATTTTTTTGCGCACGGGAACTGTAAACTCGGCTTTTACTGCCAAAAACTGAGACAATCATTTTTTGGATTGGCTTTTAATGACGTAGGCAAACTACTGAGCGCTCTGAACTGGCTAACCATCACCAGTGATGAAAATTTTGGCATCGTTAGTTGCATGTCTTGTATAAGAAACACGCATTTTTGTTGTAAGAATATGGTTTTTGCCACTTGTAAATATTGTTGGACATTACATGTATTGGATACATGCATTGACATTTGAGGGGTATAATTAAAAAAAAAAACTTTTCTTTCTATTTTTGAGAACTGGGAGTAAAACAAAGAAATAGTTAATAGCTGCTTAATTGATATCAGCGATCAGTTAGTTAAAATAAAAGTTTGGAACGACTTTTAAAAATTACGATTGGAATACCCGACTTTTGATTCAACCTGCCAATAAATGGAACAGTACCTATAAGAAGTTCTGAATCAAGTACCGTAAGGAATACTGTAGTTTTAGAAAATAAAATATTCCTTATTTTTTAAAAGGAGGACATTTGTCAGTGAAGGGAGGATGGGAAGACAAATTATCAAAAAGGAGGACTATACTCCCAAAAGGAGGACGGTTGGGAACCCTTGGTCGGACAAGCCTTTTCTTGTCGCAATGGTTAAAAAATGCACTTTTCAGGTTGCATTTTTCGCTAAATGTACTAACAATATAAGCAACTTCTATAAATGGGGTGTTAAATGAAACCTAAGGCTGTCCTCTATATGATACCAATGTAGTCCAGTCAATTTAGTTTTTTGCCTCGGAAAAAAATGGCAGAAAGCTGAATTTTGGTATTAAGCCTCCTCATAGCATTCTAAGAAAACTGTTAACAGTCCCCATCGATATGAGCGCCACTAACAATTTTGCGGGTTGTTAAGCCCCCCCCCAAATGGGTCTTAAGGAATATCTTCTGAACGGTAACTCTTACAGAAAAAATGTCAATGACACGGTTGTAGCTTAAAAAATGTCTGACAAAAAATGTAAGAAAAAAAAAATAAGAGTTTTGGCATTACAAAATGATATAGTATTAGACCGAGAGCCCACAGCAGATTTTAGGTGTGAACGATAGCAAAAAAAGAAGTATAGGCGTCGAAAGCTTCATTAAAGGTTATTTAAAAAATCAAAGTCTTGCAGTCCACAACTGGAGCTTTTGCGAGTAACAGTGCATCGAAAAAAAAAATATGAATGCACTTGGAGGATAATCGCGTTAGCCGAAATTGGTTTTCACTCCTCCCTAGATAAGCTCCTCCGATCACATATCACGGAATCTGAGACCATTTGAGTGTATAGTTGGGTCTACCAGACCGTTTAAAAAAATTCAAAATTCAAAGTGAAAAACGGTTTTTTTAAACAGTCTGGCAGGGCGAATTTAATACTCAAATGATCTCAGATTCCGTGATATGGGATCCGCGGAGCTTATCTAGGGAGGGGTGGAAACCAATTTCGGCTAACACGATTATCCTCGAAGTTGCATTCATATTTTTTTTTCGATGCACTATTACTCGCAAAGGCCCCAGTTGTGGACTGCAAGACTTTGAATTTTTTAATAGCCTTTAATGAAGCCTTCGACGCCTCTACTTTTTTTTTTGCTATCGTTCACACCCAAAATCTGCTGTGGGCTCTTAGTCTATATGGCATTGTAAGTGTTATCGTTGTTTTTTAATATTTTGTTCCTGTTTTAAGTCAATTTCTTAGAAAATTGCCCCGGGGGTGTATAAAATCCCCCCTTCCATACGAATTTTTCCTTTATCAACCCACCGTACACGCTCTAGCTTTTGTCATATTTTATACGAATCACCCTGTATAAACGCAATACCACGTGCAATTGTGTTATAGAGTATATTTGTCGCAAGCTACACACATTTTTACATTAATATTTAAGGACGCTAAAATGTTACTAAGAATGTGTCAAAGTGATGCTAATGCATTTTGCTATATAAGTACATACATGTGGTTATTTTATCAAAATTCATATTTTTATCATTTTTGAAAATATGTATGTTAAGAAACTCAAAGGAAATGCAGGATGTCTCTAAGATTGAATATTCTGCAGGGTCATTTAGAAAAATAATTTAAAAACTTCATTGGGAGCATACTCAGAAGAAAAAGGATTACGTTTCAACTAGTACTTTATGGACTTCGAGAGTAATCGCCATTACCAAGGTCAATAAAATGAAACAATGATGGGAAATTATTCTATAGGTTTTATTTCAGAATAGCACATTCCAAAATCAGTGTGTTTGTTGATAAAAATAACCGTTTTAATGTTGATACCAAACACTAAAAACAAAAAAATTAAGAAAAAAGGAGTTTTTGTTATTTTCAATTTTATCAAAAATTAAAGTACATACAACCATCTGGTTTTTAAACTTTCACTTAAGATTGGAGAAAACATTGAATATTTAAAACAAAAAAATAGCTTTTTCACGTAAAATTAAGAATATTTTAACCTAAGCCTGGTTTATACATCCGTGTGAAGTGTATAGTTTTCATAGAAAAAAATAATTTGTTTCCTAGGCGTGAAAAACTGTCAAAAACTAAATGCAATTATTTTGGCAACAAGGAGGAACAAAACTGTCTCGAAACAAATGCAATTCAACGGGCTTTTTGCAACCAAATATTATGACGAAAACCAATTTTTTTAAAACCTTTTGGTTTATTAATTATTGATGTTTCATTTCAAATTTGATTTCACTTCACTTTGAAGTATAAACTAGGCAAAAAATAATATTATTGATTTTTTGTTTTCAAAATTCTGAGTTCGAAAATTAATTAAAAAAAAAAAAACTATTCATGAAAATGACTTAATTTAAAAACTAGATGAAAGATTGGAGTATTAGCTTTAAAAAAAGTATACCAAGATATTTTTGGTGTTGCCGTTGTTTTTTAAAATTTTTTTTCTACTTTAAGTGACTTTTTAAAGAAAATTATCCCTCCTGCCTAAACAGGGGAACATAGACACCCTTTTTCATATGTTTTTTTTTTTGTTTAGAGCCAGCCTACATGCTGTAGTATTTTGGTGGAACGTAGTCTTTTATCTTAGAATACTATCTTAATTGATTCTTACATAGCCCATTTTCATGAATTTTCAAATAATGTGCTCCTGACTACAAAAGCAAACTTTTTCGAACAAGACAATTTTTTATCTAAAAAGCAATAATGTAAGGAATAAGAAAATCATATGCAGAACCCAGGCACAAAATTTGTGTTGACCAGTGTAATCTTCTTATCTTCAAGTTAACAGGCAACATATGAGGAACTCACACGTTTTGTGACGAATTCATATACTTTCAGAATAATGCATGTTGAGCAAAAACGAGCGTTAGGGATGGCTGTAAGCCATGATGTAGGATAGAGACTACGGGGTTGATTCAAAATTGAATCATGTTAAATTTCAAGTGTTGAATCATGAGCCGTTTGTCTGCCTACCTAAACCCGGGTCGAAAAGGTGTAAAATTTGATGTTTATTTTGTACATCGATTTATTTCAATGCCAATAGGTCGGAGGGAAAAAGTGTGCATAAAAGAAATATTTTGCTTGCAATTTTTAACAATTGTTGTTATAGGTCGAGCTTTCTGTTTGTCTCTTAAAAGATAGAAAGCGGCAAAATTTCTGAAAAAAAAAACACTCAGGTAAACTATTGATGTTTGGAACTTCGTGGCTCTGTATCATCTTAGGGATTGGCTATAGAGAGATGGACCTATGACACCATTTCCTTGTCTGCACACTTTTTCCCTCCGACCAATAGGCATCGAAATAAATTGATGTAAAAATGTATATGTACGTCAAATTTTACACATGCTCGACACGTGTTTAGATAGGCAGACAAACGGCTAATGGTTCAACACCTCAAAGGCTATTATTGATATGACTTACAACTTTACGCAAATGACTTAACTTTTTATGTCATTGGCTCTAAGACTAATATATGTATTTGATAGGTTTCTAGATTTTTATTTAAGTTCAATATTAGTTTCAATAAATATTGTTTATAGATTTTGTTTTCTTTGACCATGCCAAAAAAAATCTTAAAAATTATTTACAAATCTATGGCTTACCAATTAAAATGGAATAAGTTGATTGAGTGGCGTTTCAGAATGTATATTTTTATGGCGAATATCCAACAAATAAGTTGCTACAAATCGCTCGTGACCTTGAAAATTTTGTTTACAATTGATTACAAATTTTCTATCACTGACCATTTTCTGAAACTTGTTGACCTTTTGCGATTTATTAAAGGGAACACCTACTCCTCCTGTGAATATCCCACAAATATGACGTGCTTTGATCCCAGAAACCTAAAATTCTCCTCTTAGACTAAGAGCCCACAGCAGATTTTGGGTGTGAACGATAGCAAAAAAAGAAGTATTGGCTTCATTAAAGACTATTAAAAAAATCAAAGTCTTGCAGTCCACAACTGGGGCCTTTGCGAGAAACAGTGCATCGAAAAAGAAATATGAATGCAACTTCGAGGATAATCGTGTTAGCCAAAATTGGTTTTCACTCATCCCTTGAGAAGCTTCTCGGATCACATATCATGGAATCTGAGACCATTTGAGTGTATAGTTCGCTTTACCGGACCGTTTAAAAAATTCAAAAACGGTTTTTTTAAACAGTTTGGCAGGGCGAATTAAACACTCAAATGATCTCAAATTCCGTGATATGGTATCCGCGGAGCTTATCTAGGGAGGGGTGAAAACCAATTTCGGCTAACACGATATTCCTCGAAGTTGCATTCATATTTTTTTTTCGATGCACTGTTTCTCGCAAAGGCCCCAGTTGTGGACTGCAAGACTTTGATTTTTTTAATAGTCTTTAATCAAGCTTTCGACGCCTATATTTCTTTTTTTGCTATCGTTCACACCTAAAATCTGCTGTGGGCTCTCGCTCTATCTAAGTATGCAGTGCAAATCAGAAACTCTCCAGAATTGAATGCTTATACAAAATGACAACTAGTTCCATTGCGAATTATAATCCTTCCTGGTATATGCTGTAGTTTTGTCATCACTGTGTCCTACGAATAAAAATATTCAACCGAAAGTAAAAAAAAAATTTGTACAAAATTAGATTGGATAATTTTAGAAATAGTGCAGGCTTTTTACTCATTTATAAAAAAAAAATTGTTAACAACAGTTTAACGATTGAATATGGTAAAGGGGGTTATAAGGAATGTACAAAAATCTATTTCCCAGAAGCGTAGTTGAAGGGGGGATTTGGGGGGTGAAAAAGAGGGGGGAAATTGTATTATAGCGTTTTCCGATTAAAGTTGACCCCAAAATGAAAAGTGTTCAACAGAAATGTTGTAGATCACGCAAAATCTACAACTTTAACATTATGTCACTTTTTAACGTAACCTCAAATTCTCCGAAATATTGGCAAAAACCCGTATTTTTTTCTGGTTTTTGTTTTTTATTTTTCATTTTTCCAAATATAGTTGAATTTCAATGGAACTTTGTGAAAATATATCTTGTTGTCTCTTTAATTAGGACAATTTTTTTCAAGCATAACCATTGATCAGTTTTTGAGATATTCAATTTTGTTTGGAAAAGGATCATTAGTTTTGTTTTTAGATTAACTTTTATGTAAAATAATCAATAATGACAGTCTAATATATGAAACTCAAGATATAACCATTTAATGCGGACCTTATCACCCCTTTTTTCAAATATTTCAAACAAAACAAAAATCAACAAAATAAAATCTCCAAAAAAAGCCGATAAGATTTGCTTGAAAAGCTAATATCATGGGTCCTATTGATTGGATCATCAAGGTAAAAGTCTACAGACTAAGGGAAAATGACAAAGCATCATTTCCTATTTTTTTGAAGAGTTATTGACCATTAAATTTAAATAGGAAACCAAGCTGGTTTTGAACCCAATTCCCCACCAAAGGCTGAGAAAAAACCTGCCAAACTTTGGTATTTGATATCATAATACATGTACCTATAAACCTTCATACTCAGATTCTGGTTATGTATCCACTCCAAAAATTTGTTATCGGCTGTTGTACTATTATTTTTGTTTTTCATTTAAAACTGTATGTACTGAAATGAATATTTCTAGCAATATCATTGCGGCATCGGCAGAACTTTTGTCTCGGGACAAATAAGAAAATATCATTTTATGTATTTTTTCCATAGAACTCCATGGCGTGATTAATTTTTGCATTTTCCAAAAATTTTTAACAATTTATCAACCATTATTAAAAAAATAATTGATGCAAAATGATTTTTTTTATTTTATAGAATTTCTTACGTGGTTACTATATGTTTTCATTTTTTCATATAAATAAATATAAAAACAAATTGAATATCTCAAAAACTAATCAATGGTTATGCTTGAAAAAAATTATCCAAATTAAGGACACAACAAGATATATTTTCACAAAGTTTCATTTAAATTCAACAATTTTTGGAAAAATGAAAAATAAAAAAACAAAAACCAGAAGAAAATACGGGTTTTCGCCAATATCTCGGAAGTTTTGAGGTTACGTTAAAAAGTGACCTAATGTTAAAGTTGTAAATTTTTCGTGATCTACAATATTTCTATTGAACACTTTTCATTTTGGGGTCAACATTAGTCGGAAAACGCAATAATAAAGGGTCCGCCACATAACTTTTTTTTTTTGAAAATGCTATAAAGAAAAAACTACTGAATATTTTCTCAAATTTCTTTTTGTATTTGAAAGTACAATTCTTCCAGTTAATAATGGAAAATAATTTCATTCAAATGGCTGCTTCGCTAAGTGGGCCTGCGATCGACTTAGAGAAGATGCCGATTTTGCCAAAAAAATCATCTTTTCAGATGAAGCTCATTTTGATCTTGGCGGGTATGTCATCATCAAGTCCTGTAACCCCGGTTGGGGCATAGGGCGCCAACAAATCGTTTCCATCCTTCACGGTCTGCAGATAGATATTTTAACTGTGGCCACGTCTTTCTCTTGGAGTCTGCTTCTGCTAGAACTGTTGATCTCCATGTTGTTCTTGGTCTTCCAACCCGCCGTGCACCCTGAGGATTCCATTCAAATGATTGCTTTGCAATTTCATCGTTTGGTTTCCTCAGTGTGTGACCAATCCATTGCCATTTACGCTTTCTTATGTCAACGTCCAGCCGCTCTTGACTTGTCCTGCGCCACAATTCCTCGTTTGATATAATTTGTGGCCAGCGAATTTTTAGAATATGGCGTAGACAACGGTTCACAAAAGCCTGCAACTTCTTTGAGATGGTAGTCGTGACTTTCCAGGTTTCGCAAGCATATAACAGCACGGATTTGAAATTGGATTCGAAGAATCTCAACTTTGTACGCAAGGAGATTTGACATGATTTCCAAATTTGGGAGAGGCGGCTATGTAAACAAGCAAAATTGTCGCATTTGGGACATAGAAAACCCGCACGCCATTAAAAAGCCGATACACCCAAAACGAGTCACTGTTTGGTGCGGATCTCGGTCCAGAGGCATAATTGGGCCATTTTTCATCGAGTGGCCGTTACAGTCAATGGCGCTCGTTATCGGACCATGTTGAACGAATTTTTGTTCACAAAAATTGAAGAGGAGGATATTGGCAACATTTGGTTTCAACAGGACGGCGCACAGTGGGGCAGCTCCATACATCGTGATGATAAAAAGGTCACCTTGCAAAACTAAAGTACCGGGAAAATAAAGTTTGGTTTCTCAAACTATACGGTAAATTTGATATGATGATGGTGATTTTTGTTGTTTAAGTCATTTAGTGGAGGCTAGTCGGGCAATCAAAGTTGGACTTAAAGGTGCGCGAATCGAATATTTAAAAAGTGTTAAAAAAGGTCTACTTTTGTTTTTGTTCATATTATTGAAATTAAGAGTGATATCAAATATATCTAAAATGTCAAACCTAGCTGATGGCATGTAGATTATATTTAAACTTTAAAAATAAAAAAAAAAACATTTCTTTGTTATAAAAAAATCGGCAAGAAAAAAAGACATTTTTGTTTAGACTTCGCGGTACGTTTTACTCAATATCTCTTGTTGGGGCAAAAGTTAAGCAGGTCTGAAAATAGGGAAAGTTAAAGGAATACTTGGTTAATAAAATTATAAAAAAATATGTGCTTAACTTTTGCCCCAAATCCTTTTTTTCAATTTTTGAAATGAGTATTGAGAGATTTAATGGGTGAAAAATTGACTGACTCTTGTTCATATTTTAATTTAAAAAATTTTTTGGTGAATATTTTACAATTTTTAAAGCATATTTACACAGTTAAATTGTTTTTACATTTTTCCCATATTTTTTTTTTGTATACTAGTCCAAATTAATTGGTATCGGGACGTCTTTACGGCACACTTTAACAGCTCATTTTTGACTGTATGTGGCTTTCTTGTTTTAATTGTTAGTTATATTCACTTTATAATTGGCCTACTTAAATTGTCAATAAACAATTTTTTCGTATTAATAAGAAAAAATTCACGTCGGAGGCAAACTAACACCTATTTAAGAATGAAACCATCAAATATCTTACCCCTTAATTGACAAAAAAAAATATTTTTCATTTTGCATTTTGTAACTTGTATTTAGATTCTGATGACCAAAATTACCGGTGCTCAAGAAAAAAGTTAGTCGAAACAGAAAAATCCTGACCAAAAATTTTTAGAGGTAGAATCTTATTTAAAAAATAAAACTTTTTGCAGCAAAAGTCACGTCGCTAATTTAAAATTAGCTTCAAGCACCATTTTTAAATAAAGTGGGATCGTTCACACCGAATGAAAAAACGGTTCTTTTCTTCTGTAAAAAATTGTCTCAATGAAATTGTTTCATTTAAAAAATATCCATTGTCCGTTGGACGCCCTGCAAACGATTTTACCAGTAGTAGTGAGCAGGCAAAGCGAAAGCGAAATATTTAGTATTATTTTATTATTTGCAACAGTTTATTTATTTATCTATTAAGAGAATTAAGGGAATTGAATTTTGAAGGGTATCTTATGTATCTTTAGATTTCATTACAAGTTTTTGGGACAAAAATATCTCGCAATATAACATAACCTTTAAAGTACCCAAAAATGTTTTGTTTTTTTGATTTTGATGGAAATATCTCAAAAACGTAACTTAAAAAAAGATTACAGCTTGGTTTCAATAATTTAAGGGTAACATAAACCGAAATTCAAGTTTAACGAAAAAAATATATCTTGTTATGTAGTAAGTATATCGTAAAAATACCCAACAAGCTTTTTATGGCACTTATTAGAATATCTTGAAAACGTAATATGTGGAATTTTTTTCAACATTAGATTCGAATTCAGCACACTCAAGTTCCTCGGAAAATTGAAAATTGGATTCCAGATAAGGAAAAAGTTAAATGTGGTAAGCTAGTGTAAAATTTCCATTAAAACTCTTTGAATTAGTGATCCCAGGGGTATTCAAAACATATCCCCGTAGCATAAAACTGTATGACAAGCTTCGAATATATATTACTTTCGTCATGAAATCACAAGAAGCCATTAAAACAACATTCCCACCTTACAAAATAATTAATATCATAAAATTACCATTTTGCTGTGCGGCGGCGTTACGTACCACACAGCCGAAGCTACACTCCATGTAGTAGTAGCAAAGAAAAAAAGAAGTTATTTGGCGGACCCTTTACAATTTCCGCCCTCTTTTTCACCCCCCAAATCCCCCCTCCAACTCCGCTTCTGGGAAATAGAATTTTTTACATTCCTTATAACCCCCTTCACCATATTCAATCGTTAAACTGCTGTTAACAATTTTCCTTTTTTTCGATTTAAAATATGTTAATAAGCCTGCACTAAAAGTAAAATAACTTTTTTTTTTTAATTCTGGAGTTTGATTCGGATTCAGAAAAATATATTTGAATGTTGAATATTTTTAACGATGGGGTCATCTTAAGGGGTGTGATATTTTGAATTTATTTTGCAATAGAACCATTGTTTCATGACCTGTTTGGCATAAGTAGCTGTTACTAGACAAACAAAAATTGAAGAAAAGTAATAAAATGTCTGTAAAATGTTTTACAGTACGTATACGCCTGAGTGTACCATCAATTCAAAAAGGTGCCTTTCCATACAAAAATTAGAAAATCAAACGAAATAAGTTGCAAAGATTTAAATAAGCTTTAATATTGTATTTCTAAATATATTAATGCAAGAAAAAAACTTTCCAGGTGTTAAAATGGAAACAATAAAAGGGCTCCCATCAAACGCCAACAAAAATATAAAAAGATACTTGAAAATATGAGATTGTACTTCATCCATCACAGGTCTAAGACTGTTACGTAAATTATTTGTTTATGTAAATAAACTAAAATTGAAAACTTGGTAGGTACTGACAGGCCTCACTAATGTTTTCGTAGTTTTGCATCACATTTTTACTTGCGATATATGTAGGTACTATAGGGCAAGTTTTGGATTCGTGCAAAAAAAATAAAATGCACGACTGGATCGCACGTACTTGCTCTTATGTTCAAGTTGTGTGGGGCTTAAGAACTTTAAAAAATATTCAAGTAATTATAGAAAAAGTATAAAAAGCATTTAAATCGTTCTTTTAATTGTATAAACAGCCTGATAAATAACTTAGAGCTCAAAAAAAAGCATGCCATTTCATTACTTGAAAAAGTATGAATATATGCAAAAAAAAAAATTAAAATCGTTGGAGCCGTTTTCTTAAAAATTAATTTTTTATATATAAAATTTTTGCAACATTTTTCAAAAAAAAATTTGGTATGCCAATTTTGAGTATATATTAATATACATTTAAAACTGAAATTTCAAAACAATTCATCAACCCGTTTTTGAAATATTGAATTTTCAAAAAAAAAATTTGAATCTTTTTTTAAAAATCCAAAATTTATTTTTTCAAAAATTTTGGTATGCAGTATTATTTATATTCTAACAAAGCTTTTGTGCAAAAAGTTTCATTGAAATCGGATGAGGGGTTAATGAGAAAACCAAAAATCAAAAAACCGTTATATGGCAGGTACCGTTAATAAATGTTTTTGGTGATTTTTTTTCTTACTAAAAGGTATATCATACCTACAATAATACACTGATTTTTTTTTATCAAAATCATTGGAGCCGTTTTTGAGATAAATAAGCTTTTCCTTAACGGTTGTATGGCAAGTACCGTTATTTTTTGAGCTAAAAAAAAAATTTCAATTTCCCCTCTGGAGAGTTACAAAAAAACCTTAAGTTCAAAATTTGAAGAAAATCGCTTCAGTGGTTTAGGCTGTAGGTTGAGGTACGGACAGACAGACAGACAGACAGACAGACAGACAGACAGAATTCTGCCACCCACTTTTTTCGTGTTCTCTATCATCGTAATGTCATGTTTGATTGTTATCTCGAAATTTTTTTTTTGCACGAATCCAAAACTTGCCCTATAGTACCTATATCGCAAGTAAAAATTTGAGATAACAATCAAACATGATATTACGATGATAGAGAACACGAAAAAAGTGGGTGGCAGAATTCTGTCTGTCTGTCTGTCTGTCTGTCTGTCTGTCTGTCCGTACCTCAACCTACAGCCTAAACCACTGAAGCGATTTTCTTCAAATTTTGAACTTAAGTTTTTTTTGTAACTCTCCAGAGGGAAAATTGAAATTTTTGAAAAAATAACGGTACTTGCCATACAACCATTAAGGAAAAGCTTATTTATCTCAAGAACGGCTCCAACGATTTTGATAAAAAAAAATCAGTGTATTATTGTAGATATGATATACCTTCTAGTAAGAAAAAAAATCACCAAAAACATTTATTAACGGTACCTGCCATATAACGGTTTTTTTGATTTTTGATTTTATCATTAACCGCTCATCCGATTTCAATTAAATTTTTTGCACAAAAGCTTTGTTAGAATATAAATAATACTGCATACCAAAATTTTTGAAAAAATAAATTTTGGATTTTTGAAAAAATATTCAAATTTTTTTTTTGAAAATTCAATATTTCAAAAACGGGTTGATGAATTGTTTTGAAATTTCAGTTTTAAATGTATATTAATATATACTCAAAATTGGCATACCAAATTTTTTTTTGAAAAATGTTACAAAAATTTTATATATAAAAAATAAATTTTTAAGAAAACGGCTCCAACGATTTTAAATTTTTTTTTTGCATATATTCATATTTTTTCAAGTAATGAAATGGCATACTTTTTTTTGAGCTCTAAGTTATTTATCAGGCTGTTTATACAATTAAAAGAACGATTTAAATGCTTTTTATAATTTTTCTATAATTACTTGAATATTTTTTAAAGTTCTTAAGCCCCACACAACTTGAACATAAGAGCAAGTACGTGCAATCCAGTCGTGCATTTTATTTCTTCTTTATTGCCATACAGCAAGAAAAATACAATATCTGCGTGCATTTAATTAATATAATCTAGCAGAGATTTATATTTGATGTTTTTTTCTAATATGCATATTTTCGCCCTGCCAGACTGTTTAAAAACCGGTTTTTCACTTTGAATTTTGAATTTTTTAAACGGTCCGGTAGAGCGAACTCTCAAATGGTCTCATATTTCGTAATATATGATTCGAAGAGCTTATTTAAGGACGAGTGAAAAACCAATTTTGGCTAACACGATTATCCTCGAAGTTGTATTCATATTTTTTTTTCGATGCACTGTTTCTCGCAAAGGCCCCAGTTGTGGACTGCAAGACTTTGATTTTTTGAATAACCTTTAATGTAACTTTCGACGCCTATACTTCCTTTTTTGCAATCACTCACACCTAAAATCTGCTGTGGGCTCGCGGTCTATACCCATTAAGCCAGAAATATGTATATAGTGGATTTTTAGTAAACTGTTTCATAGATTTTCATATAATAATGGAGACATTGTTGTAGTGTGCCTTTTCATGATTATTTTTCAAACAATACAGTCGAAAAAATAGCAGTAATACCGATCACGCATAATATGTAGGTAAACAAAAATCGCAGTTGAATTGTACCGTGAACGAGATAACAACACGGATGACCTTTTGGCGTACATGCATTCAAATATGAATCAACTTACTGTTGAGCGAAAACGCGTTCACGATAAAATAGTGCAGTGTTGATAACGGGGTTGGATACATCCTTTTCTGATAAGATTGATTCTGGGCAGCAATTCGATTCCAAAAAAAGAATACACAGTTACAATAATTATCCAGAATAGCTGCAATATTGTTACCAGGTGGGAAAACTAAATCATTCCGCTTTGAAATTGCCAATCATATAGTTACTCCAAGGTGGCAACTTTTCCAAAACATCCGGAATGAGAAAATTATTAGAGAAATGCAAACTTATTGCGTGGGATGAATGCGATCAATACTATTATTCAGTCAAGCATTTAAAGCGAGGAAGTGACACACAAGTACGTCGACACTGGTAGTAGAAGCAGATGAAGCAGTAAATTATCCAACAGAATTTTTGAATTCACTCGACTTCCCAAGAAATTTATACAAGAAGGTTTTTAAGGGTCCAGTAAAGGGGTGGGCTACAGCTAGTTATATATAAAGAGCTTCAGGTTGACCGTAGAATACTAAAGTTTCGATTTATAGATTGGGAATAGTTTGTGAATATAATTAATAAAATAATTTTACTTTTAGAAAATGAAAAAAATAAAGTGTTTTCACTTCCAGCGATCTGATTAGTAGTCTAACTCAGGCAATTGCGTATGCCGACGATCTAATTGCGTACAGAACAGCGCCAAAAGTCGAGGTCATCAGAATTCTTTTGCAACGTGAGTTTGAGAAGATTCAGCAATATTGCGATGACTGGAAGTTGAAAATAAACTTTCAGAAATCAGAAACCATCTTGTTTAGGACTACTTTGCGTGGAGCCACAAGGGATACGAGAAAGAACTGGCGTAAGCTGGTGATCGTAGTGCCAAATGGACAGCCACTGGCGAGTATGAGTGTAGTAAGGTACCTTGGCATCTGGATTGATCATGTATTTGTATTTCGACAGACATATAAATGCTGCTCTGACTAGAGCTAAGGGAGCTTTTGCCCTGACAAAACGGTTGTTTTATAGCAGCCGGCTTGGCAACAGGGTGAAGGTGATTTGCTACATGGCTCTCATCCGGCCGGTGATTGCTTATGGGTGCCCGGTTTGGTTCAACGTTGCCCCATCTCAAATGGAAAAGATTCGGGTGTTTGAGAGGCAGTGTCTTAGATGCTGCCTTGGATTACACAGAACACCAGAGTCGGAATACAAACATTATTATTCCAACGTGGTTCTATACAATGGCGCCAACATAAACAGGATAGATAATATCTTGCTGAAGCTTATTCGAGGTCACATTGTAAGAGCGATGTCCTCGACCAATAGCTTAATTTTTGGGGCTTATTACCCTAAGGACGATTGCTACGAGAGTGTGCGTCTAAGGAGCCAGTTATAGCGATCAGTAAAACACATCAGTAAAAAGTTGAATCGAAAGGAATTCGGATTTTTTTCCTGATGGGTGTTTATAGCGAACAGTAAAATTGTGTCAGTAAAACTAATGTCTTCTTCTTCTTTCTATTTTTACTGGATGTCAATGCATCAGTAATTTTTTTTCCTATGTACTGAAACAGTAAAAAATTGGAACACAAACAGGCGGAACGAATCGTTTCATTTTGAGTGACATGACAATCAGCTGATACGTAAAATGAGTTTTCGTCAGTAAAATCAAATAAATGGTTTTTCTCAAAAAATACAATTCCAAATCAAGTTTTTCTTTAAAAAAAAATTATTTTATTACATCCGTCATTGATTTGCATATAGTTTTTGTTTCAAAAAGCATTTGAACATATTAAATATTGCAAAAGAAATTTTTTACTGATACATTTTACTGATCGCTATAACTGGCCCCTAAGCGGCTTTGTTCCGCCCGATGCATTCCTCTATGTAGACAGTCGAGGGCTGATCCAGGATAGAGTGGAGGTTCCGTTAATCTACCACGTCGGCCGTAGAACTGTGGATCGGCGGCTCCTTTACAGTCGAGACGTCCTCGCACAAGACGGAGCTGAGCACCTTCGGTTCAGTAGGACTTTGTCCGATCGGGACCGAAGAGATAGGGTAAAGCAGGAGAACTAGTTCTGGTGGTTGAAACCTGAACACGAAGTTCCTTAGGATACATTAAAGTTGACTGCATTTTTCTATGCCATGGCCGACTTACATACGTTTTGGTATTTAGTTTTAAGCAGGGACAGTCAGGGTGGCACCAAAAAAAAAAAAATATAAAACCAACAAAAATACAAAATACAAAAAAAAAAAATTACAAAATCATTAAAAATACAAAAAAAAAATACAAAATCAACAAAAACACACAAAAATTATATAACCAACAAAATCACAATAAACAATAAAACCTGAAAATGTTTGCTGTGGCTGTTCTAGTTTATAAGTAGTTTCTAAGTAGTTTGTAAGTAGTTCTAAGTAGTTTTATAGTAGTTTTAATTAGTTTTAATTTAATTTTATTTAGATTGTAAATTTTATATAAAACCAAAAAATAAAGATACAGATACGAAAAGTTTTTTTTTTTCAATTCTTCTTGGTGAAAATAAAACCAACATGAATCTTAGAACTAATATAGTTCTTAGGCCGAAAGGCATTAGCAATAGTTATTAGTTTAACTTAGAGCGCCCGAATGGGGCCAGTAAGTTAGTTGTAATTTTTGTCTAGCTTTAAGATAGTTTTAAGAAATTGGAAAAATAAAAATTGAATTAAAAAAAAAAACGAGGTAATTTTTCTTTGCAATGGCTCCTGGAAGTATTAATTTTCTTCTTCAAAATTAAAATTAAATCATTCCAAAATGCGGAAAACCGCATGCAATACCTTCGGTTAACACTTGGAGTGAAAATATATAACTCAGTTTTCAACAACAATTAACGTCGGTGCCCTGACCTTCCCATCTGCCCTACGACCTCTATGTCGTGGATGCAACTCCACGCATGTTATATGTCTATGGCCACAAGCAATAACCGCTTAAGTCTGAAAACTAACTTTTTGGGAAAAGCACTTTTAACTTTCAATTTGAGATTTGAAAAAATTCCAAACATCTATGTTACAAATTGGTACATATTTTTAAAATATAGTTTTAATATTAGTAAATAAACATTTTGTTGTTTAAATAAACTTATTTGCAATAGTTATTGCCAAAAACGTGTTTTAAGTTGTTATTGCTTTTATAAATAATTTACATCTCATTCACTTACACCACTTAAGCGGTTATTGCAAATCAAAATTTTAGTTCACTGGCATCTTATAACGATGTAAGCTGTTTTTACAAATTTAGTTTCTTATGTTTTTGATATGTAAGCTATTTTTGTAGAGAGAATATTAAAATATTTTTGTAGTAATGATACAAAATTAGTTTTTTTTTGTTAGAAACAGAAACAAAAAATATGTTACGTATTGCTAAAAAGAGTTTTATAATCGATTTTCATAGGAAGTAACGGCATCTAAATCAACTTCAATACATAAATTAATTGACATAAATGCATAAATACCACGTTTGGGCATATTAAATGCAAAGGGCGTACGCAAGTGGGGGTAGGGAGGGGTGCTTGTCCCCCTAATCAAGATATTTTTCATACATTTCATCCAATTTGTTTTCTGTTGAATTTTAAAGCTAGATTTCTTTGCTAATACTAATTTTTGAATAAGTTTCATCCCCCTCCCTGATCGACATCATGCGCCGAAAAAGTCTTGAGGAATCATTTCTTTTTGCTTAATTTAGGTTTTAACTCTAACAACCCGACAAAATAGAGCCAGTTGATGACAATATATCTCTATTCCATTATTTTTCTCCTTCTACGACTGCATGATGTTAATTCTTAGAACTTATGTTCTATTATTTAAATGGAAAAGCTAGCGTTCGGTAAGACAGAAAAGCAGCTCACAATTGAGATTGTCTTCCAATTTTAAAGAAAAACAAAAAGATATAATGTCTACAGATGTTCCAACCATTATACAAGTAAAGCTATCCCTCAACGACAGATATTGTGTTAAAATATTTGCAAGTACCTACTACCAATAGCAAAAAATCGCTTTCGTAGACTGGAAAGTTATTTGTAAGGGCTTTCACACTATCCGAATCACTCCCAGATATTTTTTCAGCAGAAATACTCAGGTACCTTCTACCGATCAGTTTGTGTGAATTTCTTATATGAAGCTATAATGTAACTTCTTTTTCATAAGTGATCTTAGAAAACAAAGAAAAAGAGTGGATCTGACGAGCAAAATGTTCTCAAAAATTCTTTGAAATTATTCGTCAGAAGCGGATGTATGAATTGGAATTCCAATAAACTTTTGAATAAAATCCATTGATCTATTGTGACAATTCCATTCACCTTCTGACGAACCAAAGGCATACACTGTAAATGCTATCATAGTTACTAGCAGCAGAATTGTCCATGAGATTACGCATCCACTGTAGCCATAGCCAGAGGCACTTTTGGTTTTATATTCAGGTTTTTGTCCCATTCCCATATGCAATCTGCACTAGGTAGTCATCAGGATAATCTAAGTTGAAATTAATTACTGAAACCTTGATATTATTAGAATCCATCAGATGGCCTGAAATTTGGACAAAATCATCTTAATTGAAGTTAACCAAGTGTGGTTCTGGACTAACATTGCCACCAAACATTTGAAAAGAATATTTGTTGTATATTGTTGTTTTGAATATCTATTCATATGAGATATGTCGATACAAATTTTCTTTAATTATTTTCTTTTGTGTTACAATAAGTGATTGTCCCCTTTTTCTAGATATCTTAAACATCAGTACCTCGTGGCATAATGGTTAGTGCGTTGGACTGTCATGCCGAAGGTGTGGGTTCGATTCCCACCCGTGCAACCTAAAAACAGAAATCTGTTACCTGAGGTACTGCCTCTTGCGAGGAACTGACAAATCCTCCAAGAGTTTACTGGTCATGAATAAGTGCTTCTCATCCAGCCGTTCGGACTAGGCAAAAAACGGTAGGTCCCCTCCACTGAGGGACATACAGAGTTGTATGTCACTAGGCCCTGGTTCTCCACGAGCTGTCGCACCACGCAATTTATTTAACTTTAATACACATTGTAACCTGTTTTAAAATTAAAAAAAAAATTAAATTTATGATTCACCATTTTGAGAACATGTAACTTATACTAATTTATAAATTTTTGTTTGAGGTAGTCAAAATTTGTTTTAAATTCTTCAATATTATAATCTGCAACTTTACTATTTCCTTCAAAAAAACACTTAAGTTCATTGAAAATTCCTTCATGCATTCGAGATAACAGCTTAAGTCCATTTTATTCTCTGTATGTGAGAATTTTCAATTTGCAAAAGTAACTTAAGTAACATAAGATTTCTCAAAATACAAACAACAGTTTGCAAAAATGACTTCATTAATTTTAGTATCGATGAAAATATCTTTTACGTTTAGCAATAAGCGCTTAAATCGAAATAAGTTGTTTTTGACTCTTATATACATTTCTATGTTTGGAGGGGTTTTCAATTTAAAGAAACAGCTTATGTCAATATAAGCCGTTATTTTAAACTGCATTATATTTTTTGTGAATTTTTATTTGAGTTAAGCGTTTATTGCATATGCTGCTTAGAGTGAAAATGACTTAATATTGGTTTTATTTTGTGAAAAAAGTTGTTAGATTACAGGGGATTTTTTTCAAAGGTGCAATGAAGCATGGAGAACATGATGAAACAAAAAACTGACTTTTGTCTTAAATCGACTTAAGCGGTTATTGCTTGTGGCCACAGATGTTACTATGGACAAAATTTTAAGTAACATCTTTTCTGTACGATTCAGCGGATAAACATTTTCGAAAAAAAATATACTTATTTTTTTCTCGTGACTCATAAAGTGAGAACTTATTATGTAATTGGATAATTCACACAATTTGTGGCTGATGATATTGATTAAAGGCTCATTTTATAGGTCGTTATAAGAACTAAAAATGATTCAAAGAGCATCATCCAAACAAATCAAACGTAACCGAGATAACTCAAGAAAAGTCATACCACCCCCAAAACAAAACCCATAGAGGAACATTGGCCCATTATAGCTCAAAAATTAAACAACCTACGTACAGAGGTCATTGATAGCTTATTTTATAGGTAATTTTATTTTCTACAAAGTGGAAGTTTGACGTTTAGCTGTAAAATGAAATGCGAGCGAGCTATTACATAAAAACAAAACCAATCTGGCTCTTCCCTAAACTCAAAAATCCCAAAAACTCGTTTTTATGATAAGAAGGCGTACGCAAACAGATTCCATAAAAAAATTTTGTCCATCGAAAAAGGCGATTTCATGCCCTTTTTTTGACTAATTTGACTGGGCTACTTGGAGAACTCACTTGTTAAAATATATGTGTTTAGCATATCGTCGACCTAGAGTCAAAGCTGAAAAGCAGCAAACTGTTATTTTGCATTTTTGAATTTTGAAGAAGAAGACAACTCTCAGGAATTCGTTCATAACCTCAGAAAATTCAGAAAAAAACATATTTTTCTAATGAATTTGTTTCAGCTGAGCGGATTGCAGAAAACGGTTAACGCGTATTTGAATTCAACATGAAAAATAAACCTTAGACCCGTGTCCAAAACCGAGAAAGCCTGTGTGTTATTTGTGATCGATTCGATCCCATGAAAAACTTATCTTCAAAATGTAACTCCAAATCTGCCCCACTTCGATTCTAATTCTCCTGTGCTACAGACAGAATTGAAAAATATTCTAGTATTGAAAAATTTATTTTTTGTGAAAAATTTGGAAATGCAGTAGGTATCTATTAAAATGTTACGTGGTAAAATTACTGCATGAGTTTTCCATTTATTAAATCAGATCGGTGATGGCTTGTGAAAGTTGGGAAAATCTAGAAAAGAATGATTACTAAGAGTGGGGCTTGGATTCACTTATTTTAGTTAACAGTGAAGTATTACATCCACCAGCTCAACACTATCACCGTTTTAAGAAGAATTTAAGGGTTGATAAACCTTTAAAAAATAGGCAGTATAATGGTAATGGCTTAGAATTTATAATTAAAAATAAATTCCAATTTAATTTCTTCCATTACACTATCTTGTGATTTACTAAAGTTTTTTTTTTTATATTTCTGGTGGTGCAGCTCGCCTGGCAACATTTTTTGCCTTAGATTCTGCCATTGTTTGTAATTTATATCATTTTTAAATACAATTGAAATTTCAATTATCATTCTTGAATTTCATCACGTATTTTCAAGCACTTTTATATACTTTTGGCTGACATCTGAATGAGTTGAAATAAAGTCCGCAAAATCTGCTACACTTAATTTTCTGCAATGAAAATACTTAAACAAATTTTAATTGCTAGCAAGTTATTCGGATTTAGTTAAGGCATTTTGTTTTGGAAAGTGCCTTTTCTCATTCCCAACTCTAAATTTTCCTAACATCATACTTGCACAACATTTTAAATGTTTTACTTTTCTGTATTGAGACCTTACATTTTATGAGCCTGCAAGCATAAAACAGACAATTTTATTTGATTTAATTTTTCCATTCTAATTTCTTTTTAAATATTTTCGATAAAAATAATACATAAATCTTTTTCTATTTTTTTTTCAGATTTTCCACAACTAAATCAAGAGGTAGCTATTCATTTTATTATTTTCCTTCCTAAAAATATATTATGAAAAAAACATCAAAGATATATTAATAATTTTCCATCATAAATTTAGATGTTAAACAGTAATTTGTCAAGTTTTTGACATTGAAATGATATTAATATTTAAAATTTATTTTAATAAAATTTTTAGAGCAAATACTTTAAAAATTATATACCTACACATATATTTTACCAGCGGATACAAATAAACTTCATAATTTTTAGGAGAAAATAAAATATATATTTTATAGTGTATTTGATTGAGCATTCAAATTAAGTCTATAATATTTAAGTTGTCACTTTTTCAAAAATTTTAAATAATATCTTGTCTAAGATACTAAAAAAAGAAGACTTTTTTCAGGTACAAATTATTATACAGAAAAAAATGTTTTTTTTTTGTCATATGAATTAAGAAATTGGCAATGTATAAGTCAATAATATCGAGATAAAAATATCGAGACATAAAATATCAACATTTTTAACAATTTGCAAATTAGTTAATCTGTAATGAAAATATATATGTATTTCAAATTTCATACTCATTGTTCTTATTTGAACCCTGTTTTTGAATGTTGTCTAATGCCCTCAGAAAATTGATTAAGTTCATGGTGTTCTATAGAACGCTCAATTTTCTTTTGATAACAAATATGACAGTAAAAAGTTATTTTGATTTTGATATTTTTCCATTTAGTATTAATAATGAGTTGATGGAAAAATTATGAACTGTGTGAGGGACAACGAAAGAATTTAGGGGGCATTAAAATGTGTCTATTTTTGGATTATTTATAAAGCTTTTTTTCACTAGTTCTTATCATAAATGGGGCAGTATAGCCATAGTGGCCTAACTGAATTTCGAGTTTATTACAAAAATTGAATCTGTATGTATTAAACGACATGATAGTCTGGTGGCAGAGGAGCCTATCTTGAATTGCCAACGGCAGCAGCAAGTAGCGTCTGTAATCCCATATTGGACGGCTACAAAAGGCGTCTATTTTCCCATAGTGGACGGCCTCATTCAGTTATATGTTTGACCATACAATGGGCGGGTGTGCCTGTCAAATCCGAGATAGTATTTGTATCTCGGAAAACACCATTGTGGAAGGATAAATGCAAATACATGAACTATGACAATAATTGAAATGATGAGAATCCTTCTGCAGCTTCGTCTGCAGTAAACTGCACATCGGATTTGGGGGTCCGGCATCTTTCATGTACGAGGGTCAATCAAGACGCCACAATAATGCATGAATCGGCGACAAATAGAAGAAGTCTTTCAAGAAGCGCAAATGTTACTTTTGACTACCGCATTATGTACGAAAATCGGAGTATATGGAACGTTCGATCCTTGTACAGCGAAGTTAGATACGAGCAGGTGGAGCGTGAAATGCTTCGCCTGAAGATCAGTATCCTGGGCATCAGCGAAACTAAGTGGAGAGAAAGAGCTGAATATAAATCTGATACAGGACAAACGAGAATGCTGTATAATGTACATGCACAAATACATTCTACAGTATTCTCGAAGAAAAAAAGCTCGTGGCCATCTAGTTTCCAAATGTAATCCTAATCTTAGCCTCCATTTACATGCCAGGAGATGAACCGGGCCCTCCGCAGTCAACTGCCTTTGATGAGATGGTAACAGCTACAGGTAAAAATGGCTGGAATCTTCTCGTATGCTGCGATGCTAATGCTCATCACATTCAGTGGGGGAGCACGGATACAAACGCAAGGGGTAAGTCACTTTTTGAATATATTATAAAGAAAAACATTTTGATCTTAAATAGAGGTAATGAACCAACATTCATTACAAGAAATAGAAGAGAAGTGCTCGATGTGACACTTTCCACCAATTCTGATTCCATTGCGGTCAGTAATTGGAAAGTCTCGAGTAATGTTACATTCTCAGACCATAGAATGATAACATTCCAAGTAGAACACAAAACAGAAATCACAAAGCCCTACAGAAACCCCAGAAAGACAAACTGGGTAGCCTTCAACGAAAGATTGGCCGCTTCCTTGGGCCGTTATGAAATCATTGTACCTGTTTTAAGCTCTTCGGATATTGAAAAAACATGTTAATGAACTGACGTCAGCTATTCACAGTGCTAGGAGGCTTTATAATAGAGCAAACTATAGTAATGAACCTGCTGACTGGGATATTTTCAGGATCAGCAAAAACGAATATAAGAATAGAACGACGTATGCGAAAAGAGCAGCCTGGCGGAAGTTCTGTACAGACATAGAGTCTACTAATGACGCTGCTAGGCTCAGGAAAGTCACGTCAAAGGTCCACACACCTCCTGGCCTTCTTAAAAGACCGGATGGAACCTGGACTGATTCCTGCTCTGAAACCTTAGAGTCGCTTATGAGCACCCACTTCCCTGGATGTACTTTTGATGCATCTCTTATGGATCTCTCTAGGGGCCCCAACATAAGCCAGATTTCTAGTATTGGCAGTCAAATTATAGACATCCCTAAGGTGGCCTGGGCCATAGACTCCTTCTCAGCGTACAAGTCACCAGGGCCTGATGGAATAATTCCAATTATGCTCCAAAGCTCTAAAGACGTAATTGTACCGCTACTGGTGGAAATATTCAAAAGGTGTTTAAACATCAATTATATTCCATCTAGTTGGAGGGAAGTTAATGTCATTTTCATTCCGAAAGCTGGCAAGCCCACTCACACTGAACCGAAAGATTTTAGACCAATTAGCCTATCCTCCTTTCTTCTTAAAACCTAAGAAAGGCTGATAGAAACGCACATTCGCCTAATGCTAAATGATAGTGTTCTCTCACAGGCCCAACATGCATACATGAAGGGCAAATCTGTTGAGACGGCACTTCATAAAGTGGTCGGCACGATTGAGAAATCAATTCACTTTAAAGAATTTACCTTAGGAGCATTCCTTGACATTGAAGGGGCCTTCAACAACGTTGAAAATGGAGCAATTCCACAAGCCCTTGACTCTGTCAGCATTGATCCGATGTTGTCAAACTGGATTGACTCCATGCTTCAGACTAGAATTGTTAATGCAGAAATGGGTAGTAGCAAACTTAAAGTTAGGACGTGTAGAGGTACGCCACAGGGAGGAGTCTTATCTCCTCTGCTCTGGCTTCTTGTTGTAAACCAGATCTTAGTTAAATTAGGGCAAAGCGGCGTTAAGGTCGTGGCGTACGCTGATGATATTGTTATAATGGCGTCAGGGAAATTTGTTCCCACTCTGTGTGAGCTTCTACAAACAGCCCTTGACAAGCTCAGTAATTGGGCCAGTAGCTGCGGACTTAATGTCAACCCACTAAAAACGGAACTGGTTCTGTTTACGAGAAAACGAAATATTCCAAACATAAATCCCCCCACCATAAATGGGACGCCGCACCATATTACTGGTACGGCAAAATATCTTGGTTTAATTATCGATCGTAAACTTAACTGGAAAGAGAACATAAAAGAAAGATAAAAAAAAAGCTGCAATAGCCTTCTACACATGCAGTAGAATTTTCGGCAAGAGATGGGGACCCAGCCCCAAAACCATTAATTGGATGTACACAGCCATTATAAGGCCTATCCTGACGTACGCGTGTTTGGTTTGGTGGCCAGCCTTGGAAAAGGCAACCAATCTTAAGGCCATGACAAAAATTCAGAGACTGGCATGTATAGGCACAACTAGTGCCATGAAAACCACGCCAACCGCAGCCCTAGAAACTTTCCTTTCACTTGCCCCACTCGATCTGTTCACGAAGGAGTTGGCGGCCAAAAGTGCTTTACGACTTACTTACTTACTTAAGGTGGCGCTACAGTCCGGGGTGGACCAGGGCCTCAACCAATAAGCTTCTTGCAGCCGGCTCGGTTTCTAGCTATCTGTCTCCAGTTTCGCACGCCAAGTTGGTTGAGGTCCTTTTCCACTTGCGTGCGCCACCTTTTACGCTGTCCACCTCTACTGCGTTGTCCCACGGGGTTGGATTCAAAGACTTTCCGGGCCGGAGCATTAGTGTCCATTCGCTCTAGGTGACCCAGCCATCTTAGTCGTGGGCTTTTCACTTTTGTGGCTAGGTCAGTGTCGCTGTACAGCCCATACAGTTCGTGGTTGTATCTTCTCCTCCATTCCCCATCAATGCAGACGGGACCAAAAATCACCCGGAGAATTTTCCTCTCGAAACAGTCTAACGCGTTCTCATCCACCGTTAGCAGTGTCCATGCCTCTGCACCATACATCAGGACCGGGATGATAAGCGTCTTATACAGGGACAGTTTAGTTGCTCGAGAGAGGGCTTTGCTTCTCAATTGCCTTCTAAGCCCGAAGAAACAGCGATTTAAAGAGTGTTAAAATTGGAAAAAGGGCCACTATGGTCACAGAACTATAATGAACTTCACTGACACAGACATTCAAACGGACTATATTTCACCGTACATAGATTTTAACCCAGTCGCACTTACAGATATCCTGACAAGGGAATTATGGAAGGAAAACCGGGTCATTAATGCAAATCATGTATCGGTCTTTACTGACGGTTCCAAAACAGACACAGGGGTAGGGTCAGGTATCTTCTCAGACAATCCACCCATAAATAGGTCATTGAAGCTCCCAAACTTCTGCAGCGTTTTCCAAGCGGAAGTACTTGCAGTTTGCGAGGCTGCAAAATGCCTATCAATATGCGAACTAACGAACAAAAACATTGATATCTTCATAGACAGCCAGGTGGCAATCAGAGCCATTTCGTCAATTGTCACGAAGTCAAAACTAGTTGATCGATGCTGTAGTGAATTGAGATTACTTGGCGAAACAAATTCAGTCACTCTTCGATGGGTCCCTGGTCACCGTGACATTTATGGTAACGAAATGGCTGATGAATTGGCCAAAAACGGTTCACTACTTGAACCGAGCCAAACTGTACCTTGGGTACTTATGCCACTGGAGCAAGAAAAGAGTAGAATTCACCAAAGCTTCCTCAAGGCCGCTAACGATAGATGGTCAACAATTGACACCTGTCGGGTTTCAAGGAATCTTTGGCCAGATATTTCAAAGAACAAAACGGAGTACTTACTTAAGCTAAGCAGACCTCAATTGTCTCTCTTGGTTGGAATCCTTACGGGTCACAACTCAATGGGAACCCACATGAGCAGAATGGGCATCGGCACATCTGACTTAAGCAGAGGGTGTAAGGACGAAGAGGTGGAGGAGGGCTCTTCTCACTTCCTCTGTGAATGCCCCAGCCTAGCCAGAACAAGAAAAGCAGCCCTCGGATAATATTTCTTCGACGAACTGGGTGACGTCTCTCTTTTGCCACTGAAAAACATCCTGAAATTCATTCAAAGCACAGGATGGTTCAGGGAGGCACCCCATTCCCAAAACTTCCACTAAATCCCTCCTCTTTCCCTCCTATTCCTACATTTCTCACATCCCGGGGAGCACAATGGATCCATTGAGATCCGAGTGAGATGTTTTCGGCTTGCCGGATCATCACCCCACCTAACCTAACCTAACCTAATCCTAATTTTTGTTAAGGGATCTCGGTAAGGCGATCACAGCGAACCTATCGACAAAATGTCAACCTACAAAATCGTGTTTCATGAGAATACTATAGAGTGGATATACAATGACGAAGCTTCATTTCATGTGAAAGTAATTATGCAGAGTATCTCAGTCCACGATGACCTGCATATATTCCGGGAGGATGAAAGAGAGGGTGGCCAAAGACGGCATGGTGTCGGAATTATGTTGAACGAAGAAGCAAGAGGCGTAGTCTTATTTCTTGTGAGGCCGCTTCTGCGATTAATAACAGCAAAGTTTCGTTCAAAAATTGGTAAAATAACAATATTCAATGCTACGCCCCCACAACTGAAGTGACCGAGGAAGACAAAACCGCGTTCTACACTCATCTTAACTCGGTTTAAAGAAGTGTTCTAAGTCGGATCAGACAATTATTGTCTGGAACGCGTGATGGGAAAAATGGCTTGGGGTCACAGTACGAAAATGGTGATTCGCTTGTCGAATTTTGTATTGCGAATCGTATTGTGCTAGGTGGACTGTATTTAAGCATAAGACGTGCAACAAAATCACTTGGGTGCATCCGGACGGTCAAACTGATAACCAAATTGACCGTATGATTCAGCAGCAATGGAGGAAGTCAACGTGTCATGTTCGAAGTACAAGAAATGTCAATGTGGGAAGCGACCACCATTTGGTTTTGTTGAGTCTCAAACTACGCACCGCTGCCATACAAAGACAAGCGCAGGATGCAGCAAGGAGTCAAAATTTAAAAATGAAATAGTACCCCAATTTCCTTTTTTATTTTAAAGACTATTTTCTAAAATGAAGCAACACCCAAAATTGTCTCACAGAACACCCCAAACTATATAACTACTTGGATTGTATCAAATATACAATTTCTCTTGTACAAGGGCAATACTCGTAGTTCTTCATCCTTCAGTGATCCAAAAAGCACTTGAATTTTCATGTTGCGTTCAGCACAAATTTTGAAATTGTAACAAGGTAACAATGTCTGCTTTTCATATACCCCATAAATGTTCTGTAAATTATCGTTCTGTAACAACACGTGTTGAAAACCAGCAGCGAAAAAGAGAATTCCTGAATAGAATCGTGCGATTTTTGTCCACTATTCTGTTACACGCTGATGGTTTTCAACAAGATTTATTGAAAAGCATTCAAAAGTAACAGAATAGCTGACAAAAATCCAGCGGTTTTTTCAGCTATTCTGTTACAGGCAGACAGCCTTCTGACTTTGTTAACCATGCGCAATACTCCATCAAACATTTTCACTGTTGTATTATGTATGTACCATTTTGAAAAATGGCGCCCAATGGGCGCTCTGGGTCCAGTCAGGAAACCGAAATCTTTTCTAAGGATGAAACTTAACTTGGGATTAATTAATTTTTTTTTAATGAAAAATGACTCCCTTTTGAAAAATGACAACAAATATATGGTTAAAATAACGGTTGGTCCCAAAAAACAAGAGTTGAGTAGAAATCAGTATTGCCACTTTTCAGGACCATACTTTTTTTAGACAAAAGGTGGAACCTCCACTTCCTTTTTGGTTATTTTGAACATGAAAAAACTTGCGAACCGTTTCCAGATACAAAACGCGTGTTTGGAAATTTTTAAAGTACGTATTTTACCAGTTTATTTTTGTTTTAATTTTACCATTTGGTGCCAACCAAACCACAGATTACGATACAACAATGACTCCCAGCCTAAATTTCATCCTGAGCATGGCAAAAATGACTGTCAACCGACAGGATTACAGAAAAAATAACTTCCAATTTCAAGTTTAATTGCATTCTAAGTTCTAATTATCTAATTCTTCTGATTATAGACTTGCTCGAATGTGTTCAATTTTCAAATCTACCAACCATGGGTATGTAGGCATTAATTAATTTTTCTTTGTCACTATATGTGCACTTGCACAACAGACTGTGGTTTACTGACTCAGCTTAAGTAAATAGAACTCGAAATAACTTGTTTTCTCTAATCGTATGATCCTCCCGCTATTTAATAATGTTATACATATATCCCGTATTATGTAGTCTTTAAATACAGCTCTCGATAGCTGTTTTGTGCTTCTTATCTAATAAACTGTCAAGCTAACAAGATCGAAACTAAGTCTTTTATTGGAATTATCTGCTCGCTATCCTACAAATTTCAGAAGAGGGATCCGATCTGATTTCCCAAGTATTTTTGAACAAAAGTTTTAATTCGTCGAGAGTTAAATTAAAGTAATTCGTAAAAATGTCGGAAAATTTTAATCAATTTCTCAATAAAGCAACAGTTGCTGTTCTTAAAAACATGTTGCGATCTCTTGAACTAAGAACTGATGGTACTAAAGCGGTGTTAAAACTTCGAGTGGAGGAAGCAGATCAAGGTTACTCGCAGGAGAATCTTCAAAAGCTTGTGCAAGATTTCATGCCCAAAGGTAAGCAAGATGATTCCGAAACAACCGATGACGATGAGTCTGTACAAGAGCAGGACGAACTACCAGGTACTGTTGAGAACAACAACATCGATGAGGAGCTAAATAACCTTAGAGAAATGTGCAAAAAGAAGGAAGAGATTATTTTGCTATGAAGCGAAGACTAAAGGAGCTCTAGATGGAAGATACTCAAGAAAATCCTAATCCAAGGCCACATGTTTCATATAACCTCAAAGACATGGAGAACGTATTGTGTCCATTCACTGGAGATGACAACTTTCCTATTGATCGTTGGGTAGAGCAGTTTGAGGAGTACACCGAAACTCTTCATTTGGATGATCGAACCAAATTCATTTATGGAAAGAGGCTCCTTGATGGCACTGCAAGGCTGTTCGTGAGGTCTTTGAAAACTCGAAACTGGATTGAGCTGCGGGATGCACTTGTGGGTGAGTTTAAGCGTATTGTTACTAAAGCGGATATTTTCAGTGAGCTTAGTGCTAGAAAAAGACGACGAGAAGAAACTTTACAACAATACGTGTTGTCTATGCAAGAAATAGCATCGCATAACCCTATCGAGGAAGAAGATTTGATCCAATTCATCATCAAGGGCATATCTGATTCCGAAATTAATAAAAGCATGCTGTACAACGCCAACAACATGGAACAGCTTAAGAACGTGCTAAGGAAGTACGAAAAGTTTAAAAACAATAGTCGTGACAATTTACAAGCGAAGCCCAGCACATCTCAGCAGTCACACAATCACAGTAGCCAAAACAGGCATAAGAATAATCCCTTAAGGAAAATGGAACACACTACTCAGGCACCTGCTAGTGGCTTGTTTGCGAAGAGAGAGTTCACGTGCTTCAAGTGTGGTGTTCGTGGACACATGGCAAAAAATTGTTCCAGCAACAAACCTGTTTTGACTCTCAAGGCCAACAGCGTCAACAACAGCAACAATGACGATGTAAATAACACTCTTGCAGAGAAAATCAACAACGTTTCAAATCATGAATGCAGCCGCATAAAGCCACAGTGTAGTCCAGATCATAACGATTTTGAGAAAGAGATTCGTTATCGATTCACAAATGGTCAATCAGAATGTTCGTGTACTCTTATGTCACTTTTGGACTCTGGGAGTCCGATTAGCTTCGTTCAGGAGAAGTTCTTGCCGCAGTCGATGATTTCACCGTTGGAACATAACATCCGCTCGTATTGTGGAGTAAACAACAGCCCGCTTCAAGTGTTGGGAAGTGTTAATTCTTTTATATTGTTTGATAATTTAGAAACTAACTTCAGTTTATTTGTAGTGAAAAATAATTCAATGAGTTATCCAATTGTTCTTGGGAGGAACTTCATCGACAAAATTGGTATGGTGTTACAGAGAGCGGAGAAGAAAGCTGAAAGTCAATTAAATGCAATTTTGCCAGAGTCGTCGAGCAGTGACAAATGTGATCGTTTTTCAAGTGAAACATTGTCGTCATCACGTAGTGGTCCAGAAACTTTTGTTTGCATGAATAACTTGTCTTTATCGTCTTCAAGTCAGTGTCATCGTCCGCATGTAAGTACATCTAACGAAGAAGTTGATTTTATTGCACAAATTTTAAATATAGACGTGAGTGATGAAAAATCAGTTTTAGATCTAAAAATCAGTCCAAAGATACCATATTATATACAGGAAATAGTAAAAGAAGTAGTGAAGCCAGCTTTTTCTGAAAATTTAGGTAGAGCTTATTCTGAGGATAATGAATTTGAAATGAAGATAGTTTTATCTAAAGATGTCCCGTTCCATTGTGCACCACGTAGATTACCCTATTTCCATAAAATAGAATTAGAAAAGATTCTAAACGACTTACTAAGCAAAGGGATAATAAGAGAGTCAAGTTCGCAGTATGCGTCGCCTATAGTTTTGGTAGAAAAAAAGAATAAAGAGTTTAGGCTTTGCATAGATTTTAGGGAACTTAATAAAATAACACTTCGCGATAACTACCCACTACCTTTAATTGAGGATAATATTGACCGGCTTAAAAATAAGAAATACTACACAACACTAGATATGAAAAATGGTTTTTACCATGTGCCGCTTGAGAAGGAATCAATGAAATATACGTCGTTTACCACCCCGATTGGTCAATACGAATTTACCAAAATGCCTTTTGGGCTTAAAAACGCCCCCTCTGTATTCGAGCGATACATGAAGCATTTGTTTGGTAAATTGGTATTGCAATCGAAGATTTTAACCTATTCAGATGATATCCTAATCGCGACAGAGACCATTGAAGAACATGTAGATATTTTGAGGGAAGTCTTTGAAATAGTCGTCAATAAAGGTTTGAAGCTTAGGCTGGATAAATGTGCTTTTTTACAAAACGAGATAACATATTTAGGTTATAAAATAACCGAAGCTGGTGTGAGTCCGAATGATGTTAATCTCAAAGCAATTAAAAATTTTCCGTTACCTACTTCAATTAACTACATCCATAGTTTTTTGGGACTTTGTTCTTATTTTAGGAAATTTATTCATCAATTCGCCAATGTAGCTAAGCCTCTCTACGATTTATTGAAGAAAGACTCAATGTTCATGTTTGGTCCTAAAGAAATAGCAGTTTTTAATTTGTTGAAGAACAAACTGATTTCAGCTCCAGTGCTATCAATTTATAGCCCTCACAACTCTACAGAGTTACACTGCGATGCTAGCTCGCATGGTTTTGGAGCCGTTTTGCTTCAAAAACAGAGTGATGCCAAATTCCACCCGGTATTTTATTTTTCGAAGCGGGCTACTGATGCTGAAAGCAGGTTTCATAGCTATGAACTTGAGACTTTGTCCATAGTCTATGCTTTAAGGCGATTCCGAATATACTTGCTAGGCATTCAATTCAAGATTGTGACGGATTGTCAAGCTCTTGTTTTAACATTGAACAAAAAAACATTGAATCCTCGAATATCACGATGGGCGCTCGAGTTACAATCTTACGATTATTGTGTTGAACATAGAAAAAGTGATCGAATGTCACACGTCGATTCATTAAGTAGATCTTTTAACATTTTGCATGTTGATAATGAATCTTTTGAGTTTGTGCTCGCAGCCGCCCAAAGACATGACCCGAAAATAGTTTCCATCGCTTCTGATTTGAGAAAGTCTGAGAGTCCTCACTATGAAATGGTCGACGGATTAATATATCGAAAGGCAAAAGATAGGATTGTTTTTTACGTCCCATCTCACATGGAGGAGCTGGTAATCAGAACTCATCATGAGTCACTTTGTCATCTAGGTGTCGACAAATGTTATGAGCATTTGGCTGGAATCTATTGGTTTCCAAATATGAAGGAAAAGATAAGAACAGTGATAAAGAGTTGCCTTAAGTGTATTTATTTTTCCCCCGAGTCTGGAAAAAAAGAAGGAATTCTTCATCCAATTCCAAAAGGAAATTTACCATTCGATACCCTTCATATTGACCATCTAGGTCCCTTCTCTACATCTCGTTCCAACAAAAAACATATCCTGGTCATCGTAGATGGTTTCACCAAGTTTACCAAGCTTTATTCGACCAAAAGCACTTCAAGTAAAGAATCGATAGCATGTTTAAAAACATATTTTACAAATTTTTCTAGACCTTACCGAATAGTATCTGACCGTGGTACATGTTTTACCTCGAAAGAGTTTGCCGATTTTGTGAAAGAAACCAATATTCAACATGTCAAGGTAGCCACACACTCACCGCAATCTAATGGTCAGGTTGAACGCCTAAATCGCATAATAACACCTATGCTAGCCAAAGAATGCGAATCATTTACTGCTAGTAATTGGGACAAGAATCTAGATAAGGTTCAGTTTGCTATAAACAACACCGTGAATCGAAGTACAGGTTTCACACCTAGCACTCTGCTCTTTGGTAGGGATCAAAAAGGAAGATTTTGCGATAAGGTCAAAGAGTTTTTGGTAAACAATGTAGAATCTGAAAGGATAAATCTAGATGAGGTTAGAGAAGAAGCTAAAGGGAACATAGAAAAAGAGCAAATGAAAAACAAGATGTATTACGATAGTCGTCATAAAAGTCCAAAAGAGTATAAGCCAGGAGACTATGTCATGATCAAAAACGTGGACACAACGCCAGGTACAAACAAAAAACTAAGTTTCGTGGGCCATACGAAGTCAAAAAGGTTCTACCGAACGACAGGTATGCAATAGGAGACGTAGATGGTTTACAATTAACAAGATTGCCATATAAAGGTGTTAGTTCTCCTAATAATATGAGGTTGTATGTGGAGCCTGAGATTGATTTGAAGTATGGTGACAATGAAGATGCTGATTTAAAAAAAAGAATTTAAGCTGATGGAGAGATGACGATAACTTTTATATTTGAACAACGATCATTGAAAACTAAACATGATTAATCCAATTAATTGAATATGATTTTGAATGCTTCTACCTACACCAATGATGTCGATGGATATTTTCCTATTTCTTTTATGTGGACAATGGATTTCTTTTTCATTTTTGTTTAAAAAAAACGTTTAATTTTAAAATCAAAAACCTTATTTATATTTTCGAATATATAAATCTTTATATGAAATGTTTAACTGTTTAACTGTTCAAATGATTGAAAAGAATGAAAATCTCATTTTATATTTTCCAATATAAAATTTAAAAATGTTTAACTGTTATTTTAATGTTTTAATTTTGTTATTTTTGTATTTGAAAAAAAAAGATTTCCTTTATAAAATTTTCAAAAATGTTTAAATGCAAATTGAATGTTTTAACTTTTTTTACATTTTTAATGCGAACAAAAATAAAATATTTCTATTAAATGTTAGAAACTGTAATCGGGACGATTATACGGTCAGAATGGCCGAGCTGTAGGCATTAATTAATTTTTCTTTGTCACTATATGTGCACTTGCACTGTGGTTTACTGACTCAGCTTAAGTAAATAGAACCCGAAATAACTTGTTTTCTCTAATCGTATGATCCTCCCGCTATTTAATAATGTTATACATATATCCCGTATTATGTAGTCTTTAAATACAGCTCTCGATAGCTGTTTTGTGCTTCTTATCTAATAAACTGTCAAGCTAACAAGATCGAAACTAAGTCTTTTATTGGAATTATCTGCTCGCTATCCTACAGGTAATTAATTATTATTTTCTTTTTTATTAACCATGTGAATAAAATCACATTTTTCAAATTCTACCACGTGTTCGTTGACATACTTAACGTGACTTGTTTGATCAAAAAGCAATACGTCAAACAAGTCTGTAAGCATCACGCGTCTGGTTAGTTTTGAATGACTTGCATCCTTATCATTATTTTGTATCTCAAATGCAAATCTGTCTAGAGTCATATATTTTTAGAATTAAGATACACAACTTTTTTTTTCAATCCAAATAACATTGAATTCGAATTAACCTACTTATTAAAATGTGTCTAGTGATAAATTTACTTAGGTATATTTAAAGGGGTTGATGAGATAAACAAGATGACAAGCACTTAGTTATAAGTGTCATCACACCTGCTCTAATTGATAATGAGGAGCACGTTTACTATGATACAGTATCAGTTCCAAGTATAAAGATGGAGGAGCAAAAATACATACTTAGATAACCACAAAACCGCTAACAACCACCATCCCATCACTTATACGCGAATCGTGTTTTCTTAGAGATGAGCTTTTAATTGAATGAACACGTAGAAATAATTTCTTGTCGACAGATGGGCGTATGAGACACTAATTATGTGGCTAACCCCAACCTTACTCATGTGGTGTAGAGACAAATCTAATAGACAAACAAATATCAACAACAAAAAAACTTCGAATCCAATACGTGTCGTGTATATGTACGTTTAGAAAATTGTTAACATACATTAAATTATGCCCATTACACAGGGTACTTCCAAGTTTAATGTCAATACTTTTTGGGATATGATTTTTAGTCATGATCTTAGAAAAAATCCATTATTTTGACCGGTTACCCGGGTATCAAGACTATTAGAGCTCTTGATGTAGTTGATGCATCTTTTGATAAAAATGGATTCCTTTCGTTGGGAATCATTCTACTCTTTACATACAGTAAACTCTCGTTAAAAGCAAACCTCGATATACCTCGGTTAAGGCTGTAATATAAAGAAAGGGGCTTGTCTGTTGTGTATGACTTTATTCTTGCAAGTGATTTACAATGTTCAGTAATGTGTCAAATGTGACATTGGAATGTAAGGTGAAAGGTATGTTTGTTTCATATACTACACCTCCCCCTTTTACAAAAAAAAAAATATAATATAGTTAATATGTAGGTACATTTACATACTGTATTGAAAATGCATTAACAAAATTATTCAAGAGATATTTTTTTTTTTATATTAATGATATACTTATACAACTAATTCAAAAGTATAATATATAGTGAATCCATTTATTTATAATTCAATAAAATTTATATATTATAATTTGGAAATAATGAAATTTATTTTAGAAAACAAAATTTAACTTTTCTATATTTTGTTAAATACATATTTAAAGATAACATCAACAAAATATATTTTTTTATTTTGAAGTGACAAGCTTAGGTCGGTATTCTACGTAGGCGTAAGAATTTTTCATTACGCCTTAATATTGTCCCGTCTTCTCTTTCTACCAAAAATGAGCGAGGAGAGCTATGCTTGGCTACAACTTTGCTTTTAACCCACTGGTTTTTATTTTTTAACCAGATTTTGTCACCTACCTCAAAACTTTTCCTGGAATGAGCTGTCCTATTAAATTTAACTTCGTTCCTTTTGGAATTTCTATCCAAATTGTTTTTAAACTCCCTAAAACAATTTACTCTAGTTTCATCAATTTTTGCTGGCAATGACGTCCTTTGTTTTACTCCCATCAGCATTTCCGCTGGTGATTTTAAACAGTTCTTTATAGGCGAATTATTGTACTTTAGTAACATAAGCCAAAACTCTTGCTTTGAATCGTCTCCTTTCTTTAACAGATTTTTCACTATTTGTACAGATTTTTCCGCTAACCCATTTGATTGGGGATAGTTAGGGCTTGCTGTTTTTATTTCTATATCAAATTCTTTTGCAAATCCACGAAAAGTGAAAGACCCAAACGGTTGGTTATCTGCAACTATCTGGTTCGGAATTCCGTGCTTAGCAAAAACAGATTTTAATTTATCAACTACTTCAGGACCTGTTTTGTTTCTTAATTTTAAAACGTTTATATACTTTGAAAAATAATCCGTTACCACTAGATAATTTTTTGATTTGTATTCAAAAATATCCATACAAATTTAAAAAAATGGTATTTCTGGCACTTCATGCAAAATCAACGGCTGCTTTGTATTTTGATTTCTATATTTTTGACAAATTTCACAAGTTGCTATTTTGTTTTCTATTGCCTCTGATATACCTGGCCAGTATAGCAATTACCTTGCTCGGGCTTTTGTTTTTTCTATACCTAAATGCGGTAGATGCAGTTTATCTAAAATCTCAGGTCTCATTTTTAATGGCACAATAATTCTTTCATTTAAAAATATAATCTCATCTTGCAAATAAATATCATTTCTTAATTCCCAATAAATCTTTAAATCATCTCGCAGTTTGTTTTTTTGTATTGGCCAACCACATTTCAAAATATTTTTTAATTCTTTTAAGCATGCATCTTTCTCAGTCTGATCTATAAAATTTTGTTTCATGTTATTGGAAATATTAAGGCTATGAACCACTAAATTTAAATCTTGTATTTCTCGGCCTGTCTCATTTTTGTTAAAGTTTCTTGATAGAAAATCTGGCACATGCATATATTTCCCAGGTAAAAAGTTTATTTCAAATGTGTATTTTAACAAGTATATCCTCATTCTTTGCAACTTTGCATTTGGAATTTGTGAAATTTCCTTGTTGAAACTCCTAATAGTAGTTTATGATCTGAAACGACTTGAAAATATCTTCCGTATATAAAATAATGAAATTTTTTGCATGCAAAAACTATCGCCAGTAGTTCTTTTTCTATTTGTGAATATCTTTCCTCAGTATCGGATAAGCTTCGTGAAGCAAAATAAACTGGTCGATTTTCTTGCAGCAAACATTTACCTAGTCCATATTTCGAAGCATCCGCTTGGACGAAAATTGGTTTGTTTTCATTAAATGGAACTAATACAGGAGCTTTACTTATAAGATTTTTTATATTGTTTAAACATTCACGGTGTACATCATGAAATTGGAAAACATTATCTTTTTTTAATAGCTCTCTTAATGGTTTTTCTAGATTTGATAAATTTTGAATATGCTCTCGGACAAAATTTACCATTCCCATTAATTTCATAAGATCGTTTCTAGTTTTTGGTTCATTTATATTTTGTATTGCTTAAATTCTCTCGCTGTCTATTGAAATACCTTCATCTGAAATAAGATATCCGAGAAATTTAACTACACTCAGAGAAAAAACATGTATAAAATTAGCCTATTCGCCTTAGGTGAAATATTTTGTATGGAACTTATTTGTCGAGCATAACTTTGCCTAGTTCTAGGCAAAGTTATGTACGTCCACTTTACCTTGAAATAGGCTAATTTACCTTAGATTGCTTAGGTGAATTATTTTGTATGGATGTTATTTGGCTAGCATAACTTTGCCTAGAACTAAGGCAATATTTTTCTCCTAGGTAACGAAAAAATAAGCTAATTTGCCTTAGGAAACTAAGGTGAAAATATTTTTGTTGGACGAGCATAGCTTTGCCTAGAACTAAGGCAATTTATGTATGTCCTAGGTAAACTGAAATAGGCTTATTTACCTAAAGAACTAAGGTGAAAATATTTTTGTTGGACGAGCATAGCTTTGCCTAGAACTAAGGCAATTTGTGTATGTCCTAGGTAAACTTGAATAGGCTAATTTACCTAAAAAAACTAAGGTGAAAATATTTTTGTTGGACGAGCATAGCTTTGCCTAGAACTAAGGCAATTTATGTATGTCCTAAGTAAACTGAAATAGGCTAATTTAACTTAAAAACTAAGGTACAAATATTTTTGTTGGACGAGCTTAGCTTTACCTAGAACTAAGGCAATTTATGTATGTCCTAGGTAAACTGAAATAGGCTTATTTACCTAAAAAACTAAGGTGAAAATATTTTTGTTGGACGAGCATAGCTTTGCCTAGAACTAAGGCAATTTGTGTATGTCCTAGGTTAACTTGAATAGGCTAATTTACCTAAAAAACTAAGGTGAAAATATTTTTGTTGGACGAGCATAGCTTTGCCTAGAACTAAGGCAATTTATGTATGTCCTAAGTAAACTGAAATAGGCTAATTTAACTTAAAAACTAAGGTACAAATATTTTTGTTGGACGAGCTTAGCTTTACCTAGAACTAAGGCAATTTATGTATGTCCTAAGTAAACTGAAATAGGCTAATTTATCTTAGAAACTAAGGTGAAAATATTTTTTTTACACGAGCATAGCTTTGCCTAGAACTAAGGCAATTTATGTATGTCCTAGGTAAACTTGAATAGGCTAATTTACCTAAAAAACTAAGGTGAAAATATTTTTTTTTGGACGAGCATAGCTTTGCCTAGAACTAAGGTAATTTATGTATGTCCTAAGTAAACTGAAATAGGCTAATTTAACTTAAAAACTAAGGTAAAAATATTTTTGTTAGACTGCATAGCTTTACCTAGAACTAAGGCAATTTATGTATGTCCTAAGTAAACTGAAATAGGCTAATTTAACTTAAAAACTAAGGTAAAAATATTTTTGTTAGACTGCATAGCTTTACCTAGAACTAAGGCAATTTATGTATGTCCTAAGTAAACTGAAATAGGCTAATTTATCTTAAAAACTAAGGTGAAAATATTTTTTTTACACGAGCATAGCTTTGCCTAGAACTAAGGCAATTTATGTTTGTCCTAGGTAAACTGAAATAGGCTACTTTACCTAAAAAGCTAAGGTGAAAATATTTTTGTTGGACGAGCATAGCTTTGCCTAGAACTAAGGTAATTTACGTATGTACTAGGTAATCTAAAGTAGTCAAATTTGCCTTAAATATCTAATGTAATTTTTTGTGTACACGTTTTCAACCAGCCGAAGAGCATTTGATGTTGACTTCTTTTTCAATATATAATAAACACATTTTACAACTGGAATTGACAATTAAAATGTCCACCCCAAGGAGCCAAAGCATAACTTACTATACAAAAAATGTTGCATCAACTCCTCAGCTGTTTTTTGTCACAAGGCTTTGCGAAAACATTAACCTATCAGAATGGCTTTGGTAAAGTGCCTAAAAGCGGGCAAATGTTGAGAAAGTTAACTATTTGGCGAAAAAGAACCCTCCACTAATATTAAAATACACCTAAGCGGTTTCCACTGGCGATAAATCCAGAGCATGCTTTAAAGCATGCATTCAATATTCTTCACTAACCAATCAAAAGTATGTGATGAAATACCCACCAAAAAAAATCTGACAGTAGGTACTTCTGCTATCTGCTTTGTGGCTGTCGCTATTGCGATTGCCATATATCCTCCAAATAGATCGCCTTGTGTTTGACCGGGCCTAATTATAATAATTAATAAGAAGTGACCAAAATATCAATAAACTTCGATTTCAAGTGCAAATTGAATAAAACTTTGAACCAAGTTGCAAATTTAATTGATGTTGGCGAGACTATATCGAGACTAAACCAAGATCAAAGCGAGACGATGATACGACGTGCACAATGATACAAACCACGTGCAGATGTCATGGCGAGACTATATCGAAGAAACCACGACACAGATAGCCATTTAAATGGGCATAGCGAGACCACATAATACGGACATAATGACCACGACACTGAAACCACATTTGAAATTTGTAGCCTATAGGTTTAAGCTTATTTTATCATTTGGAAAAAAATTATTTTGGGAAAAAGAAGATAAACGATGCTATAGCGAGACCAAAACGAGATGACGGCAAAACATGCTCAATGCCCAAAACCACGTGTAAACGTTACGAAAAGACCAAAGAGAGACCATAATGACAAAACCATGACATAGATCCCCGTGTAAATGGGCGCAGCGAGACCACATAAAACGAACATAATGACCACACGACACTGAAAACCACGTTTTGACTTTTAACCTCGGTTTAAGCTTATTTTATCCATTTGTAAAAATTACTTTGGGAAAAACAAGTTAAGCGAGACTATAGCGAGACCAAAACGAGATGACGGCAAAACACGCTCAAAGCCCAAAACCATGTGTATACGTCACGACGAGACCAAAGAGAGACCATAGCGACAAAACCATGACATAGATCCCCGTGTAAATGGGCGTGGCACGACCACATAAAACGAACATAATGACCACGACACTGAAAACCACATTTGGAATTTTTAGCCTATAGGTTTAAGCTTATTTTATCATTTGGAAAAAAATTATTTTGGGAGAAAGAAGATAAACGATGCTATAGCGAGACCAAAACGAGATGACGGCAAAGCATGCTCAATGCCCAAAACTACGTGTAAATGTCATGGCAGGAACAAAGCGAAACCATAGCGAGAAAGCCATGACACAGGTCCCCACGAGGCGAACGTTATGACCACGATACTGAAAACTACCACGGCGAGAGATCAGCGGGATGATATTGAGACAATAGAGGTATTCACGATCCGATGTAATTGGTCTTGCGTATCATTGCAAAAGTGTTACATTTTCTTACACTACAACAACTACAAAATATACTGAATGTCAAAACGAACTGGTAAGTTCGCTCACGATCTCTTGTAAGAAAATAAAATTTTACAATTTTACTTGGCTTGTTGCACCAGATCGTGAATACCCCTAATGAGTGGTGGTCGTTTCCACTTCAAACCGAGTTAACCAACCAAATTTCCAAATGGAAAGTTTTCACCTGTTTTTCTAAAAACCGATTAAGGACCTTATACGTAGGGCTAGTATGCTTACAGCACATCATCTTTAATCATTGATTATTGTGACTGGTATCCGCGAAAGTGCTTGTTAACCATAATTTAAGTCAATGAATCCATAGTTTTAGTTGTTAATTATCTAAATCGGTAATCAGCCAATATTGGTTGATAAGCTTGTGAAAAACTTATAGAACCCAATTTCAACGAACTAGCCCTTAAGGTTCTCCCAAATCAAAGTGAATATTTAGAGAGACGAGGAAACTTTCGATCTTGTTGTTATTTTGATAGCGATTTTGCATCGCGTCAGTGTGGTTCCTCTCATTTATCGCCATGTAATTAATTCTGACAGGCGAAAGTCTTTGTTGATGTTCCGAACGTTTCGCGTTGTTTTGGGAGAGCCTTTACCTTTTGAATAGCGTTAAAAATTTTCGAGAAAAAAGTTTAAACATTTCTGATAACACTCCCAAATTCGTGTGATGAAACTGATTTTCATATTTCGCTTCAAAACTTGGATCCAAACAAATCAGTTTCACCATAGCCTCAAACAACCAAATGGGATTGAATGTGTGATGACGCTACTTTTTTACCTTAGTAATAAAGTGATTTTACCTTAACACTAGCGTAATGGTGACGCCAACCATCTCTATACGTGAAACATTTACCTAATAACCTAAGCAAACTTTACCTAGGACCTTATGTGATCTTCCCATTTAATCGTGTTTAAAATGTAATTTCACCTTAGTACTAAGGTAATTTTGTGTTAAATCTAAAGTATTAACATAGTCCTAAGGTGAATTTTTTTCGATCCCGTTATTTGCGTGAATTTTCGTCACTTCGCTACTTCGCTTCTAGTTTCCATTGTGAGTTAATGTGCTTGACAAAAAATTAAATTAAAATTGTGCCTACAAAGTTTAAGCCCTCGTAAAACGTATAAAAAACATAAAAGAGTGAATACATTTTAACAATAAAGATTTTTGGAATATTTCAATGTAAGTATTAAGTATCCACCTATAATAGTTCAAGATTTATTGAGGCGATGAGAACCCATGCTCGCCATAACCAAATTTCATTATTAAATACCTTCTAAATGAGAGTATTTTGAAATAAATTGTTTGTATATAAATCATAGATTGAAGGCAAATTATATTTAAGGCCCCGCTAAAAAGTTATTACACAATTACATTTGGTTATGTATAACAAGTTTTTGTTGGCGTGGTGCGTGGATATGGCGGGTTTTGGTTCTCATCGGCTCATATGTAATTATCATAAAAGAGCTGGCGAACAAAAGTGGACTTTTCCAGGTATGTGTTTTAAGTTTTAATAATTTTCAATTAAGACCTTGTACTTACTACTTCGTTGAGCTTACTGCGACTCCTGGTGAAAACGGTGCACTGTTTTGACTGGATTCGCTGGCCTTTTTATTAGTCTGTAGGTTTTAAAAATTATATTTTTATATATTTGCACATCAAAGTTTTATATTTTATGGATTTTACTTAGCTTTTATGTTTTTCTTATTTTTTTTTGTGTTTGTTAATTTCTTTTTTTGATTTATCTCAAAATTGGATGTCGGAGTGAGGAATGGTTGGATGGGATCAAATTTCAGGAGAGCACCAAATGTGGCTGTGATGAGGAGAGCTTTTTTCGGAATCGTTGGATGATGTTGTCGATTGGTTTGACCGATCATGTATGTCTGAATTGATCTTTTGTTGCTGTAATTGTTGTTGTTTTACTTTCTCCGTTGATTCTTTTCTCATGTGTATTTCGTGTGTACTTGTTGTTTGATTGATTCTAAGTGTTTGAGGTTAGCTTTGAATTTAGCTTAGAGCAAGCCGATTCCACCTCGGTGGCCTTGGACGTTGACGCTTTGTGTGTCCGAATCTCTCGCTCTTTATCTCTCTATTATCTGATAACGATAAGTACAGCGAATACATCGAGATGAATAAAAAAAACCGAGAGAAAAAAAAAACATAAAGAATCAGATTCTTACCTTTAGTGGAATTTCACCCCTTTTTTTTCTTTGAATCGAAGAGCCAAAATGGCTCGCTTTTTTCTTTTATTTATTTTACTTAGGTTTTTAAATTGGTCTTGTTATTTCGTTTAATTTTTTTTTCTTTTAAGGGTTGGATTTATATTATCCCACTGATGTTAAGCGAATCGTATAATTTATTTATATACGTTCTAGCAATAATTTAAAATTATTGAGAGTTTTATCGAACTCGATGGAACGGCTTTTTTATTTGATTTAAGGCGCGTAAATTCTTTGCGTTTCTAAAAAAAATGTAAAATTATAGAAAACTATATCAAAAGAAGAAGGTTGACTGTACCTTTTTTCTTTCACTACAAAGCCACGGTTTAATTTAATATTTTAATTGAACTGTTAAGCTTACGTCCTTTTTGCTTGCGAGATCTGCGTCAACTAATTCTTATCGAGCGAAAGTTTTTATCATTCGCTTAAACTCTTAAAGCAACCAAAAAGAAAATCCTCTATACTATATGTACCAAAGGTAAAGCAGATCACTGCACTGCAGAGGTCCATTTCTTGCCATTCCGCTGCGGTATCGTAATTTTTTTCTTTTTGTTTTAATCTTTGCAATACCAAATTTCATGTAAAAAAAAATCTATGTTATTTTTCTAACAAATTATAGATCAGTGCCAGTGTTAAGGGGTGGGGTTTTCTGTTTTTTTGTTTATGGTTAAGAAAGCTATTTATTTCTTTTAACTTATGTAAAAAGAAACAAACTTAAGTTGTTGTTGGGTGAAAAAAGATAGTTCCCTACAAAACTTATTATTTTAACCAAGCGACGTGCGTTAAAAAAAATAAGAAGAGGAACCTTTTGTTGACGTATGTATAGATAAAAACGTCTCATAGACAGCTGAGATGGCCGGGCAAATATAAATACAGTATAATGCCGTTCATTTTCTTATTTCTTTAAATCCTTTGAATGAGTCACCGAAGTATAACCCTTGGAATCGATGACTTCATATAAATTATTGCCGATAACCTTTTTGACTTTTACCTTAATAAATTTAGGACACAGTTTGGCATTTAGCTTTTTCGAAGCATCGCTTAGAACAAAGTTCCTTTTATACAACTGATCCCCTACTTGGTATGTTACAATTCTGCTTCTTAAATTGTAAGTTTTTTCGTACGACTCATGGGCTTTTCTTAAGGCGTCTTTCAGATATGAATGCAGTATATTCATTTTAGCGGTTTTCGGAAGCCAGTCTATCTCTGACTGATTTAAACCACTTAAATCTCTTAGAAGCTTGTAGTCAGCTCCATGTTCAATCATTCGCTGACCGAACAGTGCTTCATATGGTGACATTCCCAAAGCAGAGTGAACGGTTGTTCGGAGAGCACTACTGATTGAAGATAGATGTGCATCCCAATTGGACTGATTTGGATTTATGTACGAACGGATAGCAGCAAGAATCGATCTGTTTACTCGCTCGCTGGCATTGGCTTGAGGCGAATAAACGGCTGTTCTATAATGCTTGATGCCAAAATTGTCTATCATTTTCGAAAAGTCGCGGCTAATGAATTGGGTTCCATTGTCGGAAAGGATACTTTCTGGAACACCGAAAATAAGAAATACATCTTCTAGTAAAAATTTCAAAACCGTATCGCTTGTAGCCCTTTTAAGTGCCTTGATCAGGACAAATTTTGTTAACTGATCAAGGACTATAACGATTTGGGTGTTGCCACTTCTTGACCGTGGGTAGGGTCCAATAAAATCAATATAAAGATGCTGAAAGGGTCTTTCCACAGTGAAGGCCTTTCCCATTTCAGATCTCAAGGTTACGTTTGGAGCTTTCGTCATTTTACAAACTTCACAGTTCCCTATAAAATTTTTGACATTAGAAGCCATACTTGGCCAAAAATATTGTTGTCGAAGGCGATATAAGGTTTTCGTTATACCTCCATGTGAGGCTCTTTGTGGGCAATGAGCCAGAGAGACCAGACGGTCGGTCAGCGCAGTTGGAATCCAAAGTTTCCAAGTCAAATCATCTTGAATTGGGTTTCCTGTACTAAATTTGACTTTTTTATACACATAACCATCGGAAACCTGGAGATCTGGTAACTGATCTTTATTTTTCTCGATATGTTCGATTAACTGTATGTACTCTTCGGATTTAAAGCTTAAATCCTCTAAATCAACATGAAGGACGTCATTGGGATCTGTCGACTTGAGTTCAGGGACCTTATCTTGCAAATGAACTGAGTCCACTTGATACACTCGTGAAAGTGCATCAGGGACTACATTTAAAGAACCTTTCCTGTGTTCCACCTCAAAGTCAAATCCCTGGAGTTTCAGACTCCAACGCGCCAACCTACCCGTCGGGTCTTTGAGGCTCATTAGCCACTTTAAACTTGAGTGATCCGTTATAACCTTAAACCTATATCCCTCAACATACGGTCTAAACTTTTGTATTCCCTTTACCGCCGCAAGACATTCACGCTCTGTCACAGAATAGTTTCTTTGCGCTGCGTTAAGCTTTTGCGAATAATAATAAATTGGACGTTCTATGTCCTCTTGGTCTTTTTGGCAAAGGACACATCCAATTCCAGTTGCCGAAGCATCGCAAAGGATGATGAATTGTCTGGAAAAATCTGGATTTATTAGGACGGGAGTCGAAGTCAATTCCTTTTTTATAGCGTTAAACGACGCAATCGCTTTTTCATCAAAATTAAATTTCTGGTTTTTCTTAAGGGTATTGGTTAAAGGAGTAGCCAGGGTTGAAAAGTCTTTTACAAACCTCCTGTACCATCCTGCCATGCCAAGGAATCTTCTGACTTGTCGTGGTGTTTTCGGTTCAGGAAAGTCTAATATTGCTGCTATTTTGTCAGGATTCGCTTTTATACCCCCTTGACCTACTATATAACCTAAGTACGGAAGTTCTTTTAGACAAAACTTGGATTTCTCCACATTTATGGTTAATCCAGCATCAGTAAGCCTTTTAGCAATGATTTTCAAGATTTTTAAATGTTCTTCGAAGGTGTGCGAGAGTACTAAAAGGTCATCTAAATAGACAAACACTTGGTCTCTTAATTCATGTGGAATAACCTGGTGCATCAGACAAGTTAAACTTTGGGCTGCGTTTGACAGACCGAAAGGCATGACCTTGAACTGATAAAGTTTACGGCCGGGTACAGTGAAGGCGGTTTTTTCCCGAGAACCCTTCTCCAGCGGTATTTGCCAGTACGCGTCTTTCAGATCCCTCTATATGCGCAATCGGATTCGCATTTTTCTTGGTCACTTGATTGACTTTCCGAAAGTCTAGACATAGGCGATTTTTTCCTGGTTTTCGCACAAGAACCACCGGTGAGCTCCATGGACTAGAACTTTCTTCGATGATGTCCAAGGAAATCATGCGGTCCAATTCCGCATACATGAGGGCTTGTACCGCTGGAGATACAGGGTAATGCCTCTGTTTGATTGGAGTCGCGTCTCCGGTGTCTATTGAATGTTCCATCAGGGAAGTTTTCCCTAAACCTTTCGCTGAGAATGAAGGAAATAATTTTATCGTTTCAAGTAGTGCTGATGACTCTTGTGCAGATAAATCACATTTATTGGCATCTATTTCCGGTAACACGGAAATTTCGGAAATGAGGTTGGGGGCGAGTTGAAAACTCCGCCAAAAATCTACGCCTAAATATAATTTTTGTGCGAGGGATGGGACAATGAAAAGATCTATATCCCTTGAAGTCCCTTTATACAAAATTGGAGTTGTTATCACTCCCACTATGCTTTGTTTTTGACCATCAGCTGTAGCTAATGTCGATGAGAAGTTTTTGAAAGGTATTTTATTTTCCTTAAGATATTCTAAGGATCCGACACCCAAACAACTAATGCTCGCACCTGAATCCAGTAGGCCGAACCAATCTTTCCCGAAAATGTTTACTGTCAGATATGGACGAGGATCTTCTGATGAAATATTTACTATAGCCGCAGATACTGCCTTATATAGCTTTTTCTTTTTATTGTGTCTCTCTCTAAGCTTTTGAATTCGATTTGGTGTTGGAGGATTGGCAAAGATTTTCTCCCGAGCTTTATAGTAATCCAACTGACGTTCATGCAAAGATTTTCTTTCAGGTGGTTTTTTGTTCTCATTTAAAACATTTGGTGGAATTGTGTTATCTGGGCGTTTGAGTATAGTGATATTAAAAGGGTTTTCTAATTTCTGGTCATTTCCGGGCTTTTGAACTTTGAACAACTCTCCCCGGTCATAGGGTTGCTCGTTTGTCGGTTTTCCGAACATTTTTCACAATTGGGGCTTTTTATGTTCTCAAGACCACATGTGAAACAAAATAGATTACGGCGAAGACCAGGACATTTGCGGAATTTGTGACCCACGCCTTTACAGTTCCAGCATGTAATTGAGTTAGGAACTCTATCAAATGCTTCCACTTCCGCTAAATTCGAAGAAGATGGTACCTCAGGTAACATTTCAACTTCATTGACCGCTCGGCGATTTGGGAGATTCGCCGACGTTTGACCAAACCTGGGTATTGCTTTTTCGTTTCCGTTTAAGAATTTTTCTATGGTTCTACAAACGTAAACCATTTCCGGAAGACTATGGGTACTGAATGTTATTAAAAGTTCACCTATTCTCCGTTTAACGTTAAGTTTAATAAGTTCGATTATCTCTTTAGCCGGTTTGGGATTTCTCAACCTAGAATTCAGTTGAATCAAATCATCATAGAATTCATTAAAACTTTCATTCGGATGTTGTTTTCTGTCGGACATTTTTCGCGAAAGTTCTGTGTCTGTTTCTAGACTGCGATATTGCTCCAAGAGAGCAAATCTGAGTGTTGTCCAATTAACTCCTTTATTACTTTTTAAATATGTCCAATACCATACTTCAACGTTTCCACTCACAAAGTGATGAAAATTCTTAACTACTTCTTGCCAAGTCGCGTTATACCCGGTTTTGACTATCTCTAGCCGGAATAAAAAATCATCGACAGTTATTTTTTTGTTATCAAATTTAATTCCCCATTTCTCATAATGTGGATATTTGATAACAGAATTAGAAGGAGAAGGAGAAGAAGCTATGTTCAAAATTGGATCGGTTGAAACTGGAGGAGAATCCTGAAGATTCATACTACTCAATTGAGCAAGAAAATTGTCCACATTCGATCCCCGAGTCATATTGACCGGATGAACAATTTCGTTTGGATCATCAAACCTTTGATTGACACTAGGTGGTGCCTGTGCACTTGGTTCAGTTTGTCTACTAATGGCTGCATTATTATTATAATTATTAGTTCTCACATTACTTGCTGTCGGTTGAGTTGGGGCAGAGCCTGTTAAAGTTCGAAAGAGCGCTTCAACCCTATCCATGACAAAAGCTTGATTTTCCGCGAGCTTTTCCTGCAAGAAACGTCGATCTTCAGTGCACTTCAAACCAACCGTAGCTGAAACAACTTCTTTTATGTAATTTTCAAACTGTTCAGCCTCTCTGGAAACGTTCCCTTGGTCTACGTTTTCATTCTCCTCTTGCGGATCGTTAACCGGCGCTACATTATTACCTCCTACCGAATTACCATTTTCCTCATTGCGTTCTACCTCACTGTGGGCTGTCGAATCATTTGTATCAGCCATATTGTTTAAAGCTGGTGAGCTTCTTGTCCTATTTGAACCACTGGCGCTATTTCTATTGAAGTTGTAATTACTTCTTTTTGGAGGGCGACCACGACCTCTTCCAGTCATTCGGAAAAAGTTTTTTTTTTTTTTTTTTTTTTATGTATAATATTCAAATTCTAATACTAGAAAAACTGTGTTAAAAAAAATGTATTCAAAAAAAAAAATCCAAAAAATATCTATCTATATGTTTGTATAATCAAACTATCATATAATTCATAAGGATGTGAGTTAAGAGTTAGGGTTGAGAACCTTCAACGACCTAAACAAAAATGTATTTAAATGTACGAATGTATGACTGTTTTGGAAAGGTTTTGTTTTCCAATTTTAAATGCTTTTTTTTTTTATCCAAATAAAGAACTACATCGGTGAAAGTCGAGTTATTTACTTTAACAAACCGGATAGCGGAGTAAAGGATTAAAAAAAAAACATTTGTATATTTTTTTTTTGTACGGACTAGTATGTAGTTTGTTTTACGTTTCCTCGAAAAATAAATGCTTTTGCTACAGACCTGGATCAGGAAACCGTCTACTTATCCATCGGTCAAAAACAATTCATTTTGAGTACTTTGTGTATGGCGAAATAAGATTTATCATGAAATGTCTGTCTCTAGAAATCCTGTGCAACTAACCCATAAAAGGAATTCCTCATTCTTATGTTGGACACTGAATTTCTAAAAATACAGAATTCACTTAAAAATGATTTTAAGATAAATAATTATTACAACAGACGAAAGTTGATTGAAAGGTATCTTTACTTTCCGGATAATAATTACTCAAACTCTACTAAATTGAATGCTATATGCCTAACAAATTTGACATCCAGTCAAGAATACAAATAAATTCAAACTTTTAATCAAAAGGGTAATCAATTCGGGCCCCACGTTATTGGGCGCCACCTGTAACGAACTTTCTTATTTAAATTAAATCAATAATTCTTTCTATACTTTTGTTTAAATAACAAGTATACACCAGAGTGAACCGTCGGTGAAATCCCTTATCGAAACCCTAATATAAAGTTAAATCGGTTAGATTTCAGAAGAAAACCAATAAAATAACAATGGGTTCACCACACGCACAGTTCTGTTGACAATTCTACTCCAGCATAAAATCTCTTTCATTCTCAAACTCCTTTGAATCGAACTGCTACAGGTAGTCCAGACCGCCAAAGTTGAGCTACGAAAGAGTTGTCCACTTTCTTAGTAACGGGTAGGCCTGCTAGTCCACGCTCATCCTAGCTCGCCGGAGGGGTGGGATCTTGTTACCGAAAAATGGACAGTGTTACGTTTTTTAATCAGGCCTATAAATCGGAGATGGGATTCGAAAAAAATAAAATATTAAAGAGATGTGGAATCCGAACTTTGACTACCCTAAAGATTACTTGTCATACTGGTGGAGAACATAGGTAATCGTGTTCTCTGAGCTATACCCTCCCCTAGCATCTACAGAATAAGACAATCCTTATCTTGATACACCTTGGTCATTGCGCACGCTCATTATCCCGCCATGACCCCAAAGACGAAACAAGTATTGTTTTAGTTTTGAAACCCCCTGTTGAAGGTCTTACTCAACCCAGCTTCCCAACTCACATCCTAATATAAATTTCCTAATAACTCATCATTCTAATTCAACGAAAAGCAACAAGTAACTTAAAAAAAACAGAAATGTTCATCTTTTCCTTAATAAAATAGATTCATTAGTAATCTACTATTTCAAAATCAAACAATGACTTACAGTTCCTCGATTCAACAATGCTTTCAATTACTGGGTATATGTACCAGACGACGATTTCCATAAAAAAAATCAATTTTAGTGATGGTATGCGTACTTTTTAATACTTCGTATATGGTAGCGAACAACGATTTAAAAATTTTTAATTCTCTTATAATAAACAAAAGGATATATCTTAAGGACTGGATATGGATAAGGATCAGAGTAGATTTAGTAAAAAAAAAAAAGGAATTAATTTCGTTTTTACACCTCTTCGGCGTCAACTCTTTTGTCTAAAAATTCTAGTTTTTGTTTCTTTCTTCTTTCTTTTGTTTTGTATGAATGTAACTTTTTATAAGCAAATATAATTCGATGATGTTCAATATAAGAATATAATCGCTTTGAAAATTATAGGTGTACTTACTACTTCGTTGAGCTTACTGCGACTCCTGGTGAAAACGGTGCACTGTTTTGACTGGATTCGCTGGCCTTTTTATTAGTCTGTAGGTTTTAAAAATTATATTTTTATATATTTGCACATCAAAGTTTTATATTTTATGGATTTTACTTAGCTTTTATGTTTTTCTTATTTTTTTTTGTGTTTGTTAATTTCTTTTTTTGATTTATCTCAAAATTGGATGTCGGAGTGAGGAATGGTTGGATGGGATCAAATTTCAGGAGAGCACCAAATGTGGCTGTGATGAGGAGAGCTTTTTTCGGAATCGTTGGATGATGTTGTCGATTGGTTTGACCGATCATGTATGTCTGAATTGATCTTTTGTTGCTGTAATTGTTGTTGTTTTACTTTCTCCGTTGATTCTTTTCTCATGTGTATTTCGTGTGTACTTGTTGTTTGATTGATTCTAAGTGTTTGAGGTTAGCTTTGAATTTAGCTTAGAGCAAGCCGATTCCACCTCGGTGGCCTTGGACGTTGACGCTTTGTGTGTCCGAATCTCTCGCTCTTTATCTCTCTATTATCTGATAACGATAAGTACAGCGAATACATCGAGATGAATAAAAAAAACCGAGAGAAAAAAAAAACATAAAGAATCAGATTCTTACCTTTAGTGGAATTTCACCCCTTTTTTTTCTTTGAATCGAAGAGCCAAAATGGCTCGCTTTTTTCTTTTATTTATTTTACTTAGGTTTTTAAATTGGTCTTGTTATTTCGTTTAATTTTTTTTTCTTTTAAGGGTTGGATTTATATTATCCCACTGATGTTAAGCGAATCGTATAATTTATTTATATACGTTCTAGCAATAATTTAAAATTATTGAGAGTTTTATCGAACTCGATGGAACGGCTTTTTTATTTGATTTAAGGCGCGTAAATTCTTTGCGTTTCTAAAAAAAATGTAAAATTATAGAAAACTATATCAAAAGAAGAAGGTTGACTGTACCTTTTTTCTTTCACTACAAAGCCACGGTTTAATTTAATATTTTAATTGAACTGTTAAGCTTACGTCCTTTTTGCTTGCGAGATCTGCGTCAACTAATTCTTATCGAGCGAAAGTTTTTATCATTCGCTTAAACTCTTAAAGCAACCAAAAAGAAAATCCTCTATACTATATGTACCAAAGGTAAAGCAGATCACTGCACTGCAGAGGTCCATTTCTTGCCATTCCGCTGCGGTATCGTAATTTTTTTCTTTTTGTTTTAATCTTTGCAATACCAAATTTCATGTAAAAAAAAATCTATGTTATTTTTCTAACAAATTATAGATCAGTGCCAGTGTTAAGGGGTGGGGTTTTCTGTTTTTTTGTTTATGGTTAAGAAAGCTATTTATTTCTTTTAACTTATGTAAAAAGAAACAAACTTAAGTTGTTGTTGGGTGAAAAAAGATAGTTCCCTACAACCTACCTATAAAAAAAATCAACACAAATCAGCCTTTTCCAACAGAAATGACACCTACGACTTCATTTCGTATCTGCGTTATTTAAGGTACCTAGCTATTGTTTCATTATTTTTTATACAAAAGGTCCACTTTTGGTCGCCCGTTGTTCCCCACTATATTCCTACTCATATTTTTTCATAATATCACTGATAGACCGAGAGCCCACAGCAGATTTTTGTTGTGAGTCATAGCAAGAAAAGAAGTATAGGCATCGAAAGCTTGTGAAGGCTATTAAAAATATCAAACTCTTGCAGTCCATAACCGGGGCCTTAGTAATTAATCAGTACATCGAAAACTAAATATGAATGCAAATTCGAGGGTAGTCGTCTTAGCCAAAATTGGTTTTCAACCCTCCCTATATAATGCTTCTCTATCATCTGAGACCATTTGAGTGTATAGATCGCCCCGCCAGACCATTTAAAATATTCAAAGTTCAAAGCGAAAAATAGGGTTTTAAACCAGTCTGGCAGGGTGAACTATTCATTTTTAATTTTGATTGTGAGTACTTGTGCTTAACAAAATTAAATTAAAGTTCTGCCTACAAAGTGTAAGCTACTCGTAAAACATATAAAAAATATAGAACAGTGAATAATTTATAACCATAAAGCTTTAAGGATTATTTCAATGTAAATAATATACTGAGGTGATGAGATCCCATGCTCGCCATAACCAAATTGTATTATTAGGTAAATACCTTCTAAATGAGAGTACTTAGAAATAAGTTGCTTGTGTCTTATCGTAGATTGAAGGAAAATTTTATTTAAAGCGCCGCGCCGCTAAAAATTGCAAAAATCGACACAAATAAGCCTTTTTCAACAGAAACGATACAACTTCATTTCGTATATCGTCGGCTTTCTGTCAAAACCTTAGTCTTAAAATACGTTTTCAATATGTTTTAGATCAAAACAAATCACTGATTTCTTAACATTAATGTCTCGTAACCGTGACATGGTTTCTTGTGGTTTTATCAACCAGTTTTAAAACCTTTTATGATCTAAAAATTCCATTTTATTACTTTTTAAATTGTTTTTTGTGTCTTCTAAGCAAATTTTCAAAATAGACTTACGAGGTTTTGACAGAAAGCCGACGATATGCGGTTTAGGTACCTACATATGTACTTATAGTTTAATTTTTTTTTATGAAAACTAAAATTCGACAAATCTATGTAGGTACAGTGAAAAATTGATTGTGAACTAATTCTTTAAGCATATTAGAAACGAAATTACAAACTTCAAACTCAATTTCAAAAGGAAAAGACAATAATTAGAATTGAATTCGGAATTATTAGGTACATTTAATTACCGAAATTACATAAGACAAGGGGTGATAGCCCAACAGTTTTGTCTAGCTTTTTTTCTAAAAAAAAACTGATTGTATGAGGCCGTGAGCGCAATAGTGGCCTAACTGCAATTTTATTGAAATTTTTTTATTACGATAATTGAATCTGTATGTATCAAATTATTTGTGTGCATTAAATTGTTTTAAATTGAAGTGTTAATGCCATAGTTACAGGTCTTTTTGCACTTAGAGGCCAACCACAACAAATTAAAGGCTTGAGTGCAAGAGTGGCTTATCTAATCAGTTATAACGGTATTTTGATGGATCTTGAATACAAAATCTAAAGTCTTTTAGCTTTCGATCATATTGCAAAAAAGCATCAAATCTATAAGGGTATTCATGCAACAGCGTAAGCTCGTCGTAATCGTTGTAAAGTTTTAAACTTCGTAAATCTGTCAAATTTTCCAAACAAATTGTGACAGAATTACGAAGTTTTAAACTTTACAATGATTACGACAAGTTTACGCTGTTGCATGAATATCCATTATGTTTCTATAGTTTAAAACTACAAGCGTTTAAAAAATTTTAAAACTACTGACAATAATGCAAAATGCAGTTAGGCCACTATTGCACTCACGGCCTGATATTTGCATTTATAAATCTCTGGTGTAAGGTAGAAAGGGGTTAAGTCAAAAGTAGTAGTTAGTATATAATTAATATACATAATATTAGCGGCCTCCCAGAGTTATTGAAGACTTATCTCCTTAGAGCCACTTGTGTTTTTGGGTCCTATTAACATTAATTTGTTTTTCAGGAATTAAGTCAAGAAAAAATCAATGTTTATACTTCAATTTATTTATTCAAAGTTATAAATGGGGGGCTCAGAGCTGTACCGAACCAAGTCATATTTCGTTTTTTTGTTTTTGCAGATTTTTGTGGACATTTTGCAACTCAAGTTTTTCGTTTTTAAATAAGAGAATTATAATAATAATTTAGTTTAGAGAATAAACTTAAGATTTTTCCTTTTTACGAGTAAAATATTCATTAATTAATGGCAGTTTATTTAATAAACCTCTTATTATCTTTGAATTTTTTTGTTTTGACTTGGTTCGGTACAGCTGTGAGCCCTCCAAATGATGGTCGTTAATTTTGTTAAGTCCATACATTTTTTTTTCACTTAATTTTTATTTTGTCGATCCGAATATAAAACTCTACATTTAAGCTGTTGAAATTTGTGGGATAATAGCAAAAAATGTATGCCATCTAAAGGCCGTTGGATCTTGAAAGATTGTCAGCATGTTTCTGTTATTGGTCAGCCATAGTCTTTTTATGATTTTTTTAAGTTTTTGTTTTTACAAGGTCACAAAAGATAAATCATAAAATTCGTAGATAGGCACTAGGTGGGTATAGTAAGCTGTGGTTACGGTAAAAATAATTTCCAATCAAAAAAAAGACTATTGAAATATTTTGCCACCATAAATCCCAATATGAATATTTTCGCACTATTTTTACCACCAAATGACCAAACTACCAATCTGGGAATACTGATTTTGCAAAGAAAAAATGATAATAACAGAGGAAGGTATTATAAAGAGAAAAATGCAAATAATGCCCTCAGCTTTCGTAAAGAACAGATAATAACAAACACAAAATAAATAAAACTAATCCCAAGTAATATGCACATACATATATACATAACTCACATTCTCTTATCCTCGCAGTCGCAGCTGACAATATAGAATATACCTATACTAAAGCTCTAGCAAATAACGTGTGTCGTTTTAAAAGGACGTACAGGTAGTACACTGATAGCCACCAGCCGTTAAAATATTCATTTAAAAAGGTAAGTCAATCGTTTAACATAAGATTATTTAACATTAGCGGGTGAGATGGCATACCTTTTTTGTTTTCTCAACCCTCCCATTGCAAAAAACTTTTCGCTTTTTTATTTTTAAAATATATTCGTCGTTCAATGAAAACTCCCAAAGTCTCTTTCTATTTATTTTGAGACATCGGTACTTATTATGGATTTGTAGTAACCAGAATTTGAAAACGTTTGAATTTGGGAATATTTCATTTTAGAAACAGAACGAAAATTTTTATATTTTAATAAATATATCGTATTCACCAGAGATTTCTCGGTTTCGAAAGAAATTGACCTAGGGAGTTTTCGTAGAACGACGACGGTATATGTACATACATTCTTTACTTTATAACTTATACATGATATTAATTTTTCATAGTGAATGAATGTTATTTTTATTTTTTATTTGAAAAATTAAAGAGTATTAAGAAAAACCATCTCCCCCTATAGGATTGGAGGGATGGTATACCCTGGTGGGTTAAAGGGCGCATGCCCTTTGTAAGGTTAATGGAGCCTACCACATTCATTGCATGTGTTTATATGATGTGCATGAATCATGTGCCCATCTGTGGCTCAAATGTTGACCTTGATGTAATGCACATGTGTTACAACGAAATATTGAAATTCTAATGCAAACGTTTAAGAAGTTTTCTTTTATAATATAGGTACCTAACTTAACTTAACTTGTCCATTACCATCCATACGCTTTCAGTTTGAGTGCGCAACCACTTAACTGTGTATTTAGGCATGCCTGGTATACTGAACGGGCCTTTTTAGAAAATTTCGAGTAAAGCAAAGCATAATGAAGTTAGAAGTATTTAAAAAAAAAACGTTTTGCGGGTGAGATGGTATACGGCCACAGTACCGAGATCCGAGATAAAAAAGTTCAACAAAATTAAAAAAAAGTCCCTACCTGATATTGATGTCGTACTTTTTTTTTTTGAGACATTTTGCAAGTTTAATGAAATGTATGTATAATGTTATATCTTTTTTCTTACCTTAAATTTTTTTTAATAAAATGGGTGAACCCGTAAACTGGAAATACCTATGTACAATTGTACATATATCCTAAACGACACAGAATTTAAATTTATTGATAAAAAAGTATAGTTTTCGTTTTTTTGAATAATAAAGTAACAAATCGTCGGTTCAAAGGTAAAACTCACTAACTAACATATATTACACTTTTGAAGGAAATTAGATTGACACATACTTTTTGAAGTTGAAAAGTCACTTTTCGCAAATTTTTAAATACATTTCCCGGGCATACCTTTCAATGTCATTAATAATAATAATAATAATAGTATTTTATTTGTACTAAAGGAACAAAATTACAAAAGTAATTGATTAAAGATCATTTATAATAGTAATAACATTTGGTAACTACTGCAATTTAATGAAGATTTAACATTACTTTTTAAAATTTCTCAAAAAATATTATGACAATAACTGTTTGTTGTATGTCAGATTGGCAAGTTAAAAGTTTTATATTATTCTGCAAGAATGATTTAACTAAATTCGTTTATAATTAAATATCTATAATTTAAGGCATTTGATAAAAAAAGGTAGAGAGGCTCATAGTTCTGGCCATTCAACAAGGTGTAAAATTCGTCCTTTGTTAACACTTCTTTTCCTAGGTGATTTTTCCGCATGGTTTTGTAAATAGGACATCTCGCTGTAAGGTGGAATGTATTTTCTGGTTCATCAGTGTTGCAGATAGAACAAATTCCATCAGTGTTGCTTTTGAATGCTCGTGCGTTTATGTTAAGGAGACCTCCTCTGGCTTTAAAAATGAGTGAAATACATTTAGCTTTCAGCCTGTCATCAAAGTATTGTGAATCATATGTTAAATTGGCGTATTCATCATGAAACTGTGATCTATGTGCCAAGCCTACATGATCATCCCAATGTACTTTGACGAGTCCTTCAACAACCTCATTATGTTTAGAACACCAATCTATATTTGGCACATGGAAATCCAATTCGACACCAGTCAATCTGAATAAGCTGAGCCAGTCTTTTACCCAATACGTAGATTCCAAGATTGTTTCATCAGCAAGTATTTTCGGCAAGCGGCTATTTGAATACTTAAATACTTTTCGAATGTAGTCGAAATGCATTTGCAAAGTAAAAACGTGCATTTTGTTGATTTTTGTTTCGAGATGCAACATATAGTTTGGTGTGTTACTAGGTAGGCATAGCATTTTCTTAATGAAGAATCGTAGGAGTTTTTCTACCACATCATATTCATTTTGTCCCCAGATCTGAGCGGCGTAACACATAATCGACCGTGATGCTGCATCGAAAATTCTCAGTTTGTTGCTTTGGATAATATTCGGATTTTTTATGAACGATAGCCACGTCATATTTATTGCACTTTTTGAGCTCTCAAGTTTAGCTTCTAAATGCTTTTTGTATTTAAGATTGTAGGTAAGAAGAACCCCGAGATATTTGTACTCGTTTACCTCTTCTATTTCCATACCATTGATGTACCATTTTTCAGCAGCTGGGCGACGAACACCTTGTCGGAAAACCATACATTTAGATTTATTATGATTGACGATTAAGTTCCACTTAGCACAGTAAATTGCTAGTTTATCAATCATTTCCTGCAGCATCTTTGGGCTGTCTGCTAAGAGAACCAGGTCATCCGCATAAAGAAGAACTTTGATACATACACCAGAGATAAGTATGCCTCCAGGTAATTCATCATAAAGATCATTTAAATAGATGCAGAACATTTCTGGGCTGAGCACACATCCTTGTTTTAGTCCTTGATTCACGAATATAAAATCAGAGGTAAACTCACCGTCCCAAATGGTAGTTTTGGTGTTTTTGTAGAGGAGTTGCAAGGTTTTTAACATTTTTGTTGACATGCCGATGAACGAAAGCTTATGGAATAAGGCATTGCGCGAGATCGTATCAAAAGCCGATTTAAAGTCAACGAAAAAGGTGTATACCTTTTTCATCTTCTTGAATCTTAGATGAATTATGCTGTTTAGGCTGAATATATTATCCACTGTAGAATAGCCCTTCCGAAATCCTGCTTGAAACTCGTTGATAATGTTGTTCTCGTTCAGCCAACAGTTAATGCGGTTCAGCAGCACACTTGTAAAGATTTTGTAAATTGCATCAGATAGCGACAGGCCACGATAATTTGAAACGCAATTTACATCTCCTTTTTTAAAAACGGGAACAATTACCGAATCATGAAAAGAGCTAGGGATAATTTCATCATTGAAAATTGTATTGAAAAATAACACCATTTCATTTTTGAAACTGAGTGGAGCATTTTTGTAAAATTCGAATGGTATCCTATCCAACCCAGGAGCTTTGTTGTCTTTAGCATTAGCCAACACAAAACATAACTCCGTAAGTGTAATGGGTTGGTCGAGAATTGGGTCAGTAACGTAAGGTTGCGGGTAAATTGCCATTGAAAATAGATCTTGTGAGGATAAGAGCACACGAAAATGTTCACAGAAAGACTCCAGAGTTAAATTTGAGCCTATTACCAGCTTTTTTTCCTTGATTGTGTTTGCCAGAGCCCACCATTCCTTAGCATTCCGAACATTATTTAATTTCAACAATATGTTATTGTGATAGGCTAGCTTTTTTTCCTTGCAAATCTTCTTGAATTTCTGTGCATTTTCCTTATATATTCGCTCGAAGTAATCAATTTTATGTTTTTGGAAGATTCTAAGTGACTTGAACATTTTTTTCCTTGCATTTGAGCATTGAATGTCGAACCATTTGTTTTTTGGGTCAAAATGCTTGGCACTTGGGATAAAATCAGCTGAAGCGATGATTTTACTTTTAAGATGATCGGTTTTTGCATCGATGCTAGGAATCACTGCATATGCTCCCAAATCTACGAGATGATTTAATTTTATTTGGTATTCATGCAGTTTGTTAGGATTCCAATTAAGTTTGGGTGGTAGAGCAATATTATTTGTTATCTCTGCCGTTAAACTACACATATTTAAACATAGTGGCAAATGATCTGAATAAGGTTTGGGTAACACGGTAAACTTGTTTATAAATTTGAGTAAATCCACCGAACAGCAACAGTAATCGTTTACCGATTTACCCATTGCACCTAGGAATGTAAATTCGCCATCTACGTCTCCTTCTATTCTGCCATTTAAAATAATTCCTCCGCATTCATCCAAAAGCTCCAACAATTTTTTACCTCTTCCGTTTACACAACTATCATTTGATTTCCGATTAGGCAAAACAAGCGGATAATTTGATAAATCATTTTTATCGATCACCTGTGATATTCCCGTTCTAGCATTCAAATCCCCAAGCAAGCAAAATCCAATTTTAGTCTTACCTACCTCCGCCATTAATTCTTTTAATTGATTAAAATCTGCAGTCCATTTTGTGCAATTAAGGTATTTTGGAATAAAATAAATAGTTTGTTGATCAAATTTAGCCTTGAGTAAAATATTCTCACCAACATCAACAAATTCCATACAGTATTTTTGTTTGATTGCCTTTTTATAAGCAAAAAGACAACCACCTACAGCACGACCAGGCCTATGAGCTTTCTCTGCATCAATCCATCTTATATCATACTCTTTAAAATAAATACTAAATTCATTTCGCTTTTCAAAAATAACATTAGTTTCATACAAAAAAATAACTTCGAATTCATTAAGAAATGTATAAAAATTACCAAATAATAATTTATTACCTAAATTAGCAACATTGTAGGATAAAATCTGACATACTTCTAGTTGTTATTGTTTTAAATTCGCCGCACTGCTTTGCTTCCTAGTATTCCGTCTCACATCTTGCACTATCACATCATAGTTAGCATTTGTACGCCCCAACAGGTTTCCCAGAAACTGTCTGTCATCTTCGGAGGTTGCGATAACACCCAGCTCATTCCATTTAAAAGCCTTATCGTCAACAATCAGAGTAGTGCCTTTGAACGAGCACTTGGTGTTTTTATTTACCGCCTGTATAGTTTTTTTCACCTGACGTAGGTGGTATCGCTGCTGTCGCTCGGATTCTGTATAGTCACGTTGCACATAAACACCGCTTCCACTGAGTTTACCACTGTTATGCAAGATACTATTAACTTGACTTGCAGAATCTAATTCAAATAGGTAGTCAGAGTTGGTTTTGATCTCAATTGTTCTGGTGATAACAATATTCGTTTTGAGAACTCTGACACATAGGTCCATCATAGATTGTGATGCTTCAGTGATATTCCTGCATTTGAGACCACTAACAACAACATTATTTCGCCGAAACTTTTGGTCAAAATATTGTAGTCTGTTTTTTATGTCACCTATTTCTTTTCGAAGTTGGATGTTTTCGTTTTTTACCATTATGATCTCATCCTGTAGTACTCGGATGTCTTCTTTTTTGACAACATCCTCAAACATAATTTTCATTTTCATGTCAAAGGTATCCCAAGAAAAAACATCACCCATTGTAGAAATATTTGTTGGTTTACTTGGGTCAGGAGCAGATGAATAATATTTTTTGTTTTTCTGCTGTACTATGGATTCTGGTGAGATCTCGCTGCGGGTACGTTTACTTTGAGATGTACTTTCCATGAACAGAGATAGAGGTTATGTCGTGGATGTTGCGCGCAAATATAAAACAGGCAAAATATAAGTAATAAATCAAACAATTTATATTATTTTACTTTATCACTGTTAAACAATTAATGAAAATAGTTGCTTTATTATAAATGTGAATTTTATTTATAAACTTGTAAAAAAAATTAATTAATATTGAGGCAGATAAATAAATTGACGTCTATTTGTTTCCGAACCAGAGTTGCCCAATGTCATTATAAAAACCGTCCAAAATGAGACTTTTTGGATTAAAAAAATGCATTTCATTCTCATTTTCTTGAACATTTTTCTCTGCACTTAGTGAGTTTTACCTTTGGACCGACGAAATTAAAAAATTTGTAAATAATTTCACTTTTCCAACTTGGCAAAAAAAAAAACACTTTACGGTTCCACCATAAAAAAAGTCTTATGCAATCTTATAAATTATTATTAAATATCGCATCTCTCAATTTTTTGGAAGTTTGTAAAATATTCTGTTAATTTTCTTACGTATTTTCGTATTTTTTGCTTCTAATGGTGATTGGAGGTTTTCCTCAAAAGTAACAAGTGGGAACTTTTTTAAATACTCTTGAACTAGCCCTAGAATACTATACATATATTACTTTTGCACAAATTTCCTGAACAATAATTCTTATTTTAATTTTAATTTTAGATGTTTTGCTTTATTTGTTCAAAGTCGTTTCAAGAACTAAATAAATTAATGAATCATTTGAAAATTCTGCATGGCTGTGACAAAAACAGAAATTTGCAATGTTTCAAAAAATCTTGTCGTCAAATATTTCAAGGAATGCCTGTCTATAAAAGGCATTTAAGTATCCATCTAAGGGAATCAAAAAAAAACGAAAAAAAGAATTCTGAATCTGACAATAAACTAAATTTGAATATAAACAAATACAATTCCTCTGAGACACTTCAAAACATAAGTCAAAACATTCACGCAGAATCGCTACAAATAAACAATATCAAACCAGATAATTCTCATATGTCTTTTGATAGAACAAAGAGACAAATTGAAGACAGCCTTCTTGAATTTGTTTTAGGCCTTCACAATAACACACATTTTAGTAGAAAAGATGTCATAACAATACAGGTAGCTGTCGACCAATTTATTTTGGCGCCACTGTTGGAAAGCTTAAGCAACGTAATGCTACATTTCCACCTTGCGCTAATCTGAGATTTAATGAGATTAACCTTAAATCTCTTTTAAATCTCGTAGATTTACCATACAAATTTATTTCGTAAATCTTGAAGATTAGAAATTAATCTTGTTAAATCATCCTAGGACAAATAGTTTTACAAATCGAACTAACCTATTTTTACATGGTGCTGAACGATTCATTCGAGACTCGCGTTCAGTTCTTCATTGTTTCACACGAATCAAACATTCTGTCTCATTCGCACTACATAGGAAAAATTGGAACGCCATTTGTATTTTTGAAGGTGCTGTCAAATTTAATCTTTTTTAAATCTTTTTGTGCGGTGGAAACACCAAAAAGATTTATTAAATCTAATCTGAGATAAACCTTAGGTGGAAACATAGCATAACAGTAGAAATGCAGGACGATGATAAAACAAAAATAGAGAGTGTTGTTAAGGAATACAGAAGAGTATTTAAGGAATTAGATACAGAATATAAGCTTCAAAAATTTTTAGAGAACCGAGATTTATTCCAAAAACCAAAAGAATTTGACATAAATAGAGAAATTTCCAATGTAATGATAAACGGAGAAAGTACCTTGGGAGAAAAAATAGACAAGGGTGTACTTATGGATATGAAATTTGAATTCCGAAAAATATTTGAAAAGCCAGAAAATCAGGAAGTTCTTTCAAATTTTTTTGATGGACAGAATCAAACTCCAAATATGGGAAATTTCATTAATGGAAAACTTTGGCAACAAAAAAAGGAGATGTACAAAAATAAGAAATTGGTACCATATTTTTTATACGCTGACGATTTCGAAATCAATAATCCGTTAGGATCGCATACTGGTGTTCATAAAATAACTGGAATTTACTTTTCAATTCCCATATTTGAAAATTATTACAAAGTTAGCGATATTTATTTAGCTTCTTTAATCAAAGCACACGATATGAAAACATATGGTAACGACTTGACCATTACTAACCTTGTTCAAGAGATAATTTCTCTAGAAATGGAAGGAATAGATGTGATTTTAAACCATCAAAAAACGACAGTAAACTTAATATTGGGTATAATCTTAGGAGATAACCTTGGCCTTAACCAAATTCTTGAATTCAGTAAGTCATTTTCCTCTCATCACTTCTGCCGATTTTGCACTGCATCTAGCGACACTACCAAAAAAATGTGCAAAGAAGTTTCAACACTTAACCGCACTGAAATAAACTATCAAGAACACCTAGTTGCTGATTTTTCTTCTACTGGAGTCTATAAAAACTCAATATTTAACAACATTCCTTCATTTCATGTTGTCCGAAATTTCTCAGTAGATTTAATGCATGATGTATTCGAAGGTGTCGCACATTACAACTTAGCGCATGTAGTAGAGCATTATATCAAAACAAAAGTGTTTACTTTAGAGGAATTTAACCGATGCAAATTAACTTTTTCCTATGGAGATACTGAAAAGGGAAATATTTTCAAAGATATAACTGCATTGCACATCAAAAGAAGGAAATTTAGTGCTTCAGCAAGAGAAATGTGGACATTTATACATCACTTCCCGTTAATTATCGGACATTTAGTATCAGCAAATGATAAAGTTTGGGAATTTGTACTTATTTTCATTAAATTGGTCGATTCCTTACTCCTATTACGTTGCGTGAACTTGAAGAACTTATAGAAAAGCATAACATGTTGTATCAAAAACTATTTGGAGATACTTTAAAACCGAAGCATCATAACCTTGTTCATTATCCTCGTATAATTCAATATTCTGGACTCCCAAAGAATTATTGGTCATTTTTATTTGAGGCAAAACATCAGGAACTTAAATCATATGCCAGAGTAACATGTAGTCGGAAAAATATTTTACTCTCCATTGCATTAAAGTTTCAGTTGAAGTTTGCCCACAAGGTTATGAAGCCCAGGGAAAGCTATCTTCAATATTCACCCCATGATGAAATATTAGATGTAAACCAAGACTCTAATAACTTATATACAACATCAAAATACTTCCAAAAAGTTGAATACCTAGGAACGACTTACAAAAAAATGCAGTTCCTATCTATTACAAGTGTATTCGATGTTAAATTTTATCTTATCGTTGCAATTGTTGTGAATGAAAGCAATAGTCCTTCCATTTTGTGTGAAGAAATAAATACAATTTTTAATGATCATTATCTCTCATTTGAGATTACATCAAGGTCAACTAAAAACGAATTATCTATCAGGTCTATTAAGGATTTTGACGGGCCACCAGTCAACTCACATCAATTATTATGTGGTAGCGAATTTATTCGGAAAAAACATTTTTTTTAAATAGGACAAACAGCCAATATGGATGAAAACGAAGACACAGGGCTTCAAAATACACCCGGAACTAACAACACTGATGCACAATCAATAAATTCGGAATTTCAAACAGATTCGAATGAACAATACGAATACATCGTCGATTACGACGAAGAACTAACAATGATTGATCCGAATGAGCAAAATAATAACTTCGACACTCAACCACAAGTTCAATACAATAATGATGATGCCCTAGCCTGCCTTTTAAAATCATGGGAGCTGTATGACCAATTATATACATATCTTAAAGGCAAGATAGTTTGATATTTTAAGATAATTAAAACAAATTTATTTTTATAAGCAGCTAAGAAAATTGACGTCGAATGTTTAAAGTATATGAGAGAGAGGCACATTGATCAGCTTTTCAGTGATTTGGATGAATTGAAGCTTAAACTCATTTTCGAACACAAGCTGACTTTATGGCAAAACGCCAATGTAAGAATCCTAGAAAATGGAATATATGTATGCAAATACTTGAAATGTTTCTTTCATTTTATTTACATGTACCTACATATGTATATAAACTTTTCGTACAAAGGGCATTTATAAGTTGAATCCTCTCCCCACAAATGAAAATCAAATACAAAGATCTGTTGAATCATGGGTGAACAACATTTCAACAACGAGTCCTTTCTCCAGCACTACCTCGGACACCAACGTAAGTTGCTCAGATTTTTAACATCTTATTTTAGTTTTCTTATAGTCAATCTATCATATTGATATTTTTACTTTAATGTGCATATGTATTTTGTTATGTTTCTCCTTAAGGTCACAGCAATAGAAATTTTAAATAAAACAGAACAAGGGAAATCAGTAATTAAGAATTACACCACCAAACAGCATTTAGAGCCAGAGGATCGCACAATTCTTGTTCATAAAATCATTCAATATTTTACCGAAAACAACAATAAAATTACTGTAAGGAAATGTGAGAAACTAGCACATGAAATCGTTCAGGCCTTTCCAAAAGAAAAAGTGGTAAGGCTTAAAGGTTATATTTTTAAACCAAATGTGTTTTTAAAGTCACAATATTATTTGTATGCTCAATGTTCGATTTAAAGTCAAATTTAAGTTTGACTACAGCTCATTGACAAAAGTTATCGATCAAAAATATAAATTTGCGTATCCATTTGAGAGTAAAAAGACTACCAACAAACTTAGTATCTAACGGTTTAACACTTTTTGGAATATGTACTTTATAAAAAGTATACTTCTAAGCAAAAATTGCGGCTCCTACCATATGTTAAAATTCCATTAAGCAAAAAACACCGTTAAGCAAATCTCATCTCTTTTGATACAAAATGTTCTATGTACAAAAATTAGTAAGGTCTTCTATTAATCAAAAAAAAATTCACATACACTAAGGCGTATTCACATAAAATTTACTAAATAAAAAGTTTTAGGGCCAGTTTCAAATGTTCCGGTTAAAGTTTTGGATAGCTTATCCGGAACTTATCTGCAAGATAAACTTCAACTTTTGGTTTCAGATGTCTCGGATAGTGGTATCCGACAGATAAAGTTTCGGATAGCCTAACCACGCGCCGGTTCAAGTGACTGTTAAAGCTTTTATCCAGAAGATAAGAAATATAATAACTTCAAGCAATTCAAAAAATATAGTTTTAGCCCATTTCTTCGATGAAGAGCACAGAATGCAATCAATAGAAGTGTCCTGGATTTATATAAATTTTTAAAGGTAAAATAATATGGCCACTTCTAGTTCCGTCTAACCCGTAGTTTTTTGTTGAAATCAATGCATAAAAAGACACATGAGATGTTATACTTATGTACATTATTTATTGAAGAATATTATTATTTATCACAACTATTTATGTATGTGCATACATACATACATCTTTAACATACATCTTAATCATATTAAAATACCTTAAGCCAGAATGCATTGTTGAAAGGATGTTTGTCCATAGTGACACCTCTTGTAGTCTCTTCTTTTCTTCTTTATGTTCGAATAGGGATTTATTTTTCTTCTTGCTTGTAGGCCAAAAACCTGGTTCCAACGTTGAGAATTGGATGTCTGAATGCGTAACTGATATGAGTCTCTGTCGAAATATTGTTAATTTCGCTTTAAATCGATCCGTCGCAGTTCGAACTGAACTCAAATCTTTAAACCCATGACAATTTAAATCAAAACGACAATTTTTTTTTTTTGACAGCAAAAAATTTCCAGTATGTTTTTGATGTTTTATGTTATTCTCAAACTGTAAGTGTCTGGTAAATTTATCTACCGGTTAGTTTATCCGAGACTTTGACGATGAAACAGGAAATAAATAACAGCAACTTTTGTTTGCTGGATAGGGTTCTGTGTCGGATATCTATCCGAAACTTTAACCGGAACATTTGAAACTGGCCCTTAGTATGATATTGCTTAAAAAGTACTTAACATTTAAATTATTAGACTTAGTAAATTGTTAAGTATAATATTAAACTAAACCTTAAAATTAGTGTTTTTAATAACGTGGGGCATATTCATAGATGTGGGATAAGCTGTTGCTAGGCAAATCTGGATTTAAACTTATTGAATATGCCCCTTTATGTTAAAATATTATTGCTATTATATGGTTTCTGCTAAACTGCAAAGTCATGGATAATAAAAAGGCAAATAATACAAATATAGCATTTACAACGTTATTACACGGAATAATGCCATCAAGTTTCCGTTAACTAGGTGGCAAATGTAAAAAATTTACAGTAGAGTTGTCGAGAAACTCAATTACTTTGGTGGTGGCGAATGTCGCTTATATTGATGAAGTTTCAAATGAAAAAAGATAACAGGGCTTGAAGAATAAATAATATCTACAACCAATTCTTATAATATCTGATGAGAAATTTAACCTTACTATTTTTTTGTGTCAATGGATAATGTAAAATTCAAAATGTATTCGTTTTTAGATTATATTGAATTATACTCCAAAATTGTTTACGTTCTTAATATTAAAAATATCCACCTCAATGTATGTATGTCGGTTTGGACTTGCTTCCAAAAACATTCATAAGTGATATCGATGCCACAATTCTAGAAAACACTAATTGAAAACTAGTAAGTACACTTGCTCACAGAAAATCTAGGCCAGGAAGAACTCCTTCTCTTGTATGTACTGTAAGCTTCTCTTTTCGAGATTCTTCTTTTAATATCAGAAAACACAATTTTGGTCAGGGAAAGTCAGGGAAAATGAGGGAACTCGGATAGCGGTTAGGGATTTTTTTATGTATAAAATTTATAAAGCTATTAAATTTATATATTCCAAAGTATTATGATTTCTGTATACTATATATACATATACACGACCTTATTTATTAGATTTTAGACTATTTCTTAAAAGTGCTTAATAGTTGCAAATATGCTTTATTTTATCAAATAAAATGTGAAGTTAGATTAATATTAGACCACCGATGCCGTTGTTCAAGTTACAAAACTTTAAGACAGCCAGCGAACAAAGTTTTTTGTTTATTAATTTTAAAATTTAAATTTGGTATGGATTTCAAAAGTTTTTTTTCAAGTAAAATTCATAAACAAATAATCTATGGCTGAATAATTACTGATCTTTTATGGGGATTGAGTGCGATTATCCTACAAATGAGTTGCCAAAAATCGTTCGTGATCTAGACAAACAAAAACTTTAATAAAGCTATGACCATGAAACAATTAAAAAAATTAAAAAACGGCTTATGTTTTGCGAATATCCTACGAGTGAGGTACCAAAAATCCTGATTTTATGAAACTTTAAGCCTTGACTACAAATTTACTAGGGCTGACCAATTTCTAAAACTAGTTGACCAATTGGATGCCATATATTTTTTACGAATATCGCATAAATGAGGTACCAAGATCCCAAAGCCGTACATTTTCTACCATTTTATGCATCTATTATATAAATATAAATACGAACCTACTCATGCAAAAATATTTAAAAAAAATAATATTTTTTAATATCTACTTTGGTCAGGGAAAATTTGGAAATGATCAGGGAATGTCAGGGAAAGTCAGAGAAACTTATTTCAAGAAATAGTGAGCACCTTGTATCATTATTAATTCCATAAATATTTTCAGAGTACTTACTTCATCCCAGGAAAAAATAAAATTCCTCCCAAGGGAAAATTATATGATCGCTACAGAGGTCAAAGGCGATCAATCCTCAAACTCTTCCCTGATGAGATTCTCCGAAAAAAAGTAAAAGAAAATCAACATGTTGTTGAAGCCGAAGGTAAATTAAAAAAACTTATGTTTTCAATGACATGTAACTTTATGTTACAGTTGAAGAATCTTTGAGTGATGCTGAGCTTCAAAAGATTGGCAATGAACTGAAGCACAACCGAAATTGGGACTCAGTTATTCAACAGTGGGCTGCCACTCTCCAATACAGAAGAAAAATGATCATGGAAAACCAGGACCCAAACGTTTGCCAAATTTTGCAAGACTAGCCTCTCTATAAATACTCTCGTGCGCAAGAATTGGTAAGTTTTGTTTCGCTTTAAAACTAAAGGGCTTACCTTTTATGTGTCTGCATTTTCGTTTTTGTCCATTTTCAGTTTAACATGGATTTTAATTACTTAAAGCCAAATATTGTTTTCAATTTTGAAAAATGGCAAAGCTTTTGCCAAATTGCAATTGAAGTTTTTGAAAGCAGAATAAAATCACATTGTATGAGAACATATCTCAAAGAAGTAAAGGAAAATATAACCGAACTAGACATTGGTAAGTTTCCAGTTTCATTTTAAGGAAAATTATATTATATAAATGAATAGTTTTTAGAATAAAAATAAAAACGTAAATAATTGAAAATTAATTATTTTTGTTTTTGTGGACTTCTTGAATATAAATTCAATTTTTAAAGTTTTTGTGACCTTAAGTCCATATGCGTTTCGCCCAGGTACAACAATTGGGCTCATCAGTTAGATGTTGTTGTACCCTTCTAAGACGCATAATTTTTAGTCGATGTATACCGACGTGTATTAAATAAACAGCACAAAAGCACTGTAAATTATAAAAGTGAATCGTTTTTATTTGCAGATAATAGAAACATAGCTTTTACAAAGTTATTGCACGGAATAATGCCACCAAGCTCCCGTAATCTTGGCGGAAAATGTAAAAAATTTACAATTGAGGATTCGAAAAACTCATTTACGTTGGAGGTGGCGAACGCAGCTCATATTGATGAAATCCTAAAGGAAAAAAGAGAAGAGTGTTTGAAAAACAAAACATGTCTACAACCAATTATAATAATATCTGGTGAGAAATTTAACTTTACTAATTTTTTTGTGTCAATGGATAATGTAAAATTCAAAATGAATTCGTATTTAGATTGTATTGACTTATACTTCAAAATTGTTTATGTTCTTAATATTAAATATCCACCTCAATGTATGTCGGTTTGGACTTTCTTTCAAAAATTTTGTTTTGGAATCGAAGAGGGGATTAAAATTCAATCGGTTCAAACATTCATAAGTGATATCGATTCCACTATTCTAGAAAACATTACTTGAAAACTGGTACACTCGCTCACAGAAAATCTAGGCCAGGAAGAACTCCTTCTCTTGTATGTTCTATATACTTCTCAGTTTGAAATCCTTATGTGAATCTCAGTGATTTAACATTCTTTTCATTTTCATCAAGTTTCCGAGTGTCTCAATTGACTCTGTAAATTTCTCCCTTCGAGATTCTTCTTTGAATCTCAGGGAGTCTCTCAATTGACTCTGTAAGCTTATCTCTTCAAGATTCTTCTTTGAATCTGAGGGATTATACCTAATTCTCATTTTCAACAAGCTTCCAAGTCTCCCGATTGATTCTGTAAACTTCTCACTTCAAAATTCTTCTTTAAATCTCAAGGACTTAAATTATTTAAAGTCAAATGTTGTTTTCAATTTTGGATATAGCAGAACTATTGCGATATTGCTATTGAAGCTTTTGAAAGCAGAATAAAATAACATTGCATGAGAGTATATCTTCGAGATTCTTCTTTGAATCTCAGGGATTTTACTTTCTTCTCATTTGCAACAAGTTTCTGAGTCTCTCAATCGACTCTGTAAACTTCTCCTTTCGAGATTTTTCTCTGAATCTCAGGGACTTTACTTTCTTCTCATTTTCAACAAGCTCCCAAGTCTCTCAATTGATTCTGTAATTTTCTTTTTTTCGAGATTCTTATTTGAATCTCAGAGATTTTACTTTTTTGTCGTTTTTAACAAGTTTCCGAGTCTCTCAATTGGTTCTGTAAACTTCTTCCTTTGAGATTCTTCTTTGAATCTCAAGAATTTTACTTTCTTCTCATTTCAACAAGTTTCCGAGTCTCTCAATTGACTCTGTAAACTTCTCCCTTCGAGATTTTTCTTTGAATCTCAAGGAATTTACTTTCCTTTCATTTTCAACAAGTTTCTGAGGTCTCAATTGACTCTTTAAACTCTCCTTTCGAGGTTATGCTTTGAATCTCAGGGATTTTACTTTTTTGTCGTTTTTAACAAGTTTTCGAGTCTCTCAATTGGTTCTGTAAGCTTCTTCCTTTGAGATTCTTCTTTGAATCTCAAGAATTTTATTTTCTTCTCATTTTCAACAAGTTTCCGAGTCTCTCAATTGGTTCTGTAAACTTCTTCCTTTGAGATTCTTCTTTGAATCTCAAGAATTTTACTTTCAATTGACTCTGTAAACTTCTCCCTTCGAGATTTTTCTTTGAATCTCAAGGAATTTACTTTCTTTTAATTTTTAACAAGTTTCTGAGTCTCTCAATTGACTCTGTAAACTCTCCTTTCAAGGTTTTGCTTTGAATCTCAGGGATTTTACTTTCTTCTCATTTCCATCAAGTTTCTGAGTCTCTCAATTGGCTCTGTAAACATCTCCTTTCGAGATTCTTCTTTGCATCTCAGGGATTTTACCTTCTTCTCATTTTCAACAAGTTTCTTGCTCTCTTAATTGACTTTGTAAACTCTCCTTTCAAGGTTTTGCTTTGAATCTCAGGGATTTTACTTTCTTCTCATTTCCATCAAGTTTCTGAGTCTCTCAATTGGCTCTGTAAACATCTCCCTTCGAGGTTCTTCTTTGAATCTCAGAGATTTTACCTTCTTCTCATTTTCAACAAGTTTCTTGCTCTCTTAATTGACTTTGTAAAGTTCTCTCTTCAAAATTCTTCTTTTAATTATTTAAAGTCAAATGTTGTTTTCAATTTTGAAAATGGCAGAACTTTTGCGATATTGCTATTGAAGTTTTTAAAAGCAGAATAAAATCACATTGGATGAGAGCATATATTCTAGATTCTTCTTTGAATCTTAGGGATTTTACTTTCTTCTCATTTGCAACAAGTTTCTGAGTCTCTCAATCGACTCTGTAACTTCTCCTTTCGAGATTTTTCTTTGAATCTCAAGGAATTTACTTTCCTTTCATTTGCAACAAGCTTCTGAGTCTCTCAATCGACTCTGTAAACTTCTCCTTTCGAGATTTTTCTCTGAATCTCAGGGACTTTACTTTCTTCTCATTTTCAACAAGCTTCCGAGTCTCTCTATTGGCTCTATAAACTTCTTCCTTCGAGATTCTTCTTTGAATCTGAGGAATTTTCCCTTTTTCTCATTTTCAACAAGCTTCCAAGTCTCTCAATTGATTCTGTAAACTTATTTTTTTCGAGATTCTTCTTTGAATCTCAGAGATTTTACTTTCTTCTCATTTGCAACAAGTTTCTGAGTCTCTCAATTGACTCTGTAAACTCTCCTTTCAAGGTTTTGCTTTGAATCTCAGGGATTTTACTTTCTTCTCATTTCCATCAAGTTTCTGAGTCTCTCAATTGGCTCTATAAACTTCTTCCTTCGAGATTCTTCTTTGAATCTGAGGAATTTTTCTTTTTTCTTATTTCAACAAGCTTCCAAGTCTCTCAATTGGTTCTGTAAACTTCTTCCTTTGAGATTCTTCTTTGAATCTCAAGAATTTTACTTTCTTCTCATTTTCAACAAGTTTCCGAGTCTCTCAATTGGTTCTGTAAACTTCTTCCTTTGAGATTCTTCTTTGAATCTCAAGAATTTTACTTTCTTCTCATTTGCAACAAGTTTCTGAGTCTCTCAATCGACTCTGTAAACTTCTCCTTTCGAGATTTTTCTCTGAATCTCAGGGACTTTACTTTCTTTTCATTTTCAACAAGCTTCCGAGTCTCTCAATTGGCTATGTAAACTTCTTTCTTCGAGATTCTTCTTTGAACCTCAAGAATTTTACTTTCTTCTTACTTTCAACAAGCTTCCGAGTCTCTCAATTAACTCCGTAATCTTTTCTCTTAGAGATTCTTTTTTGAATCTAATGATTTTTACTTTCTTCTCACTTTTAATAAGTTTCCGATTCTCATTTGACTCGGTAATGTATGTAAGTAAAGCGGATGCATACATAAAAGAGAGGTAGTAAATAAAAGAGGGATTCTTCCTGAGCTATTTAATCTTTGATACTGGTGCTTGTGTTTTTTGTAAGCATATAATATAACAAATGAGTATAATATGTATATATGTATTTGTATAAAAAGAATTGATATAATATAAATGCATATCATATAAATGCATAAATGTAGTATAAAAACAAAGCTAAGAATTAACAGAAATAAAAACAATTTAGTAATGTAAAAACACAAATATTAAAGTCAATATAAAATTAAGTATACAATTAAAATAAAGCTTTTTTCTTCATGATAAAGCAAAAATATAAAATAAGCTTTATATTAAATATCAAATTGTATTTTAACAATTAGCTTCTTATTTTTCTGAAATAAAATCACATAATGATTTAAAAATAAGTAATATTTCTTTAAATTCTGTTTCAACTATCTGAAAGAATTTTTTACCTAGTCGATACTATAATTTACCTAAGGACCTAGGTAAAATGTATTTGAATTGCCTTAGTTCCTAAGCTGAAGTGGTACTGGAAATAAGGCAAGTTTACCTAGTCGATAACACAATTTATGCAAGGACCTAGGTAAAATACCTTTTAATTGCCTTAGTTCCTAGGCTGAAGTGGCACTAGAAATAAGGCAAGTTTACCTAGTCGATAACACAATTTATGCAAGGACCTAGGTAAAATGGCTTTTAATTGCCTTAGTTCCTAGGCTGAAGTGGTACTCAAAATAAGGTAAGTTTACCTAGTCGATAACACAATTTATGCAAGGACCTAGGTAAAATACCTTTTAATTGCCTTAGTTCCTAGGCTGAAGTGGCACTAGAAATAAGGCAAGTTTACCTAGTCGATAACACAATTTATGCAAGGACCTAGGTAAAATGGCTTTTAATTGCCTTAGTTCCTAGGCTGAAGTGGTACTCAAAATAAGGTAAGTTTACCTAGTCGATAACACAATTTATGCAAGGACCTAGGTAAAATACCTTTTAATTGCCTTAGTTCCTAGGCTGAAGTGGCACTAGAAATAAGGCAAGTTTACCTAGTCGATAACACAATTTATGCAAGGACCTAGGTAAAATGGCTTTTAATTGCCTTAGTTCCTAGGCTGAAGTGGCACTAGAAATAAGGCAAGTTTACCTAGTCGATAAATGTAGTTTAATTGCCTAAGTTCCTAAGCTGAAGTGGTACTAGAAATAGGGCAAGTTTACCTAGTCGATAACGTAATTTATGCAAGGGACTAGGTAAAATGCCTTTTAATTGCCTTAGTTCCTAGGCTGAAGTGACACTAGAAATAAGGCAAGTTTACCTAGTCGATAGGTAAAATGTATTTTAATTGCCTTAGTTCCTAGGCTGAAGTGGCACTAAAAATAAGGCAAGTTTACCTAGTCGATAACATAATTTATGCTAGGACCTAGGTAAAATGCATTTTAATTGCCTTAGTTCTAAGGCTAAAGTGGCGTTAGAAATAAGGCAAGTTTACCTAGTCGATAACATAATTCACGCAAGGACCTAGGTAAAATGTATTTTAATTGCCTTAGTTCCTAGGCTGAAGTGGCACTTAGTAAAGCAAGTTAACCTAGTCGATAACTTAATTTAACACAGAACTTAGGTAAATTCCCTGTATTATAACTGCCTTAGTTTCTTGGCTGAATATTGCCATGTTCCTTAGATTCCTAAGCTGAAATGAAAGTTTAGTGTATGCAAGAACCTTAGATTCACCTAACATAATTTTACCTAATAACTAAGTTGATTTTACACTTTTTCTATAGTTTTTGGAATACCTTAGCAATCTAGGTTAAGTTTGCTTAGGAATTACCAGGTTCAAAACTGCATTAGGACTAACTTGGCGTATGCCGCGATCTAGGTCAATTTTACACAGGTTTTTCGTTGGGTGTACTTTTTGCTTATACTGGATCTTATTTGCGTTGAATTTAATATTTCGGTCCCTTGCTCTTTTTAATACTTTTTCTACAATTCTGTCATGTACTTCTTCTGTCTCAGCAGCTATCAAAAAGTCATCAATAAAGATAAAAACTCCCTCAATGTCTGCAAAAATCTCTTCGTTTAGTTTTTGAAATAATTCGGGTGCTACACAAACTCCTAGTGGTAAACGCAAATATCTGTAGCAGCCAAATGGTGTGCTAAATGTAAAATTCTGACTTGTTTCAGAATCCAAGTGAATTTGGAAATAACCATCCTTTAAGTCAAATATTGAAAACACCCTTTTATTATTTCCTAGTTTTGATATAATTTCATAGAATGTTGGTATTGGATGTCTAAATGGTTTGATCGCGTTGTTTAAATCTTTCGGATCTAGACAAATGCGAACTGACTTGTCAGGTTTTTCTACAACTACTATGTTAGAAATCCAGTTTGACGCTTTGGTGACATGCTCTAAAACACCTAATTCTACCAACCTGAGCAATTCTTTTTTTAGCGGTTTTCTTGTTGCCATTGGAACTTTGCGTGCTGCTTTTGCTACTGGTGTCACATTATCTTTCATTTCTATTTTAATATTTTTAGCAAAGCACCCTAAGCCTTCAAATACATCTCTATTTGTATTTACAAATCTTTTTCTTCTTTCTACGTGATCATCTAAGTTATCATCTTGCTGATTTAATAAATTCAAACGCTTTATTAGTTTAAGTTTTAAACATGCTTTTAATCCTAAAATTTGTTCAAAGCATCCTTTTATCACAACAAACTCTATATCAACTATGTCGTTTTTAATTATACAATTTGCTACTGTGTTTCCTAATACATCTAAGCTAGTGCCCCCATAGGCCTGAATTTTATTTTTTTGTGGTAAGAGATAAAGGTTCTTATTATCAAAAATGTCGGAAGGCAGGACATTAACATCTGCTCCAGAATCTAACTTAAACAATATTATTTTGCCTTGAATTTGAACAGGTTCATACCAAGACTCCTTTCTTTTCCCTCTAGAATCTGTTATTTCATCAAGATAAAGCACATCTCCTCTCTCAGCATCGTCATCTTCTTCAAATTTATTTTCCCCCGTTAATATTTGTAGGTTATGCACATTTCTTTTTTGCCTACAGGCTATAGCAAAATGATTTCGTTTATTACAAATTCTACAGTACTTTCCATAAGCTGGACACTTTGACACTTCATGCCTTTACAGGCAATATGAACAAGAATATAATTTTTCATTAATATTTCTATTATTGTATGCTAAATGTCTATTGTAATCCATACTACTATTACTACTTTTGTTAACTATTTTGTTAGTATTTGTTGAATTATTGTTAAAGCTTTTAATATTTTTGTTTTTATCATTTTGGGAACTACTTAAATACTTGTTGTTGATTGCGTTAACTGCTACTAATCCTTGCCGTTGCTGCATCTCTTGGTGTTGATTCTGTGTTGCTTCTGGTGATCTGCATATCTCGATGGCCTTTTCCAAATCGAGCTTCTCCATCTCTAATAATTTTTTTTGTACGGCTTTGTTGCATGTGCCCATAACAATTCTGTCTCTGATCATACGATTTTCTTGAGCCTCGAAACCACAATTGCGGACTAACTTTTTTAAGTCCATTAAGAAGGTGTCGAATGGCTCACCATGTGCTTGGTTACGATTGAAAAATAAAAAACTTTCATAAACTTCATTTTTTGTTGGCTTGCAAAAATCATCGAAAGCTTTCGTAACTTCATCAAATTTAGTCTTTTGTTCTTCAGTCAAATTAAACGAATTGAATACTTCTTAAGCTTTTGGTCCAATTGAATTAAGAAACGTCGCAATTCTCACAGGTTCTGGTTTCTCATCAATGCTTGCAGCTATAGCAAAAATTTGATAGTTCTGCCAAAATACTCTCCAATTTTCTGCCACATTGGAGCAATCAAGATTAAGCTCCTCCACTCTTTTTATGTAATCCATACTTGATGAACTTTCTTTTATGTATATATATTTTCTTGATTTTGGTGGGCGGCCACGTGGTTTTTTGCCATGCAATGGTCTGTGCGATATGTTGAGTTTTGGTGCACCCATGTAATTACACCAGAGTTTTTTATACAATTTACTTTAGACTATTTTAATTTTTTTTTTCTAAATATCTATTTTCTTCGACTTTGTTAACTTTATTTTAATTTACCGACTGCGCCATGTAATATAAAGAAAGAGGCTTGTCTGTTCTGTATGACTTTATTCTTGCAAGTGATTTACAATGTTCAGTAATGTGTAAAATGTGACATTGGAATGTAAGGTGAAAGGTGTGTTTGTTTCATATACTACAGGCAACACCTAAATTTTTACCATTAGTGACTCAGTAACAACTTTTCAAAAGTGTGTGACTCGGTAAACGGAAATAGTAACAGAGTTTCGAAAAACAACGTCTCGAAAGGCAAAGTTTCGAAGGGTAAAGTTTCGAAAACCCAAAGTTTCAAAAGGAGATATAGTTTCAAAAAACTAAGTTTCGAAAAACGAAGTTACGGAAGGAGAAAGTTTCGCACAGTCTAAGTTTCACAAGAGAAATTTTCGAAGAAAAAAAGTTTCAAAATCCTCAAAACTTCGTTGCTCATTGACCGATGTCAACGAAATCAACAAAGGTGATAGCTGACACAGAATTAAAAACGAAAAACATATTTTCAAAACAGGGTGTTCCAAAAATATGTCAACGTACTGCAACCTCGTTGTTCCTTGAGCGATTTCAATGAATTTACACAGGTAGTAATAGTTGAAATAGAATCTATTTCCGAAACTGTGTCCAAGCAGACAATAAGTAGAGACTCTTGGATATCCCAAGACACCTGCGATAAAATTGAGAGGTTAGCAAATCGTTGAAGATGCAAATAAATCCCCAAGCAGATGCTCAACGAAAGATTGAATTGCGAAGCTAGAATCGCCTAGCACATAAGATGGTCTATTGCTGTGTGACTAGAGGGTGAGGTTAAACGGTCTCACAAAAAATGCTGAAAACGCTGATTTCCGGGAATTGTACCAAATACCCAAAGATGTTTTTGTCCTGTAATGGATGTGGATGGCACACTTTTGGTATCAATTGAGGATCAGCCACACAGATGGAAAGACCATTTGTGTGCCCTGCTAAATGAGGATTCCGTTTAGCAGAGTCCTGAAGTATACCACCGGAAACTCAATTATCAATAGATAACTTCAAAAACAACAATAAGAAACTGGACTTGACGGAATACTAGGTGAATTGCTGAAAAAGTGGCAAAATGCTGAGGCATACTGAATTGAATAATATATGTAACACTAACCGAGTCAAACTCTGCTGGGTGGACATAACAATATAGAAGGGTATGATATATAGCAGACGAACTGGCAAGGAAGATATGGGACTAGACACCCCGATTGGCGTGATTTAAATGAAAATAGACCTAATAACGAAAGAGCAAATAAATAACTCCTGGATGACCAGGAACGACTGCGTTACCTCTAGAAGTGTATGTGTCGCTGAATAAAAAGAATATTAATTACTTGATAGGTGTACTAACGGGTCATTGCACCATTGGCACAATGGCCACCAGACTGGGTGTATTCGCACCCGATTTCTATAGGAGCTGTCAGGAGGTAGAAAAAATAGAAATCATTAAACACCTATTCTGCGATTGTCCAAACCTCCAAACAAATCGCCTCTATTACTTTGAAAACAGGTTTGTTTGAGAACTGGACGTGGACGATCTAGCGCAGGTCTCAATGGCAAACACGAGAAAATTCATTGAGAGCACAGGCTGGCTCGCAAATGAACCAGCCTATTTGAATCATTAGTTTATGAGCATATCTGCTTTCTTTTTGAAAGGGGATCACAATGGACCAACAGGCCCCGTGTACACAACAGTCTCTGTGCTGTGCACGCCCTTCCTAAAATAACCTAACCTAATCCAACCTTGAGTAAACAAAACTTTGAAAAATCTTTGGCTGATGATCATTTGCTAATAAACATTTCATCATAACCAAATTGGCCTTTCAGAGTTCAGATTGTGTTAATTTTTTGCAAATATCCCACAAATGAAATGCTAAAAATGGGACGTGATCTTGAACACCTTTAACCATTGTTTAAATATTTTGTTTGGCTGACCAATTTATAAAATTAGTGGACTTTTTTTTCACCAATCACCAAATAATTCAGTGACATACCCTTTTTGCGAATATCCCACATAATATGGAGTGCAATAGAATCTTTGCCATCTTTGAATCTTGAGTCGTGAACTCAAGGAAAATAAGTGTACCTAAGTATAAGTAGAGTATGATTGATAGATGGAAAACTCAAACCCCTTTTTTGCCCCTCGTCCCCACCACAGGTTTTGAAAAATTATTCAATCTCTTTTTCTATCAATAATAATCAAATGGAATTGTGAAGTCAGTTGCATTCTTCCCTTCGGGTTGGGTACAAAATCACGAGTGCCATAAACTCCCAAAAATGCAAAAAAAAACCCGAACGACAAAATCCCGAATGGTAAAAATCCCGCATGGTTAAAGTCCCAAATTCTTTATACAGTACCGTGCATATTAATTGGAAAAGACTGTAAATTTTCAAAAAATTTTAAAAATGGCACCGGTCCGGTACTTGATTTATTTGAATTTATTTTTGGTCGAAGTTGGCTTTTTGTCATGGCGTTTCATTTAAGCAATGTCAGTGAAAAATTTAAACGGAATTTGAAGAATAAATTTGTATGGTTTTTATAAAAATCAGTAAGAAATGTTCGTAAACAAATGTTTGCTTTGATAGAATTGGATACTTGTTTTTCTGTTTTTATTATGGATATTACACCAAGAAAGCGCACAAAAAAAGTTACCCTCAGCACACCTCAATGACGTATCGGCAAGTTTTGGAACATGTTGGAGTTGGTCTTGGCTCAGTAAGTAGAGATTTAGAGGTCAAGCAAAAGGGCAAATGTGGCCGAAAAAGAAAAACATCCAAGAAAGATGATCAACTTTTGGTAAGAAAAAGTTAAATTGATCCAAGGAAGAGTGCAGTAGACCTTAATCGTGAACTTCATGAGGCTGGCATTGATGTTCACGTGACTATATTTCGACATAGACTCCTTGAAGCGGTTAGAAGAGCAAGAAAACCCATTAAGAAACAACTGTTGACCTCTTTGCAGCACAAAAACGAAGATAATAAGTGGGGTAATACAGGTATGGTTTCATGATACTAAGATCAAAGAAAGTTGTCAAAACTTGATCAAATCGATGCCGAACATAGTGGAAGCAGTGATTAAAGCAAAAGGAGGTCATATTACTAAATATACAAATTTGTATCTATTTTTTGTTTATATTATTTATAAATATCACTCAATTAACGAAATTGGCGAAAAAAATGTTTGTTCCAATTTGCACGGGACTGTAGTCCCTTCATCCATTAAAATGTCTTTTTGGTATTCGGGATTTTGTCCATTCGGGAATTCGTTCATTTGCTATTTTAACAGTTTGAATTATGGCATTCTGGACTATGGCATTCGGGATTCTTATTTTTTGCTCTGCAAAATTTTGCCATTTTGGATTTTATACCATTCAAATAATTCCCATATTGGGCCTTGTGAATAAATAGACCGAGAGCTGGTAGCAAATTTTATGGGTGAAGGTATAACCAAAATTCGCGAACGTTTTTGTTGAGGTTATTTAGCCTTAATTTCAAATCCAGTCGTCTGGCAGGATTCTTTTGTCGCCAGGGCTGGAGATGGGGGGTTGAAAACGGTGATTTTACGGATTTTTGGGTAGGGGGTATAACCACTTTTATATAAGCTTAAACTATAGAGAACTACGCTTTGGTTATCAATTTTGGGGTCCCAGACGTCTTAAGTGTCGCCACACCCAGCCAGACGCCCACAAAAAGTGTCAAAAAAACAATTTTTGTGGTCAGGGGTATAACCAAAAAATTGATATGTCAAAAAATCATGAAAAATCTCCTCATCACAAAAATATGCATGCCAGACGTTCTAAGTGTCGCCACAACTAGCCAGACGGCCCAACAGCTCAAAAGGGGCGAACATTTATTTTTGATGTCGTGGGTCCTAGCTCAAAAAGGGGCGAAAATTAGTTTTTGATGCCGGGGGTATAACCAAAAATATGGTATGTAAAAAAATCTCCTCATCACAAAAATATGCATGCCAGACGTTTTAAGTGTCGCCAAAACCAGCCAGACGGCCCAACAGCTCAAAAGGGGCGAACATTTATTTTTGATGTCGTGGGTATAACTTAAAATTTGGTATGTCAAAAAATCATGAAAAATCTCCTCATCACAAAAATAAACATGCCAGACGTTTGAAGTGTCGCCACATCAAGCCAGACGGCCCAAGCTCAAAGGGGCGAAAATTAGTTTTTGACCCCGTGATTATAACCGAAAACGTGATATGCCAAACAACCATGAAAAATCTCCTCATCCCGAAAATATACATGCCAGACGTTTTAAGTGTCGCCACATCAAGCCAGACGGCCTAAGCTCAAAAGGGGCGAAAATTAGTTTCTGACCCCGTGGGTATAACCAAAAATGTGAGACGCCAAAAAATCATGAAAAATCTCTTCATCACAAAAATATACATGCCAGACGTTTTAAGTGTCGCCACATCAAGCCAGAGGGCCCAAGCTCAAAAGGGGCGAAAATTAGTTTTTGACCCCGTGGGTATAACCAAAAATGTGATATGCCAAAAAATCATGAAAATCTCCTCATCACACAAATATACATGCCAGACGTTTTAAGTGTCGCCACATCAAGCCAGACGGCCCAAGCTAAAAAGGGGCGAAAATTAGTTTCTAACCCCGTGGGTATAACCAAAAATGTGATATGCCAAAAAATCTCCTCATCACAATGATATACGTGAAAGACGTTTAAGTGACCAGCATGCGCTCAGATAATTTAGTTAGTTATTTTTTTAAATAACGTGAAACGAAAAGTTATATTCCTCAACGCCATTTCATGATTATAAAGCCATAATTCTTAAATCAATGGCAAATGAACCCCATGCTGAATATTTTTGTGATGAGGAGATTTTTCATGATTTTTTGGGATATCACATTTTTGGTTATACCCACGGGGTCAAAAACTAATTTTCGCCCCTTTGAGCTTGGGCCGTCTGGCTTGAAGTGGCGACACTTAAAACGTCTTGCATGTATATTTTTGTGATGAGGAGATTTTCATGATTTTTTGGCATATCACATTTTTGGTTATACCCACGGGGTCAAAAACTAATTTTCGCCCCTTTTGAGCTTGGGCCCTCTGGCTTGATGTGGCGACACTTAAAACGTCTGGCATGTATATTTTTGTGATGAAGAGATTTTTCATGATTTTTTGGCGTCTCACATTTTTGGTTATACCCACGGGGTCAGAAACTAATTTTCGCCCCTTTTGAGCTTAGGCCGTCTGGCTTGATGTGGCGACACTTAAAACGTCTGGCATGTATATTTTCGGGATGAGGAGATTTTTCATGGTTGTTTGGCATATCACGTTTTCGGTTATAATCACGGGGTCAAAAACTAATTTTCGCCCCTTTGAGCTTGGGCCGTCTGGCTTGATGTGGCGACACTTCAAACGTCTGGCATGTTTATTTTTGTGATGAGGAGATTTTTCATGATTTTTTGACATACCAAATTTTAAGTTATACCCACGACATCAAAAATAAATGTTCGCCCCTTTTGAGCTGTTGGGCCGTCTGGCTGGTTTTGGCGACACTTAAAACGTCTGGCATGCATATTTTTGTGATGAGGAGATTTTTTATGATTTTTTTACATACCATATTTTTGGTTATACCCCCGGCATCAAAAACTAATTTTCGCCCCTTTTTGAGCTAGGGCCGTCTGGCTAGTTGTGGCGACACTTAAAACGTCTGGCATGCATATTTTTGTGATGAGGAGATTTTTCATAATTTTTTGACATATCAATTTTTTGGTTATACCCCTGACCACAAAAATTGATTTTTTGACACTTTTTGTGGGCGTCTGGCTGGGTGTGGCGACACTTAAAACGTCTGGGACCCCAAAATTTATAACCAAAGCGTAGTTCTCTATAGTTTAAGCTTATATAAAAGTGGTTATATCCCCTACCCAAAAATCCCTAAAATCACCGTTTTCAACCCCCCATCTCCAGCCGTGGCGACAAGAGAATCCTGCCAGACGACTGGATTTGAAATCAAGGCTCAACAACCTCAACATAAACGTTCGTGAATTTTGGTTATACCTTCACCCACAAAATTTGCTCTCAGCTCTTAGACTAAAATGTTTGGACCAAGCTAAAGCTAGTTAGTCATAGCTATTACTAGTAGCTAAAGCTAGACAGTTCTAGCTTTAGCTTTGTTTCGTGTGAATAAAAAAAAGATTACGCTAAATAGATTAAGCTAGAAAATTCTAGCTTAAGCTTTATATTTCTAGCTTTCGTTTGTTTATTCACAAGGTTTGGCTTAGAAGCTTAAGCTAAAACTATTATTTTTGGGACCGAAAAGCAATGCAAGGAGATTTTTAAAAGTCCAAGTTTTAGCTATTTGTTTATTCACAAGACCCATTGTTTTCATGTAAAAAGAACTAGTAAAAGCTTTCTAGTTAGGGGTTCGGGAATCTTGATATTTTTGTAGCTTTAACTATAATATTCTAGCTTAAGCTATTATTAATCACACCATTTGGAGCTTAAGCTGGAAAAACAAGCTAATATAACATGAATCTAGCCTTAGCTATATTTTAAAATAGCTATAACCAGAAGACATCTTTTAGTTTTGTGCTAAAGCATGTTTCTAATCACACAAAATCTTGCTTTGACCTAAAAATCCAAGTTGAGTCTAACTTTTGACGTATGTTCCTATGTATGTACACTGAGAAATAAAGAGGTTATTTCTAAGCCACACTACTCGGATGTAAAATGCCTTGCATTAACCAATTCCCGCCAACCCTCTCTAACTCTATTAGGATTAATCGGCATTCCCTACCAAATTCGTTTCTAGTTTCAATATACGCTCACTTTGTGTAACGTCATCATATGTCTTAACAATATAAGGGTTGTCATAATCCCTTGAATATTTCCAAAAATAAAAAAAAAAAAATATAAAGGACTATACCTAGACCTACATACATAACTTGAAAAGCGAAGTAAATAAAGCAAGGTTTGTATGTTGACATTCCCTCCAGCATAAATCATTTTGTTTTAATCAAAGTTTTGAAAGACAAACCAAGAATTTGAACTTTATAATTTTCCCTTTAAATTGCTGACAGCTTTTTGGCATATAAATTTACAATATCATATTTTATTCAAGATATTTCTTCAAATTAAAATTATTTCCAAAACAAATAAACTACCAAAAACCAGAATTGTTTATGTTTTTTGTTTGGACACATAATTTTCTTTTCGCTTGTCATTCGTATAAAAAGTTCAAATTTTTGACAATCAATAGATGATATTTTTCTCTGCTGTTTACGAAAATGTTGATTACTTTATTTAAATTTACAGCATTTTTGGCGGCCCTACCTCAAACAACCCCGTGTGAAGTATACACATAAGTTAAGGGTCAGTTTTTCTCAATTGATTGGCTGATGAATATTAATTCATTATAACCGCAATTTCTTTTGAAGCAGGTGTTCTCATTGTTGGTGTTGTTTGTTGTATGTTTAAATCAATTTGTTTTGAAAGCCATCTGGTTTTGGTTGTGATAACATTGAAGAAGGAGGCATGCCGCTGATGAATTATTAATTTTATATTATTGTTTTCAATTCCAAGGGGCAAATCAGAAACAGTATATAGGTACTTGTAGGTACCTACATTCTTTATTTTTTTTTGATTATTCGTCATGTTATTGATTCTGAACTTCTACACCTTTCAAATTCATCAACACAAAAACGAAACAAAAAGAAGCACAATTTTTAAGTCAACAACCGATTTCATAAAAAAGATCCCATTCAATTTGTCGATAGTGGCAAAGTCTGAATGGATGGAAAAATTCATTACCTACTTTGTTTTATTTATAGGAATGAGTTGCGTGTTAACGCGCGGTAATTAACGCTAAGAATACCCATAACGCATGGTCAGAGACTATTGGTTTTTTTGTTAATATATTGAACATTTTTAATTTCTGTTCTGATTAGCCAAAACAACTCTGCGATACTGTCAAAGTTCAATGTTTTTAATTGGGGCTAACAGTTACAACCGAAGAAAGTACAAATATATACATATACCTATCAGAGACTGGCGTATCTGTTTTGAGAGGCAACTGGAATTGACCTTCCGTATAATCGTTGGTAATAATGAACGAATGGAACTGGTACTTATAGTTCAAGGGCATTAAATAGCTGGGTATTGAAGAGCAAACTGTTGGCTTATTACACGGTTAAAAAATCTGGGATATTTTTTAATACAGCTTTTGTATTACAGCCGTATTCAATACAGAAAATATTACTTTTTAATATTCCGTAAATATTAAAGAAATTTTCTAATAATTTTGTATTACATTCTAATAGATTAGTATTAAAATTGTTATTTTTAAGGCCAAAAGGATTAAAAAGTAATCGAATGAAATAAAATATAATCTTTTGGCATTAAAATTTAATAACTTAAGTATATGCGTACATTTTTAATACAAAAAGTATTGAAATTTAATACAAATTGTATTAAAAATATCGGGACTCTTGAATTTTTAATACAAAATGTATTAAAATTTAATAAAAATTGTATTAAAATATTCGGGATTCGGGATTCGTGTATTTTTAATACAAAATGTATTAAATTTTAATACAAATTGTATTAAAATATTCAGGATTCGGGATTTGTGTATTTTTAATACAAAAAGTATTAAAATTTAATACAAATTGAATTAAAATAGCAAGATGCGTATACTTTCAATACAACAGTATTAAAATCTAATAGAATTTGTATTACAACAGGAAGCCATTACAAGCAAGCATCAGCCATATTTAAATATGAACATGAAGCATATGTTTTTAATACCAAAGTACTAAAATTGAATACAAATTGTATTAAAACAGCAATAAAACAATAAATAAACAATTTAAATATGCATTATTTTGAAGGCGCGTTGAAATATTTCGAGGTAAAATATACAAATTAGTAGATAAAATTTCAATCGCATTAAGATTTTAGTTCTCACATATGTGAAAAAAATAAATATAATAATGCCACCATTAATTGACTTATAAGATAAATACTCTTAGAAAAAAAGTCTTTCATTACTATTATTTTTGTAATATATTTTGTATTAATTTTCATGAAAAGCATCTAAAAATTAGATTTCAAGAAATAAAATATTATATTATAATACCTTTGTATTACTAAAATATAATACAGATTTCGTATTCCTTTGTAATATCTGATATTATTAAGTTTTAATATATTTTGTATTAACTTCCAAATTTTAATATTTGTCAAGTATTAAATTTCAATATATTTTTGGTGTTGTCATATATGTAACCCAGAAAATATTAAAAAGTACCCCAAAATTTTTAACCGTGTACAATATTCAAAAAATCACATAGCGTAATCAGGTAGAAGATGAGGTTTACAGGGCAAGGCTAAGACCAGTGAAGAAGGCATGTAATTGTTCATGATGATGGTGAAGCGATACAAGGCCAAATTTATATAAATATTTGGCCTTATGTCACTTAACAAAAGCGACATAAGTCCAAATTTTAAAAGTTGGCCTAGTGTCAATGTTGCAAATTGACATAAGGCAAATTTGGCCTTGTGTCACTTTTAAAACGGCGCAGGGTTAAAAGTCCATAAGCCAAAAGTCCATAATGGTCTTTTGGCTCCCTTGAGTGGGTTAAAAGTCCATAAATGCATCATGAACTTATAACCCACAGAAATGGGCCAAGACCCCAGAAGGAAGTGGGTCGTACAGTGCCGTAGCCAGGATTTTGTTTTGGAGGGGGCTTGCTTCCAAATTTTACGAGAAATTCTTGAAACAAAAAACTAAAATTATACCAATTTATTGATTTTTATTAGTTTTTAAATAGAACATACTTAAATATTTTTTCTGTACACATTTTCTTAAAGCAGAAGACGTCTTGATTTTTTTCACATGACTTCAATCACGTTATCTGGATCCACATTAATATGCGAATGAACAGATATCAGCAAGAGAGCTTAATTTTTCATTCCCCATAACGCTTCGGGATACTATTTTAATCCTTTTCATAGTTGAAAAGGTTCTTTCAACACCCAGCTGTGGTCACTGGAAGCGTGGCCAAAACCGTAAGCAAGAAGTTTATACCTCTATAGTAAGGCTATACCTATATCAAGCAATTTCAAAACTTCGGTAGAAAGATCCCTCGCCAATATTTTTCCGCACCAAAGAATGTACTCAGCTTTCACAGCTGACAAAGAAATTGTATTATCAAAATCATATGTTAGTTTTTCCATTTTGTTCACTCGCTCAACTGCGGCAAAACCAGGGAGAAGAGCTTGAAACGATGCAATGGTAGAACGTCTTCGTTGTCCATGAATCTGTCCGTAAGATTTTGTATTAACGAATTTTTGCAATGAATCAGTTTAGACACTCTAAAATAGGCTTCAGTAGAAGAGGTTTCTGGATTGGATCGCAGCGTTTGTTTCAATGAAGTTCTTGGAGCTCTTAATTGAACTTCAAATAAGTCTTCGGCAACTTGGGATATGCGGATTGAAAATCCTCCCTGAAAAATTTTTCGGCATTTTCTCTTATGTTCTTAAGAGAACTCCAAACTTCTTTTGTGCGGTCGATTGCAGAAATTGCTCTGTAGGGAAACTGATAAGGGCAGCGTTAAACAGAATAGTTTTTCGCACACAATGACGGTTACTAGGAAATCACTTCTTTGGATCGCTGCCAAGTGTTGATGCTTTCGAAGACATATCGCCCACGTTCTGCTCGTTATTTCTTCAATACTTATTGAGATGCATTTGAAAAGCTCTATTAAGGAAATAAAACTGTCATGCATTTCAATGACTCTTGTTTCACAAAGGCGTAGAAGTCGAGTTTTTCGGCAAGTTATATTTGCATTTGAATGGTTGTGGAAGAAATTAGCTATTTCACTTACTACACCAAGGCAATTTGAATTACAGGACTTGACATGGCATTAGGCAGAGCCAGGTTCAAGCGATGGCTTGCACAGTGTACATACCAAGCGTTTGGATACTGTTGCATATCGAAAGTTGTTCACAGTCGATATATCAAAGGCATATCGAAAGTTGTTCACACCCAGTAACATCCATTGTTTCGTCAGCGAGGATACTGATACAACTTGAACTTAAAGCCCGTTTAGTTATTTCAGTTGTTACAATATCAGAACATATCTCCAGGATTTCATTCTGGGGCCAGATTCTGTAATAAACGAAACGAAAAAGAAGGTTCGTTTTTCAAAAACGAAAGAAATCGTGCGAAAGCGAAAGTTGGCATTCCATATCGCATATCGTTTAATTTATTTGGTTCGCTCAAGTTTGAGAGCCTCTGTTTTTCATTGCCTACTTTTAGGTGCTTTGAATTTGGTTAGAGATGACATAGATGCAGATGGTGAATAGTCGAACAGAGAAAAGTGGTGGAAAAGTATAAATTGAGTATGAAGAAAATTTGAAAAGTATAAATAAATATATAATTTAGGATACAAAATTATATATAACTTGAACGAAAGCCTCTACAATTAATTAAGGAGAATATAAGTATCATTATTAGCCATAGTCGTCTTCATTCAAAACAAAGTAGTTCTTTTTTTTTATATGGTGGATTTTCATAAATGGTAAAATGTGGTGAAAAACAAGGCACCCATCTCTAGGCCTGAAAAAATAAACGAAAAGAATAAATAAAAAAAAAACAATTCTGTTGCAATTCGTAGGGAAGTCATAATTTAGCCAAATAACACTTATCATGGCTTAATTATTGTTATAAAACTATTGACTAATCATTTCTTCTTGGTGTAAAATCTTTATATATTTCATATTATTTGAGGATGGGTATTTAGTGATGTTTGATATTAATCTTGATGAATATTTGAGACCGTGAGTGAAGGTGGTTTGTTCGTAAACGATTTTTTTTTGTTTAAGTGATACATACTTTTATATCTTATTATTGTTAGCTAAATGCATCAGAAGCCATCATGATTGTAAATTCGCTAAAGCTTTCCAAAAATATAACTAAATTATTTTTCATCTTAGAAACGTGAAGTAAATAGCTGTCGTTTAAGTTCTTTCGCACGCACGATCGAATTCTTTCGTTTTTAAAGTTACATGAAGCTAATTGTTCGCACAAACGAAAACGTTTGTTCGTTTTTGCCATACAGAATGTCACCCCTGGATATCTGGACTCAAATAATTTAAATTTTAAAAACCTAAGCTTAACAAAACCAAAAGGGTTTTAATTATGATAAAAATTTAATAGCCTTATCGAACGCTTCGTCATAATAGATTTATACTACGAATCCAAAAAAAGTATTAAAACTCCCATGCATGCCGTAACAAAAATATCAGGTAAAATTCAAAGTTCGTGAAAATTCACCCGAACTACCCCCGGGTTCATAAAATACATTTTACTATGAGAGCTTATACTTTTTTGCGGGATTCTTCCGTATGTATTGCGTAGGGATCTGTGGTTGACCATCTATTCAAAAATAACAACTTACCACATTCACGGGTTTTTATTGTAAACAACTTTAAATTGATCATTAAAGATTGGAAAGTATTGGAGTGCTTTTATAATAAAGGGTGCAATTGTGAGAGGGTGGAATGGTGGGGAAATTGACCAAATCCAATTATTTGCAGCAAAACTCTTCATATCCAAATTTTATTGTTTAATATCTCTTAAACGGAACTTCCAATATTTTTTTGCTCTTAATCATAACATATAAATATAAAATTTCCGCAAGCTGAAAGTTATTTTAAGTCATATGTTTTGGTAACGCGCATATCACTATTTTTATTTATTTTGGTTTGTTTTACTCTGAAATCTTATAGAATTTGTGGTTATTTTTAATTTGCAATTTTTTGGCAATAACTGAAGTCGTTTACTGATCCCAATTCCAAATCAAATAAAATGTAGGTATACATATGTAGAATATCCTCCTCATTTTAATAGCTTTTAGAGTTAAATAAAATACCTAAAGAGTCTTCAAAATTCAATACAAAATTGTAAACATATCTATATAGTCTCTTGCTTTTTAACGAAGTATTTTCAAGTAGTTGAGAACTTTAGCTAAATTCAAATAAACTATTCCTACCTGGATAGTCTCCTTATATTTATAGATTTGAATTTAATATATTAGAAAGGTTTAAAGTTTTGTTTAGATTTTCGGGTGGGGCTTCAGCCCCTCAAGCCCCCCCTCTGGCTACGTGCCTGGGTCGTAAGCTCATAGTTTTTTTCAAAGAAAATGGGTCAAAAGTCCATATTTAAGTCAAACTACTTACTTCAATATTTGAAGACAAAATTAATGAATATCAATAAAAAAAAAGAAACAAGAAAATTAAATTCTTTAGATTCAAAAGAAATATGCCAATTCTGAAGGTATTCCTTTAAATGTATTTGAAGAGCTGTCACGTACGGACGGGCCGAGTCAACCAATATGTTCTAGGTGGCTATCTTAAAGCTTAAATTCCAGCGAAACTATGAAGAATCGAAAACAAATGTGTTAGGTTAGGTTAGGTTAGGAGGGGTGTGCACAGCACAGAGGCTGTTGCGTACACAGGGGCCTGTTGGTCCATTGTGATCCCCTTACAAAAAGAAAGCAGAGATGCTCCTAAACTAATGATTCAGATAGACTGGCTCATTAACGAACTAGCCTGTGTTCTCTATGAATTTCCTCATATTTACCATTAAGACCTGCACTAGATCGTACAGTTCTCCAACAAACCTGTTTCCCAAGTAACGGAGGCGGCTTGTTTGGAGGTTCGGACAGTCGCAGAGCGGGTGTTTAATGGTTTTTACTTCTTATTCAACATCCTGACAGCTCCTACAACAGTCGGGTGCGAGTACACCCAATCTGGTGGCCATTGTGCCAATGGCGCAGTGACCCGTTAGTACACCTATCAAGATTCTAATGTTCTTTTTACTCAGCGATAGAATATACTGAGTTTCCTTTTCATTAATTCTAGGCCATAGACTTCTAGAGACAACGCAATCGTTCCTGGTAATCCAGGATTTATTGATTTGCTCTTTCGTTATTAGGTCCATTTTCGTTTTAATTACGCCGATCGGGATGTCTAGTCCCATGTCTAATTGGCTACTACTGTTTCTATTTGATAATGACCCCTTTCTTGCTAGTTCATCTGCTATATCATTCCCTTCTATATTGCTATGTCCAGGAACCCAACAGAGTTTGACTTGGTTAGTGTTGCTAATTTTGTTCAGTATGCCTCGACACTTTACCACTGTTTTGGATCTTATGGTCTCACTGGCTATTGCTTTGATCGCAGCTTGGCTGTCCACGAAAAAAGTGATCTCCGACGAGATCAGTTTTTTCTTGTGTACCAATTCTGCCGCTTTTTGAATAGCGTAAATCTCAGCCTGAAAGACACTACACTCATCTGGGAGTTTATATGACTCTCTTATATTAAGGGCTTCACAGAACACCCCCGCTCCTGTTCCTTCTTCCATTTTAGACCCGTCAGTGTAGAAGGGGATACCCTGTTCACTTATTACTGATTTGGGTTCTCATCCATGTCTTTCGGGTATTGAAATAGAGAAGTGTTTGTTAAAATCCATTAAAGGAGGAATATAATCAGTCTTTACATCAAGTGCAGCCACTGTGTCATACCTTTGTAGGATAGACCCATGACCATAGGTGCTGTGCTTCCAAGAGCCCAGTTCTTTGAGTCGAAATGCGCTTTTGGCTGCTGTGCATCTAGTGTACTCGTTTAGGGGTGGAAGATTTAAAATAATTTCAAACCTGCCTGTGGCGTAGACCTCTGTGCCCCCCTTATTCCTATACAGGCTAGTCTCTGTACCTTATTCAGGTTTTTGAGATAGCTTACTTTTTCAACAGCTTTCCACCACACTATAGAACCATAGGTAAGTATGGGGCGAACAATCGTCGTGTACATCCACTGGATAACCTGCGGTCGCATACCCCACCGTGTACCAAAGGTCTGTTTGCATGTGTAGAAAGCGCATAGTGCTTTTTTCATTCTTTCCTCTGTGTTACGTTTCCATGTTAGCTTGGAATCAAGGATAACTCCAAGATATTTAGCTTCCTTGGAGAGTTTCAGAGGAATGTTATTAAGTCTGGGAGGAGTAAAATCCCTTAATTTCTTTTTATTCGTGAACAGAACTAGTTCGGTTTTTGTAGGGTTAACCCCGAGACCGTTTTGTGTCGCCCAAGAAGATAGTTCTTTAAGTGCGGATTCCATAATAATTTTGATGGTAAGATACTTACCCGATATCAAAATTACTATGTCGTCTGCATAGGCCACAATTTTAATGCCCTGATTCCTAAGTCTTGTAAGAATTTTATTAACAACTAGGATCCAAAGGAGAGGTGAAATTACCCCTCCTTGTGGCATTCCTCTTGTAACTGTTTTCTCAACAATAGTATCTCCTAGTCGCGAGTTTATGATTCTGTCGTTGAGCATGGTGTAAATCCAGTCTACAATGGCAGGCTCAACTCCAACCTCTTCCAGAGCAGATTTAATGGACTCCGTCTTTACGTTGTTAAACGCTCCCTCAATGTCCAAAAATGCTGCCAGGGTATGTTCTTTGTGCTCGAAACTTTTCTCAATTTGTGAAACGACCTCATGCAACGCAGTCTCCACTGACTTACCCTTAAGGTAAGCGTGTTGGTAGTTGCATAAAATTTTTGGATTGAGAAAATATGCAGATCATTAATTCTCTCCAACGTCTTGAGGAGGAACGAAGAGAGACTTATTGGTCTGTAATCTTTTGCTCTCGAGTGTGTCGGTTTCCCAGCTTTTGGAATAAAGACAACTTTAACTTTTCTCCAGCTGGTAGGGACGTATCTAAGTTTAACACAACTTTTGAAGATTACCCTAGGCCATGGGGTGATTATCTGTAGAGCATGTTGAAGAAATGCCGGAATTATCTCGTCTGGTCCAGCTGATTTAAAGGGTTTGAACGAGTTTATTGCCCACATAATCTTCTGCTCTGTGATAACCTGATCCAATTCAAGTGCTGATTGTAGAGCTTCTAAGGAGTCTGGTTGTTTATAACCTGAGTCCTCAGGGCTCAAATGTGTTAGAACCAAATGTGTTAGAACCAAATTATGAGAGTGAAATCTAAAGCGGTACTAGCGAGAAAAAAAATTCCAATTCACGTACAGACAAATCACGTCACGTGTTGGACAGAGTTCATTTTAGTAATTATTTTATGTAGTTATTTAAAAGCTAAGCACCTAGCTGTATTCTGACAGGCTATGAATTTGGTACGGCATCATTTTTTTTGGTCAGATTGAATGCAGTGAGAGTTCGAAATTCCAAGAATCGAAATCTCAAGTATATGGATTTGCCTACACTATCCTAGGCTCTGAAATATAATTCAGAATCAAACTTCGCACCCACACCAAATCCTATAGAGTGGGTTGTAGCTTGGCAGCATGCCCCCCACACATACCACACTGTTTATTCGCCGTAATGCCGGGTGCTAGCACTGCCTTACCTTACAATAGTCGGAAAAAGAATTTTGACAAACACAAATTCGAATTCAAATCCGTCATTTGTTTGTGGTTATCAGCTCGGGTTTTCCAGAAATTCCCGTTAGAAAATTACCAAAAATTGTTTTTTTGCAATTTTTGAGACCTTGGTAACATCTAGAAACTATTATTTTTCATAACAAAATTTGCGAAACTATCAGAAAGCAATAACTTTCTCCCTTAAATATCAGTTTATATCTTTCCAATACATATCTTCTTTCCTCTCTAATCAAAATCCCTTGTTGAAATGTATGCTTTTGGCATACTTATGATTACATTAAGAAATATTGAGTGAAGGCTAATATCTAGCTAAGAATTTCTCAGAAAGTAAGTCAGATATTGAAAAGATTTAAACTGATCTTTAAAGGAGATGATTAGTTCTTTCAGATAGTTTCACAAATTTTGTTGAAAAATAATTATTTCTAGATGTTACAAGGTCTCAAAATTGGCAAAAAATCGATTTTTGGCCATTTTCTAACGGTCATTTCCTGAAACCCCGGGCTGGTAGCCACAAACGGATACCAAAAAAACAATCCTCACTGTCTGTAAACAAGTTAGCCGATATTTGCCAGCCTTTTTAATTTTGCCAAAATACTTTTTTCCCGGAACGTTTTTGAAATACGATTTTTATTTTGAAAACTATAAGTACAAATCTTGTTTTTTGCATGTTTATTTTGGGAGCTCATTTTAATACCATTAAAACATATTTTTTCAGATTTTTTCTATCAACAAAAAGAAAAATGAAAAATACGAAATTGTTTTTTGTCAAAATACTTTTTCTAATATTAGAGTGCTGGCACCCAGGTTTACGGTGAATAAACAGTGCCCCGCAGCTTGGACACACTATATAGGATTTGGGGTGGGTGCGAGTTTCGGTGTATGCAAAGTTTCTTTTGCATTTAAAGAATCTGGATTGAAAGGAACTTTGAATTTATCCTATCCATTTTGTTCAATGAGTCTTCTTTCCATTCTTAATTGGTATTAAAACCCACAAGAAAAAGGAAACAAAACTCACAGGTTGTGTGTCCATTTTAAAATGGAAAATAAACCCTTGGGTGTTTAATTCCTTTTTTTTGGGAAATAAGGCCCACGGCTTTATTACCACGGGTATTATTGCACGGTAACAAATACTTGGCTCAATTTGTATGAAACCGAAGTTTTAGAGCGATCCAAAGATATTGATTAAAAAGTATTTTTTTTTTGTTTAATGGTAATTGAAGCAACTATTAACAACCACCGTATTATGTTTGAATGATCTTATCATTTCTATTCATAAATATGTATTTTATTTTTAAGAAAACTAAAAGAGAAACTAAAACTAAGAAATCACATTGGCTTAAGGAAGCCTATGGGCTACAAAAACAACCTGGAATTAAAGCTTTAGACTCGATTTCGAGGAAACTGACGTAGTAAACAAAAATTGTTTATTGGGTTGCATGAAAATATTTCATGCAAACTAATGATACCAAAGTTTTTGTTGGCCCAGGAAACACAGTTCTTTGAGTAATAGGCTGTTAAAGTTCTCTAGGCCAAGTCTGAAATACATCAAAACAGACGACAGCTTAGCAGAGGTGACATTTAATCTTGTGGTAAAATTCAATAGGATCCTTAATCCTATCGATATCCTTGAGCTCAACTCCATATTGCGTTTCACCCAGGTATCCATAGTCATGCAACTGTAATGGTCTAAGGACTTGAACAAAAACGCAGCACTTTTTCATCTGCTTGGTTTTTTCGTTCAATTCTCTATAGGGGCTTAAAAAAAATATTACAATAAATTGCTTGTTTCTTTTGAAGGTTGGAATGGATTTTTTTCAGTTTCCTTAGGGTTGGAGAAATAACAGCAATTTTTTTAGCCCCATCCTCATTTGTTTAGCCAATTCTCTGGAGCATTTTTTTTTTCAGCCCCAACGCTGTATTAGTAGTACAATTTCTTTAGGGCTTGGATAGACACAACTAAAATATACAATCTTGCTTCTTTGTCCCATTCTCTTCCAGCTTCTACAAATGGTATCCCTGGAATCGGTGACCATTCTGTGTTTCGTCAAGTGTTTTAAAAATGTTTAGGTCTGAAAACGAATAGAAAATTTGAAAATCGTAATGTATTGTATTTTATTGTATTATTTTTAGAATTGGCTGTTGGGGGGGGGGGGGCTTTAGCCACTATAGCTACCTCGCTAGAGCCGCCACTGGCCCTCAGGGCTAGATATTTTCAAAATCTACCTACATACATTGGTCCATATCTATAGGGTGAAATAAGTAAAAAAGGTAGGTACGTAACTTAAAACGATAATGTATCTACGATAACTGTCTTCACTGATGGTTCGAAGATGGACACAGGAGTTGGTGCAGGAATTTTCTCAGAAACTCTGGGACTAGCTAGCTCCTTCAGACTTCCGGACTTTTGCAGTGTCTTCCAAGCCGAGGTCTTGGCTGTGACAAAAGCAGCTACGCAAATATCAATGATGTCGATACCACGAGCTGATATCACCCTCTTTATTGATAGCCAAGCAGCAATAAAAGCTATTTCTGCCACCGAGATACATTCGAAGCTTGTGACTTGCTGTCGCGAAGAGCTTAGGGTTCTTGGCATGCAGCATAACATAAGATTCTGCTGGGTTCCCGGTCACAGTGATGTACAGGGAAACGAGAGAGCTGATGAGCTGGCGAGAACGGGTTCGTCGCTTGATTCAAGTCAAGCTGAACAAAATATTAAAGTACCAACCTGTAGCATCAAACAGGATATTGGTAACAAAATATTAGAAAAAACCAATGAAAGATGGAATCTGCTTGAAACATGCGCCACAACTAGAAAGTTATGGCCAAATTTCAATAAGCAGAGAACAGACAAAATAATGCAAATGGACTAGAAATATCTCCGTTCCTTTGTCAGCATAATCACCGGACACAACCTACTGAGATACCATAAAAAGAAAATGAGGCTCAGTACTGATGACCTTTGCAGAGGATGCAGTGACGAAGAAGCACATGAGGATACCTTACACTTCCTTTGCCACTGCCCAGCACTCTGTCATTTAAGAAAGAAACACCTAGGAAATCATTTCTATGACGACCTAGAGGAACTTTCTGGAACTTCGGCTAATAGCCTTCTGAATTTCATCAACGCCTCTAATTGGCTTGACTGCTAACAGAACTAATAGGTTTTTACATAAAGTGGAATACAATTTCCTAGGGTATCACAACGGATCTATACATAGATCTAAGTGTGACGGTAACGAGATCAACTGTCAGCCCTTCTACCTAACCTAACCTAACTTACCTGATTTTAAAAATCCTTTTTTTTTTAAAGGTTTTACTGCTAGATATTTATCAAAATTAGGCTTCATTAATAGGGCAGAAATAAAAAAATGGGATGAAAAACATAACAAAAAGTAGTAGATATTACGAGTAGAAGAAATAACTTTTTCATTTTTAGGATGCCTTACTCTTCTGGCACTACTTTCTTCATATTACAAAAGGCAAAACATGTTTAAAACCTGGGTTTGTAAAAGAAGAATTGTTACTTTAGATAATTATTTAAAATTTTGGAATACAAATGATAAAAGTAATTTCATTTTGAAGGCCTGTATGGCGAGTATTTTCGACCTCCAAACTTGTCTGGCACTATTATTTCCATATTTAAGAAGAAATAAGAAAACATATGTATATTGAAAACCCGGCTTTGTAAAATAAGGTTCGACAATTATTTGAAATTTTAGAAATTTTGTTTTTAAATATCATTTCTTATAATACCTACTTTAAAATCGTTGAGCTAATCTGGCAAGCACTTTCAACCAAAGAACTCGTCAGGCACTATTTTGTTTTCATTTTCAGGAAGGTATAAGATAACATACGTATGTTCAAAATAAATAAATTGGGTGGCGTAACACATTGTGGAGAACCAGGGCCTAGTGACTTACAACTCTCAACCATTAAATAAATAAATAAATTGTGTGGCGCAACAGCTCATGGAGAACCAGGGCGAGGGCCTAGTGACTTACAACTCACAACCATTCCTGTGTGAGTGTTTGTTGGCAGACATGGAGGGGACCTACAGGTTTTTGCCGAGTCGGAACGGCTAAATGAGAAGCACTTTTTCATGACAAGTAAACTCTTGGAGGATTTGTCAGTTCCTCGCAAGAGGCAGTACCTCGAATAAACCAATTCTGTTTTGGTGCAGGGAACTAAGTCCCCGGGAACCAAGTCCACCGAGGGACTTAGTTCTCATTTAATGGGAACTAAATCCACTTTAACGAAGTGGACTTAGTTCCCAGGTAAGGTGAGAAAGTAGTCCACTTCTTTATGAGAACTAAGTACACATTTTGAAATATGAAGAGGGAACTAACTTTCAACGATAAAAATTACAAGCATTCAAAATTGCGTGAAAGCCTTTGCATTCACCCAGCCTCGCACTTACCCCAAATCCTATAATGAGCCCAAGCAGGGGGGTTGCATACATACTTCACTGTTTATTCGCCGTAATGCTTGGGTGCTAGCACTGTATTGTGGTAAGACAAAGCCTTACGGCGAATAAACAGTGAGGTATGTATGGGGGGGCATGTTGCCCCCCTGCAACCCCCCTGCTTGGGCTCACTATAGGATTTGGAGAATGTGTGAGGCTGGGTGTATGCAAAGTTTCTTTTGCATTTAGAGAATCTGGATTTAAAGAAACTTTGAATTTATCCTATATATATCCAACAATATTGTGAAAAGTATTTCTGTTTTATTAATAAGATTGATTTTTGTACTTGGAAGTGGGAACTTAATTCACATTTAAAGGGAAGTAAATCCACTCAGTTTTTGAGGAATTTAGTTCCCACTTTCTATGAGAACTAAGTTCACTTTGCTAAAGTGGACTTAGTTCCCATTAAATGAGAACTAAGTCCCTCGGTGGACTTGGTTCCCGGTGACTTAGTTCCCTGCACCTTCTGTTTTTAGGTGGCACGGCTGGGAATCGAACCCACACCTTCGGCACTAACCTACGCACTAACCATCAAGCCACGAGGTACTACCACTAAAAATTAATATTTGTTTGATGAATAATTCGATGCGATTGTTAACTTTGTTTCTTACAAAAAAAGATTTCAGCATCATTTTGAAATTTTGCTTCGTTTTCGATGCAAAAAATTAAAAGGTGTGCCAAAAAACCCCCTTCCTCCGAATCGCGGTATTCCAACCATAATGACGAATTTAATAGTTTTTTTCCAATTAAAACCAATTAACGTCTTGTTCCTTTTTATACTGTATATGACATGATCAAAAGCATATTGTTGGTTTATGTAGAAAATATAAAAATGCTAATTTAATTTAATTAAGGAATTTAATTGAACTAATTTAATTTTGTTAGGTATTTAAACTTATTTCATGTAGTGTGTTCTTTTTAAAATTGTAGATGGCATCATTTCGTCAAAAAATATTGGTTTGACTAAATCCGCAAATATGTTTTTGACATTAAAAGTATTCCGGACTGAAATGGTGATTTCATGAAAAAGATTGCGAAGCGTGTACTTGTCCGATCAAAACGATTAAGGAGTCTATGGACAGATAATTTTATTCTCTAGGACATCATTGGAAAAAAAATTGAATTTTGTGCTCTGCATTTTGGTAAAAGCCTCTAAGAAATCGAGAAAATGACTGTTTTTCAAAGCAAATGTAGCCTACACTATAGCATTTTTTTGTAAAAAATGTTTAATAACCTAAAATTTCATATTTTTACTATGCCACTATTGGAGAAAATTTTTAATTTTGTACCTAGTACAAATTTTAATAATGCAAAATAAAAATGCTTGTGAATTTTGAAAAAACGCATTTTTGACAGTCATTTTTTTTATATCTAACGGTATTTTTTTGATATTTTTTTTTGCAGTGGATATAAATTCAATATATTTTTCACGATTTTCATTAATTATGTAATCATAGTTGTATCACTTGATATTGCAATTTTTAATTCTTAAAAGGCACTTTTTCACAGAAAATGTATGTAAATTTGGAAGTTAAAATCAGTTACTTTTAGATTTTTTTTTTAGTACAATAATACGCCTGCTAGTGACCAATTAGTTAAAATACAAAGTTTTATAAAACAAAGTATCTGATGAAAGTGAAAAAACCGGTCTTATATGGGTGATTCCGTCCCAACTGTGATTCTTTGCGTCCAAAGTTTTTTTTGTTATTTAAAGTAAAATGTTCGTATATTTTTGGTTTAAATTGTGTAAATGGCTATTTACTACAATCTACATTCAATATCATGACCCAATTTGCTACTTCTTCCACATGGCTTGGGAAAGTGTAGTTAAAATGTCAGTACCGTGGCATGTCCGGTCCTTGTTTTTCCGATTAAATCTACTTTTTTCTAATGAAATATTTCATTTAATAGAAATGATGTCTTTAGAAAAGTTTGAGTGCAATCCTTGCTTGACAAAATAATGCAAACATTAAGTCAAAATACTTATTGCTGAATAAAATAATCATGAATGAATGTTGTCCGAGGTTTTAGTTTTATTTTTGAATTCAAAAGATTTCCCGCTCAACCGCCATTTTGTTTTATCTTTAACGCTTATGTATTGTGGTTTTCTAAAAGATAAATTATTTATGTATAGGTAACAACAATCATTTTAATTTTTGTACGTAGTTGTACTTTAAGAGTGATATGTTTTCATGCGATAAAAATATGTCACAAATTTATTTGTCAGTACCGTGGTAGTATTTTTAAAGCATGTTATAACATGTTTTTGGTTGGTTATCAGAATTTTGTATTCCTTTTAACGGCATAAGTTAAAATTGTCCTGGAAATTATTTTTCTAAAAAGCATAGAGAAATGAGGTTACATAAACTGTCTAAATGTCAGTACCGTGGATGTCAGTACCGTGGCATTTAAATACTTTTTGAGCTTTAATTGAATATAATTAAATAATTTCTTGCAATAATATTTTTTTCTACCAATTGTCTTTGTAAGAACGGTAGCAATACCTCAGACGAACCAAACAAAATCATTCCATGCAATAAAAACTTAGTAATAACCCAGCACAAGGAAAAGGGTTGCCATTCAGAAGAACAGACTTCAAAAACGAAAAAGAAATAACTTTTTAAAGAAAAAAAGGGAAGTTGAGATGTCAAGAGGTTATAACGTATTAGACAATCAAGAATCTCAATAAAAATATGGTCAAAAAGAGGGAGAACAAATTAAAAATAAAAAAAAGAAAAAAAGTGTCATTATCGTCTATACTAGTTCTAGTACATTTCACCATATTTTTTGTTCTTTAAAAGTTGTAGCAAAATGGTTTTACTGATATAATACTCTGACTAAATGAAGCCACTAACACAAAATAAAAATTGTTTCCAAGAAGTTTTTATTTTTGAAAATTTTCTAAAAAAAGAATCACAGTTGGCAGAGAATCACCCATATATGCAGAAAAAATTAGCAAATGACTGGTTTTTTTCAGTTCGGAACACTCTTAAACCAATTCTTTGCCCTAAAGAGCAAAGTGAAAAGGCAACCACATTAAATTCTGTTTTCTTTGACCAATTTTTTCTTTAATAGGTATCATTCATCCGATTTAGAAATTATTTATTTTTAATAGGTTCGTTTTGAATCCATGCATAGACTTTAGATATGTTTACATTTTCTGTTGGTAATATGCAAAGTCATTCATATCTGACTAAACTTTAATTTATACAATACCTACTTCTCAAAAGGGAAATTTGGGTTATCTCCTTTAACAAAGGATAAATACACAAAAGATTTTCCATTTAGGTGAGACTTTCCAATTGTTATGTGTATTTTTCTTCGAATCAGGAGAGTATTTTGAGAAAAAAACCTATTTAAAATTTGAGGAAAAAAATAATGATAATACCAAGTCCATGTCATTATTCCTGTTTTTCATATAAGGACAGTTGGCCTTTGTCTAAACAATGACATAATGCATACAATGTGTGTTTATGGTTCGTTAGTAGTAATCCGTCCCTAGGAATAAGGCAAATGAAAGAGTAGACTAAGGACGTTGGTGTTCTGATGTTTACCTATGCCCGAATGGGTATCTAGAGTAAGGAGATATCCAAAATGTGTTACATTTTGAGAATTTAAGTTACATCATACATTGTCTAGTCTAGACTTTTGGAGTTTATGTAAGACAAATCAATTTTGATGTTGGTAAGTATTTCTACTTAGATATAGATATATGTAACTAAACTAACAAAATTCTAAGGGAACAGTTTATTATTTCGATTGTTGTCATAGAAGAATACACATATTTGAAGCATTGTTAACCATAAATTAAGGCCTTGAACTTAACAGATTGGATATACAAAAATAAAGCTTGAAGCTGAAATAAACAAACTTTTTTTTTAAGGCAAATTTATTTGAATTTTTCGTTGGTTTAAGAAGACGGACTGCTAAAATTGGCTCTTCTTCTATTAGTGATCTTTGTGAATATTTTAAATTAAATGTACATAGTTAACTGATCACCTGAAACCCCTGAATTGAATAAGTCCGAGAGCCAACCGTTAGATTAATGTCATTGTGGCCAAGCAAGAAGAGCATGGGCGCCAGCAAGGGGGTGCAAGGGGGTGCACTTGCACCCCCCTGGCATGCAGGAAAGAAAATACATATGTTTTTTGTTCCTTATTAATTTTATTTGAATAGAAACTGAAGGCGTCTAGGTTGCTGTCCAAATTTGTTAATCACCTTGTCAATAAATTCAGTGTTCCCTCTACTCTTTTCCTGTGAACATTGGAGCATACAAAGGCCGCTTAGTCTTGCGTCTCCCATAGTTGAGCGATTCCACGTTTTAACACGTCTAACGTCTTAATGTGCTAAATTTACGTTCAATACTACATGTTGTTGCTGGAATTGTTAAACCAATTCTGATTGCGTGACATACAGCTGGGTTAAACGGTGTGGCTTCAGCAATTACATAGATCTGCGTATTCAACAATAGATTCCTTTATAACTGCATTATGCGGTTCATTTGTCTTCATCGTCTCATACCATGTGGTAGCCTCGGCATAAAATTATGTAGAAGACCTCCGTAGAGGTTCTGTATATCTTCTGCTCTATCGCTATAAATGCTGATTTGTCTAATTTTCTCATATTTTTCGGGTGAAGCTGCATACGCGAAAATGCTTTTTTGTTTGTTGTAGAAAATCGATTTTTTAATGAAGAAATAATAGAATCTAAGTATGGGATAAATATAGATGATCTAAAAAATTCTTCCATATTTTCAGATGGTTGATTTGATCTATAAGTCTGTCTTGCCACTACGTCCCTTATCTTGGCGGACACTTTTTGGCAGAATCAAATAATTTTGAGATCTGAATTTGTGGCTAATATTTATTTATAATTTGTTGTTCAGACCCCGATTTTGTAGCTCTAACGGTTTTTCAAATATTCAAAATTCCGCTAAAATAAGACTGAAGTTAGCGGACGAAAATTTGAAAATCATAATTGTGTTAATGCCCAAAATTGTAGCTTTTTAAATGCTAATTTGTTACGCAAAAATAAATTTTGTATCTTTTATGGATAAGTTCTTATTTACAGTTAAGGTTTAAAAAAGTTCATTTCCGTTTCCACTATCATAGAACCGGGAAAGGCCATTTCCCGCTAGCTAAAAAGCTAGCTAAAAAATCAAGCCCTTAAAATCTAAAAATCTGAAGACTCCTCTAACTAGATAAGTCACCAAACCGCGATTTTATGGCTCGCTTGGTTTTCTTTGCATTCAGTTTCCCGCTAAAATAAGACATTACCCTCTATGTAACGGACAAAATTAAAAAAAAAAAATGAATTTAAAAATTTTTTTTTATGTCAGAGTTTTTAAATTAAAATTTGTTGCTCAAAAATTAATTTTGAACCTTGAATAGTTCGTTTTTATTTGAAATTCAATCTCAAAAACGAGCATTTCCGGTTTCATTAACATAGACTCGGAAAAAGCCCAGCGGAATCTTAAAAAAAAAATTGAAAATCTATTTTTCATTAACACAATTATGATTTTCAAATGTTCGTTCGCTAACTTCAGTCTTATTTTAGCGGAATTTCGAATATTTTAAAAACCGTTAGAGCTACAAAATCTGGGTTTGAGCAACAAATTAGCTTTTAATTAGCTACAAATTCTGGTTACAAATAAAAAGTAAAATTAGTATTATTTTAAATTTTTACTGCTAACTTCAGACTTATTTTACATAGCAGAAAATTGAATAACTCGAAAAGTATTCGAGCTACAAATTGTTGGTTTGATCAACAAATTAGCATTTAATTAGCTACAAATTCAGATATCAAAATTATTTGATTCCGCCAAAAAGTGTCCGCCAAGATAAGGGACGTCTTGCCACTACTCGAGGATGCTTAAATTCAACATCGAGTTTTTCGCAATTTTTCGAGCATTCTCGAAAACTACCGAAAACTCTTTAGAGGCATTATCGCGAGGCATTATCAAACAAATACCTACCCGACCCGCGCGATTTTAATTTGACATAATATAGGTACATTGTGTACCTTTGATTCTGTATTTTGCATCAGTAAATAGTATAATAATGTGTAGTTGCTGATGCAAATGCCCTTTATGCACCCCCTTGAAAGAAATCCTGGCGGCGCCCATGAGGAAGAGGATGTTAACCGTTAGCTTTAGTTCAAACATCTACAAAACAGCTGGTCGGACAAGCTTTATCTGGTCGAAAAGGTTAGAAAATGCACTTTTCAATATGCATTTTCAGCAAAATGTACCAATAATAAAAGCAACTTCTATAAATGGGGTATTTAATGAAAGGTAAGACTATGTCCTCTACACAACGCCATTGGTCATATCCACTTTCATAGCTATTTGAAATGATTTTGGTCAATTTCCTTAATGTTAAACGCAATGTTAAAAAGAGACCATAGGAGTTCGGGCATTTTGCTGCAGTGAGCATTATGGCGCACCCGGCAAATAGCACATTTCAAAATTCCAATAAAAAGAAGAAATATGCAAAAACTTCAGTCTTCTCCGAAAACATGCCGAGTTGCGATCGTAAGCCGATACGACTAGTTTTGTGGAATAAGAAAAAGGAAAAAAAAAAATTTACTTGTTCTGAGTTCTACTAGATTAGATTCTAGATTTAGATTAGATAGATTTTTATTCAATATAAAAGTTGTACAGTTTTTATCATTAAGAATAAAGAACAATTGAATAAATAGGGCATGACAATATATGTCGTCTGCCAGAGTGGCACATTTGCTAAATTTTACAATCATTTCAATTTTAAGAAAAATTTAACAATTAAAAATATAATTATTGTTTTTGTTTAAATATTTTTTTTTTTATAAGAGCTTTTAGTTTAGCGAAAACAAATTTTTTTTTTATAAGGAAGTCTTAGTTAAGTTAAAACATCACACTAAGTTATTTTTAAACGGTTGCAACTTTAAAAGCTTTCTGTGGTTATTCTTCTTCTATAAGCGCTGGCCTTTTGATAGTAGCTGAACAGAAGTTTCCACTCCAACCCGTTTAGGTACTTTTTAACTTCATCGAGTTCCAGAGTATTTTTTCCAAAGTAACATCGTCTTATCTCCTTCAGCACGGGGCATACTCCAATGAAATGAAAGATATTTTCTCTCTCCTGCAGGTTGCACAAATCACAGCTGCCAGTTCCTTCGGTTCGATGCGGTGAATAATTAGGGCTTATTAATTCTCCTCTTATTTTAAAAATTACTCATATCATTATGCATGAGAAACTGCTGTTGAAGTAGTTTGCTTTGTTTAAATTATAGTTTACTTTCGAGTAATAAAGCCTCTCTGTTGACTTAAGGGCTTTTTCGATAAAAGAGTATCTCTCATTTTCATCAGTTGTCCGGATAACTTCATAAAACGTCTGTTTCCATTGGTCCATTCTAACTTCCGATAAATTCAATACTATACCACAATCTGCAGCCAGTTTTCTCCAATTTTTGGCAAAAAGTATATTCTTTTGGACTGCATACCGCAAAATCTGCTTTGGTAGCCGAATTTCATCCATTTTAACCACTCTTGATAAATAATCAGCATGTAGCTTTAGCGATGAGATGAACAGTGATGGTAAGCCCGACTCAAGATAATACATATACTTGGGGGTATTGATTGGGAAATAAAAAATTTGCCTGAGAAAAAACCGTAGCAAGTATTCCACCACCTCGAATCGTTCACCACCCCAAACTTGTGCACCATATAGAAGAATGGATTGCGCTATTGCATTAAACACACCATATTTTGAGCTAACAGTAATAAGTTTATTGCTCAAAATTCTATTCCAATTTACGCATATTGCTATTTTAGCCTTCTCTACTTTGGTTTTCAGGTGCTTTTCCATGTTAAGGTTGTAAGCTAGCTCCATTCCTAGGTAGGTGTATTTTTTTACTACCTCCAGGTTATAGTCACCATATTTCCATTTTTCACTTGCCGCAATCCTGCCTGAGCCATTTTGGAAGACCATAACTTTTGACTTATTGACGTTGACTTCTAAGCCCCACATTGTGCAATACCCGTACAGTTTGTTGATCATTAATTGCAGTGAACAAGCTGATTCCGCAAGTATAACTATGCCGTTTGCGTACATGATGACTTTTACTTGTGTGCTGCCAATTTCTACTCCACATGTAAGTGAGTCCACAAGATCATCTAAAAAGAGTGCGAATAGTAGAGGGCTTAGATTGCAGCCTTGCTTAACTCCACGGTTGATTTCTAATTTTTCAGAACGATCATTTCCTTTACCAATACATGCCGTAGATTGTTTATATAGTTTTTCAAGAGCTCTGACAAACTTTGAGGATAACCCTAAATTATGTAACTTATAGAACATCGCATTTCGATTTATGGCATCAAAAGCCGCTCTATAATCCACAAACAATGTGTACAGTTTTTGATTTTGGTTCAACTTCATTTGAGCTATAGATGTAAGCACGAAGATGTTATCAACTTACTGTCGAATAACCAGCACGAAATCCAGCCTGAAACTCACTGAGTTTTTGTTAGCATTTACCCATACATTCAGTCTCTTGTTTAATAAAGTTGTATACGTTTTTAGCGTTGAGTTCAGAAATGATATGCCTCTGTATGTAGGAAGTCGGATCAGACGGATCACCCTTTTTATATATCGGGAAAATCAACGTTTTATAAAACTGTTCAGGTAGAGTTCCAAAATTGAAAATTATGTTGAGAGCTTTTGTTAAATTTTCCTTGAAAATCTGTGTTGTATTTCAAAAACTCAGCTGCAATTCCGTTTGACCCTGCTGCTTTGTCGTCTTTCAGAGAACTTAGTACCATTTTAACTTCTTCCAGTTCAATATTCTTATCTAGAATTTCGTCCTTGACAAGAGGCTGTGCAAAGTTCCATTTAATCTGATTCGGCAAGTACAGAAGGGAGGTGTAGTGTTCACGCAATCTTTCCACTGGAATTATCGCAATATCTTTTGAGGTATAATTCCCAGATAATTTCCTTGTTATTGACCAAAACTCAGCCGAATCTCTGCTTTGACTTAACTGGAACGCCAGCTTTCTTTTTTTCTTTGTACATCGTTTTATATTGTTTGTTGGCTTTGACATATTCTATTTTTATGCTCTGTGCATCATAATTTCGCAGAAGATTAAGAAGTTGAAAACATTATTTTCGTAAATTCTCGCATTCAAAATCGTACCACTCAGATTTTTTTTGTAAAGAAGATTTCTTCGGTAGTAAACTAGCAGCAGAATAAATAATTTCCTCCAGGTCACATATCGGCACATATTTTGCTATTAGTCCACATATTTTGGCATTGAGGATGGTGTCAATTTTTTTCTGAAAATCTATTTATTTGCGTTTGGGTTCTACTATAATTTTGCTTTGTGTTTGGCTTTGTGAATCTGTGGAATGCAGAGTACAGTTTTGATTTTCTTGTGCAACGGGAAATATTTAAAAAGAAATGAGAACTTTCTTTAATGAAAATTATTAAAAATAAAAAATGCATATACACAGAGGCCGAGATATTCGCAAAAAAAAAAGAAAGAATTGTTATGCGTTAGTAAACTTACGCGTCATTTTTAATTCATGAATAACTTGGCTCCCATTTGTCATAGGTAATGGACTATTTTTTTTTATTTTAGAGAAGATTTATAGGGACTGCCAAAAAAAAATTAAACTAAAAAAAAGTTGCGTAAAATACCGCTTTTTTCTCAATAGTTATGAAAAAAGCTATTAAAATCCAGACAAAAAAAAACCTTTTTATCAACTGTAACTTTTTGTCTATATGTTTAAACAAGTTTAATTTAACCCAGGTTAATAGAAAGTATTATTATAAACAATAAAACTTTTTAATTTTTACTTTGTGACATACTTGGGCTGAGATATAAATTAAAACCTAAAATCATAAGATTGCGTGGGTGCGCAGACTTTTCTATGTTCATTTATTTATTACTCGGCTTCCGTTAGTAGTTAAGAGCAGATTTTGTATTACAATTACAAGGACTCTAAAAACAAAATATAAAAACTTCATCATTAAATGAGCTTCTAGCTGTAACTTTTTTTGTATTTGTTTAAACAAATGTTATTGTGAATGAAAGCATATATTACTTTTTTTCTGTCCGAGATACTGGAGCCGAGATATTCACAAAAAATGGCAAAAAACATATTTTTATAAATAACTTTGGTAGAAAAAGTTGTTAGGTGGTGCAAATTTGGTTTTAAGTCTTTCACATAAGCCCCTAACGATCCATGAAAAAAAACAGACCATGCCTCTGCGCGCAAGGTCAAATGACGCTTTGACTGGACTATATGTGTTTTCCCATATAAATCTTTCTTCTTTAAGAGCTCAAATTTAAGATGAAGTTTAATTTATCTGGAAGAAATTAGGGGGTGCGTTAGTCAAAATAAAAATGGCCTTTATAAGAATAAGAACTACACATAAGTACAATTAAAAAAATTAATTGTTAACAAAAATCAAAAGCTATTTGATAAAGCACCACATTAATTTATTAAGTGTTAAATCCACTAAATATATATTTACTATATATTTTGTTGGTATTTGGCAGTCAATTGGGATGAATGTTGATATTTTTTTCATTAATAATTAAAAAAAAAACTCACTTATCAGTTTTTATGTTTGTTGTTTTTTTTATTTTTTTATGAAGTGAATCACCTTATGCAAAAAAAAAAATTATAATAGGGACTCTGTTACTCATACAAATCTTTTTTTATTATCTATTTTATTTTGTTGTTTATTTTAATAATAATTATTATTTTTTTAAAAGCAATAAATATTTTTAGAAGAAATCTACTTGGTTATCATTACAAGAAGTACAGAAGAACGATATTAATTCAAACTGTTATCCCTTTAACACTTCAAAAACATCGATCCTTTATATATTGTACCTATATGAGAAAAAAGCTATAGGTGGATTTTTTGCCAATGATTACTGTTAAATTTATTTATATAATTATAAATCAACAAACTTCTTATCTTCTTTCTACCGAATTGTTTTCATCATCATTATTAAAAGTCCCATTATAGGTATATTCTATTGTCTCGTAGACTTTCAGATGAAAGAGATTAGCTTTGCTTGGCGCTTAAATAAAATGAAAAAAACAACAAACGCCACTCTTAGCGATAATCCGAGTATAGGCCCAAATCTAATTTAATTTAATCCCACAATAATTATTCTCGCTAAACTAATTTTGGATTGAAAACAGCAAGACATTTTTGTGTGAGAAAACAATATTTGGGGGATACCTACCTACAAATATTTATATTTTTACTTCGGCGCCACTCAATATTCTTTGAATTGAAGTGATGTCATCGATAAATCAAAGAAAGATTTTGTACTGACAGAGTAAACAAATGAAAGCCATTCATTTATCAAGGACTTTTGTCCTAAAAGAAATTTTTTCAATTAAAAACTTAAGCTGTGTGAGATTATGCGGGAAATTGATGTCCTGCTGCAGGGATTCTGTTTGTGTATGTGCTCTTGTTTGGTTTTGGATTTTTTTATTTGCTTGATATTAAATTGAGATTTTTTTTATATATATGTACCTAGTGCTTAGCTGAAGAGTTAGGGTTTGAGGTAAAAATGTTCAAAATTGAAACTTTATTTGATTACATTCTAATATATTCTATTTACATTGACAATATTTTTGTTTTAGATCAGGATCTTACGATAAAACTAATTAATAAAAAGGATTAATAAAAGGGACCATCTTTTAACGGAGAGTGAATAAATTGGGGCTAAGTCCATTTGTTTGAATTATTAGTCGTAGATGCCTTGAATAATTAAATAAATGGTCTACAGAAAAAAAAAAAGTTTACGAACAAATGAACGTGGTTTAATTTTTTTTTATTTTTTGTTCATTTTGTTTTTCTTCAAAATTCTAAGTTTGAAACCAGTTTTTATCGAAACTGTTAACTAAAATAACTTTATTTGAAAATAAGCTATGAGAATGGAGTTTCTGGCTTTCCAAAATGCTACAAAACATTTCTGTTAGTGTTGCCATTGTTTTTCAATATTTTTTTTTATAAAATTACCCCACCTGTCCAAAAGGAAGGAACAACCCCTCTCCCATAGGGTTTTTTTTGTATACTTTCAACCTACACGCTCTGAAGTTTTTTGGCAGATACTACGTGGATCACCTTGTATTCAAAGAAAGCGACTATAATGCCCATATTATTCACTCGCTTAATCCAGATTAAAACTTAAATCCAGATTAAAAGTATTTTAAATCCAAACATTAAATCCAATCCCATATTATTCACTCGTTTAATTCTAACTTGAATCCAATTTCTTAAATCCAATATCGATTAATCCACTTGGATTTAAACTGCCCTCCGGAGGTCAGTTTAAGTACTTAAATCCAGATTAAAACACAATTTCATATAATTCACTTTTTCTTGACATTTCAAGTTTTTGATTGTTTGTGCGCTCGCAGAATCTTACCATCATAGTGAAATAAATTAATTAAAGTAAACAAAAAGTTTCACGGGAGAAATTTGACATTTCGCAAATTTGATATTTGGATTAAGGAATTAAGGGCGTTTTAAATCCATTGGATTTAAGGCATGTTCAGAGTGAATAATATGGACATGGATTTAAATTTTTGGATTTAATAAATCCGGATTTAGTTGTTGGATTAAAAACTTCCTTAAATCCAATTTAAATCCAGAGTGAATAATATGGCAGTAAGAGCCGATTTAGACCACCCTAGTTCTGAATAATTTTTTGTTGCAAATATTTTTAAATGATTTATAAGTTTTTTTGTTGCAAATATTTGTAATTGATTTATAAGTTTTCATAGACAGCCATTTCAATCAACACTTATTTGTTTAGTTTAACTTGCATGGACGTACTCGTCGCACTATAGGCGGCTCGCGTTTTGTACGTATCTATATGATATGAATCAATCGGTCAGCATGCAACCTTCTGGTACCGGTGGCGGCATGCTGACTTTGAGAGTCGCCGGATTTTTATTTCATCTACTTTTAAATAAATAACTAGAAGATATGGTGTATATTAAGATTTATATAATAGATACACATGTTATTCTTAAATATCTAATCATGCTGTTTTTCATTTGGTTGAGATAATGGGATTCTTTTAGCAAAGTTTAAACAAAATATTTTTGGAATGAAAACTTAGGTAGTAAACATTCATCAAGGTGAAAAAGTTCCCAGCCAAGATGTCTTACATATATAATATAAGTTATTACTAAGGGTAAGTACATAATTTTGAATCGGGAACTAACTCAGTTCAGGAGCTTAGGAATAACTTGCGATATAGGTACTATAAGGCAAGTTTTGAACTCGTGCACAAAAATATTTTGAGATAACAATCAAACATGATATTACGATTATAGAGAACACCAAAAAAGTGGGTGGCAAAATTTTGTGTGTCTGTCTGTCTGTTCGTCTACAGCCTAAACGGCTCGATCGATTTTCTTCAAACTTGGTACATAGTGGTTTTTGATGATTATGCCCACACTTTTTTTTTATTTTTTTTAGAACCAAAAATAACGGTACCTGCCATACAATTTTTTTTTAGCAATTTTACATAATCGTAAAAAACGACTCGACATCTTTTCTTTAAAAAATATTGTTTAAATTTATTTTAATAAAGGCTTCCCTTAGGTGGAAAACCATTATTCAAAAATGGTTATTAATGGTACCTCCACAGTAGGACCAATTTAAATTACTTTTTTTTACAGAAGCTTTAAAAAAATATAAATAGTTTTGTGTACCAAAATTTTTGAAAAAGTAGTTTTTGGATTTTTAAAAAATATTTCAAATTTCTTTTTGGAAAATCAAATATTTCGAAAACGACTTGATCGATTTTTTTGAAACTCGATACTTAAGAGTTTTTTTAGTGCTCTCTAAAATATTTTTATAAAAAATTTTATATATTATGAAAAAATAACGGTACCTTGCATACAAAAGCTAAAAAACCGCAAAGGAAAATATTTTTTTTTTGCTTAAAAACGACTCCTACACTTTTTTCATAAACTTAAATTAGTACGATCTACTACCAAAAATAATAACATTTTACACTTAGCAACTGTTAACAGTACCTGTCATAGAACTTATTTTTTTATTTTGAATTTTCTCGTTATCGGCTAAACGGATTTAGATGAATTTTCTTATATACAGATTTTAGATAAGATTAAATAATATTGCATATCAAAATTTTCAAAAAAAAGTTATTGGCTTTTTAAAAAAAAGTTTCAAATTTTTTTTTGGAAAATTCGATATCTCAAAAACGGTTTGACAACTGTTTTTGTTTTATATACACATAAATATATACTTTAGATTTGCATACCAAAATTTGTTCTTAAAAATGTTTTAAGAATTTTATATATAAGAAATTATTTTTTTAAAAAACCGCTCCAACAATTTTAAATTGTTTTTTCCCATACAATCATATTCAATCAAGAATAAAGATGGCATTCTTTTTTTCCATCTCAAACTGTCAAAAGAGTTGTTTCAGCTAATTTAAATATCGTATTTCATGCTTCTCTACATTTTTCTCTCATAATTTCCATACAATTTTCTTAAACTCGCAGTGTCTTGAACATAAGAGCAAGTACGTGCGACCCAGTCGTGCATTTTATTTCCATAATTTTGCTGAATTTTCTGCTAATATGACTAGACTAATAGGTTATTATGCGTTTTAAAATGTTGTTTGATGAATATAAATTCTTTCCTGATACACGAAAGACTTAAGACAAAATGACGCTGTTTCTAAAAACTAACTTCATATCACAAAACAAGTGACTAATTTTTGTCTCAAAAATTATAATTTCAAAACATGAAGGCATTCATTCAAAGACAAAATAATGCAGGTAAAAATAGAAAAATGTTCTTATATCAAAATACAAAAAAAATAAGATCATCATTTCGAGTTAACACAGCGGCATTCGGCATACCTTTGTATGAAGATAGTCAGATGGCTTGGTTACTAGAAGGTTAGTGACAAAAAGATTGAATCCTCTCAATTTCAAACAAAAAATGACAATCAAGGAAAACCTTCAATAACAATTTTATACGAGTAAATTTATTAACCTACATTATGTACGGCTCAGTCTAAAACGCAAAATACCCCTTTTTGCTTCAATTATTTAATTTAATTTAGCTTAATTCAAGCATATGACTTAAAAATAAGTAACAAGAAATCTTAAAACTATGAACTAAAATAACTTAATGATAATTAAAAAGAAATTAAGGATGGAATGTGGGAGAGGAAAAGAGATAGTTACTGGAGAGCATTCTTAAGGGTGATTTTAGAGCTGTTTAGGTCAAATAAGCTTGAATTGTTGGCTTTTCTTAGCATTCTTGTGAGTGGTTCATTTTGGCCATACTCGGTTCGGTGAAAGGGTATATGGAACAAAGGTACTGACCTAACACAACGATGATTTTCATTGAATTTAACTTTGTTAAGTAAGTCAACACAGTCAATACCTCCAGTTATTAACTGATGTAGAAAAAGTAGGTCAGCATTATCACGACGTTTGCTGAGGGTTTGCAAATTGATCAGTTTAAGACGATTCTCGTAGGGTGGCAGAATGAATGGATCGTCCCATCCAAGGCCCCTCAGAGCAAATCTTACAAATCTGCGTTGGACGGATTCAATTCTCTGAATGTGGACATGATGATAGGGTGACCAGACCTGAGACGCGTACTCTAGCAGAGGCCTAACGAAGGTTATATATAGAGATTTTGTGACGTAGGGATCTGAGAATTCCTTGGACCAGCGTTTAATGAATCCTAAGGTTGAGTTAGCTCTGTTAATAATAGAATCATAATGAGCTCGGAAATTCAGCTGATTGTCACAAAGAACCCCCAAGTCGCGAATGGAAGTAACGACAGAAATTTGTTCATTATTCATGTAGTAACAACGTTGAGGAAGAGGAAAGCGTTTACGAGAGTAAGTAATAGATTGACATTTACTAATATTTAGCTCAAGGAAATTGTGGCGACACCAAGTATAGAAGTTATTTAAGTCTTCTTGTAGTAACTGAGAATCTTCCGTGCTTTTAATCAGTTTGGAGATGCGCATGTCATCCGCATAAATCTCCAGATTAGATTCTACTAAAGTAAGTTCAACGTCGTTAATACTTAACAAGAAAAGAAGAGGGCCGAGGTGACTCCCTTGCGGAACGCCTGATTGTGAGTATATAGGGTTGGAGGTGTTAGCCCTAAACAAAACTGTGTATATCCTATCATCCAAATAAGACTTGACCCAAGATATAAAAAGAGGTGGGAATCCATACAATTTTAATTTGAAGATTATTATACTGTGGGAAATTTTATCGAATGCTTTGCTAAAATCGGTTGCAATTGCATCGACTTCATAACCTGATTCCATGGCACAAATACTATTTGATATAAATTCAGTAAGATTAGAAGTTGTCGATCTTCCTTTGAGAAAGCCGTGTTGTTTTTTAGAGAAGAGTGGTTTACAGTGGAGAAGTAAGCTATCATTAACTATACTTTCAAATAATTTGGGAATACAAGACAGCTTAGCTATTGGTCTGTAGTTTGAGATTTCACTTTTAGATCCTTTTTTATGGATAGGGATAATGAAAGATTCTTTCCACTGTTTGGGAAACACACCGCGAGAAATAGATAGTTGAAAGAGAACAGCGAGTGGTGGAGCCAGTTTTGTAACACACTTCTTAAGGACAATAGGTGGGATCCCGTCAGGACCCGATGAGTAATCATCTTTGAGCAGGTTAATTTTGTTAATCACTGATGTTTGGCATATGTTAATCGATTCTAATGATGTTTGGTTGCAACCGTTCAAATATCTAAAGAAGTCGAGATTTATTTCGGAGTTGTTTGAGGAAAAGGCTCGACCAAAAAAATCAGCAAAAAAATTAGAAATAGTGAGAGGGTCAGCGGATGAGATACTGGAGTATTTCAGAGTTGAGGGATAACCATCTGACTTTTTTTTAGAATTTATAAATTGAAAAAAGTTTTTTGGATTCCTGATGAGGTCAGATTGGGTTTGAATAAGGTGGTTTGAGTAAAGAGAATCACATAAGTATGAGAAGTCGTTGAATGCGGAGACATAGTTGGAAAAATCTTGATCTGATTTTGTCCTAAGATATATGTTCCATAGCTTATTTCTTTTATTGCGAAGAGTACGAAGATCTTTGTTGTACCATGAGGGAGAGGTTGTAAAATTCTTTTGAGGCATGAGTGGAATGGATTGTGAAAAGCAGTTTTGAAGTTGACCGTAAAGATTTGTGATAATAAGATCTATACTCAAGTCGTTCAAGATAAAGTCGAAATTTATTTTCCCTATAAGTTCGTTCAATTTATCGAAATCAGCTTTGCGAAAATTATATTTCTGTAATGTGAGAGAATAAGGAAGTATATTTTCGCAATCAAAGGCAAAGGTAATTGAAATAGGTGGATGATGATTGTCAAGTTTAGACAGGATTTGATTATAGTGCGTAATGACGGTATTATGAGCGTCGGTGGAGAAAACCAAATCTAATTGCCTTTCCAGATAATTTTTAACACCACTAATCTGGGCGAGACTAGAAGACAGAAATCTATCAACAAAAAGGATTTCTTTTTCGGAGACTGCATTGGAACAGATATAATAGTTCTCGTCCTGAGAAGCTTCCCATACCAATCGCGGAAGGTTAAAGTCGCCGACTACAATAATGTCATCTTCACTGTCAATGAGATCGATCAAAAAATCCATTGCATCAACTAAAAGTTGATAAACAGTAGTAGGCTGAGAGGGGGGTATATAGCAACATAATAAGTAAAGGAAACGTTTGGGCAGACGAACTTTTACACAAATGATTTCTAGATGTAAAGTATTTGGTATGTTTAAGAGCGATGAATCAAGTGAAGATTTTATTGCTAAAAGTACACCACGACCAAATGAAGAGTTACCCGAGGAAATGTCACTAAGTTCATCATCAGCAACCAGGACATCTTTTCGATAGACTGTAAAGTCAGAGGTAAACAGTTCACTGTTATTAAAGTCGGAGGTGAGATTGGTTTCGGTGAGCGCAAAGACATCAAAAGGGAGTTTTTGACAATTTAAGTATATGGCAGAAGTTTTCGTTCGAAGACCCCTTACATTTTGATAATAAATCGTAAGAAACTGAGGTTTTGACAGGTTTGAATGATGGAGATTAGGGACGAAAGGGATTATTAGTGGCTCGTAGATTTTTATGAGACTGTGAAAGCCGTTTAGAATCGATATATGAGGCAAAGGCGGATAAGTCATTTTGTACGTCAGTGTACGTAAAATCAAAAGTTTGATGATATAAAACAAATATTTTCAGCAATTCACTCGTGTTAGTTGGAAGACCTTCACGATGAATTGATACCAGAATGCTGGTTCTAGTTACTCCATCAACGCAGATGGTATCATTCTTATTATGAAGATATGCAAGGTACAGGCGCACATTTGCATATATTCTTTGATCTTGAAGCCGTGAGAGTAAATAGCGATTATCACCATTAAGTTCGGAAAACTGTTTAGTCAATCTTACTACTGGAGGATTTAGAGGATCAAGAAATTGTGGCGAAGTTTTGGCTAAAGTACCTGAGGATGGGAAAGCATTATTACTGGAGGAGGGATTTTGGTTGAGAGTTTCAGAATGAACGAAGTTAGGGTATTTAGAAGAGGGATTATACATAGAAGGAAGCGAGGAATGAAGCAAATTAAAAGATACATTTTTATTTGATGTTTTTTGAGAAGATACAGAAGAAATAGGTGGTGGGCTCGGGATGTGAGAAGATACAGAACGAATAGGTGGTGGGTTTGGGTTGGGTATTGAGGCTTGATGAGGTGAAGTAGAATAAGAATTATTAAATGAATGTTTTGAAAACTTAGGGCTAGACTTAATTATAAGATGGTTTGGTGATCGATTAATCCAGGGCGTGATAGTCATTCCTTCAAACTTGAGAACGTTAGCCTTATTGAGAAAAAGCCATTCATATTTTATTGGGATTTCTATCTTAAAAGATCGAGGTCTTTTCGATATGAGTTGGGCGAGTACGTTAATGTTGAATCTTTTTTTGAAGAAATGCTGTATCCATGAAATATCAGCCTTATTTGGTGCTCCTTTCAAGTAAAAGGTGGAAGTAGAGTGGATATTGAGACGGGTTTCCCAGTCATGTTCTGTCAGGTAAGTAGTTGTAGAATTTGTTTTGTTTATGTTCATACGCTTGAGACGGGTTTCCCATTCTTCATGCGTCCAAGATGTTTTAAACTTGTTGATGATTGTAGACTTGGTTAAAGTTGAGTCGAGTTGATCCGTTTGGTTAGTAGCTGTAGAATTTGTATTGTTCATGTTCATACGCTTGAGACGAGTTTCCCATTCTTCATGCGTCCAAGATGTTTTAAACTTGTTGATGATTGTAGAGTTGGTTAAATTTGAGTCGAATTGATCAGATAAGCCTTTGGAGCTAGAGTTGGATATGGTTAGATCATCAGGAATAGTATCTGTTGTATTGGGATTAGCAGTATTAGATAAATTGGCTGGATAAATATTTTCTAGATCTGTAGTTTCATCAGTTGAATTAGTGGATTCTTTAATTGGTTGAACAGCTATTGGTTCAACTATTTGCAGCTCATCCAACAGAGAGATATTTAAACGTGGGTTGATTGTATCGAAAGATGGAACGGGTCTGCTAGAGATGATTTTAAGTTCTTCCAATATATCGTTAATTTTTTTTTTTGAGTCTGTAGAATCTCCCAGAAGATAATTAAACGTGTGATGGATACCTTGCCAGGACTCGGAGTAATTGGTAATTTTAGAATCAATCTTTTTAAGAAGTGAGTAAATATTCAAAGAAATTTCATTTGAAGAGGAAATGAGAGTATACATGGACGAGAATGTATCACAAACTGTTGATGTGGAGGATTGTTGAGGCGATGAGATAATTGTTTGCCTAATGGTTGAGTTTAAATCATTAGTGCAACTTGACATTGCGTTGGTTATATAGTCGCAATGGTCGGAGATGAGAGCGCTTGCTTGACGGTGTTCCTGGTCAAATTTTCCTTCCAAAGTTGATACAGCATCAATTAGTGACGTTATTTTGTCGTTATTGCAGCGGATGGCCAGTAAAATATGGGATAAAGATATGGTCTTACATTCTTCGCAAAGATACCAAAATGATTTTAAATACTCATTGAGATGAGTTATCGCATTTCTGGTCAAGCCAATGCAAACTGGGTGAAAACATTTTCCACATATACCTTTGCAATCGATCTTCGTCGCTTTAATCTCCGTAATGCAGCAGTTTGGTTGCGCACATGCAGACATTTTTACGAAGTTTTTCGTTTTAATAATTCTTTAATTTTTTCTAAAATATTTAATTTTTTTTCTATTTTTAAATATTAAAAAAAAATTGATATTGGTCGATTTGTTTGTTTTTAGTGTACACGGATTTGTTTGATTTTTAGTGTCCACGGTTATTATGTACAAGAACCATTAGTTCAGGCACTAGTATGTGGGTGTTTGTGTCGGTAATTACAGATGTCGGTAATGATGAGCTAAATGTTGATGTTAAATATTCGATGCTTTGAGATAGATGTCAGTAGGTACCGATGTATAGAAACATATGTAAATAAAAACATCCAAGGTGATATTTGAGTGGTAGTACCAAAAATTGGACTGCTTGGCAGAACACTACTAAAAATAGAACTCACCTAGAAGGTAAGACTGAAAGCAATTATGTGATTTGTAGCTCTTCGTTGCTATTCAGTAAGTAGAAATATTCCTCGGTAGCTGCTGGCGGGCGGATAAAGTTGATTCGTAAAGATGTTGCGCAGGTACTCAGTGGAATTGCAATATGAAAAAGGAGGCAAAGGGAGATACATGTAGCATCAATTTTGCTTCATAGGCAGAACATATACGAGTAAAAGTTGCACTCACCGGGCAAGAAAGAAACAGCAACTTAATATAAGCCGATGGGTTAGTTTATGTGTTGTTGTGACGATGGGGTTTGGAGAGCACTTTATCAGCACAGTAACTCGATTGATTTTTTTGTTGTTGCATGCAATAAAAACAATGCGGATTGTGTAGGCTCAACTTATGCTTCTAAGGCAGAACATATGCCAAAAAATGCACTCACCAGGGAGAAAGAAAGAGAGAACTTAAACGGGTAATTAATAAAAAAAAAAAAACACTTTTAACTCAAAGAAGTGTATTGAAATTATATTTAATTTAAAACTTTAAAAAAGAACTTTAAAATGCTAGCACATTTGAAAATTCACGAAATATGTGGCGAGAGTTGGGTTGTTTAAATAATGCCCACAAAATTAGATAATTTATGAATAGTTACTAAGGTTCGGAAATTAATAAACTCGGGAGCGATTCAAAGCGCAAGCAGACGAGCAAAAGTCAGGTGCGGACTCAAAACTCCAAAATATGGCGCTGAGATTTGGGAAGTATTTGACACCAGTGCTTCTGCTTTTATGACATTATACGTATTCATTTTATAAGTGGCAGACCTGATTGTATTTAGTAGAATAAATACCTACATACATCAGGGTCTAGGAATGAACTCAGAGCATGTCTTCTTTTTCTGACATTCATTATGTTGAATATCAAAAGCTATTTAATATGTATTTTTCGTATAAAACTAGAAATCAATTTTAACGTTTAGGGTGGAGGCGGTGTTCTTCTTTATATTCAGAAAAAATCTTCCCCCGAGAAAAGCAGAGTACTTACTCAGATGAAATCGTACAAATATGAAAAACTCATAAACAACAAAATGACAGAGTTCTCTCAGGATCTAGATTGTATATACCTACCTACTCTTCATCACAAGCGGGCGACGAGCACAACTTGGGTAAACATAATTTTCCGCAGCTGTTTAATTTTGGCCAAAGGAGTCTTTCATCCTAGCTTCATCACTTGGAATGTGATGAAGATGATATTGAATATTTTTCTGTAACCTATTTGTTTTATGTGTGCACAGCAACAGCACACTCCCATACGAAGATAAAAATCAACCAAGAGGATGGTTGAATTTCGAATTTAAAATGAAAAAAGAAACCATCACACTTGAGCAGTTTTTTAATATATAGCGCATTATTTTACTGCTATATAATACTGACCTATTTAAAATTTTGTCAGCCGTATTTATAAATAAATTTTAAAAAGTGTCTTGGTTTAAAGAAAAATCTCTTGGCAGCTCGTAAGTGGAGAAAGTCGATAAATTAATCAATCTTCATATTTTTTTTTAAGGAATATTGATTAAAGACGAATTCAGTTAAACGAAATTTTCAGTGATTGTATTTTGTGGGTGTGTCTACATTTCGTAAATTTAATTGAAACATACAAATGAATCGTTCAAATCCCTTTTTTAAGAGGAGGAAAGTATGTAGACTTACAAAATGAACAGAGAGTTATAAAACTAAGAACAATTTTTTGAATTTCCGCAGCTGAAATCATTTCCTACTAGCCCTGTCGGAATAGCATTTTAAATGCAAAAAATTAGATAGGGGTTTTTTTATTTAAATCGTTAGAGGGTTTCATTTAGAGTCTAAAAAAAAGTTTTCGACTTCCTATCTCCATTGCGTTAGCCGCCATCTTGAATTTAACGAAAATCGGTTTTTGTGAAATAACTCGCCTATTTTCAACTTTTGAGCAAAAATGTACTTAACAAAAGTTGTTCAAAATTTAACTATCTACAACTTTGGTCATAATCTTTTTTTGTCTAGGATTGATATTTTTCGACTAAATAAAAAAAAATCTATTTTAAAATTTTTTTCTCGTTTAAAACGCATAATAAACATTTTTCAAGTAAAAAAAAAAGTTATTAATTTTTTTCGACTCATTAGAAAAGGATGACATAAGGAGTTTGAAAACAAGTTTTCGACCAGCCTTCCCTTTTAGGTTGGCCGCCATCTTGTTTTTAAAGAAAATCGATTTTTGTGAAATCACTCGCCTAATTTTAACTTTTGAGTAAAAATGTATTCAACAAAAGTTGTTCAAAATTTAACTATCTAAAACTTTGGTTAAATCGTCTTCGATTGATATTTTTCGACCAAACCACAAAAAACCCATTTTAAAATTTTTTTCTCGTTTAAAACGCATAATAAACATTTTTCAACTAAAAAAACAAAGTTGTATATTTTTTTCGACTCATTCAAAGAGGATGACTCAAGGAGATTGAAAACAAGTTTTCGACCACCCACCCCTTTTAGGTTGGCCGCCATCTTGTTTTTTAAAGAAAATCAAATTTTTGTGTTGTTCTGCTGCTGCTGAATTTGGTGGAAGAGTTACAAGATTAAACTTTATTTTTGACACAGATTTGGTGAAGCATTTGATACAAGCTTTTCACGTTAGCCAGTTAATTTTTTTTTAGTTGAAATATGTTTATTATGCGTTTTAAGCGAAACGAAGGAAGCGCCATCTGCCGGATTATAGCAGATTTACCAGCTGTCAAATAAAAGCTTTTTGAAGGGAAATTATTGGGAAATTTCCCCTATGGAAAGCTCTGGAAGCAGAGACTAGAACGTACTCCTTATTTCGAGAGTTTGGAAAACAAGTATAAAAGGCACATGTTTGAACGGCAGCGACACAGTTTGTTTTTAATCGTGAATGAATAAAGTTGGTTGTAATAAAAGTGAAAAGTAAAGTTTGTGAACTAATTCAGTGGTGAATAATAAATCGTTTTGTTTGTTGTAAGAAAAGTAAAGTGTTTTAGTTTGCGAAATAAATAAGTGGACGTTTTGAATAAAGTAAATAAGTTTTATTAACGAACCTGAGAAAATATTACATTGGTGTCAGAAGTGGGATAAAACTTAATTTATCTGTGCACTCAGTAAATTTATTGTGTGAAAAGTAAAACACAAAAAAAAAAGACAATGGGTAAATCTTTGAATGATTTAAATGTAGTGGAACTCAAGGCAGAACTGAATAAGCGAGATCTTCCTACTGCTGGAACAAAGAATGATCTTATAATTCGTCTGCAAGAAGATTTAAGAAGATGTGGAAAAAACCCGGACACGTTTATATTCGATATTGAAATGGAAGAACAGCAAGAACAAGTAAGTATATCGGGCATGACCAATATGCTGTCTCAGCTGCTCGCAAAATTTGAAGAACAAAAGAATCTTCTAGAACAGCAAAGCCAAGAACAACGTAATGAACAAAAGAATCTTCTCGAACGTTTCGAACAACAAAGTCAAGAGCAGAAGAATCTTCTAGAACAACAAAGCCAAGAACAAAAGTGTCTACTGGAAAAACAGACAAATATGCTAGAATGTAAGTTAGATGCCTTTGACAATAGAATTATTGCCCTTGACGAGCGTGTCGATAAACAATTTTCTTCTATCGATAAACAATTGTTAACTGTCGATCAACAATTGTCTAATGTCGATAAGCAATTGTCGACAGTAGAATCAAAGTTCGAAAAAGTGGAAGATAAAATCGAATCCATTACTAAGGAATTGGACAAAGTAAGAAAAATGAAGGTTCGAGAAAGTTCTGGTGACTGTCCTAGGAGAAAGGAGATGCATCCCCCAACCTTCGATGGACAAACTTCTTGGTCAATCTACAAGAAGCAGTTTGAAGCAGCCGCAGCAACAAATGGCTGGGATGAGGAGGACAAATACATAGCTCTGACGCTTGCCCTCAGAGGAACTGCTGCTGAACTGCTGCAAACCATACCAGCAGATAAGAGTGGCAACTTCAGTGCTCTTGTTCAGGCCATTGACAAACGCTTTGGAGATGGCCATATGCAAGAAGTCTTCCGTGTTCAACTCAATACTAGAATCCAAAAGAGGGGAGAAACTCTGCAACAGCTTCAAGCAGACATCGAACGATTGGCACATCTGGCATATCCAGCTGCAGGAGATGAAATCATCAACCAATTCGCAACAGAAGCCTTTGTCCGTGCTGTATCTGACATCAACCTTCAGCGAGCAATTCGAACTGCTGGCAAACGCACGCTTCCTGAAGCACTAGCATTCGCACTCACTATGGAAGCAGCGGAACAGGCTTCACAAAGAGTTCATCGCTTAAGAGAACTAGGAGTTGAGGAGTGTTGTTGCCAGAGAACTGCGTTCCAAAGAAACCAGCGAGATGGACCTGCTCGATGCTGGAACTGTAACAAGACTGGACATCTTCAACGCCAGTGCAGACTGCCACCTAGAAAACCTCCATGTTGGAATTGCAACAGGACTGGACATCTCCAACGCCAATGCAGATTGCCACCTAGAAGACCATGGAAACCAGACTACAATAATTGCACGCATGAAAAAGAAAAGGAAGTTGTTTCCATCCAGCGACTGAGAGCCGATCCCATTTACGATTGGAGTAAAAGGAAAATGAGGACTGCCCCAAAGGATGACTCGGGAAGCTATATATATCGCCCAAAAGTGACTCCGCTGCAGTTAACTCCTATCCGTCGAAAGGGTGACAAGCGTGATTCCAAAGAAAACGACAAAGTTGGAACGGACGGATTTCAAGTGTGCATGGATGTCAGCCATTTCAAGCCAAATGAGTTAATGGTCAAAACTGTTGGCAACAGCGTGGTAGTGGAAGGTAATCATGAACGTGAAGATGAACATGGCTACATCAGTCGTCAGTTTGTACGGAAGTACCAGCTACCAAAGGGGTATGATGCCAAAGATGTCATCTCAACGGTTTCAATGGACGGTATCCTGACAATCAAAGCTCAGCAGAAGGCATTGAAGAACAACGAAAGGATAGTGCAAATTCAACAGACTGGCCCCATGAATCGGAGTGATAAGGGAAATGAAGAAGAAAGGCTGAGTGACGTTCATGAAAGAACAAGGGCAAATATGAAGCCATCAAGTGGTCGGATGAAAAAGCGATACGACACAAAAGCAACAAAGACAGGATTCCAAGCGGGAGACCTTGTTCGGTTTTATAATTCCCAGCGTCGGAGGGGAATGTCACTGAAACTTCAACAACATTGGGAAGGCCCTTATACTGTTGTAACACGAGTAAACGATGGCGTCTACCGCATTCGGAGAGGATTAAGAGGCAAAATAAAAGTAGTTCACATCGACCATTTATATCGTTGTAATGGTGAAGGAAGTGATGGATTTGCTCGGGACGATCAATCCTAAGAGGGGGGCAGTGTAATGACTTTCCAAATTTGAACTATAACGACTCCGAAAAGCAAACAAACGAACACAATAAAGCTTACGGTCGCGGTGCAAACATACCCTTAGTAGCTATAATTATAGCAACTCTCAAACGAAGGAAGCGCCATCTGCCGGATTATAGCAGATTTACCAGCTGTCAAATAAAAGCTTTTTGAAGGGAAATTATTGGGAAATTTCCCCTATGGAAAGCTCTGGAAGCAGAGACTAGAACGTTCTCCTTATTTCGAGAGTTTGGAAAACAAGTATAAAAGGCACATGTTTGAACGGCAGCGACACAGTTTGTTTTTAATCGTGAATGAATAAAGTTGGTTGTAATAAAAGTGAAAAGTAAAGTTTGTGAACTAATTCAGTGGTGAATAATAAATCGTTTTGCTTGTTGTAAGAAAAGTAAAGTGTTTTAGTTTGCGAAATAAATAAGTGGACGTTTTGAATAAAGTAAATAAGTTTTATTAACGAACCTGAGAAAATATTACAATATCAATCGTAGACAAAAAAAGATTATGACCAAAGTTGTAAATAATTAAATTTTAAACAACTTTTGTTAAGTACATTTTTGCTCAAAAGTTGAAAATGGGCGAGTTATTTCACAAAAACCAATTTTCTTTAAACTCAAGATGGCGGCTAACGCAATGGAGCTAGGAAGTCGAAATTTTTGTTTTTAGACTCTAAATGAACCCCTTTAACGATTAAAATAAAAAACCCTTATCTAATTTTTTGCATTTCAGCTCGTTTTTTTGTCTATTCCGACTGGGCTATACGCCAGATATTAATACAAACACACTACCCTTAGTGATTTGGAGATGCTGAATTCAGTCAAATGGCCTGTTTTTTCAATTTAGGTCAGAAAATGGTCCCAAATTTCAAAACTAAAAAATAGTATTGTTGAAGGAACTGAGTCCGGCTATTGATTATGGCATATAATAAGGAACTAAGACGTTCATGGGATTTTATTGTAAAAATGATCAAAGGGGTCATTGAAGATGAGAAAACCGCGGAGTGCTATTTAATTGGAGGTTTAATTTTTTAGAGAGGGATGCAAAAGCACCCTTTTTGGTCGAAAACGAAGCAAAATTTCGAGATAATTCTCAAAACATTTTTTGGAGAGAATAAAATTTACCATCAAATTGGATTTTTGAAAAAAAAAAAAATTTTAATTTTTAGTTAGCTAAATTTAAAAAATGTGAAAAATCGCATTTTTTTTTACGTATTTGCTTACAACTTTCTTACCAGCAGATCTAGGTATAGGCATTGCTTCATATAAAAGAAAGATAATTAAATTTTCCTTAAAATACATTTTTGAAAGAATGGTTTGGATAAAAATGGACCGAGAAATAGTCCTTCAAACTAGGCTGATTTTAAGTTTTTAAAGCTTTATGAATGGCATTTTTGGCTATTTTGATGGACTTGTTAGATTATATCTACGTTCAAACTGGGTGTATTAGTGATCCATGACCAGTTAAGTCAAAAATAAAAATCAAATTTCAAGTTTTTCACAGTTTTAGGTTTGCCATCTAATTTTTTCAAAATTTAAAATAGTTGCCAAAATAAACACACTTGCTCTTACAAAGTCGGGGTTTGAACACACGTTAGCTTAAACCTTCTTGAACAAGAAAAAAAATATTTCAAGACAAGTTTTACGGTTGAAAGTCCTTGCCAGACTAGCCTAACATTTTTAAAGTAGGTAAATTTCAAATAACTGTCAAACCTTGTTTTAAGAAGCCAGGTTTTCAATATACGTTAGCTATAGTGTCTCCTAAAATAAAGACAAAATTGTGCCAGACGAGCTTGGCTGTCGAAAATGCATGCCAGACGGCCCTTAATGTTATAAAGTTGTTGATTTTTTTCCTTTTGTTTTCTAATTTTTTTAGATAATAATCAAAACCAAAAAATCTACTTTCACAAACCAAGGTATTTGGTAGTTTATGCCTTCCGTTATATGGACAAAATAGTGCAAGATGAGTTAGGTATTCCAAAATAAATAAAGTTATTTCTTTAATACCTACCTACTTAGAAAATGTTGAGCTGATCTGGCAAGGACCTTCAACCGTAAAACTGGTGTTACACTAATTTTTTTTAATGTTCGAGAAGGTATACGCTAACATATGCTCAAAACCAGGCTTTGTAAAAGCGAGTGTGTTGATTTTGACAATTATTTTGAATTTTGAAAAAATAGATGGCAACCCTAAATCTGCGAAAAATTTGATATTTGACTTCTATTTTTGACTTAACTGGTCATGACTCTCTAATACACCCAGTTTGAGTGTAAAATCTAACAAGTCCATCAAAATAGCCAAAAATGCCATTTATAAAGCTTTAAAAACTTAACTTCAGCCTAGTTTGAACGACTATTTCTCGGTCGATTTGTATCCAAACATTTTTTTGAAGAATTCATTTTACATGAAATTTAATTATCTTTCTTTTATATGAAGCAATGCCTATTACCTATCTCTGCTGGTAAAAAAGTTATAAGCAAATAAGTAAAAAAAAAAAACAAAAAATGCGATTTTTCACATTTTTTGCAGTGATTTTTTTAAATTCAGCTAACTAAAAATTTTTCACAAATCCATTTTGATGGTAAATTTTATTCTCTACAAAAAAGGTTTTGAGAATTATCTCGAAATTTTGCTTCGTTTTCGAGTTATATGTAAAAAACCAAAAGGGGTGCTTTTGTACCCCCTCTCCAAAATGCACCCTCTAATTTAATAGCACTTCGCGGTTTTCTCATCTTCAATGACCCCTTTGAAGATTATTACAATAAAATTCCATGAACGTCTTACTTCCTTATTGCTCTGTTTTTTAAGACATGAGCAATAGCCTACCAGTTTATGTTAGAAATGTCCCTTAAATTTCCCTGAATGTACACTTTCATAGAAACATGACTCCAATTCTGATTTGTACAAAATTTAAAAAAGATGGTCCAAAATTTTGAGAAGTGTTCCTAAGGGATGAGAGCTAATTTTAGTGCTTGTTTTAATTTTTTTATATCAGAAAATATTTTTAGACCTAATCTGATCGAATCTGACAATTTTTGCTGGAAGTTATCAATCAAAGTTTAGGTCAACCTTCCGCTTAGTATAATATGTGGAAGTGTGGAAAATTGGCCACCATGTTCATTATGAAAAAGATGAAATTTCGTACCTAACAAAATGTAAATTACACTATGAAGGACAGAATAACTAAAATTCCAAACCTGAGTCTATACTTGATACCCTTAGTTATCACCAGTAATATTGCATAGCATTTTCTTCAATATCTGATTTATACAATAAAATAAAACATACAGAGGTTCCCGTAGCTGATTCGAAGCTACGCAAGGATTTTTTTGTTTGATTCGTATTAAACCAAGATTGAAAATCGTGAAAGCCTTAAATTTCAGAATCCCAGCAGTCGGCCAAGAACCGGGTACTTTTGTCTGCAATTTATTACTGAACTAATTTTCTTGATGAAATATGATCAGGGGTGTCCCCCGAATGTAGATTCAAATTGGCGGGAGTATAGGGAAGCGAGTGCGAGCGTCAGCCGCCATCTTAGAAAAAGCGTTTTATCAAATATCTCGTGAATCGTACATTGTACGAATATCATAATAATTTTTTTTTGAAAACTCATATTCCATTCTTTTATTCGTTTTTTTAAATAAACTTATTGTAGTGAAAAGTTTTTGAGAAATTAAATTTTAAAGTCAATATATTTTTGAAAACAATTAACTTTAACGGTTCACGAGAAATTTGATAAAATATGTTTTCCAAGCTGGCGGCTGACGCTCGCGTCCCGCCAACTTGGATTTACATTCAGAGGACACCCCTGAACATATTCCATCAAGAAAATCAGTTCAGTATTAAATTGAACTATGAACCTACTTTTTTGCTCTGGCTCCTGGAGTATAGTTAATATTTAAAAATTATAACTTTTAATAGGAAGAAGAAAACATTCTATGGAATGACAAACACTACGGAATTTGAGTCGACTAATTTTGTCCCTCCCTTTGAAACGCCATCAACATTTCAGCATGATACCTTTTGACAGAAACAGCTGGGATAAATGTTCCACTGCTGAAATGTGAACGACATATTGATGAAGCAGATTGATGACGAAAAGGGTGGCATATTCTACCTCATCTCAATGATTATGGATTCAATTTGGTCAAGATCCAACATTTTAGGTATTCGATTGCACAGTGAGAGATTTGTGTGAAAATGTTAAATACTTTGGAGGAACAATGATACTAACTGGCCAGTGAATTTTGTTAAATTTACTGGTGTGTCATCAATGCTTGCAGATTAGCTCACGGTTTGCCTGAAATTACAGTATTTATGGCGATACTTAAAGAAGCTGCAGTAGCTAACGACGAAAATACCAGTTGCAAAGCAGAGCGATCCAATAGCCGATTATTTCTTTAAAAAAATGTTGCCACTTTGAAATGGCTAAATTTTGGTTGATGTTACAAATAATTTACAAATAATTACAAATGATTTCGTTCCCGTAGTGAATTTACAGAATCGAAAGAAGAACTCTTTCGCAGAATTGTTCCCAAACTTCGGTCACAATTATTTGAACCACGATAAGCTGAGTAAAAACACGATATATGTAAGTCGATAATTCGAGTTTAATAAGGTACTCAAAATCAAATCACAGCCACACTACATTCGTTTACATTAGTTGAAAGTGAGAAACTAATCATTCCACGAACTCCCATGATAATGAAGAACTTGCCGTTCACTTGCGTTTGACTTGCATTCACTATGACTATTAGACCTTGTTAAGTATAAATCCGTGCAAATGGGCAGTGGCGTACATTCTATATAGAACCTTTCATACGACGACGTGACGTTTTTACGTCAAAAAACGGAAAACGTCGTGTGAAAGGTTCTATACAGAATCTATACGTCACTGCTCTTTCGCTCGTATTTATGTAACGAAAAATCGTGCAGTGCATTATCGTGTAAACTAGGCCTTGGTGCGTGGCCTGAATTACGAATTTTAGTGTTTTTCGCACGGAAAACCTTACGCTACGTGTTGGCGTGTCGAAATAACGTCTGTTAGTTAAGAGAATATGAAAATTATCTATACATATAAATAAAATTGGAGTGTCTGTCGTTAATATTGAAATAGTTTCTAATTTTTGAACTTAGGTGGTTGTTTACTTGCTACGAAACATAACTGCATCATTTAAAAAATTTTTGTCTGTCTGTCTGTTTGTCCGCGGTAACCTTCAAAACAGCAGAACAGGTTATAATGAGACTTTACGTACATGCAGTGGATAACTCTGGGAGTAATCTGGGCTACTTTTAATTGTAAAATTGTAAACGGTATCTTTATAATACAAGAAAAAGAATGAAACTATGGGAAAATTATGTCGAACAAAAAAATGATTCAGGAAATGATTATAAACAAGTAGAAATAATCAATTTTAAAAGTGTCAGAAAATTAAACTTAAACAATAATTATAAGTTTGAGTAGTGGTGAAAATTTTGATAAAAATGTCTTTAATATTAAAAATTTTGGGAACGTACTGTTCGGATCTGTGAAAAATACATGCCACCAATAAGGCATCGAAACCACGGCCGTTTGACCACCACAATGTATTTTCAAGAGGCAACAAAAAAGTGTGTTTATACCTACCTTGCACTTTTTATTTGTTCAAACTATATGCCATCAACCTTGCAGCCTTATGACGGTCCTTAAACCACATTAAAACACTTTTAAAATGCAATAATGCGATAGAAACGCTGCCAGGTTTTATTTAAATAATAATTAAATTGGAGTGTTTGTCTTTAATATGGAAATAATTCAAAGTTGATCAGGTGGTTGTTTATTTGCTAAGAAACATAAGTGCATCATTTTTAAAAATATCAAGGCCGTAGCCAGGGGGGGGGATCACAGGGGTTTGATCCCCCCCCCCCCGAAATTTTTGAGAAAGGCATTTGTAAATCATACTTTCCATTTTAGTATGAAATTTGTACTCAAATTTGTGCGATGGTTATTAGTTAATTTAATTTGATTTAAGGCCATGTGCCAACTGCGTTAAAATTCTGATTAAATTTGGTCCCAGTTAAATTTTATCCGTTTTTATAGGGGTGAATAAAATTTAAGGTTTTTGCTGTGTCAATTGAATTAAATGGGACTTTATTAAAACAAACATATCCCATTAGTTTTGTTGTTGTATTTTTTTTTGTATTGACAGTTCGCTGAACAAATAATTCAGTTTGCAAAATAAATGATCATCTGAAAAAGTATTTTCAATAAATTTTATTGATTCTTTTGCATTTTGAAGGATTTTTCACAGGTAATTCAAACAACCGGGGAAGAGAATTTCGAATTTTTAAAAGGAGATCATTTGAAGTGCCGCAAACATTTACCTACGCTTGAACATTTATACTTTGAAAAGAACCATGAGACACTATACAAATGAAAATATTGAATATTTTTTTGTTTTGATTTCTTGAGTTCATTATTATAGGCCTTTGTCTATATTTCTTAATCTTTTCATTTGATTTTAGTTTTTTTTAATCTTTCCCGAAATGATTCATGACTTCATGACAGCAAAATAAAATATTTATCTTCATTCATCTCCCTCACTCTTTCATGAGCATGTCAAAAATTAACCACTGGCTAAAATTTTAACGAGCTCCTGAGCAGGTTAAATTTTGACGTTATATTCACCTCAGTAATGTCAAAATTTAGCCATGGGATCAAATTTAACCAGGATTTGAACGCAATTGGCACACGGCCTAACTCACGTACTACATAATTTTTAATGAATATTGTAAAGGTACCTACCTACCTTGATGATTTCTTAAGTCAGCTTTAAATGAGATTCGTGTATTCTGATTCCCTTAAGTCTTGGCAAAAACAAACAAAAATTTAAAGAAGAAAACTTCAATTTTTAAAAAATTTTGGATCGTGACAATTTAAAGTTTAAAGTCTGAATGAATGATAAGGTAGACAAAATGCCATACATAACATGATTCACATACACAAGCTTATTAAAATTTTCGCGACTCTAACGGTTTTAACATGCACACCGGAAAGAACTTTTTCACAGTGAAATGTCTAAAAATTGACCTAAAAGATTCTACCGATGAAGATCAACTTTTAGGGTTGGAGTAAATGTCAGTTCATCGACAAATTGATACTAATACTGAGGCAGTTATCATATGGGAAGAATCTATTTGTCATAGAAGTGAGCGCAAACAATTAAATGTTTGACGATAAAGCATAGTTTGCAGTCCCCATGCAAAAGAAAAATCAAATTATTCAAAACAATTTTGCACCTACTCTGTGCTTAATTTTATATAATATTTTAGGCACAAAATGTTTGCCTTTGCCTAAGCTACCCATTGAGTCGTTAATTAACCTCTATTAATAAATTATAGGCTTAAAAATGGAAAAAAATAAGTTTTGGATGCAAAAAAAATTTGCATGCAAATAATGCTGTGAGGTAAATATATTTTTTTTTCGGGAGCGTAAATATTTGATATTCACCACTTTATCTCACGCAAAAAAAAATCCCAATTGTTTTGCAGTTCTATTACGCCAATGGTTCCTTTTAGCATGAAACTGTTAACCAATCAAACAAAAGAGTAATTTTGTACTTCACCTCGATCATTTTTGGCATGCGAAAATATTTGCATAGATTTTCGCGCAAGAACTGTAAGCTAGGTTTTGTATTTTGCTTTACTTACAAAAAAAAAACGTTTACAGAACAGGCATTTTTTCTTTAAGTAGGTACCTACATTTTTTTCACCACCAAGCGTTTTCTTTTCTTTACTCAAAAGAACCGTTTACTTAGCTTAAATGGTGAAATATTTTTTCGAAAAAGTATATCCCCCCCCCCCCCCCCCCCGAAATAATTGTCTGGCTACGGCCTTGACCAATATTATTCCCTTTATACTTCTAGCAACACGACTTGAATTAAATGGACTACGAAAAATCCAAACCTGATCTTCATTTTATTAAAATAAATTTCGGTGGCGCACAGTGGGGCCGAGATTTTGTATTGTGATACACTTTTCTCTAAGTATTTTCCAGAAGAAATTTTGTTGTAATAATGATTTTGGGGTAAAAAAATAGCTATTATCCGAAACGGGGTTCAACCGGACCTTTGAAATTTTGAGCCCTAAAACAAATTCTATATATAAAAATGAATCAGTATTTCCCTTTATCATGCCTTAACTCAAGAATTGCTTGGCCTATTTGGATGATTTTTTTCAGGTAATCTTTGGTATTGGGAGTGTTTTTGTTTGGTTAAATTGGATCTTGCGTTTTGCCAAAAAGTTGCAGAAGTGCGGTCCGGTATCTGTTGTATGTAAAAAAAATAAATCAATTTAGTTTGAAAAGGAATCAATAAATCATGAAATTTGGTTTTAACAAAATACAAAAATAATATAGTCGAATCTAGATTATCCGGAAATCGAGGACAAATAATTAAAATTTTGTTTTGTTAATTTGTTCTCGAAATTTTTGTCTCCCCGGGCGGAGCTGGGGCGGAGCTGGGGCGGGCCAGGTAGTTATAAAATAAAATAAAACTATTCGTTCTGGAGCCGATCCAAGGAAATCTCTTCTGTTTTATTAAGCTAGCGGGCCGCAAACATTAAAGATATAAAGTAGTTTGTCGACTACAGATCAAAACCTCCAGTGCATATATAGCCAGAAATCCTAACTTTGGCATTTATAATATAATTACGCTAAGCAATTTTGTTCTTAACCGACACAGGAAATAAAGTCAAAAAGCTAAGAAGTGCATAATAACTTTATAGCACTGAGATAAAATTTCAGCCCGATATCTCAATTATTCTGTGTTCTACTTAAAGAGATTCACAATTTATTCAAATACCTATATAATACACAATTGATATGTTTTAATGAAATACAAAAAAAAAACCCTTTATAAAAATTTTCCGACACAAGGTCACCCACAGGTTGGTGGCATTCTTTTCAAAAACAGAAAATAAAATGACTTATCAAATGACAAAGATTTAGATACTTTAAGAATCTTAAATGTTTTTGTTTATGTTAAAAAAAAAGGTTTTTTAAATGCCTTGAGGGTTATGTTGGGTCACATTTTTGGTCCATATATTGACAGGATGGATGTTAAAAAATGCCTTTTCTTGTTTGTATTTGCTTATGTGACGATTTTTCTGGTAACAAATACAAAAACTAAGACGCTTTTCTTTTGGTTATAAGGATTTGAATATAATGGGTATTTATTTCTATGAAAGAAAGTAAGAGGAAAAAATATCAAATAGTATAGCCTCTGGTTAGGCGATATGGACACTGGGCAGGACATTGCTTTAATCTATTTATCAATGCAAACATAAGAAATGAGAAATTTGTTTTTATTTTAGTTTTGAGATTCAGTGAATGAAGAACAAAAAATATTTATCAACAATAAGAAGAAATAAAAATGCGTCCCTTTAATAGAATTTGATCGATTTGAAGGCATTTTTCTTTTTGGGCTTAATTTATTCAAAGAAAAGGGTCATCAAGATACTAGGAGTCATAGATATTGAAAGGGAAAATCAGTTTAATATCCTGATATCGATTTTGCTATTTTCTGTTTTAATACAAAATTAAATTAAGCTCTTGAAAATAATTTATCAATATTTAGCTCAACTATTATTTATGTGGCAATAAGACAGAGTATCTTATATTAAAAAGGTAGTTCTGGAAATTTGCATTTTAATTCAAAAATTTATTTTTATTTAGGAAAATATTATTTTTGATCCAAGAACCTAACATGAGGTTTATTTTAAAAACAGACTAAAACGAATCGCACGAGACTTTAACGCATAGTCAAACAGAATACAAGATATGTACTGTACAATGTACTTGTACATATACATACATTACATACGTAGGTACATTCGAATTTGATATTTTTATTTGTTTCTAGTGTACATATTTGGATGTTATTAGTTACTAATAGTATTAAAATCATTAAATAATTTTTTAAATAATAATGTACCTATAAATATTTGTTTCCTCAACATAAATAAAAATAAAAAAACAACAAAAACCTAACTTAAAAGTGTCTAATCATAAAACTTTTTTATTTCAGATTGCGGCAACACCGGCCTTAAGATTCACCTTGATAAGGACATAGTGCAAGAGGTTTGTCGATATCTTATTTAATATTATCCAAACTATTAATATAATTAATAAAACTTTACTGTTGATACCAAGTGAGTTTGCCCGATTCTATTAAAAAAATTGCAACATTTAGTAAAATAGACCATATGCATAAATTAAAGAATATGGATATGCAAGTGCTTTGAAAAAAATAGGTTAGTTTTGACAATTATTTTAAATTAAAAACAAATAGGTGGCAACTCTGAAAATGCAAACACCTGTTAGGTCGTGATTTTCAAACTTAACTATAGTCATCAATGAAGTACATGCATATATGAATATTAGGGTGGTCGTCAAAAAAAAGGTCATCTTGGATGGACTTGAATCGGCTCTAAATAAAACAGAAAAAAAAGTCGTAATTTTTTTTCGATTTTTATTTTCATCCCATATACTCGCTGTAGTGGTTAATTCGACTCCCTATTTTTTTCGCATACTATAGGTGATTCGCAAAATCTGCCACAAAATTCAGAGCATGTAGGTTGGAAGTAGATAAGAAAAAAATCCGATAGTAGGACGGTACTATTCCCCCGCTTGGACGGGAGTGGCAAAAAATGTAAGGTTTCTCAAACTTTTATGATCCCATAATTATTGTTATGATAGCTGCACATAATGCTGAAATGACACGGTTGTGACACGTTTTCGCTTGCCATACACGTAAACAAAATTAGTTTTTTGATTTTAAAACACTTTGCTTAATCAAAAATTTCATATTTAAATATGGGATTGTACTTTTTCTACGATAACGATGATGATTAATCAGTTATATCACCACTTACTTACTTTACTTACTTACTTACTTACTTACTTACTTAAGGTGGCGCTACAGTCTGGGGTGGACCAGGGCCTCAACCAACAAGCTTCTTCCAGCCAGCTCGGTTTCTAGCTAGCTGCCTTCAGTTTCGCACGCCAAGTTGGTTGAGGTCCTCTTCCACTTGCGTGCGCCACCTTTTTCGCTGTCCACCTCTACTGCGTTGTCCCACGGTGTTGGATTCAAAGACTTTCCGGGCCGGAGCATTGGTGTCCATTCGCTCTAGGTGACCCAGCCATCTTATTCGTAGGCTTTTCACTTTTGTGGCTAGGCCGATGTCGCTGTACAGCCCATACACTTCGTTGTTGTATCTTCTTCTTTTCCATTCCCCATCTATGCAGACGGGACCAAAAATCACCCGGAGAATTCTTCTCTCAAAACAGCCTAACGCGTTCTCATCCACCGTAAGCAGTGTCCATGCCTCTGCACCATACATCAGAACCGGGATGATAAGCGTCTTATACAGGGACAGTTTAGTTGCTCGAGAGAGGGCTTTGCTTCTCAATTGCCTTGTTAGCCCAAAGAAACAGCGATTGGCACGAGTAATTCTTCGTTTGATCTCAGCAGTGGTATCGTTCGCTGAGTTTATAGCGGATCCTAGGTAGACAAAGTCTCTGACCACCTCAAAATTATAGCTGTCTATAGTGAGGTTCTATCCTAGACGTCGGTGTTGGGTGTCCTTTCTTGTTGACAGCATATATTTTGTTTTGCTTTCATTCACCGTTAGACCCATCTTCTTGGCTTCCTTCTCGATACTCACAAAAGCACCACTGGCATCACGCTTTGTTCGTCCGATTATGTCAATGTCGTCAGCGTAAGCAAGTAATTGGACGGACTTTTGAAAGAATGTGCCTCTAGTGTTGACGTGAGGGTTTTGCACCATTCTTTCAAGAACGACGTTGAAGAAGTCGCATGACAGCGCGTCGCCTTGCCTTAAACCTTTTTTGACATCAAAGGTGTCGGTGAGATCTTGGCCGACCTTGATGGAGCAGCGTGCATTCTCCATCGCCATCCTGCACAAACGGACGAGTTTGGCAGGGATGCCAAAATTAGACATTGCTTTATATAGCTCGTCTCTATAAATGCTGTCATACGCGGCCTTGAAATCGATGAAAAGGTGGTGGGTATCGATTTGAAACTCCTGGGTTTTCTGCAAGATCTGCTGTAGTGCGAATATTTGGTCGATGGTGGACTTCCCTGGCCTAAAGCCACACTGATATGGACCTATCAGGTTGTTGACAAATGGCTTCAGGCGTTCACAAAGTACGGCAGAGAAGATCTTGTAGGCGATACTAAGAAGACTGATGCCTCTGTAGTTGGTGCAGTCCAGAGGATCGCCTTTCTTGAGGATCGGGCAAACAATGCTGAGGTTCCATTCATCGGGCATGCTTTCCTCCGACCTGGTGCATACTCCTAACCAATTCATCGCCAGCCGCTTTGAATAGCTCAGCCGCAAGGCCATCAGCTCCAGCAGCTTTATTGGACTTCAGTTTAGATATAGCTATCCTTACTTCGTCGAGATCGGGTGGACGGAATTGTTGGCCTACGTCGTCGGGGTTGAATGGTGCAATCTGCATGGTAAGCGGAATTCGGTTCGTCATCGCCGTTATACAATTTGCAGAAATGATTTATCCATATCCTCAGCACCGACTGCGATTCTACTACGATGTTCCTCTGATCGTCCTTGCAGACTTCAGTCCGGGCCTTGTAACCCTGGGAGGTTCTCTTTACCTTTTGGTAAATTTTCATTCCTGCAATGGCATCCCTCTATTTCCTCGATCGCACGCTTCTCATGCTCTTTCTTTTTCCTTCTTAGAAGCTTGTGTTCCTCTCTCCTCTTCTGCTCGTAGAGCTCGCGAGCAGCTCTGGTCCTTCTATGCAGTGCTGCTTTGTATGCATGTTGTTTGGTTGCATGTACTCTTTGGCATTCTTCGTCGAACCAGGGGTTTCGCTGTGGTGGTCGAGCAAAGCCCAGCACGTCAGAGGCGGCATCTCTGATGGCTTCCTGGCAATTCTTCCACTGGTTCTCGATGCTTGCAGTTGGTGGCATATGACTATTTAAGAGGGTGCGACTTAATTAATATTTCTAGCCAAACAAAATAAAAATTCAAAAAGGCCTAACTTTCATCATAAAAACACTTTTCTTATTTCAATGATTGAACTACTTTACCAATGATCATAACAAAATTAAAAGTCATTTTTTGAAGAAAGTAGGGCATATTTGAACATTTTTTTTTACTAGAAATATTTATTAAGTCTTGAGCTTTGTTTGTCCATCAAAATATAAAATGATTTTACTTTCTAAGCATCTCAAAATCTATCATTAAAATTTTCAATGATGAGTTTCAATGATAGCTATAACTGGCACCTTAAAAGATTAAGCTTAAAATCTTAAAAGAAATCTTAATAAATAATATCTTACAAAATAGTAATTTTTTGGGGATTTAACATTTTTCTGCAAAAATAGGTATCAGCGTTATCCAATCCGATGCTACAAAAAATGACTACATTAAAAATCACAATCACAGTGTTGGATAAGTTAAAAATTACCAGTTGTTCTGTGCGGTGGAATCGGTTAGTTAAATATTTAATAGAAATATTACCAGTAGGAAAAATGTTATTACCCTGATAATAGCATAACATCTTTCAAATCTCTAATTACCAAGCAAAATCTATAAACATAATCCATAAACGAGCAACGGAGCACTTTATTTGCATTCAAATGCTAGTGATTCGTCCCAGAAAAAAAATATAGGTACTAGGAACCATCTTTCTCATTTGAATTTGAACTACTTTATAAGAATAAAAATGGAAAAGGAATTTATTTTTTTTTTATAAAAAGTATGAAATTCACATCATTGTATTTTGAGGTGAAAAATTCTCATAACCATTCATGAGAATAATCCATCTACCAACCAACTTATCATCGATTATTGCTTTCCTTGTAGGACACTCATGGTCAGTGATTTACTAAGAGGAAAATGTGTGAGAATTATAGTCCCGTGATGAACTTTGAAATAAAGTGAGAAGTTAGAATAAAACCTGATTCCATCGTGAGTGTCAAATAATAAATCTCTTTTTGCTCCAATAATTTTCTGAGACGTGACAAAGTTATTCTGTGCGGAGACAATGAATTTCTTAGTAATTGAGATTATTGCCTGGAAATGGAAAACTCTCTTCGGATCTTATAAGCTGCTACATGGTGTATACAAATGTTGCATATATTTTTATGCTGATGCCGACCGATGCCAGTCGGCCGGAATTTTCAACAAGTCAGCTTTAAAAACAAAATCATTTACACATTTTGGCTTTAAAGCATTGATTGCGAGCAAATATTTTATTAGGTATGACGAATATAAATATTTATGGTTCAAAAAGTTTGAGTAATTTACTGCTGTATTTGTTTTATGTTCTATAAAGCATTTGAGGTCAATGATGACAACGGGGATGGCAGGTGGTAATATTAGACGTTGATGAATATAAGCGACAAGTGAAAAGTTCATGATATTAAAGTCAAGTTTATTTAAAGTCATTGTCATTACTATAATAATTGTAAACAAAATAATGTTGACCCCCTAATTTTATTCTCATTGTAATAATTCTGCGAATGGTAGAGTTGTTTTGATTTTATTCCTGCTTTATGTTTTCCGGGGTGCTGAATTCGTAAGTCGGTTGTCTCGGCTTAGGTAGTAGATTTCTCACTCATTCGAAAATTCGTAATGTTCTGGGTAATAACTTCATAGACACAATGACGTCTTTAGGCATGGGCCCGGTGGGCCAGGGCCCAGGGCCCCGTGATTTAGGGGGCCCCTGACTAAATCAGTTTACCAATAATATAAGCAATAGAACATTATTCTTTCATCCTTTTAACCATTTTTTCACCAAAAAAAAAGAATATTTTAAGTTATTCGTAAGAAAAAATAAAAAAGTTTAAATGAAAATCAAGAAAAGTTCAATTCATCTATAAATGAGAAGTAAATAGGTGTAGTTGAATAAGACTACGTCTACGCTTTTACAGGTTAGAAAAAGACAAACAATGGAAAACAAATTTATGTATTTAAACCGTTAAAAAAAAAACAAATTAAGTGGGGCCTTGTGTGTAAATCGAAGTCCACACAAGTACACGCTGCGAAGTATACATCAATTCATTTTGTATCGTTTTTGAATGAACAATAACAGCTTGTGAGTATTACCACCAAGTTAATAAGCTGGAGCTATAGCTATTTCACGAGTGCCACCTTGATCTTCAGACTCCTTTACTGGTGATTAGTCTGGTTTCAGCCAAAGGTAAATTTTTGTAGCTTTAGCTTGTTTTTCCAGCTTAAACTCCAGTTTGCGGGACTAAAAATAATTTAAGCTAGAATATTATAGTAAAAGCTACAAAAGTATCAAGATTTCTGGACAAGAAGGCTTTGACTAGTTCTTTTTACATATAAAGCATAAACAGTTTTGGTAAATCAAAATTTTGTATTCACATAAAACAAAGCAAGAGCTGATGGAGCTGCCCAGTTTAAGCTACTAGCAAAAGCTATGACTAGATAGCTCTAGCACCATCCAAAATTTGCTTTAATTTCTTTTTTATTCACAAGGCCAGTTGTTTTAAAGGACGGACTTAGAGTCAATTGATAGGCACATTTTGCCTATACATCCGGTCTCCGCGCATTTTTTATTATTGGCAAAAATTTATAAAGCAATTTTCTCATAGTTGCCATATCATGAATTATAGGGAAAATTTCTTTTTTTTTTCTTTTGTCTAAGTCTAAAACAATAATTGAGGCTATAAGTGCTAAAGTTTTGTAGGTAATTTTTTTGAAGAAAAATCGATTCTCTTGTATGCTACTTTTACATTTACTCGCCAAAATCTATTCAAGACCCTATTTTAAATTCTTAAGTATCTAAGTTTTCCAAAAATATGACATGCTTGAATATCAAATTTAATAACATTATGCTATGTTCCCACCAAATTGAATCTGACTTTTGATATTTTTAATTGATGGAACAAGATTTCATTTCGAAAACTCTGGATTTCAACGAAATCTTCATGAAATCCTGCTCCACCAATTTGAAATCTCAAAATGTTTTAGCTGAAATCTCAGTTTTCGGTTTGGTGTGAACATAGTATTATATGGAAGGCTCACAGGTCACAGCTGTACCGAACCAGCATTTATATGCCAACACACCCATGAACCTCGTATTGTGGAAAATATGTGCAGCAGTCAGAGAACAAAAATATAAATTACAGTAGACGCTCCATATAGTGAAGTAATAAAAACCAGGACTGTTCACTGTTTCGAGATTGTTCGCTTTTCGAGCGGCAGTTTTCTAAGGATTTCTAAAGATGAATGTGATCCAAAATGCACATTTCGTTCGATGTGAATGTTTTAAATTTGAATTAAGCATTAAACAAGGTTTTCACTCAGGTTTAAACAAGAAACAGAAACAATTCCTCAGAGCTTTCAAGCTATGTAAATTGCTTGCGCGACATTTTTATACAAAATACGTTTTCATAAAAAATTTTGTGTGTTCACTATTGTGGATAGTTCACTATTTCGATATTCACTAAATCGAGCCCCTACTGTACTATTAAAAACAAAATCTCTTCCAGCTTGAAAAATAGTGCTCCAATCGTTGTAGTCTAACAATTAAGTAGAAATAAACTAAATTTTTGTTAGTAATAATATGAGTTAGTTGAGCAAAACACAGAATAGGCAGAATTTTATTGATTAATATTTTAAATGACAGCAGAATTTTAACAGACAGAACTGAAAACAATTTTTTGTGAAAAAACTGTATTTTGAAAAGCGGAATTTCACTCGCAGACAGAATCTCTACCAGCTCCCGAAAATTAGCTTTGAACACAAAACCTCGTTAGGTACAACACTGTCTGTATACGTTTCTAAAGCGTATCATGGTCAGTACTCAATTTTATTTGCAAAAATGGGAACGTAATTTTTTCATTGCTGGTTATTCAGACATCGTTTGACAGCAAAAGTGTCAATGCATATTTCTGCTTTGAAAGTCGCTTTAGAATGAAAAAAATATAAAACCACATTTCTACTATCGAAAAAAGAAGTATTGAGTGTCACATGAAAAATGCTGATAACATTCATTTAATCGCATTTTAGTTATAAAATGTTCAAAATTAGCTGTTTGTGTTCAAGACAAAAATACGAACGAGTTTTCTATCCTTTTGATATCCCCCGAAATAATTAAATAATAATTGTTAATAGTTAAATTTTACAAAAATGTATGGTAAAATTTATCAATCTGAAATAGTTTTCAATAAAATTTTTCAAGGGCCCCCATTTTCGTAAGGGTCCAGGGCCCCCAATAGTCTAAAGACGCCCCTGCATAGACAAACAACAAACTTCCAGTCCAAGCTACGTAGGTACGTTGCTCAGGTGCTACCTAAAGGAGGTACACAGTTCGGCAATATGAGACACCTATGAAGATTGGACTTAATCGCCCTTTCAAAAGAAAGATCCCACCAGTACCTAGACAGACAGACCGAAAGAATTGTGAGACCCACTTATTATTTTCCATGCATGAAAACATTATACTTAATAAACGATTTCTTAACGTAAAATTGTTGCCCATAGATGTATAATAATTTCTCACTTTAAGCGAGAAACACTTCCACTAGAAAAAAGAAGTTTTTCTCACTGAATAGTGAATAGATTTCTCACTTTAATTTTATTTTTTTTTTTCATTTTCTTTTAAAGTAGAATGGATTTTGTTATAATTATATCCTTTAACGCGTCGAGCGTTGCGGTCGTCGTGAATTCTATATCTAGAAGCAACTAAACTTGAAATGAGTTTAAAAACAGAATGATTAAGTTTTGAAATGTCATAACCTATTATCTACACCTATGACGTAGACTTAAAATTATTATTATGAGCTCAGCATTAATTTGAAATTCTTGAAATTTAGTCTGACAGTAAAACATTTTATTCTTCTTTTTCCCCAAATTATCAATTTTATAAAACATTTTGGCAAGAGTACGATTGCTCGGGCAATGAGAAAAAATAACGGGTTTTTGTAGAACAGTTAGCTACAAACATATTTTTCTATAGGAGAGGGGGTATATCTGGCCCCATTTTTCTAAAAAAAAAAAAAACAATTTAAATGGAAAAAAATATTTAGAAATAACGGTAATACTTTTTAAGTACTGCACATTCTTTTTAAGCAAAAAATCTGTTATATTATCTTGTTCTTAAATCAAGTGATATCCATGAAAAGTTTTTGAAAACAAAATTCAAACTCAAAATTTTGGAAGAAATGAAAACAAAAAACAAATTGTGGGGCTAAAAACTAATTTTTTTTTACTATTTCTTGGTCTTATAATTCGAGAAAATTGAAAATTACGAAACCTACTTTAGTACAGGTAAAATAGTGCGAAAAGTCTTTCGAATAAAAAAAAATTAGTACTATCATGAAACTTGGTGAAAACGTTGTCATGAGAATGAAAAATCAAAAGAGTCTATAAAAATATTTCACATGGAAGGGTGTTTTTTTATGGGGAGAGGGGTAGCTGGTTGTGGTGTATCAAACAGAAATATTAACTTTGCTGCAATATTAGCATATGACACATGTTTTTAAAGTAGTTTTCGATTCTGAATCAAATGACACCAAAACCAAGTCGATAAGACCTCCGGGAAAAAAATTATTGTCATTTTTATGTAGGTAAGGATGACTATATTTTCAGTATAAAAGTAAAATATTACCGGAAACCAGTTAAAAATATTGGACCGTCGAGTCGATGAAACTTGGTATCAATGGTTCATTTGTCACGAAAAGCAATAATAAGAAGAGTCTCTAAAAATATCTGGGGTTAAGGGGTGTTTTGTTGAGGGTTGGGGTTATGGTGAGATTATTACCATCAAACCTGTGACAAAGATGGTACCCTCATGAAACTTTATAAAAATGTACTATGAACTACCAGAATGAAGAATCAAAAAGAGTCTATAAAAATATCTATATGGTGGAAGGATGTTTTAATAGGTGAAGGAATGTATCAAACTTTTTTAAAAAACTAAAATTGTTTCAAAGACAAAAAACACCCTTTACCCAAGCCCACAAAAACACCCTTTCTTCCTTGATATTTTTGTAAACTCCGTAAATTCTTCATTCTCGTAGTAAATGAAACACTTTTATCAAGTTTCTTGAAGGTTACCATCCTTTTCCATTTTTTTAAAAAATAACCACACAATTTCCCCTATTTTCAAAAAACACACCTTTCCATGCAAAATATTTCTCTTTGAATTCTTCATTCTGTAAGTTAATAGCACATTTTTACTAAATCTTATGGGGGTACCATTTTTGTTACAGATTGTATGGTAATACTCCCACTACTACCTCTACTCACCAAAAAAACACCCTTTAACCACAGATATTTTTAAAGACTCTTCTTATTATTTCTTTTCATGACAATGAACTATTGATACCAAGTTTCATCGACGGACCATTATTTTCAACTGGTTTCCTGTAATATTTTACTTTTACACTGAAAATATAGTGATCCTTACATAAAAATGGCAATAACTTTTTTTCACAGAGGCCTTATCGACTTCGTTTTGGTGTCATTTGATTCAGCATCTAAAACTACATTAAAAACATGTGTCATATGATAATGTTGCACCAAAGTTAATTTTTCTGTTTGATACACCACATCTTTCTCTCCCCCTCAAAAAAACACCCTTCCATGTGAAATATTTTTATAGACTCTTTTGATTTTTCATTGTCATAGTACATGAAACGTTTTCACCAAATTTCATGATGGTACTAAGTTGTTTTTTTATTCGAAAGACTTTTCGTACTATTTTACCTGCGTACTATAGGTATTGCATATCAAAATTTTCCAAAAATTTTTTTTTTGAATTTTTATAAAAAGTTTCAAGTAATTTTTTTTTTTTGAAAACTCGATATCTCCAAAACGGATTAATAATGTTCTTTGAAATTTTATTTTAAAAATGTTTCCTTAAAAATGTTTAAGAATTGGATACCTACCTATGTAAAAAATTATTTAAAAAAAAACCGCTCCAACGATTTTTTATTTTTTTTTCCATATGCAATCAAATTCAATCAACAACTAAAATGACGTTCTTTTTTCACCTCAAACTATCAAAAGAGTTGTTTTAGCTAGTTTAAATCTGTACCTTGGTTCTAAACGGGCCAATGTCCAATTTGATAATTTTTGAGAAATCGAAAATCTTGCATTTTTATTTCTAAAAATGCTTACTTTTGAAAATGAGACTTTCTATAACCATCGGTATCTTGTTAAGAAACAATTGGGGTACATTTGCCCTTATAACAGTCGCACGGTGGGGCAGAATGACCTTAAACGTGGCATCAAATCAACCGTTAGAGCTAGAAAGCTGAAATTTTGCACGATGACTTCTGAACCCAAACAAAAGATATTTTAAGACCCGTGTTCCAGCCACGCCCACTAAAACGCCCCCTTTTCTTAAATGCGCCAATTTTAATTTTTTTGACTTAAGGAATTTTTTGTTTAAGATCTATTTTTTGTCAACTAGACTTACTCACCATCTTTTGCCTCTCTAAAAAAAAAAATGTTTGCAATGTATCTATAATTAAAAATTATCGATGGCATCTTCCCTGTCATCCTCATCACAATCGAACTCAAAAACAGTGTTGGATTCATCGACACTTGGAGGTTTAAGCAAACAGAGGGCTTCTTTGGGTAAAGATTGAATTTTTTTTTTGCAGTTTTTGCTTGGAAGTAATAATTGGATCCATGGTTGATTCCCTGTAATTTTCAACATCAATCTCATATCCACTGGCAACAACGATGTGTGCATTTTTTTAATGAGTTCAATGTCTAATTAAGTTATTTCGGTTAAAGTTCAGGGTTTTGAAAAAATCGCCTAGCTGTGTTGCCGTCATTTGTGTTACCAAATCCCGGCTTTGGTTTATCTACAATTAAGCCACAACGTTCTCGGAACTCCCTTTGAATTCGAGCCTTATTTGCTGCCACGACTTCTTTGTCACCTTCACGCGCTTGCCATTTTTTAATGGGTAATTTGTATTCTAGATGTACAAGGCATTCGAACATTCGTATCCAACCGTGCAGAATAGACATTTCAAAAGAAAGGTGCTCTGTTTTTACTGAACGTCTTATCATATCATTGACATTGTTGAAGTCTTTCGAAGTCGCGCCACACAAATAGCATTTATGTGTTGATGTGATCTCAGTTAAAGCATTGCAAACCTTACCATCTATCATTGAAAAAATTAATGAGTGCTGAACCTTAACACACATATTACCGATGAACATGGACGTTTGTTGAAGGCTTTGGATCTCTGCATCCACTCGAGCTTTTTCGGATTTTGAAACATAAGTTGAATCTTTAGTGTATTCAATTTTCAGGGGTCTGCAATAATTTGTCGAAGCTGGACGAGGGTTTTGCCAGACTATATGCACACCACTTACTAGCTGAATGGGGACTAAACAGGTTATAAGAACAGAAGAATCGTCTGCTTCTGGACTGTGAAAAGCTTGTTTATATGAGCTATGTCCCGAGCTTCCATCGAAGCCCCACTTCGATATTAAATAACATTTCTCAAGCTCTTCGTCTTCCAATGTGTCAAAAACACACTCCAACATAGAAATTAGTCGTTTTGATGTTATATCAAGCAAAGCTTGAAGACTCACTTCGGCACATGTAGCTGTGGTTTTCACTGCATTTCTGTCGGGATAGCAAGCTTTCTTTGCATTTTGCACAATTTTGTAAGATGGAAACTTTTCTGGGGCATTCATTTTTATTATGTTATATTGATGCCGTGATAGTTTCGCTGCAACTAATACCGCCAAAGCATCTTCTCCCGTTATACAACTTCTCTCGTTCGACTGCGATTTTTCAAAAGCTCGCCTGTATTTTTCAGCCCGAGTGGGGCTTACACTCACTTCTTTAAAAAGTTTTGAGGCTTTGATCAGTCCGGAAGCTCGTAGACTAATTTGGGTAGCATAACTGAGGACACCAAAAGGTACAGAATCTCTCAGGTCACGGGTTTTTTCCCTTTTCGATCGTTGGGGACACGGCCGTAGCCAGGATCGAACGTATGGGTGAGCTCAAGTTTGTTTTGGGTGAGCTCATTAATGTTAATTGCCTGGTACTGGGTACTGAAAAGAGCGTTCGAGGATTTCTGAAAATACCCTGTAGAGTTACTTGACAAAAAGCAATATATTGCTCTCGTCATCATTTACAAACCGTAAAATTCTCATTTTGTGGGATCTTGGGACTTCAATATTTCAAGTTGATTTAGTATAAACGGTAAATTTTCTGAAAATACTCAACTCAACGTCTTAACCTTCATTTAACATCATTTTCAATTAAAGCCAGAATGGCAGTTCTTGCCGTGAAAAGTAGAAAAAAAAGCATTTGGATCTGATTTCAAAATCGAAAAAAATCGTACACGTATCGAATCGGTTTTCCTGATTGCCATTCGAAACGGTCGTAAAGAGACCTGCTTTTGTTTTTGCTTTGCAGTTTTACATCTGACAGTTCTTACAAATGAGAGCTGAGCTCACCCTAGCGTAGGCCTGGCTACGTCCGTGGTTGGGAAGAATTTTCAAACTCTACTTCTGGACGACCTCGTTTCTTAGCTGAGTCGGATGCTCTACAGAAAGCAAGAGATGTGTTTAGCCAACTTTCATTAGTTTTAATCTACGGGACTTTAGAACTTCCTAAAAGACACGTATATTAAAACTGATCACAGAACTTAACCTCTAATTAACACATTTTTGTATTTTTTTGTTTTTTCTTGTGCTTTGCTACATACCCGAAGTTGAAGGTTCCATACTAATATTTCAAAATTATTTGAAGCTAAACAAAAAATCTGCCTCAATGAAAAAACGAAAAAAAAACACAATTTTGTTGTTCTTATTCAGAAGAGTAAAAATCAAGCTTCAATTAAGTTGCACTGCGATGAATAAGAGATTTCTAAAAAGAAATGATTATTATTTCTTAGTAAATTACAATGGTCTCCGATTTTTATGGTCAACTCAAAGTTCTTTACCCGTTAAAACAAAAATGCTACTTGTTAAATCCCTTTTACTTCCCGTCTTGTTATATGGTTGCGAGGTCTTTTGCGTAAAAAACGTATTTTCGATCATATATCAAGCTACTCTCTGCAAATCATGGGCTTAAGCTTCGAAAACCTCATAAAGTTCAGAACACTAACCCTGTTTCACGGTATCATGCAGACCAAACAGCCGGAGTATTTGTACAGCAGACTAAATTTTGCAAGCTCACAAAGAACAGGAGCTTTAATTCAGCCTAGATTCAATTGCGTGCAGTCTGAACGCACCTTTTTTGTCCATGCCACTCTCCTATGGAACTCGTTACCCATCACGCTTAGGAAAACCAGAAACACAAACACTTTCAAATCTCATCTTTTCAATCACTTGGCCAGTGATACATAAATCTTAAAAATAAATTTTGTTTATATAAATCATTATTAGATTAATTTAATGTTCTTCTGATATTGTAAGCAATAAGCTCTCAATTCACTTATCTCAATTCTCATATTAAATGCATAAGCTCTTTGAAATATTTTTGTAAAGCCTTCACAACCCATGAGATGTAATCTTAATGTGAAACTATTTTTAATAAATAAATATGGAAATATGGTAAATTGGATATTACCATTGTATATAAATCTAATAGTAGTATTACTTGAGGAAAAAGATACTAGCGCTACAGACGACTGAAGCAAGAAGTGTATTATTCCCTCATCATAGCTTCACACCCAACTCACAGCAGATGAAAGATAAAAAAATACATTATTTCCTCACAACATGAGAGAAGGCAATAATCTTCCTTCTCCTCACGTCACAGCAGTGCCAATATACGAGAGTGAGAAGGGAACAAAAACAAACTGCCGAAAAAAAATAAAGAATGAATTGGTATGTATGTATGTACATACATACATACGTAGGTAGGTAGGTACAGATACAGACATTGAGGAGAAGAGGAAACAAAAAAAGAGGATCAAAACAAGTTTTTATCGTTACATAAAGGTTCAATACACATCGCATATTTTCTAAACAGAAACAAATTCTCTTGTTCTCGATGACTGTTCTTTGCCAAGATAAGGCATCCAAAATGCTTTCCGTGTCGGGAGCCTTTAATATAGATTGGAATGAAAATTAGAAACTGATATCTATTTGCGTAGGTATTCGTTCTTATTTTCTTGTATGTAGGTGGAAACAGGTTTTTTATTTTTTTATCGCTTTCTAAGTGGTTTTTTGATGTGGAGCGTCGAGTTTCTCAGATTTAATTCAAAGCAATATGAGGCCGTGAGTGCAAAAGTGGTGTAACCCATTTTTTCGCATTGTTGTATATATTTACCTCGTATTTTTACATTTATGCATCAAAAGTCATCAAAGGTAAAATTTTAATTTCTAAAAGGTTTCCAAAAATGTGACATATACTATTTGAATCTCATAAAAAAGATTATTAAAAATCGATTCAAAACGAAAAACATGATCAAAAAAAAAGTGGGTTAAACCGCTTTTGCACTCACAGCCTCATATATGATTGTATGAAAAAAAACTTAAAATCGTTGGAGCGGTTTTTAAAAAAAATAATTTTTATATATCAAATTCTTACAACATTTTAAAGGAAAAATGTTGACATGCAAATCTTAAGTATTTATTTATGTATACATATATAATTAAAAAAAAAAATATTTGAACCCGTTTTCAAGATATCAAATTTTCAAAACAATTATTTGAAACTTTTTTAGAAGTCCAGAGATTAATTTTTTGAAAATTTTGATGTGCAATATTATTTGAACTTATTTGAAATATGTATATGGGTGATTCTCTGCCAACTGTGATTCTTTTTTTAGAATATTTTCAAAAATTAAAACTTCTTGGAAACAATTTTTGTTTTGTGTTTGTGGCTTCATTTAGTCAGAGTATCATATCAGTAAAAGCATTTTGCTACAACTTTACTAGTATAGACGATAAATGAAACTCTTTTTGTTTTTTTGTTTTTAGTTCTCCCTCTTTTTGACCATATTTTTGTTGAGATTCTTGATTGTCTAATATACGTTTTGTACTCTTGACATTTCTACTTCCCTTTTTTTTCTTTAAAAAATGATCTCTTTTTCGTTTTTGAAGTTTTTTTCTGAATCGCAACCCTTTTCCTTGTACTGGCTTATTACTTAGTTTTTATTGCACGGAATGATTTTTGTTTGGCTCGTCCGCTACCGTTCTTACAAAGAAAATTTGTAGAAAAAAGTATTATTGCAAGAAAAAGGTTAATTATATTTAATTAAAGTTCAAAAAGTATTGAAATGCCACGGTACTGACATCCACAGTACTGACATTTATACAGTTTATGTGACCTAACTTCTCTATGCTAAAAAAGAAAAATAATTTCCAGGACAATTTTAACTTATGCCGTTAAAAGGAACACAAAATTGTGATAACCAGCCAAAAACATGTTATAACATGCTTTAAAAATACTACCACGGTACTGACAAATAAATTTGTGACATACTTTCATCCCATGAAAACATATCACTCTTAAAGTACAACAACGTTCAAAAATTAAAATGACTGTTGTTAACTATACATAACTAGTTTATCTTTTAGAAAACCACAATACATACGTGATAAAGCTAAAACAAAATGGCGGTTGAGCGGGAAATCTTTTTAATTCAAAAATAGAACCAAAACCTCGGACAACATTCATTCGTGATTATTTTATTCAGCAATAAGTATTTTGACTTAATTTTTGCATTATTTTGTCAAGCAAGTATTGCACTCAAACTTTTCTTCGGACAACATTTCAATTCAATGAAGTATTTCATTAGAAAGTAGCAAATTGGGTCATGATATCGAATGTAGATTGTAGTAAATAGCCATTTACACAATTTAAACCAAAAATATATACGAACATTTTACATTAAATAACAAAAAAAGCACTGGACACAAAGAATCACAGTTGAGACGGAATCACCCATATATAAAAATTAATCTAAATTCGTTCTGCTGATAATAAGAAAATTCAAAATATAAAAAACCATTGTATGAGAGGTACTACTAATAGTTGCTAAGATTAAAATTTTATAATTTTTGATAGTTTAAGCATACGGAAAAAGTTTAATTAAAATTGTTGGAGTCATTTTTGAGAACAAAATATTTTCGTTAACCGTTTTTTAACTTTTGTATGTAGGGTACCGTTGTTTTTTCATAAAAGTAAAATGTTTTCTTAAAATATTTTGGAAAGTATTAAAAAAATCTTGAGTATCATGTTTCAAAAATATCGATGATGTCGTTTTCGAAATATTTGATTTAAAAAAAAAAAAAAAAATGGAAAAATTTTTTTTAAATCAAAAAAAAAAAATTGTTTTGAAAATTTTGGTATACAATACTGTTTTATTTTTTGGAAGCTTCTGTATTAAAAAAAATATTGAAATCATAGTCATACAGTTTTGACAAAAATGTTCAATTAGAATGAAGTTCAACTTTGGATGCTTTGCCAGTCAATTTTAGTCGTAATGATAGAAGCTTAAGAGACTAGAAATTGTATAATTCTTTACGAAGCCTATAAATTATATAATATAATAAAATAAATAAAATAAAATAAAATAAAATAAAATAAAATAAAATAAAACTAAATTAAATTAAATTAAATAAAACACTTTGAACATTGGTTCGAAAGTTCTATCGATAATCTTTGAACCGTTGTAAATAAAATTGGAATAAAGTGTGGGAAGTTCAAAATTTACAAGAAAAATAGTTTTTTGTCTTAGATTTGTGTCTACAAAAATAGATATACATAGGTATACTTAATTTATTTTTTGTTTGTTAACTTTCATAATGCAACGTTTGTATTGATATTTTGGAGCTCCCTCTTATTTTAACTTGATCGTTTAAGACGAGAAACACAGGAGTAGGTACCTACCTAATTAACTATAAAAAAAACTATAACAACCTTGCAAGAAAAAAAAAAATAGTGGCCACGAAGATTTAAATTTGTAAATGGGTGTTTCCATCGTTACGGGTGTGACAATGAGACTCCATATTTTATTAATTATTCACATACTATTCCCAATTTATAAATTATTACTTTACTATTCTATAGGACACCTGAAGCCCTTTAAAAAAATTAGTATATTAAAGTATGAAAAATAAGTGGTTCAGTTATAGGATGCAATTTGGTTGCGTTACGGGTGTGACCTTAGAAAACTGGTGATTTGCGATTAAGATATCTAATTTTCATGTGGTGTAAAATATTGCATGAAAAGTTTGTATCATTCTTTTGCAAATATTAACCCAGATAGTTGATCTTCAGTTTCAGTTAAGAAATGAGAACCAAAACTACGAAAAACTATACAAATTTTTTATTTGAAAACGTTACGGGTGTGACAGGTCATCGTTACGGGTGTGACCGAGTATGATTTGTATGCCTAAAAACAATATAATATACTATATTTTGACGGCAAATTGCTGTCATCGATGTATAATCATTTCTCACATGATGTCAAAAACACTTTTTCTAGAAAAAATAAGTTTTTCTCACTGAAAAGTGAATAGATTTCTCTCTTCAATGAGATTTTTTCCATTTTCTTTTAAAATTTTTCACTTAAAGCCGATTAAAATTATATTTAAAGTAGATTTTCTTAGAATTATATCTCTACGTCATGAATTTCTTATCTAAAAGCAACAAAACTAAAACTGAGTTGAAAAACAGAAAGATTATGACTTGAAATGCCAACCTGTTACGGGTGTGACATAGACTTAAAATTTTAAATACGGGGTCAGTATTAATTTCAAAGTCTTGAAATTTTGTCTGACAGTAGATCAAAGTATTTTCTTTTTTCCCCCAAATTATCACATTGATACAATTTTTTTTCTTCTGGTAATGAAACATAATTTTTTTTTTGTTACGGGCGTGACAATAACCACTTTATGAATCAACTGTCTAAAAACTAAAACTGTATATACTATTGAATAATTAAATGACACGAAAACGTGCTTAGAGTTCTGATAAGGGCAAATAACCACCGGTTCTCAAATTGTGAAACAATTAATTATTGAAAGTAGGGTTTTGAGCTTCTGATAACAAAAAGTGACTTTTGGAGACCTATTCTGCAAAGTGGCTCGAGCTGCGAAATAAGCGGCGATAAAAAAATTATTGATAATTTCACTTTTAAAATGAAACATGCAATCTTTTAAAACCGTCTAACGGTCGTTTTTTCAATTCTAAATCATATTTTGTGATTTTTCGAAAAGGGTCGTTTTCTATGGAATCACCCAAATATTAAATTACTCTAAGCCCCGACAATTTTAAGATGAAATAAATTCTTGGTTCATGTTTTCAACGAAAAATAACTGTCCACCCACTTCAATAGCTAAAAATTATAGATCTTAATTGACTTCACATTTCTGCAAAGAAATCACTCAGAACTCCAATTAGGCAGGCAGATACCTAACTCCTTTTAGAGTGCATGAAAAATAGCTTGAAATATTGAAAATAAATTAATTGAAAAACTTCTGGTACTTCTGGTAAGAAAACCAAACTCAAACTACCTTCGAATGAGTTTCTCTATCTCTATTTTTTTTAAGTATACTTTTTCTTACTTCAAAATAAACTACCAGAGTTCAGACAAGAGAGACCAAACAAATCGAACCCGAAACCACAAACAAGTTTTTTTCTCTGTCATTTCTTGTGTGCTCTGCTCATACTTACAGTTTTTCTTACATTGACTTCTAAAAAAAAAAAAACTTATCGTAGCCGCAAGTAGATATACCCACATGCTACACGCTACAATGTTCCTATCATATTCCTCTCCCTTATTCCTAAACACAAGAAAATCGAAAAAGTAACCAGTTTTTCTTGTTTTTGTTTGTCGTTTGTTGTTGTTTGGAACCAGTTTTTCTTGTTTTTATCTGCAATTTTTTATGGGCTCTTGTGCTGCTTGCTCAGTTGTTTTTTTCCCTCAGTAAGGGAATTTTTAATTTCCCTTTCTGTGAGAAGCGATCATACGACATCTGGTTTGTGAAGGAATCGAGAAAAAATTTCGTCTGATGATAATACTATTAGATTCATATACAATGATATTACTTAATCGAAAAATAAAAAACAGTTGAGGATTATTTAATTTTCATTTTTGAATTATTGCCAGCTTTTGGGTCGTTTTGCCCCAATGTGAGTCGTAGAACATCTTCCGCTGAGTCAAAAAGTTAACTTAAGTCGATATTTGAAAAAATGGACATTCGCCCATTAAGAACCAAGGTACAGATATATTTTCAACATTTGTCTCTCATAACTTCCATGTGTTTGTATACAATTTTCTTAAACCGTCAGCCTCTTGAACATAAGAACAAGTACGTGATACCTACTGTACGTATATAACTATAAAACTTCATAAATTTTAAATTTTTAATGTGTAATTCATCTTTTACAAAGTGTGGTGAGGATATGCCATTAATATTATATCTACGTTTAATGAACGACACATTATTTATCAAAAGCAATAAAATGTTATAGGTACATATGATATATGTAATTATATACACTGAACACGAACATGTTCATACATGCATATTAAATATAAAACATACCTACATATATGACCCCATTTAAAATATTTCATAATGTATAAGTGTTGTTTTTTGCACCTAGCTTCTTCAGTAAATTTTTCAAAAGAATCATTAAATTTATGAGAAAGAAAATAAAAAACATATCAAATTATTTCCCATGAAACAGACTCAGACGAGACAGTATTCCAAATTATGTGCTTAATTAGCATCTCCATAATCGTAAAATGTACCAACATACCTATTTACATTATTATGTACTATGTACGTGTCTACATGATATCTAAAGTCTGATTAAAACCATGGAATTTTATGAGACAAAACCTATAGCTATACTTATTCTTAAAAAAAAGAAGAAGTAAATTCATCTGATTGAAAATAAATTGTAAACAATGACATGACAACAATAAATGAACATCGACCCAACACATAATCATATTTAAAATTAAAAATGAATAATTTAGTGTCAGCCCACCAACTGATAATAAGTTGCATTCACGATTCACACAATCGACTGGCCTCATTATTCCGCCAGAGTGCGTGTGCCTCTTCTTGGGAATTTTAAAATTTATTGCAAACGTCACCCAAAAACCTACTCTAGTCTTATAAGTAGACAATAAGAGCGATAAAAACGTGCTATTTTATTTTAAAAAACTTATTATGAATGCTAAAAATAAAACTTACTGTATTTTTCATATGCACTCATTTTTTTTTTTATTAAAAAAAAAAAACAAAATTTGATTTGTATAGCTTACGAGCGTTTTAACGCCATTATTACGTTCGATATTTTAACAAAAGAAAAACACGAGGTGTCATTGGCAGGTTTTTGTCGGTGATATTTATGTAAATGCTTAGTGTTATATATTTTTTTTAATTAAATTGGATAATCATATAAGTTCAATAATCAAATTTTAATTGGAATTTGCTGCAATAATGCATTTTAAAAATGGTTAAAGTTTAATGAGGGAAACCATAACAAAATATTTTGACAGGTGTTACGTGAATGATATGAAAAGAGAATTGTTTATAATTAACATACAATTTTCAAACCAAATCAGATTCTCTTTATTAATTAGTTATCTACTGCCTGATTACCATTATTATTAGAATTCTTTACTTAATAATTCAATTTATATTTAAAACAGAGGTGGTGGGATCAAGATGTAATTAAAGGACAATTGGAAAAAATATATGGATTGTGGTCTAGGAATCAATAACAATTAGACGTTTGTCGTTGGAAATGTAGGTATACAATAGTCACTATGGCAGCTGATTTCAAATCAGTGAGTGATAAAGTAATTGGCCAACCAAAATTTTGTTTTGGGGCATTTTAAGTATGGTGGTTGGATGTTGTAGGAACTGGGGGCCTCGAGCTGTATCTTTTCCCACACATCAAGTGCTTACAATACCCCCAAGTTGGAAGCCACCGGATACTGGTCTTTGCTTTGTGCCTTGACTTGCAAAACTTGTAAGTGCGAATGTTGATCAAGGAAAGAATTGCAACATTAAACCCATGGCCCTATAGATTGGAGGTTAGTGCGTTGGGCTAACGAGCCGACCACAAAAAAAAAAACATTGTTATGAGAGAATAGTGAAACCTCGGATAACGACCCCCCTCAAATGGCAACCAGACCCGGAACGAAAACAGACTATGACCTACGAGTATGCACCTAGAATGTAAGGACACTCTTATTTTATCGCTATTTTTATAAACAGTGTTCTAGTGAAATAGCCAGTTGCATTCCTCCCCTTAAACACTTCAACCGCAATACTCGTGCTTTTAGGAATGCTCATCAGTTTACCCTTGAGCCCAACTTCGGACGTACTGTCAAGTATAGAGATTCTTTCTTTAGCCGCACAACACGAATGTGGAATGCTTTACCAAGCTCTATTTTCCCCTCCCATTTTGATATTCAAAACTTCAAAACCAATGTGCATCGGTATCTCCTTTCTAACCCTTTCCTATTTTCCTAATCGCTCGCACTGTGTTCATCATCTTAAGGGTAGTCAAAACCCCTTTAGTGCGTGCTCATTATAAAAAAAAAGGTGCTACTCGAAAACTTGAATCTGTCCTCTCGCGGTACAAGACAGATATTAACGCGATCTAGGAGATATGATAGATAAGATCAGGAATAACGAAAAGATTGCGAAACAGCTGTCATCAAAGACTGCATATGCTAGGATGCGGATTCATCGTGGTAAATCGACTCAAATCAAAAGTCATCGATTTTAAGCCGATTAGCAATCGCCTGGCTGTGATCCGCATATCAAAACTACCTTCTAAGACATCAGCCTAATATGTGCACACGCCCCTATAGATGAAGCTGAGGAGTCTAACAAGGAGGAGTTTTACGACCTCCTTGACGAAGTCTACGGAGCCTGTCCGAAGAACGATATAATAGTCGTCCTCGGAGACTTTAATGCTAAAGTCGGAAAGGAAAATATCTCTTTAGTTGGAAAGCCCAGCCGCCACGAAACGACAACAGATAATGGCTTCCGACTAATAGACTTTGCTGTAGCTAGTAATTCGGTGATAAGTAGCACTAGGTTCTCCAGGCGAAGGATACACACAGCAACCTGGCGATCTCCAGATGGTCGAACTGCCAACCAAATCCACCATGTGCTAATTGGCGCAAGGTACGTATAGAATATCTTAGACGTGCGAACTTTCCGAGGTACAAACGTTGACTCTGACCACTTTCTTGTTGTGACAAAGTTCAGAGCCCGACTGTCTAACAACAGAAAACGAAGACCGCCCAAAGGAAGAAATTCAACATTGCATGCCTTATAGTACGGGAGCCGACCGTAAGATTACCAATCTAGTCGCGGCCACGCAAAAATTGGATGTCAACCGATAGCTTTAGTCTAAACATTTACAAAACTGCTAGTCGGACAAGCTTTATCTGATGAGATAGAGAGAATGATGAGAAAAAGCACTTTTCAGGTTGCATTTTCCGCTAAATGTACCTAGAATACAAGCAATTCATATAAATGGGGTATGAAATAAAAGCTAAGACTAGCATCTGGTACACGCAAGCTCTTCGAAACAGAGAAGAGAACCAAGTCACCGAAGCACAGGGAATTGTAGACGTGTTTAAGCAGCATTTCCAGCTTAGTGGGCATTATGTAGAGGAGGCGATAGGGGAATAAAGAAGCATGAGACCAGTCAATGAAGATCCAGTCCCAGCGCTCGGTATTGAAGAGGTTAAGAAAGTCTTTCACAAGCTTAAGAACAACAAATTCGCTCGCTCAGATGGCCTACCTGCGGAACTCTTCAAGTATGGAGGAGATGTCCTGGTAGGGTGCATGCACTAGCTCATCAACCAAGTGTGAAAGGAGGAAAGTATGCCCGACAAATAGCTCCATATGCCCAATTTACAAAAAAGGCGATCCTATGTCTTGCAAGAACTACAGAGGCATATCCCTACTTAATGTTGCCTACAAGATCCTAGCAAACGTACTATGTGAGCATCTAAAACCTTTCTGCAACACTATGATCGGCACGTACCAGTGTGGCGACAGGCCAGGTAGATGAACGAGAGAACAAATCTTCACATTGAGGCAAATCCTGGAAAAGACCAACGAAATTCAAGTCGAGACCCACCACCTATTCATCGACTTCAAAGCCGCATATGATAGCATAAGTCGCCAAGAGCTTCTATTAGCGATTTCGAAACTTGGGATTACGAAAAAACTGATCCAGCTATGTCACATGACGTTACAAAATAAGCAGTGCAACGTGCAAATGGGTAACAGCTCATCCAAGGCATTCCAGAAGTGTACAGGGTTCAGACAAGGAGATGCGCTATCATGTGATTTCTTCAACCTAGTCCTAGAGCAGTTAGTGTGCAAGAGTCGTTTTAACATGGAGTGCATTATCTTTAACAGCTCTTCTCAACTGCTTGGCTATAAGGATGACATCGACATCATCGGCCACTCCAAGAGAGCTGTACTTGAAGCATTCACAGCTATTGATGAACAGGCGAAATGCGTTGGTCTTGAAGTGAATTAGGACGAAACATAGTATATGCTGTCAACAAACAAAGCCTCATCAAAATTGCATGCAAAACGAAGTGTTTACATGTGGGTTAAAGTGGTTTTTAAACTCTTTTCAATCACTCATACAGACGTACCTAAAGCAATTTTAACTTCTTTTTCATCATTATTCATTTTTATTATTGTTTCATTTTTATTTTCGATACTAAAATATTAGAAAGCTGTATACAGCTGCATTGTGGGCGCGTAAAAAAAAATCACGTACGACACTTTTTGACAGCTATTCCAGTTGCAGCTGCAGCTCCAGTTGCAGCAATCTATTCTATTCAGCCAGTAAATCGAAACTGGTGGCTAGAGAAATTGGTACTTAAATCTCTATGGCTCCAGTACAGGAATTGCATGAAACACGCAGAAAAGAAAGAAATTTAGTAAAAGCATTTGAATAAAAAAAATTTCAATCTTTACTCGATTGTATTGTTTGCATATAAAAATTAATTATCTACAACATCAATATACGAATTTGCCCTAAATTTGATAGTCAAGTAGTTATTGTGCTATAAAAAGGGGAGACAATACAAATTTAACAAAACACGAAAATTTAGCAGGCTTACGAAAATAATGTAATACAAGAAAGTTCAGAGTGAATTGACACAGAAAAGTGTTAAACATTAACCAAAGAGTGGTAAGCTAGTTCGAATATGACTTCTATTCCTATGTTCAAACTTCATTAAGTACCTCACCAATCTTTCAAAAAAATACCCATATCGAAACGAAAACTTTTTATAAGAAGTCCCAAGCCACAAAAGTCGCGTAAATTTTATTTTTTTTAAATACTTATCTCAAGGTCAGCTGCCACTTAGCATTCACATTTAAAATTCAAATCAAAGCAAAATAAATGACGTTTCGAGTCAAAAAATTCACTTAATAGCTAACAGCAAAATATGAATGGCAATAAAAATGTGTTCCCAAACATTACTAACTATAAAAAAAAAAGTCATTAAACAAAGAAAATCGTTGTAGGTCATATTACTGCATCAACAAAAGTGAATGCCCTCTACTATTCAGGTCTATAAGTGATGTTCCTACTGTGGGCAGTGACAGCGACTCTGAGAAAAGAAGAAAATGAAGCAAACGTAGAAAACCACAAAACCCACATACACTACCGTTCAATTAAATAGAGTTTGGAAAAACTTTTGCATTTTTAACTAAAATGAAAAAGTAATACAATAATTTACTACTTGGATGGGTTGTGTAACATGACATGAGTAATGGATAGTAAAATCCAAACATGATGTGTACTAATATTTATTTATTTTTATATAATTAATATTATGTATTTTGATAAACAAAACTTAAATGTGAACTTTCCAAAGAAACAAAAAATTCTAATTAAATCAAAACCCCACCTTTAAGCTTGGAAGAACTAGAATGAATACTACGGAATTTAGTCAGGTCAAATGGTGGTTTGAAGTGGAAAGTTCTGGTGTAATTATTTTTAGTGGTCCCCTTTATGTTTTTGGGGTCGCTGAACACGAATCTGAAGTTGTCCAACAAAATTTTTCTCGGCAAATATGAGAATTCGTCAAAAAATGTCGAAAATTTCGACATTTTTTGTCTTTTTTCCTTATTGCTCAAAAATTATTTTTCTTTTGCAAAAAGCGCTTATGCAAAAATGAAGACAATAAGATTACCTACAATCTACACTTATATCATTTTTTTGTACGACTTATGGTTTCTGCGGAAACAGTCGTTGAAAAACAGCCAAAAATCCGTCATTTTTAAAAAATTGCATAAACGGTTTTTTTTTTCGTATTGTTTTCTTCATTACATGAAAAGTAGGCCATGAGTTATTATGTTATTTGCATTTTCTAATTGTAGTTGTCTTAAAGTATTATATTGCAGTGGTTAAGTGTCTAAGTTTCAGTATTCCAAACAGTCACAATGTCCATTCAAAAGTGTTTTATTTGTAGCAAAGATTGGAGTATGGTGCAGTGAAGATGATCTTATGGACGTTTACTGGAGTGGTACGGCCGATTCTAATATATGGTTCGATTGTCTGGTGGCCCGCACTTAACACGGCATATAACATCGACAAACTCAAAAAGGTTCAAAGAACAGCTAGTTTTGGTACCACAGGTCTTGCCCAACGGATGCCTTAAGCGTTCGACTCCCACTGACTACCGTGCTCTAACAAAGTAAAGATTTTAAAGTCTTATTCCCATCCAGAGGGGACTGGGATGATGACGCCGTGATGAGAGACTTAGACACAACTATCTATACTGATGGCTCAAAGATGGAGTGCGGTGTTGGCTCAGAAGTCTTCTCTGAGTCTTTCAACATCTCTAAGTCATTTCGGCTACCGAATTTTGCTAGTGTATTTCATGCTGAAATACTGGCAATTAGGGAGGCATGCAAGATACCAAACCAAAATAGTAATACAGCCATCCTTACAGACAGTCAGGCGGCTGTGAAAGCGATTGATTCGGCTACTGATGAGCTCGCAAGTCTAAATATTAACCTCAAGGTCACTCTTATCTGGGTTCCTGGTCAAAGTGGCATTGAGGGAAATGAACGGGCAGTAACTAGCCAGGCAAGGATCAGCCCTTCACATCTCACTTGCGGAAAGAGTCAACATTCCCCTTGGAGTTGTGAAGGGCTATATATTGTCAATTTTCCTTAGGGAATCCAATCTTAGGTGGAGCAGTTTAACCAACTGCAAAATATCCAGAACGATCTGGACCGCCTTTAATAAATCCCGAACAATTGATCTCATGTGTAGACCCAAGCGGGACATAGCCAGGGTCGTAGCAACCTGCACTGGACACTGGTCAATTGGAGAACATGCGGCGAGGCTGGGTATTCCTTACAATACTCACTGTCACAGCTGTGGAGACCAGCAAGAAAAGGAAATAGTCCTTCATTTTCTCTGTAAATGTTCAGCTCTAGCCAGAATGAGAGGCACAATCGTTTGCAATGGCTTTTTTTGATTACCTAAACGAACTTTCCGAAATAAGGATCAAAGACTTGATCTCTTTTCTAAAAGCCACGAAATGGATCTGAGACGAAAATCGGTTGCGTTCTGCATCATGTTCCCCCCCAGATCCAAAGACCGTGAGTAATAGGAACCGCGGGTTTCTGCGGGGCTTCATGATGCTCAATGGCAATGATGATCACACGGTCGGATCGATCGCGCTTCGTTGCTATTTTACAACCTACCGAGCTCAGCATAATGTAGCAAGCTCGAGCGAGATTCGATCTAATCGAGATGTGATCCAATCGAGTGAGTGTCCTATGAGGCAATTCCTGTCTTTTGTACTGACTTACAAGGTACCTCAACCATACTTCACAGCCGTCCTATTTCAAAGCAAGGAACGCTTTTCTGGTTTCTTGGGAAAGATGATCTCCAACCCGCACTGGAGGAAATCTCACACCCAACCCAGGGAACGGGACACCTGAGGAATAAGCCCCTCAGAGAATAAACCCGCAAATCCTCACTTTAGACTGCTTTCATACCCAGGTCAAACGAGTTATGGTATCATAACGGCGCAATCCAGTGCTAATTAGGCAAAGAGCGAGTGTTACGCTCTTGTCACCATTTCTACCTACCATTTACCATTTATACCTATAGCTTTCTTGGCAGGTTGTATGCACTTTCACTGATTTCTTACCTGGCAAAGAAGCTCCCTTTCCGTCTTTTCTCTTCTTGCTGGCTTGAAGGAGTGTTTCAATTGCTTTTTCATTCACCACTTTCACTGCACCATACTCCAATCTTTGTCACAAATAAAACACTTTTGAATGGACATTTTGACTGTTTGGAATACTGAAACTTAGACACTTAACCACTGCAATATAATACTTTAAGACAACTACAATTAGAAAATGCAAATAACATAATAACTCATGGCCTACTTTTCATGTAATGAAGAAAACAATACGAAAAAAAAATCGTTTATGCAATTTTTTAAAAATGGCGGATTTTTGGCTGTTTTTTCAACGACTGTTTCCGCAGAAACCATAAGTCGTACAAAAAAAATGATATAAGTGTAGATTGTAGGTAATCTTATTGTCTTCATTTTTGCATAAGCGCTTTTTGCAAAAGAAAAATAATTTTTGAGCAATAAGGAAAAAAGACAAAAAATGTCGAAATTTTCGACATTTTTTGACGAATTCTCATATTTGCCGAGAAAAATTTTGTTGGACAACTTCAGATTCGTGTTCAGCGACCCCAAAAACATAAAGGGGACCACTAAAAATAATTACACCAGAACTTTCCACTTCAAGTCCCTTTTGAACACCATTTGACTAGACTAATTTCTTAGCTTATTACCACAGAAAGAAGTATGATGCTCGGGTTTTCTAACGTGTATTAATTTTAACCAGACCCTAACCTTGGTAGTTTAGCAGACAGAAGTTATTATTGTTTCATTCAAAAGTTGTCCATGTTATTGGATTGTATTTTACTAATTTTGGACTTGGATATCTCAAAACCCTGACCCAATTCAGATATTCTGATGTAAGATTGGAGATCAGGACATTCATTGTGCTATATAATAAATGATCGATATTAAGAAGGCCTTTTGGAAGTTCATTAGTTATTCTGCAGGGTGTCATACAGTGTCACAGTCCCCACCGCAGATGAAAACCTTAGTGCACTGAGGGAAAAATGTATGCACATAGCCCATAAATGTATTGACTCATCCCATATTTTTCTGCACACATAACATTGTGTACTGATTCCATTATCAAATCTGTACTGTATACAAACATTTATTTGCATGATGTATAGTCAATGAAGAATCTATTGACCCATCGCACAAAACACTGTCGGATACCTCGCGATAATTTTCGTAATTATGTACTCAGCGAAGCGTCTATAGAATCATTGCATTAATAATAATGTTCAATTTGAGTCAATACATAAATCCATGAGGGTTGTCTGCGATGAGTATACATGGTTGTTTAGTGAGTAAAGGTATAGGGTAAAGGCATGCATTTTTCCATACACTCATTACATTTATATAAATATGCCATGGATTCACTACATTAATGTGTGGCGGTTATCTGTGTTGAGAAAATTTGTATGTAGTGAGTGAAGATTTTACACATTCATTAAATCATATTATAAAACGGCAAACACGAATCTTGTGGTACAATTTACGCGGTCTACAAAAGCCAAAGGCATATAAATTATATATCAATTGAAAGGTTTTTTTGCACAGAAGTGCAGAATGCAAAAATTTATTAATAAATTGCACCACAATAACTAATAAACAATAAAAGAAAATTGCACAATAAGTGCGAGCGAGAACCAGAGCGAGACCGAGAATTTGTTCACAACACTTAATTTTTTGATATCTTGACATCTTTACTTTAAAATTCACGACACTATTGTTTTATATACACAAGATTCGTCTTTGCCATTTTATAATATGATGATATATTTCCTAACATTTTCCTTTTGTTTTATTTGTTATTAGGTATTCTTATCTTTTCTATTCACTTTTAGTTTGTTTTTATATGTCGGTGACGTGGGTTGGGGTCGAAATTCTGTATGGGTCATAATTCTGCTTTCAAAATTCTGCATGTCAAAATTCTGTTTTTCAAAATTCTGGCTGTACAAAATTCTGCATGACCAAAATTCTGTTATTCAAAATTCTGTATTTCAAAATTCTGTTTGTCTAAAATTCTGTATTTCAAAATTCTGTTTTTCAAAATTCTGTTTTTCATAATTCTGTAAATCTGTTGTAAAAGAGAAATCGTTTTGATATTGTAAAAAAGTGCGCACTTTTTTACATTATCAAAACGATTTCTCTTTTACAACAGATTTACAGAATTTTTAAATACAGAATTATGAAAAATAGATTTCTTGTAATGGAAAATACATTTATCAAACGTGGTAAGAATATATTATATAATTAAAACGATTTTTAATTTATTAAATACTATCTATAAACAGTATAGTTATAACCAAATATGTAGTACCTACAATACACAATTTTCATATTCCAAGAGAACCATAGGTACACATTCATCATTGCTTGATTGAAATCATAAACATATGATTATGATATTGTTATACATATTTTATCGTTCTCTCTAGTTTTCTCTCGTTCTCTGTATGAATTATGTTTTCGTCATTGAGTCATATAATACATAATTGCATCAACGTGATCAGTAAGTATTTCCACGTGCTTGTTGTTGATCTATGATCTTATTAAAATTGTATAGTTTCCTTAAAAAGTGCGTGTTACTCTTCCAAAATGAATGTATCAATTATTAAGTCAAATAAAGGAAAAGATAAATTATTTATCGACGGTTTTTCGTATTATTTGGAAAAAATGACTAAAATTGGTACATACAATTGGGCTTGTTGTCATCGTATTAAGTTTAAATGTAAATCCCGAGTTGTTACAAAGCTTGAAGAAAGTGTACACAAAGTTGTGAAAAACCCAAAAAGTCATACACATGAACCAATTGCAACGGAAAAGGATGTAGTTTTAATAAATAATTTGCTAAAAGATAAAGCTAAGAAAAGTGGTCTCCCAATGAGTCAGATTATACAACAGTCGGAAGTGGAATTTTTCTTAGACAGAATTTTAGTTTTCATAAGCAGAATTTTAGAAAACAGAATTTAGACCAGGCAGAATTTTGAAATACAGAATTTTGTACACACAGAATTTTGATATACAGAATTTTGCAATTACAGAATTTTGAAATACAGAATTTTGGCCAAACAGAATTTTGAGCAGACAGAATTTACAAAAAAAAACAGAACTTTGACCAAACAGAATTTTGAAAACCAGAATTCCGACCCGCTCCCCGGTGACGTTTTGATTTTGACACCCACCAACCAACCAATCTTCCAGCATGACTGGAAAGATTATGGAAATGTCGGTTGGCAGCGTTCAGTGCTGCAGAAAATAATGATAAGTAGCGCAGTTCTTCTACACGACCAAGACTGCTTTTACACGATGGAACTATTCTTGCAATTTTTTATTTAATGTTGGAGTACATCTTAAAATCGTATGCAAATATACGCTGGCTCATTTTGCTATACAAAAAAATGTATGCAAACGTCAATTTTTGTTAGAAGCGGACTGTCATACGTGATGAAAGAAATAATTTCGGTGCTCTTCAGCCTAAGTGTTCGGGCTTTGTTAAGCCCGGAGAATTTCCGGTGCTTAACTTAAGCACGGAGAAAAACTGTGTTACCGGCATGAGTTCCGTATATGTTATCGATAGTTTGAATGGAAACTCCATGTTTTTTTCTGTGATGGCGTTGGTAATCGCCGGTGTCGTTTTTTTTACCGACTTCATCTATGCTTGCAAAAAAGCTATAAGTTGTCAACGCGCTTATAACTTAAATGTTTGTTGTGTTAACACATTTAAGCTAGGCGCTGATAATTCTCTTCGTTTAGCTTAGCCCGAAGGGGTTGTCCTCTAATCCGTGAATGAATTTGTAATCGATAAATCGTATGCAAATGCCACTTCTCTTGGTTCAACTTAGCCCCAATTCTATGCAAACGTCACTTTTGCAACGAGCTGTCAACGCGTTGACGAGTAAACTTTTAGTTTCTACTACACGCCGATAACACAGTTTGTATCCGCTTTTAAGTTATGAGCATTTAGCTCAACACGTCGGCTCAAATTGTCACCCAATTGCCATAAAATCATATTTTTCTGGAGGAGTAAAAATTCATCAAGAATTTTAGAATTGATGGCATGGAATTTTTTCAGTTGATGGCATGAAATGTAGGGGGAAAACTATGTTTTGACAGAAAAAGTATATTTTGATACAAATATCACCCAATTAACTTAAAATCACTATTTTTCTGGAGCACTAAAAATTTATCAAAAATTTCAGATTTCTTGGAGATTTTTTAATCCATTGACGGTGTTTATATTAGCTTCACGTGAGGCGACTCATGGCTTCGCCGGAAATTTTCAAAAAAATTAAAAACTTCTGCCTCACTTTGCCTATCTCTTTCCAAGAGATGGGAGTGAGATAAAAATAAGAGATGTCAAAATGAGTCGCTTCACGTAATGCTGATATGAACACCGTCATTGACGTCGTAGCCATCCGTCAATGAAATTTGACAGTTAAGGCCTTGAAGAATGGATGAACTGCATCTCGACAGAAAAGGTGTATTTTTATCCAAATGTCACCTAATTGCCCTAAAATTACCTATTTCCGGAGCAATAAATATCCATCAAAATTTTTTGATTTTTAGTAATTTCTTAATTCATCGACATCGTAGCCATCCATCAATGGAATTTGACTGCTGATAGCTTGAAATATAGGAGGTGAACTTATGACGGAAAAGTATATTTTAAATCAAGTTTCACCCAATTGCCTTGAAATCACCTTTTTTTGGAGCAGTAAAAATTCATCAAAAATTTGTAATGTAATAATAATCGGAAAGATTTAATGCCAGCGAAATCCAAATGAATAAAATTGAATCGGAACTAAATTAAGTGAAATGATCGAAAGGTCAATTGATTGAATCATTTTGGTGATCGTTTCTTGAACGATTTCCTAAAAGTTTGCCAACTAAACGATAGTGTTATTAGCACTCGAGTTTCGAGGGCTGGACGTGCTAGTATAAATAAATATTCCTTACACACATCACAATAATATTACCGGATGAGTATGTAGTGAGTACAGTATCTATGGACTCATTACATAAATATAGATACTCTATGTAATCTTTACATATATGAGTAAATAATTGTGTGGTAGGAACATTTTATGTATACTTATTACATAAATACTTTACAATTATCTGTGATAAGTACACAATTATTTTCTGAGTACAGATTGTTTGCAATGATTACATTAATACAAATATTTGTTGTATTCACTACATAAATAAGGCTAATAATCCTGTGATGAGTATAGAATTATTTACTCGTGGCATAATTACGTAAAAGTTATCTGTGATGAGCAAATAATTAGGTAATGAGTACATTTTTAATGCACTCTACATAAATACAAATATTATATGTGTTCATTACAAAAATACGTTACATTTATCTGTGATGAGTAAACAATAATTTAGTGAGCATAGATTGTTTGCACTGATAACATAAAAACTAATGTTTTTTGTGTTCAGTACATAAATAAAACTAGGAATCCTGTGATGAGTAAAGAATTATTTATTCATTACATAATTATGTTAAAGTTGTCAGTGATGAGAAAATATTTGTTTAGTGAGTACATTTTTAATGCACTCATTACATAAATGCAAGTATATATAAAAATTATAAAAGTATATATATATACTTGCATTTATGTAATGAGTGCATTAAAAATGTACTCATTACATAAAAACGATTGATTCAAAATAGCTTTTTATGGCCTTTAGTCCTACAAATTGGCGTTTCGTTCGGCTTACTCACTTGAACTCATCTGTGACATAGTGAGGGCTTTGTCATACGCAATTTGTATAAAGTTCAGTTCAACTTACATGAGTTTTTCAACGAAAATCGACTGTAAACTATATCCAACAAGATTAGAATTCCTAATCATTAAGCTGGAAGTTTTTTTGTCTGGGGCCAGGAATAGTTAATACAAATTGCGTTTGACGAATTGTATGCGAATTTTGAATAAATACACGCTGCCTATACTCATCGCATATGTGTATGTAGTGGTTATAGTTTTTACTGGGAGTTTGAGGTAATTTTAAATAAAATATAGACTGAACAAACGTACCTTTATACTCAACGCATAACTTGGTATACTGGTTAAATGTTATTACATAAATATTGAATCAATCAGGCGCGGATCCAGGATTTCGTCCAGGGGGGGGCAATTTTCGTGTATTTCCAAAATCTAGATGAGGTCTATAGAAAATTTGAGTGCACCATACCGCTCTACACGCCTGGTCACACAAAGCAATGTGAGTTGATGACCATGCTATAGCATGGTGTCTGTACAGCGTTTTTTAGTTCCCTCTGGATCTACACAACTCTACAATTATGCTCGAAAAACATAATGGTACAGTGGTATGTTCCTATTCAGACACATGACGTCCGAGTTCGAGTGAAAATTCAAGCCTCTTATTTAGGGGCCAGTTATAGCGATCAGGAAAATCCATCAGGAAAAGTTGAAACAGTATAAAATTGAATACTTTTTCCTGATGGTCGTTTATAGCGAACAGGAAAAATATGTCAGTTGGCAAGCTGAAAACATGTGAATATATGCACACATACAACCTACCGCAAAATTTTCCTGATTGAAAAGCATACGAAAAATTTTTTCGTCCACAATTCTGTCAGTGGAACAGGAAAAAATTGGAACTCAAATCATTGGAACGATTTGTTCCATTTTGTTTGATATGTCAATCAGCTGGCACGAAAAATGAATTTACATCAGGAAAATAGATAAATTCATTTTAAACAAAAAATAATTAATCAATTGAAAATGTTTTTAGCAAAAAAAAATTCTTTGAGTTAATTGCCATTGATTAGTGTAGCATTTGTGTTTCAAATCGAATGACAACATCGTAAATAATCCATTCGAACATTTTTCCTGTTTCGTTTTCCTGATCGCTATAACTGGCCCCTTAGCTGGCAACCCAACCTAACCTTGCTAGTAAAAGGCCGTTTTCGAGAACGTCATCAGCGTCAAAAATTGCAGAATGTTCTCAAACGCAAACTCCGAAGTCTTGTGTTAGGAAAGGCAAATTCAAGCTTTACTGTATAAGCATTGTGTTTGATAATGCAGTTTGCTAAAGTCATATGTTCGAAAACATCATGTGTGGTGCAATTCTGCAGAAGAAAAATCGAGCTGGCAGCAAAAATATTGAGAAACCGGAGAACGTGTTCATAAACGTCAATTGCGTTTGCAAGGAAATTGAAGGACGTTGATTAAAAAGATTTTGCGCAAACAAAACCATTGCATTAATTTGAATATACAGTCGACTCCCTCTAAGTCGAATTTTCACGGGATATCAAAATCAGTTCGAGTTAGAGAGAGTTTTGCAAAATTTCGAGTTAGAGCGAAATTTTATATGGTTTAAAATTTGAGGGGAATAAAAATTAGGGCGAAAAAGTTTGAGTTACAGGGAAATTCGACTTAGAAGGAGTTCACTTAGAGAGAGCCGACTGTAGTTGTATTTTAGCTAAACTAAAATTATAGATCAAAACCGAGATGAACCGTATCGTTTGTTCAGACTTCAGATGCCTTCGTCCATCGATACAAAACCAAACTTTCCGACATCAAAATATAACACAGATTACCTATAGTGGAAAATACAAAGAAAACACCACTTTTTATTAAATCTTTCCGTCCGACCTTCTCGATTGTGACTTTGTTATACTTTCGTTATACATTTTATTAACAATATGTATACTTTAGCCTATTGAATAGACCTTTTAAAAGGGAACAATTACGTGCAAGGGTTTTTATTATTGAATATGTTTGTTTGGCTCATAAGCATGCTTAAAACCGAAAATGCTACTAAATTCACCCATGCGTTTCTGAGAGAATGGTCACACTGGCCACTTTTCAGTATTTTTGGTATAACTCGAAAACTAAGCCGAATTTGACAATTTTACCTTTAATACTTTTTGTTCAAAATTAAATTTTCTATCGAAATGGATAGCTTGGAAAATTTCTTAAAAAAATTTAAGCAGCAAAAGTAAACAAAAACCAACATAAAAAAAATCGAAAAATCAAAGATTTTTAAATTTTTTTCTAAATTGCGCAAAACTTTTTTCGGAGCAAAGATACGCTCAAGACATGCATTAACAAAGTAAACTGAAGTTTTAGGGCTTTAATATGACATGTTAAAAAAGCCATATTATTTGAAAATTGACAGAGATATATCCATTCAAACTTTACCATTTCTTATCATTTTTCACATTTTTTGTTAACTTTTCCTGCTTAAATTTTTTCGTAAAATTTTTTTTACAATCCATTCCAATAGAAAATTTAATTTCGAACAAAAAGTATTAAATGTAAAATTGTCAAATTCGGCTTAGTTTTCGAGATATACCAAAAATACTGAAAAGTGGCCAGTGTGACCATTCTCTCAGAAACGCATGGGTGAATTTAGTAGCATTTTCGGTTTTAAGCATTCTTATGGGCCAAACAAACATATTCAATAATAAAAACCCTTGCACGTAATTGTTCCTTTATACCCCTCATTTTCCGGTCTATTCAATAGGCTACTTAGCCTTCGTTAAGTTTTGATATAAATGTTTCATACATATAAGCTCAAAACATCGACTACAGAGTTGCCAGACTCATGTAGTTCGATACAATAGCAATAGCATACAATAGCAATATTCGCGGCGAAAAATGTCAATCATTTGAGAATCCAAGCCAAAACAACTATCCTTTTCTTAGGTATAAAAGTTCCATCCAACTTCTCTTCGGCAGTGACTGCTGTTGTCTCGTTTCCTGGTTTCTCTCCAATCTTCTTCGTTGGATTCGCACTCTCTGCCAGTTTTATAATATGGAACACGGAAGTTCCTAAAACACATCCATAAAAACGACAAAATCCTCACATCAAAAACGTATCTTATGGCTGAAACATATGTGCAGCACGTCTGCACGCATCGCAGATCCGAGCATTTGAAGCTTATTACTCGTAATTCGACGCATTTTTAAGATTAAATTTTTTTTTTAATTAAGATCAACTTCAAGTTTGAAAATTTAGATAAGTGCCCCTGTTGCCTCTCCCGTTACATTTAAGTATGTATAAAAAACCACTAACAAATTCGTAGAATAGGGGTGGAGGTGAAGAAATAACTTTTTAAAACATCATTTTTCAAACTCTGAAATTTTTATTCAAAGCATATTGAAAAGTGAAAATGAAATCGATTTGGGATTCAATCAGCTTTTCTCACCAAATGTTATACAGTAGATAATGTAGCCTGACATTCATCTTTTAATTAAGGACTGACCTTAACTTTGAATATCGAGATCTAAAACCGAAGCTATAAGCTTTCCACTCAATCTATTCGAAGGCGCTATTTGTACATAGCGGAACTTTTCTTAACTGAACCTCGTCAGCCAGCGGCCAACGAACAACCACTCATTGCTGCAACACTGCGCTGCCAAGAAAAAAATTTATAAACGTGTAACGAAATAACCTTTTTTTTGGTTACATTTTATTAAATTCATATTTTATGCTTCGTTCGTTCTTGCCCAGGGGGGGGCAATTGCACCCATTGCCCCCCCCCTGTATCCGCGCCTGGAATCAATACACGTTGCTTCTACTCATCGCATGATCGACTGTGAAATCCATTATTGTTTTATTTTGATAACTGACAGGTTTTAAATATTACTTCTTCATATTGAATGGATACACGTTGCTTATACTCATTGCATTATTCGCTTTAATATGAGTAACCATTTTTTATTTGGATAGATGGTGAGTTTCAGATATTTCTATACTTAAATATAGACTGAATACACGCTGCTTGTAGCCATCGGATAACTTGCTGTGATTTATGTTTTTTTTATAATTGCTGGCAGTTTTTTAAATGTTTGCCACATAAATATTGAATAAGCACACGATGCTTCTAATAGAATTTTAGATAGTGTTTAGTCAATACAATATTATATATTGAGTCAATATGATCTATATTCAATGCATGTAATAAAATTTCCTTACACTGAATACATATATTTTGGTGATTTCTTTTGACACATAATTTCAAATGTAACCAGTGCACGTTGAATCCACTCAGTAAATACAACTTTTATGGCAGTTCCATACAAACTTTGGTACATAACTTTTACATAAATATCTTTGTGCTGAGTGCATAGGTTTTTCCCTCAGTGTGAGGTAATTTAAACAAGGTTCATAAAACGATCAAATATGATTCGTTCAAATTTCAAAAAGGAATTTTATTTTTTTTATTTTTATTCGATCACGAATCTTATTTTTTTGGTTCCTTTTAAATAAAATTCATTTCCACGATTAAATCAAATCGGCTCTAGGCTCTGTAAAATAAGGTTTGTTCCCGAATTTTTCTATTTTAACTATTGAAGGTTATTGTAGATTAAAAGACCGAACACGTTTCAAAGAACAAAATAGAATGAATATATTAAACAAATTTTCAATAATAAACAAATTCAATAGCTTCTAAAAAAACTATTTAACAAAGTTATAATAATAAGAAGATTATGTGTTCTTCAAATTTCAACAAAGATCCATTCATGAACCGTTTAAATAAAAAAGAAAACTTTGATAAAAAAAATGCCATCTTATTGGTCAGTAATTGGTCAGAAAAGGTCAACTTGTCCCAGAAATTGGTCAGCCCTAGATAATTTGTAATCAAGGCTTAAACTTCCCCAAGGTCACGCGCGATTTTTGGTCCCTCATTTATGTGAAAATTGCAAAAAATGTGTACCATCCGAAAGATTTATAGATCGTGATAAAAGGTCTACTATTTTTGGTAATTGGTCAGCCATAGATTTTTTTCTAGGAATTTTCAAAGTTCGTTTCAAGGTCACAAAAAAATAAAACTTTTTGCACCTCATTTGGGTCATTTAAAAAATAAAATGCACGACTGGGTCGCACGTACTTGCTCTTATGTTCAAGACACTGCGAGTTTAAGAAAATTGTATATACAAATATGGAAATTATGAGAGAAAAATGTAGAGAAGCATGAAATACGACATTTAAATTAGCTAAAACAGCTCTTTTGGCAGTTTGAGGTGAAAAAAAGTATGCCATCTTAATTCATGATGGAATATGATTGTATGGGAAAAAAAATTTTAAAATCGTTGTAGCGGTTTTTTTTTAAATTAATTTCTTATATATAAAATTCTTAAAACATTTTTAAGAACAAATTTTGGTATGCAGATTTAAACTATATATTTATGTGTATATACAAACAAAATTGGAAAAAAAATTGTCAACCCGTTTTTGAGATATCGAATTTTCAAAAAAAAAATTTTAAACTTTTTTTAAAAATCCAAAAACTTTTTTTTTGAAAACTTTGATATGCAAAATTATTTAATCTTATTTGAAATTTGTATATAAAAAAATTCATTTTAATCCGTTAAACTCATAACGAGAAAACTCAAAATAAAAAAATACGTTCTATGACAGGTACTACTAATAGTTGGTATGTGTAAAATTTTATAATTTTTGATGGTAGATCGTACTAATTTTAGTATATGAAAAAAGTTTAATCAAAATCGTCGGAGTCGTTTTCAAGCAAAAAAATATTTTCCTTTGCGGTTTTTTCACTTTTGTATGGAAGGTACCGTTATTTTTTCATAAATGTAAAATTTTTTCCAAAAATATTTTAGAGAGTACTAAAAAAGTCTTAAATATCGAGTTTCAAAAAAATCTATGATGTCGTTTTCGAAATATTTGATTTTCCAAAAAAAATTTTGAAATATTTTTTAAAAATCCAAAAAATATTTTTTCAAAAATGTTGGTACACAAAATTATTAACATTTTTTGGAAGCTTTTGTATAAAAAAAATAATTGAAATCGGTCATACCATTTTGAAGAAAATCGAAAAAAAAAAAATGGTTCCTTGGGAGGTACCATTAATAACCATTTTTGGAAAATGGTTTTCCCCCCAAAGAAAGCCTTTACTAAAATAAATTTATTGAATTTTTTTAAGAAAAGTTGTGGAGCCGTTTTTGAGAAAAATACGATTATGTAAATTTGCCAAAAAAAAATGTATGACAGGTACCGTTATTTTTGGTTCTAAAAAAAAAATGAAAAAAATGTGTCGGCAGAATCACCAAAAACCACTAAGTACCAAGTTTGAAGAAAATCGATCGAGCCGTTTAGGCTGTAGACGAACAGACAGACAGACAGACAGACAGACAGACAGACAGACAGACAGAATTTTGCCACCCACTTTTTTGGTGTTCTCTATCATCGTAATATCATGTTTGATTGTTATCTCAAAATTTTTTTTTTGCACGAATCCAAAACTTGCCTTATAGTACCTATAATCGCAAGTAAAAGAACGTTCTTTAAGAGAAAGAGTTTTTATTATTTTATTTTATTGCAGAAAACGATTAGAGGAAGTAATTGAAGAAAGATTAAAAATCAAGTAACCTATTCAAATGACTTGGAGTGTGCATTCAATTAAAAGTGTGAGAAATTGTGTGACAGATCTAGACGTTGCACTAGTTAATTTTTCTTTCATCAGGTTTATCTTTATTATTTTAATCTCATCATTTTTTATGCCAACTATACATTTTTGCTGTATGTAATCCGAGTTCTGATAAAATGGATTTGATCTAGTAGATCATTGAACTGTGTTAGTTTTTTGCGTTCTTCGAATAAATATATAAACGTACCTTGAGCTTTTTATGAAACCATATCAAGTCTTTTGTTTTTTGTGAAAATGTTATGGCAATTTGAGATGATTCCGTCTAAGAAACTCTGCTAATAAATTAGTTGTCATAAAATAAAATAAATCAAAGACTACAGATACCCTTGCCAAGTACGCTACTCAAGAGTTCAAGTGAAACGAAATTTTTCTGGGTCTCCAACTCCAGTTCAAAAACATTAAACGAAAAAATTGCGGAATAAAAAATATGTAGTTTTATTTTTTTTCGTTTTCGTATCGTCCTTTGTGGTGTGTAGGGTTCCAATTAATAGTGTGGTCTGTGTTCTTTTTTCTTTCATCAAATCAAATTGTTTTTGAAGGTATTGTCTTCAATTTCGGTTTCAAAGAAAATCCAAAGGCAAAACAAAACAAATTGTAAAATTGTCGTCAGAAATATTGTTACGGTCAATTAATTGTGTACGAAAAAAAGTGTAGATTTGGTTCTAGTAATCTACTTCAACTTTCTGTTTTATTGATATTTCACTGTCGATCTGCGTATTACATAATAAAAATCGCTATGAAATTTTTCGTTTACGATTTCATTGTGTCAATTTCCTTATGGAAATTTTCTTTTTTTTTTTAGCTGCGTACTATGCCTTCTTAGACTATAATATTGAAACAAACAAAATAAGATAACAAAAATTAAACATATGTACATATTATATTTCATAAACAAAAAGCTGCCAAATTTGAATTTGTTGACTATAACGGTAGAACTCATTATGTTTTTAATAATAGACCATAATTAACTAACGAGGTTTTCCTTATGTTTTTTATTTTTATTTTTATAATTTTAGATTTCTATTTGGTTAAAAGAACGCAATATATTATTTTAATTTTTTAAAATGGCTGAAAGCATTTCAATCACTCTTTTGAATTGCTAATTTTGAGGCCAAAGTTAGCGGTGACGCTATCTTTAGTCCATATTTTTTGAAATACAATAACATTCAACGAAAATTTTACGTACAATTAACCAGAAATTAACCAAATAATTGTTATTTTCCACAACTAATATTTAGGTACTAGGTGACTTGTATGCATGGTTCGCTTTATTAAACCAACAACTATAAGCCATTTATGGACTTATGATGAGCTTCTGAGAGCGGTTTGCAGCTTGCTCAAGTCTAAGCTCACTACAGCCAATATGAAGTGTTAGAAATTGTCCGACATTACTACTTTATAAATATTTAAAAATACGTCATAATTGAATCGTTTTCATTTGAAAAGGAGAAAAGTGCATTTAAGGAAATTTTAAGATTAAATTTTAAAAAGGGTATGAGTATAAGTAGTTCCAGAACTTAAAATTTTTGAAAATAAACTTAAAAGGTATGTTTTGTTTATCATAATTATTAAGAAGAAGAGTTTTTAAGAAAATAAATAGAAAAATTATTTATAGTCAAAGACTATAAACAATAAATCCATTTATTTCTTAATTTTTGTGGAGTTTATGAATAAAATTCAATTAAAAGGTATTTGTGGCCTTTACTCCAGAATGCGTTTCGCCCAGGCATGGTGGTGGGCTCATCAGTTAGATGCCACCATACCCAATCTAAGGCGCATTGTTTAGTCGATGGTTACCGACGTCTGCATATCACAATTTTGTGAGAAAACTCACTGTGAATTATGCTATCTAAGGAACTTTGGTTAAAGTTGTGCACTTAGATTTTGTTGTTGTTTTGCCCGTGGCCAGGCGAAGTAATTAAGAAGAAGAGTTTTTAAGAAAATAAATAGAAAAATTATTTATAGTCAAAGACTATAAACAATAAATCCATTTATTTCTTAATTTTTGTGGAGTTTATGAATAAAATTCAATTAAAAGGTATTTGTGGCCTTTACTCCAGAATGCGTTTCGCCCAGGCATGGTGGTGGGCTCATCAGTTAGATGCCACCATACCCAATCTAAGACGCATTGTTTAGTCGATGGTTACCGACGTCTGCATATCACAATTTTGTGAGAAAACTCACTGTGAATTATGCTATCTAAGGAACTTTGGTTAAAGTTGTGCACTTAGATTTTGTTGTTGTTTTGCCCGTGGCCAGGCGAAGTAATTAAGAAGAAGAGTTTTTAAGAAAATAAATAGAAAAATTATTTATAGTCAAAGACTATAAACAATAAATCCATTTATTTCTTAATTTTTGTGGAGTTTATGAATAAAATTCAATTAAAAGGTATTTGTGGCCTTTACTCCAGAATGCGTTTCGCCCAGGCATGGTGGTGGGCTCATCAGTTAGATGCCACCATACCCAATCTAAGGCGCATTGTTTAGTCGATGGTTACCGACGTCTGCATATCACAATTTTGTGAGAAAACTCACTGTGAATTATGCTATCTAAGGAACTTTGGTTAAAGTTGTGCACTTAGATTTTGTTGTTGTTTTGCCCGTGGCCAGGCGAAGTAATTAAGAAGAAGAGTTTTTAAGAAAATAAATAGAAAAATTATTTATAGTCAAAGACTATAAACAATAAATCCATTTATTTCTTAATTTTTGTGGAGTTTATGAATAAAATTCAATTAAAAGGTATTTGTGGCCTTTACTCCAGAATGCGTTTCGCCCAGGCATGGTGGTGGGCTCATCAGTTAGATGCCACCATACCCAATCTAAGACGCATTGTTTAGTCGATGGTTACCGACGTCTGCATATCACAATTTTGTGAGAAAACTCACTGTGAATTATGCTATCTAAGGAACTTTGGTTAAAGTTGTGCACTTAGATTTTGTTGTTGTTTTGCCCGTGGCCAGGCGAAGTAATTAAGAAGAAGAGTTTTTAAGAAAATAAATAGAAAAATTATTTATAGTCAAAGACTATAAACAATAAATCCATTTATTTCTTAATTTTTGTGGAGTTTATGAATAAAATTCAATTAAAAGGTATTTGTGGCCTTTACTCCAGAATGCGTTTCGCCCAGGCATGGTGGTGGGCTCATCAGTTAGATGCCACCATACCCAATCTAAGACGCATTGTTTAGTCGATGGTTACCGACGTCTGCATATCACAATTTTGTGAGAAAACTCACTGTGAATTATGCTATCTAAGGAACTTTGGTTAAAGTTGTGCACTTAGATTTTGTTGTTGTTTTGCCCGTGGCCAGGCGAAGTAATTAAGAAGAAGAGTTTTTAAGAAAATAAATAGAAAAATTATTTATAGTCAAAGACTATAAACAATAAATCCATTTATTTCTTAATTTTTGTGGAGTTTATGAATAAAATTCAATTAAAAGGTATTTGTGGCCTTTACTCATATCATAATTATTCTTAGGAATAAAGTGAATATGGGTTTAACTTAGTTGGGATCCGAAGAAAAATAAAACACTTATAAGACCTTTAAATGCACATATCAATTAACCAAAAACTGGAGTCATTCCCATTTTAAAACCAATTATTAAATTATAAATCAATTCCAACCACGACGTTCTATTTTTTTTAACATGAATAACAACAAAAGTAAAATTGACCTTGATTAACAGGTAAACAATTTAAAGATGAGGGGAAACCAGCTAAAAAGCAAGGTAACCTAGACCTATTAAACTTATTAGAGAAAATAACCGAAAACGAGTGAATACCTAAGTATAAACATTTAAGCAGTAAATTAACTTTCCTTTCCGAGTATTTAATTTCAATTATCGGTGGTTTGTATTGATATTTTTTTAAGTCGTAATTTCTTTTGTTAATAAATATTTAATAGATCCCTTTATTCATATTGTTACTGAATATTTTATGTACATAAAATTAAAGAAAGAAAATTATCAATCTAAACCTCTGGGCCATCGCGCATATAAATTAAAATAGTTCCAGTTTTGTTTCTAATTTATTGCTTCAATATTAGATTTTGAAGAATAACAAGACATTGATCTTTAAATCGTCATTCATTCAAATCGATATGCCGGTTTAATTTAAAGTTTATTCAAAACATTAGGAGTTTCCTCTGAATATTGATGACGTATTGTATATAATAAATAGAGACGGTCAGTGGCCAAATAAATATTAATGAATACAATTTCCTCGACGGCATTGAATTAAATAATTTGGAAAATTAAAATTATTCAATTAATTTGCATTACATTATATATTTAATTAATTTAAAACAATTTTTTTGTTTTAGACTTATTTGGAGAAAAATATTAAATATCACGTGAATGTTGAGTGTTTGTTGTTTTTTAAGTACAAGTGAAGGTTATGTAAAACAATGTACATGTAAGGCCGTACGTACAATAGTGGCCTTAATGCAATCTTTTCAAAACTCAGTTTATTACGAAAACTGAAATACCATTAAACAAAATTTCCGCATTTATTCATTAATTTTAATTGACCTTCATTCCATATTTAAAGAGGACTAGGTTAGGTTAGGTTACCAGGGCTGACACTAAGATCCATGTAGATCCGTTGTGATACCCTAGGAAGTTGTATCCCACTTAATAAAAAAACCTATGTGTTCTGTTAGCAGTCAAGCCATTTAGAGGCATTGACGAAGTTCAGAAGGCTGTTAGCCGGAGTTCTAGAAAGTTCCTCTAAGTTCCTAGGAGTATCTTTTTTAAATGACAGAGTGCTGGACAGTGACAATGGAAGTGAGAGGTATCCTCGTGTGATTCTTCATCGCTGCACCCTCTGCAAAGGTCATCGGTACTGAGCCCTATTTTATTTTTGTGGTATCCCAGTAGGTTGTGCCCGGTGATTATGCTGACAGAGATATTTTTGTTCATTTGTCTAGTTTTTTCTGTCTTCTGCTTATTGAAATTTGGCCATAACTTTCTAGTTGTGCCACAAGTTTCGAGCAGTTTCCATCTCTCATTGGTTCTTGCCAGCTCATTAACTCTTTCGTTTCACTGTAAATCACTGTGAAACCCAGCAGAGTCTCATGCTATGCCCAGAACCATAAGCTCTTCGTGACAGCAAGTTACAAGCTTCGAGTGTATCTCGGTAGCATAGAAATTGCTTTTATTGCTGCTTGGCTATCAATAAAGAGGATGATATCATCTTGTGGTATCGCCATCATTGATATTTGCGTAGCTCCTTTGATCAATGCCAATAAGACCTCAGATTATAAGAAGCTGCAAAAGTCCGGAAGTCTGAAAGAGCTCACTAGTTCATGATTATCTGAGAAAATTCCTGCACCAGCTCTAGTGTTCATCTTAGAACCATCAGTGAAAACAGTTATCGACAATTCATTACTGAATGGTTGGTTGTTTTCCCACTTCTCTCTATTAGGAAAAAAAGGTAGCGAAGTTTAAATGGGGAGTTATGTATAGTATGTGCAAACATTAATTCCCACATATCTCTGAAGAATCTGGAGTATGGCCCGTTGTGCTTTGTTTCCAGCAGTTAGTCTGGCTTAGCCGCAACGCACTGTATGCTGCCGATTCTTGCACGAATAGATCTAAGGGTCTCAGGTTGAGTATCGCTGCCAATCTCGCTGTGGGGGTGGTTCTCAACGCCCCCGTAATACCTACGCTTACTAATCTTTGAATTTTTGTCAAAGCTTTCAGGTTTGTTGCTTTCTCAGTCGCGTCCCACCAAATAAGATTATTGTAGGTTAGTATCGGTCTAACTATTGCCGTGTATACATCTACCTGATAAATTTTGGGTTCGGTCCCAGGATTTTCCAAAAATCTTTTTGCAGGAGTGGAATGTGACCATAATTTTATTTGCTCTATCTTTAGTGTGGAGACTCCAGTTCAGTTTCTTATCTAGTACCATCTTCATCGCCAAGCTTTTTTTTACTCAAAAGAACTGTGTACTTAGCTTAAATGGTGAAATATTTTTTCGAAAAATTATGTATATATCACACCGAAATAATTGTCTGGCTACGGCCTTGCGAGAGCCTCGAAATATTTCGCTCCTTAAGGTACGGTATCGCCACGGTAAAGTTTTGGATGCTTTGGAGCTGGTATCGTCTCGGTATCATTGGGGTTTCCTATACCGAAACCAAATGATACCAAAACTTTTCTGGTATCGAGGCCAGCCATATTCTGACGGCGCACAGTGGAACGAAAAGCTGAAAAAGTGGACATCGGCCTGTAACTTCTGAATTAGTGGATGGATTTGGATGATTTTTTCGCCATTTTGTTTTAAATATATAACAGATTAATAAAATGTTAATAAAAAGTTTTTTTAGACAGTTGGTTATATTTAAATATACATAGGTACCTAATATTTGAAAAGAAAAAAAAGCAATTTTTATTTTGCTATTTTTGAGGTAGTGTAGGATACTGGGGTTATTTTTTGTACATAGTTTCTGCTTTTGAAATCAGTTTAAATCTTTCCAATATTTTCTTACTTTTCGAAAAGTTATATGATTCCAAAAAAAAAATCTGAAAGATAAATGTTTTACCATCTAAAGAAAAAGCAATACTGTTTGTGTTTTCTGTCATTTTTGTTGGTTTACTTCAAAGTTAAATACTTTGAAATATTGAACATTTTGTGTACATTTTTCGGTTTGAAAGTAAACAGGAAATGAAAAAATAAATGAAAAGAAAATATTATTCAAAATCAAAACTATTTAAAAAATAAACTTATGAAAAAATTTTGGAAAATAAAATTAAATAAATTGATAGTTTTAAATGAAAAGAAGTTTTTGCTACATAAATAAAATTAAAATAGTATTGTATTCAATATCAAATAACGGGTGATTTTTTAGCTGGTTTGGTTTTGGCAACACTGGTTTTGACAGCTGACGTGTGTTTAGTACCTTGTGTCACTGTCAAACAGCTTCAGTTTGGTTTGCAATTTAACCATGGATCGTCTTACAAATGAACAACGCTTGCAAATTATTGAATTTTACTATCAAAATTCGTGCTCGGTTCGAAATGTTCATCGCGCGCTGCTTCCATGAGCGATGAGGCTCATTTTTGGTTGAATGGATACGTAAATAAGCATAATTGCCGCATTTGGAGTGAAGATCAGCCAGAAGCATTGCAACAGTTACCAATGCATCCCGAAAAAGCCACTGTTTGGTGCGGTTTATGGGCCGGCGGCATTATTGGGCCATATTTCTTCAAAGATGATGCGAATCGCAGCGTTACTGTCAATGGTGAACGCTACCGAGCGATGATAACAAACTTTTTTTTGCCCGAAATGGAAGTTCTTGACTTGCCTGATATGTGGTTTCAACAAGACGGTGCCACATGCCACACAGCACGCGAAACAATGGCGCAATTGCGAGGCGAGTTTGGTGAATAGTTAATTTCACGTTTCGGGCCGGTCAATTGGCCGCCTAGATCGTGCGATTTGACACCATTAGAATATTTTTTGTGGGGGTATGTCAAGGCTAATGTCTATAGGGACAAGCCCGCTTCGATTGACGCACTGGAAGCCAACATCCATGCATTCATTCGTGAGATACCGGCCGATATGTGTGAAAGAGTATGCCAAAATTGGACTCAGCGGATGGGCTACCTGAGACGCAGCCGCGGTCAACATTTGCATGAAATTATCTTTAAACATTAAATTGCAAGGTTCAAACTATCGATTCAAATAAATATTTCATTCATTTTTTCGAATTTTTTGTGTTTTTTTTTTTTTTAAAGTTCTAAACCTCTTAAAAAATCACCCGTTATATCAATTTTAAAGTTTAAAGTTTCGATTTGGAAAAGAAATAATAACTTAAAAAGTCACACAATATGATGATTTTCCACGATTCACAAAATTAATAAATTATTAAGAAAAACTGTCACTCACCATTTTAAAAAGTAAAGAGAACAAAAGATCAGGATTGTACTGTTACTTTGAATGATTGCTCTTTTTGTTATAGTTAATATTGTATGTAAATGTTTACTGCATAGGTATTGTATATGTATATAGGTAGGTAGGTACTTGTGGAAGAGTATAGGTTTGGAATTTAAATAAACATATGTAAGTTTTAATAAAACATAATCAATCAAATAATACCTACATGTCATAGGTATATGTTTTAATTCCAAACCGAAAATTCGAGACAGAAAGTTATTGAAACGTATAATTTGGCTAACCTGAAACAAAAGCTTTACGCATTGAGTACTTACGAATGCATGTTACATAAATCACAAATCATCTTAGTATTTGCATTTTAAGCTATGTATATATATGATTCATACATATTAATCTAATCATAAGAATTAATAAGAAGCTCATAATAACTATAGAGATTTCGTTAAAGCTATGCTTTTTTCAATCTTAAATAATTTTTGTTGCTTAGTTTTAAAAACTTATTTAATATTTTAACAAATTTTTTTTGAAAAATATTTTTTCTATACACTTACTTAGCACATACCTTATTATATATGTAAATAAAAAAGCATACAAATTTCCAGAAAAAATGCTTTTACAAAATAGAAATTTTTTAAACCTCATAGAAAAGCTGGGTCGGATCGGATCGGATCCAATTTTTTTGAATAATTTATAGAAAAAGCTCAAGAATCTGATAAAGTAAGTCAGAACGCTTGCATATGTTAGCATTTTTTTAAAACTCTATCGAACCCTTAGGTTCGCGTTTTTTAAAAGAACAAGTATAAAATTGTGTGTATTCAAATTGAAAACTTACTTTTTTGGTTGGGTTTTTGATGTTATTCAGTTAAATGAATTGTTTTTGACCTTACAGTGGAATCTTAATGGATATCTTAATAATTATCATGAGCTAGAGATCCTAATAAAAGAATATAGGCCTCATATAATTTCTCTGCAGGAAACCCACGTTCCCAACAACACAATAGTTAAAGCCCCAAAACAGTACGCAAGTTACTTTCACAATTTAAACACTAATACAACAGCAAAACAAGGCGTAGGGATTCTGATTCATAAATCTATTCCACATAAAATTCAAACAATCACATCAAACATCTCTACAATAGCAGTAGAAATTGATTTTGACATTAAATTAACAGTTTTATCCCTCTATATCCATCCCTCCCAACCATTTTCCTCTTCCAACTTGGAAGACATTTTAAAATCTGTAAAATCCCCTTTATTGGTATGTGGAGACTTTAATGCTTGGAACCCTCTCTGGGGCTCACCTGTTGCAAATGCAAGGGGAAAAATTGTTGAAAATTTTTTAACAAATTCAAATTTATCTCTTTTAAATGATGGAAGCCCTACGCACTTCTCTACCCATAACACGCTAACACACGTAGATCTCACTTTCACTTCTCCGAAAATATTACCTAATATTACCTGGCAGAGACTAAATTTCCTCCACGGTAGCGACCACTTCCCCATTATATCCAGCATTAACCTCAAACGTCACAACACCAGCTGCAAGCCAACCCCTAAATTTCTAACCGACCGTGCCGACTGGAATTTTTTCCAAACAAAATCAATAGAATTTCTCAGCAACAGACCAGAATCCACAAATATTAACCAAGAAGCAGCAAATATAAGCAAAGGGCTACGATTCGCAGCTAATTTATCCATCCCACAAACAAAAAATAAGCCATTAAAAAACATAGTCCCATGGTGGAACTCTGAGATCGCTTCCCTTCGTGAAAAGAAGCAACATCTTTGGAAAATCTTTAAAAAGTATCCTAATGATACAAATCTCATTAACTTTCGAAAAGCTAACGCATTATTTCGAAGAAAAGCCAAAGCTTCCAAAATAGAGAGCTTCCAAAAATTCACCTCAAATCTTAATCCAAACACGACTAGTAAACAAATTTGGGCAGATGTCAAGTGCCTTACAGGAAACTATATACCTCATTCTATTAAAATAATACACACTGCTACCGAACCTCTTACGGATTCAAACCAAATCGCCGAGCATTTTGCAAATGGCTGGTCCACATACTCCAGTGATTCTAATTTTTCCTCCCGATTCTGTGAGCCAAAATATGAAGCGCTAAACCAGATTATCACGACTCATAAACTATCCCCATCCGCAAAATACCTAGAAATACCTTTTAACTTTCTTGAACTAGAAAGCAGTTTGAACTCAGTCAAAGGGAAAACTCCCGGACTCGACCGTATATCATATCCGATGATCAAAAATGCACCTTTTCAAGTAAAAAAACGAATTTTACTATTATTTAATAACATCTTCGACCAAGGCATAATACCTCAGACATGGAAAACTGCAATCAATGTTCCGATTCCAAAGCCAAACAAACAACCAACTGACACTAATGGTTACAGGCCGATTTCACTGTTATCTTGCACAAGCAAAATTTTAGAAAAAATGGTATCCAAAAGACTTCTTTGGTTTATTGAAAGAAACAATCTTATAAACCTCAACCAGGTCGCCTTTAAACACGGCCGCAGCACCATTGATTCTCTACTTCACATAGACGAGTTTATATCTTCTGCACTTTCATGCAAAAACCACATCTCAATTGTTTCGATTGACTTCGAGAAAGCGTTCGAACGCATCGGAATCCATGTCGTCCTAAATAAATTAACGAGCTGGAAGATTGGCCCCAAAATGTACAATTTTGTAAAGTCGTTTCTTACGAATCGATTTTTTAGATCGAAAGTAAACAACTCTTTCTCTAAACTGCACACTCTTAAAAATGGTATACCACAGGGATCTCCCCTTTCGGTGGTCTTATTTGTGATTGCTTACAACGATATAAGCGATATAATCTTAAAATTTAAAAACATCGATCATTCGTTATATGCGGATGATTTGTACTTAATGTCTAGATGTAACGATATGACACGAACAGCTAATTTATTTAAAGAAGTTATTAATTGTATAAATAATTGGTGCACCCAATCAGGGGCAATGATATCACTAAACAAAAACAAACACCTGCATATTTGCAGGAAAATTAACTGTTCAAACTTTAACATTGATATTAATAATATTCATATACCAACTGTTAATAATCTAAGTATCTTAGGAATATTATTTGATAATAAGTTTAGCTTTAAGGCTCACTGTACAGAATTAAAAAAAAAATTTGCTCCTAGACTCAATGTTATAAGATACTTGTCATCACAAAATAGTTATGTTCATACTAACACCTTAATTAACATAACAAAAATGATTTTTTGTTCTAAGTTCGAATACGGACTAACCATTTACGGCAAAACTGCCAAATCAAACTTAAAAATCCTTAATCCATTCTACCATGCAGCAATTAGAGCAAGCTTAAAATCTTTTCGAACTACTCCAATCAAAAATATGATGACAGAAGGCGGCTTTTGCTCGATTGAAGACCGAAGCAAAATCTTGACATCCCGGCTTTTTCCGAAGATTTGCGAATCATACAGCTCTCCAATTCACAACGACGCACAGTGGTCGGAAATCAACATTTAGCGCGAACTAAATAAAAAACTGAAGGTGCAAATCACCATGGCAAATGTTATCTATGGTGCGTAGAATACATCCGCGCACCCACTGATGACCAAGGTTTTGTATTTAAGGTAGAAGATTATACTAAAAGACCCGTTAGTTGAACGATTCAACCAATATTCGGAGCATGGTATGCTAAAAATGTCGAAAATTGGGGCCTTTTGTGACGATTCTAAAATGAATTGTAAAAGATGAATTAGCACGTAAATGCACTTTGTTTTTGTACTATCTTGAAAAGAAGCGATTCCTTAACAATATTAGAGCAGTCTAAACACTTGCAAACACTTGCGATTTTTCTATGCTCAACTTAAAAAAATAATAACAAAAAAATCCTTTTTAACTAGGTCCTCACTCTACAGCTACTTAAATTTATTGAACAAATATTTACCGTTATATACCTTATCTATGGTTATGAATTATAAAAATAATTTTAGCTTTAATTTTCACACTCATTACAAATGATAAACAATTCAAAATTGACATACCATGCTGCGAATATTGGTTGAATCGTTCAACTAACGGGTCTTTTAGTAACAGCTTCGACCTTTAATAAAAAACCAAGGTCATCAGTGGGTACGCGGATGTATTCTACGCACGATAGATAACATTTGTCATGGTGATTTGCACCTTCAGTTTTTTATTTAGTTCGCGCTAAATGTTTATTTCCGACCACTGTGCGACGCAGCCAAAATAATGAGACGTACGAAGTTACCCAAACAACCCTCAACACTTTATAACGCTCTATCTTTCGGGAAAGACATTGGAATCATCCCCACTGTAAAAAGCATACCCATCGAAAAACACCCTCCCTGGGCACTTCCTCAAGATTCCATCAATACCAGTTTAACGAAATACCCGAAAGATACAACACCTAAAGAAGTATATATCCAACTATCCCTGGATCTGCTGTACAGGTATCCCAATAACCTTTGGAACATACTATACACCGACGGTTCCAAAAGCCGTGAGGGTACCGGATTTGCCATTGTTGATAATCAGGGTCAATTTATTTTTGCCGAGAAGCTCCCATCATATTTCTCTATATTCTCTACAGAAGCTTTAGCTATACTTGAAGCAACAAACATAGCCGTTTCAACAAACAGGAAAACTGTCATCTTTACTGATAGTCTCTCAACGCTAACAGCAATTAATAATATAAAACACCGTACACCATACATCAACAAAATCCGAGACAATATTACATCTCAAGGAGCAAAATTAAAACTGATCTGGATCCCAGGACATGTTGGGATTAAAGGGAACGAAGCAGCGGATCGAGAAGCGAAATCCATCTCCGTGTGTCCCAATACAAATACAAGTGAACAACGACCTCTCAAAAAAGACCTAGACAAAATCATAGACCTGCATTGGTCCCATAAAAGAAAAGAGAATTGGAGTACATATATACACCACTATGCCTCAATCAACCCGGAAGGGATGCCAGCATTTTACCCTACAAATACAACGGCCAAAATGAACAGATGCTTCCTGCGTCTAAGACTTGGACATACTTGGTTAACGAATAGCTACTTATTGAAGAATGAACCTCCTGCCACCTGCCACATCTGCCAATCAAACATTATAATTTCCATTAAGCATTTAACTTCCGAATGTGTTAAAATTAAGCAAATTTTTGAAAAATTATACAAAAGTAACTTTAATACCCTACTTTCAGTCCCATCAGCGGATAACATAAGAAATGTATTTAAAGTATTACAAGATCTCAAACTCGATACATGTATTTAACTTACTTATTGAATCCTTAAACGGGGAGCGGTCGAGGACAGCAAGAGCGCGTGCTTTACAGCACTCACTCTTGTTGTCCTCGATCGCTCCCCCATACTTTAACAGCCTTAGTTTTTAAACCTTAATTTTTAAGAAATAATTGTAAGATCCCAGCCTTAAGCCACGGAGCTAGTGCTGTTAGTTTTAATATTAATCTGTACATTTATGTTTTTGATTAATAAATAATAATAATAATAATAATAATAATAATAATGACCTTACACAATTTATTTCTAAGAGATGCATTAAGAATTGACTGAGAAAAATGGAAAACAAATAAGGTCTAATATTTCATTTGTATATAGAACTAAAAAAAAATGTGTGTTTGAACCGTTATTTCCAATGAACCGTTATGTTTACAGAAAAAATTCTATTTGATTATGAAAGAAGAGACAATTTTCTTTATACCACAAAAAAAAACAAACAAATCAAACCAAAAAAAAAAATTACCCCATGACCGGAAATTTGTACTGATCGTTCCACTGTGCGGCGGGTTACAGCTTGCTCTAAGCTAACTTCAAAAATATGAAGTGTTAGAATAAAGAAATGCCGCATTAAATTACTTACTTAAGGTGGCGCTACAGTCCGGGGTGGACCAGGGCCTCAACCAACAAGCTTCTTTCAGCCGGCTCGGTTTCTAGCTAGCTGTCTCCCGTTTCGCACGCCAAGTTGATTGAATGGAAGAGGACTCTTCCACTTGCGTGCGCCACCTTTTACACTGTCCACCTCTACTGCGTTGTCCCACGGGGTTGGATTCAAAGACTTTCCGGGCCGGAGCATTGGTGTCCATTCGCTCTAGGTGACCCAGCCATCTTAGTCGTTGGCTTTTCACTTTTGTGGCTAGGTCGGTGTCGCTGTACAGCCCATACAGTTCGTGGTTGTATCTTCTTCTCCATTCCCCATCTATGCAGACGGGACCAAAAATCAAATGAAAAGGATGCGAGTAAAGTAGTTCCAGAACTTTAAATTTTTGCAAATAAAGTAAATATATTTTGTTTATTTATCTCTTATCATTATTATTTAAGGAAGAAAGTGGATATGAATTTAACTTAGTTGGGATACGAAGGAAAATAAGACCCTTTAATAGAATTCAATTAACCAAAAACTGGAGTCATCCAGATTTTAAAATACACGATTTAAATATAAATCAATTCTAACCGCGACGTTCTAGTTTTATAACATGAAAACAAATTTGGCGTGTTGATAACAACATAAAAGTAAAACATGAGCATGACCTTGAATAACTGGTAAACAAATTAAAGAAGAGGGGGAATGAGCTAAAAAGCAAGGTAACCTAGACCTATTAAACTTATAAGAGACAATAACCGAAAACGATAGAATACGTACATACATTTATGTGCACATAAACATTTAAGCAATAAATTAACTTTCCTTAAATACATACAAGTATTTCATTTCAATCACCTTTGGTTTGTTTATACATATATTTTTTTAAGTCGTAATTTCTTTTGTTAATAAATATTAAATAGATCCCTTATTCATATTGTAACTTCATATTTTATGTGCATAAAATTAAAGAAAATTAACAAGTTAAAAAAAAATATATTCAATCTAAAACTCTGGGCCACCGCGCATATAAATTAAAATAGTTCCAGTTTTTTTCTAATTGATTCAATATTAGATTTTAAGAAATAACAAGACATTGATCTTTAAATCGTCATTCATTCAAATTTATAGGCCGGTTTAGTTTAAAGTTTATTCAAAACATTAGGAGTTTCCTCTGAATATTGATGACGTATATTCAATAATATAGACGGTCAGTGGCCAAATAAATATTAATGAATACAATTTCCTCGACGACATTGAATTAAATAATTTGGAAAAATAAAATTATTCAATTAATTTGCATTACATTATATTTAATTAATTTAAAACAATATTTTGTTTAAGGCTTATTTTGAGGAAAATATTAAATATCACGTGAATGTTGACTGTTTTTTCGTTTTTAGTTTATATAAGTGAAGGTTATGTAATGCGTTTATGTATGTACAATGTACATATTTGGCCGTTAGTGCAATAGTGGCCTTACTTTAATGTAATCTTTTCAAAACTCAGTTTATGAAGGAAACGGAATCTTTATGTTTTAAAAAACATTTCCGCATTTATTTATATAATTTATTGGCCTTCATTCCGTTAGTGAGGTGCCAGTTATAGCGATCAGGAAAACGCATCAGGAACAATTTTTTCAAATGGATAATTTACTGTGTTTTCAATGTATTTGAATACACAAATGCTATACACGAATCAATGACAAAACACTCAAAGAAGTTTTGGTGCAAATAAAATTTTTTAATGGAAATTTATTTTTTCTAAAAAATGTTTTTTAACTATTTTCCTGATGCAAATAAATTTCCCTGATACGAAGAATTAATTTGCATCAGGAAAATAGTTGAAATACAATTATTGCTAGACAAAATTATTGTAAATTTTTATTTACACAATTCTTTGAGTGTTTTGTCACGTCCGTTGACACATCTTCAGTCACACCTGCACTGGCATCTCTTAATAGGTTTGTTCGTTGAAGTTTACCCAGGGTTGACCCAGGTTTTCTTGACAACCCCAAGAATTGTCAAAGAAACCTGGGTTTTTCGGTTCTCAAAAAACACAAAAAGGTCTTCTATTGTGTTGTTGAAATAAGAAAGAAAGAAAATTTCTTTTAAAAATGGATAAAAACAAACCACAGTTTTCGTTTTCTATTTCTTTTTGTTATTATTAAAGTAAGCTTGTGTATTCCTTGAATTTTCATTTCAAAAACAATAGAATTATCTGCAGCATGTGAATCCACAACAAAAAAATGCTTCAGAGCTCATGTCACTTTGGCAGTTTATTCTTTACCTGAACTCGCCCCAGCAGAAAAACTAGTTCTATTTCAGGGCGAGTTCAGGGCGACCCTAGGTATCCAAAAACACAGAATTTGCTGGCCAGAGCGAGTTCAGGGTTTTCAAAAAACGCTTTGGGGTGACCCCATGGTGACTTCAGGGCTCAACGAACAAACCTAATATTGATGGATCGCTTGGTGAATTGATTAATCAGATGCTTAAATCAGAGTTATCAATTCAAAATTAGGCAGCTTCTCAGCAAGAAGATCTGTCAGAAGAGGTACACCGCAAGCCGGGGTTCTTTCTCCCCTTCTCTGGAACTTGGTAGTTAATGAGCTGCTGAATTGCTTTGAAGTGGAGAGATCTACAGAGTGATTGCCTATGTGGATGATGTTGACTATTAGGCTTTTCACACCAAACTCCAAAACCGTTTTTCGGCGAAAGCTTTTCAAAAACTCGAAACCCATTCACACTGAACATTACACGTTTTCGTTTGACATTCCAGTTTTTTTTACACAAACCACGCACAATTTTTTTATTTTCTTCCAATTTTTTTGAAATTAAAACAGTAATTTATCATATAAAGAGGATCCTATGAACAATTTGACATACCACAAACAATTATTTATCAATTTTAAATAAATTAATTAATTTTGAAATTCGAATTTTATATTTGATATGACAGAATTTCGTCAGCTGTTTTCAATTTCTTTTGAATGCATCCCATCAGTTTCTTTTTTGACACTTCAATAGGCGCTGAACTTATTAAAAGGTATGTTTGTTTTGTTCATCTCTGAATTCCAACATGTTTTCGACTGGTTTTATATAAAACTTGTGTTTTACGAAAACCTGAAGCTACAAAAAATGTATGACAAAACTTGTGTTTTCGATTAGGTTTTTCTCCAAAACCAATATTTTCGCGAAAGCCGCGTTTTGGGTTCGGTGTGAAAAGGCTATATAGCAGTATCAGGAAAGCATCCTAACATTTTAAGAGATCTTCTACAAAACGCTCTAAGCAAGCTAACACGATGGGCACATCAGTGTGGACTTGGAGTTAACACCCATAAAACAGATCTTGTCCTCTTCTCCAGGAAATACAAAATCCCGCAGGTGTGCACGTTGACTGACTTTTGCTTAACCTATCATTGAAAATGGATGGCGACATTGAACAGACAGTAAAGCGGTGCAATATCTGCCAACAGACGCGTCCTGATATATCTCCTATCAAAAAATAGGTATACTTGGGAGGAAGAGAAAAATCCTTGGTGCAGGATTCATATAGATTTTGCGGGTCCATTCAATGGAAATCTTTTTTTCCTGGTATAGTAGACTCGCACTCCAAATGGCTGGAGGTTCATCCAGTGACTTCTACATCGTCCTTCTGTGCCATGAAAGTCTTAAGGCAGCTTTTTGCTACCCATGTCATACCTGACGTCATTGTTTCGGACAATGGCTCAGCCTTTACATCCTACAATTTTAACAAATTTTGCGAAAGTAATTTAAGCAAACATATGCTTTCAGCTCCATTTCATCCATCAACTAATGGCCAAGTGGAGCGAATGGTGCGCACCACCAAAGAATATTTAAAGAAGATTCCAAACGGAGATTTCCGTTTACGTCAAGCACGATTATTGTTGGACCAACACGTAACACCATACAGTCTTCTACGGGGCGTTCGCCAGCGGAGTTGCTTTTAAATCGCCGACCACACACATATTTCGATAAGCTTCATCCCGAATCGATACCTCTTCAAGTAAGTGGATCAACAAGATGTATCAAAGCAAAACAATTACCATAGTGGTGAACCAGTTTGGTATCGAAACTATACGGAAGGACCAAGGTGGGTGCCAGGCCGAATATCAAAAGTCTAAGGTTCTGTTTCGGTAGTAATCGAGTGCCAAGGTGGGAAAGAGATTCATCGCCACGCAGATCAGGTCCGTCGAAGATCTATGGAGCAGAGCACTGCCAATCCTACAGAGATACCACCACCACCAGTCACTGAATCATTAGAAACTCGGCCGGAACCTCGCCGACCGGATAGGCTTCGACAAAAGACTCAGACCTCGGGAGTAGTTTCATCTTTGGGCGAAGGAGTGTTGCATACTCTACTCACCAGTTGTCTAACATTGTAACCAACTACAAGATCAATGACAATAGGTTTGACATCTACCTATCTCCACCCACGAGGAGTGCCCGTTGACTGACTTTTGCTTAACCTATCATCGAATTAACTCGTGACTCATAACTTTCCTCAAATAATGTAAATTGTAATATTACCTAAGTATAGTATATTTTGAATTAAATACTTATATCTAAATTACTTGAGCGTTTTAATTGAATACACAATAGGGGGTTCATGTGGTTCATGACGTCAATAAAAATACTTATTTTCAAAAATTTTATAAAATCGTTTCACAAATATAAAAAAATAAAATGCACGACTGGATCGCACGTACTTGCTCTGATGTTCAAGTTGTGTGGGAAGAACTTTAAAAAATATTCAAGTAAAAAAAGTATAAAAAGCATTTAAATCGTTCTTTAAATTGTATAAAAAGTCTGATAAATAGCTTATAGCTAAAAAAAAGTATGCCATTTGATAACTTGAAAAAATATGAATATATGCAAACAAAAAATTTAAAACCGTTGAAGCCGTTTTCTTAAAAATTAATTTTTTATATATAAAATTTTTGTAACATTTTTCAAAAATAAATGAGGTATGCCAATTTTAAGTATATATTAATATACATTTAAAACTGAAATTTCAAAATAATTCATCAACCCGTTTCAAAAAAAAAAAAATTTTTGAATCTTTTTTTAAAATCCAAAATTAGTTTTTTCAAAAATTTTGGTATGCAATATTATTTATATTCTAACAAATATTTTGTGCAAAAATTTTTATTGAAATCGAATGAGCGGTTAATGAGAAAACCACAAATCAAAAAAACCGTTATATGTATGGCAGGTACCGTTAATAAATATTTTTGGTGATTTTTTTCTTACTAAAAGGTACATAGTATCTACAATAATACACTGATTTTTTTTATCAAAATCGTTGAATCCGTTTATGAGATAAATAAGCTTTCCCTTAATGGTTGTATGTCAAGTACCGTTATTTTTTGAGCTAAAAAAAATCAATTTCCCCTCTGGAGAGTTACAAAAAAACTTTAAGTTCAAAATTTGAAGAAAATCGCTTCAGTGGTTTAGGCTATAGGTTGAGGTACGGAGAGACAGACAGACAGAATTGTGCCACCCACTTTTTTCATGTTCTCTATCATCGTAATGTTATGTTTTATTGTTATCTCGAATTTTTTTTTGCACGAATCCAAAACTTGCCCTATAGTGCCTATATCGCAAGTAAAAATATCGCGAATTTCGAAAAAAAAATAAAAAAAATGCCTTCGTGTTAAAACAAAATTTCTTGTTAATAATCGCAAACGTGCGCTTCAAGTAAGTTAAAATTCATTAGGAAAGGTTAAACCACGAAATGGGAATTAATTTACCCATTTCTGAAGTCTATTTTGAATTTAAGGGCTGATTGAATATTGGGTGGGAGGGTGGTACATATGTATCCCAACAGGGTCGAAAGAGTTTTATGCTAAAATCTCATCACTGTTTGATGGATTCACATATATTTTGAATGCCGCTTTCTGAATTATTCTGAGCATCAGAATATTTCCATTAGCAAATAAACTTCTAAAAAGGAACAGTTAACAAAAAATTTCTTTTGTTTCCAATAACAATAAAATTAAGTCAGAAAGTAATATGGGATGGTATAGTACTATAGTAAATTTGCTTTATTATTATTAGTCACTAATGAGTTTTACTTAACCTTATTTGAGTTTCTATTTTCAAAGACATTTAGATACTGTCTATTGTATTGAAATGTTTGCATTATCATCATGGTACAGATAAGTATCAGTACAGTAAATATACTAAAATTTTTTTGTAATAGAAATCTCAGACAACACTTCAAATAATGTAATTTTACTATCTCAATCTTTATATACCATATATAGCTTCATCGTCAAGTCCTGTAACCCCGGTTGGGGCATAGGGCGCCAGCAAATCGTTTCCATCCTTCACGGTCTGCAGATAGATATTTTAACTGTGGCCACGTCTTTCTCTGGGAGTCTGCTTCTGCTAGAACTGTTGATTTCCGTGTTGTTCTTGGTCTTCCAACCCGCCGCCGTGCACCCTGAGGATTCCATTCAAAGGACTGCTTTGCAATTTAATCGTTTGGTTTCCTTAGTGTGTGACCAATCCATTGTCATTTACGCTTTCTTATGTCAACGTCCAGCCGCTCTTGACTTGTCCTGCGCCACAATTCCTCGTTTGATATAATTTGTGGCCAGCGAATTTTTAGACAACGGACACAACGGTTCACAAAAGCCTGCAATTTCTTTGAGATGGTAGTCGTGACGTTCCAGGTTTCGCAAGCATATAACAGCACGGATTTGACATTGGATTCGAAGAATCTCAACTTTGTGCGCAAGGAGATTTGACATGAATTCCAAATTTGGGAGAGAGAACCGAAGGCTGCGCGAGCTTTATTTATTCTACTTTGAACGTCCAGATCAGTACCACCATTTGCTGAAACAATACTTCCAAGGTAGTTAAATTGTTAAATTGTTAAATTGTCAACTGGCGTTTCCTGTATTAAAATACGCTGATGTGTGGAGCGGCCTGTGAGCATTATTTTTGTCTTTTTGCTATTTATTTTAAGACCACTCGCCTCTCCTTTTACCTTCAGAGCTTGACACATCCCGTTCAGCCCGCTGATGTTATTTGCCAAGAGACATATATCATCGGCATAGTCTAAGTGGCTAAGCCTTTCAAACGGTCTCCATTGAATGCCCTGCCTCTCTGCTGTTCCAACGCTGGCCGTCAAAACATCGTCAATCGCCAGTAGAAAGAGAATTATTGGCGATAGAACATCTCCCTGTCTCACACCCTGCCGCACTTCGAAAGATTCGGATAGCTGCCCATTGTGTAAAACACAGCATCTTGCGTTGTTATAGGACTCTCTAATAATGGCAACAATTTTTGGGGGAATTCCTCTACCAAGAAGTGATCTCCATATACATTCACGGTTGACTCGGTCAAAGGCCTTCTCAAAATCCACGAACATGAGGTAAAGCGGTGATTGAAACTCCGCAGACTGCTCAAGAACGATACGCAGAGTGTTGATATGGTCGACACAAGATCGCCCACTGCGGAAACCAGCTTGATGCCTCTTGAGTGTAGACTCGATTCTAACCTTTATCCGCTCCAGAGTGATGGTTGCCATTAATTTTGGAAAAACGGACAAAACTGTAATACCTCGCCAATTGTTGCAATTCTTAAGATCACCTTTCTTTGGCAACTTAACAATTACACCATCCTTCCAGTCGCTGGGATAGATTTCGTTTTCCCTTACAGCTTGTATCAACGGGTGTAGAATACTAGCCGTTCTGACAGGGTCAGCTTTCAGGAACTCGGCTGGTATACAGGGCTGTCGAAGTACTGCAATTGAAGCATTTGTACTGCTTTTTGAAACTCCGTACTGCCGTACTGCTAATACGACCAAAGTACTGCTTTTTTGAAAACTTGTTCACAGAACATTTGCAAATCATAATCCTATCCAAAAAGCCTTAAAATAAATAAATTAAAAAAGTCGTAGATTTATTGAACAGAATCTCGCGTTGCCTGTATATCGCAAGTAAAAGATTCGAAACTCTGGAACTTTTCAGATTTTCTTTTATGATCCGAAAAAAAGAAGTTTACGGACATTTTGATATCATTTGAAATGAAATATTCCACACACTTCAAAATGTAGTTTTTCACCCATCTGTCAAGCAATTTTAGATTATATTAATGGATCTCTAGCCCAGGAAACTTAGACTTTTATGTACTTCCACAAAACTCCTACAAAGCTGAATTTTTGTTTTGACTTCCTGAGCCACCACCTTAAATTTTGGCTAAAGAAACAATTTTTGGAGAAGTAAAGGAGTGTAAAATTAAGTTTTTTGCTTATTTCACGAAAACTATCAACTTTTTGAAATGAAACATTAAAGTAAAATTGTAGGTTATTCAATTCTATACAAACAAAATTATTATGCTTTTTCTTCATACAACCAATAGATTTAAAGTAAAGCATGCAGGATTTGTATGGAGTAGCAAATTTAGTCAAAAAATTTATTAAAATAGCATTAATAGATAAGTTATATTATTTGTACTATATGCGTTTGGTTACGTTTTCTCATTATAAACCAAGTTATTGTGGTGCCCAGGCTACCATCTGGAAAAAGGAGTGGTTTCAATTTATTTAATAACCTTATGGAATTTCATTTTACAAAAAAATGACGAAAATCAACTTTTAGGCAGTAAAATTATCTAAACCTATAGGTACCTATGTACTGATGAAGTTACAACGGGTCAAATTTGGTCTATTAAGGAAGTGAAAGAAAAAAAAAAATAATTACAATAAATATTGTATGTAGCTCATAAAATTCTTATTTAGATTTTAATTAACAATATTTATGCATTTAAACAAAATGAAATGCATTAACAACTATGTTTGTAAATATATATTTTACTGCCGTACTGCTGTGTACTGTTATTTTTTTCCTCTAAGTACTGCTTTCTGAAAAAGTGAAACGACAGCCCTGCTGGTATACCGTCAAGTCCAGCTGCTTTGTTGTTTTTGAGAAGATTTATCGAAGATTGAATTTCCAGTGCTGTAGGGGGTTTGATGTCAATACCCCTATATGATCTACGCATCTCGTTAAGCGGGGGCACTTCAGCACTCTGCTCGACAGAATCCTCATTAAGCAAGGCACAAAAGTGATCCTTCCACCTGCGCAGCTGATCCTCGATTGATACCAAAAGTGTACCATCCACATCCATTATAGGATGATTGGTGTTGCTTTTCTTCCCGACAACTTCCTTGGATATTTGGTACAGTTTCCTCATATCTCCTCTTCTTGCAGCGTTTTCCGCATTTTCTGCGAGACGGTCTAACCTCACCCTCTTGTCACGTCTCACACAGCGATAGACCATCTTATGTGCTAAGCGATACTCTCTTCGCAATTCAGCCTTTCGTTGAGCATCCGCTTCGGCATTTATTTGAATCTTCAACGATTTGCGAAGCTCGATTTTATCCCAGGTGTCTTGGGTTATCCAAGAGTCTCTAACTCTCGACTGCTTGGGTACAGTTTCGGATCCAGCATCCATAAAAACACTTTTTATATCACCCCACATCTCATCAATGTTGAATGTTAAATGTTGAATGTTGTATTCCGTTTAATGACGAAGCTCTGTCGTTAAGGTTGGTGACATAGTTACGACATATGTTGGGATCAATTAAAGCATTTGTATTGAACTTCGAATTCCTTGCTGCACTCTGTGATTGACGTTGTACAGCTGCAGTTCGTAGCTTGAGACTCAATGGTGGTCGCTTCCCATGTCGGCATTTCTAATGCTTCGAGCATCGCACATAGATTAATAAAATTTTTGGGACCAGTAAAAATTTATTCCAAGACAAGCGCAAAATCCTTTGGTAAATTCAGATTCAATCTTACAGTTTTTGTTTGTGTTTTGTTCTGTCACTGTGCTCGCATAACTTCGGCGCTATTTTTGTATCCATTTTAAGTTGACAAATATGAGCACGTGGATGGAATATGCCGATTCATTTTGAACTTATTAGCCAAAAATGTAGATCTTTTTGATAGATCTTCGTCAAAAATAAATGAATTAATTTCACCAATTACATAAACCCCAATACTTATGAATTATTCTCAATTTTTACGATATCATGACACTTTAGCTGAACTACCTAAAAAATGCCACGAAATAGGTAACGGCAGTTTGTCAATTGTTAAAATACGGCATTAATTGATATCAAATTAACAATATTATTCGATTTATGCAGTGGCGTCTTTAGGCATGACAGCCCCAGTATACCAATCGATGGTTATTTTTGAAAGTAGGTATGCGAAGTTGAGATTGGATTTATCTGGTTCTAATAAATAAGTGATAGAGTATTATTTTTTCATCCTTATCATGAAAGACCAATTTATTAATACTCTTAAAACTATTTAATTTTTTTCACAAAAAAGGAACATTTTAAGTACTTTTGGTGCCAAAATGAAATTCAAGAAAAGTTCAATTTAAATAAAATATATAATAAACACAATTGAATAAAAACTACATCTAACGCTTTTTCAGGTTTTGGGAAAAAATTGCAATAAAGTCTTAAGACTATTAATTGGGCTTCCATAACAAAGAAGAAAAAATTATACTCAATAACTTGTTTTTTTTTAATAAATTAATATCAAAGCGAATAGAACTCGAAAATTTAAAAAATGACGTTTGGTACAAAAATTCCGCAAAATCGTTATCCGCACAAAAACAAATTTTAGATCAGGTCAAAAATTCTCGTTTTTATAGATCTGTTGTAGTTTGGTAAAGGAAGAGCTTATTAAGAATAAAAATAACCAAAACAAAGCAAACACGAGAGAATTATAATTTTTAATTTGAACCCCCGGAATCAGTCTTCCTTGTCCAATTTTGTTGTTTAAACTTCGTTTTCGGAAAATTTTTAAATATCATAGGTAGCATGTGCATGTGCATTGTGCAATGTGAATATTTTTTTTATGGGACTACAGTCGACTCCGCTTAACTGGAACACGATAATTGCAAAATATTTGTATCAGTTAAGTGGAGATTTCAATGAACCGAACTTCGGATAACTGAAACTTGTTTCAAATAAGTGGAATTCCTTAAAAATATAATAAATTTCATTTAACCAAAAATATATTACATATATATTTTACTTTAATTTCCACAACATTGCACAATATTTTTTAAGGTTACGTACCCTCCAGAGACGGAATGACAAGAAATGAGCTTTTGAGATTCCAAATCCGAGGGGTGTGCTCGATGCAAGATTAAGTGGCAGCGTTCAATGGTAGTTTCACTAATGCGAAGTCGAATAAGTGCAATATTAGCATTTGAGACGAAAATATTTGTTTCAATGATGCGAAGTTTTCATATAATCGGAGTTCAGTTATGCGAAGTAGTTTGTGTGAAAAATGCTCAAAAAGACTCCGTTATAAATTTCTTGTTTCAGATAAGCGATGTTTTCAGTTAAGCGGAGTGCAGCTAAGCGGAATTGACTGTATCCCGTTTCAAGTTTCAAAAAAGATATTCCCTGAACGCATTTTTAAAATAAATGAAAAGAATATTTTCTTTGAACACAAAATCTTGTGACAACTGTCTGTATACGTTTTTAAAGAGCTACATGGTCAGAACTTAATTTTATCATTTTTATTTGCAAAAACAGAAACGTAATTTTTCCATTAGTCGTTATTCAGAAATATTTCGACAGTTGAGAAACAAAAGCGTCTATGTATATTTCTGCTTTGAAATCCGCTTTAGGATGAAAAAACCATAAAATCACACTTCTATCATCGACAAAAAGAAGTCTTGAGTGTCGCGTGAAAAATGCAGATAACATTCATTTAATCGAATTCTAATTGTAAAATATTCAAAACTTGCCTTAAACTGGCAAACTGTTTGTGAATAGATTTTCTAACCTTTTGATGCTCCCGAAATAGTTAAATGATAATAGTTAATACATAGTTATATTTAATAAAAAATTGTGGTTAGACTTTTAATATGAAATAGTTTTCAATAAAACAAAATTTTAAGAGGCCCCCATATCCTTAAGGGCTCAGGGCGCCCTGGATGTATGGCTTGTTAATGTTGGTTGGAGTTAGTAGATACTCTATAAAAATAATGAATAGTGTATTCCTAAGCTATAAACAGAAAACTTTTGAAATTATATATTAAAATTGTAAATATTTCTTGCCTTCCCTATAACTCCTTGCGTAGCTCTTTGAGTTCTCGGAGGGAGGGGGGGATCGCTTGGTGAACTGATTAATCAAACGCTTACGGCAGGATTATCAATTCAAAACTAGGCGATTTCTCAGCACGAAGATGTGTCAGTAGAGGTACACCGCAAGGCGGGGTTTTTGTCCCCTTCTTTGGAAATTGGTTGTCAATGAGCTGCTGAATTGCTTCGAAGCGGAGAGATCTACAGAGTGAGATTGATTTTGTATGCGGATGACGTTGGCTGTTGCAGTATCAGGAAAGCATCCTTACATTTTGAGCGACATTCTACAAAAGGCAATAAGCAAGCTAACACGATGGGCAGATCGGTGCGGACTTGGAGTGAACCCCCATAAAACACATCTTGTCCTCTTCTCCAGGAAATACAAAATTCCGCAAATAGACCCCCCCCTTCTATTAAAGATGTTCCACCAACATTCTCAGACGAAGCTTATAATACATGTGTCCTTGGCGGATACAAAGGGGGGGGTTCATGGGGATCATGACGTCAACAAAAAATACTTATTTTCAAAATTTTATGAAATCGTTTCGAAAATGATAAAATAAACTGAGTTCGTGCAAACACGAAATTTTTTGTTAATAAACATTTGCAAACATGCGCTTCTAGTAGGTAACTTAAAATTCATTAGGAAGGGTTAAACTACGAAATGGGAGTTAATATAGCCATTTCTGAAGTCTATTTTGGATTTTAGGGCTGATTGAATATTGGGTGGGACATATGTATCCCAACAGGGTCGAAAGAGTTTTATGCTAACATTTTTTTTCGGAAGACCCTAGAAATCTCATCACTGTTCCATTGATTCATATATATTTTGAGTGCCGCTTTCTGAATTATTCTGAGCATCAGAATATTTCCATTAGCAAATAAACTTCTGAAAAGAAACAGTTAAAAAAATATCTTTTGTTTCAAATAACAATCAAAATTAATCAGTCAGAAAGTATTTGCTTTACATTTATTAGTCACTAATGAGTTTTACTTAACCTTATTTGAGTTTCTATTTTCAAAGACATTTGTTGTCTATTGTATTGAAATGTTTGCATTATCATCATGGTAATTATTTATCGCCAACCCGATTATTTTTTTGTAATTTTTCTAACATTTCAAAGACAAAGACAGATAAGTATCAGTACAGTAAATATACTAAAATTTATTTGTAATAGAAATCTCAGACAACACTTCAAATAATGTAATTTTACTATCTCAATCTTTATATATCTACCATATAGCTTAGCTCAATTTAAATTAAATATTACTATTACTATTTGACATACATTGCAATAAAACTAGCTATAAGAAGCACAGACAAGATAAAAATATAATACGAACATAAGAAGCTATAAAAAAGCTTGGAACTTGGAACAGAAAGACGTTTGTAGGAAAATACATTAATTTGATAGAATAAATCACGTCTTAATATGTGTACTTGAAATTAATATACTTGAAAATTTGCAAATTGGTTTTTTGGTGATATAAAATATTCTTTCTTTTACTTTTATTAGTTGTTGCAATCACACGTTTCCATAAGTTGAATATTTAGAATCATATTTATGTGACTATTTTAAGTTTTTTATCTTTATTTGGCTTAATTCACACAAAAGTGGCACGTGGAACTGCTAGATTAATTCGGGTGTAGCGTGAACACGTGTGGCGCACTCAATTTATTATTCATACAGAGGTGATGACGAGACATTTGTCAGTTTTCTATTTGATATAGTCCTCTTACAATTATAATAAAATTTCATATGGCTTGCCACAATACAATAAAACACAATATTATAGAACCTTTAAATACGAATGTAAATTAAAATAAAACTTTGTCTTTGTCTAAGATTTTTGTATTTTTTTTTAAGAATATTTTATGGTATTCTTGTATGCAATACAATGCTATGTTGGATAGGTAGCTGACTTTGAGGGCATAAATTGTTTGCGGTTTATTCGCATAAACCTTTGATTTAAGATAGCCATCACACACGCAAGCGAGGTAACCATTTCCTCATATATTGATACCACACCACCATACGTGTCCTTGAAATCTATATCATCCATCTTAGGCCACAATAAGATGCTTATAATCATTTTGCAGCGCTTGCCGTGCGTCGATGGTTGTGGCAATACATATTTTATTTTGGAAAAAGTACGTTGAGAGGATTCGACCCCATCTAAATCCGCACCAAAGGGTGATTTTTTAGGGAGCATTTGTTGCTGATGCTCTATCTCCATAGGCGTAGGAAGGGGGGAGCAGAGGTGGGCAGTGCCCACCTTAAAAAATGAACTGCCCACCTTAGAAAAATTGGCAGTTAAAGTTTTCTGGTTCTACATCCCAATAAGCAAGATTGAACAACTTACTGTGAATGAAATTTCAGACACCAAGGGCCTATAACACAATACATAAAGTGCTTGTTGAACAAGTGAAATTCAACAACTTTTTAAAATTTCTGTAACATGGAACAACAAGTCTAGGAGAACTTGAATAATTGTTTTGACTTCTTTCAACAAGTGGAAAATTTCATAAATTCACCATTTCTGTAACTGGAAACAACAAGAGTTCGAAAAATAGAGAATAAACTTGTTGAAAATTTGATAAATTTCAACTGACGGTTCTGGACTTGTTCGAAGTCAACAAGTTAAAAATAAATACTTGCAGAAGTGTTTATCAAGTGATAATCGGGAAGATTGGGTGCGTTCATCAGCAAAAATATGAAAACTCAGTACTGAATCGTAACGCTGAACGCACAAAAAATCTGAAATTTCAGCAAACTGTCATTTTTTTCTGTCAATAATTGTGTTTACTATCAGATTTTACTGGACGTGAATAGGAAGCAATGTAAAATTTAAATTAAATTTAAATCAAAAATGAGTGACTCTGAGGATGAAGTTATTAGTTATTTATGTAAATTGATTGGAAAACGCTTGTTCTTTTTTTATTTGGATTAATATTATCGAAAATAGTTGAAGCCGCACTGTTAACTTACAAACAAAAAAAATACTAACACCTATTGACTACTCCAAAATACACGTCTTCGTCGGGTTCTTCCACCGAATACAATCTTTTATTGATAAAAACTGTGAAAACTTTTATTTCGAACTATTTTGTTAAAGAAAAGGCGAAACACCGTGGAAGAAAACTCTTATTATTAACAATAAATTTGTTTTGTTGATAAAAACATTAAAAAGCCACCGTACCAAGCCGACAACAGACCACAAAAATACCTGCATCCACTATAAAGTAAAATTTCTATGTGCGGATTTTTTTGTCTCGTTTCTTAGCTGTTATCTGAATTTTAATCTGAAAAAACCTAGGCAATCGTACTAAAAGTCATCTGAATTTTCAAAACTTTTATGACTGCTGACCAATCAGAAGCTCGAAAAATTTTGATATTTGAATCCATGAGCGGACAGCTGGCTTAGAATTTATTTATTTGTGAAGAATTTGGTTTATAAAAACAAAATTATTTAATTTTAATTCTAAATCGAGCAGTGATAAAGAAAATAAAAATGTCTGTTCGCGTACCTCCTAAAACTACGAATTTCTACAAATTTAGCCCAAAGTTCTGTCAAAGCCTTATATCTGTCAAAGCTCATAATATTTAACAAAATTGTAGAAATTCTACGAATTTTATTTTTTATATGAGCTTTGACAGAACTTTGGGCTAAATTCGTAAAAATTCGTAGTTTTGGTAGGTACGCGAACAGACACACAAATAGGAAAATATACCTATTCAAATAAAAACTTGACATTTTAAATTGTATTGTCATTGTACGGTGAATAAAATATTTATTTATCTTACTGAAAAAGTAAGAACTAACAAGCAAAGCGCTGATTTTAGATGAAATGTTTTCTTTTTTTCGGAAACTTTTCGACTCATCGCGTAAGAATTACTTGTTGAACCGGTTCAACAAGTCAAGGGAAATATTTTCAGTTGACAATTGTTGCGGTTCTAATTGAGTTACAGAAATGATTTTCACTTATTGAACAAACATAGTTGAACAAGTAATTGTTGACTAGTTGACTTGTTGTTCTGTGTTATAGGCCCCAAGTTTAAATATTGCCTACAGTTACAGTTGGTCGTCACATAAAAGCAATTTTTGCCCACTCTAATTTTGTTTGTATTTACACATTGCATAACTGTCCGAGAAGCATCAACTCGGTTTATTAATTCGATACAAGCACAAACCTAGTTGTACCGGTTTAAATTTGTCTCAAACCAAGTTACCTTGAACCTTGAAGATGAGTAGTTTGTCAGGTTTAAAAAGCGGAATCACCAAACGTAAGATATATGTTAATCGCCAAAAAATCGCAAAATTTCAAAATTGTCCACTCTATAAAGAACCAAATTAAAAAAGAAAGAAATCGTTTTTCAGTTTTGGGGTGCGTTCAGATTTGATACTACGATAGCTCCATCCAGCAAAATATTACATCATAAAACGAATGTTAAGTTTAAGTAAAAGCTTGAAAAAAATTATAAAGACTTGAATTCAAAAAATTAAAATCACCACAAGCTAAAATTATTGCCTGTTTTGTGAACATAGCCAAATCGATTTTCTTGCCACCAAATGAAATTTCAAACATGAACCGAAACGTAACTCGATTGGGTTTATTTAAAATTAAAGCTTACGGTTCGCTTTAGTATGTATCAACTCGTTTGTCATCGACTCAGGGTTATGCTACATTTCCACCTAACGCTAATCTGGGATTTAATAAGATTAACCTTAAATCTTTGAGATTTACCATACAAATTTATTTCGTAAATCTTGAAGATTTGAAATTAATCTTGTTAAATCTTCCTAGGACAAATAGTTTTACAAATCGAACTAACCTATTCTTACATGGTGCTGAACGATTCATTCGAGACTCGCATTCGGTTCTTCATTGTTTGACACGAATCAAACATTCTGTCTCATTCGCACTTCATACGAAAAATTGAAACGCCATTTGCATTTTTAAAGATGCTGTCAAATTTAATCTTTTTGTGCGGTGGAAACACCAAAAAGATTAATTTAATCTGATCTGAGATAAACCTTTGGTGCAAACATAGCATTAACGTATTATTTGCTCTGTAACAGACAAATCAAACCGAATAATTTGAATTTTATAAAAATCTAAACCGAGCTGCTTCTACCTATCGCCTGCGTTTTATGGAGAGCAATATAATGTGGATTAATTAAAAAACCTCAACAAAATCAGAAGTTTTTAGTTTTTTACTGTTCCGGAAAAAGACGATTTAAGGGAAATTGGGTGACATTTGGATCAAAATACACTTTTTCTGTGCCAGTACCTACACTCTACAGTCTAGTACAGTCCATACCTTTGAAACATTAAGGAATGATTTTAAAATTTGGTTTGAAATAGAAAAAAATTCACAAACGTAAGAGATTTCTTTAAAACCTAGGAGGTTCAAAAAAGAAGACGTCAGGAAAAACAAATTTACTTTCCAGCAACAGTTGTGGCAAGAGCAATACAATTGGAGAATGAATAAATATTATAATTTGTACCCAGGTAGATTTTTTAATCAAGATTTTTTTTTGATTTTTTAATGCAGCTTTGATTTGTTTTTAATGGTCTAGTATTTAAATTCATATTTTGAAGTTTCTTTTCAAAATGCGATCAAAGTTTTAGTGGAAAAATTTAGTTTTCTTTTTAATAAATGACTCAAAAAACAAGCTCTTTTTTAAAGAAAAATCAAATTGAATAATGTTTATACTCTGAATTTAAATTTGTTAAACGGTTGAGTAGTTACACAGTTTCTAAAAGTTCTTAATAGTTGGAAATATGCTTTGTTTAATTAAATAAAATGCAAAGTTTGACAAATATGCCGTAGCCGTTGTCCAAGTAAGATAACTTTAAGACAAGGGTAAACAAAAGTTTTTAAAAACTTTTTGGAGTAGGACAGCTATCAAATTTTATAAATACGACCGTATAACTTTTTTTTCGACTAAGGCGATGGATAACATATCGTCGACTTAGAGTGAAAAGCGGCTAAATCCACATTTTTTTATTATAGACCACTTCAAAAATTGCTAAAAAATACAAAAATCTATCAAATCTTTTCAATTTTACTGAATTTCGCAATAAAGTGTGTTGAAAAATATTTAATGTAATTTTAGTTTAATTCAAATAATGCAATAGCACTGAGTGCAGAAGTCTAGAAAATGAAATAAACTATGAAATAAACCTTAATAATTAAAAAAAAAACATATATGGATATTTTCAAATGTTTATACAAACTGCAACTGGCCGCATTACCGCTTCCGCTTAGTTGCGCCAGTTTTAAAAATAAAAACTTTGTTGAAGACTAATTTTACCCAAAACCATTAATTTTAAACGTCGATACATCGTAAGACATTGTTGCAGAGTTGAGTTTGGTAGCACTTTTAACGTTTGTTAATTTGCTTTATTGTAGACGTGCGTCGTTATCGGCTTCATTCATTAAATCTCTTTTGAACAAATTCGGGAATTAATTAAATGCTCAAGCACCAATAAAAACATAGTTATTGCGGAATCACTTGTACCGAAAAAATGTTTAATGATTAGGTTTGGTTTGGACTGGTTGCCCACCTTAGAAAAAATTCTTTCCTACGCCAATGTCTATCTCAAAGGTTATGCTACGCTAAATAAATCTTTGTTTTGTATATTTATTGTTATTTTTGAAGGGTAAATATTGTTAAAAAAAAATTGAAAATAATTTTGGTGTTTGGTCCTTATTGTAGGTACTTAGTATATTGTACCAATTTTAAATATTTTCCATCCACTTTCAAACTTGTACCGACAATTTGAGTAATGGAATGAGAAATCTCCATGTATTTGGTGTGGGAAATTTCAAGCCCACGATTTGACGGTAACCGATTTATATAAAATTACTCACACAAAATTATGGGCAAATATATTATTAAATTTTTTTTAATATTCTGCCATCTGGCAGAATCTAGCATTAGAAGTGCAAAGCATATTGGTGGTCCCCGCAAATTATGTGACCAAATTTGGATTTTTGTCATATATGAACGAAGATATATTTTTTTGTTGCCGTCTTTGCGTTGAATTCGAATCTAGGCCTAAAAATTTCTCAAAAGTCACATTTTTGAAATATTCAAATCTAAAATTAAAAAATAAAAGAATTTTTTAGACAAATTTGGGGTTCCAAAGAGTATTTTTTTTAGAGGTATAGAACTTTAAGTTGGCAATACTATTTTAACTGGCGGCCATTTTGTCAGCTGTCAAGTGATTTATTTTTTGTTTGGTTTGGCATTTCAACATGAATAGACTGACGCCTAAATAACACTTCCAAATTGTGCAAATTTATTTTGAAAATCATGGTTCTGTTCGAAATACGTATCGCGCGAATTTTGTTTTAGCGATGAAGCTCACTTCTGGTAGGATGGATACGTCAATAAAAAAAACTGCCATATTTGGAGTGATGATAATCCTCACGTAGGTATATGTTGAGACACCGTTACACCCACAAAAACTGACTGTTTGGTGGTGCTTTATGGGTTGGTGGAATAATTGGTCCGTATTTCTTTAAAACCGATGCTGGCCCGAACGTTACAGTCAATGGTGACCGTTAAAGAGCCATGATTACTGACTTTTTCGTTCATCAATTGAACAACCATGATTTGCAGGAGCTGTGGTTTCAACAAGACGGCGCAGCATGTCACACAGCTCGTGCCACAATTGATTTATTGAAGGAAGGGTTTGGTAATCCCATAATTTCATGTTAAGGATCCATGAATTGGCCTCCAAGATCGTGCAATTTATCGCCGCTTGACTATTTTCTGATTGGATATGTGAAGTCGCTAGTCTACACCGATAAGCCCGAAATGATTGAGCACTTGGAGGACAACATTTGCCGCATTATTAACGATATACGGCCACAAAAGTTGGAAAAAGTCATCATAGAGTCCTCCAGATTAGACTACTTCTGGGACAGCCGTGGCGGTCATATGCCAGAAATCATTTTTAAATTAGAATGCCAGAAGACTACTTGCGAATAAAGTAAATTTCATGTCAAAAGTGGGACAAAAAGGCTGTGTCAGGAGCCCTTGTTGGTTATCCAAATAGCAGCAAAGGATATCGTGTTTGGGTACCAGAATCAGACAAAATACAGCTTTCTCGTGACATTTGTGTGCAAGAAAAGACGGTTTTAAATCTTGGAGTGAACAGGGAGAGTGCAGAGGAGCCGACTAAACTACTTGGTGTTGCTGATGAGCTGAAACAAGATGCAATGGACACGCATGAGATAAAACCAAAGAAGAAAGCAAAGGGGATCAATTTATGTCAGCAGATGAAGGATAACCTCATACAGTTCAGATGGAAGAAAAGCCTTCATCTGAAAACAATGAAAGAGGAACTTCATCATCGAAACTTAAACGTTGCAAAAATACAAAGAAAAATGCTGGAATTCCACAGTCCGATATTAATTCTAGCCTTCGCAGGTCGCAGCAATGAAAATTGAGAACCAGGTGCCTATCGAAGTCTGATTTCTGCTATTAATGAAGGGCATGCTCTTATGGCTGGGATGTTAGAGCCATTGACTTAAATTGAAGCCATTAAATCACAGGATTATAGAAGGTTGCTATGGATGAAGAAATGGAAGCTCTTCGTTTGAAGAATTTATGGGATTTAGTGAAGTACCCAACCGATAGAAAGGCTATAGAATGCAAGTGGGGATATAAAGTAAAACTTTCTGCACAAAATAATATTGAGCGATATAAAGCTAGGTAAGTCATCAAAGATTATTGTCAACAAGAAGGAATTGACTTCAGTGAAACATTTGGCCTAGTTGCATGTAGACGTCTTTTACTACTACTATATACCAATTTGATGTTAAAACCGCGTTCTTGAATTGAACTTTAGAAGAGGAGATTTATATGACTCAGCCAATTGGATATGATGACAGATCGGGAGGTGTTTGCAAGCTGAAAAAAACAGTATACAGTCTGAAACAAGCTTCAAGAAATTGGAACCTGACAATGTCTAAACTTCTCAACCATTTATAACTTTGAAACGTGCGCTGCTGATCCATGTTTGTTCTTGCTTCATAAAGAGAGCATAGTTGTTTTAATCGCGCTATATATAAATGATGGGCTACTGGCAGCAACTGATGAGGGATGTAGAGCACCTGGTAACCTACTTGAAAAGAGATCTTGAGCTTAAACTAAGTGAGGCAAACTTGAAACTGAAACGAAATTCTATGAGAGAAGTCCATGTTTTCCAGTGTGGCTATATCCAACGACTTTTGAGCCATTACAACATAATAGATTCAAAGGGAGTGTCCACATCATGTGAAGCTTACAACAAATCATCACTTCTCTGTGATGCTTCAGTGGATGTATCAAGTTTTCCTTTCCGAGAAGCGATTGGCTGCCTGATGTACATATGTGGCAATTGCTACAAGGCCGGATACTTCCGTGAACCGTGAAACGAATCTTTCGTTACTTGAAGCCTACACAAAATATAGATATATTTTCAAAAAAAAACAAAGTAATTTAAATTTCTTGTGTTACAGTAACTCTGATTAAGCTGGCGATGTTTACACTCGACGATCAACTAAAGGTTACGTTTTTTTACTGGGAGAGTTACCAATTTCTTGGGGATCACGAAGACAATGTTGTACAGCGTTATCGTCAACTGAAGCCAAGTATGTGGTAGCGTCAGAAGCCGTAAAAGAACTGATGTCATTGAAAGTTCTGCTCAAAGATCGTTCTCATGATGATAATGTGCGGGCAATGAATTATCTAGAAAACCAAGGAGCTTTGAAGCCAATCAAAAATCCTGAAGATCATTCGAGGACCAAGCAAATTGATGTTCGTGTGCACTTTTTTTTTTAGATTTTTGATATTCCAACTAATATTCAGTTAGCTAATAAATTCACTAAACCTTTATGTAAAGAAAAGTTTGAATATTTTAAAGTCAAAATTAACGTAATTTACATGTTTTTGATAAAAATTGTAAATAATGAGGAAGAGTGTATTTTAGAAATAATAAGATTAGCGTAGGAAGGAATTTTTTCTAAGGTGGGCAACTTGCCAGTGCTTAAAAAAAATTCACAAAAATGCGTTGACTAAATACTTTTTCAGTTCAAATGATTCCTTAATAATTATGTATTTGGGCTTGTTCAAAAGAGAACTAATTGATGAAGCCGACTACAACAGCAACTGTAAAGCAAACTAACATTCACTAGAAGTGCTACCAAACTCAATTCTACAGCAATGTCTTAAGATGCATCTAAATTAAAAATTAATGGTCTTGTGTCGTAGTAGTTTTCAACCAACCCCTGCACTGCCGAGAAACTTCTTTCACAACTGGCGGAACTAACCAGAATCGCTAAAATGCGACCTGAAGCAGTCTGTATGCATTTCCTTCCAATATGTTTTTTTTTTTATTTTCAAGGTTAATTTCATGGTATTTTAATTCGAGCATATTTCTTCATAATCAAGACCTTGACACTCAGTGCTGAACTGCTGATGAATCCATTTTTAAACATCTTTAAAGTTATCTATAATTGATAAAAGCATCTGAAAACATTTTGGCATTTGTTTTCATTTTTTCACACTTCTGGAATCGCATTTGGCGTAAAGGCATAGTAAGATGTATCACTCAATCGACCCCCAGTACTCATTATCTAGTTCGACGAAGGCGTCTACTACTGAATGTAGCGATGGAATATTTCGCCTTTTGAAGTTGACATTTATGTTTTCCATTAACTTAGTCGAAAAAGAGTTGTTCAGTCTTATTTATAAGCTTTGTCTTACTTTAGACAGCCGTTCAACTCCCAAAAGTTATTTAAAAACTTTGTTCACTCTTGTCCTTAAGTTTGATAGCTTGGAAAATGGCATCGGGTGTCTAATATTTTTCTTACTTGACATTTTATTTAATTAAATAATGCATATTTCGAACTATAAGGAACTTTTAAGAAATTATGCTACTAGTCAACCGTCTATTAAATCTTATTAGATAAGGCTGATAATATTTAAAGGCTTTTTTATATTCCAAATTCAATTTGATTTGTCTTAAAAAAAAGAGCTAGTCTTTTGAGACACTTATTCAAAAGAAAAATAAATGATTCCACTAAAAATTTCATCGCATTTTGAAAAGAATCTTCAAAATATGAATTTAAATAGCAAACCATTAAAAACAAATGGAAGCTGGATAAAAAATAAAACTTGATTACAAAATCTACCTGGATATACCTATGTATTTTTTAACAATCTTCGGCTTCGATATCGGATGCCAAATTAAGGGTATTCTTTTTGCCATCAACTGTTACTGGAAATTAATAATCTTTTTTATGATGTCTCCTCTTTGATGCCTTTTTGGAGTTAAAGAAATCTTATACCTACATCTCTGAAATTTGTTCTATTTAAAACCAGATTTTAAAATCATTCCTGAATGTTTCAAAGAAATGGATCGTACTGTAGGTACTGGTACAGAAAAACTGTATTTTGATCCAAATGCCACCCGATTGCCTTAAAATCATCTTTTTCCGGAGCAGTAGAAAAAAACTAAAAATATCAGTTTTTTTTTTTTTTTTATTCAAGAAATATTTTTTTACTTTTCGGTCCATGTTCGATGCTTGTCAGATGTGGCGATTTATCGCTAAACAGGCGATTTGAAATTTCATTTGGCGGCACGAAAATCGATTTGGCGACGTACCTACCCGAAACAGGCGATATTTTTAGCTTTTGGTGATTTTAATTTTTGGATTCGAAATCCTTATAAATTTTTTTCCAATTTTTACTTACACTTAACATTCGATTCATATTTCTTTTTCCTAAATGGAGCCATCATAGTACTAAATCTGAACGCACCCCAAAACTGAAAATCGATTTCTTTCCCATTCCAAAATCATATTATAAAACGGCAAACACGAATCTTTACAATTCACGCGGTCTACAAAAGCCAAACGCATATAAATTATATATCAAAGGAAAGGTTTTTTGTGCAGAATGCAAAAATTTATTAATAAATTTCACCACGATAACTAATAAGCAATAAAAGAAAATTGCACAATAAGTGCAAGCGAGAGCCAGAGCGAGACCGAGTATTTGTTCTCAACACTTAATTTTTTGATATCTTGACATTTTTTACTTTAAAGGACGGTCCACACTATGCCGATCAACATTGTTGGCTAACATTGTCGATCAAAATGCTAGTGTGTACGTGAAAAATTTTAGTAGCAAACATTTGTGTGGTTTGGAATTTTCTGATCGATGCGTCAGGTTACAACCGAAGGGTTCTGGGTTCGAGCCCTGGTGGTACCCAACTTTTTTTCATTTTTTCTTGTGAACAGTAAAGTTAAAGCGATATTATTAACGTTAAATACTTATTCACAACAAATATTGCATTTTTCATCTAGTAAAAATGTGATTAATAACGCACAAAACCAATAAATTATGTTTATGAAATTAAAACCCTACAAATGTTTTTAATAAAATGAAATTTGTTGAACAACTTTGTCGATTGCTATCCATTTGAATCGGGTTACGTTCGGGTCAACAAATGTTGATTGGCTTTGTCGATCAACACGTCTACACTTACTCAACACTGTTGATCAACGATGTTGATCTACACAATTCGACATAATGTGGACGCGGCTTAAAATTCACGACACTATTGTTTTATATACAAGATTCGTCTTTGCCATTTTATAATATGATGATATATTTCCTAACATTTTCTTTTTTTCTATTTGTTGTTTCTTTTTTATTCACTTTTAGTTTGTTTTAATTTATTGGTGACATAGAAAATGAAGTACTTCTACTTTCGTTGGTGACGTTTTGATTTTGACACCCACCCCAACCAACCAATCTTCGACCTCTATTACACGATGATTCTTTGCGTCTGACTCTTTTCGAATTTTCATGAGTGCGAAGGTGAAAAAGCATCGGACTTCACCTTCGCACTCATTGAATTTTGACAAGAGTCAGGCGCAAAGAATCATCGTGTAATAGGGGACTTCCAGCAAAGATTATGGAAATGTCGGATGGCAGCGTTCAGTGTTGCAGAAAATAATGATAAGTAGCTCAGTTCTTCTACACGATCAAGACTGCTTTTACACGATGGAACTATCCTTGCGATTTTTTACTTAATGTTGGAGTACAACTAAAAATCGTATGCAAATACCCTATGGCTCATTTTGCTATACAAGTACTTTATGCAAACGTCAATTTTTGTTATAAGTGGACTATCATACGTGATCGATAATAGCCCTGGCTTTCTGCAAGCCCGTAGGGAATTGGATGAAAGAAATGATGTCGGTGCTCATCAGCCTAAGCCCGGAGATTTTCCAGTGCTTAACTTAAGCACGGAGAAAAACTGTGTTACCGGCATGAATTCCATATATGTTATCGATAGTTTGAATGGAAACTCCATGTTTTTTCTGTGATGGCGTTGGTAATCCCCGGTGTGGTTTTTTTTTCTACCGGCTTCATCCATGCTTGCAAAAAAGCTATAAGTTGTCAAAGCGTTTATAACTTAAGCGTTTGTTGTGTTAACACATTTAAGTTAAGCGCTGATAATTCTCTTCGTTTAGCTTAGCCCGAAGTGGTTATTCTCTTCCTCCGTGAATGAATTTGTAATCAATGAATCGTATGCAAATGTCAGTTCTCTTGGTTCAACTCATCCCCAATTTTATGCAAACGTCACTTTTGCTACGAACTGTCAACGCGTTGACAAGTAAACTTTTACAGCCTTATTCATTAGAATGCGCTAAACAGGTGAATAGTTATGCACTGCATAAGGATTTATGTAGCCACTATGTAACGTTACATAAATCCTTATTCATAAAAAATTTCCCCATTCATTTTAGTTATGCAACGCTTGTGTCAAAAAAAAGTACCACAAAGAGGAAATCTATTACGTTTTACTTCAACTTCACATAAACAAACATCAGCTGTTTGTGAAAAATCAATAAAAGAAAAATGCTTCCAGTTCGGTCTTTTCAATTTCTGTGTCTATAATATTATAATTTTGTAGTTTTCTTGTGTCATTACTCATTTTTAGCAAAAATAAATAAAAGTTTCGATAAAAACTCATAGCAATTCCATTCCATTTACTCTCAGTGATTTTTTATTAAAAAAAAAAACAACCCCCAGTTTTCCTGCTGCGCTGCCGCCACCGGTTGGATTGTTTTTAGTTTCTCTATTTTTGTTTTTCTATTCTATTTTCATTGTGTTATCTATTGTTTATAGTAAATACGCATTTACATATGTGCATAAATAAAAGAAAATTAGTTTTTTTGAGAAAATAATCTGTTTTGTTGTTTTATTTCATTATTTCTTTGCCCACATTTTTTATTGGGAAGAATAGGTATAGATATGTATGTGTGCGCATATCAAAATATTTCACTTTTGTGTGTGTTAGTGACATTTTGATACTAAAATATCCTTATGTTGCCACTATTCAACCTCCAAACTCGTTTAGCTTATAATGAGTCTATGTAACGTTGCATAAGTTTTATGAATAAGGTTTTTGCGTTCAGATGCATTATAACGAGTACATAGCACTATGCACAAGCTATGATGCGTTTATGAATAAGGCTGTTAGTGTCTACTACACGCGGATAACACAGTTTTGTATCTGATAACACAGTTTGTATCCAATTTTAAGTTATGTGCCGAGAAATGTATTCATTTAGATCAATATGCCGGCTTAAATTGTCACCCAATTGCCTTAAAATCATCTTTTTCTGGAGCAGTAAAAATTTCAGATTTTTAGAGGGTTTTTCAATCCATCGGCATCGTTGCCATCCGTCAATGGAATTTGATAGTTGATGGCTTGAAATATAGGGGGTGAACCATATTTTGACATAAATGTATATTTAGATTGCTTCGAATTGCCTTATATTCAGTGCCTTTTTGGAGCAGTAAAAATTCATCAAAAATTTGTAATTTAATAATAATCGGAGAGATTTAATGCCAGCAAAATCCAAATGAATAAAATTGAATCAGAAATAAATTCAGTGAAATGAAAATGATGGTGATCGTTTTGTGAACGATTTTCTAGAAGTTTGCCAACTAGACGATAGTGTAATGAGCACTCGAGTTTCGAGGGCTGGATGTACTAGTTAATTTTAATAGGTATATTTTTTAATTCTGTTTTCGTGGATTGGAAAATTTTGAAATGTTGCTATTTTTGGCAATTTATGTCTAACGTTTGGTGATTCCACTTTTTAAACCTGACAATCTACCCATGTTGAAGCTTACTCTGTTTGAGAACAATTAAGACCGACTTGACTCGGTTTTATAAACCGACTTAAGCCTTCCCGGACAGTGGTGCAGTGAGTAAATTCAAACAAAGTTAAGGTGGACAAAAATTGCTTTTATGTGACGACCACCTGCAACAGTAAGCAAAATTTAATTGTTGGTGTCTGAAAATTCCTTTACATTTGTTCAATCTTGCTTCTTGGGTGGGTTGTAGGAGCACAAGAAAAGTTTAACTGTCGATTTTTCTAAGGTGGGCTAAGCCCACCTCTGCCCCTCCCTTCCTACGCCTATGAATAATACTAAAAGTGAATTAAGCAGTTCACTTCCTCCCATAAAACAACTTCTCAAAAACATTCGTAACACTGGAGATATGAACATCAGTTTAGCCTTGAGCTTGAACCTATCTTCGGACGTAATGTTAAATACCGAAATTCCTTCTTTGTTTCCTTCCATCGCATTATTAAATACATTTTAGACATTCAAAATCCTATTAGGTACATCGGTTCTAAACATTTTCTCTTAACTCCTTTGTCCTTTCCTATTTTGCTAAAAATGCTCCCTCTTTGTACTAATTAACCTTTTGTGCGTAGCAAAAGATAAAAACCCCAAATATCTATAATATCACTTCATGATTCTTAATTTTTGAATTCATTAAACCGATACTTGATCCTATGTTAAAGCCCCATTAAATAGACAGATACCTTCTGCTTAATTCATTCAACCTTGGTTCATTAAAATTAAATCACAAATAATTATATACAGATGTCTCACCTCCATAGAAAATTCTGTCTTCAAAAATTTTATCAGCCGACAAATCATCAGCCGACAAAATGCTTTTTAAGTGGATTTCATGAGAAGAAGAGAATTTTAAGCCGACAAATATCCAAGAAGAAAAAGCTTTTTCTAATAAGAAAAGTGATCAACATGGAAAACTCTTTGAATACTTTTCTCATAAACACAAAAACAAATGACAGAAGAATTTCTCTCACAAAAAAAAATTAAAGATACAGAAGAAATTTAGCTTTGTGGGTAGCTATGTAGATTTTCAGATGTTTTTTCTTCTGCGGAGTTGGTTTTAATTACTTTGCTATTCAGATGCAGATCGTGGACACTGGCATTGTGATTTTGAAAAGAGAAAGAGCAAAATTATTTTTGGTGCGACCTTAGCATATGACACATGTTTTTAAGGTAGTTTTTAATGCTGAATCAAATGACATCAAAACAAAGTCGGCCTCCCTGAAAGAAGTTATTGTCATTTTTTTGTATGGATAAATATATTTTCTTACTGTTTCTTTTTTCATTTTTGTAAATGGGTGCCTACTTCTTTAGTAGTTCAAGTAATATGGAAACAGTTTTGTAATTGATAGAAAAATTAAATAGAAATACATTGATAGTAGGTAGCACATTTTAAACACTTTTTATTTCAATTCTATCAAAAAATATTGGTATGCATTCATATTAGTTCTTTAAAAACCTTTCGCTATCGGCGATACGTAAGTTTTAGTTGTTTTTTTTCAATAAACTGTGACATTGAAGGATTGGTTACTTCATCAGACAATTTGTATAAAGTTTAATCATAAATCACTGGTATATTTTCTTAAACAAATTACACTGGTCTGCAACGAAAACCGCCTTTAAACCAAAATATACTTTTCCAAAGGATTTTGGCATTCTGAATCCGAATCTGAAGTCAAAATTACTCTAGCACGTCACGTTTTTGAGATATTCCAATTCAAACATGTCAAAAACCCGTTTTTTGGGTACTTTTGGCGTTGAATTTCTTCACTGAGAGAAACTTTTTTTAAAACTAATAACAGGACCTGAAAGAGCCATATTTCATCTTTCTAAATCATTTAAAATCTTTTTAAAACTCGTTTTCCTTCCAAAGATATTGTAAATTCAAGGACATCATCCAAGAACTACTTAGCTCTTATACAGCTCTTAGTTGCAACATGTCGCTGAAAATTAATTTTTTAGATTCCCACTTAAATTTTTTCCCAGTTTACCTTGGTGCAGTTTCAGATGAACATGGTGAATGGTTTCATCAAGACATGATGCACATAGAATGAAGATATAACGAGAATGGTCAGAAGCAGCGCTGGCAGATTTTTGCTGGTCAATTTTTCGTCAGACAATGGAAAATATGAAAAGAAAAAAAAGCTACAAAATAATGTGTTTGAAGAAAAAAAAGTTATAGTAAATTGTTTATTGGATTTTTGAATTTATTTTATTTTTAAAACTACTTTTTTAAGGTGTCGTTTGGTAGAATCGGTGTGTTTTTTTATATTGTAAAATATTTTACCAGTTTTTTATACAGAAGACTCAGTGAAAAATATATTAATGGGAAAAAAGTATTTGGGATTTTAAAACGCTTAGTGGTTTCTTTTTTTAAAGTCTTTGATTAAAATTTATTTAATATACTTGAGTTTATGAATATCAAATATAGGGAAATTCTATTATTTCCCAAAAAAAATATGTTTTTTACAGCGTAAATCATAAAAACTACGAAATTTCGAAATTTCTGTTGTTTTTTTTAAATAACGGTTAAAAATATAGGTGAACATTGATGGATGATGACAAATCTGGTTTCATGTGAAAGCTTATATTATGTGGAGTAAGTCTTCCAAATTTGAGCAGAATACGCCCAATAGTTTTTTTTTTACCAGGTCAACCAAGTCTAAGAGGGCTCTTTCTTACAAATCAATCATATTTTTCAAAAATCAATTTAAAAAAAAACTGGACGGGATAGAATTTTTCTGAAACCAGATTTAGATTTTTTTTTTATAAGAAGAAACATTTAAAACCTTTTTTAAATATTTATTTGTAAGGAAGTAAACATTTTAAAAATAATTATTTTTCTGGGTTTAATCGGACTCGCCTTCCCATTTGAGAAAAACTTATTTTACAAAATCTCAAAGAGTTTGTTAGAATTTTGGAAACTTAACTTTTAATTTTCCCTTGAACCGGTTTTTATTCTAAATCAATTTTTGTTTTATATCCTAATCTTAGGGCTTTTAGGTTAAAACAAGTGGAAATAAATACCTAACTATTTTTATGAACAAGAATTTGTTTTCTGTCAACTTTATTTTGTGTAACCCCAAATAAAAATTTATTAAATATAAAAACATATTTTTTCCATTTCGTTTGTTAGTCTTATAGAAGGGGGTTAAGGAAGGTTGGGCCCTTCTTTAATTAACTTTGAAGAAAAAATTGACTTTTTTTTTTCAAAAAGAGGAAGGTAAATTTTAATTTATTTTAATTTTTGCCGGAGAATTTGATTGCTTGTACTAGCCCAGCTGGGAATTTGGCAGAAACTATTGGAATTCAAGTTTTTTTTTTATATGCGTACCTCTGTTTTGTGTAAAGGATGTCATTAAAAAAGTAGTAAATCACTAAGTTGCTTTGTGCTACAAGACAAAAGCGAAAAATTGGTCTTTAAGGGCTAAGATTTTAAGGCCAAAAATAACGGCTCTTAAACTATATTTGCAATAAGAATAAATTAATTTTTAGTACAATACCGTGAGTTTTAAAGAACGTGTAAGCCCCCCCCCCCCCTCCCCCTAGCCAAAAGTCTGGGCCGCCCTTGCCTTTGAGGCATCACGCACTATTAAAATGTTCTTCTCGATGCTTGATGCAAAATTGACAGTTCTCTTTTATTGTGAAATTCGGTGCTACTTTTAAAGCGGTTTGTACAGTGTCTGTATAGGAAAAATACGGCAAATGCTAAAAAGAAAAAGGTATCAAGAAGAGACTCGGAAGCCTTGAACCACGACTCACAGGCAACTGTTTTTCCGTCTCATCTTTTATCTCTTTCGCACTCATTTATGTTCGAAAAGAGTCAGACGCAAAGAATCATCGTGTAATGGGGGACATAGATATTTTTTTCTGTTTCAAAGTGAAAAGTGATTTTTATGCTTTAATTTTAGTTTGTTCCTGTAACATACACAAAATTTATTTTATTCAAAAGTATTTAATGTCCTGAATTCGAATTTTTGGTAATTATGGCTCAAGAACGTCAGGTTTTTAAGATATTTCTATTTATATCTTAGAAGTCCTCTTTTCTAATTTATGAAATTAGCATGTTTTTATATAACATATATGTATGTAATTTAAGATGAAAGCTAACAACTAATTAGCAATTTCTCGAATCGAAATGCAAGTACCTACCTATATAAAAGATCAAAAAGAATTTGAAGGAAATGTTTATGCCTCAAAATAACAAAATTATTAAAAAAAAACACTTAGAAAATATCTAATAAAACCCGAAATTTACCGAAAAATCGAGCTATTTTTCAAATTTTATACTGAAATACCTACTTCAAAAACGTAACATACTAGAGCAGTTCTGAAACCAGAATCGGATTAAGCTCAGCAAAAACCACCAGAAAAGTATAGACATATCTGTAGTGTTTTGTAGAACCATGATACCTAAATAACTCCATTTTAAAACTTGCGTCTTTAAGTCCACTTAACATTAAGCTAGATGCTGGAGCCCAAACGAGTCTACCGATTTTCTTCAATTTTGGAATATTTATGAGCACAATTTTTGACAAATTATATTTCAAATTTGAAGGAAATCAGTTCATCCGTTTAAGCTCTAGGTCGATGTATAGTGGACGTAAAGACGCAAATTTTTAAAAGCAGTTATAATATTTCTACCAAACTACGGATTCTAGGTAGGTATGTTACTTGTTTCAAATTCAAATTTTGTTACACAGTGTTATTATAGCAGTTTTTTCCTTCAACATTATTTTTCTACAGTAGATAATCCTACCTGCCTAGATATTTGATACCATTTTTTATAATCTATAAGTACAACAAAAAATTATATACAAATCCATCTGTAAACCCATCTTTGGAATTTAATAAAGTTTATTTTTATAAAAAGAATACGTTACCTTTAAAAAATTCCCATACCTAGGTAGGTAGGTACATTAGGGTGGGCCGAAAAACAAATATTTTCGATTTTTAAATCACAATAGCGCGGAAAAGTTGCGGGTGGGGCAGACTTAGAAGGGGTACACAAACAAAATTTAATTGGTTTATATCTTCCGATCGCGCATGAGCCCTTTACTTTGGCGAAATGAGCAAAAATCACATTTTTTCGATAATTATTTTTCTAGCTTACCTTACTAATTATGGAATTCAAAAGTTTAAGTTAGCTTATTTGATAATTAATTAAAAAAAAAGAATGGTTCAAATCGATTGAAGTCTTCTGGTAACGCATGTGCCCCAAACTCAGTCAAAATATTGAAAAAATCACATTTTTACGATGATTTTTAATCTTCTTTAACACAGGCTTACAAATATCGGTTAACTTTGTCGACACATGAAAGTAAGAATCGTTCTAAGGGTAATTTTTCACGCTAAACTCAAATCCGTTATCCGTTTTTCGCTATCAGCTCTGGTTTTCGAGATATTACCGTTAGAAAGTGCCGAAACCCCCCTTTACTCACATGCGTTACCAGAAGACTTCAATCGATTTGAACCATTCTTTTTTTAATTAATTATCGGTTCAAATTGAAGCTAACTTAAGCTTTTGAATTCAATAATTAGTAAGGTAAGCTAGAAAAATAATTATCGAAAAAATGTGATTTTTTGCTCATTTCGCCAAAGTAAAGGGCTCATGCGCGATCGGAAGATATAAACCAATTTAATTTTTTTTGTGCACCCCTTCCTTCTAAGTCTGCCCCACCCGCAACTTTTCCGCTATTGTGATTTAAAAATCGAAAATATTGGTTTTTCGGCCCACTAGCCCGATAAATCTAGGAATTCAATCAAAGTTAAATGAAGTACAAAATGTTTTGATGCAGTTTTGTTCCAATGATAGATAAGAATATAAAACCACAGTTTTACACCAAAATTTGTAATGGCGTCTAGGGTAAAATGGGGTAAAACTGAAAAAGGGCCAATTCTAAACGGGAGTTTCTAGAATTTTGTTTTGTTTTTTGTCGATAGATGTTAAAAATATAAGAAAGTTATGCATATATTTTAAAATTCTTAAAAAATTTTTGAAGGAGTTATGATTGTTTAAAAGTTGAAAACAAGAAAATAGTTATTTATAAAATAATTCACCAAAAATCAGAAGTTCAACCGACTTTAATTAAATTTCTATTTTAAGAAAGATAATAAGAAAAAAAAAATTAACCATATTTAAGGATATTTTAATGCTCCTTTTTTACAATTTTTCTTGATTTTTTTTTTAAAACATGCTTTTTTAGTGTCAATTTTTGACACATTTTTGCCTATATCTTTCTAAGGGGGCGGTCTAAAAACTTCAAATTTTCACAGCACATACATAATGTTGATTTAAATTTTTGAGCAAAATTTTGATTTTTCAAAATACCGTTAAACAGAGATATTTACATTTTACAGTTAGTTTAAAAAACACATCATATGTCTGGAGTTTATGAATATATAACTTTTGTTTTTTTTAGTTAAAAAGTTTAATATCTTTTTGTTATTCAAATATATAATACATAACTGTACATGCTATACAAGCTTCACAAATCGAGTCGAAAATCGAAAAAAATATCACCTATTTTACTGTCTTTTAAGGGTAATAACCAAAAATAATAATAATAAAAGATTATAACGGTTGATTTTTCGTGAAAATTTTGTCTTTCCAAAACTTAGGTATTTGCATTTAACAGTTAGTTTGAAGACAACTCATAACTCTGGAATGCAGTAGCGTATACAGGGGGGGGGGGGGGGGTATATGGACTAAAGCCCCCCCGGGCTATATGGACAAAAGGCCCCGGGGCTATATGGACCCAATCCCTTCCCCACAGGTGATTTAAAAAACTCAAAGGGAGGGGTGGGGGCTTTAGTCCATATAGCCCCCACCCCTCCCGCATCGAAGTTGATTCTTTAAAAAATTCATTGTATACGCTACTGCATTCCAGAGTTATGAGTTGTCTTCAAACTAACTGTTAAATGCAAATACCTAAGTTTTGGAAAGACAAAATTTTGACGAAAAATCAACCGTTATAATCTTTTATTATTATTATTTTTGGTTATTACCCTTAAAAGACAGTAAAATAGGTGATATTTTTTTCGATTTTCGACTCGATTTGTGAAGCTTGTATAGCATGTACAGTTATGTATTATATATTTGAATAACAAAAAGATTGTCACAGAAAGAAGGCATATAGAAAGTCAAGCTGACAAGTAAAGAACTAAAAACTATCCAATTATATCATATTTATGTACTCTTTTTACTTATCCTCATATTAATTTTCTTGTAACCTAACGATGTATGTATGTATATATTCATGCTTTTCCTTTTAGTATAATCATTATGTTAAGCAGTAGTATGATCTTGATTTTTAACCCGAACGCATCGGCGAAGAAAGAATATGGTCGCGATTTAAGAATAAGAATTTAATATCAATAATTGCAAATAAATATAAATACCTATGTACTTATAATTTAAAATACCACAGTCGTTTTTTCATTTTATATCTGGACATTTACGAAAAGAAAAGAAACAATTAAAAAAGGTAACGAATACGAAACAAAGATATTAAACTTTTTGACTAAAAAAAAACAAAAGTTATATATTCATAAACTCCAGACATATGATGTGTTTTTTAAACTAACTGTTAAATTGTAAATATTTCTGCTTAACGGTATTTTGAAAAATCAAAATTTTGCTCAAAAATTTAAATCAACATTATGTATGTGCTGTGAAAATTTGAAGTTTTTAGACCGCCCCCTTAGAAAGATATAGGCAAAAATGTGTCAAAAATTGACACTAAAAAAGCATGTTTTTAAAAAAAATCAAGAAAAATTGTAAAAAAGGAGCATCAAAATATTCTTAAATATGGTTAATTTTTTTTCTTATTATCTTTCTAAAAATAGAAATTTAATTAAAATCGGTTGAACTTCTGATTTTTGGTGAATTATTTTATAAATAACTATTTTCTTGTTTTCAACTTTTAAACAATCATAACTCCTTCAAAAATTTTTTAAGAATTTTAAAATATATGCATAACTTTCTTATATTTTTAACATCTATCGACAAAAAACAAAACAAAATTCTAGAAACTCCCGTTTAGAATTGGCCCTTTTTCAGTTTTACCCCAGTTTACCCTAGACGCCATTACAAATTTTGGTGTAAAACTGTGGTTTTATATTCTTATCTATCATTGGAACAAAACTGCATCAAAACATTTTGTACTTCATTTAACTTTGATATATAGTCAAATATTGTCTAGGATGATCGGGCTACACCCTAAGGTACATTGCCTTTCTTTCATTTTTTAGCAGATACACAAATCTTATCAAATCAAATCACACAAAAATTCATCATAATCCGAATCACTCACAAATATTATTTTTCCTAACTTATAGAGGAAATCTTTAAAAAGGCAAATAAATTCAAATACCTACAAACAAACATATGTATCTACATCTATCTAACTAATACCAAAAATTCTGTTTTGGTTTCCTTTGATGAATACACAAGAAGTTATACTTACCTACAATCGGAATACACAACGCACCTACACTTGCCTTTTTTTGTCGTCTCACTTTTTTCTCATTAAGATCCCGCTATGAGAAATTTAGGTACATAACCATAGGTATACCTATCCCTTACGAGAATCCTGGAAAAAATACTGTGGCGAGATGTTAGATTGAAAAAAGAGTAACGAGAAACAGAAATAAAAGTGAGAGAGCATCGCAGAAAATATATTTTTGTTGTTATTTTAGAAGGTACAAATTTGAAAGAGAAAAAGCACTTTGACCAGATCTTAAAATAATTCCATGAAAAGAGCTTTCTTAAAAGCTCATTGAATTGTAGATTTTCAGTTTCATATCCCAGATTTTTCTATGAGCGTGAGACATCTGTATATAATTATTTGTGATTAAATGGTGTCTTGTTTTCCTTTCGAAACTTCTATCTTCTATGATAAAGCAATAAACTCTGGTCAATTCCTCTAGTTCTTTCAGCGATTAATTATGATAACTTATAAACTGATCACCTTCTTAGCTTATCATAAAACTAGTGTTAAATATAATAACTGGCCAGGTGAACCTTTTCATTTATTGGTATTTCGCACAATTATTTCCTTGCTTTACTTTCATTTTTTGTACATAACTCATAATAGCAAGGCTATTTGAAAAATGTCCAAGGCAATTAATATTATCTTTATCTTGGTTATAGTTAAAGCAATATGAATAAGTCGTGACTGACGCACTAATCTCTAGTATTAAGTTCCGTGATTCATAATATTAATTACTAACTCCCTTTAAAAATATATGCATGGTCTAAGAGTATATGTACATAAAAATGTATCTTTTAACTTTTGCACACCTAATAAAACACTGTCAATATTTGTATTCTTTTCCAATTTGCACTAATATTATAAATGTGAACGTTTTTTTTTTTTGTTTAGATGCTTGTCTCTCAATCACGCTCAAATGGCTTAGCAGATTTCTATGATTTTTACTTGCGATTATAGGTAATATAAGGCAAGTTTTGAATTCGTGCAAAAAAAAAACTTGAGATAACAATCAAACATGATATTACGATGATAGAGAACACCAAAAAAGTGGGTGGCACAATTCTGTCTATCTGTCTGTCTGTTCGTCTACAGCATAAACGGCTCGATCGATTTTCTTCAAACCCGGTACATAGTGGTTTTTTGTGATAATGCCCACACGTTTTTTTCATTTTTTTTTAGAATTAAAAATAACGGTACCTGCCATACAATTTTTTTTAGCAATTTTACATAATCGTATTTTTCTCAAAAACGGCTCGACAAATTTTCTTAAAAAAAAAAATTCAATAAATTTATTCTAGTAAAGGCTTTCTTTGGGTGGGTACCTCCCAAAGAACCATTTTTTTTATTTTTTATTACCGATTTCAATTATTTTTTTTACACAGAAGCTTCCAAAAAATATAAATAGTTTTGTGTACCAACATTTTTGAAAAAATATTTTTTGGATTTTTAAAAAATGCTTCAGAATTTTTCTTGCAAAATCAAATATTTCGAAAACGAAATGATCGATTTGTTTGAAACTCGATATTTAAGAGTGTTTTAGTACTTTCTAAAATATTTTTAGAAAAAATTTTACATTTATGAAAAAATAACGGTACCTTCCATACAAAAGTTAAAAAACCGCAAAGGAAAATATTTTTTTGCTTAAAAACGACCCCTACGATTTTGATTAAACTTTTTTCATATACTATATAATTAGTACGATCTACTACCAAAAATTACAAAATTTTACACTTAGCAACTATTAATAGTACCTGTCATAGAACATATTTTTTTATTTTGAATTTTCTCGTTATCGGCTTAACGGATTTATATGAATTTTTTTATATACAAAATTCAGACAAGATCAAATAATATTGCATATCAAAATTATAAAAAAAAAAGTTTTTGGATTTTTAAAAAAGTTTAAAATTTTTTTTTGAAAATTCGATATCTCAAAAACGGGTTGACAATTTTTTTTTTCAAATTTTGTTTTTATATGCACATAAATATATACTTCAGATTTGCATACCAAAATTTGTTCTTAAAAATGTTTTAAGAGTTTTATGTATAAAAAAATATTTTTTTTAAAAACCGCTCCAACGATTTTAAATTTTTTTCCCATATAATCATATTCAATCAAGAATTAAGATGGCATTCTTTTTTCCACATGAAACTCTCAAAGAGTTGTTTTATCCAATTTAAATGTCGTATTTCTTACATCTCTACATTTTTCTCGCATAATTTCCATGTTTTTATATACAATTTTCTTAAGCCCACAATGTCTTGAACATAAGAGCAAATACGTGCGACCCAGTCGTGCATTTTATTTAGTTAGTAATAAGATCCTTTTTTTTGTGATACAAAATAATTTTACCATTAAAAAAAAATAAATCAATCAGGTTTGAAATCAAATCAATCAAATTTTAAATTTCTTTTGAAAAATAAATTTAGAAAATAAGAAAATAATATATGCAGGATACTTTTTATGTGGTAAGCGGTTTGAAAAGTGACAGCGAAGTTATTAATAGCAATACACTGCACAGGATTGTCATTTAAAGTTAAGTTATTCAAATTGCAGATTTTTTTTTATATCTTTCAAAATAAATACGCAAATTATTACAAAAATCAAATCATGTTCTAGTAATTAGCTTACTTGCCAAATAATCTGTTTATTACTCAAACTTTTTCAATTATTCATTAGTTTATAAACTCCATTAGATACCAATAAATTTTTCAAATTGTATTTGTTTGTTGTTTTTTGTTTAAAAATAATAACTACAAGACGAAAATTATTTCCATTTATTATATCAACAATATACAAATAAAAGAATACATCATATCATAAGGTATACCTGCTTTTAAAATATTTAACGTATTTATGTGATATTTGACAACAATAAAAAACAAAGCCTAAATATAATTAAGTTTACAAACATTATTATTGGGTCTAGACATTTTTAACTTGTTTTGAACCTATTTTTGGAAGCAAATATCACATTTTTTCTTGTTACACAAGCAATAAACATGAACTTTAAAAATGTTGGCAAAAATCAACTTTAGTTGACGAAATAAAGCTTATGAAATAGCTACGCTACATACATACATTTATTTTATAAAAAAAAAAATATTCTCATAATTCATTGATCTTTTCCTGGATTTGTTTCAAAGATAGGATTTGGTCTATGTCTATGGGGGACCTGCCTAGCCAGATGCCACACTGGTACTTGCCAATTTGATTGTTTCTGTTACAACTTAAGGTCTAATAATGTGAATGTAATGCATAAATATTACTCAAAAATTCTTACAAGACATACAATTTGAATGATGGGGCATGCTTCCGCCTCCCTATAATTTGTTAATGATTTGACGCAATCGCGCTATAAACTATCCTCTCGAAGCTTTTTAAAAAATAAGGTTTTTAAAAATAAACTTTGGAGCTATATAGTTCTTCAATGACTAGACGAGGGCTCTTTTCGTGGCCTATTTACTCGCTTTATATGATTCCTATTCAGCACTTATTGCTTCGTTGTTTTAGTAGTGAGATTCTTTGATCTCCATGAGCTGGGAGGCTGTATAAACCCTCATCTGTTTTCTACGTAGGATATTCTAGGTAGGTACCTACTATATGGCAAGTTATTCATTCGTTAAAAAAAATTAAACTCGAGATTTTGATCAGACTTGTCATTACAGTGGGTCTCTGTCTCTCTGTCTGTCTGTTCGGCTACAGCCCAACGGCTGGATCGATTTTATCAAAACTTGGTACAAAGCGATGATTCTAGCCATACGTTTTTCATATTTTTTTTTAGAACCAAAAATAACGGTATACCTGCCATACAATTTTGTATGGCAATTATACAAATTATCATTTTTATCGAAAATGGCTACACAATTTTTCTTAAAAAGGAAATCAATAAATTTACTTTAGGAATGGGTAACTTTTGATAGGAAACCATTTCTCAAAAAATGGATATTAAATAATCCTCTCAAGGAACCATTTTTTTTATTTTCGATTTTCTTCAAAGCTGTATTACTGATTTAAATATTTTTTGTATACAGAATAGTTCGGGAGCCGACCGTAAGATTACCTATTACCTTACCTATATCGCAGCCATGCAAAAATTGGATGCCAACCGATAGCTTTAGTCCAAACATTAACAAAACTGCTGATCGGACAAGCTTTATCTGGTCGCAATGGTTAGAAAATGCACTTTTCAGGTTGCATTTTCTGCTAAATGTAGGTACCTATAATTATAATATAAACAACTTATATAAATGTTGTATCAAATAAAAGCTAAGACTGTCCTCTACACGACACCAATGGTCGGACAACATTTTTGGGCAGTTGCGACGAGTTAGACCATTTTGTTTTAAATGGTCTTTTCTTAACACTGCATTTTACATCAAGGAAAACTTAGTAAAATTATATCAAATGGCTAGGAAAGTGGCCTTAACCACTTTTCTTTTCATTTTCATCCAACGATGCACAAAAACCCAAATTTTAGAAAAGTGGCAACAGCCAAAAAAAAGTCTGTCCGACCATTGGTATTGGGTAGAGGACAGTCCTAGCTTTCATTCGATACCCCATTTATATCGTTATGTTATAGGTACATTTAGTGGAAAATGCTACTTGTCCGACCAGTAGTTTTGTAAAGTTTGGACTAAAGCTATCAGATGGCATCCAATTTTTTCGTGGCCGCGATGAGATAGGTAATCTTACGGTCGACTCCCGGACTGTAAGGTTTTTATTCAAATATCAATTTTGAACTCCCAAAATATCAACAAACTTCAGCACTAGTTGTCAATTCCATAAAATCAAACTAAAAAGCCTTAAAGAACCGAATTATGTGTGAACGCTTTTGAAAGCGAATGAAACCGATACGTGTCGATGGGACGTGCGGTGCGGTGCTCTTCGGTTTCTATTATAGGTTTTTATTCTTGCCGTTTTCATCGGTTCACAAATATCAGGTCCGACTAAAAATTAACAGAACCGAACCGAAAATGAAACAAGTCTGATGAGGTCTTTATATTTTCTTTATTTAATTACTCAAATGAGGTGTCAAAAGTTTTTCTTGTGACCTTGAAACGAACTTTAAAAATTCATAAGAAAGTATTTGGCTGACCAATTACTGAAAATATTTGACCTTTTAACACGATTTAGAGATCTTTCGGATGGTAAACATTTCTTGTAAGAAACTTTTAGCATTGATTACAAGTTATCTAGGGCTGAACAATTTCTAGGATTAGTTGACCTTTTCTGACCAATTACAGACAAATTAGATGACATTTTGTTTTTCCAAATTTTCCATATATGAGGTGCCAATTGGCCAGAGCCTGAAGAGGGATACTTACTTACTTACTTACTTACTTACTTAAGGTTGCGCTACAGTCCGGGTGGACCAGGGCCTCAACCAACAAGCTTCTTCCAGCCGGCTCGGTTTCTAGCTAGCTGTCTCCAGTTTCGCACGCCAAGTTGGTTGAGGTCCTCTTCCACTTGCGTGCGCCACCTTTTACGCTGTCCACTTCTACTGCGTTGTCCCACAGGGTTGGATTCGAAGACTTTCCGGGCCGGAGCATTGGTGTCCATTCGCTCTAGGTGACCCAGCCATCTTAGTCGTTGGCTTTTCACTTTTGTGGCTAGGTCGGTGTCGCTGTACAGCCCATACAGTTCGTGGTTGTATCTTCATCTCCATTTCCCATCTATGCAGCCGGGACCAAAAATCACACGGAGAATTTTCCCCTGGGAGGTTCTCTTCACCTTTTGGTAAAACTTCCGAACTTCATTCCTGCAATGGCATCCCTCTATTTTTTCGATCGCACGCTTCTCATGCTCTTTCTTTTTCCTTCTTAGAAGCTTGTGTTCCTCTCTCCTCTTCTGCTCGTAGAGCTCGCGAGCAGCTCTGGTCTCTCTATGCAGCGTCGCTTTGTATGCCTGTTGTTTGGCTGCATATACTTGTAGGCATTCTTCGTCGATCCATTGGTTTCGCTGTGGTGGTAGAGCAAAGCCCAGCACGTCAGAGGCGGCATCTCTGATAGCTTCCTGGCGATTCTTCCACTGGTTCTCGATGCTTGCTGTTGGTGGCATAGGACTATTTAAGAGGGTGCGAGAGACTCAATCAGAAAAGGACCTGGTGATTTCTTGCGACTGTAGCTGTCCGACGTTAAACTTCCTTACAGTATTTCCCTGCTTTGGCTTTGGTCTGGATATCCATAGCATTACCTTGGCTACAACGAGGTAGTAGTCCGAGTCAACGTTGGGTCGTCGGAACGTTCGGACATCCTTGATACTGGAGGAGTGCCTTGCGTCGATCGCAATGTGGTCAATCTGGTTAGCGGTTGATTGACCAGGAATTCGCCATGTCCCCTTGTGTATATCGAGATGCGGGAACTGCGTACTAGCTACCACAACATTTCGCCCCGCAGCAAAGTCGATTAGTCTGAGTCCGTTATCGGAGGTTGTGTCGTGCAGGCTATATCTTCCGATTGTACCACCAAAGACTTCTTCTTTTCCTAGCTTGGCATTAAAATCACCTAAGACAATTTTAATGTCATAGCTAGGGCATTGCTCACATGTCTTGTCCAGGAGCTCGTAGAACTCATCCTTGGTGTCGTCATCTTTCTCCTCTGTGGGGGCATGCGCGCATATGAGGCTAATGTTGGCGAATTTAGCCTTGATGCGAATTGTCGTGAGGCGCTCGTTCACATAGTTGAAACTCAAGACTTCTTGCCTAAGTCTGCCTCTTACGACGAATCCACATCCAAAGAGACGCTGCCCTTGTGTTCGGTAACAGTCACCGTAGTAAATATCGCAGTCTTTCAATTTTCTTTTGCCCGACCCATCCCATCGCACTTCTTGGATGTCGGTGATATCTGCTTTGTAGCAGTCTAGGGCCTCCGCTAAATGTTCGGCTGCACGTGGTCTATGGGGAGACAGAAAATTCCACGTGCAGATCTGAAGTTCGTTGTCCTTATTTCGTTTGCAAGGTTCGTCAACAGTAAATCCGTCCGTATCCGAGGCTTGTTGTTGCTTCGCAACTTAAAAAGCTTTACGTGGCCGGGAAGTCACCCCGACGGCACGACACCCAACCTGGAGGACCAGACTTTTACAATACAACTCCAAGGGCGGGAAGCCGGATTAACCGCTCCTTATAGGCCTGAGCTCCGAATACGTCGTAGTAGCCCGTATAAGGTGTTCACTAAGTAGTTCAACCTAGCTGGAACTGTAGACGCCACCGTTGATTCTATCTGGAGAATTCTTCCGCTGCCGCCTGGGAACGCTCCTCCCCCTTCTCTCGTTTGCTGCCCCCTTAAACCGTCCACAGGGATTGGAACCCCATCTTCAGTTAAAGGTACTAGGCACCCGATGTTCACCGCGGGGAGGTGAGAGTAGGAGTTGATAGACAGATGTTCGCTTTGAAAAAAAGCTTGTGAACGCTTGTGTCCTCTTGAATGCACATGTCTATTCTTTGAACCCCCCTGAAGAGGGATAGCCAATATAAAAGAATAACATAATAAGATTTGTTGACACATAATTGATTGCTAAATATATGTAGTATTTTAGTGATTTAAGGGCCAGGTTTTAATACTGGGCTAACTCAGAGTCAGCTTATCCTGAAAATAAATCAACCTTTAGAGCCAGTTGTACAAATATTTATTCTGTGGATCAGCAATTTAAACTCACCGATTTCGGTTGTTCAGGCATTAAGCTGGCTACTATAACATACTTGAACCTTGAACTGTCGTTAAACCTCAGTAATTCCCTAAAATCAACCAGTAAAAATTGTTGAAATATGGATCAAAATTTGAATAGCGTTTGTTTAGTTGACGATTAATTTTATTTTTCTACTGTCATAAATCTATTCAAATCGATGTGTGACACTATGGATATCACCCTTACACCTACGCCTTTCACTACCGAAATTAAGATGGCGATGGCGCCACAATGAAAATAGCCCTAAGTATAGTTCCTGAGTTAACTTACCTTAAATAAAGTGAGTTAACTCGGAGTTAGCTGAGGATTTATTTCAATTTCTGAAGTTAACTCAGGTTTAACCCCGAGTCTTAGGATGATCTCACACTGAAAAACTGGCCCTAAGATAATCGAAATCATTTATCTACCATATTTGTTTTCCGAACTCATTTCAAATTCATTTCTAATGTGATAATTATGGCATTAATTAAATTGTTAAATCTTTAACAAACAACTCTGAAAATGGCTCATTCATTAATATTTAAAATTTATATATATGAAAAGAGGGGAAATCCCACAAGAAATAAATAATTAAAATAACGATTTTTTTTATTTTATTTTTTCAGAATTGATCCAAGAAATCTCAGCAAAATCGACTTACCTATAACAAAAATCATGTAAAGGAAAACAACCAGTAAACATCTTCGTAACCTGAAACAAAAATAATTCAAACATTGCATAATCTCCATCAACACCAGTCTTATGGCACAATAAGAAGCTAACCATCCAATTAAAAATATAAATTATGTTTTTATTGATCAACTTTAAATGCACATCTCTAACAAAGATACAAAAAAAAATATTTAAATCAAAACAACTCTTAGTCATATTATAAACTTTTTGCCTTTCATAAGTTTTGTGCTATTAAAATATTATTTTTTTGAAAATGTGGTTTCCCTTAATTTTTAACATCAATAATAACGTTATTAAATTTTGATACGCTATCCGTCCACGCGCAAATTGAAGTAAATAGAATCTAAAAAATAACAATAATAATAACAATTAATTAATGACAACACCCCAACAACACGCGATCGAACGTTCGTTTATTTTAAAAGAAATTTACCACATAATATGTACATTCCCGGACTTTGGATATGTGGTAGGTAGTAGGAGTAGCAACATCCGAATTCAGAAATATATATCGACCAGACACAAAACATCAACATTGATAAGAAAATGATTTTTGATTTGAAATAATATGCCACTATTTGACAACGTGATTTAATTAAGATTCAATTCTTAGTATAATATTAAAGTTCAAGGAACATTTGAACAAAAAATATATAAAAAAAAAACTCAACAGACTCTATCTCTATCATCTTCACCTCGTTATATATTAATAAAAAATAAAGTGAATATTCAACATAAATTTAATTCTTTAAAAAAATTATTTCAACAATAAAAAAAATACACAGTAACCAATTGAAAGAGTCACTCAAAACTTTTCACTCAAAACAGGTCTAACTGCACATCATGTACCTACCTATTTTCAACCACTAATACTAATAACAATTGCAAATTAATGAGAATTTATGTGATTACCTAATAAAAGAAGTTTAAATTCACCACTAAAAAATCAATAATACAACAAAAACAAAAAGAAAAACAAAAAAAAAATATTTCGCGATGTTTTCCATGCTCTTTATTAACTCTCTCTGTGATTCTCTCATCTTTGAAAAAAGACACATTAAGAGATGTTCCCGTAGAGAATAAAATGCGGCTAGCTTAGATATTTTAACAAAGAAACTGTAAAACGCCGCGATCTTCGCCTCAAAAACAAAATGCCGACAGGAGAATCAATTTGAGAATATACATACAACAGAGACTCTTCTGTGTTTATTTATAAAAAATACATTATTATGTTTTCATCTCTGAATATTATACATAAATTTTTCTTAAGGGAAATTTATTCCAATCATTAACAGTCAGTTGTGAATTTCACGCTCATGAGTGAAGATCTATTACGCGGATTCTTGCAAATAAAAAGAAGAGTAAAAAATATTAGAAAATTGTAATAGAAACAAAAAAAAAACGTTTTAAATAAAATTCTTGAATTATCTAAAGTTACAAATATGTTGGAAAGATCTTAAACTCATGCGGTTTAATTTAAATGAAGATCACCTGATGATCAAAAAGTATCAAAAAGAAGTTGTCGTTAAATAAATTCTTAAAAAAATAAATTCTCTTCGAGTGCAAATTCTATTTAACGGAAATCAACTTATAAACTTATAAAAATAAATAAAAAAAAACAGTTGAGACTAGTGTTAAAAATTGCTTATGAGGTTGTTAACAATGTCAATTAAAATCAACAAAAATGTATTCGATTCCGAATTAAATAAAAGAGTTACCGTGAGTGCAACTTTGAGTGCAAAAATCTATGTAAATTAAAAAAAATAACCACTTCAAGTTGAAGTGGAATTTTTTAAGCAATCTCAATTATGAAACTTAACTAGTCTCGTCGTCGGTAAAATAAAAAAAAATCAAAGGAAATGAATTTAAAATCCGGAAGTATAATCCCAAAAGAAGAAGAGAAATCAAATACAAAATTATTAATACTTGGCACACAGCCAATATAAAAATATTAAACAAAAAAAAAAAGTAATTCTAATATGAACAAATATGGCAATAGACTTTTTAATTTTTGGTTTTCTCTTAATATCATTCGCAATCAATCTGCTGCCATTAGGTGCATTCTGGGTGACGCCAGGTTTACGAACAACGGCTAATCGTTTTGTTATAAATTTATTAATTATTAATTTAATTGGCTGTTGTATATTAGCACCTACATTATTTTTGAGTGGAAATATATTAGCGACAACATCATCGACAGTGAAAATGACTCATGAAAGTTTCGAAGCAATTGCAAAAGGAAAAACTGCCAAGCTGATGATGAAGGAGGAGGACTCTGTAGATGCTGGGATTTTTCGCAATAGAAGTGAACGTGAAGAGATGACATTCCAATGCAATTCAACGTTATGTGAAGAGCTGACAATTATTGAGGAGCGAGGTGAGCAAATTGTGATAACTGAATTGAAGGAGAAAAAGTTAAGTAATCTAATCGAATTCAGAGGTGATGCTAGAATATTTCAATCAACATCAATGATGAGGTGCTGGTCGATTGATATGGCAGCTGCTTTGGGGGCGTTATCAGTGCTTCTTGTGGTGGGAGATACATGGATGGCTGTGAGAGATCCCTTGAGATATCACAGCCGGATATCAGGAGTTAAGTCATGGATTCTGATTGCTTTGACTTGGATTCTAGGGATACTCTTTGGAGTGATGTCTGCAATGAGAGAGATTGATTTTCAATGTGATTCAGTGATTGAGAAAAATAGAATGGGTTGGTCTGAACAAGTTTATAATAGTAAAAATAGTACGATTTTTAGCATGATTTTCGCATGCATTTATTTTATTGTGATTATTTTGCTGCCTTTTGGATTTGTTTGTGGAATGTATTGGAGAATATTCTCTGAAGCTAAAGAAAATGGTCTGAGAATGCGTCAGAATGGATCATCACCGCTGCTTCAGAGTGCAACAAATCTATCACACAGTCATGAGCAGAGAAATGCACATTTACTTATGCAAAGAAACTCAATAACAAGCACATCGGCATGTGATGGTTTACACTTTCAAATTGATCGAAAGAAAAACCACAAAGATTCAACTGTTAGGATTGCTGAAGTGAAAGAGTTATCAACATTGCCTCCTCTGGCAGAGCCGGAAGAGTCTTTAACGGAGACTGTAGAGAATGCAAATATCATCACAAAGACTGTTGAAGGAGGTGCCAGTGAAGAAATCGAGAGGAATTACTCAGTGAAAGAACTTCCACCCTCACAAAATACCATCGATCGGCCGAGTGCATTCCGGCAAGTAAAATCATCTCCAAATCTGCAAAAACACAGTCATCAAGGACATCGAGACTCCTTAAACGGCCTTGAAACAACATTCCACACTCGCAACAACATGGCTCATCATTATCTTCAACATCATAACTCTACGGCGAATGCCTCACCCAAGACACTTAGCTACATGTCATCGATTCGTCGACGTTTCTCAAATGCTTCGTCGCTCTTCAAACAGCGCGAAGAATCACGAGCCGCTCGCATCAGTATTTTAGTCGTTATAATGTTCCTTGTGTCATATTTACCATATGGCCTCTTAGTATTACTACAAGATCGATTGATCGATAATTTTTCGCATTCAACGCAGTTGGCAGTGTCCATGATTCTCCTTGCGAATTTCAGTTCACCGTTCATCTTTGCTTATAGGAATAAGCAAGTTCGTCATGGTGTCACTCGGCTCTTTGGCTTAGATGCTCGTTCTAAAGATCATCGCTTACAGTGCAGAGGTATCTTCTTGCGCTATGGTACAAAAGCTCGAATCAGCGTTAAACGTAGCAGCAGCAAAGTATCAGCATATTCCATTAATTCATGTAAATATTTAACACCAATTCTTAAACATACAAATAGAAGTTTTAAAAATAATAATAAAAATGAAGAAAATAAAGAAGAAGACAATACATTCCAGACAAGTGCTCAAGTTGAAAGCTTCGTGCAACAAAATGCGGCAAGTGACAAAAGTACCATACCGGAAAGCATTATTGATGTTGTGGAAACAAAAGTAACTATTCAACCAGATCATCCTAATGAGAAGTTTTCTATTTTCAAAGTGTTTTGTAAAAGTTCTAGGGCTGCTAATTGTGCCACAACGCAATCCGTTATTGCAGATCCAATGGAGGTTTAGTTAGACAAAAATAAAAAGGATGAAAGGTACCTTGAAAGAATTTTTTTGTTTTAGAAAAAATCTTTTGCTTTAACAAACAAATACATAAATTTAACATAAGTTTTATTTATTTACAACGTTAATACATACATCAAAATATCTCTAAAATTAAAAACAAAAATTGTAATTAAAAAAAAACACACACATTTTAAAGGATCAATTAAAGCCAATTCATTTTTTTAGTCAAAACTATAAAATAAGTCTGTTTATAGATTGTAGTCTTATTTATTTATTTAAAATATGTAATTGTTAAGTCGAAATCTTATTACAGTTGTTACTGTGTTTTACTTATTCCAATCGATATCTTTTGCACGGGGATGTATGTATGTATAAATTAATTATACTGTGGTGACAAGGTTATGGAATAATGGACCATATAACAGAAAAATCTCTCGGCTGAAACGATACCGAGACGATACCATGCCGATACCGTACTTTACGGACCGAAATTTACCGATAGGTACTCTCGGTATTATCGTTTTGTATCGGCAGACAAAATTTTTTTTTTTTTATAAAACAATTAATTTATTATAAACAAAAAATACTTGTCATTGATTTCTTCAAAACGGCTCTAACGACTTAAATGACATTTTCACAGTTTTTTTTCTTAAGCAGGGATAAGGTTAAGACAATGATTTTAATGATATCCACCCACTGCTACGCCCATTTTGCTAAAGCTTGATGTTTCTGAACCCATTTGCTTTGAATGAAATTTTCAGACTTGGTTCCTTTTAGTTGGAGGAAGTGACTTAAGTGAAATCCACCCACTACCACGCAAATTTTTTCTTATATGTTGGTTTTCCGTTTCAGTCTTTTAATAACCAATTACACCGATAGAACAGTGTTTTTCGATTTGTTCATTAATTGCTAGAACTTTTATACGGTTTACTCTATACAATGACTGAGTAATGAGAGATCACAAACATGTAAACAAGTCGTGCATTTTATTTTTGTTTGCGACTTAGACCAGTCTGAAACCAACAAACGAGACCAATATCAACACCGATTCTGAGACTAGACTTTGTTGAACGAGATCGAGACTGAGTACCTAATACGATACCAATACCGATACCGATACTAAGGCTTAAGATCAAATATTCTAAGATCACACCAATATTTTCAGTTGAATTTCTGAGAAAAAAATTTTACATTTCAAATTAATTCAATCATGCAAAATGATGTCACCTAAGCACTTAAAAAGTCCAGTATTTTCCACGTAATAAGTTATTTGAGGGGAAATTTTTGTAAAAATTAATTCTCATATTACGAACACTTCCTCTACAGGGTTTTAATAGTTTTTTGACACATAATGTGAATCAAAAAATTGTACGTACATTTGATTTTCTTGAATAAAAAAGCGTTTTTTAAGCAAACTGGCATGATTTGTTAAAGCTTTTGCAATTTGTGTATGATTTATTGAAAGTTTTATCCGAAAAAAGACAAAATTTAATATTTCAAAGTTTTTTAAAATTAAAAAAAATTAATAAAATGAAGAGAAACGAAAAAAATACATCAAATAATTGCACGTACAGTATGGCTTTAATGTCAAATTTCTTTCAGATTAGTAATGAATGTGCCATTTTTGGCTCTAATTATAAATCTGAGACGATTGTGTATTAAAAACACGAGCTCAAAGCTCGTAAGGTAACTTCTGTTGGTATAGTGTTCGGTTTCTCCAAAATTACAGATTTGAGGAGATTTTTGATAGTTATATGAGTTTTTGAACTTAATTTACCAAAAAGCCCCACAGATGCTTAATGAGGTTGAGGTCTGAGGATAATGGCAACTAAGATTAGATTACGCAGTAAGGCAGCCACTCGCTTACTAATTAGTGCTTCCGGCCATTGTCCTCTAACAGTAACTCGATTTTTTCAGCACCGGCCTTAAATTTTTTACTCAAATATGCTAATCTTTGTGTTTTTCCATTGTTGTTTCAATAAAAACAAGATTGCAGACACCATTTGCATCCATAACTTCCCAAACCACAATGTGTTCACCTTCATATTCTTTAAATTGCTAACCTATACTTTTGTGTTCGTTTTTTGGTACCTACACAATTTTCTGACAGTTAAATCCAAAAAATGCTGACATTTTTTTCGTCAACTCTTACATGAACTGTTCTAAAAAGCAAAACAGAAAAACGCGATAAATAATTTCAAATCAATAAACTTCTAGCCGCAAAAGTTTTACACAAATACCTACAATTTATATGATTTCAGATGCTGTACGTGCAATTTTTGTATACAGTGTACATACATATTCATGTTTCATTGCTGTCGATGTCAAGAAGTGGTAGAATTTTGAATTTTTAGACTTAATATTGATAGGTACAAATTTCATTGCTGGTAGGCCCAAATGTCATACGTGAAAAGGCGAAACGCTTCTTGGAGTAGAGCCTATTTTTGAACTTTTAGTTAAATTTTCAATTCAGTCGCCCCACCTACTTATGTATGTAAGACATAATATTCTTCCTTTTTGCAGTTTTGGAACCTATTTTCAGTTTTAATTTTTATCATGAAAAATCTCAGCCAAATAATAATAAAAGACAGCAAAAATGAGGTTATTTTTCATAATGCATTTCAAAAAAGAATAACCGTCCCAATTCAAATGGAAAAAAGACTCCAAAACAAATTTTTAAAATCGTTCGAATTTTGGACATAAATGCAGAATTCTAGAATTTACCGGTAAAACTTACAATTTTGCATAAGCATTGGTAAAAATCCACAATGGTTTGTTTTCAGAATTCATTCCGAAATTTTAGGCTGGATTATGTTAAAGTGGCTATCAGTCATGAAAACTGACAGATTTAGAGACCATAAGTTGGTCGAATGTGATACCACATGAATCTGGGAACCGCTTTTCGCTACTCGGCGAACCATTTGGAGCTTCTTATGAAGCGTAACAGACCACCTACGTCTACGTTTATTAAATCACAAGATGGAGTTTTCGTCTATGAGATATAGCAGGACAAGTGCATATAAGATGAGAAATTAACTATACCTCTTCCTCCTCCATACAGCTGCTTCTTCAAAAATGGTTAGAGAATACCTACGACCAGATGCGTTGCGTGCTTGTCTATAAGACAGTAACAGTAGACAGTAAGTGGTTACGATACCTATCATGGAGCTAAAGCATAGTTTACAGTTCCCATGCGAAAAAAATATCAACATTTTCAAAACGATTTTCCATCTATTCTGTGCACCAAATTGAATAATATTCAAGGCAAAAAACGTTTGCCTTGGCCTAAGCAACCCATTGAGTCATTAATTTACCCTTTATTAATAAACTTTAGGCCTAAAAATAGAAAATAATTATTTTTGGATGCAAAAACTATTTGCATGCTAATAAAGCCTTGTGGTGAAAAAACATTTTTTTTTTGGAAGTGTAAACCGACCATCCAAAAAAAATATTTTATTCAACACCCTTTTTTCGCATGCAAAACAATTGCCGGTCCATTGTTTTGCATGACATTCCAAGACAGCAATGTTTTTTTTTTTGCATGAAACTGTGAACTAATCATGCAAAAATTAATTTTGCCTTTCACCTCAATTATTTTTTGACATGCGAGAATATTTGCGTAGGTTTTTTTTTGCACACGGGAACTGTAAACTAGGCTTAATGTGCAATTAGCTTAGAGATATCAAACACTTTGATCGCATCAAATCCAATATTGGACAGATATGTTTTGTTGCCAAAACAAGCGGTGATATTGCTTCACATTAAGTTTGTTCCCTCTAAACCATCTTGCTTCAGCATAAGCTTACATGTGTAGCGATGGGTATATCTATATCTGCCTTACTAGGAGTGGCATATTTTAAGATCTGGCGCCCGGACCAATAAGTTTTGACGCCCTACAGGTTAACAAAAAAAGAAAAATTAAAAAAAGCCGTAGAAACAATAATGGACATAATAATTATTTACCATTTTCCTGACGCACAGTGAAACATCAATATAAATTTGCACCAATTCAGCCGGCACCATATTACAAGGGGGGTCTTTTCCATCCATTTATGCGGGAGTGACAATCTTCTAAAGTATTTACTCAAAATAAACACGAAATGATTAAAAAATAACGAAAGTACTAGTTAAAATTTGCTACAGTAATTTTTAAGACATAAATCTATTCTATCTAAGAAAAAAGTTGTCAATGTCAATCTCAATATTTTTGAATTTTGTTTTGTTTTTTTTTTCTATATCAAAAATGTTTCTAAGTAAATTCTAACTCGCCCTTTAAAATTCAATGCTTTAATCAATTTAAAGTCGAATGCCAAAACTCCTTTGAAAAATTAAAAATTACGAAAACCAGGATTCCAACTTAAGAACTGGAAATTCATTATATTGTTAGTGCTGCCGCTGTCGTTTTCTTGGATTGTAAATTTGTTTTGAATGAATTTTAGAGAAAAATTGCCCTTCTTCAAGGCAAAATGAATGATATTATAGGCCCCTCTTCACCACACGATTTTGACTTGATTATACTGTCTATATTAGGTAATTTCTGGTGACATAAAATATGAAGCTTACATTGTTTCATTAAAGTTTCGGATTCCATAATAATCTAAAATTATTAGCTTTTGTTTGGGCAAAATAACACTTAAGACTAACGATATCCAATAGCTCTTCTTAAATGTCAGTAAAGAATGGAAATGATCCAACTAACATACTCTCCAGAATAAATCTCTCGAAATCAAAAAATTCTCTCTCATAAGAGTATTTTAGATTCCATTGCAATACATATAAGCTGTGTGCAAAGGGCGTCTTTGGTAGCCCGTCGCTCGTAGACTGCCGCTCGGGCCATGGCTCTATTGGCCCAAAGGTAAAAACGCCACTGCTTAGACTTACTAGGTAGTAGAGGTAGAGTTGCTCCACTTTTAACGAGTTCATAGGCTGACAATTACGGATTACCTGGAATGTCTCTATGCCCCGGCACCCAGCACCAGGTGAATGTTAAACTGCTGCGCCATCTTCAGTTGAGATGAACGGCAATTTCGGTATTAAGGAAATTGTAGGGACTGATTCCAGAGATTTGATAGCTACTTGACTATCCGAGAAGATGCAATGTGGTTGAAAACACGTTTTCTTTCTAAGGCTTCTTTGATCGCAATAAGTTCCGCCTGGAACACGCTTCGCTTAGGGAGACGGAAGGAGAGACTTAATTTTATTCTTTCTGAGTACACATCACAACCACTCCGTCATCAATTTTCTATTCGTTGCGTCGATATAAAAATGTATTGATTCCTAACTATTACTTTTACTGAAATTCATTTGGAAAGCTGGGGTTGGGGTCAAAATCCCGAAAATCAAAATCCCGCAAGTAGAAATCCCGCGTGTCAAAATCCCGTTTGCCGAAATCCAGGAAATTAAAATCCCACCGCACAAAATCCACAAAAAAAGGAAAACAAAAATTGAGAAAAGTAACGGGTGATTTTTTAAGAGGTTTAGAACTTTAAAAAAAAAAAAAAACACAAAAAATTCGAAAAAATGAATGAAATATTTATTTGAATCGATGGTTTGAACCTTGCAATTTAATGTTTAAAGATAATTTCATGCAAATGTTGACCGCGGCTGCGTCTCAGGTAGCCCATCCGCTGAGTCCAATTTTGGCATACTCTTTCACACATATCGGCCGGTATCTCACGAATGAATGCATGGATGTTGGCTTCCAGTGCGTCAATCGAAGCGGGCTTGTCCCTATAGACATTAGCCTTGACATACCCCCACAAAAAATAATCTAATGGTGTCAAATCGCACGATCTAGGCGGCCAATTGACCGGCCCGAAACGTGAAATTAACTGTTCACCAAACTCGGCCCGCAATTGCGCCATTGTTTCGCGTGCTGTGTGGCATGTGGCACCGTCTTGTTGAAACCACATATCATGCAAGTCAAGAACTTCCATTTCGGGCAAAAAAAAGTTTGTTATCATCGCTCGGTAGCGTTCACCATTGACAGTAACGCTGCGATTCGCATCATCTTTGAAGAAATATGGCCCAATAATGCCGCCGGCCCATAAACCGCACCAAACAGTGGCTTTTTCGGGATGCATTGGTAGCTGTTGCAATGCTTCTGGCTGATCTTCACTCCAAATGCGGCAATTATGCTTATTTACGTACCCATTCAACCAAAAATGAGCCTCATCGCTGAACACAATTTTTCGATAAAAAAGCGGATCCTCGGCCAGCTTTCCAAGAGCCCATTCACCAAAAATTCGGCGTTGTGGTAGGTCGGCTGGCTTTAGTTCTTGCACCAGCTGTATCTTAAAAGGCTTTACGCCCAAATCCTTCCGCAAAATTTTCCACGTAGTGCTGTAACAAAGGCCTAACTGCTGGGAACGGCGCCGAATCGACATTTCGCGGTCTTCTGTCACACTAGCTGATACGGCCGCAATATTTTCTTCACTACGCACAGTACGTAAACGTGTTGGTGGTTTAATGTCCAACAAAGTAAATTTGGTGCCAAATTTGGTCACAATCTTCCGAATAGACTGCTCAGAAGGTCGAGAATGCCGACCATAAAATGGAAGCAGCACGCGATGAACATTTCGAACCGAGCACGAATTTTGATAGTAAAATTCAATAATTTGCAAGCGTTGTTCATTTGTAAGACGATCCATGGTTAAATTGCAAACCAAACTGAAGCTGTTTGACAGTGACACAAGGTACTAAACACACGTCAGCTGTCAAAACCAGTGTTGCCAAAACCAAACCAGCTAAAAAATCACCCGTTATAATTGTTTTACTGAAATTAAACAAAAATAATCTAACGTTCATATTTCATAGAAAAATTATGAAAACAAATTGAGAAAAGTTTAGTTTTTTTATTAAAATTTTCAAAAAAAAAAAATGTTTTCATCCATTTTTCGAAGAAATACAAAATTTATATAAACTTAGTTTTTTGCAAAAAAGAAAAAAAAATATTAGATTTTTTCTAAACTAAAAACAAAATCGCGAAAAGTTTAAATTTTATTTAAATTTTTCAACAACAATATTTCCAATACTGCTCTGTTCAGAATCCAGACACACCTTTGTCCAGATCCAGCCCACTTCTCTCAGGATCCAGACCCACCTCTGTCCTGATCCAAGCCCGCCAAAAATTGAAAACCAATAATTAAAATCTCTTCATTACCTCGAGAACTGAAGATTATTATGGAAGCACTACTGCTTAAATACTTTTATCCATAGAATAAAAGTTAGGTTAGGTTAGGTTAGGTTGTAAGGGGTGATAATGCGGCAAGCCGCACCATCTCACTCGGATCTCAGTGGATCCATTGTGCTCCCCAGGGGATAGGTGGTTAGTTAGGAGGGATAGGGAGGGAGTTAAGGAGAAGTTTTAGGTTTGGGGGGCCTCCCTGAACCATCCTGAGTTCTGAATGAATTTCAGGATGTTCTTTAGTGGCAAGACAGAGATGTCACCCAGTTCATCGAAGAAGTATTCTCCAAGGGCTTCTTTTCTAGTTCTAGCTAGGCTAGGGCATTCGCAAAGGAAGTGGGGGGAGCCCTCCTCTGCCTCTTCATCATGACACCCTCTACATAGATCCGATGAGCTGATGCCCATTCTGTTCATGTGGGTTCCCATTGAGTTGTGGCCCGTAAGGACACCAACCATGAGAGATAATTGAGGCCTGCTTAGCTTAAGTAAGTAATCCGTTTTTTTCTTTGAAATATTTGGCCATAGATTCCTTGAAACCCGACAAGTGTCGATGGATGACCATCTGACATTTGCAGCTTCCAAGAAACTCTGGTGTATTCTACCTTTTTCTTGTTCCAGTGGCATGAGCACAGAGGCTTCGATTTGGCTCGGATCAAGAGATGACCCGATTTTGGCCAGTTCATCTGCCATTTCGTTCCCATGAATATCCCTATGTCCTGGGACCTATCTAAGGGTAACTGTGTTCGTCGCATTGAGTACTCTTAGCTCATTCCGACAGCGATCGACCAGTTTGGACTTTGTGGTGATTGAGGAAATGGCTTTAATTGCCGCCTGGCTGTCTATGAAAATGTCAATATTGTTGTTGACTAATTCACTGATTGAGGAAAGATGTTTCGCGGCTTCGCAAACTGCCAGCACTTCCGCTTGGAAAACACTGCAAAAGTTTGGAAGCTTTAAAGATCTATTTATGGGTGGGTTATCTGAATAGATGCCTGACCCAACCCCCTCCGAGGTTTTGGAACCGTCAGTGAAGACCGAAACATGATTTGCATTTATGACCCTGTTTTCATTCCAGAGTTCCCTGGTTGGGATATCCGTTATGGTTACTGGGTTGAAATCTATGTGCGGTGAAACGTAGTCTGTTTGAATGTCTATGTCTATAAAATTCATTATGGTTCTGTGACCGTAGAGGCCCTTTTTCCAATTTTTACATTGAACAAGTCTTAAAGCACTTTTGGCCGCCACCTCTTTCGTATACAGATCGAGTGGGGCAAGTGAAAGGAAAGTTTCAAGGGCGGCCGTTGGTGTGGTTCTGATTGCACTGGTTGTGCCAATACATGCTAGTCTTTGAATTTTAGTCATGGTTTTTAGATTGGTTTCCTTATCTAAGGCTGGCCACCAGACCATGCATGCGTACGTTAAAATTGGCCTTATAATGGCTGTGTACATCCAATGGATGGTTCTGGGGCTGGGACCCCATCTTTTACCAAAAATTCTGCTACAAGTGTAGAAAGCTATTGAGGCTTTTCTTTCTCTTTCTTTAATATTTTCTTTCCAGTTTAGTTTACGATCGAGAACAATTCCAAGATATTTGGCAGTACCCGAAACCTGTAACGGAATTCCGTTAATGGTTGGCGGGTTTATGTTTGGAATATTACGTTTCCTTGTAAACAGCACCAGTTCTGTCTTCAGTGGGTTAATATTAAGGCCACAATTATTGGCCCAGTTTTTGAGCTTGTCAAGGGACGTTTGTAAGAGCTCGCACAGAGTGGGGGCAAATTTTCCGGAGGCCAATAACACAATGTCATCGGCGTATGCGACTACCTTGATGCCACCCAGATTTAGTTTGACCAAGATCTGGTTGACGACAAGGAGCCAAAGCAAAGGAGATAGTACTCCACCCTGTGGAGTACCCCTACTCGTCCTAACTCTTATTTTGCTGGCACCCATTTCTGCATTTATGATTCTCGTTTGAAGCATGAATACAATCCAGTTTATCAGTGATGGATCGACGCTGACGGAGTTTAGGGCTTGTCGAATAGCATTGTTATCAACATTATTAAAGGCCCCTTCTATGTCAAGGAATGCTGCTAAAGTGAATTCCTTGAAGTGGATTGATTTTTCAATTGTGCCGACCACTTCATGGAGTGCTGTCTCAACAGATTTGCCCTTCAAGTACGCATGTTGGGCCTGTGAGAGCACACCATTATTCAGTTTTAGGCGAATATGAGTGTCAATTAACCTTTCCAAGGTCTTCAGGAGAAAGGAGGAAAGGCTTATAGGTCTGAAGTCCTTCGGTTCGGTATGGGTGGGCTTGCCAGCTTTTGGAATGAAGATGACATTGACTTCTCTCCATCTAGCGGGGATATAGGTGATGTTTAGACAGCCTATATAGATATCCACTAGAATCGGAACAATTATATCTTTAGAGCTTTGGAGCATCATTGGAATGATTCCATCAGGCCCTGCAGACTTGTATGCTGAGAAGGAGTCGATGGCCCAAGCCACCTTCCTACTGTCTACGATTTGTTTATGTTGGGCCCTCTGTCCACAGGTGATGTACTGCTAGTACATCCTGGGAAGTGAGTGCTTATAAGTGACTCTAAGGTTTCAGAGCAGGAGTCCGTCCAGGTGTTATCCGGTCTTTTTAGAAATCCCGGGGGAATGGGTACCTTAGACATGACTTTCCTGAGCCTAGCAGCTTCATTCGTAGACTCAAGGTCTGAACAAAATTTTTGCCAGGCTGCTCTTTTAGCATAGGTCGTTCGGTTTTTGTATAGATTTTTGCTGACCTTAAAGAGGTCCCAATCGGTGGGGTCATTACTGAATTTTGCTCTATTGTAAAGCCTCCTTGAATTTTTCCTAAGAATAGACAGCTCTTTGGACCACCATACGGGGTTGAGCTTGCCTTTACTTTTGGTAATGGGGCAGGAACTCTCGTAAGCATTATTTATGGCTAACGTTAGTTCATTTACATGTTTATCAATGACCGAGCAGGTTGTCAATGGTAAATGTTCATAGTGACCCAAAGATGAGGCCAATCTAGTGTTGAAGGCATCCCAGTTTGTTTTCCTGGGGTTTCTATAGGGTTTTGAGTTTTCAATTTTGTGCTCTATTTGGAACGTTATCATTCTATGATCAGAGAATGAAACATTACTTGAGACCTTCCAGTCACCAGGCGCGGATACAGGGGGGGGCAATGGGTGCAATTGCCCCCCCCCTGGGCAAGAACGAACGAAGCATTAAATATGAATTTAATAAATGTAACCAAAAAAAATGTTATTTCGTTACACGTTTATAAATTTTTTTCTTGGCAGCGCAGTGTTGCAGCAATGAGTGGTTGTTCGTTGGCCGCTGGCTGACGATAGGTTCAGTTAAGAAAAGTTCCGCTATGTACAAATAGCGCCTTCGAATAGACTGAGTGGAAAGCTTATAACTTCGGTTTTAGATCTCGATATTCAAAGTTAAGGTCAGTCTTTAATTAAAAGATGAATATCAGGCCACATTATCTACTGTATAACATTTGGTGAGAAAAGCAGATTGAATCCTTAATCGATTTCATTTTCACTTTTCAATATGCTTTGAATAAAAAATTTCACAGTTTGAAAAATGATGTTTTAAAAAGTTATTTCTTCACCTCCAACCCTATTCTACAAATTTGTTAGTGGTTTTTTATACATACTTAAATGTAACGGGAGAGGCAACAGGGGCACTTATCTAAATTTTCAAACTTGAAGTTGATTTTAATTAAAAAAAAATTTAATCTTAAAAATACGTCGAATTACGAGTAATAAGCTTCAAATGCTCGGATCTGCGATGCGTGCAGACGTGCTGCACATATGTTTCAATCATAAGATACGTTTTTGATGTGAGGATTTTGTCGTTTTTATGGATGTGTTTTAGGAACTTCCGTGTTCCTTATTATAAAACTGGCAGAGAGTGCGAATCCAACGAAGAAGATTGGAGAGAAACCAGGAAACGACGACAGCAGTCACTGCCGAAGAGAAGTTGGATGGAACTTTTATACCTAAGAAAAAAATAGTTGTTTTGGCCTGGATTGTCAAGTGATTGACATTTTTCGCCGCGAATATTGCTATTGTATGCTATTGCTATTATATCGAACTGCATGAGTCTGGCAACTCACTCTGTAGTCGATGTTTTGAGCTTATATGTATGAAACATTTATATCAAAACTTAACGAAGGCTAAGTATATTGTTAATAAAATGTATAACGAAAGTATAACAAATTCACAATCGAGAAGGTCGGACGGAAAGATTTAATAAAGAGTGGTGTTTTCTTTGTTTTTTCCACTATAGGTAATCTGTGTTATATTTTAATGTCGGAAAGTTTGGTTTTGTATCGATGGACGAAGGCATGAAGTCTGAACAAACGATACGGTTCATCTCGGTTTTGATCTATAATTTTAGTTTAGCTAAAATACAACTATATTCAAATTAATGCAATGATTTTGTTTGCGCAAAATCTATTTAATCAACGTCCTTCAATTTCCTTGCAAACGCAATTGACGTTTATGAACACGTTCTCCGGTTTCTCAATATTTTTGCTGCCAACTCGATTTTTCTTCTGCAGAATTGCACCACACATGATGTTTTCGAACATATGACTTTAGCAAACTGCATTATCGAACACAATGCTTATACTGTAAAGCTTAAATTTGCCTTTCCTAACACAAGACTTCGGAGTTTGCGTTTGAGAACATTCTGCAATTTTTGACGCTGATGACGTTCTCGAGGTTAGGTTAGGTTGCCAGCTAAAGAAGAGACTTGAATTTTCACTCGAACTCGGACGTCATGTGTCTGAATAGGAACATACCACTGTACCATTATGTTTTTCGAGCATAATTGTAGAGTTGTGTAGATCCAGAGGGAACTAAAAAACGCTGTACAGACACCATGCTATAGTTACAAACTGCAAAACTTCAATTCACAAAGTTCAAAGTACACGCTGCGCTGTTGAGAACTACTTTGGCAGTTTATTGCTTTCTTCAAATTTCAAACTCATCAACTCACATTGCTTTGTGTGACCAGGCGTGTAGAGCGGTATGGTGCACTCAAATTTTCTATAGACCTCAACTAGATTTTGGAAACTCACGAAAATTGCCCCCCCCTGGACGAAATCCTGGATCCGCGCCTGCCAGTCACTGACCTTTATTGAGTCAGAGTTATTGGAAAGTGTCACGTCGAGCACTTCTCTCCTATTTCTAGTAACAAAGGTTGGTTCGTTACCTTTATTTAGAATCAATAAGTTTTCCTTAATAATATATTCAAAAAGTGACTCACCTCTTTTATTTGTGTCGGTACTCCCCCATTGTAGATGATGAGCGTTGGCGTCGCAACAAACCAGGAGGTCCCAACCGTTCCTCCCTGTTGTTTTGACGAGATCATCAAGGGCTGCTGACGGCGGTGGCCCCGGTGAATCACCTGGCATATAAATAGAATATAGAAAATAGAATAAAAGTACAAAAACAACTCTCAATTCTATTAACAAAAATATACTTAATTACAAAAAAAAAAATATTTTACTCCAACGGTATTTTTAAGAAAGTATCTATTGAAAATCTCGCCAAATAGTAGCAGGCTATTTGGTGGGATTTCGATACACGGGATTTTGACCTTTTCCCGGCAACGGAAAGCAGTCCACCTCAGATACTATTTTCAAAAATTATTGATATTGGCACCTGCCTGGTGACTTAACAACATACCCTTAGCGGAGCTTTGAAGTTGAGTGAGTGCGATACTCGACAGAAGACACTTACTTAGGGTAATCTTGTCCAATAAACCTTTTGTAAAAAGTCCGGAATGAATATTATGAAAATTCAAAGTTTTCCCGGTGAATTAAAGAACTCCAATATTTCATTCTGTTACAATAAAACAAACAATAAGTATTCACAGAATGATCCCTTAAATTTTTTGAAAAATCTGATAAATAAATCAATCACTGAATGTCGTTGTTTTTGTCGCATTTATGAATTTTTGAGATAATTTTTAACTTTCGACTTTAGCAGCTATTGTTTTCCTTTGCAACTTTTTTCATTTTGAAAAATGAGGCCACTTTTCATCAAAACTCCAAAATTAAAATTTTGGTTTTTGTTTTTTAAGATTGGGTCACTGTTAATTGGGGGCTATTATTATTCAAATTTATATTTTTCATGTTTGATGCATTTAATATTGGATGGGAAAGTAAATATCGAACGAAAAAGAAAAATTTTTAAAATCAAATTTCAATAAGAATCGATTCGGAACAGTGAGACATAGCGGCAAAATAATATGTAGGTACATAGTATATGTATACATGACCTTATAGATGTACACACAATATAATTAATAACAGATATCATGACAATTCAAATAATTAATAAATTAAACAAAAATAAGAATATTTTAATGAATACCTACAATTTTAAGTAAACAAAAAACAAACCAAAGCAAACTTTAAAAACAAAACAAAAAATAAACATAGATTAATGTTAGCACATTTAACGCCAAAAAGGTGAAACAAAAAATATAAATACATTTATTATTTTTAAATTTCACTGTTAGAAAACTGAAAAATAATATTATTCATTAAAACAAAAGAAATGTAAATACATTTTTACTTTCCTCATGTTATTTTCATATTGAAAATATTTAATTATACCTCTACCTGTTGATTTATAGTTAATATTATTGATAAACAAATTATTTTATTACAATCGCTTATACCTCATAGATGTATATCTATACATTTTATTCCTTAACATTTTATATGTAATTTAAAAAAGAAGTATTATAATTAATATTAAAATAAAACACTTAATTTTAAATTATAACGTTTATCTACAGACATTAATTGGTTTTATTTATAGCGATAATGAATTTTATGTGTTATTCACAAGCTTTCTTTATTTGATTCTATAAACCTACATACTTGTAAATTAATTTGTATTATACATACCTAGATACATAGTAAAAGATTGAATTTAAAAGAAAAACAAAAGAAACTGCAAAGAACCAAAAAACAATAGAATTAACGAATTGTGATGAAACTTAATGTTTAAGAAATAAAAAGTGGAAAAAACAAGAAAGGTAAAAATATAATAATAATAAACAAAAAATGATAATTTATGAAAACATAAATCATCGTATTGCGTGTTTTAATTTTTGTTTGGCAGTTTTCTTGAAGTTGTGTTCTTTTGAAAGAGCAAATTGACAAATGGCAGTAATTATAAAAAAAACAGGTGCACAAAGTCAATAGAGATAAGTATATACACACAAACATACATAATGTTCAACGAAAATTTTGACTAATTCTGTCAAAAATGAGAATGTTTATAAGCATGTGGATTTATTCGTATTAATATTAAAGAAGAGAAAACAACGACAACGACTAAGAGATAAGTATTGTCGATAACTTATGACTGCAACCATCACAATATCACCATCACCCACCATTTTTACTTGGACTGATTCCAAGTAAAAACAAAATAACTTGTCGAAATAAATTTCTCTCTTCGTAAATTAACTAACTAATGGTAGAAATATGGTGTAGTGTATAGACTGTACACGGTGAGAATTGAAAAGTCAAAAATTGTAAAATATTCAGTAGCAATTTGAAAAAACATGTTTTATTCGTAAATAATGTCGTGTAAAATGTCAGATTCACACACAAACTGGCAATTTAAGATTCAGGAATAGTCCAGGAAAATTAAACTGTCACTTCGAAAATATTTTGACAAAGCTGAGCTGGTGGAGAGCTTTGTTAAGCAATTCCAAGAAAAGACCCTAATTTTGAACCTTTTCAAAAAATTTAAGGGGGGGGTGAAAGGGGGTATAAATTTCAGTTTTTTCGTAAAATGTCTTGTATGTAGAGAAAAAAGTGTATGTAAATGCAGCTTACAAAGATAAGATTAAATGATTAGACGTACAAGTGTTTTATGGTGAAGAAAATTTAGTCAAAAATATTATTTAAATTGCATTAATCTGTTGTGTGATTAATTTGTTACATTTCCTGATTATAAAACAAAGCGTTTGGAGTGCCCGGAATAAGGGAGGAGAAGGCTGCTATTTTGAAAAGAAGAGTGATTTGGCTTTTATTCCATAACTCGATAGAATTTCATTTTACATTTGAATGATGACAGAATAACACAATTATAGCTCATTTAATTCTACTTCAAACATTGGCGGATACAAGGGGGATTCATGATTGATGATTTTGTCAAAATTGCTGAACACAAAAAAAAGATAACAAATGGCCCTTTTTTACAAATTCCTTTTAACCAAAAATTAAATCGAATATTGACATAAGTTTAATTTATCAATTTGATATACCTAAAAGGTCAAGGGGGTTTGAATCTCTTGTATGTGTGCAATTTCAAAGGTCACTAAGGGCCAGTTTTTCAGTGCGAGGTCATCCTAGTCTCGGGGTTAAACCGGAGTTAACTCCAAAAACGTGTTTTCAGTCAATTGAAATCGAAAGTTAGCTCCGAGTTCACTCGTCTAATATGGTGCGTTAACTCAGGCACCAAATTGAGGGTGTTTAGTTGTGGCGCCATCTCGATTTCGATATTGAAAGTTATTGCCAGTGCAATTCGTTGCGGCGCCATCTCTATTTCTTTGCGTAAAATGCGTGGAAGGGTGATATCCATAGTGTCACACATCGTTGGCCTCAGAATTTTGACAGCTGAAAGACAAAGTTAATCCTCAACTGAAAAACTGTTCCTGAGTTAACTCAGGGTTAATTCATTTTCAGGACTAGCTAACTCTGATTTAACTCAGAGTAAAGCCTGAACTGAATAACTGGCCCTAAATTGTCATAAAAAGCCAGGTTCAGTTAAAGTAATTGGTCAGGCATAGATTTCTTTTAGGAATAAAAAAAAAAAGTTCCATACCACAGTATGACTTAAGGCCAGTATTTCAGTTCAGGCTTTACTCTGAGTCTGAGTTAAATCAGAGTTAGCTAATCCTTAAAATATATTAACCCTGAGTTAACTCAGGAACATTTTTTCAGTTGAGGATTAACTTTATCTTTCAGCTGTCAAAATTCTGAGGCCAACGATGTGCAACACTATGGATATCACCCTTCTACCCCTTTTACGCATAAGACTAGAGATGGCGCCACAACGAATTGCACTGACAATAACTTTCGATATCGAAATCGAGATGGTGCCACAACTAAAAAGACCATCAATTTGGTGCCTGAGTTAACTCACCAAATTAGACGAGTTAACTCGGAGTTAACTCTCGATTTCAATTGACTGAAAAACACGTTTTTGGAGTTAACTCCGGTTTAACCCCGAGACAAGGATGATCTCGCACTGAAAACTGGCCTTTAGTTGAGAAGTTCCTCTTGGCATATGATGGTTAGTGCGTAAGACTGTCATCCCGAAGGTGTGGGTTCGATTCCCAGCCGTGCCACCCAAAAACAGAAATGTTTTATCCGAGATACTGCCTCTTGCGAGGAACTTACAAATCCTCCAAGAGTATACTTGTTATGAAAAAGTGCTTCTCATCTAGCCGTTCGAACTCAACATAAAATTGTAGGTCCCCTCCATTCCTGCCAACAACACGCCCGCAGAATGGTTGAGAGTTGTAAGTCACTAGGCCCTGGTTCTCCACGAGCTGTTGCGCCACCCAATTTATTTATTTAAGAGGGGTTTTTTGCCTGAAATCTTATATTAATTATGTAATTTTGATTAATTAATTAGTTTTGAACTGCACCTCTATAATTATTAAATGCGAAAATATTTTCATTGATTTTTTCAAGGTTCGCTTGAAAAGTTCATATCTTGAGATTTGTTTTTTTGGATATTAATGGCTGTGATAGCAGGAAGGGCATATTTTTCTTTTTTGAATAAATGAATTGAAGTGGTTGTAACCAAGACATACAATTTGGAAACCCGCTTTTCAACATCTCGTCGTCACCACGGGCGCCAAAAAAATCTTGCCACATTTTTGTATTCGAGGTCAAGATGCATGCACCTGATGCAGATGCAGACCCACATACTTATTTTTTAATTATGCGTTCACCTCCAAAATTTACAGGAAGCTTTTAGACTAAATATACCTTATCGAAAGAATTTTAATCTAATTTTAAAATTAGTTCCCTCTTATATGTTTATGTTGCTACAAAACTGAGAAAAGTTGTTTTTTTAATTTTTTTTTTAAAGTAAATAAGTACATAATTTTTTACACTAAAAGCAAAAATCTTTGCGGTTTCTAGGGCAGGTGGGCAATTGACATTTAAGACAAGAAGTTTAAAATGTCTTGCCTCTTTTTTTGGACACAGTCTCATCTTGCCTGCTTCTTTAATTCTGACGAGGGTTTATCTCCAGGGTTCATATTTAGAATAGACCGTAAACTGTTCCCAAATTCTCATAAGACATTTGGAATCAGTCCAAGCATCATATGGTGTTTTGCCAGTTGTATAGTTCCAACAAGCTATAAATAATTGCCTCAAAACTTGTTTGGAAGTAATTCTAATTTGTATTATCCGAGAGCAAAGCTATTTTGGTCTAAAAACCAAGCTTCAAAGTATGCATCACGCACAAATAAAGCGTACGTAAATGGCAAAGGGGTGACTGGTAACCCCACAACAAAATTAATAATTTAATAAAACCAAAATAACAAGTTGCCTTGACAAGTTGATACAAGTAACTTACTGCCTAGAATATAAGGATCTAAAGGAAGATACAAGAACAAACACAATATAAGGGCTTTTCTCAGGAAGTGGGGTGATGGGTAACCCCGATTCCCTTCAGAAGGTTAAAATCAATTGAGCAAAGTAAGCAACAAGTAAGCGAAAATCTATTCTCTAATAAGCTTGTTAACTAAAGCCTTTATAGTTCACAATCCACAATAGGACCACCTATGTATCCTCATAAATGTCCCAGATGAACGGTATTCAGTTTGACCAAATTTGGGTTGGAAGGCTTACAGGTACATCTATCGTGATATCAAATACTAAATTCTGGTAGGCTTTTCTTGTATTAAAGAAATCTACCGATCACAAAAGAAAAAAACGTTCCATCATTTTTCGCTTGGAAAATAGATTCTAGACTTTTCTCTTTGCTTACCCTACTGAAATTTCTAATTCAAAAAAATCTCGTAGTTTATAATTTTTAAATAAAATCTACTTAAGGTTTTTTTTTGTATATCTTTAAGGCTTACCATCTAAGCTGGGACAAAGAATTGAAAAAAAAAAACACCAAAAATTGAGATAATTACCTGGCGACCCTATGCCTTGGCCACTATTCGACAGGTAACCCATGCGCAAACTGTTTTTTTAAGACACTACAGAGCTGTATACCGGTCATCGCGTTACCGCTGGGCGACTTAAGTCGCACTTTGCGACCTTTTTTGGGTCCGTGCGACTAAACGACGACCTTTTAATCAGGGCGACCTTTTTCTCCGTGCGACTTTTTTTAAAATTTAAAATATCAAAAACACACAAACACTGGTTTCTCGAACTCGCCCATTTGAATTGGAAGAAATAGAACAAAAACAATATTTCAATCGACTTTCATTCAACTATTCTTTTTCCATTTCCTTTGAAACGAAAACGAAGCGGCTTGGAGCTTGGCTTGCGCTTGATTGAAATTGAAATGAAATGAGGAAACTCGAAATTGGAAGATTAGAACGCAAGTTGAGTGATGAACTAATAGTTTGCAATATCTGTTACTAATATTATCACTATTCTTCAATAAGAGCTATAGCTGCCTGTTACTGGAATAAAAGTTTCGTAAAAAACCGTATAGGAATTAAGGTACCCGTTTATAGCAAAAGGTGACATTTTTAGTTTTTCATTTCTTTTTTCAGAAATTGAGAAAAATTAATTTAAGGTATGCCTGCGTAGTTTTTTTGATTTTTGTTTTCTTTATGTGCATCGGTAAAGCACACAGACTTTATTTGTTGTATTTATTAGTTTTGCAGAAGGTTTTGGGATAGAGCTTTTATTTAAAAAATATTTTGAAAATGTCACCTTTTGATATAAACCAAAATATCGCAAGAAAAAATATCACTTTTTTTGAAACACAATTTGATCCAAAGCCAAGTAAATTGTTTATATTTTTTGTATGAAATCTTTTGTTCCAAAAGTGCCTTTTCAAGTTGAATTTTCGTTGATACAACATGTTATTATTCTTGACTTAATCTCCTTGGCAATCGATAAATTCAGGGTTTTGGACCCGATTAAAAAACAAAAGAAAAAAGTACCAAAAGTGAAGATTCCATATTTTGTACCTTAACTTCTCATATATCATTGGAAATATTTTAAAGTAAAATCAGTGATAATTTTAATGCGAACAAAAGCTGATGACTTAATTATTATGTCTATGTTTTTGGTGATAAAAATGACAAGTTCCAACCATAACACTCATTGAGGAATCAAAAAAACAAAAAAACCTTAAAATAAACTGATTTTTCTTAACTGTTATTCTGCTTAGTAATTATTTCTCAATGTTATCGTGTTAAATCGAAATCTCCTTGTAGCAGCAAAAATGCATAACCATCTTAGTACTGATTTTGCTTAAGTGTGATCCTGCTCAGTAGTCATTTCAATTTCGACATTTTGATAAAAGTGCGACTTTTTTTCAATTATTATGTTTTGCGACCTTTTTTTATTGATTGCGACTTTTTTCGCGACCTTTCAAAAATTTTCAGCGGTAACCCTGCCGGTCATCTGGTACCTTTATGAGGGTAGGTCGTCCTATGGTGCTATCTTCTATGTATTATTGTAGATAGTTTTTGAAAAAAATAATTTGTTTAAATTTTAAAGTTTGAAAAAAAGACTTTTTTTTTCAAAATTGTACCTAATTAACGACAACTTTTATTTTGAGTATTTAATACTTTCATTAATTTGACTACATTTAGTGTGGAAATTGGTTATTTTTTTTTGGAGCAAAAATAGGCCCAAAACATGTTTAGACAAAATAAAGAAGAGACTCGAGGCTTTAATATGGAAATGTTAAAAAGTCATTTTCATTCAAAATTGACCGATATACATATACCACTTCAAACCTTACCATTTCTTATAATTTATTTCAGTTTTGGCCCGAAAGCTCCTTTTTCGGTACTAAAATGGCTAATTTTACATTCGTAAAGATATTCGTGCTCATGATTTTGATAAAATATGACATTAAGATTTTCAAAAATATTTAAAGAGTAGGTAAGCTCGATTTTTTATTTTCCGACTGTTTTTAAATGCTTACCTTCAACTAGGTGGAGTAATATAAGACTTGGTACTAGATGCAAAGATTGTTAAATTTGTTATAGTAATAGTAGGTATTTACAAACAAAAATGGGGATTCGGACAAAAACTGCAAAAAATTATAAGAAATGGATAATTTTGAATGATTATAATCTAAAATTTTGTCAATAAATAAATAGGCCTTAAGCCTATCTTTGCTCCGAAAAAAAAAACTATACGAAGTTTAGACAAAATTAAAAAATCTTGGATTTTCGATTTTTTTGTAAATTTTTAAACCATTAATTTCGATTGAAGATTTAATCTAAAAAAAAAGTTAAATGTATGTAAAATTATAAAATTCGGCTTAGTTTTCGAGTTTAAGTTTAATAATAATTATGGAAGTACAAGTAAGACAAGTTTGTCTTTTATAGTTCAAATATAGAGGTTATTACAATGGTTAAGTTTTGTGATAAATATGAATTTAAAATTAAATAGTTACATTTTACATTTAAAATAAATAAACAAATTAATAAACATTCAATTGATTCAATTATATACATAATTTAGCAAACAAGTTTTATTCAATCGAATAATAATAGTTTAGAAATAATACAAAATTTGACATTAAATAAATTATTTCTAAACTTTATTTATTTCAGAACGATAAAGTTATAAGGAAATTATCAAAAAATATTAATACCACTAGAACAATAAAATCAATGCACATTGCTGTTAGAAAAATATTCATTTATTGTACTTTTAAATTTTGCTACTGCGATTATCTATTTTATTACTTTAGGCAGTGTGTTTCATAGTCGAGTTGCGTGAACAAAAAATAAGCGCGACGAGTTCAAAAATCTAGCTTGTGGTGAGACAAGGTTCAAAGTTCTAGTAGAATTTGCGTGTTGTAGTTTTTCTAATTAGTCTTAGTTTTGTGTTTACAGGTGTAAAGCTGGAACACATCCAGAGTTTGCGTAGGCCACCATAAATCTTCCCAACAGTAAAATTGATATGCTCACGAGCTGATAAGGAGCGATTGATTCTGAATCCAAGGCTTGTAATTTTTTAAACAAATTTAATCTCAATATCCCCAAGATAAATCTATGGAATAGTTCCGGGGTCGTATATTTTTTTTGAGATAATAATGGATTGACATTTAGTTGAATTGAGAAAAAGTCCATTTGAAATAGACCACTCCAAAATGGCAGATATGTCATCATTAATTCGGCACACTAGATCTTCAATCAGTCCGATTGGTCTAGAAAGATAAATTTGCACATCATCCGAATACAAATGAGATTGGACATTTGAACAATCTTCGATGATATCATTTTTAAAGATACAAAATAGTAGAGGACCCAAAATTGAACCTTGGGGTACTCCTTCTACAATGTTCTTATATTGTGAGACATTCCTCCCAACCACAACTTTTGCTTTCGATTGTTGAGATAGTTTTGTATAAGACAAAATGCCCTATCACTAAATCCAAAGTAGGCCTTAAGTTTCTGGCATAAGATTTCATGGTTAGCATTATCAAAGGTCAAAATTCAATCTTATATAATCTAAAACTTTAACAATAGCTGTTTCACAACTATGTTTAACTCTGAAACCTGATTGATTAGAGGATAAAAGACTATGCCGATCAAGATAACCATGCATTTGCCTTGCAAACATTTTTTCAAAGACCTTTGAAAGACATGGCAGAATACTAATTAGTCGAAAGTCCATGCACGACTTAGGATTTGCAGCTTTGGCCACAGGGACAACCTTGCCTACTTTCTAGCGATCAGGAAAGCAAGAAGACATAATACAAAAATGAATCACATGTGTTAGGGATCCTAAGATATGTGGCAAAATCATTTTAATAAAAGAAATAGGTATTCCATCCTCCCCTACAGCGGCAGATTTAATAATGCGTATACTGTCAATAACATCAATCTCAGAAAATACTTCGAATTCAAATTGTACATTTGTTGAAATACATTTAGACTGCTAGGCACACAGTTTATGTCAGTTACTGTACTTAGCACAAATGTATTGTTAAGTTCATTTGGGTCAGGTGTGTTGTTAGAAGCAATACTTTTACCTATCCCAATAGTATTAGAACGTAAGTTTGACCATAGTTTTTTCGTCGTTTGGCTTGTACACAGTATCGATAAGTTGAATCTTTTTTTAGCTCTTCTGATCAGATAAGTTACCAGATTTCGTACTTGGCAGTACAATTCCCAATGGATTATTGTTCTATGAAGTTTCCGTTCATGAAAAAGCTTCCTGCGTTTCCGTATCGCATTTTGGACCTCAACCGTGAACCCGGGACAGTAAATGTTACGCACAGCCACAGACATTAAATACACCATTTATTAAATTCTGCAGATAGTCAATCTTTTCGTTAATGTTCGGTAAAAACTGACATCTACCTCAATCCATTAAACCCGCTTCCAGTTGAAGTGCATTGTTGTCAATAGACTTAAAATCTCTGAATTCAAAACTTGATGGGGTAGCAGTGCGCAAAAATTCAATATTGTATGTACAAAAAAGCATATCATGGTCAGAAATCAATTGAAAGTTGGTCATTCAGAAGGACATTATACGGATCAGAAACAACAATCCAATCAAGAAGATTAGTTATACCGAACATTTTGGAAAGTGGCCAGTGTGACCATTTTCTCAGAAACGCATGGGTGAACTTTGTATAGTTAACGTAATTGTTCCTTTTTAAAAGACATATTCAATAGCCTATACAAGGACATTTTTGGGCTAAATTAATCCCTATATAGACATTTTATACTTGATTCCCATTTAACATCTATGCCATTTACATTGAGCACAAGTCTGGATGATCAGATATTTAAAGGAGTCCAAAACTTTTTAAAGTATTTTATTAAAATAATCTTGCTTTCGTCTATACCTAAGTATGTATAGTATTTTTTGAACAACATACATAATGTAGGTACACATGCATCGTATACGAGGACAGACAAAATTCACATTTGACTGTCACCCGTTTCCATAAAAAAAAACTTTAAATTATTATGGTGTATTCATCATCAACAAATGATGACAATTATGTAAGCAATCGTGGATAATTCACACTCATTCGGATACGCATTTGATGAGGTTAATGATACCAGAGATTATATGCGTTCACTGAACTTCATTTCCAAAACGAAAAAAAGGCTAACAAGTGGCTACATTACATATAAAATATAATTCAAAGAAGCTGTGCATTGCATACACAATCTAAGTCAACTACCTCTCAGAGGTTATACGCTTTTATTTAAACTATTGCGTAGGTGGCAGACTTTGAAAGCCCAATGTTTTGACAGCACTTAGTCCAATGTCTAGGTCATACACTATTGAAAGCAGATAAATCATGCTTAAAAAAGTTTCCAAATTTTAATTAGAATTTATTATTTTAGCAGAAATGATGAATGATAAGAAGAAAATTTTAGCAGTAAATTAATAATGTTTATAGGTTCGATGATCGAAGTGGCATTCTTCATTATGAGAATGTGATTATGTACGTACATTATGTATATTGCAGGGAATTAGGAGCCGAACCGTACATTGACACCTGTGATGAAATGGAAAATGGTTTATTCAATATGTTTCTCATCTAAATGTGATTTATCTCAATTGAATCAATTAATATAAAAAAAAAAAATTGAAATTAGAAGTTCTTTAAAACTTTCAACAACAACTGTATCGACCCAGCTTCTAAGTTTAAAGTGTTTGATGCTACAATCAAAAGTTGTTTTTGTTACGGCAATGAAGTTTATGGGTACAAGCAATTGGATGAAATTGAGTCTATTCAAAGATATTTTTTCAAGCGGATATTTAAGCTTCCATCCAACACGCCTAATTATGCTATTCATGCTGAATCGGGACTGCCTCCAATGTTTTTAAGGAATTTAAAGGCAAATGCAGACTATTTAATCAAAGTCATGCAAAGATCGAATGACAATTTACAGAAACGAATTCTTTTAGTATCTTTACGGTGCAGATATACTCCTATTAAAGACTGGTATGAACTGGCATCAGCACAAAATTTTTCTTTGAACCTTTGTGTGGATAGCCTAGAATCATGGAGAACAGATCTTTATGACATAATCTCTATCGTTGATGAGCGAATGTTCCAGACTTTTCTTGATCGGGCAAAGGAGTCTTTGTCGAGAACTGTATACAGTAAACTTAACCTTAGTTTGGGGGAAGCCAATTACTTTCGAGATGAGTTTACGGTGAGGGAGATGAGCCTGCTATTTAAAGCCCGTACGGAAATGCTAGAACTTAATTATAGGCCTCATAGGACTGATATTAATCTTAGCTGTACATTGTGTAACCTCAATGAAGTCGTAAATATCTTTCACTTCCTTGCAAGATGCCCAATCCTCCAAGAAATCCGACGACTTTATATTAACAAGAGTTCTCTTTCAGTAGAAAAATGTCTTTGTGTTTTGAATGGAGAGAGTGGTTGGAAAGTACTTATCGATTTTCTCTCACATGCGGTTTCATACAGACATACATATGTAAATTTACTTTAGACCAACACAACTATTAAATTTAGTACAATTTTGTTTTAGCTAAACTAAAAACCTTTTTTTTTTCTCTGTAGCTGATATTGCAACTCTTTTATCTCAGCTTTGATTTAAATTTGTTTTAACTAAATTATAAATTATTTTTGTTTTTGCTAAACTAAAAGCCAACAATTTTCAAAAATGTTTAATTAAAATACTATATTTGAAGTATATTCTAAAGCCATTAATTTATTTATTTTTTTGTTTTTGCCAATCTAAAAGACAACCATTTCAAAAATGTTTTGTTAAAATACTATCTGAAGTATGTATTATAAATCCGTTGATTTATTAATTGTATTTTTTTTTTACGCTAAACTAAAAGCCCTTAAATCCAATTCTATGTTTTCTCTTTATTATAATCAAAGTAATTTATACTATCCTGGCATTTTAAATTTTATATTATCCTTGTATTAATATAACCACTTGTAAATTAATTTTTTTGTTTTTGGTTAATTTAATATTTCTATGTATTTTCTTATCTCACAAATTGTTAAACTCAGAAAACTTACCGGCAGACGGCCAATGAGCCATGCTTGTAATTCTTTTTTTATACCCTTAAGTATCAATGTATTTGAAAAAAGCAATAAAGATAATAATAATAATAATAAAACTATAGTTTCTGATTACCTACCCATTGCTAATCAAGATTTTTTTTATATTCTATTACATGTACCTAGTCGCTAAAATATTGACTTACTTCTCATTTTATTTATATTCAAGCGCATTGGGTAGGTAGCTACTCTTTTAAAGAAACGACCACTGAATTTCAGTTCCATGTGTAGGAATAACCCCCTATCGGGATTAAAAGTATCAATACTAAGGATCAACTCTCAAGCCCAGCAGGAAATTTGCTCCTCAATGAAAAATAAAGGTGCATTCCTCGTCGAAATCATCTGTCACATTCATTGAGGAGAAGCTCTGCATTGATTTCATTCATTGAAAGTCATGCAAAAGGTAAGTAGATTGCCAATTGCCATTCCAGTTGCATCTTCTGCTTTGCTCTTGAAAAAAGGTAAAGAAAATACGAAACAAAGCGATAACCTTTTTTGACATAATAAACTCAAATGAATTCAATACAGAACGGGAGAGATAATTCCTGTACCTTTTCAGTGGTTATTGCAATCCACACAGCATTGCGTGTTTTATGCCTGCTATGCGAAAGAGAAAACAACTTTTTCTTTTCTTCCGCATCAAAAAGTTGAATGAATTCTATATAAACCGTGATACGAAGATTTCCTGCAAACAAAATTATGCATCCTTTCAGTGGTCTGTCTCCTCTGTTACGGTCGTAGCTGTTGGTAGATACATATTTATTTTTTCTGCCTGTTGAATAGATATTTGACCTGAAACAAAAAATTCCGATGCGAAAGTAAACCTTTTTTGTTTTGGTTTTCCTCGATCGGTCGCGTGACATTTCTTTGTTCTAGAATATTCTAGTTCTAGAATGGATTTTGTGATCGAAGAGAACAGACGTATATTTTATAAGTGTTTTTCAATCAAATTGATAAACATGTTCCTATTTGATAAAATTATAATCATGACCCAGGAGACTAATCACATTCACTTAGGTAATTATATTTTATATTAGATTATTTTCTATAACTCTTAAAGTTTGTATTCCTCTCTATTCCTTAGCTCCAAATTGAACAAGTATGACGATGATCATCATTTTTAAGAAAATTGCAGCCAAAAAGGCGAGGAAGTACCTACTTTATAAAATCGAACAAACATATACGTATAGTTATTTTGAATTGCATTGTTTGTTCTGTTTATCTTCTTTATTTTAGTTACTTTAAAAAACTAACTATCCACTTTTCTCTTTAATATTTTATTAGTTAATAAATTTCTTAAATACATTATACTAGTTGAATTTATTTTATTTTATTCGTCATACATCCAGCTTCATTCCAGATGCTTCGCTTCTTTTGATGAAATCAAAGAAGAAATGCATAATGATTTCAGTCACATTTTTTCTTCTACGAAATCATTCCCTCACAGTTGACCCATTTTTCATGTATTCATTCGCGTTGAAGAAAGCATCAAATAACGAGAACCATTTTTTTTTTCTGATAGGAAAAAGAAGTTATGAATTCGAAAGTGCCATAAACATAGTGATTTCATTACAAAATATTCATGGAGAGAGTCTGTAGGTACTTCCTTCCAATGACAAGCCCATGTTAAATTCATGATAGGATTCTCTAGGAAATTCATGGGTGCAGATCCTTTTCCGTGAGGAAAAACCTACTTCTTCAGTAGTGAATTTTTGGAAATTTCCTACTGGGAGTAAAAAAAAATACTATGAAACACACGTAAGTACCTCATGATGTAATGGTAATTGCATTGGACTGTCATGCGTAATGCCATGCCCGCAAAAAATTGTAGGTCTCCTCCATTCTTACCAACACACACTCAGTAATGGCTAAGAGTTGAAACTTGAGAGTTGTATTGTAAGTCACAAGGCCCTGGCACGGTTGCCGCCTGCAAACAAAAAATCCTACCAAGTTTCCCAAAAAAACCTACCAAAACGAATAAAAACCTACCAAATAAAAAACTCTCTTTCCGTTCTGCAAATTTTCTTTGGTAGAAACCTCAAACACATTATAGGTACGAGGTTTATTCACAATCGTGAATCCATTTTCCAGAAAATTTGAAAATAAAACCGAAATTGTTGTATGATGAGCTAAAACAAAAATTCGAGTTCCACCCTACCCCAAAGATGTGAGGTAAATTAAAAGTGAATCAAGGTTTATGTTAAGGAGGTTCTTTTGGGCACATAGATGCTAGTTATATTTCCGAATTATTTATGTAGGTAGTTTCATGCCAGCATTAAATGATTTCTCCTTCCTTGGAACTTTCTATGCATACGATTTTGACAAAATCTTCAAATGTTTTCACTTGAGGTGTGAAATAATATATTTTTCAACATAATTTTGTATGAATTTGGTTAAAATCATTTCATTTTGAAAAATGTATTTCAAAAATTTTATCATTTGGAAATGAAATTAAGATTTTTCAACGAAATTAGATCACATTTATTCTTAAAAACATAGGCAGATGAACGCCAATTGATTCAAGTCTCTGTTTAATTGAGTGTATTTGACATTTTTTGAGTTGATCGGAAATCATCCCAATTTTTATTTTTGTACAATGTCTTATATTATGCTCAAGAGTTAGAATTGAAAAAAGCCTACCATATCGGATCTTAGCCTTCCAACCTACCAAAGCTGAAAAATCCTACCAAGTATGGTAGGATCCTACCAAAACGGCAACCGTGGGCCCTGGTTCTCCACGAGTTGTCACGTCACCAAACCGTCACGTAAATTCTAATTTGTCCAACCGACCACTTTTTGTCCTACAGACCACTTTTTTTATGATTTTCATGCTTAATTGTCCTATAAACACGTTAAGTATGCAGTAGGATGATTTCTATACTGGCACCACATGGACTCTTCGATCTTGTCCAACAAAATGCCATAAGCATTTGTCTGCACATTTCCCATTTAATTTTAAAATGAAGTATATAGCAAATTGCAGGGCGTTAAGACCAATAAAATCAAACCATTAAACTACTGATCCCAACTGAAATGTTTCCGAGTTCCAATGACTAATGTATGTACTTCTACAATGACCCTGAGTATGGATCTTAAAAAGGATTGGGTCAGTGACGAGAGACTTGAGACAACTATTTTTGCTCATGGCTCAACGATGGTGTGTGATATGGGTTCAGGAATTAATCCTTTCTGATTTTCCTGATATCTCTAGGCCCTTTTAGCTACCCAGCTTTCCTAGTGCATTACAAGTTGAATAACAAATAATTGAAGAAGCATGCAAAATAATAAAACAAGAATCAAACCAGATTCAAAATAAAGCTATCTTATCAGACATCCTATTAATTATACATTCAGCAATGCGCCAAGTCTGAATATGTATCGCAAACTTCCTCTTATCTGGGTCTCAGATCACAATGCCATTGAAGAAAATGAAAGGTAAGACAAACTGGTCAGGCTAGAATCAGCCCTTCATAACTCAATATCTTTCGGAAAGAGTCACCATTCGTTTAAAGGTGTGAAGGGCATGTTTTTTCTACAGAACAGTTTAACCAACTTGGCTGTTCCCAGGAAAATTTGGCCGCACCTATAATATCCCGAAAAATGTATCTGATATGCAGACCCAGGCAAGACATTAGCCATCAGGGTCATTGCAACTTATACTGAACACTGGCCAGTAGGAGAAGATGAGGTAAAGTTGAGTATGCTAAATGTCGTAGATATGGGGATCAGCAAAAAGAGAAAGCAGTCATAACTCTCCCTTGTAAATTCCTGCTATGTCCAGAACTAAAATTAGAGCACAATTTATTGAAAATACTTTTTTTGAGAACTTTTACTAATTTACGAACTGAAAGATCAAAACATTTATCTCTCTTACCCCCAGTTTCATTGTTTCGTTTAAAACTTGAACTGAGTTCAATTGTTCTACTGAACTAAAATTAAATCCAAAAGTGGAGTTTAGACTGTGAAACTGGGTGTTAACAAGCATTAGTTGTTTCTGAATCGTGTTCTCCATCAATTTCCTTATGCCATGAACAATCAGACTATTGGTTTCTTAAGGGAATTCGTGGTGAACCGAACAGTGAATGGATGAAAATATTAATTGACTACATACCATTCTACCAACAAAATACCAGCTGCCTGGTTTGGTAACGCTTAGATGGTTTCAGTTATTAATTCCGAAAGATTTTTAAAACGTATTTACCATACCACAACTATAACACAATTTTTCCTAAGGTAAAACGAGTTATGATAACAAAACCATGCCACCGCGTCATTTCTACCTGACTAAGCCTTACTGGCTGAACAGAATGCAAGACGCAACTGGAATAGATGTCAAAAAAGCTGCAGTAGATGTCAAAAATGCTGCAGTAAAAGTTAAAAATTGTTCAACTCTTGCAGCTCCGGCTGCAGCATTTTTGACATCTATTCCAGCTCCGTTTTGCATTCTGTTCAGCCAGTTAAGCCTTATAATAGAAATACATTTTCATACAAAACCAATTCAGAGCTCTTCAAACTGTGGCAAATTGGGTGTGTTCGTTAGGTATTGACTTAATTTCCAACCTAATTTCGTGCAAATTTGGTTGAAATTATCTCATTTCGAAATGTGAATTTGTATGGGAAATGAGATGATTTCGTATCGCATTTGGAAATTTTCAACGAAATTACCTCATTTGGCCTAATGAAATCGCAGTATAAGACGACTATTTGCAATTGCAATGAGGTTTTGAGTTTACACGATATCATTGAAATCACTTTTAAGCAGAATAACAGTTAAGGAAAATCAGCAACAAAACTAGGACGACTATTTGTTATTGCAGTGAGATTTCGGGTTTTCACAATATCATTGAAATCACTATTAAGCAGAATAACAGTTAAGCAAAATCAGCAACAAAATTAAGACGACTATTTGCAATTGCAGTAAGATTTCGAGTTTACACGCTATCATTGGAATCACTTTTAAGCAGAATAACAGTTCAGCAAAATCAGCAACAAAACTAAGACGACTATTTGTTATTGCAGTGAGATTTCGAGTTTTCACGATATCATTGAAATGACTATTAAGCAGAATAACAGTTAAGCAAAATCAGCAACAAAACTAATACGACTATTTGCTATTGCAGTGAGATTTCGAGTTTACACGATATCATTGAAATCACTATTAAGCAGAATAACAGTTAAGCAAAATCAGCAACAAAATTAAGACCACTATTTGCTATTGCAGTGAGATTTCGAGTTTACACGATATCATTGAAATCACTATAAAGCATAATAACAGTTAAGCAAAATAAGTAACAAAACTTAAACAACATTTTGCAACGGCAATGGGGGTTGATAAAATTGGAATCACTATTTAGCAGAAAACACTTTCATTTATGAGTTTAATTAGAGCCATAACGTCCATTTTTGTTCCTATATTTCAACGACTTTTTTTCCTTAACTGTTATTTCAGTAACAGGTATTTGTAACTGTTATTGAAAAGTAGCAATAACATTAGTAACAGATATTGCAAACTAGCAGTTTGGCCCATCCCTAAGCCTATAATAAAAATATTTGGCTTAAAATTTAATGGCATTTAAGTCTTTAGTTTTAAATAGCAGCAAACAAATTCTTACAATAAAATAATACTGTCCTCTCCACCACTGTAGTTACAAGCTGAACTTGAAAGATGAATATCAATTCCTTCCGTTATTTATTTTTTTAATTTTTGTGTTTCATTGTGTCCTATATTAAATACGTTTTTTTGTAGAATTGGGAGATAGGACAAGTTTTGCCCGGTGTCCTATATCCGTTTTGCTTTTTTTTTTAAATAAAATAAAATAAATGTTCAAACAACTAAAAATGAAAGCTGTGATTCGGATGGATGAACAAATATCCAACTTTCATAATAATAAGTAAAGAACCTACTACTTTGAAGTTAAAAAACGATCTACTGAAAAGTTAGGAGCTGCGTCAACTAAGAATTCGGGACGAAAATAATTTATTTTATTTACATTGGGCATAAATGTCTTCATTCAAAGAGATTTTCACACAAGGCCAGTTTGCAACTTAAACATTGGCCAGAATATAAATTATTGAAGTACCCCATCTCCATACAAAATTATTAAGTTCTTAGCAGCTGGTTTATATAAATTCATAAAATCTCTATAAGTTTCCGGGAAATAAAAATGGAATACCTAAGAAAATTTGAAAAACTCTTCATAGAATAATTTTAATCATAATTATTTATAATTTTCAACAAACTGAGTGTCTACTAATTCTTCTGTGGAATATGTTCACTGTCTTATGTTCTTTCTTCGTGGGCTTCCTAGTACCTAATATTAAATAATGCAATATTATCATTTTAAGCTCATTTATAACAAAATTAATAAGAAAAGAAAAATAAACAAAATCATAAACCTAAAATGCTATTTATGAACACTTCACAGAATATTATTTTGAGTATTGCATCGGTCGTCGGGCTGCAGTATTAAATGTTTTGATTCTGTGAATTTTTAATTTCCATTATACTTGAAAACAAAGAAATTCAATAGAAACTAGAAACTATTAAGCAGACCAATTATGTATGTATGTTCATTACACGGAAAGAATTGAAAAATCAGCAATTGAAAAATTTGCAGTTGCAATTTACGAATCATGTTTTATTCGTCATCATCATCGTGCCCTGTAACCCCGGCTGCTGGGGCATAGGGTATCAACAAAACGTCTCCATCCTTCACGGTCTGCTGCAAGGTACTTTAGCTGTGGCCACGTCTTTCTCTGGGATTCTGCTTCCGCTAAGACAGTTGATTTCCATGTTGTTCTTGGTCTTCCAACCCGCCGTGCATCCTGAGGATTCCATTCCAAGGACTGCTTTGCAATTTCATCGTTTGGTTTCCTCAGTGTGTGACCAATCCAACGCCTTATACGCTTTCTTATGTCGACGTACAGCCGCTCTTGACTTGTTCTGTGCCACAATTTCTCATTTGATATTATTTGTGGCCAGCGAATCTTTAGGATGTGGGAAAACAGCGATCCACAAAAGCCTGCAATTTCTTCGAAATGGTAGACATGACTTTCCAGGTTTCACGAGCATATAACATCACGGACTTGACATTGGATTCGATGAACCTCAACTTAGTGCGTAAGGAGATTGGACTGGATTTCCAGATTGGGGACAGAGCACCGAAGGCAGCACGAGCTTTATTTATTCTACTTTTAACGTCCAGATCCGTACCACCGTTTGCAGAAACAATACTGCCAAGGTAGTCAAACTATTCCACTACTTCAACTGGCGTCTCCTGTAGAATAATACGCTGCTGTGTGGAGCGGCCTGTGACCACTATTTTTGTCTATTTGCTGTTTATTCTTAGACCACTCGACTGTCCCTTCACTTGCAGGAAGAGAATTGGCCATAGAACATCTCCTTGTCTCACACCCTGTTGCACTACGAAGGAGTCGGATAGCTGCCCATTGTGCAAAATAAAACACCTTGCGTTGTTGTAGGATTCTTTAATAATGGCAACAATTTTTGGTGGAATTCCTCTACCAAGCAACGATCTCTATATACATTCTCGGTTAACTCGATCAAAGGCCTTCTCAAAATCCACGAACATGAGGTAAGGCGGTGATTGAAATTCCATCGACTGCTCGAGGACGATACGCAGGGTGTTGATATGGTCGACACACGATCGACCACTGCGGAAGCCAGCTTGATGCCTCTTGAGTGTAGACTCGATTCTATCCTTTATTCGCTCGAGAATGATGGTTGCCATTAGTTTTGGGAAAACAGACAAAACGGTGATACCACGCCAATTGTTGCAATTTTTTAAGTCACCTTTCTTTGGCAACTTAACAATCACACCATCCTTCCAATCCCTGGGATAGCATTCGTTTTCTCAAATGCTTTTTATCAACGGATGTAAAATACTAGCCGCTGTTACGGGATCGGCTTTCAGGAATTCAGCTGGTATTCCGTCCAGTCCAGCTGCCTTGTTGTTTTTGAGGAGATTTCGATGGAGGGTTCGATGTCAATACCCCTATAGGACCTGCGCATCTCATTTAGTTGGGGCACTTCAGCACTCTGCTCAACTAAATCCTCATTTAGCAGGGCACAAAAATGGTCCTTCCATCTGCGTAGCTTATCCTCAATTGATACCAAAAGTGTGCCATCCACAACCATTACAGGATGATTGGTGTTGCTTTTTTTCCCGATAACATCCTTGGCTATTTGGTACAATTCCCGGATATCTCCTCTTCTGGCAGCGATTTCCGCATTATCTGCGAGTCCATCTAACCTCACCCTCTTGTCACGTCTCACACAGCGATAGACCATCTTATGTGCAATGCCGTTAGCCCGATCATCCTAGACAAAATTTGACTATATATCAAAGTTAAATGAAGTACAAAATGTTTTGATGCAGTTTTGTTCCAATGATAGATAAGAATATAAAACCACAGTTTTACACCAAAATTTGTAATGGCGTCTAGGGTAAAATGGGGTAAAACTGAAAAAGGGCCAATTCTAAACGGGAGTTTCTAGAATTTTGTTTTGTTTTTCTGTCGATAGATGTTAAAAATATAAGAAAGTTATGCATATATTTTAAAATTCTTAAAAAATTTTTGAAGGAGTTATGATGGTTTAAAAGTTGAAAACAAGAAAATAGTTATTTATAAAATAATTCACCAAAAATCAGAAGTTCAACCGATTTTGATTAAATTTCTATTTTTAGAAAGATAATAAGAAAAAAAATTAACCATATTTAAGGATATTTTGATCCTTTTATTATATTATTATCCTTTTTTACAATTTTTCTTGTTTTTTTTTAAAAACATGCTTTTTTAGTGTCAATTTTTGACACATTTTTGCCTATATCTTTCTAAGGGGGCGGTCTAAAAACTTCAAATTTTCACAGCACATACATAATGTTGATTTAAATTTTTGAGCAAAATTTTGATTTTTCAAAATACCGTTAAACAGAGATATTTACATTTTACAGTTAGTTTAAAAAACACATCATATGTCTGGAGTTTATGAATATACATATAACTTTTGTTTTTTTTTTAGTTAAAAAGTTTAATATCTTTTTGTTATTCAAATATATAATACATAGCTGTACATGCTATACAAGCTTCACAAATCGAGTCGAAAATCGAAAAAAATATCACCTATTTTACTGTCTTTTAAGGGTAATAACCAAAAATAATAATAATAAAAGATTATAACGGTTGATTTTTCGTGAAAATTTTGTCTTTCCAAAACTTAGGTATTTGCATTTAACAGTTAGTTTGAAGACAACTCATAACTCTGGAATGCAGTAGCGTATACAATGAATTTTTTAAAGAATCAACTTGGTTGCGGGGGGGGGGGCTTTAGTCCATATAGCCCCCACCCCTCCCTTTGAGTTTTTTAAATCACCTATGGGGAAGGGATTGGGTCCATATAGCCCCGGGGCTTTTGTCCATATAGCCCGGGGGGGCTTTAGTCCATATACCCCCCCCCCCCTATATACGCTACTGCATTCCAGAGTTATGAGTTGTCTTCAAACTAACTGTTAAATGCAAATACCTAAGTTTTGGAAAGACAAAATTTTCACGAAAAATCAACCGTTATAATCTTTTATTATTATTATTTTTGGTTATTACCCTTAAAAGACAGTAAAATAGGTGATATTTTTTTCGATTTTCGACTCGATTTGTGAAGCTTGTATAGCATGTACAGCTATGTATTATATATTTGAATAACAAAAAGATATTAAACTTTTTAACTAAAAAAAAAAAACAAAAGTTACATATTCATAAACTCCAGACATATGATGTGTTTTTTAAACTAACTGTAAAATGTAAATATCTCTGTTTAACGGTATTTTGAAAAATCAAAATTTTGCTCAAAAATTTAAATCAACATTATGTATGTGCTGTGAAAATTTGAAGTTTTTAGACCGCCCCCTTAGAAAGATATAGGCAAAAATGTGTCAAAAATTGACACTAAAAAAGCATGTTTTTAAAAAAAAACAAGAAAAATTGTAAAAAAGGATAATAATATAATAAAAGGATCAAAATATCCTTAAATATGGTTAATTTTTTTTCTTATTATCTTTCTAAAAATAGAAATTTAATCAAAATCGGTTGAACTTCTGATTTTTGGTGAATTATTTTATAAATAACTATTTTCTTGTTTTCAACTTTTAAGCCATCATAACTCCTTCAAAAATTTTTTAAGAATTTTAAAATATATACATAACTTTCTTATATTTTTAACATCTATCGACAGAAAAACAAAACAAAATTCTAGAAACTCCCGTTTAGAATTGGCCCTTTTTCAGTTTTACCCCATTTTACCCTAGACGCCATTACAAATTTTGGTGTAAAACTGTGGTTTTATATTTTTATCTATCATTGGAACAAAACTGCATCAAAACATTTTGTACTTCATTTAACTTTGATTGAATTCCTAGATTTATCGGGCTAGGTACTCTCTTCGCAAGTCAGCCTTTCGTTGACCATCTGCTTCGGCATTTATTTGGATTTTCAACGATTTGCGAAGTTCGATCTTATCCTAGGTGTCTTGGGATATCCAAGAGTCTCAACGTCTCGTTCGCAATAATGACCGCTTTGATCTAATTATACCACTAGTAAGCTTTCCTTTCGTGACTTGGGTACAGTTTCGGATCCAGCCTCCATAAAAACACTTTAATTTTCACCCCACATCTCATTAATTGTTGAATGCTGGATTCCGTTTAATGACGAGGCTCTGTCGTTAAGGGTGGTGACATAGTTTCGACATAATATTGGGGTCATTTAAAGCATTAGTAATGAATTTTGAGCTCCTTGCTGCATCCTGCGCTGGTTTTTGTACGGCAGCGGTTTGTAGTTTTATTCGTAAATCAAAGGCATTTTGATCCCAAATCAATACAAAAACTGATAATTTAACATTCAAAACGTAGCAATTTACAAAATTTGTTTTTTCGTTATTTGCAATTAGCGTCCATGATTCGAGCTTTTACTTTTCTTAGCAAAATACAACAAATAATTTCACAAACAGAATTTAAAAATATTGATTTGCGATTAATATTTAGTAATTCACATTGCAAAATCACTGATTTACGTTTTTTCTGTCGCAATTTTCAACTCCATGAGAATAGTTTGCAAATCACCAACAAAAAGTTCCAAAATCACGACTTTCTTGTCGCAATTTACTTCTCGAAGACATAAGCACCACAACATGGCATATGTCTAATCATTAATGGACCATATGCATAAACGGTAGTACTTACTTAAAATGGTAAATTTTGATAGTATTTACTAATTGTCATATGCATAAAACAGAAGTAAATACTGAACAACAAGTATTTACTGGAGGTAAAAGTATTTGCTAGTCTCCGATGAATTTGGCCAGTAAATACTTTAAATGGTATGCATAAAAAATAGTAAGTACTTTTTATTTCCAGTATTTACTGCATTTGATAGAAAATACTTTTATATGAATGCAAAAATTCACAGTTGTGAGTCAAATTTCAAAGCAATCGGATCACTTTATTTATTCTAAATGGCAGCATTTTTGCGTATTACCTCAGAAAAAGTTTATAAGGATGGAAGACCGCCTGGTTGTAGTAATTTTAAAATGCTTTACCGCTTTGAAAAAGAAAATGTTGAGTGGTTAAGCAATTATTTTATCGGTAAAAAAATTTATTTGAAATGTATTGGAACCGCAAAAAAATATTAACTGTATTACTTATAAGAACATTAGGTACTCAGACTGAAAAAAGAGGGGGAGCAACTTCCCCTGAAGAAAAGATGCGCATTTTGTTTAGATATGTTGACCCAGGATTTCAAGTTGGCGTTTGCATCAGAGTACTGTTTGTAGAACTGTGCACTTTGTAGCAAAACTTATAGCCCAGAAAGCTTCCCTTTGGATAAAGTTTCCTTCGAACTACGAAGAACTACTTGCAGCCAAACAGGATTGGCTTTTGAAATCCACTTTTCCATCATGTATAGGAGCTTTGGATTGCACCCATATAGAAATAAAGAAGCCTCACCCACATTCTCAGGAATATGTTAATCGAAAAGGATATGCCTCCATCAATATTCAAGCTACATGTATTGCAAGGGAATGTTTTACAAGTGTTGTTTGTGAATGGCCGGGTTCAGTTCATGATTCTAGGATTTGGAAAAACTGTTTTATTGAACCAATAATGAGAAGTTCAGTCAATACCACTTTGTTGGCAGACGAGGGATATGGAATTGCACCATGGCATATGACACCTTTTAAAAATCCAATTAGCAACAGTGACAAAAAGTACAACAAGCTGCATACCAAAGAGAGGGTCATAATTGAACGTTGTTTTGGTCAACTAAAGAGCCGGTTTTCAATTCTACAAAATTGTGTACGGCTTGAATTGAAAAATGTACCAACTATGATTATGGAATGTTTCATCTTACATAACATTGCGAAGTATTTAAGCGATACGGATGACTTCGAGTTATCAGATGATGGAGAAAATGAAATTGCAACCTGGCTACAACCCAAAAAGTACTACCAGTGTTCTTGAAATCCGAAGATTAGGACAGATGCGGCGAAATGAGATTGCAGAAACTTTGTGTAATGCTATGTTTCCACCAAAGGTTTATCTCAGATTAGATTTAATAAATCTTTTTGGTGTTTCCACCGCACAAAAAGATTTAAAAAAGATTAAATTTGACAGCACCTTCAAAAATACAAATGGCGTTCCAATTTTTCTTATGAAGTGCGAATGAGACAGAATGTTTGATTCGTGTGAAACAATGAAGAATTGAACGCGAGTCTCGAATGAATCGTTCAGCACCATGTAAAAATAGGTTAGTTCGATTTGTAAAACTATTTGTCCTAGGAAGATTTAACAAGATTAATTTCTAATCTTCAAGATTTACGAAATAAATTTGTATGGTAAATCTACGAGATTTAAAGGAGATTTAAGGTTAATCTCATTAAATCTCAGATTAGCGCTAGGTGGAAATGTAGCATAATGCACATTAATAATTTTTTTTTTTTATTATTATTTTACTTTATACATTTTATACAAATAAAAATACAAAAACGAAAATGTAAAAAAATATTCTTAAAAAAAGAAAAATAATGAAAATACAATTATCGCTTATACAAATTACAAAATGTCTTACCACATTCGGAAAAAATATTTTCAGAGGCATTAGTTTCGCAATAAGCAGGATCTCTGCTTTCGTTTGTCAACCTTTTTTGAACTTCTTCCTGTTGCATTCGCAAAAGTTTCAACTGCTCAAGAAGCACTAAACGTTAAAGCTCACCTGAGCTGAGAGCCTTTGTTTCTTCTGTCTCCTGTTCCATGTGTCTTTTTCGTTTTGGTGCCGGAGCCAGTACAGGAGATGGAGAATCTATCAACCTTGACTCTACTTTATCCTCTTCTTCGTGACTGAAAAAATTGCATGTCTTTCGTTCCTTGTCGCCGTCGGGGTTATCTGATCCCACAGATAGACCACCTTCAAAAATAAGAATTGTTATCAGGGGTTATTTATTTTTTAGAAGCAAGCATAGGTACCAGGTATTCTTGAAATTGATGGGTTGTGCTCAGCATCCATAAGCTTTAGTAAAAGAATTTCCCATTCTTTTAGGTTTATTGGCTTGTTTCCCGTCGTTTTAACGTCCGATTTTTTTTTTAACATCAGTCTTACTGTTATTTAGTCTTTTTGTAATTTGTTCCTCTGTAAGTAAAACACCAGATTTTTCTTGAAAGTCGCTAATAAAAAAAGCTCTAAAGCCTCTGCCTTTGCTTCTTTTATGTGAGGTTGCTGTGACTTGCTCATAAGCACCTTATGGGATTCAAGCATCTTTACAAAATCTAAAGCTGTAGAAACTTCGTTTCTTGCCATGACCCTTACTATGGAGACTTAGTAAATGCATGGCTTACAAGTGTATTTTCTATTTAAAGTAATAATTCTGCAAGTGTATAATTCTGCAAGCTGCTCTCGAGATCAAAAATCACATGTGAGCACAGTTATGAGATTTGCTAACAAAGTGGTAGACAGCTACGCGAGAGAACCTCTCAAGAGTTTTTTAATAAAATTATTCTCAAACAGACACACACCTTAAACTCGAAACAAAAGTGTTTACAAAAGAAGAAGAATGGTAAATTATAATAGAAATTCAAACAACAGCTTCCAATTTGACGTAAGCACATTTATGATGGCGGGGTACTATCACCCTTGCTGTGGAGTCTTGTAGTGGATGAACTGCTAGAAAAGCTTACTTCCCAAGGCATACAATGCATCGGCTTTGCTGATGATATCGTTATCACAGCCTTAGTGAGGTTTGAAGAAACCCTTTATGATATAATCCAAAGAGGACTAACTATTACAAGGAAATGGTGCATATCTGTAGGATTATCTATTAATTCTACTAAAACGACGATTATACCATTTACTAGAAGAAGACTTCTGCCACGCATGAAACCAATCCGATTGGGGGGCGAAGTAATCCAAACAAAAAGTGAGGTTAAATATCTAGGAATCACACTAGACAGTAAACTCCTATGGAATAAACACGCAGAAATAACCGTCGGGAAAGCCAGAAAAGCCCTCATGATTTGCAAGAGATTAGCAGGCAAATCATGGGGCTGCAAACCAACTATCCTTAGGTGGATGTACACCATGATGGTAAGACCCATCATTACCTATGGTGCGGTCGCATGGCACAAAAGAACCGAATTACTGACAACTAGGAAATCACTAGAAAAAGTCCACAGGCTCGCATGCTTATGTATAACTGGAGCAATGAGAACTTGCCCTACGGCAGCAATGGAAGTTATCCTTCATCTATCCCCATTACATGAAGCAATAGCAAGCGCTGCAATGGGAGCCATCATCAGGTTTGCCAAGGAGGGAACCGGTACTGGCAAATGCATTAGCCTCAGGGTTAAAGACTGCATTCCAAAGTCAGCGGTAACAGACCTTATTGACATTCCAAGAGATGGCATGATTAAAAAATACAACTTCGAGAAAAACTTTCAAACGGAGTTAAATAGCAAAAAGGAGTGGGTAGGTGAAACAGTAAACTACAATCTCAAAACAAATGCCATCAAGTGGTACACTGATGGATCGAGAACGACTGAAGTTACTGGAGCGGGAATCTTTGGGCCTAGAATCAAACTTTCTATACCGATGGGACAGTCTACTAGCATCTTTCAGGCGGAAGTTCACGCCATAGCGAAATGCGCAGATCGTAATCTCGAAAGAAATTACCGAAACCAAAACATTGCCGTTATATCAGACAACCAAGCCGCACTCAAAGCGCTGAGCTCTTACACCATCAGCTCGAAGGTAGTTTGGGAGTGTGTGAACAGGCTTAATGTCCTTGGCAAAAACAATAGTGTCACACTTAATTGGGTACCTGGTCACGTGCGTTGGTGTCCAGGGAAATGAAGAAGCAGATTCCTTAGCGAAGATAGGGGCAAGTACTCCCTTAATGGGGCCTGAACCCTATTGTGGCATAGGCGAAAATGTGATAAAAACAAAATAAGAGAACAAGAGGAGGTTAAAAGATCCAAAAACTGGAAAGAACTCCCAAAGCTGAGGCAGGCTAAACTATTGCTACTACAACTACACTACAACTACAACCGAACACGTTTTAAAGACTGCATCAACCTAAGTAGGAACAACCTAAGAAAAATAACTGGTATCCTCACTGGCCACTGCAAACAAAATAGACACCTAAACGTTCTTGGTCTAGTAAGCAGTCCTACATGCAGATTCTGCTGCGCACAGGAGGAAACACCAGACCATATATTGGGAAAATGTGACGCAAACATGCATCAAAGGAAAAAACACCTGGGACACTTCCAGGTGGAAGGGGGCGGACTTTCCTCCCTAAAAGTCCTCCAAATAGTCAAATTTCTGAGAGAAATTAAGGTGGAGGAAGAACTGTAAGATGAGCAATCTCATCCAGTTTTTAGGTGGGGGCACAATAGATCTTAAGGTCGCAGTGCGACAACCCCAATATTTCATTCATTCATTCAAGCACATTTATTCAGAATATACTACCAATTTTGGGCAAATCAGTAGTATTTACTACTAGTATGTGGTTACCAGTATAAACTTTATGTTGTGCATACCAAATAAAGTAAATACTATAAGTTTCAGCTTCTTCTGGAATTTACTTTAACCTTTTACTGGTAGTAAGTACTTCAGTTTTATGCATATCGTCGGCTGGATGCTATCTTGTTCTAAAGGCCATTTTTTACGAAATTGAGTTAGGTATGCAGTCTTCATAATTTTGGGACGCTCTTTCGTTTGGCGCAAGCCATTTTGTTCTATCTCTTTTAGTTTTCAAGTTACAGAGAACTATTTTGTTCAATAGGACACTTTTTTAACGATTTTTCATGTCATTTTTGTTCAATAAACTACTTTTCATCTTTTTTGTATTATATTGAACACTTGTTAGTATATTTAAAAGAAAAACTATTTCATAATTTCTATCTTGTTCAATATCCACAATTTTGGATGTTTTGTTCAATATGCGTATGTACTTCATTCATTTCTATTCTGTTCAATATCCAATTACTTTAAGTTTTTGTTCAATATCCAGCCGTATACTTTCATTCTCTTTTGTTCAATATCAAACGAGATCTCCGTTGTTGCATTTGATTTCCCTATATTCTCATTCAGGATTTTAAATGATATTGATTTATCTACCCCAGATAGGGCTACAATCGATTCCTTAACGTATGTGTGTAAAAATGTTGCTCCATATTTTTGGTATTGATTTTAACAACATTTAAAAAAATGCCTGGTGATATTGAGTCTTAAACTCCTGAAAGGTCAGGTCAAGTTGCAGAATTGGTGCAGTATCCCAAAACACTTTTAAGGTTTTATTTTAAGCAAACATTATCATTTTTTATTCGTTTAAAAAAAATATGTTTGTTTTATAGTATGATAAATGTAGCAACTCCAGATTCTATTATTTTTATTATTGGAAAATGAGATACGAGAATATGAGCAAGTCCGAATTTTCACTGAAGTAAACTTTACGTGGATCGGGTAAGAAAAAAATTACAACTCCATTGTTATGGAATAGAAACGTAAAAGAAATTGCGTCAGAGTGGACAGGAATATCATAATGCAAAAGGTCACAAGTGTAGAAAACGTAAAATTCAAGTTTCCGTAGTTGCAACATTGCTTTCAGTCATGATTGTTAGGTATACAAAATTTGTGTATGAAGATGCGAACGAAAATTTAGCTTTTGGCCACTGAATGACACCGAAAAAGGGCAGTTTCATTCTAAATTTGGAAAAAGGCTGCTACCAAAACGAAAAAGAACAGACAAAACTGGATCGAGAAGGAACTTTATGTTAAAGTATTTCTTCTTAAAAGAAAACTATTAATTTGATGTATATAAAAAATTCTTTTTGTCGACTCTTGATATTTCTCAGCAACACTGACAAAATATAATGAAACAGGTACTCATTCCACTCCTCAACATGGATAAGTTATTTAAAGAGTTACACCAAAAGAAGATTTAAAAATAGTAAAAGAACATATACACCCCTGTTCTGATTTCCGTTCGGATTCAAATCCGTATACGAAATTGATTTCCGTACGGATTCAAAAACCATGTTCTCAATTAAGTTTGAATTCACTTCCGCAATAGTCGATATTCAATCCTGTTTTTCTTTGGAAATCCATAAAAATAATAATTCAAAACGTCAAACAACTAAAAAATATCTGTATAACTCAATTAAATTTAAACACAACAGCAAACACATGAGTGGTGTCCTGGTCCGTGGCTTTTAAGTGATAATCTAGTGGCGTATCTGCTCAAAAATATAAGCTTATACATGTTTAAAATTATTTTAAAATTCAAGAAAAGGTTAAACTTTAAATGAATTTCCAGTGTCAAGCTGATTTTTAATTCACGCGAAAATCAAAACACAATCATATCGCAAGTATTGAAAACGAAAAAAATTAAAAAACATCGAGAGTTTGAAAACGAAAGGATTTTTCAATTGATCGGAATTCAGAACAGGGGTGATAAAAAGTTTCCCCGTGATGGATTTCCACTTCTGCCAAACAAACACAAAAATCAATATCTTAAAGCTGGCGTTTCAATGACAAAAATGCACAAAGTGTACAATAGTCGGAAAAAGTATTTGAAAAAAAAAAAAAAAATTGCATTTTTCTTTATATCTATCTTTCTTTTTATTAACAGAAAAAATCTGAAAAAATATATTATAATGGTATCAAGATAAGCTTCCGAAAAACATACAAGAGTTAGATTCATAATTATAGCTTTGAAAATAAAAATTTTATTTCAAAAACGTATCGGGGAAAAATATTTTGACAAAATTTAAAAGGCCCGCAGTCACCGGTTATCTTTTTAGTACAGGTAGTGAGAATTGTTTTTTAGTGGGATTTTGGATGTAGAATTCAAATCCGTGATCCGCTGTGGCTTTCAGTTTGTGTTTTCAAGAAATTACCATCAGAACATCTAGAAATAATTGTTTTTCAAAACAAATTTCGAAAGTATCTGAAATCACCGATCTTCGCATTCAAATATTTTGTTTGTTTTTAATTTCTCTTTTTTCAAGCCTAAAAAAAAGGCATTTGCGATAAATGTGCTAAGTTTAAAGCTACGAAAAATCCGAATGCAACTGAAACACGATATTACAATGCACATCACAGCTATCATAATTTAACGAAGGTTGAGTATGATATTGATCGAAAGAATAATTGTGAAGATACGGAAGTGATTGTTTATGACCTTCAAAACGTTTTTCTCTTTAATGCAAACGTATGAAGCTATCTTCTAATATACGCGTAAGTATTCAAGTCAAAAAATAATCCCCAATATCACAAGATCATTAGGTCCATTGACATTATGACCAGATCCAAGTACAGGTAGACCTTATGACCGCTTGAAAAAGAAATACCGTCCATTTTGACAATATTTCCATTCAAAAAAGACATAACGTTCATTTGGACATATTTTCTATGCGGTGGCGCGGTGTGGCGTTGGTTGGTGGTGTAGCGCAGTGCGGTGCGGCATCGATATTCGGTCGAATCGAATCCGTACGGATTGAAAACGGAAAACAAAAATATACCCCAATTGAAAACGTCGAAAAACGGCGCATTGTGCATTCGTTTGTTTTGCCTAACAGCTAAGAATCATAGATGTTCAAAAAAAGCGAATGGATCCACCAACCTGCCATTTTTTGAAGTTTTCAATTTTGAAAAATGGACATTGAACAAGATAGCATCCAGCCGACGATATGCCCCAATGTGTGACACCAACGATCTGTAATGCAAATTGGCTTAGTGGTTGCATGCTCGCTCCGCAACTGCAGGGTTGCGAGTTCAAATCCAAGTATAGAGTCAAGCCTAAAGTATTTATTTCAAACAAAATAATAAAATTATTTAAAATCAATTAAATGCGTATACCTGAAAAATAAAGGGTTAAGCCAGATTGATCTTCAGTGGCAGCAGTATCACGAAGTAAAAGTGGTGATCACACAAATCTTTTTCGCAAATTTACAAGTTGTGCAATTGAGGAATATTTGGATCAAACTGCGATTTTTTGTTCGCAATTTTGTTTTCTCTCGATAAAATAATTGATATCTACTTAAAGCGTGTTGATTTACGATTTTTGAGTATCAAATAGTCGTAAATTACGAAATACCGAGCCAAGGTATAAATCGGGACTCATTTTTCGTAATTTGCTGCTCATTTTTCGTGATCTGATCCAAGAAATCTTTCTGTGTATAGGGTGGTCGTTATATGTTTTTTTTTTTTGAGTTTTTATATTTGGATAGGCCTAAATAGGCTCTAAAGCCGCGTTTCCCGAACTGTGCTCCGCGGAGCACTTAGTGCTCCGTGAAGAATATCCAAGTGCTCCGCGGAAATATTAGAAAAAAAAATCAAATTTCTATTACATTTGTAAATTTTGCGGTTCTGAATTTTTCATTTTGATCGAAGCAATCGAATTTGAAATCTTCGGTGTTGATCTTATACTGCATTTACACGACTTGAAATCTGGCAGTATATTGACCAAAACAACAACAAAAGACTCGATAAATTCATTATTTTTGTCATTAAACTGGCAGTTTTGCAATCATGTAAATGCAACATTATTTCCTATTTCTTAATTAGTTCGTTTTTTTTTCTATTCTCGTGCGAAGAAAAATAACGCAATAGAGATAGTGCCGTCAGAACTTTCTGAAGTTTTTGAGGTGGACAATCTGCCAAGTACCAGTTCTATGGTGATCAGTGTTACAGAAAACAAAACAGTTAAAAGGAAGTACATACCACGATTCATACTTGGATCTTGGATTTGCTAAGACAAGTGACAGCAAACCCTGATGTGTTATTTGTGGCAAAGTTTTATACCGAATAGTTCTATATTTCCGCAAAAACGAAAAGTCATTTTGAAGGGATTCATCCAGATTGCAAAAGCAAACAGACTGATTTCATCAAAAGGAATTATGCTGAACTTAAAAAATCTCAGACAATCATTACTTACCACTCAACGACAGTAAACGAAAACGCATTAATGGCATTCTGCTTAGTAAGTTTCCGAGTTGCGAAAATTGGCGAAGCCCATACAATAACTGAAAACTTAATCAAGCCATGCGTTTAAGACATTATTGAATGTATATTCGGCGAAAAGGCCAAATATTTAGTTGAAACCGTGCCTTTGTCGAATAACACAATATCACGACGTATCGGAGACTTAGCAGAGAATGTGAAACCTACTTTACTTTCAAGAATAAAAGTCAAGAAATTTGCCCTGCAAATGGATGAATAAACGGATGTTGCAGAGTTGGCCATTTTAATAGTATTTGTGCGCTTCCAATACCTATACTGGCTGAACAGAATGGAGACGGAGCTGCAACTGGAATAGCTGTCAAACTATTGAATACACACAAATTCAATGATGCGAACAGAACACGACGCAGCTGCAGACGCAGCTGGACAAGTTGGCCAACTTTTAACTTTTGCTTGCAGCTTTTTTGACGTTTCAAAATTCCGAGCATAATCGAGTAGGGTTGAAGTGAGTTTCAAACTCTTTTCAAAGTCTTATAAACACGTGAAGTAATTTCAGCTTCTTTTTCATCATTTATCCATTTTAATTTTTGTTTTCATTTTTATTTTCGACACTGAAATGTCAGAAAGATGTACAGCTACATTGTAAGCGCGTGAAAAAAATCACGTTCGACACTTTTTGACAGGGCTATTGAAATTGGCGTATCTATCCGATATTTAAAAAGGGAAAACTAATAACTGTTTTCAATGCCAGTGATTAAAGAAAATCCAGTTTTTGGCTAAATCAATGAAATATCGAAACTTTGACAACTTCCCAACGGTCAACGAATTTAAAAAGGATATAAATTTGGACATTCTCGAAGATATTTTAATTGAGTTCCATATACACCTGCTAGGTTTGCTTCCATTTCTATTTTCCTGAAGAATACCACTCAAATATTAAGGAAATGGGTTGCAAACCCATACTCTGCCGCGTTGGAGCCAGATTCTCTGACGTCGTTGAAATTTGAGTGCTTGAATGATTTGACATCAGATTCTTCGATAAAGGAGCATTTTGAAACGAAGAAGTCTTTGTCAGAATTCTGGTGTATGTTGGAGGACGAATTCAAAATGTTATCAAACAAAGCCAAGATAATTATTCTGCCGTTTGCAACAACATACATGTGCGAATCAGGATTTTCCGCCTTCGTTGGGACCAAAACAGAATATAGATCCCGTTGCAGCTGTCTCAAATTCAACCATATATACTAGCTTTATATAAAACAAAACAGGCACATAGTTCTCACTAGAAGCTTCTGAAGCTATTTATTTAAATACCATGTGTACCTACCTATATATATATATAATATATAACATTATTACTAAACCCTATTTTTTTAGTTCACTTTGTTATTGTTTTTCGTTGAAGTAAATTTTTTCTAGAATTAAATAAAATGTAAACAAAAATTGAAAAACAGTTAGTGCTTTTTTACATATGGATATTTATTTCTAACTGCGAAAAATGGAATACGCGGAACGAAGTGCTGCTCTAGAAATTTTTCCTCTGAAAAGTGCTCCGCAACTAAAGGAAGAAAAAAAAAATTCTCTAATTTTTTCAGATTTTTATTTTCATCCTCCGTAGTCGCTGTAGGGGAAAATTTCCCTTTTTTTTTTTACAAGGAAATTAAGAGCATGAAGGTGGAAAGCAGACAAAAAAGCTACCGGAGGGGGGGGTAATATCTCCCCTTGCTTGGACGGGAGTGGAAATTTAATGAAAAATTTGCATAAAATAAAAAAAAAAATAATTAAAAAACAAAGGCAAAATTTACAGTAATGTTTTATAGCTTTTTGGAAAGCCAGAAATCCATTCTCACGGTTTGTTTTCAAATAAAGTGAAGAACAGTTTTGGCAAACAAAATTTTCAAACTCACCATTTTGAAGAAAAAATATTTTTTTTTCCAAAATTTGAAATTTGAAAACAGCTTTTGCTGAGATTATTTATCCAAATAACTTTATTTTTGATAATCAACTATCCCCTAGGATTTGTTTCCTGTCAACTTCCTACACATAAGCTCTGATTTTTTTGGCAAGATGCGTTGCGGCAGACTTTCAAAATTTCATTATAACGCTTTTTTACATTTTAAAGTTTCATCCTGAAACTCAATGTTATTTTAGCTATTTCATGAGCCAATGGAAGAGACCCACTTTCTATATAAGAGCTACATTGCATTGCATGTTGTTAGCCAAACCAATTAACTTCTTTAACGTTGTAGTTTGGATAACGTCAATTTTTTTCCAGCTTCCAGTCCCCATATCTCGACACAGTTGAGTGCAGTCGACTGAATATTTGATTCAAACAAATCCCTATTGTCCATATAAGAACTTCGCAGTCTTACCAGTTATTGCTGCAGCTTTTCTTCCTTTGGTTTTGAAGATATTTATGGCTTCATTCCAAGGACCCGTGCAACTCAGATTTACTCCCAGATATTCAAAACTATCCACAGCTTCAATTCAACAGTGAGACAAATTTTACCAAAAAAAGTATATTAATGGTACCATTTTTTAACAACTGTTTTTCGAAGTGAAGCGGTATCATTACATTTACGAACTCGGAGGACTTCTACTAGGTTGATCCAATCAAAAGTCTCAACTTAGGAATTCAAGGCGGGACATTTTGCATTGTTTGGAGACAGCGGGACACAGAGCTTCAAAGCGGGACTTTCCCGTCGAAATGGGGACGTATACTCACCTTACCTATACTATAAGACAGTGTCTGGTTATGACTGTTAACATGGAGCTAATGTGCAATTTGTTTAGAGATAGCAAGCACTTAGATCTTTTTAAACCAATACTGGCCAGATTTGTTTTGTTGCCAAATAAGTAGTGATATTGCTCCGCCTAAGTTTTGTTCTCTCTACTGTAGTTTTGAGATTGATCCGAATGAATTCAGAATGATGGAACTGCTAATTTTAGTGTTGGTCCGTTGTGACTGTGAGGAAGCTTTTAATGCCCCTTGCTTGTCGGAAATATAAGGGATGTCAGATGTAGCAAAACGTCTAGAGCTGTGGAAGGTGTCGTACGAAGTGCTCCATTTATTCACAAACAAGCAGAGCATTGGACTTTGCTTAATTTGTCGCAATTATCCGCTTTATACGAGATTGAATATGAATAAAGACAAAATTAACGGAGTGATTAGAATTTATTTTTACCTTATTTAAATTGCTTTCAGATTTCACGTTAAGTTGGACAAATCAAAGCATAAAATTTGACTTTTAAAGAGACTTCATTGCTAGGTTAGTAAGCAAGAAGCTTCTGTCTATTTATTTTATTTATTTATCTAACTCTAACTCGAACTATCCCGTGAAAATTCGACTTAGAGGGAGTCGACTGTATATGTATTTTTGTATCTATGTATCTATAGTGCGTCTTTCAAAATGACAACTCAAGAACACTATTTAGGTACAGCTATTTTCCAGTTCCAAGCAAGAAAGTTTTCAGTAGGTATATTTTTACATTATGTACCGAAACAACCCCCCCCCCCCCCCCTTCGGTTGAATTCACTATCACGTTATTATAATTTAAACTACACATAACTTGAAATCAGATGCTATTTTAAAATTAATTTCTCTGATGACCTAACAGCTAGTAATTCAAGTACCTACATACCACTAGTTTGCCACCCAAAACAATTTTTTTTTCATTATAACCTCATATCCTTGCTTAGAGCAATTTGAATTTATGTCAAAGGATACAAAATTGAACGGCAGGAATGCAATATTCTCTTTTCATTGCCATATAGTGAATTCACCAAACACAAGACGTTATATCTAGCTACTATCCATCCGCACTTAAGAACATTGCATATTGAATAACTTACATTTTCTAGAAGATTTACACAGCTTGGTTATTATTATTTGCTTGTATCCTTTTTGCAGTTGCTTCCTTGTTGTTATATTTTGCGGTGAAGATACTTTCTCAAAAGACTATTATACATACTTCTTCCATTTGCATTGTTTACGATTGAATGCAATTTAATATTTTATCGTCAAGCATCCTTTAAGTTGTCTAAAAGAGTATCCTCTTATATGCATAGAGCTTCCTGTTCCACCGAAGACGATGCATTTTAAGTGTTAAAGTCGGTCAACCGGAGTTCGGTTAGCTGATGGTAACCTTTTTCTCTTAGAGCTTCTGGAGAGGATATTTGCATTGTTTTCTATTTGCCTTCCTTTATCGAGGATGAATAATATTAAATTCAGTGTTTCATACTGTTTTTTTTATTTTTGTCATCATGTCCTGCAGAATTTTAAAATTTATTCAAATTGCCACTTAATGCTGACATCATCTTTGTTATTTTGTAAAATAAAATATATTCTGAATCGCAAGGTTCATGGTTCGCTCCCAGATGACGGCAAAGAGTTTTTCAATTAATACGAGCATAACCAGACTAGGCACCATTAAAGGAGTCTGATGATCGAGGTGGCACTCGTGAAGCCTATACACTTGGTAGTAACACACACAGGTTTTAGTTTTTACTCAATATTAATTGATGTATAATTCGCAGCATGCACTGCACTTGTGTGGATTTCCATTTACACAAAAAAACCCCACTAAAATTACTTTAGATTAATTTAAAGATACAAATTATTATAAATTTTCTAAAATATTTGTATACAACGCCAAAATCCTCTGCCAAACAAAATTATTAGCTTTAAAAGTTTTAAAACTCATTAAAAAAATATAACCCGATACAGTTTTAAAAACGTAAAGGACATCACCCCTAGAAAAACTTGCACCTAACATTTTGGATCCGATAGAGAATTTAAACTTCTTTAGCTGCTTTTTTTGTAGACAATTCACAAGTGGAATTAGGTAACTGGCTGTTTTTCACAGAAATTAGGAATTTTAAAATTTAAAAAATATTACCTTTGCCTTTGCAGGTGTTAGACGAGCTTCCTTGACCATTATATTATTTAACAGCTTACCTAGTGCACTTGAACCTTAGGCTATTGATTATGTCCTAAAAAACAGGGCAATAAGGAAGTAAGACGTTCATGAAATTTTATTGTAAAAATCATCAAAGGGGTCATTGAAGATGAGAAAACCGCGGAGTGCTATTAAATTGGAGGGTGCATTTTTGAAAGGGGGGTGCAAAAGCATCCTTTTTGGTTTTTTGCATATAACTCGAAAACGAAGCAAAATTTCGAGATAGTTCTCAGAATCTTTTTTGTAGAGAATAAAATTTACCATCAAAATGGATTTTTGAAAAAAAAAATTTAAAAATTTTAAGTTAGCTAATTTTTAAAAAAATCATTGCAAAAAAATGTGAAAATCGCATTTTTTGTTTTTTTTTTACGTATTTGCTTATAACTTTCTTACCAGCAGAGATAGGTATAGGCATTGTGCCATATAAAAGAAAGATAATTAAATTTTCTTTAAAATCAATTTAAAAAAAAAACGGTTTGGATACAAATCGACCGAGAAATAGTCGTTCAAACTAGGCTGATGTTAAGTTTTTAAAGCTAAAATGGCATTTTTGGCTTTTTTGATGGACTTGTTAGATTATACACTCAAACTGGGTGTATTAAGGAGTCATGACCAGTTGAGTCAAAAATAAAAGTCAAGTTTCAAATTTTTCGCAGTTTTAGGGTTGCCATCTAATTTTTTTTAAATTTAAAATAATTGTCAAAACCAACACACTTGCTTTTACAAAGCCGGGTTTTGAGCACATGTTAGCATGAAAAAAATTGTGTTAGACCAGTTTTACGGTTGAATGTCCTTGCCAGACCAGCTCAACATTTTCTAAGTAGGTATTAAAGAAATAACTTTTTTTATTTTGGAATACCTAACTCGTCTGGCACTTTTTTTTCCATATAACGAAAGGCAAAACCTACCAAATACCCTGGTTTGTGAAAGTAGATTTGTTAGTTTTGATAATTATTTAAGAAAATTGAGAACACAAGGAAAAAAATCACCAACATTATAACATGAAGGGCCGTCTGGCATGCATTTTCGACAGCCAAACGCGTCTGGCACAGTTTTGTCTCTATTTAAGGAGACATTAGCTAGCATATATTGAAAACCCGGCTTTGTAGAACAAGGTTTGACAGTTATTTGAAATTAAAAAAAAAAGAAATTATTTCTTATAATACCTATTTTGAAAATGTTGAGCTCGTCTGGCAAGGACTTTCAAGCCCAAAACTTGTCTAGAACTGTTTTTTTTTCATGTTCGAGAAGGTATAAGCTGACATGTGTTCAAAACCCGGCTTTGTAAAAGCAAGTGTGTTGGTTTTGACAATTATTTTAAATTTAAAAAAAATTAGATGGCAACCCTAAAACTGCGAAAAATTTGAAACTTGACTTTTATCTTTGACTCAACTGGTCATGACTTCTTAATACACCCAGTTTGAATGTATTATCTAACAAGTCCATCAAAAAAGCCAAAAATGCCATTTATAAAGCTTTAAAAACTTAACATCAGCCTTCCATGAACGTCTTACTTCCTTATTATATGACATAATCAATAGCCTACTGTTGGTTCCTGAGATGTCTCGTAGAATTTCTATTTTGAGCAAGCACACCTTGTATTGTTTATTGGATTCCAGAGTCAGCTTAAACTTTGGTGTGTTCACGTCTCACTTAATATAAAAAAAATAAATAAATATTTAATTGTGCGATGGTTAAAACGCCTCGTCGACTGGGCTTTGCACATAAGGTCCTATTTTTAGTTACTCCTGAAGGAAGCTCCTGGGAATTCTAATTTTGTATTCAAAAAACAATTTATTTAAATATTGTTTTTTGTATTACTTTAGGCATATTTCAACCTTTAACCTTTTTATCGAAAAGTGGAAACAAAATGTTGTACAATCTTCAACACTATATAAAGGTGTTGTATGTCTATATATATTTTATTTAATGAAAACTTTATCTGCTATAGAGTAGTTTTTTTTTTTAAACTGTGGATCGCGACCCCTAAGGGGTTGCCAAGAATTCCTGGGGGAGTCGCACCGGTAAGATTAAGATTTTAGTTATAAACTTTCATTCATCGTGTCCTGTAACCCCGGCTGGGGCATAGGGCGTCAACAAAACGTCTCCATCCTTCACGGTCTGCTGCAAGGTACTTTAGCTGTGACCACGTCTTTCTCTGGGATTCTTCTTCCGCTAAGACAGTTGATTTCCATGTTGTTCTTGGTCTTCCAACCCGCCGTGCACCCTGAGGATTCCATTCAAAGGACTGCTTTGCAATTTCATCGTTTGGTTTCCTCAGTGTGTGACCAATCCAACGCCATTTACGCTTTCTTATGTCGACGTCCAGCCGCTCTTGACTTGTCCTGCACCACAATTCCTCATTTGATATTATTTGTGGCCAGCGAATCTTTAGGATGTGGCGAAGACAGCGATTCACAAAAGCCTGCAATTTCTTCGAAATGATAGACGTGACTTTCCAGGTTTCACGAGCGTATAACAGCACGGATTTGACATTGGATTCGAAGAATCTCAACTTAGTGCGTAAGGAGATTTGACTTGATTTCCAGATTGGGGACAGAGTACCGAAGGCAGAACGAGCTTTATTTATTCTACTTTTAACGTCCAGATCCGTACCACCGTTTGCAGAGACAATACTGCCAAGGTAGTTGAACTGTTCCACTTCTTTAACTGGCGTCTCCTGTAGAATAATACGCTGCTGTGTGGAGCGGTCTGTGAGCATTATTTTTATCTTTTTGCTGATTATTCTTAGAGCACTCGACTCTCCCTTCACTTGCAGTGTTTGGCACATCCCGTTCAGCCCACTGATGTTATTTGCCAGTAGACATATGAAGGGTCCAGGGGAAAAACGGCTTAAGTCCACTTTAATTGATTCCGAGAAAAACGTAGTTGTAAATATATTACTAAAATAATGGATAATTTAAAGAAAAATAAATAAAACTCACAATTTTTTTTATTGAGCACAAAGTACTAAAGTAAGCAAACATAAATTGATTTTAGCATCTTTAATTTTTTGCATGATAAGCTGACAGGAGTCAAAAGGACCTTAGATGTTTTAACCAAAATTTTGAATTTTTTTATTTGAAATTTTCTTCTGAAAGAACCGGACATGATAATTGGAAGCGGTTTTTTGCATTTTATTCAGACACCTCTAGATTTTCAAAATAGAGTTTGCAAATAAAATAATTTTCAAAAGCGTGACGTTGGACCGTATTTGCAATTCCATATGTTAGACAGGACCTCGACCGGATGTAGTTAGAATATCTATTTTTTTTTGTTTTAATTCTTTACCTGACGTGTCACTAGGTCTATTCACAAGTTTTTCTTTTTTTAATATAGCTTTGTTTAATTTTTGGAGCAAAAAAGATACTTTTGGAAAACAGTTTTTTTAAAAAGTGTACTATTTTGCGAGTTTCCAAAATCCTATGTGAAGAGAGCTATACTACATCAGATATTACACATACAAATCTATAAGATGTCATCATTAGTTTATTTTTTTCAAAAAGTGGACTTGAGCCGTTTTTCCCCTGAACCCTTCATATGTCATCGGCATAGTCTAAATGACTGAGCCTTTCGAACGGTCTCCACTGAATGCCCTGTCGCTCAGCTGTACCAACACTGGCCGTCAATCGCACAGTGGGATGAAAAGCGATTCTAGCGCGCCAAAAGTATTCTTGGGGTAATTATATAGAATAAAGACCTGATTTTGATAAGCTTTTATAGTTTTGAGGTCGTTGCAGCAGTTTTTGATATTTTTCCAGGGTGGTGTCAAAAATTAGGGACAAGAAAGTGGCAAAAAGAAAATTCTATCAGTTTTCGAAAAAAGGGTGTCCCTTAATGCAGTATTATTTGAGAAATGATTCTTAGGCGGTTCTAAAAATATTGTATGAGGTGGGGGGTCTATTTCCCCCCGTTTTGGTGGGAGGGGCAATTTTATAAAAAAAAAAATACTTGAAATAGACAAACAAATATTAAAAAACAACAGCAACAGTTTGAATGTCTTTTCTTTTCTGCACGTAATCTTTCACACTTTAATAGGATTTATAGTTTTTTTTAATAATCGATAATCCGGTGGATAAAATTTAATTATTTAATTAATATGTATTATTTTTAAGCAAATTTGAGTGTTTATCAAATAAAACAACCCAAAAAACGCGGAAAACACTCGCGACAACTTATTATAACGGAATACATTACCGACCTTGAGTCACCAGAGAGAGCAGTTTGACTTTCGTGGCTAACGTTATCTCTCATTAAAAGTTAAATAAAATTGTTAGTTGGTGGTAGTTGGTAGCGATTTTTATAGTAGTGTAAGTATACATATTGGACTAGCTAGTGGAAGTATAGGTAAGAGGTTCCATGACGTTCCGGAATTTTGGCAGACTATACAAAAAAAAAAATTATATACATACAACTTGTTTAAATAAAATGATTTAAATAACAAACAACCAGTGAAATAATTTTATTGGAATTGATTGTTTATAGTAATGACACTATTGGTAAACAAGAAAAAAATAATCTAGCAGATATCCATCCTTAAACAGGATCAATATCGGCATTTTAAAAAAGCAGTAATTTGACTTCATAAGTAAGATTATTCATAACCTTCTAAGAAACGAGGAATAAAAAAAAGTGCATGACGTTTTACAAAAACTGGCTCTCGATTTTTTCACGTCCAGGTATTGACAACATTCCCTGAAAAAATTACACATTTTGGAGACAATTTTTTATACCACTTTTGGCGCGCTAGAATCACTTCTCATCCCACTGTGCGTCGTCCATCGCCAGCAGGAAGAGAATTGGCGATAGAACATCCCCTTGTCTCACACCCTGTTGCACTACGAAGGAGTCGGATAGCTGCCTATTGTGCAAAACAAAACACCTTGCGTTGTTGTAGGACTCTTTAATAATAATGGCAACAATTTTCGGTGGAATTCCTCTACCAAGCAACGATCTCCATATACATTCTCGGTTAACTCGATCAAAGGCTTTCTCAAAATCCACGAACATGAGGTAAGGCGGTGATTGAAATTCCATCGACTGCTCGAGGACGATACGCAGGGTGTTGATATGGTCGACGCACGATCGACCACTGCGGAAGCCAGCTTGATGCCTCTTCAGTGTAGACTCGATTCTATCCTTTATTCGCTCGAGAATGATGGTTGCCATTAGTTTTGGGAAAACGGACAAAACGGTGATACCACGCCAATTGTTGCAATTCTTTAAGTCACCTTTCTTTGGCAACTTAACAATCACACCATCCTTCCAATTCTTGGGATAGTTTTCGTTTTCCCATATGCTTTGTATCAACGGATTTAAAATATTAGCCGCTGTTACGGGATCGGCTTTCAGGAATTCAGCTGGTATTCCGTCCAGTCCAGCTGCCTTGTTGTTTTTGAGGAGATTTATTGATGTAAGGATTTATATAGTTATAAACTTACAATCTCATTTTTCTCGGGATCAACCCAAGTGGACCTGGAAGCCGTTTTTCTCCTGGACCCTTCGCCTTCGTGTATGATTTCTTTGGAACACGACATAATTTTTATTTTTTTCTGTTTTCTATCACTTGAAAGAAAAGGAGAAAAATGTATAGTTTTTTGTTTTACCAAAATTGATTTTTTTTAATAAACTTTTAAATCGCTTCTGAAAAACTTCAGATTTTTATATAAGCCAATAATCTGCTTCTGAGGGATTTGGATGGACCAAAATCAGCTCTAAATGGAGACAAAGAATTTCCCTAATTTTTTCAAACTTTTATTTTCATCCCCTATAGTCGCTGTTTTTTTCTATTTTATGCAATTATTTTACTAAGCTGCGCCTCCCACCCATACGGGGGGAGATATCCCCCTTCCCTCAACATTTTTCTCTTGTCTACTTCCACGTACATGCTCTGAATTTATTGGTAGATTTTACAACAATTTATATGTTTGCAAAGAAAAAAAAAAGGAAATTTAATTTACTCCTTCAGCGACTATAATAGTGAATGAAAATAAAAATCTGAAAACATTAGGGAATTTTTGTTTCTGCATTTGTAAGTATTTGTTCTCCAATTTAAATCCAAATATAATCATTTAAAACAGAATTTGGTATTGCTATTCGATTTGTAGCGATTTTCCTAATTTAAAGTTTTGAGAAATATTACGCATACACCACATTGTAACGTTTTTATAAGACCCGAACAGCTTTTTATTGGAAAAATGGGTTGTGGTTAAAACGTCAGTTTTATTTGACATCATTATTATTAATATCAAATATTGTACCTACATATCATGTATGTTAAGCCTTAAAACCAAAGATGGCACCGAAGTGATTATTTATTTATTTAGCTTAGCTTAATACAAGCGTTCCTTAAATCTTTACTTTAATCTAAACTTAAATTTAAACTTAATTCTATGGTGGGTTTTTCATTGTTTTTTTTTTTTTTTTGTTGCTTGTTTTTTTTTATTTATTTTATTATTGAAATAGGCCCGTAGGCCCACCCACCAGTTTTTACATACAAAAACTTAAAGATTAATCCATACAATAGTGACAACGTGGGGCTATGGATATGGGGCTTTGATTTATGTTAGAGACGTTCGGAGGGAGGAAGAACAAATATGGAAGTCAAAGATGTCCTTTGAATTATTGGTTATTTGTGTGGTGGAGGTTGGTATAGAGAGAGATTTTGAGAGAGTGTTTGGAGGAGTGGAAGTCGAAAGTATTTTGCATAATGTACGTAGCATACGGGTCATTGGTTCGTTACTACCATAGTTAGTACGATGAAAGTTGACATCAAAGAGTGACACTAATCTAAGATTTCTAGGGTTAGTGTAAAAAGCAATTTTTTGGAGAAGCGCAGGGCAATCAATATTACCAGCTTAGAGCTGATGGATAAATACAATGTCGGCTACTTTGCGACGATTATAAAGGGGTTGCAAATTAATAAGCTGAAGGCGACATTCGTAGGGTGGGAGATGGAGCGTATCAAGCCAGGGTAGCCCACGAAGTGCAAAACGAAGGAATCTTCGTTGAACAGCTTCGATACGGAGAGAGTGAGTAACATAAAAGGGTGACCATTCCAGGCTGGCTTAGCGAACCCAAGTGCAGAGTTAGCTTTATTAATAGATGTGGAAATGTGAGATCTAAAATTAAATTCTTTTTCACAAAGAACTCCTAAATCACATAATGAGCCCACTACGGTCACTGCATCATTGTTAATAAAGTATGCACGAGGAGGGACAGTGGAGCGTTTACGGGAGTACGTTATAGCTTGACACTTACTAACTAAAATTCCAGAAAGTTCTTTTGACACCAGGTAGAAAATCTATTTAAATCTTGTTGAAGAAGATAGGAATCAGAAGGAGAGGAAATTTATCTATAAATTTTTGTATCATCAGCATAAACAGAGATCATAGAATCATTGATGACATTGATGCAGACTGCATCAAAACAAAAATCAGAGGGCCGAGATGACTTCCCTGCGGAACACCGGAGGTTGCAAGGATAGGGTTAGATTCGATACCTCTAAAGAGGATATTGTACTGACGATCGCTAAGATATGATTGGAACCATGCAATGAGAAGGGGCGGAAAGCCAAGTGCTTTAAGTTTAAAAAGAATAAGGGTGTGTGAGATGTAGTCAAAAGCTTTACTAAGGTCGGTTGCGATGACATCAACTTCTTTCCCAACTTCCATGGCGCATATGGTACCAGAAACAAAATCAACTAGGTTTGTGGTAGTCGATCTACCACTAAGAAAACCATGTTGATTGGGGGGAAACATTGCTTACAATGGAAAAATGCTAATAAAACACCTCGACCTAAACATGCATCGTCGTGCAGAGAGCCATCTGCTCGAAAAACGTTGAAGTCAAGGTTAAAGAGCTCACTATCGTTAATACTGGGTACAAGGTTAGTCACAGTTAGTGCAAAAATGTTATAGGGTTAAGTAAGTGAATTAAGATAGACTGCGGAGGTTTTGGTACGAAGCCCTCTGACATTTTGGTAATAAAGGGACAAGCATTTTGGAGGATAATTAGAGGAGATAGGAGGTTTAGGAACGAAAAAAACTATTAAAGTTGGAACGACTCCTCTGCAAATGAGAGATACGCTTAGAGTTAACATACGAGGCGAAAGACGCTAAATCATTTGCAACATCAGCGGGAGTAAGTCTGCAAGATTCATGAAAACGAACGAAAATTTCCTAAGCTCATCAGGGTTAGTTGGGAGGCCTTCTTGCTGAATAGATACCATAAGATTGGTTCTAGTAACACCTTCTACACAAGCAGAGTCATGTTTGTCGTGAAGGTAAGCAAGATAAAGGCGAATGTTAGAATAGATTCTATGATCCCTGAGGCGTGAGAGAACATAACGACCATCATCATTAAGGTCAACGAATTTTTTGGTTGATTTAGCAATTGGAGGGGTGAGAGGGTCTAGAAGTGGAAGCGAAGATCCATGAGTTTGGGTAGGCAGTGGGGCATTTGATATGGTGGGTGATGGGATGGAGATTGGGTGAGGAGATCTCAATGTGGTGGAGTAGAGGTTAGATGTAGATGAAGTGATCGTTGAAGTTGAAGGATGAGAAGAGGAGGGTGCAGGATTAAGAATGTGGGAGCATATAAAATTAGGGTACCTTTCCAATGGAGAACCTTGAGAAGAGTGGAGAAAGATCAAAATAAACTCGTCTATTAGAAGGTCTAAAAGAAGTTTGAGGTGGTTGCGAGGATTAAGTATAAGAAGTGGAATTATTATAAGGTAGAGGAGCTGATGAGGAATTAAGAATATGGGAATTGCGGAAATTGGGGTACTTGGCTCCAGAATTGAGATCGAAGTTGGGAAATGAAATTGTTGGGGTAAGTTCGTTTGGCGTAGAGAAAAGCGAGGGGGTGGGGTGAGAATTAGTTAGATTGATGAGAACCCGTTCACCACTGGGCTTAGATGGAATAGGGACATTTGGAAGATTTTTTGAGATGCAGGGGGGCGTAAAACTAGGGAACAGGTTTGTTTTGAAGCTCCAGTTAGGGTCAGATCTAGGAAAGTGAACGGGTTTGTTTTTAGGTCTAGAATTGGTTTGCCTAGAGTTGGAGCATAAAGGGACGGGTTTTGTAAAATTAAGTTTATTAGTTTTTTAAATCTAAGGTAATCTTGTTTATCTCTACTCATTTGGCCATGTTCATCTTTCCCAGTCGGCATACATCATCAGTCTGTGAGCAAAAAAGCCATTGGTATTTGGATGAGAAACTAATTTTAAAGTTGCTATGGTGTCTGGGGCGAGGTGGCGAAATCTTCTGGCATTCGTTAAGGGTTATAGAAAATCCACGGCTGAATAGTCTGTTTATCCAAAGGACATCAGCATCTACAGGAGCATTTGTGATAAAGAAAGTCACACTATCGGCTTTGGTGTTTAACTTCCTTAGTCTGTTGTTCCATTCGGTAAGAGTCCACGTGGTGCCAAAACGGTTTATGGTAGGTAATTCAGGTGGAGTTGAGTTGGGTGAAAGTGTTGGTTGGTGAGGTGTTGGAGGAAGTCGAGGTCGAGGTGGTGAAGCATCTACGATAGCTGGATAGGCGTTTAACTTCCTTAGTCTGTTGTTTCATTCGGTTAGAGTCCACGTTGTGCCAAAACGGTTTATGGTTATGGAAGGTAATTCGGGTGCAGTTGAGTTGGGTGGAAGTGTTGGTTGGTGGGGTGTTGATTGATGGTGAATAGATTCAGCGGGAGATGAAGGCACTGCAGTGGTGATAGATGGAAGCGAAGGTTATAAGCAAATAGGTCGAGGTGGTCTAGCATCTGCGATAGCTGGTAAGGGAGCTGGTTGGCAAATAGGTAGAGGTGAACAGGAAGAGGAATCCATAATTTCAGCCAGTAAAGATGTGTTGTAAGCAGAGGCATTGGGTTGAAGGTGGATCCCATCGATTTTACAAGTTGCTGTTCTTATGTCATCAGAAAGATCGTCGATGCTTAGCCTTGTTGCCAAAATCTCGCAGCACCAAAGGAATCTTCCAGCAGAGCGAGTGGATGACGAAGGCCATGTATCACTATTTTTGAGGTGCTTTGCATATGCTGGGTCGACGGCGGAGCGCATAGTATTAATATTTTGGTTTATTAAGTCAACAGAGTCAACATATTGATGGCTACTCAGCATAGATTTTAATTCATCTTTGAGCGATAATATGCGTTGCTCGATGCGATCGTCTCTTGAATTGTCGGACACGAGTTGCGTAAGAGCAGCAAGTTGCTTTTCTATCGACGAAAATTTATCGGTACACCTTTTGCTATGGTTGTCAACAATGTTGCTCAAAAGTCATCCATGGATTTACTGAAAACATCCAACTGTTGCAGCTAATCAAGAATGTTTTTATGGAAAAGTTTATTATCAGCTAGGATGCAGTTGGTTGAATCACTAAGACACTTTATTGCTAGCAGTACATGCGAGAGAGAAAAATCTCTACACTCTTCGCATTAAAAGAAGAAGTGCTCCAGATAATCCTTCAGGTACGCACTTGATCTCTTCCTAAGCCCAATACATAGTGGGTGAAAAGATTTACCACATATGTCAGAAGCATTTTTGTGATCATTGTCTTCGCAATGGATAAAGTCACATCGATTCGCCATAATTAAAAAAAAAGAGAAGAATTCCAATTGGATATGTAATAAATTGTTTTTATTTTTTTTGTTTATTGTTAAGTCAAGTATTGAATGCGGGCACCCGTGATAATGCAATTTGATGCAAATGACGTCACAGTAAAAGAAACTTTTTTTTTTTTTGCAAACAATTGATGACAAATCAAGAGTATAGTTAAAGTAAACAGAATGAAATTGGGTCAGGTAAACATTTGAGTTAACGAAGCGGCTTCTTTAGCAGTAAAAACTATTACAAGTAGTTAACACAGGTAAGCACAATTTTCAATTTGAATTGACTGCGATGAAAAGAATGATTTTAAGGGCAGAAATTAGGTCAGAGAGTTTGCGATTAAAAGTGCAGAGGTAAGCAAACTGAATTAATAAAAGAATTTAATTATTATTGAATGGGTAATGAAGAGCGAATTTAAACACGTCTGTACTTGGCGACGACACTATTTGAACTCTGTTTGTGAGTCTAAGCCACAAATCAATGCCACTTCTGAGGAAAATTGGCTACAAAGTGGTAACAGGTAAATAAAGGGTCGGTAGTTAATAATTTATCATGAAATTTTTACAAATAAATCTCCATCATGGTAAAGCTGCCAGCGCCAACCTGGTCTACACCATGGAGAGTAGACAAATAGACATTGCCCTAATTCAAGAACCCTGGATATCAGGTGGCAAAATTAGGCAGCAATAAAAGCAGTTTCTGCTACCGAGATATATTCGAAGCTTGTGACTTGCTGTCGCGAAGAGCTTAGGGTTCTTGGCATGCAGCATAACATTAGACTCTGCTGGGTTCCCGGTCACAGTGATGTACAGGGGAACGAAAGAGCTGGTGAGCTGGCGAGAATGGGTTCGTCGCTTTATTCTAGTCAAGCCAAACAACATATCAAAGTACCAACATCTACCATCAAACAGAATATTGGTAACAAAATATCAGAAAAAATCAATGAAAGATGGAATCTGCTTGAAACATGCGGCACAACTAGAAAGTTATGGCCAAATTTCAATAAGCAGAGAACAGACAAAATTATGCAAATGAACAAGAAACATCTCCGTTCCCTTGTCAGCATAATCACCGGACACAACTTACTGAGGTACCATAAAAAGAAAATGAGACACAGTACTGACGACCTTTGCAGAGGGTGCAGCGACAAAGAAGCACATGAGGATACCTTACACTTCCTTTGCCACTGCCCAGCACCATTGAATAATTACAAATAGAATAAGGGACACCCAGCAAAACGTCCATCAGGTGGACAATATTATTTTATATGTCGCTCTATCAAATACAACAACCATTTAATAAATTTGTTCCTTTTGGAGGTTTGTTCCTTTTGGGAAATCTGTTCCTTCCAGGAAATTAACTTCTTTTGGGAAATTTCTTCTTCGGCAGAGAAAAAAGGAAAGACATTCCTATTTTTCATTGAGAATGAAAATGAACAACAGCGAAAAACTCAGTAGCCGTTTAAATTTTGTTTTTCAGGTATTTTCTTAAATACCATTCAAGGACTCAAGGTTAACACAAAATGTGAGGTAGAGACAAAAAATTATATTTTCTTTTTTTTGGTTTGTTTTGCTTTTGTATTCATTAAATAAAATTGTTGTTATAGTCCAGGAACCTTGTAGTTTCATAGGACTGAGACCTTGCGTCAGGTCCGGTAGTTCTGATTTTTTGCTGAGTTGTTTATAATGTTGGCCTTGTAATAAATCCGATTTTTCGACCTCGAGCGCCGAACGCAACATTGGTAAAAATCTAAAAAAACCACGAATTTTTCGCGGTTTTTTCACTTATTGGCCATTTTAACCATTACGCCTTAATTTCCGAATAAAAGATTGCTCTACGATTTCAACATTACTAAATTTGCTTCAATTTGAGTCCAAAGCCGGTTCTGTAGACATAAAAGTTTCCAAGGGACGGCTTTTCAAAATATAGCAATCAAAAATTTAAAGCAACAAGTAGTACCTAAATAAAACAGTATAATAACAAAAACATGGTCTTTGACATATACTGCATCAAAGCAAAAGAGCGTGTAGATTGTAATTATTCAACGCCAGCACTCTGTCATTTAAGAAAGAAACACCTATAGGAAATCATTTCTATGACGACCTAAAGGAACTTTCTAGAACTTCGGCTTATAGCCTTCTGAATTTCATCAACGTAGGTTTTTACATTAAGTGGAATACAATGTCCTAGGGCAGTGTTTTTCAAACTGTGGGTCGCCAAGAATAATAAGGGGGGTCGCGGTCGCAAGCCATTAGGTACAAGGTACCTTTGTATATGAAAACCATAGTATTCTCATGAAAAATTTTTTTTAGTTGAACGTGGACCTTGTGGGGGCGCCACATTCGACCGCATTCGATTGCGTGGAGAATTGTGGATGCGGGGTACATAAAGAATCGAAGACAAGTAGTAAGAGCAAGAGGAAAGTATTATTTTCATGCTCATAAGAAATAAAGGGAGTAAGAGAGATAAGCAAATCAGCTGTTTTTAAAATGTCAAAGAATAGAAAAACGTGAAGAAAATAAGAAAAAAATTGTCGTCTCCTCTTTGAATAGAAAAATATTTGTGTTGGTTTATTTAGGAATGTATTTTGTTTGTAGGCAGAGAAGCAAAGAAATTATATGAAGTGGTGAACGAGTTGATCGTGTCGCTTGTCGCTTCTGCTTGCGTCGTCGTCACCCGTCGTTGGTGTCTCTGTCTAGTTCGTAGCAACGAGTAGAAAAATTATTATTTGCAGAGATTTTCTTGTATGTGAGTGTGAAAAGACAAACGTGTGTAGGTCGTTGCTATATTTTCTTATTGAGGGTAGGTTTTGTTTTTGCTTTTTTTTTACTTGACTTGAAACTTTCTTGCAAAGTTTCGAGGATAGGCTAGGCATATATCTTTTGGTAGATATTTTGATTGAAATTTTCTTGCATGATTTCGGTGGTAGGTATTTTGGTGTGTAGGTATTTGAATTTTTAGATGCAATTTTTTTTGCGAGGATTGGTCTTTTGGTATGTAGGTAGGTAGGTACATATTTGAATTAAAGTTTTTGTGCAATTACTATTAATTTTTTGCTAGATAGTTTTTTTGTTAATAGTTTTTATTACCTACATAGGTAGGTACCTACATATTATAAATTATTTCGAGTAGTTATGTTTAATAGGTATTTGTAGGTATTTTAATTAAATTTTGTATGCAAAATTCGGGGGTGGGTTAAGGCATAGATATTTTTGATAGATAGGTATAGGTACCTACATGTATTTTAATTAAAGTTTTTATTGCTAAATTCGGGGGTAGGTTTAGGTATAGGTACCTTCATACCTAGGTATAGGTTTATCTTTTAATAGGTACCTAGGTAGGTATTTGTTTTTTTTTTGTTTTGCAAAATTCGAGGGTAGGTATTTCTTTGAGTAGGTAGGTAGGTACCTACTTATTTGACCTGAAATTTCTTCGAATTTTGTAAAAAGATAACCTAATATTATTCACTAGTCTGTAATTGGGAATCCCTATGCCAGTTCCAAATACTGTCAAAACAAATTTAATTTAAAATTTCTTACCAGTGATTTTCAAAAAATTCATTCCTAGCTTTATTGGCTCCAACGTCGAAGTTCATTTCGACTCATCGGTAGGTATTTTATTTAAAGGTTTTTGTTGCAAAATTCAAGGGTAGGTAGGTACGTAGGTACCTATTTCTTTGATTACCTATTTGACCTTGAATTTTAAACTAATTTTATGTATATTAGGTAAGCATAGGTAGGTAGGTATGTATGTAGGTACCTAATAAACTTTTTATCTGATGAACTTTTTACAGATTTATTTTTAAGTTTTAATATACCTACATATTTTGAATTAACTTCCAAATTTTAATATTTGCCAAGTATTAAATTTCAATATATTTTTGGTGTTGTCATATACCTATGTAACCCAGAAAATATTAAAAAGTACCTACCCCAAAATTTTTAACCGTGCTTAAAGTTCTTCTTTGTAAATTGTGATTGTGATTTCAAGGTCATATCATTATTTTGTCAAAATCTTTGTAAGTTACTGTTAGAATCCGACAAAAACAGTTAACGTAGTAGCTTATATGTTCGTGGTAACATCTACAAAATTTGGAAGCATTCGTGTCACTACTTTGTCTGTTAAGTCAAAAATACAAACCTGTATACCACAATACCCTAACTTCCTCTACTTATATAATATGTAATTTTTACTATTATTATTTTAAACAAAATTCTCATCAAACTATTTTAATTCCTTTAAAAGTTTTACTAAACATCAAAAAAACAAAAAGCTATTTTGATTAAGTGGATCAATGGAAGATTCAATTGTTATTTTAAATACATAAATTGATTATAATTTTGTAATTTTATTTTGTCAGAACGAAATATGGAGATTCGACTATACGGCCATTCCAAAAATTTCGAAACCAAGCAACTCAATTTCAAATTAAGGAAAAAAATACATTTAAATATGCCAATATTTACAATATATATTAACGAAAAAATTGTAAATATAAAACTTTACTTGTTGTTGTAAAATAGGCAAGTGATCAAAAAAGCTCATACTTTATTTTTTGTATTTGGGCATTTTTCGGCATTTTTGCCGCTATCAGTTCTCTATAAATTGTGATGCAACATGCGATGTGCAGTTAGGTTTTTATAAGTGTTTTCAATACACTACTTAAATTTGGAACTATTTTTCTGATAGGAGTGCTGTAAAAATAGTATTACGCCTCAAAATGACTGAACATTTCATGTCTTCTCCGTTACCGAAAAATGACAAAAGTTGGTATAAATGGTGAACTATATTAGTGTTTGTAAAATTATTCCGCATACAAAGCAAGACTTGAAAAAGAATTATGGTGGATTTTTTATAGATTTTTAAATCATGTCTTACTGTCTAAAACAGGGTAACGGAGAAGACAAAATTGCACTTTCTCATCCAAATTTCAAAGACTCACAGGCACTTTTTTTTAAAGTCTGAATTTCTTTGGTCCCCTTGCTTAAAAGGGATCAAGGTAACTAAAACAAAATATGTGTTAAATTTCATTGAAATCGGTTGACGTTTACACGTGCTAGCGAGCACTTGAAGTTTTTCATATAAAAAACATGGTGTTTTGACAGTCTTTTACTCAAAGGGCCCGTAAAAGTGTAAACGTTGATGGAAAAACTTTAAACTTGGCAAATATGCTAAATACCATAAGGAGTATACAAATATATTTTTTTTTATTTTTGTAAACAACAGTTACTCCATTTAAAATAGCAACAAATGCACAAAAACAACGATTTTTAATTAAATTTTGTGATGGGGTTAATACCGGGTGATTTTTTAAGAGGTTTAGAACTTTAAAAAAAAAAAAACACAAAAAATTCGAAAAATTGAATGAAATATTTATTTGAATCGATAGTTTGAACCTTGCAATTTAATGTTTAAAGATAATTTCATGCAAATGTTGACCGCGGCTGCGTCTCAGGTAGCCCATCCGCTGAGTCCAATTTTGGCATACTCTTTCACACATATCGGCCGGTATCTCACGAATGAATGCATGGATGTTGGCTTCCAGTGCGTCAATCGAAGCGGGCTTGTCCCTATAGACATTAGCCTTGACATACCCTCACAAAAAATAATCTAATGGTGTCAAATCGCACGATCTAGGCGGCCAATTGACCGGCCCGAAACGTGAAATTAACTGTTCACCAAACTCGCCTCGCAATTGCGCCATTGTTTCGCGTGCTGTGTGGCATGTGGCACCGTCTTGTTGAAACCACATATCATGCAAGTCAAGAACTTCCATTTCGGGCAAAAAAAAGTTTGTTATCATCGCTCGGTAGCGTTCACCATTGACAGTAACGCTGCGATTCGCATCATCTTTGAAGAAATATGGCCCAATAATGCCGCCGGCCCATAAACCGCACCAAACAGTGGCTTTTTCGGGATGCATTGGTAGCTGTTGCAATGCTTCTGGCTGATCTTCACTCCAAATGCGGCAATTATGCTTATTTACGTACCCATTCAACCAAAAATGAGCCTCATCGCTGAACACAATTTTTCGATAAAAAAGCGGATCCTCGGCCAGCTTTCCAAGAGCCCATTCACCAAAAATTCGGCGTTGTGGTAGGTCGGCTGGCTTTAGTTCTTGCACCAGCTGTATCTTAAAAGGCTTTACGCCCAAATCCTTCCGCAAAATTTTCCACGTAGTGCTGTAACAAAGGCCTAACTGCTGGGAACGGCGCCGAATCGACATTTCGCGGTCTTCTGTCACACTAGCTGATACGGCCGCAATATTTTCTTCACTACGCACAGTACGTAAACGTGTTGGTGGTTTAATGTCCAACAAAGTAAATTTGGTGCGAAATTTGGTCACAATCTTCCGAATAGACTGCTCAGAAGGTCGAGAATGCCGACCATAAAATGGAAGCAGCGCGCGATGATCATTTCGAACCGAGCACGAATTTTGATAGTAAAATTCAATAATTTGCAAGCGTTGTTCATTTGTAAGACGATCCATGGTTAAATTGCAAACCAAACTGAAGCTGTTTGACAGTGACACAAGGTACTAAACACACGTCAGCTGTCAAAAGCAGTGTTGCCAAAACCAAACCAGCTAAAAAATCACCCGTTATTATGCAAAAACTATTGAAAATATTTTTTTTGATACTCCTAACAGTAGTTAATTTATATGCTAAGTTTAAAGATTTTCCATCAACTTTTACAATTTTGCTGATATTTTGAGTAAAAACTGTGAAAACCCCATGTGTTTTGAATGAAAAATTTCAAGTACTCGTTAGCACGTGTTAACGTTAACCGATTTCAATGAAATTTCACACATTTTTCAATTGCCTGAATCACTTTTATCATTGATGAGAATAATTTAAAAATACGAATTTCAATATAACTGAACAAAAAAGAAATCTTTAATTGTACGTGTCTTCTCCGTTACCATTAGCTGTCTTCTCCGTTACCATCTTTCATATTTTTTTCTGTTAGTAAAATGAAACTTGGCATTAAACCAAGGATGGTTTTTGATAAATGTTGGTTTTATGAAAGTGTGCAAAAAAAATCAACTTCATATCTTAATGCACGGTGCAGAATTTTAAACTTCAAGGCAATGGTCCAAAATCTCTAAATCGTACGTGTCTTCTCCGTTACCGTCTATTTTTTTGAATAAACTTACTAAATTTCATAATTTTTTGGTGAAACTTCTGTGTCGTGTACTTTGTGATGAATTCTTAAAAACCACTGAGTTTCATAAAAAAATATTAATTTCTTAACAAGAAAAACCTTACTACAAGCATGCGATTGTCTTCTCCGATACTTTGGAATGGCCGTAGGTATATTATAATTTTTTAATTTCATTTTGTCAAAACAAAATTTCATAATTTATTGATTCGTTTTCAAACTCATTTTCTGATTTCTTTTTTATATAATAAAACAGGTACCTACCTACCCAAAGTGCATATAATTTTTATCCGTGAACTTTTCTGATATTTTAATAGTTATTCTCCTATTTGAGGCGGAGACAAATCCAACAAACCATAGATAATTAAAATTCGTTCAGTCGTTCTTCAGTTATAACTTATAAATGATGTAAATAACCCGACTTTGTTGTATATATTAAGATATCCAACTTTATAATTTTGAGATCTTTAAATAGAAGAGTATTAAAAAGCAGAGTATAGATTATACTTTAAGTGTGGGCTTAAATGCCAAATCCAAAAAGCAATAGCACCCGCGGTTCTTATTTCTTTTCTTTCGTGGGTTACTGCCATTTTAAAATGGAAAATAATCCGTGGTATTATTACCGCGGGTGTTATTGCACTGCACCTTAATAACCATTTTTTGGAGAATGGTATTTCACCCCAATGTAGCCTTTACTAAAATATATGTATATATATTAAGGAAAGAAGCGAAAGAAAAGTTTGAAGAGTGCGAAAAGTTAGCATGTACATTATTTGTAAAAAATCCTGCACACAAAACACCTACATTTGAGTAGATGAGAACGAAAACTCATCATACCTATCCACTTTTATCAAAAATTGAGATTTTGATCCAGATTTGTTAAGCTGGGCATATTGAATAGTTTTTAAAGAAAATTTGACACCCTTACCCCTCTAAGCCCCTTTAATATTGATGTCAAACATCGTTATTGTTTCCAAAACTCTCGATATCCACAGTGCAATTTACATCAAAACTTTCCATATCCATTCTAAGCAGTAGGTTTGCTTTCAAAACTCTTCTTATCCATCATAGGCTATTAATTATGTTATATAAGAAGGAACTAAAACGTTCACAGGTTTTTATTGTAAACAATTTTAAATGGGTCATTAAAGATTGGAAAGTAGGGCAGTGCTTTTATATTAGAGGGTGCTATTGTGAGAGGGGGGAATGGTGGGGAAACTGGCCATATCCAATCATTTGCAACAAAACTCTTCATAACCAAATTTAATTGTTAAATATCTTTTAAACGGAACTTCCAATATTTGTTTGCTCTCAATCATAACATAGATTGAAAAATTTTCTATTATAGCTTTGTATATGAAAAATTTTCATATACAAAGATTATAGGTATAAAATAAAATCTTTTATAACATCTACCATTTCACCTTAATTAGTTTTTTTTTTTTCATTTGCACAAAATGAAAATTTTGGATATGACGAGTTTTGGTTCTCAACTACCCACTCAATTGTAAAAACTAACCCACATACCTACCTACCTATATTCCAATGTATAACAACATCTTCCTCTTGCACCATAGAAACCCAAATATATTGAAGACAATACGCCTACAGCTGTGAAAAAACAAATACACCTTCACATGTATACCTACCCCTTTCCCTTGCGCCATAAAAACCCCATAAGCCAAAAAGAATATCCAAAATTGTTCTTTTTGTGTCTTTCAGCTTTATCTGCATAGTAAAAAAAATGTAAACAAAACCGATAACCAAAACAAAATTGAATATTTTCTCCAAAATGCCTTCTACCTGATTCACTCTAACTCTCATAAATTCAGTATACGTCTTTCCCATGCTTATACTATTCTTCACGTCCACACTTCCACTTATTCCACAATTCTCCACGTCAAGGTACCCCTTGGAGACTTGAGATGTCGCCCTCTTCGAGTGCCACCATGATAGTACTATGGTTTTCATATACAAAGAAGGTACTAGAAAAGATAAAGATTTTCTTTTATTAAATGTTCAAAACTTGGTTGTATCTTTGAGGTGTTAACAACTAAAGCATTTTCCTATTGAAGGAAGATAACATGAGTTCACACTTAGGTATGAAGTGGTGAATGGCACTAACAATGTTAAAGCCTCTTTTGCCAGCTCTAGATATTTTCCTCTTCTCCTCTCTTTATCCAGAAATTATCAATGGTTTTTACATTGAATTCAGAGCATACCATCTGCAGCTAAATAAATAAGATTTTCTATCTTCTTTACCGATTGAAAACCGGCCAGATGAAATGATATATTCAAAAAAGGATTGAGTATCTATCTCTGTCCATTTCCACCTTCAGAAAAGAGTTCTTTAAAGTCACTTAATAGTTTTTTCTCCTAATTATGCAAACTCTCATGAGAGAACTGTGAGCGCTTCAGACCGGAGAGTCTTTGAAGAGGAGGACAGGGTAACAGGTGGCACATGCAAGTGGAAGAGGACCTCACCCAACTTGGCGTGCGATACTGTAGGCAGCTGGCTAGAAACCGAGTTGGCTGGAAGAAGCTTGTTGGTTGAGGACCTGGTCTGACCATTATCTCAATAGGGCTAAGCCGATTTAGTCGCGTATGTTGACTGTCTGGACTAAGTATATCTACGAGAGTTTTGAAGAGCGTAAACCACTTCATCTTATTAACCGTGAGGAATCTCTAACATATTGGCACCTTTTATGATTTGCGATTCACCAAGTCGAACTTACGAATTTGACTATTTGGCATTACCGTTTGCGACTCGCCTAAATTAAGTTCGCTTTAAATAGCTAAATTTGGAAAATTTGAATGTTACTCAATACCTTTGGCTTCAATCGTGGATGTTGAACTGTAATTCTTTGTGGCTTTGGACAAAATCGCAGTTCTTATTTTTGAAATGTCGAACGTTCAACACGGGGAATCGTAAGTCAGCCATTTGATTTGCTAAACTGAATATACTGGTTTCTTAGGAAGTGTACAAAAACTAAAGCTAGATAAGCAATTACCTAGTTTTTTTTTGCACCTCCGTGGGGCATAAGGCGTCAACGAACGCCTCTCGCCATCTTGTTCTGTTTCTGGAAATTTTGTTGAGCTCTTTCCTTTCTTTTGATATTGCCAAGGTCTTCTCGGTATCTTATTTAATTTTACGTTCCCACGAAGAAACGAATAAAGGAAGTGAATAAAAATAATTAATAAAAGTAACGAATTTCGGAATTTAAAGTAACGAGATATGTATCTAACTTTAGATATTTGACATAATGTTTCAAGATTTAGATATCATTTATATGAAATATGATCAAGCATACAAAAATTAATTTATAAACATTTTTTTCGAATATTTTAATTTAAAGTTGAAAGAGGTTGACAAAATATTATATTATCAACAAAAAAAATATATTATTAGCAACAGTTAAAAATAAATTTATTAATAAACTAACTATATGTATGTAATTAAGTAGTATTTTGCATTTAATAGGTATTAAATGGCTTCAAATGTTGTGGGAAAAATGTGAAACCAATCTCCTCTCCAACTCTTGATCTCTGCAATTCAACCACCATTCCACAGAATCATGACGACGATCGTTACTTTGACTTGGAAAATGTGTGATGATATAATGATCACATGCAACTAACTCGAAAGTTCAATTGGATAGCTTGCAATCAACTGATTTTAAGAATGCAGTATGTGGATGCGATTTGATTTGAATAATAAAATCGACGTCCAATACCAATAGTTACAACCGATGCGATGTTCGGTTTCAAATTCAGCAGGAGCGAAATCAGTAGAGTTGCAGAATCAACGAACTTGTCCATTTCCAATTGCCAACAGATGAAAATTTCATAAAAAAGGATGCCATCTAATTTGTCAGAAAAGGTCAAGTGGTCCCAGAAATTGGTGAGCCCTAGATAACTTGTAATAAAGGCTTAAATTTTCTCAAGGTCGCTCAAGGTCACGCACGATTTTTGGCACCTCATTTTAGGAAAATTTGCAGAAAATGTATACCATCTGAAAGATCTCTAGATATCTATATAAAAGGTCAGTTATTTTCAGTAATTGGTCAGGTATAGATTCTTTTATACGATTTTTGTTTAAGTTTTTTTTTGTCAAGGTCATGAACGATTCAATCACTGAAACTAGCTGACCTTTTATAAAGATCTTAGGGCCTTTCAGGTGGTATTAAATTTTTGTAAATTTCCCTTAAATGAGGTGCCAAAAATCGCGGGTGACCTTGAACAATAATTTAAAAATTCATTTAAAAAAAAAAACTATGGCTGACCAATTACTAAAACTAGCTGACTTTTTATACAGTTCTCAGGGCCTTTCTGATGGTATTAAATATTTGCAAATTTCTCATAAATGAGGTGCCAAAAATCGCTATGACCTTAAAATTTTTAAAAATTCATAAAAAAAATCTATCATCATCATCATCGTGTCCTGTAACCCCGGCTGGGGCATAGGGCGTCAACAAAACGTCTCCATCCTTCACGGTCTGCTGCAAGGTACTTTAGCTGTGGCCACGTCTTTCTCTGGGATTCTGCTTCTGCTAAGACAGTTGATTTCCATGTTGTTCTTGGTCTTCCAACCCGCCGTGCACCCTGAGGATTCCATTCAAAGGACTGCTTTGCAATTTCATCGTTTGGTTTCCTCAGTGTGTGACCAATCCAACGCCATTTACGTTTTCTTATGTCGACGTCCAGCCGCTCTTGACTTGTCCTGCGCCACAATTCCTCATTTGATATTATTTGTGGCCATCGAATCTTTAGGATGTGGCGAAGACAGCGATTCACAAAAGCCTGTAATTTCTTCGAAATGATAGACGTGACTTTCCAGGTTTCACAAGCATATAACAGCACGGATTTGACATTGGATTCGAAGAATCTCAACTTAGGGCGTAAGGAGATTTGACTTAATTTCCAGATTGGGGACAGAGTACCGAAGGCAGCACGAGCTTTATTTATTCTACTTTTAACGTCCAGATCCGTACCACCGTTTGCAGAGACAATACTGCCAAGGTAGTTGAACTGTTCGACTACTTCAACTGGCGTCTCCTGTAGAATAATACGCTGCTGTGTGGAGCGGCCTGTGAGCATTATTTTTGTCTTTTTGCTGTTTATTCTTAGACCACTCGACTCTCCCTTCACTTGCAGTGTTTGGCACATCCCGTTCAGCCCACTGATGTTATTTGCCAGTAGACATATGTCATCGGCATAGTCTAAATGACTGAGCCTTTCGAACGGTCTCCATTGAATGCCCTGTCGCTCAGCTGTACCTACACTGGCCGTCAATACGTCGTCCATCGCCAGCAGGAAAAGAATTGGCGATAGAACATCCCCTTATCTCACACCCTGTTGCACTACGAAGGAGTCGGATAGCTGCCCATTGTGCAAAACAAAACACCTTGCGTTGTTGTAGGACTCTTTTATAATGGTAACAATTTTTGGTGGAATTCCTCTACCAAGCAACGATCTCCATATACATTCTCGGTTAACTCGATCAAAGGCTTTCTCAAAATCCACGAACATGAGGTAGAGCGGTGATTGAAATTCCATCGACTGCTCGAGGACGATACGCAGGGTGTTGATATGGTCGACGCACGATCGACCACTGCGGAAGCCAGCTTGATGCCTCTTGAGTGTAGACTCGATTCTATCCTTTATTCGCTCGAGAATGATGGTTGCCATTAGATTTGGGAAAACGGACAAAACGGTGATACCACGCCAATTGTTGCAATTCTTTAAGTCACCTTTCTTTGGCAACTTAACAATCACACCATCCTTCCAATCCCTGGGATAGCTTTCGTTTTCCCAAATGCTTTGTATCAACGGATGTAAAATACTAGCCGCTGTTACGGGATCGGCTTTCAGGAACTCAGCTGGTATTCCTTTCAGTCCAGCCGCCTTGTTGTTTTTGAGGAGATTTATTGATGTCTGGATTTCCGATTCTGACGGGGGTTCGATGTCAATACCCCTATAGGACCTGCGCATCTCGTTTAGTTGGGGCACTTCAGCACTCTGCTCTACTGAATCCTCATTTAGCAGGGCACAAAAATGGTCCTTCCATCTACGAAGCTGATCTTCAATTGATACCAAAAGTGTGCCATCCACATCCATTACAGGATGATTGGTGTTGTTTTTTTTCCGATAACATCTTTGGCTATTTGGTACAATTCCCGGATATCTCCTCTTCTGGCAGCGATTTCCGCATTATCTGCGAGTCCATCTACCTTCACCCTCTTGTCACGTCTCACACAACGGTAGACCATCTTATGTGCAATGCGGTACTCTCTTCGCAAGTCAGCCTTTCGTTGAACATCTGCTTCGGCATTTATTTGGATTTTCAACGATTTGCGAAGTTCGATCTTATCCCAGGTGTCTTGGGATATCCAAGAGTCTCTACGTCTCGTTCGTTTGGGTACAGTTTCGGATCCAGCCTCCATAAAAACACTTTTAATTTCACCCAACATCTCATCAATTGTTGAATTCTGGATTCCGTTTAATGACGAGGCTCTGTCGTTAAGGGTGGTGACATAGTTTCGACATATGTTGGGGTCATTTAAAGCATTCGTAATGAATTTTGAGCTCCTTGCTGCATCCTACGCTGGTTTTTGTACGGCAGCGGTTCGTAGTTTGAGACTCATCAGAACCAAATGGTGGTCGCTTCCCACATCGGCATTTCTTATACTGCGGACATCACACATAGACTTCCTCCATCGCTGCTGAATCATGATATGATCAATTTGGTTTTCGGTTTGACCATCTGGATGCACCCAGGTAATTTTGTTGCACGTCTTATGCTTAAATACAGTCCCACCTATCACAAGACGATTCGCGTTACAAAAGTCGACAAGCAAGTCACCATTTTCATTCCGTGACCCCAAGCCATTTCTTCCCATCACGCGTTCCAGTCCATAATTGTCTGAACCGACTTGGGCATTGAGGTCTCCCATATCGACTATGATGTCGGCTCTCGGAACTCTACTGTAAACCGAGTTAAGATGAGTGTAGAACGCGGTTTTGTCTTCCTCGGTCGCTTCATTTGTGGGGGCGTAGCACTGAATAATTGTGACGTTACGAATTTTTGAACGAAACCTTGCTGTCATTAATCTCGCAGAAATGGGCGCCCAGGAGATCAAACTACGCCTCGCTTCTTCGTTCAACATAATTCCGACACCATGCAGTCTTTGGCCACCCTCTCTTTCATCTTCCCCGGAATACAGCATTCTCGTCTGTCCAGTGTCTGACCTGTATTCAGCTCTTCCTCTCCACTTAGTTTCGCTTATGCCCAGGATACTGATCTTTAGGCGAAGCATTTCACGCTCAACCTGCTCGTATCTACCATCGCTGTACAAGGATCGAACGTTCCATGCTCCGATTTTCGTACGTATGCGGTAGCCAAAAGTAACATTTGCGCTCCTTGAAAGACTTCTTCTATTTGTCAACGATTCATTTATTATTATGGCGTCTTGATTGACGCTCGTACATGAAAGATGCCGCACCCCCAAATCCGATGTGCGGTTTACTGCAACCGAAGCTACAGAAGGATTTTCTATAAAAAGATTACCTCTTGGGGACTCATTTCCATTTGTTGTCATAATTCATGTATTTGCATATATCCTTCCACCATGGTGTTTTCCGAGATATGATTAATAACATACATAAGCTCAGATTTGACAGGCACACCCGCCTTTTGTATGGTCAAACACATAACTGCTCGAGGCCGCCCACTATGGGAAAACAGACGCCTTTTGTAGCCGCCCAATATGGGTTACAGACGCTACCTGCTGCTGCCGTTGGCCTTTTACCAAAAAAAAGCTCCTCCGCCACCAGACTATCATGCCGTTGACCGCTACCTGCAGTTCATCCGTCTTAAGGGGGCTTTTAACCATCCCAAGGACAAGTTTGTGCCCTGACCAGCAACGCTGGGTTGTCTGCTTATCCCGGCATCCATTCGGTCCCCCTGCACGTTAGCGTTACCCGCCCTCTACCACGCGGAGGTGTGCATAGGGATTTTCCTATCATTGAGCCTAGGGCCATATGGCGTCCTAGCACTCTCAAGTACTTTTAGAGGGCTAAAAAAAAATCTATACTTGACCAATTACTGAAACTAGCTGACCTTTTACAACCGTGAAGAGGTTGAAAAAAATCTGTGGCTGACCAATTACTGAAAATAGTTGAACTACATATTATCACGATCTAGAAATCTTTCGGATGGCATACATTTTTGGCAAATTTCCCTTAAATGAGGTGTCAAAAATCACGCGTGGCCTTGAGCGACCTTGAGAAAGTTTAAGCCTTGATTAAAAGTTATCTAGGGCTGACCAATTAATGGGACCACTTGACCTTTTCTGACCAATTAGATGGAATCTTTTTTTATCAAATTTCCCTCATATGAGGTGCCAAAGGTCCAGAGCCGTGAAAATGGCGTTTTTTTTAAATTATTGACGATGTCAAACCAACTTTATGTTTAAATACTTGCACTTAAGTTAAAATAACCAAAGTCTGATTTTAAGTTTTTAGTATCACTCTAGCTGAAATGACATCTGTCGCACGAACTGTCATTGAATTAGGCGAGTTCAAATTTAATTTGCTTAGAAAATGGTCTTAACGCGACACTTACTAGAATGTGTTTATAAATCAGGAAAAGTTGGAGAACTGCATTAAAGTTAAACAAATGTTAACTAGTGTAATGCTAAGGCCCTTAAAATAGGCTGTCTATAATTTTGCGCCATTATATATTGAACTGCTTATGGCTTTATTACGTTTTTAGTGGGAAAATGATGTAATTACATTGAAAACTACATAGAAACATCGTACGAAAAACTGAGTTTGTCACAGCTAATTAACGACTAATTAACAGCAAATGTTGACTTTTAGAAGCTTTACCATTTTTCGACAAAAACGGAAAATTCGAAACCCTCCCAACAAATTAACGACTTATTAACGGCACATTATCCACCTATTCATTTTTCGATTCGTCAAAGCTGCTTTGCTAACTTGACACTCATATGAACATGATATGTCAGACTCTACAAGTCAATCATACTGATAGAAAAAATATTAATAAATAAAATTTCAAACCATGCCAATCAGAGATCCTGACCTCTCCAAATCACAGTACACATATTAAAGGTAATATCATTAGAGTTTTGATTTTTGTTTTTTCTGCGCATATATCAAAATTTGTGTCAAATGTCAGTATTTGTTGTTGTTTTTACGTGTGTTTAAGTCATCACACTCCCAGCCATTTTTATTTCTGACAATTTCAATTTTAATTTGTTGTTGTTCTTACGTGTGTTTTCTTCCTCACTCGCACAGCCATTTCTTATTTTCGACTGAGAACCTGCGCAGTATAATACCTTAGATTTGTGTACTGTGTCTCCAAATAGTATGTATAACAGCTGCAAAATATTTACTTTGTGAAATTTTCAATTTAAAGACATTGTTGGTATATTGCAGGAAAATTTCCAAAAAGCTAAACATATTGACAGTGACATGAAAATCAGGATTGTTTGCCTTTCCTCAGAATCCCGACAAAACCATTTGACTTTGCCGTTCATGTATCTGGTTCGCACAAGCATCATGCACACTATATGTACATTCGCTGTCATGTTGGAATGTGTGATGTCAACTTGGTAGCTTTTAAAATGGATATGTACTGGCATTTTGTCGTGTGTTTACTTTAGATGGTTGGACATTTTAGCACAAGTTTTTGTTTAAAAAAAATGTAGTTTTCTTTTTTTGATCTGTGATTTCAAACTATCACATCACCATAGTCAGATGTCAAGTGCATTTACATAAATGTGACTTTGTTGAATCGCTTGTTCACAACTCAAATCAAGCTCTTGGTTATTTGGTTAGCCTTTATGCTCGTTAGAAAATTAATATTGTAGCCATGGAGAACGAGAAGCCTGGTATATAATAGAAATCGGGAAGATGTTTTTCTCCATTAGCATACAAAGCACCTCTAAATGAGTATTGTTGTACTCGACAACTAGTTAATCCAGTCGGACGCCAAATAAGAAGGGTAAGCTTGCTGAATGTATGGTTGGGTAGTTCAAAATTTTTGAATTTGGTATTCTTTGTACATTTATCTACCTAAAAGCTATGTGTATTAAAAACTGAGAGCTTCTTGACGCACAGTGGTCGGAAATCAATATATCTATAGCGCGAACTAAATACAAAACTGAAGGTGCAAATCACCATGCCAAATATTATCTATTGTACGTAGAATACCCTTAATACAAGTGTCATGTGCTTATACTATCGTCGTCGCGTCGGTTGAAAGGTAGTGAGTTTACCTTTCAACCGAAGCGACTAACATATTACACTTTTGAAGGAAATTTAATTAAAACATACTTTTTAAAGTTGAAAAGTCACGTTCCGAAAATTTTTAAATAAAGTTCCCGGTTCAAGGTCCCTACAATAACGGTGCAAAATGACACTTTTTGGATTACAAAAATGCATTTCATTCTCAATTTCTTGAACATTTTTGTTTGTACTTAGTGAGTTTTACCTTTGAACCGACGTCATACCAAGATAAATATTTAAGTTTGTTAATCTTCCATATCCCCCCTCCTCAGCACTTTGAAAGTGGATTTTTATAGAAACGAAAGTAGGTTTTCAATCAAATTTGGATGTAATGTAGTAGATAAATAAATATATAAATAAATAAATAAAGAGAGCTGAACCCAACGGGAGTTCTCGGGTCATCCTCCGATCCTTGGTTTCCGACCCATAAGTATCATTTTGGGAGTTAAACTGGTAAGTGGCAACCCTTCTCTTGTCCTTCTGACAGTGTTGCCAGCTTGGCAACACTTCTTAAAAGAAAAGTTAGGACATGAACTATAAGTGTACTATAGCTCAACCCTTCAGGTCAAAATGAAAGGTATGTCCTTATTATGGTTCACTAACGCCCCTACCATTAAACTTTGCCGCAAATTGGAAAAACCGACGTTCTTACGATAGTTTCTTACATTTTTCAACTTTCTTCTTCCTGAACTTAGTGTACCGTTATAACTCAAATTCATATTAATTAAAACCACAAAAAATAATGTTCAAAAAGTATTTAAATCAATCAACTGCTTTTGCAAAGCCTTCAAAGTTAATGAAATTTCGAAGAAAGGCATATATGTATGCATGAGAATTGATTGATGATTTAAAAATACCTTAAAATCATGTATGACATAAATATTTCAGACTGATAAGCTTTAACCTCCCACCTCCGTCCCTCTTTTTGAAATCACATATGCAGAATACCAATGTGAGGATTTCGGAGAGCTTTTGATATGTCGTAGTTCGTAGATAGTGAAACTATGCATCGATACCAATGTTTATATTTCCGAAACTAAGTTCCTTGACCTTAGAATCTATCTTTCTCCGGCTACTTCATGCATATGTTTTTTTTTTCGAAATTTCATTAACTTTGAAGGCTATGTAAAACCAGAAGATGTTGATTCATTTAAATAACTTTTAAACATTAAGGGTATTTATGCAACCTCGTAAGATTGTGAACTTTTAACTTTGAATTGTAAAATGATAAGTTTACGCAAACGTTTGCATAAACGACCTTATTGTTCATTTGGTTAAATGCTGTGTAATTGAATCAGATGTTCGATAAACGTCAAATAATAAATGTTAAAAACGTGACAGATTAGACGTGTTCAGATTTCGAAGTTATTTTTAAATGGAAAACCTCTCTAAGCTAACGCGAAATCGGAGTCTCAGAACCGAGCGAACACAAGAACTTCATATGACGCGCACATAATTGCGAAATGGTACTCTTTGTCTTGTTTTCGTTAACTTTTGCCGTCAGACGTGAGACCCGGTCACCTTTCGTAAGTGGACGTACGCAAAATCAAAATGGTGGAAACAAACTTAAAAGAATTTGGTGCTTGATGCATAGTTTTCAACTCATTTTTTCTTTTTGATGTATGAGTGAAGGTTTAGAAAAGTAAATAATTAAAAGCCTAGGACAAAAAATTATTTACTTTTTGTTCACTTTCAAGCACTTAAGTGCATTATGTTTGGCTTGTGAAATTGACGTTTTGGAAAGCTACTTTTCGGTCGGTTTTGACATATACTTAGGTACTTCAGACAGCTTTCGCTTATTCAAGTTCTACCTTAAAGGTAGAACTATGACAGTAGCAAACTGTTGGAAGCTAAATTCAAAAATCAACGAAAAGTGGCTTTCCAAGCAATCAAAAGGAGAAGACAACTTCCACTTAAGTAAAATGAATCATGAATGAATGCGGTTTTTTTCCGCAGTAAATTCCTTGGTTAATTTTAACCAAATTGTGTTAACCATTTCCAATACAAAATTTGACAGTTCTTTAACCAAATGATAAACTTTACCAAATCGTAAACTTATCTAGTGTTTTGCGAAGTTGCATGATTACCCCTATTATTTTTTGTGGTTCTAATAAATATGAATTTGAGCTATAACGTTACATTACGTTCAGGAAGAAGAAAGTTCAAAAATGTAAGAAATTATCGTAAGAATGTCGATTTTCCAATTTGCGGCAAAATTTAAGGCTCATGCGCGATCGGAAGATTTATTTCTGTACCCCTTTTTAATCTGCCTAACTGTGTCCGTTAAGGAGATTAAAAAGGGGTACAGAAATAAATCAAATCAGTTTATGGCTTCCGATCGCGCACAACTTGAAAAAACAATGGTTTTTCGGCCCACTCTATAGTGATTATGGGCTGTGGCAAAAAAGTCATAATATTTATTTTTCATGATTGGTCTACGTTACGGTAGAGGCTACTAAAATATTAATATTCCTAAAATTTAAGTTTTTATATTGATATTTACAGGTCATGCTTAGCAATTTTCTATTTTTCATACAAAATAAATGTATATAAAAACATGGTGACGTCCTTGAAGTTAACATGGCATTTTTAATTCACGCAAACATGACAAGAATTTCCATTTTTTTTTTGCATTTCTACATATTCCCAATTTTGCAATTCACAAAATAAAGAAGCATGGAAGCGACGATGCTAAATTCACTATGAAGTTAGCAGGTCATGGCGTGTATATCAGGAACCAATCATGCTAGAGACTTGTAGTAAGGCTCAAATTTTTGGTAATTTCAATGATAGGCTAGGTTCAAAATTTGAAGTCCTCAATTACAAAAATTTCACAAAATAAAATACGTGCCATTTTGCCATATAACGATTTTTAAAATCTTAAATATCAGTATCTAACAATTTATTCATTTCAGCTAAGACTAACCCAAGACAAAATACTTATATTTGATTTTAACAAAGAACAAAAAAAAAAACAACAAATCCAAAGTCTTCCAATAGATGGCGATGAACATAAAGTTCAACGAAACTTTTTAAAACTAAGGTTAGGTAGAAGGGCTGACTGTTGATCATGTTACCGTCACACTTAGATCTATGTAGATCCGTTGTGATACCCTAGGACAGTAATTTTCAAACTTTTTGAGTACGCGACCCCTTTGTTAGTAAAAAACATTCTGGCGACCCCCACATTCATAATAATACTTTGTCAGTTATTTGAAAAGCGACATGAATCTCATCAAAATCTTTGTCAAACAGAGCTCAGATGGTTGTCAAAAGGTAAGGTTTATTTAGATTAGATTTATAATCCACAGCAGATTTTGGGTGTGATTGATAACAAAAAAAAAAGTATAGGCATCGAAAGCTTCATTAAAAGCTATTCAAAAAATTGAAGTCTTGTTGTTCACAACCGGGGCCTTAGTGATAAAACAGTGAATCGAAAAAAAAGTATGAATGCAACCTTAAGGGTAATCGTGTAAGCCGAAAATGAATTTCATCCCTCCCTATATAAGCCCCGCGGATCCCATATCACGGAATCTGAGATCATTTGAGTATATAGTTCACCCTGCCAGACTGTTAAAAAAAAACGTTTTTCACTTAGAATTTTAAATTTTAGTTGACATGAGTTCTGAAATTAAAAGCTGATTTATTGATGTTTGTACAAGATTCAAAATCGGGATAATCAAATCATTTGTTTTTCCCCACTCAGCTTTTAAAATTATCATTTCTCGCTGATCTTCTTTCCCACAGACAAGAAAACATTTTGACTGCAAAACACAAAATCAGAGAACTCCTCGCAAAACTTCGTTTGCAAAAAAATGTATGACTTTTTCCCCTGGGTTCAAAAAATTCTCGACGAAATTTCATCAGATGAATCCATGCCATGACATTAAGCAGCACTACCTTGGCTACAACGAGGTAGTGGTCCGAGTCAACGTTGGCGCTTCGTAACGTTTGGACATCTTTGATACTGAATTCACCATGTCCTCTTGGGTGTATCGAAATGCGGGAACTGCGTACTAACTACCACAACGTTTCATCCTGCAGCAAAGTCAATTTACCTGAGTCCGTAATTGGTGGTGGTGTCGTGCAGGCTATATCTTCCAATTGTGCTACAAAAGACGTCTTCTCCTCCTAGTATCGCATTCAAATCACAAAAGACAATTTTAATGTCATAGCTAGATCATTGCTCATCCTCCTAGTATCGCATTCAAATCACAAAAGACAATTTTAATGTCATAGCTAGATCATTGCTCATATGTCTTGTCCAGGAGCTCGTAGATATCATCCTTGATTTCATCATATTTCTCATCATATTTAGCCTTGACGCGAATTGTCGTGAAGCGCTGGTTCACATAATTGAAATTCAAGACTTCTTGCCTAAGTCTGCCTCTAACGACGAATCCTTTGTTGTCGGTAACAGTTATCGTAGGGGATATCGCAGTTTTTAATTTTTCTTTTGCTGGGCCCATCCCATCGCATTTCTTTGGATGGCATTAATGTATGGTTTGTAGAAGTCCAGGACCTCCACTAAATGTTGAGCTGCAATTAGTCTAAAAAGAGGCAGAGCATTCCACGTGCAAATCCTAAGTTCGTTGTTCTTATTGCGTTTGCTAAATTCTTCCATATTCTTCTTCTGCCACCTTGATGAAAGAAGAAGTGCCTTAGTGGTAACACTTCCCCCCCCCCTCTCTCTCTCTTGATAGCTGTCCCCAACAATAGTCGACAGGCAGTAGCGGATCCAGGATTTGGCTGTGGGGGGCGGGGGCTCGAGGCTCCTATTTTAGACATCTCTCAATCCTAATTTTCTTTTCTCAGAATGTAAGGGAGTCGGCAGAGTCAAACAATTGTTTCATAATACAAAAATATACCCAATGAAAAGTTTTATCATTGGAGAAGGAGCAGCTGTAGATAATAAAGATAAATACATACACTATACAAAAAGTTGTTAGGATAATTCAAATGTCTTTCTTTTTATACTGAATTTTTACTTGCGATATATGTAGGTACTATAGGGCAAGTTTTGGATTCCTGCAAAAAAAAAATTTCGAGATAACAATCAAACATGACACTACGATGATAGAGAACACGAAAAAAGTGGGTGGCACAATTCTGTCTATCTGTCTGTCTGTCTGTCTCTGTCTGTCTGTCTGTCCGCACCACAACCTACAGCCTAAACCACTGAAGCGATTTTCTTCAAATTTTGAACTTAAGGTTTTTTTGTAACTTTCCAGAGGGGAAATTGAAATTTTTTTTAGCTCAAAAAATAACGGTACTTGCCATACAACCGTTAAGGAAAAGCTTATTTATCTCAAAAACGGCTCCAACGATTTTGATAACAAAAATCAGTGTATTATTGTAGATATGATATACCTTTTAGTAAGAAAAAAATCACCAAAAACATTTATTAACGGTACCTGTCATATAACGGTTTTTTTGATTTTTGGTTTTCTCATTAACCGCTCATCCGATTTCAATAAAATTTTTTGCACAAAAGCTTTGTTAGAATATAAATAATACTGCATACCAAAATTTTTGAAAAAATAAATTTTGGATTTTTAAAAAAAGAAATTTTTTTTTGAAAATTCAATATTTCAAAAATGGGTTGATGAATTGTTTTGAAATTTCATTTTTAAATGTATAGTAATATATACTCAAAATTGGCATACCAAATTTTTTTTTTGAAAAATTTTACAAAAATTTTATATATAAAAAATTAATTTTTAAGAAATCGGCCCTAACGATTTTAAATTTTTTTTTGCATAGGTATCTTGATATTTTTTTAAGTAATCAAATGGCATACTTTTTTTTGCGCTGTAAGTTATTTATCAGGCTGTTTAAGCAATTAAAAGAACGATTCAAATGCTTTTTTATACTTTTTCTATAATTACTTGAATATTTTTTAAAATTCTTAAGTTCCACACAACTTGAACATAAGAGCAAGTACGTGCGATCCAGTCGTGCATTTTATTTTTTCAGAATTTATACATCGTGCTGAATTTTAGCTCCCACATTTCTCTGCAAACAGCTTAAATTCTAGTTCTATTTTAACATAATATTTTTGTGGAGAATATCACATAAAACAGCTGGTCTCTGATTACAAATTTTACTCAACTTTGCTACGAAGAATTTTTTTTCTCCAATATTTCAAGTAAATCTGATAAAATAAAATTCAAGAAAGCTCTTGTTTTCGATTTTCCTTTTAACAAAGTATAGCCCACCTAAATCTCATGAATAAAATAAGATGTACAAATCTAGCTCGAGAATAATGAGGCAAACAATTATTTCATAGACTAAATTTTGACAGGCATCTACTTGGTGATGTACAGTAAAAACGAAAATTTAATTGGAGTTGCGCTCTCAAAATACTGAGATAAATTTTGGGAAGAATTTTGCATGGGAGCAAAATTTTATCGCGTTCCAAAGATATTGGTTAAAACATTTTATTAATACTGGCTAAAGCAACCATTTACCAGTCACGCCATTTTGTTTGAATGATCCTATCATTTCTTAAAATATATATTAAGTGAATATTTATCAATTAATTATTTTAAAGAAAGCCAAAAGAGAGGAACGATTACAAATCGCATCGTTTTGAGGAAACGTATTAAATCGTCAGAATATCTTCGAGGTGCAAATCTTTAGTTTCAATTTCGATCACAATGATTGTAATAAACATTAATTGTTTGATTCGGTTGCTTGAAAACATTTTAGGCAAAGTTATTTTTTGCATTGGAAACACAGTTTTTAGAGTTATAAGCCCCAGAATTTCCCGGGAGTAAGCTAAGCCTGAAAGATATCAACAGAAGAGCTTAATGATGAATTATACCGATATCTTTAGCTTTCGTTCATTCAACTTAAGACAATAGCATGCTCTACTCAAAATTTTACCTGAAAAGGAATTTTCAAGGCAAAAAGCAACATTTTTGACTCAATACCGACAACTATACATATCTGAATTTCGGTTTCAATATCTAAAAAAAATTATTAAATGAAAATATCATGTGTTGTCCTTAAGCTCCTTAATTGCCTTGAACATGTAAATTTGCTGAACTAACCCCGTTTCTTTCGCCCAATGCTCTACGGACTCGAACAAAAACGAAACATTTTTTAAGTCTACCTTGTTTTTGGCCAATTACCTAGGGTCTTAAAAATGCAAAGTTATCATGTAACAAGCCCCATCATATTTTCGTTCAGTTTCCTTGAAACTTGGGAAATCAACAGTTTACATGTAAAATTGAAAAGCCCCAACCTCGTCGAATTTCCTTAAGGCTTGGGAAAAAATACAGCCAACATGCATTTCCAATTCCCTTAGGGCTTGGAAAACACATTTGAGCGTTAATTGGTTAGCCCCAACTCTGATTTTTCATCCCTCTTGTAGGACTTGGAATAAATAAAGCCTAGGTTTTTATATTCAAATTGCTAAGTCTCATCTTCGTTTTTTTGTCCAATTCCTTAAGGGGCTTAGATAAACATACTTTCATGCAAATTTTTCAGCCCCAACCTTGCTTTAATAAATACTACAAAAAAACACAAATATTACATACATGATTCTTATATCTAGTATTTTTTAAAAATTTTAGCTCTTAATGTATTGTATTTTGCTATTAAATTAATTGTACTTATCGACTGTGGGGGGGCTTCAGCCCCTATAGCCCCCCCTCTGGATCCGCTACTGTCGACAGGGATTTGAACTTCGATTGAGGTACTGGGCACTCGATGCTCACCACGGAGATGTGAGAGTAGGAGTTGATAGACAGAGGTTTATTTAAAAAAAAAACCTGAAGATTTTGGTATCCTCTTGAATGCGCATGTCTACCTTTGGAACATCATGCACATGTCTACCCTTTGAACATCAATTGATTACTGGAAGCAGCCTCCTCGGAATCATAGAGGATGAAAAGCCAACGTGTCGTAAGCAGAGGTCCTTCATGGATCAGGAACCGAAATAGTTATTAAGAAGCTATTCTAATTTGCAAGGTAATCAAAATGACGTTTTAATGAAATGCAATCAAAAGCACCAGACCTATATACAAAGGTACTTCATTTTATCATACTTTCTATACCCAACTCACTCTTCCTTTTTGAATTTTTTTTCTCACGTTTTTCGAAAGTTTCGAATGACAACTAAGTATCCATTAAAATTTTATTTCGATTGAATGAACCTACTAGTTCAACTTCATCAGCTGATTCTCACACTTTCCCTTTGACGAAGATAACTTCAACAACTTACTGTTGCTTACATATTACTATACCTGCACATGTGTTTCTTACCTCTTCACGAGCATTAAAAAGCGTGTCATAAATTTAATGAAACACTTTAAACATTTTGATATTCTTACGTAAGGTGTTAAATTCCCTTTTCAACAAAAAAAATCCCCGTCTATTTCAAAGTGTAATAAAATCTGGCTTCAATGGACTGAAGTTGTAGACTACCCACATATGCCACTTTTAAAAAAATCTCTGCCGTCATGCTTAGCTCCAGATTTTGGAAGGTTTAGTTAAATTAAGTTCAACGAACTAACTCTGCACGCTCTTTAAATTAACCTCCTTTCACAAATTAAACTGCTTATTAAGACTTCGGAGTCAAGGAACCTTATGTCTTGTTATTTTTTTTTTTACATCTCGAATACAAAATTAATGAATTGTCTTTAAGACCAGTGACACTGTCTGCCAGTTCCACACGCCTGATGAAGATCACTGACATGCGACAGTTTGTTCCCTCGACACTAATCTATCCTTTGGTCCTTTGTGGCCTAAAAAATATTCACAAAATGATGTCGAAAAGACAATTATGTTAAGATTCCTTTGTATATTTAAGTTGAGTGTAATAAGATAGGGGTGAAAACACGACGTAAGAGAAACAAGAAATGTCTAAAAGACCATCATGAGTCATGACATTTATGGCACCTTAAATATAGATTTTTTTCTTTTCTTTATCTAAACCAAAAATGGGCCATTATTATGGGTCATTGATACTTCCATTACGTGGAGGCACTTCTTGTCCATGTCCAGCAGCCCTGCTCAGATGATACAATAGTCGCTTACTAAAATGTACACAATGTCTCATGTACCTGTAGTGTATCATTGAGAAGCTGTCTCGCTTACCTTAAGCAGATGTGGGAGTCTTTAGAATAGAAAACAAAAAAAATTGGTAACTAAATCTCAAAAATTGAAAAAATATTGGCGTGCCAGTCTGGACGCCATCGATGCAGTATATCGTTTACAGCATCCATTAACAAAAAATGTATTGTGAACATGAACAAATGTCCGAGAGGCTTACGTGACAGCTTCCCGTTTTGGTACATGATACACAGAGGCATGACTCCGTTGCTAATGCCTGCACAATTTGAAATGGAAGCTGATGGAGAGAGAACTCTTATGTACCTACATGAGGTTAGAACGGAAACCCTTGCTAATGATTTCCTCAACAACTGTCCCAGATGAATCAATTTTAAGGATCCATAACAGGATATACATAGCTCTCCCTGGATGGGAGGCAATCAAGTGAAGTGCTTAAAATATTGGCGTATTTTTTGTTTCGACCAAGATAAATAAAAAGAACAAAAATAATAAAAATGAAACTCACGAAAACACTAAAGGAAGCTTCGAAAAAGCACTGTTCAATTGTTATATCATATCCATATCTTAGTATTTCAGGAAAGCAGACAAAGACTGATTAGACTTAGGTGTTGCAGGAAATGTTCACCAGGAAATGTTTGTGTAATCAGTGTTCGGGGATAACAAGGAAATCAAAGCGATTATTTAAATTATTGAGTTTATACAAAAAAAAAATCTACAAAAACTATTGCGTTCGTGTTGTTAATCCCTCATTTCCTTCTAGGTCAGTAAGCATTGTATTTTTCACTTAATTTAACTACGCAACACATAATAACAAATTAACGTTGACATACTTTGGAGGAAATTGACAAATTGTAGACATTAAAGGGGCGGAAAGAGGAACCCCTTTTGTTCATGAATCTACTTCCTTGTGAGTAATATATCACAATAGAACACAGAACATATTTCCTACCAGACATATTTGTTCGAAACTCAAATGTAGGTACATTAAAGCAGCTGAGGTACTACGTAGAAGGGATTTTCAACCTCAGGGCCAACAGACAACTGTCTACTCAATTATGTTTTTCTGTACATTTCTATTTACAATATTTGGTTTCCGCCAACACCGCACTACCTAGACAGACAAAATGTTCTATTCAAAATACGAAATAAAAATTAAGCTTTCTTGTCCTTCAGTCTAGAGAACCTTTTTCCAGGTACCTATAGAATATTTTCCGTATTTGCCTACAGCACACCTTTTCCCATCCCAAACGTGGCTTGGAATTCCTAATATAAAACAAAACATACATCTAACTACCTTGTATGACGAATTCTCATTTCATCTGAAGTTGGCAAGTGGCTCTGTAATTATTATGTTTGTTTGATGAAGATTTCTTAGTTTCAACTATTTTACGTGATTTTTAAGACTTACACGTCTTCTTTATTTAGTATTCCAAACATGGAAATTTATTGTGGTTCACGTGGGTGACTCCCCGCACTCAACAAAAAAAGTCGCGTTCAGAATTTAGTAAAATTTTTAAGTAGAAACAAATTGATGAAACTTATATGTTGCAGGAACCAGAGTAATATTGTCACACAGGCTGACTATCAAATAAATTAGATTTTATTCACTTAATAATTTATTACTGGTTACAAAGAATGCATGTCAAGTAGGTCGAAGAGTGGTAGGAAATATTTTTTAAGGGGCTTTTTTCACTAGGTCAGTATGGAATTTGGTCAATTTATTAAAATATTCTCAATGTGTATTTATTTTTATTTTATAGAAAAAAGTTCCTCTTCATTTCTCACAACAAAGTTGGTAAGTAAAGTTCTTTGAAAAACAAGTTATAAATAAATAGTCGATGAGGAAATTTTGAAAATTTCTGTGAAGAAATTTAAGCCAATTTTGTTATGAGCATCAGTTCTTAGTAAACTTTGAAAAGTTATCATTTGTCTTGAATAAAATTGAGAGCAAATTAAATGTTTGCAAATAAGAGTGAGTTAAACAGAAATCTACTTTCTGTTTTGAATTTTTTTGAGACAGCGAAATGTTTATTTCTTGGAACCCATTGGAAAATCTTCACAAATATATGAGCCCTTTATTTTTACTTTTTAAGGTACCTTAATCATATTGTACTTTTTTTTCTAAATTTCAACTAATGTTAACAACGGTTAAACGTGCAGGAAATTCTATGACATATTGGAATAAGGGGGGGGGGCGTTTTTTAAAACTCATTGTATTGCACTGAAATTTTTTTTTTTTTATTGCAAACATCGTTAAGGAACCATAAATTTTGACCTCAAAACTTTAACCTATAAAAGGTTTTTTTTACTCTTTTATCTCAAAACAAGAGGCCACCTAAAAAGCTTACCTAATGTTTTCTTTCCCTAAATAAAACAGAGGTACGCCACCAAAATTTCTAATAGTTTCTGCTTAGTTTCTAGGTGGGAGAGTGCATGCAATCAAATCGAATCAAAATGCTGTGGTAATATTGCGATCGAAAAAGTCACCCACGACTTTTGCTACCTACCTTGTTTGTGGAGATATTCACCCGATTCCAGAATGGGAATCAGACCAGGGCCGTAGCTAGATTAAAATTTCAGGTAGGGCAGCGATGGAAACAGGTAGGGCTAGAGTAAAAATTTTACTTGATGTAATCTGGCACAAATTTTGACTTATGACTGGATCGCACGAAATTGCTCTTGTGGTTCAAGGCCTTAAGGTGGCTAGGCACTTAAGATGGTTGAATTGAAATAAAGTTTTTATAACAATACCTAATTAATATTGTGAACGAATTAGTTTAAAAAAAAGTACTAACAACATTAATTTTTTCATTGACTGTCACTGAAATGCTTTTGAAGCAAAAATTTTAGTTTGGCATTTGTGTTTTCTTTTGCATAGAGTTTGAAATGTTTCGGAATGGAATAGTACATATTTTCATAAAGTAGGTACAAGTGTTGCAAAACTAGAAACAAATACGAGCAATTAAAAAATACATTATAGAAATAAACCAAAAATAAGACAATTTTCTCAAAAATGTTTTGAGTAAATTCGAAAAAACAAACAAAACTATTGTACGGCAGCTTCTCGTTCGAGAGGAGCTACAACAAGGAATTGAATTCCTCATGTAGGGAACGACATAAAAATGCTCCGAACCAAGTTTGAAGCAAATTGATATACTCTATTAGGATCTAGCGTCTAGCTCGATGTGTAGTGGACGCATAGGTTCACAGACGTACAGACGTACAAACATATAGACGCAAAGACCGGTGCAATGTGGTTCAGGGGCAGACAAAAATTGTATCGACTGTTAAATATTTTGATTTTTGACTTTGCAGTTTGATCAAGTAATAACGGGTGATTTTTTAAGAGGTTTAGAACTTTAAAAAAAAAAAAAAACACAAAAAATTCGAAAAAATGAATGAAATATTTATTTGAATCGATAGTTTGAACCTTGCAATTAAATGTTTAAAGATAATTTCATGCAAATGTTGACCGCGGCTGCGTCTCAGGTAGCCCATCCGCTGAGTCCAATTTTGGCATACTCTTTCACACATATCGGCCGGTATCTCACGAATGAATGCATGGATGTTGGCTTCCAGTGCGTCAATCGAAGCGGGCTTGTCCCTATAGACATTAGCATTGACATACCCCCACAAAAAATAATCTAATGGTGTCAAATCGCACGATCTAGGCGGCCAATTGACCGGCCCGAAACGTGAAATTAACTGTTCACCAAACTCGCCTCGCAATTGCGCCATTGTTTCGCGTGCTGTGTGGCATGTGGCACCGTCTTGTTGAAACCACATATCATGCAAGTCAAGAACTTCCATTTCGGGCAAAAAAAAGTTTGTTATCATCGCTCGGTAGCGTTCACCATTGACAGTAACTGCTGGGAACGGCGCCGAATCGACATTTCGCGGTCTTCTGGCACACTAGCTGATACGGCCGCAATATTTTCTTCACTACGCACAGTACGTAAACGTGTTGGTGGTTTAATGTCCAACAAAGTAAATTTGGTGCGAAATTTGGTCACAATCTTCCGAATAGACTGCTCAGAAGGTCGAGAATGCCGACCATAAAATGGAAGCAGCGCGCGATGAACATTTCGAACCGAGCACGAATTTTGATAGTAAAATTCAATAATTTGCAAGCGTTGTTCATTTGTAAGACGATCCATGGTTAAATTGCAAACCAAACTGAAGCTGCTTGACAGTGACACAAGGTACTAAACACACGTCAGCTGTCAAAACCAGTGTTGCCAAAACCAAACCAGCTAAAAAATCACCCGTTAGTTGAAGCATAACAATCAATTTTTTTTATGTTTCTAAATATAAAATTCCAGATATACTTAAATGAAATTTCAGTGATTTTGAAGATAAAAATTATCATACGAGTATTTTAACAATTATTATTTTTAATTACCTGACTATTTTGTTATTTTTCCACCATCTGTATCGAATACAATAAAAGTAAGCTGCTAATATCGGCGAACCTTCAAAAACACCGAGCTTATGTTTTTAAAATCCTTGCCCTAAATTATGGAAAAACCAATACGAATGTTACTTGTGGAGCTGGATTTTTGCATTAGTACCATTTTCATTTTTTATTTTTTTATTCGTAAGAAAAATTTTTAGGGGCAATAAAATATTCAATTTATGACTTTCTTAACACCCTTCACTATCGCTTACGAAATAGAGTTTTTAATTTTGTTACTTAAGTCAGTTCTTCTTCTCACCAATACACCTCTAAAAAGTGGGTGTGGTAAAAAACTTTGAGTGACTTTATGTACAAAAAAGGCATTTCCTACACATTTTATTCTAGGTATCTTTTTTTGGATTTTTTACAGGAAACTATACATTTTTTTTTGTAAAAAACGCCCTCAAAAGTGGGTGGGGCTAATATTTTCCATCAAACTTTGTTGCTTTGTTCTATACCTGTTATTAGGGCATACGTTTTAGTTCATACAAATTACTGTCAAAAAACTAAATTTTTGTCTAAAACACCCCCAAAATTGGGCGTGGAAAATGTTTTGTATGGAAAAATTATTACAACTTTTCTAAAAACACACCCCTCAATTATATCAACTTGCAACGATTAGATGACCTATTTTAAAAAGTGGGCGCCTATGTTGGCGGAAGTTTTATCTTATGATATTCTTTATATGAAAATCTCATCTGAAACGGTTGACTGCTTCAGATTTTATAGATTTAAGATCGCCTCTCGACACAGTGGGCGGATGTCTTGACAACATTTTTTTGTTTATTCCATCATCGTAATATTAGATTAAATTTAAACCTAGTGATGTTTTGTTTGACATGAAATCAATATACAAGTCATTTCCTTCAAACTCGTTTTTGGTTGTAAATTAAAGAGAATTAGGAAATTGTACCGATAGTTGATGGTAGTTTTAAGGAAGGGCATTAGCATTTTAAGGTAGGGCATTGCCCCACAATGCCCTACCGTAGCTACGGCCCTGAATCAGACTCAATTTTAACATTTTTCCCATGAGCCAAATTTTAAAATTGAGTCTGACTCCCTTCGCAGCTCATTCGTCGGATTATGTAATCGGGGTGATTCTAAAAAAATATATACTTTCTGAAGGAAGTGTCGCATTTCTTCAATAATCTCAAAATTAAAAAATCCCATCTTTAATAATGTCGCATTTACATTTTGCAGCAAAAAATTTCGCAGAGAAACGGAAATCTCGCAAATTAAAGTCTCCAATATCAAAATCTCACAATTCCAGTAATGCGCTCTGAGTTTCGAACTGAAAAAAATAAAATAAAATGCACGACTGGAGCACACGTACTTGCTCTGTTTAATTTGCTCGGAACTGAAGAGCTTTTGAAATTTAAAAGTATATAAAAATAAAAAAAACATAAGAAAAGCATATAAATCGTTCTTTTGATGCACAAAAACAACTATATAGCTTGGAGCTCACCCCCAAGTATGCCATTTGATTACTTGAAAAAATATGAATACAGCCAAACAAAATTTTTAAATCGTTGAAGCCGTTTTCTTAAAAATTAATTTTGTATACCTACATTAAATTTTTGTAACATTTTTCAAAAAAAAATTTTCCATTCCAATTTTGAATATATATTTATGTATATTTAAGACTGAAATTTGAAAATAATTCATCAACTCGTTTTTGAAATATTGAATTTTCAAAAAAAACTTTGAATCTGTTTTTAAAAATCCAAAATTTATTTTTTCAAAAATTTTGGTATGCAGTATTATTTATATTCTAACAAAGCTTCTATGCAATTTTTTTTCTGAAATCAAATGAGCGGTTAAAGAGAACACCGAAAATAAAAAAAAAAAAACGTTATATGGCAGGTACCGTTAATAAATGTTTTTGGTGATTTTTTTTTCTTATTAAAAGGTACATCATATCTACAATAATACACTGATTTTTTTTATCAAAATCGTTGGAGCTGTTTTTGAGATAAATAAGCTTTTCCTTAACGGTTGTATGGTAAGTACCGTTATTTTTTGAGCTAAAAAAAATTTTCAATTTCCCCTCTGGAGAGTTACAAAATATCTTAAGTTCAAAATTTGAAGAAAATCGCTTCAGTGGTTTATGCTGTAGGTTGAGGTACGGACGGACAGACAGACAGACAGACAGAATTGTGCCACCCACTTTTTTCGTGTTCTCTATCATCGTTATGTCATGTTTGATTGTTATATCGAACTTTTTTTTTTGCACGAATCCAAAACTTGCCCTATAGTACCTATATCGCAAGTAAAAATGTCGAAACTTTTTTTTAAAAAATCCAAAAACTTTTTTTTTGAAAATTTTGATATGCAATATTATTTAATTTTATCTGAAATTTGTATACAAAAAAAAATCATCTAAATCCGTTTAGCCGATAACGAAAAAATCTTTAATAACAAAATTCGTTCTATGACAGGTACTAAAGGGTTTTTCAACAGGGACGCTACAAAAGTAGAGTAACAGGAAATTATTAAAATTTACTACCGAAATTCGGAGTCAGTGGCCTCAACGTTAAGAGCGCTACGTCCAATTTATGATGAGGCTCATTTCTGGCTGAATGGCTTCGTCAATAAACAAAATATGCGGTATTGGTTAGGCAGCAATCCACACGTACTCCACGAGTCATCATTGCAACCCGAAAAAATTACGGTTTGGTGTGGTTTATGGGCCAGCGGCGTCATTGGGCCGTACTTCTTCCGTGATGATCAAGACCGGCACGTTACTGTGAATGGAGATCGCTACCGTTCAATGATAACCGAATATTTTTGGCCCCAATTCGATGATATGGACTTGGAGGACATGTGGTTCCAACAGGACGGGCGGCGCCACAAGCCGCACAACGAATGTCCCAATCAATTTATTGGAAACCAAGTTTGGAGAACGTGTTATCTCACGTAAAGTTCTAGTCGCTTGGCCGCCTCGGTCATGCGATTTGACGCCATTAGACTATTTCCTGTGGGGCTATGTCAAGTCTATGGTTTATGCCAACAAGCCAGCGACGATTGATGAACTTCGTACAACTATCGAACGTGAAATTGCAGCAGTATCGGCCGATTTATGCTTGAAAACCGTCAAAAATTGGGTTCAGAGTCTGGACTTCTGGAAGCGTGCCCGTGGTAGCCATGCAAAAGAAATCGAGTTCCATACATAATGGCATCGAACGTGCTTTCACAGGAATAAAGAATTTCATTGATATCCAAAACCGTTTATTTTTTATTTGAAAAAAAAACTTTTGTAGCGCTCTTATTGAAAAACCCGATATTAATAGTTGCTTAGTGTAAAATTTTATAATTTTTGGTAGTAGATTTTACTAATTTTAGTATATGAAAATAGTTTAATCAAAATCGTAGGAGTCGTTTTTAAGAAAAACATATTTTCTTGGGCGGTTTTTCAACTTTTATATGGAGGATACCGTTATTTTTTCATAAATATAAATTTTTTTCTAAAAAAAAAAGACTTAAGTATAGAGTTTCAAAAAAATTAATCATGTCATTTTCGAAATATTTGATTTTCCAAACAAAAAAATTTGAAACATTTTTTAAAAATCCGAAAAACATTTTTTCAAAAATTTTGGTACAAAAAACTATTTATATTTTTTGAAAGCTTCCATATAAAAAAAATAATTCAAATCAGTCATACCGTTTTGAAGAAAATCAAAGATTAAAAAAATGGTTCTTTGGGAGGTACCATTAATAACCATTTTTGGAAAATGGTTTTCCACCCAAAGGAAGCCTTTATTAAAATAAATGTATTGAATTTTTTTTCAGAAAAGTTGTAGAGCCGTTTTTGAGAAAAAAGCGATTATGTTAAATTGATAAGAAATTGTATGGCAGGTACCGTTATTTTTGGATCTAAAAGAAAAAAATGAAAAAAAAGTGTCGGCAGAATCACCAAAAATCACTATGTACCAAGTTTGAAGAAAATCGATCGAGCCATTTAGGCTGTAGACGAACAGACAGGCAGACAGAATTGTGCCACCCACTTTTTTGGTGCTCTATACCATCGTAATATAATGTTTGATTGTTATCCCAAATTTTTTTTCTGCACGAATCCAAAACTTGCATTATAGTACCTTTATCGCAAGTAATAATGAAACTCGAAGACAACTCTAATTAAAAATCAAACGTATGATTTTAATTTGAAAATTTGGAATATGAAAATAATGCAATAATAAAGTTTTGCGCGATTTTAATATGTGAGATTTAAGTTTGCGGGAATTTGTAAATGCGGCATTTTTAAAACTTTAAGGTAAGATGGCAAGATTTGGTAACGCGAGATATTAATTTTCAAGATTTCTTACCCAAACAGAAAGGCCATACTAGAACGTGATAAAAAAAGGTCAACTAAGGGCGTCTTTAGACAACTCGGGGTCCTGGGCACTTTAGGAAATGGAGCCCCTGGAATTTTATAGAAAGTTTTATTTTCAAAATTTTGAGTTATCAGTTTGTCGCTCATTACTTTGTTGGTTTAACCATAATATTTTGTTTAATTACGGTAAACAAAAATTGTGATAATAGTCTAAGAGCTATACCAGCCACTTTGACTAACCTACTAGACACAAGGCTAAAACTTTGTGTATGCTTGATTTGCGGCTAGTTAAGTATGAAAATCATGGTCTGGTAGGGTTGCCGCGGTCGAAAGGTTGCCATCTGATTTTTTCAAAATGCAAAAAAAGGGTCAAAATTGACGTACTCGGACAAGGCTGAAACTTATTTATAATTTAGTTCATACATTCTAATGCATGAAAAAAATTATGCCAGGCTGGTTTGGCAGTCGTAAGTGCTTGCCAGACGAGCCTAAAGCTCTTAAAGATTAATAAAAGATATTTGATAACTATATAAATTTGTTAGGTACAAGGCCAAAACTTAGTGTAAAGATTAGTAAAAAAAAAAGATCGGGGAATATTTCCGCAATTCTAGGGTTGCCACCTATTTTTTTTTGTTTCAAAATGTTAAATAACTTCCAAATGTAACATATATAGTTTAAGAATGCTGATTTTTGAATTTACAATAGCTTATGCCTTTTTGTACATGAAAAAAAAGATGCCAGACGAGTTTGGTGGACGAAAATAGCTTGCCAGACGAGTTTTTAAAGTTGGTATTAAAAATGTCATTGATTAGCCAGAGAATAATGTATTAAATATAACATGTTAACTGCGTATAATCCCTACACATATTAAATCAAGTCAGCAAATTATGATATGGTTATTTTACTGTAGACCCAGAAATGCCACACATTTTTTCAAAATTTTATAAAATTGACAAAACTGAACTGTAAGTTTTTTCTGAAATTTGATGTCCCGTTAGCCATTTATCATGAAAACAATAAATTTGCACGTACTCAGCCGCGAAAAGGGCTTTTCCTCCACCCATTCTACGTTTGTTCTCAAATTGTTTGTGTCATATCAAAGAAACTATGATATAAGGCCCAAAAATAGCTTTAAAAGGTCTGACCTTCAACTAGTTCAAAGCAAAAGTGATTATAAAGACGGTGCACCGTGCACCTATTCAAATAAACGAAAAAAAGTGCTACGATTTCAATATGAATTTAAAGAAATGATAATAAAACGTGTAATGATGGTAAGTTTGATATTGTGTGTTTTCTTATTATCTCCCCAATTGGATGCTTTCTCTAATGCCATTTTCAAAAATGCATTTATTCCACATAGTTCGGAGTTATAACGGTAAATCGCACTCGAAAATTGGTAACCTATTCAATTGAACGGGAGTGTATGTATGTAAGCTTATGCCATCATGTATATAAAAAAAACATACTTGACGAGCTGGACGTCAAAAGCTCCTGCCAGACGAGCCTAAGGTTTTAAAAATTGATATTATAAGAAATATTCTTTCCTGATTTATTCCTAAATTAAAAAAAAAAACTGTCAAAATTGCAATCCTACCAGCAAAAGGCTGGTTTTTACATATATGTTAGCTGACATCTTCAAATGTATGAAAAACAAAATACCAGACCAGTGGCACGGTCGAAAAATCCTGCCAGGCGGCCCTAAAGTCTTAAAAGACGGCATTGTAAGAAATCAGCTTTATGCGGGTAGGTTTGCAATTTTGACAGTTTTTTTTTTATTTAAGAAAAAATCAAGTGAGGATATTTTTCACAAATGATGATACATATTTCAATTTTGGTTTCGTTTTTAAACTTTAAATTTTTAAAAACACCTTGATTAAAAAATATTGATAGATATAATATTTGTGGTTTTTATTGGATGAAAGAACGTAGTCTCTATGTATTCCAAGGCTTTCAAGAGGGACAAAAATCAGAGTTGGGGCTAACCAATTTACGCCTAAAATGTGTTTTTCCAAGCCGCAAGGAAATTGAAAAAGAATGAGAATGAGGCTAGCAAATTTGAAAGAAATTCTACAAGGTTGGGGCCTTACAATCTTACATTTAAGCCGTTGTTTTCTCAACCTTCAAGGAAACTGAACTAAAATATGATGTTGGGACTTAAAAATTTTCATGTTAACTGTGCTTTTTTAAACCCCTAGGGAATAGGCCTAAAATACAAGGTAGACAAAAAATGCTTCGTTTTTGTACAAGCCCGTAGAGCATGAGGCAAAACAAATTAGTTTAGTTCAGTTTCATGCAATTGAGGAGCTTATGGATAACACCTGACATTTTCATTTAATAATTTATTTTAGAAATTGAAAACCGAATTTCAAATTATGTAGGTGTCTGTATTGAGTGAAAAATGTTACCTTTTGCCTTGAAAATTCCTTTTCAAGTAAAATTTTGATTAGAGCATGCTTTTGTTTTAAGCTGAATGAACCAAAGCTTATAGGATATCGATATAATATATATTGAATCTGACCACTACAGAAATCGGGAAATTCTAGATCTTATAACTCTAAAAACTGTTTTTCCGATGCTAAAAAATAACTTTGCATGAAATTTTTTCGAGCAACCGAATAAAACAATTGTTGTTTAATACATTCAATTAATAAATATTCATTTAAATATTAATGGTAAGAAATGGTAGGATCATTCAAATAAAATGGTGTGGCTGTAAGTTAATGGTTGTTTTAGCCAGTATCAATTACATATTTTAGCCTATATCTTTGGAATGCGGTAAAATATTGCTCCCATACAAAATTTTCCTCCTAAATTTTGCCCAGTATTTTAACCGAGCGATACACAACTCCAATTAAGTATTCGTTTCTTACTGTACATCACCTAAATACTTTTAAAAATTTAGTGCATGAAATAATTGTTCACCACATTATTCTGAAGCTAAATTTGAAGAGCTTATTTTATTCAAGAGATTTAGGTGGATTTTTCTTTGTTAAAATGAAAATGGAAAACGAGAAATATTAAAAAAAAAATTATTTTATTTTATCAGATTTACTTATATACCTTTGTATGTACTTTGGTTACTTACACATTTTATGACTGCAAGTCCATAAGACATAGTCTAGCATTTAATTTCTTGTGTCTACCCAACTTTTATATAAAATAGCTATGTCCTACCTTGTTATAAGATTTTATACTGAATAATAATTCAATTATTTGCCCACTTACCAATTCACAAAATAACTTTTTTCTACCTTTTTTCATTTGTTTACGTTTTTTTTATTTATTTAGGCTTAGTTTGTGTTTTTGTTTCAATTTTCAGATGTAAATGATGGCCTTTTTTTCTTTATACGGTAAGGATTTCTCAGTTTCTTTTAAAAAATTTTGTTCAAGGATACCAAAGGTAAAAAAGAAGAAACAAATTCAAAATAACAAATATACAAAAAACTTCAAATAATATTCGTAGGAAGATATTCCCATTCTTTTGCAAACACGTGCGGAAAGTTGAAAACAACCTGCTGCATTACCCGCACGAGTCTGAATACGCATAAACCTTATATAAAAAATGTTACATAAATTAATTATCTGCGTATATTTAAACATTTTGGTCCTAAGCAATGAAAAAAAAAAATATACCTACACTTATTCACAAATATTTATTATTTATTATTTTCGGGTAGTATACTGCACGTCAAAAGAAAAAAAGGGTGCAACTCAAATATATTAGTTTTGCGACAAACGAATTATAATGTTTTTTGCTTTTCGCGTCTTCAAATTAATTTATTTTCTTATTTGATAGACAATTGAATAAACACCTAAGAAATTCGCTGGTTACCTGTTACCATTTGCAGTTGGGAATATGCATTTTAAGCCTTACACCACACAAAAAAGCAATTTTTTAACTGTTCCATGTTCCAATGAAATTAATTTTTCAATTTTTGTAATTGATTTTTGTTTTCATAAAATGCGACAGAAGACTAGAGAGTGAAGGTTGGGTCCAAAGGAGAAAAATGGGAGATTTGGAGGTTTATTTTCTCCCGTTTAGGAGGGAGGGGCAATTTTCTAGAAAATTCCTAAAAATAGAAAAAAAACAAATATTAAAAATAATGTCGCACTATAGCCAAGAAATTAATTTCTTCTTTTCTTTAAATTAAGTTAACTAGTGATAGTCAAGGAAACAAAAACATGGCTTAATGCGAACTTTCTAAACGCTGCAGCTGGTAATATAGGTTTCATGCATATCGTCGTTTCAAACACGAAGTGGCGTATGTACAAAACCTTAACTTTACAGTAGAGCCAAAAGAAAAATTAACTATGTGACAACACAATAATTAAAATTACTAAATTTGCCTTTGAAAATACATTTAAATTTCATAAACAACAGAAAGTTGACTTTTTGTAGTATTATTCCATTGAAATGTTACATTTTTTTGGGCTTAGCGTGCATTTGTCAGAGGATGCAATTTTCTTTTTTAGATATCAAGGGAGGGTCAGTTTAAAGTTAAATCCAGGTTTGTGGCATTGCAGCCCTTGTCCCGCGGCCGCCATCTTAGAAAAAGGGGTTCAAATGGTTTTTATGGTTTATCTGACGAACTATAGGTCTCACAGAAATAATAGTTAACAATTTTTGTTGCAAATAAGATTATCTACAATTTTTGTCGAGCGACTTTTTGTCGTAGAACCAAAAATAAAAAAGTTATAAGCGAAAATCCATGAAAGTTTGAGAAAAAAATGTCTATTGGTGGATATAACTTTTTTCTAATCATTTTACAAGAAAATGACATCATACCATTTTTATAGATGGTGTTTTAGGGAGTAATTTTCACTATTAACTTTTTAAAATATATTCATTAGTTAAGGCTTTACAGCGCTGCGGAACGAATACTCTTCAGTATTCATAACTATACATTAGGGTGGTAGTTAAAAAAAGGTCATCCCGGATGGACCCAAACCGTCTCTAAATGAAGAAAAAAAAAATCCCTAATTTTTTCGGTTTTTATTTTCATCCCCTATAGTCGCTGTAGGGGTAAATTAAATTTCCCCTTTTTTGTTTGCATACTAGAAAATTCAAGTAAGATCTTCCAAAAAAATTCAGAGCATGTAGGTGGGAACTAGACAAGAAAAAAATCGGACTGGAGGGGGGTAATATCTCCCCCCGCTTGGACGGGAGGGGCAATTTAATAAAATATTTGCATAAAATAGAAAAAAAATTGATTAAAAAACAACGGAAATACTTACAGTAATGTTTTCCAGCTTTTTGGAAAGCCAGAAATCCATTCTTATGGCTTGTTTTTAAATTAAGGTTTTTTGATGAACTGTTTTGGCTAAAAATTGTTTCAAACTCAATATTTTGAAGACAAATTATTATTTTATTTTTTTGATTATAGGTTTGAAAACAGATTTTGCTGAAATTGCTTATTCGAAGTACTTTATTTAATAATCAACTATTAAAATGGACTTCTGGCTTTCCAAAAAGCTACAAAACATTACTGCAAGTGTTGCCGTTGTTTTTTAACTATTTTTTTTTGGCAAATTTTATGCGAATTTCCAAAAAAAGGGGAAATTTAATTTACCCCTACAGCGACTATAGAGGACGAAAATAAAAATCTGAAAATATTAAGGGAATTTTTTTTCTTCATTTAGAGCTGATTTAGGCCCATCCAAATAATAAAACTCAAAAAACCCCATTATAACGACCACCCTACTATACATACTCGAAAATATTAATGATTTGTTATAATTTTTAATCATATTTTCATTTTTTGTATATGATAAACTTTTTAACTACACAGGCTTACAAAGTTTTCGACATGACTAAGTAAGAGTTGATCTAAAGGTAGTTTTTCGTGCTTAACTCAAATCCGTTATCCGTTTTTCGCTTTCAGTTCTGGTTTTCGAGATATTACCGTTTGAAAGTGCAAGAGAAAGGTTTTTTCGCCATTTTTGGGGAGCTGAAAAACTGACAATGGATTTGAGTATAGTGCAAAAATGTACCCTTAGAATGATTCTTACTTTCACGTGTCGAAAAGTTAACCCATATTTGTAAACCTGGTGTTATCAATGATGCAACAACGGGGTTGTTCCTCAACAAAAGAGTTTACGGTTTACCCTCCTTTACTTACTGTCATCGGTGAACGTTTTTTTATCTGTATATGGTGGTAATAAAGGTGATAATTCTCTTGACAGCCTAAGATGTAATAAATTCACCAAGTCAGTGACAAAAACAACATTAAATTTGTCTTCACTTCCTCCAACATAAGATACATCCCACTCCAACAGCTTCCGAGTCTACCATCAGGTCCAGTCGAGGCTTGGAAGCATGAAAAAATTTGGACAAATATTGATGCCAGTGCAGAGCTCAAAACCCCCAGCACCCCCTGAGCTTCTTAAATTAATTTTCTGTTGATGCAAAGAAAGCTATGCAGCGATGTGATGTGGATGTCGAAAAGTAGGCCTGAAATGTTCTCCAGTGTGCTTCCATTGTTCTGGGGAGACTTGCAGCAACATAATGGAGCTGTCGAAATTATTTGAGAAAAATAATTTTTGAAGATGAACCACCGACGGTTCTCCCTCAAGTATTTAATATACAGAGTCAACCAGATGTTGAGCCGCACCCTGGTCAATCAAAAAGACCGAGGACTGAGTAGTTGTGATTTAGAAAATCACCGTGGATTATGCCTCATAAAAAATCGCGCCTCCAGATTCTACCTCGTAGCTGGTGGGGAAAAGAGTCAATAATTAATTAATCACAATATTGCACCATCAATGATTAAAATGATTTTCATAAAAAAAAAAATTAATAGATTATTAAAAATTATAACAAATCATTAATATTTTCGAGTATGTATAGTTATGAATACTGAAGAGTATTCGTTCCGCAGCGCTGTAAAACCTTAACTAATGAATATATTTTAAAATCTTGATAGTGAAAATTACTCCTTAAAACACCATCTATAAAAATGGTATGATGTCATTTTCTTGTAAAATGATTGGAAAAAAAGTTATATCGACCAATAGACATTTTTTTCTCAAACTTTCATGGATTTTCGCTTATAACTTTTTTATTTTTGGTTCTACGGCAAAAGTCACTTGAAAAAATTGTAGATAATCTTATTTAAAACAAAAATTGTTAACTATTATTTCTGTGAGACCTATAGTTCGTCAGATAAACCATAAAAATCATTTGAACCCCTTTTTCCAAGATGGCGGCCGCGGGACAAGGGCTGCAATGCCACAAACCTGGATTTAACTTTAAAGTGACCCCCCCCTTGATATCTAAAATATAAAATTGCATCCTCTGACAAATGCAACCTCAAATGTAACTTTTCATTGGACTATTATATAATAATTTTTGTTTGAAAGATTGAATTCAAATTGCCTCTGCGAATACTTTTTATTTTTGTTCACAAAATAATATTTTATTAAAAATCAAAGCCTACCTATTTTAAAATATTAAACTCATTTTCGGCACTATGAAAGGAGAGCCAAAATTAGAATTAAATCACTTTTAGTTTGACCAGGAAACTGGTAAGTAAGAGGTATTCTCATACCCCCTCCCCCCCCTAGAATATCCATAAACAAATTTTATTTTTGTTCTATACATAAATTTCATTTTAATGTCCAGGACTACGATGTGGTTCAATCAATTTAGAATCGGAAAAAATTATAGAAAATGTGTACGATGTTCCAACCGGTGACGTGAAATAAAACCAAAATTCAAAAATTTGGTCTAGTTACGTTTTCAAAAATGAAGTGAGACCAAATTTGAAGTTTGGTATTATTTTATTTAGATATGAAACCGAAGTAAGACCAATTTAAGGAAAGCACATTAATAAATTCATGTATATCTACTAAACAATAAACCTATAAGATATATTAAGAAAAAGTGAATAAATAAATAAAACACCTTATATGAACACAACACCTTATTGTTTCACACAACAAAAAACCAAATCAATTATAATAAAAAAGACTTACATTAAACGCGAATGCATTTCAAACGCTTCTTTGGCGTTCATCATCAGCACTAACTCGATTGTACAATCTGCATCATATATTTTGTTAGCAGCGAAGAGTGGGTGTGCGAAGTAACGGACCAAAGAGAACAGCGGTGTTCTAATCTCGCCTTCCTCTGCATTCAAGTTATTGTTTTCCTTTTCAATATAATAACTTTCATAAGCATCAAGTCTGTTGCATTTGTTTACATGTTTAATCAAAGTAATGCTATGCTCTTTCTCCCCAATTCCATGACCTTCAGTTATAATGTGATCCGCAAAGGCTGATTGTTTTAATTTGTTCTTTTTTGCAAAATAACAAAGCTCTTTATAACTCACTTGTATACTGCGTTTAGTTTGCATCTAACTGATGAGCCCAACTGTTGTACCTGGGCGTAAGCATAACACCACCCATCGAATGATAAACTGCCACAGCACACAGAATACAATTGTATACACTCTGACAAGCAACAACAACTGCACATTGCATTCGGTGCTGCCAACGCCATACGATTTTACATTTTACCTCCTTAAAATTCACACTGTCTTGTGGCACAAAATTCATAATGAGGAGGTGAACATTTCTGAAAAGTTGAAACTTGATACCTCGAAATAATTCCTAATTACACTGGTCAACAAGGTTTTTCTTACAGAAATAAAATTATACTTTTCCGTAGGTTTTTGGTGTGCTGAACTCGAATCTGAAGTCAGAAAAATTCTATCGGGCTACGTTTTGGAGATATTCCCGTTACAAACTCGAAAAAACCGTTTTTTTTGCTGTTTTCAAAGTTGTATTGTAACGTGAAGTAAATTGTTTCAACAAAATTTTTAATGGTTTCTGAAAGAACTAATTTTCTTCTTTTAAAAGAAGTTTAAATCTTTCCGATACCTCTTTTCTTCTTGGAGAAATCTTCAGTTAATTGAAGGCCTTCCATTTATGACATAAATACAATGTAAAGGAGAATGGGTACAAATTTATGGGAAATGGTCCATTTCCCAATACGAATGTGTCATATATCGATGAAAAGGTTATTTTAAGTACATAATTTCATTATATGACCGTTAAGCTCTAAACCATGGGGCTCGCGAGATATTCGGCTTCAAAGCACCGAAAGAACAATAATGTGTTCCCAATCCACATTAGCTGAATATCTCGTGAACCCCATGGTTTAGAGCTTAACGGCCATATAATGAAATGATGTACTCAAAATAACCTTTTCAACGATATATCACACGTTCGTATTGGGAAATGGACCATTTCCCATAAATTTGTACCCATTCTCCTTTACATTGTATTTATGTCATAAATGGAAGGCCTTCAATTAACTGAAGATTTCTCCAAGAAGAAAAGAGGTATCGGAAAGATTTAAACTTCTTTTAAAAGAAGAAAATTAGTTCTTTCAGAAACCATTAAAAATTTTGTTGAAACAATTTACTTCACGTTACAATACAACTTTGAAAACAGCAAAAAAACGGTTTTTTCGATTTTGTAACGGGAATATCTCAAAAACGTAGCCCGATAGAATTTTTCTGACTTCAGATTCGAGTCCAGCACACCAAAAACCTACGGAAAAGTATATTTTTGTTTCTGTAACAAAAAAATAATTAAATTTTGTTGACCAGTGTTATTAATAAATAATTCCGAATTTTAAAAGAGAGTTAAGTTTCCAGGGGTTCATTGTTTTTAGCAACTTTGATAAGCTTAGGTCCTTAATTTGGTGCATCCGTGTATCATTTAAAGAAAACCTTTTTGGCATCCGCCGTTAAAAACCCGTTGTTCTCCCTTGGACTGGAATCAGATTCCTACCGTTGTTCTCCCTGCTTGCTCTTTGGAGTTGGTTCAGGGCTATACCCGTTGTTCTCCCTTGGGCTATCCTTGGGCTGGAAACAGATTCCTACCATTGTTCTCCCTGCTTGCTCTTTGGAGTTGGTTCAGAGCTATAGCCGTTGTTCTCCCTTGGACTATCCTTGGGCTGGAATCAGATTCCTACCGTTGTTCTCCCTGCTTGCTATTTGGAGTTGGTACAGGGCTATACCCGCTGTTCTCCCTTGGACTATCCTTGGGCTGGTATCAGATTCCTACCGTTGTTCTCCCTGCTTGCTCTTTGGAGTTGGTTCAGGGCTATACCCGCTGCTCTCCCTTGGACTATCCTTGGGCTGGAATCAGATTTCTACCGTTGTTCTCCCTGCTTGCTCTTTGGAGTTGGTTCAGGGCTATACCCGCTGTTCTCCCTTGGACTATCCTTGGGCTGGAATCAGATTCCTACCGTTGTTCTCCCTGCCTGCTCTTTGGAGTTGGTTCAGGGCTATACCCGCTGTTCTCCCTTGGGCTATCCTTGGGCTGGAAACAGATTCCTACCATTGTTCTCCCTGCTTGCTCTTTGGAGTTGGTTCAGAGCTATACCCGTTGTTCTCCCTTGGACTATCCTTGGGCTGGAATCAGATTCCTACCGTTGTTCTCCCTGCTTGCTCTTTGGAGTTGGTTCAGGGCTATACCCGTTGTTCTCCCTTGGGCTATCCTTGGGCTGGAAACAGATTCCTACCATTGTTCTCCCTGCTTGCTCTTTGGAGTTGGTTCAGAGCTATACCCGTTGTTCTCCCTTGGACTATCCTTGGGCTGGAATCAGATTCCTACCGTTGTTCTCCCTGCCTGCTCTTTGGAGTTGGTTCAGGGCTATACCCGCTGTTCTCCCTTGGACTATCCTTGGGCTGGAATCAGATTTCTACCGTTGTTCTCCCTGCTTGCTCTTTGGAGTTGGTTCAGGGCTATACCCGCTGTTCTCCCTTGGACTATCCTTGGGCTGGAATCAGATTCCTACCGTTGTTCTCCCTGCCTGCTCTTTGGAGTTGGTTCAGGGCTATACCCGCTGTTCTCCCTTGGGCTATCCTTGGGCTGGAAACAGATTCCTACCATTGTTCTCCCTGCTTGCTCTTTGGAGTTGGTTCAGAGCTATACCCGTTGTTCTCCCTTGGACTATCCTTGGGCTGGAATCAGATTCCTACCGTTGTTCTCCCTGCTTGCTCTTTGGAGTTGGTTCAGGGCTATACCCGTTGTTCTCCCTTGGGCTATCCTTGGGCTGGAAACAGATTCCTACCATTGTTCTCCCTGCTTGCTCTTTGGAGTTGGTTCAGAGCTATACCCGTTGTTCTCCCTTGGACTATCCTTGGGCTGGAATCAGATTCCTACCGTTGTTCTCCCTGCCTGCTCTTTGGAGTTGGTTCAGGGCTATACCCGCTGTTCTCCCTTGGACTATCCTTGGGCTGGAATCAGACTCCTACCGTTGTTCTCCCTGCCTGCTCTTCGGAGTTGGTTCAGGGCTATACCCGTTGTTCTCCCTTGGGCTATCCTTGGGCTGGAAACAGATTCCTACCATTGTTCTCCCTGCTTGCTCTTTGGAGTTGGTTCAGAGCTATAGCCGTTGTTCTCCCTTGGACTATCCTTGGGCTGGAATCAGATTCCTACCGTTGTTCTCCCTGCTTGCTATTTGGAGTTGGTACAGGGCTATACCCGCTGTTCTCCCTTGGACTATCCTTGGGCTGGTATCAGATTCCTACCGTTGTTCTCCCTGCTTGCTCTTTGGAGTTGGTTCAGGGCTATACCCGCTGCTCTCCCTTGGACTATCCTTGGGCTGGAATCAGATTTCTACCGTTGTTCTCCCTGCTTGCTCTTTGGAGTTGGTTCAGGGCTATACCCGCTGTTCTCCCTTGGACTATCCTTGGGCTGGAATCAGATTCCTACCGTTGTTCTCCCTGCCTGCTCTTTGGAGTTGGTTCAGGGCTATACCCGCTGTTCTCCCTTGGGCTATCCTTGGGCTGGAAACAGATTCCTACCATTGTTCTCCCTGCTTGCTCTTTGGAGTTGGTTCAGAGCTATACCCGTTGTTCTCCCTTGGACTATCCTTGGGCTGGAATCAGATTCCTACCGTTGTTCTCCCTGCTTGCTCTTTGGAGTTGGTTCAGGGCTATACCCGTTGTTCTCCCTTGGGCTATCCTTGGGCTGGAAACAGATTCCTACCATTGTTCTCCCTGCTTGCTCTTTGGAGTTGGTTCAGAGCTATACCCGTTGTTCTCCCTTGGACTATCCTTGGGCTGGAATCAGATTCCTACCGTTGTTCTCCCTGCCTGCTCTTTGGAGTTGGTTCAGGGCTATACCCGCTGTTCTCCCTTGGACTATCCTTGGGCTGGAATCAGACTCCTACCGTTGTTCTCCCTGCCTGCTCTTCGGAGTTGGTTCAGGGCTATACCCGTTGTTCTCCCTTGGACTAGCCTTGGGCGAGAATTAGATTCCTACCGTTTAATCCCCGGTTCGCTTCTTCTAAGTGGATTTTGTGGGCAGAGTCTACTCCTGTAGCTCTACAAAACCCAGCTTTGATGTATATGAAATACCGTGTTAGTTATCATAAGACAAACCGAAATTGTAATATTTATATGAAATACTGTGTTAGTTATCTTAAGACAGAAGGAACCAAAATTGTATTATTGTAAACCTCTTTTTTCTTATTAATAAAGATAAAATATTATAAAGCTAGTGTTTAAACCGAGTTCTTTTTCCTTCTTAACCCGAGTTTTATCTGCTTTTCATCGGGAAAACCCTGGACTACGACGAGCTTACCTCAGCCTCGAATAAAAAGCATCACAATATCTACAGTGATAGTTGTTGACCCGTTTCCGTTTGCAGATATGAAACTTAAGCATTTATGTTCTACTTAAAAAGCTTAAATATATAAGTTTTGCATCCAGCAAATGGGACTTAGTTATTGAATGAACTGAGCTTGTGCTTCTGATACCCAGACATTTATATCCATGAGTCAAACAATAAATACTACATCGTAAGTCAACTGTGGTTTCTTTACTCATACAATGAAAGAATTTAGTTGATTGAACAGTAATTATATCGTTCGCCTACTACTGAGCTTTCTTGTCAGATGCTGCATATACTGCCAAATAATAGTACTACTGCACTGCTTTTCCAGTGCATTATCTCCCAGTTACTTATATTGCGGTCTTATCAAAAGACCTGTCACCTATCTAGAGACTTTGGATTGCTTCCGAATCAAGTAAATTGGGTTATATGGAAGTGCGCCAATCAAGCACTTCCACAAGTTGCCACAACTTTCCCATATATATAAATAAATAAATTGGGTGGCGCAACAGCTCGTGGAGAACCAGGGCCTAGTGACTTACAACTCACAACCATTCCTGTGTGCGTGTTTGTTGGCAGGAATGGAGGGGACCTACAGTTTTTTGCCGAGTCCGAACGGCTGAATGAGAAGCACTTTTTCATGACAAGTATACTCTTGGAGGATTTGTCAGTTCCTCGCAAGAGGCAGTAGGTACCTCGAATAAAACATTTCTGTTTTTTTTCCCATATAAAATAGAGTTCCAGGGGCTGAAAATTTGAAGTTAAAGGTAAATATCTTATAGATAATCGAATTGGATCATGTTGTGTGAGTTTTTTTCCTAAAACAATTTATGAAACAATAAAGATCAAACGAAATTTTACGACACAAATTCTCATCGTACAAAATGCGTCATATAAACATGATGTCTCTATACTGCCATCAGACACAAAGGCGGCATTTCTCAAAAACCTATTAAGAAATTTTAAATAACTATGTATATAGCTAGCTACCTGCACAGCAGTTGGCCGCTTCATAGACTTAACGAGTACGAATGACTTGTTTGCATAACATAGTTTCAATTAGGTTTAGTAATCAAAATCTAAAACAGCCAGATAGATTTAATCATAAGGAAAATAAACCTTCTCAGTTCTCACAGTCATTAGATATTCAAAAGACTCGTCACGACAATGATTAATAAAATGATATATGACAGTGACCCGTCATTTGTAAGCAGCGCATCTTCATTACAGAATACTTGTTATTAATGTAATTGCACGCGTACAAATAATTATAGACCTTGCCTAATATGGTAAGCACATCAAAATTAATGGCTAAATGGTTTTTAATGTTATTATCTAGAACAAAGCAACAAAAGAAGAATGAATTTTAATTTGAATTTGATTAAAATAACTTACAAATTATAAAGGTGGTATAGTACATAATATGTTTGTACATACATATGTACATTGTATTCATACATTTGTTGAATTTGTATTCCATTTTTACTTGCTCCTTAAGGGCAAGTACTGGTTTCGCAAAAACTTTATCTTAATTTGATAAGGAAATCAAAAAATTGTGTTTTTTTTTTTCTATGCGTCAAAGAGTTTTTTTATTTTTTTATCTACTTTACTTTAAGGTTGAGCTTAAACGGGTGAACCATTTTTCTTCAAAATTGATACCGTTTCTATGTGATTACTGTCAAGACAGAAATTCAAATTTTTCTTTCAGCTTGACAAGCGGTCATAAAATAATTTTAGTTTATTTTAAAATTGATCAAACACGATGATTTTAATAGAATAAAATAAAATAAAATAAAATAAAATAAAATAAAATAAAATAAAATCGAATAAAATAAAATAAAATAAAATAAAATAAAATAAAATAAAATAAAATAAAATAAAATAAAATAAAATAAAATAAAATAAAATAATATAAAATAAAATAAAATGAGATAAAATAAAATGATAAGAAAGAGTGAGAATGGGAGAACAGGGTGTCAATTCTCGATCTGTGAAACTGTGAAATGAAAACAAAGTTATCATTTCAGTTTTCACAGAGTCTTACCTTTGTATCACTTCACAAACACGCGGAAGGCGATTTTCGAATTCGTTATGAAAAACAGCTGTCAAAGTGAGTACTAAAAAGTACTAACATGAAAAATGCTACCGCTTGCTCATAGAAAAAGATGATTGTGACGTCATAGAAATCCAAGATGGTGAGTTGGATGTATCGAATGAGCACAATTTGTTTATGTTTATCAATTTTCTTTTCACAGGTTTTCACAGAGTGAAATGATTGTGATAAACGAATTATCATATGAAAACATTTTGGCATTTGTTTTCATTTTTCACACTTCGAGAATCGCATTTGGCGTGAAGGCGTTATCATATTTATCATTTCACAGTTTCACAGACCGGGAATTGACCCCCAGGTAACAAGAAGAGCGGAAGATGAGACTGAAATTACTAAGGAGGAGATCAGAAAACTCAAAGAAGGAAGATTAATGTGAATAGACGGTAGGTATACCTAATAATGAGACGTGAAGATATGGAACAATCGATGGGGGATCTGCAGGAAGGTGTGGAGAGGAGACGGATTGCATGCCGGAAGGATGGAAGGAGGGGGTGATTGCCCCGATAGTAAAGAAAGGCGCAGGAAAAAAGGTAGAAGAATATAGAGGAGTAACGCTCATGCCATCGCAGTATAAAATATATACGGCGCAAAAGAAAGAAAAATATTTTCCATGTTTTTTTTTGCACTTGAAAAAAAAAACTCAGAAAAAATTAATGACTTTTTCAAATCAAATCTCTCCAGCTCAGTGTTATGCATTTTTATGCAGCTGAGTTTTTTGTTGTAGATAAAGAGATATATAAGGATTCATTATCCGTCCATTTTGGCTTGACAACTTTTAAAAACTTTTTTTCTACTCAATGTAAAGTTGAAAAAGTTCCTTATACTCATCTCCTAGTTTAAACACTCAAAGTTAGAAAAAAAAATTTAAAAAAAGTGTTTTTTTTTCTCACCTTAAATACATATTTGTCAACTTTGACTGGCTCTATAAGCCGAACCGTTCATACAAATGAAATATTTATTTTCGATTACTTGAGCTTCAAACATTTGTTAATTCAGAAAATGTAAAAGTTTTGCATTATAAACCCACCCGAAAAATGAATTTCGCAAGCACTTTTGCATAAACGGGCTACTGGGCGGCGGTCTTAGCGAAGAGATTAGAAGAAGAAGCAGAGGAGAAAAGGATGATACCACCAAATCAAACGAGTTTCAGAAGAGGAAAAGGAACGATAGACAATGTATATGTGCTGAGCTATTTGGTGAACAGAGAGGTTGTAGAGGAGAGGGGCAAGCTAGCCCAGCGGGAAAAATTAAAAAATTCATTGAGGAAAAACCTGCTTTTTCCTTGAGGAATGGAAGCTGTACCTGCCACTTTTCAGCTTATTCCTTTGATGAATTCAACATGGGCGTGTCATTGGCGGGAAGCATATGCCACTTTTCCGATGAAAATTCACTAACGAATTCACTACTTCAATGGAAGTTGTTTATTCACCGACCCAGGTGATGAAAAACATGGTGATTGCTTAATCTGTGAATTCACTACATACGGGTAGTTAGCTTATTCATCAGTTCAATAATTTCGATGAAAAATCTAATGAAAATTCAGTTATGAAATCACCACGTTAGTGGTAGTTTCTTTTTCATCAATAAAATCCCCCCATTTGCATTGTTTACTATATCCCATCGGTAATGCATCCTTTATTTTAAAATGAAAACAAACCAAAAAGCTGTTTCCATTTCAAATCAAAAATTTTTGGCGTTTCGGCAAACGCAATTTCTATTGACTTCAGTTCGTCTTATACATGGACTTTTTTACAGAAAGTCACTGTGAACTGTATCCAACAAAATGAGAATTTATAGTTGCCAAAAAATTATAAACTACTTTGTGCATTACTATTCATCGTTGGAATCATAGATTACAATTCACCATGAGTTTCACTCACATTTGTTTTTTTTTTTTTGTTCTCGCTATGAACACTTTACAAAGCAGATGAGTGGATTCAAACAATGAACTGATGATCTTGTACATTACTTTTCCACAAATTTTTCATCGCATACTTTTCCCTTTTAAATTCACCGAAATAAATGGTCGTTTCATTAACACAAAGCAGAGAGTGGAATCAAAGCTACGAACTGAGGAAACTTTGCATTACTCCTCACCTACTAAATCATTGCATGTCGTTTCTCTTATGATGTGGCAAGTGAATTCATTGATTATTTCAGCAAAAAATTCCATTGAGGACGATATTTCCCGCTGGGAGTGGCACTGTTTATAGATTTAAAAGCTGCGTTTGACTCAGTAGACAGGAAAATTATGATGGAGGCGTTGGAGGAAAGTGGCATGACAGAAAGGCTGAGGGAAAGAGTAGGGGAGGTCTACAAAGAAACTACGAGTAGAGTGAAATCGGCAGGAGTGATGGGGGAAACATTTTGGACGGGAAAGAGAGTAAGGCGGGGGTGTCCGATGACCCAAATACTGTTCAATGGAAAATCAATAAGGAAAGGATGATGGAAATAATGGACGAAATGAGGAAGCGGGAAGATTGCATTATAAAAAAAAAACGTATTTTGTATAAAAATTTCGCGCAAGCATTTTACATAGTTTGAGAGCTCTGAGGAATTGTTTCTGTTTTTTGTTTAAACCTGAGAGAAAGCCTTATTTAATGCTTAGTTAAAATTATAAACATTCACATCGAACGAAATGTGCATTTTGGATCAAATTCGTCTTTATAAAGCCTTAGAAAACTCCCGCTCGAAAAAGTGAACAATCTCGAAACAGTAAACAGGCCTGGTTTTTATTACTTCACTATATCGAGCGTCTACTGTATGAGTGCTTTAAAAAAATTCCATTGATTATCCTTTCACGATATGCTAGCGATACCTTTCAGTAGTTAAACTATTTAGGGACCCCCATTTCGTTTAAGTGCGATAAGATCTCATCCTTCGTTAAAGTATTGCTGATGCCAAGGAAAATTTCCTTGTTTCCATCAAGACCGGGCATTCACCTAGAAAATGAAACACGTCCTCTCTTTATTGTTGAGTACATAGCTCACACAAAACTGACAGGTAATTTCTGTGTGGCACTTAGTTAAGATTTAAAACTTCACCCAACAGCTTTACCATCATAGATATTTGTTTTTATGACCCAAGTTATGATACAATCGATCTATGAACGGCTTCTTATAAATATTTCTCTCGGTATTTTTCATCAAAAAAGTTGCAATTAATTGGTAGAGTGTGCCTTTCCATTCTTCTAGGTTTTTATATTCAGATCTAGTTCAATCCCAGACCACTGGGCCATATCCAGCCACTTTGCATACAAACTACTTCTTCGCTGAATAACTTGAAGAGCTGCTTTGCTTGGCAATCTTTATCATTCAACATATGCAGTACTTTGATAGTGAAGTCAACATGGAGCTTAAGTGAACGTATAAAGAGCATCAAGATGTAGTTTGGGGTATTAGAAGGAAAATAAAATATTCTTTTAATTTCAAAAGTTTTTCCACTGTGTCATATTACTTGAAGCCCCATACTTGTGATGCATACATCATAATTGATCATAAGACTGCTTCAAAGATACGAAATTTGCTACAATGGGCAGTACTTTTGTTAGCAAAACATTATTTCCAATCAGCACCAATGGCATTCTTGGGCTTCACAAGTTTCGCACTGAGATTATTTTCCATACTGCAATTCTATGTGAAGCAGATGCCAAATATATATGTACTCCGTAACAACTTCAATATTTTCTTCATTGTAAAACCATTTTAAAAATCATAGCCTTGGATTTTTCCAGATTGACTTTGAGATTCCAAGTTTTGCAGTAGCTATAAAGTTTGTTGATCATCAACTGCAGAGATTCCGGAGAGTATGCAAACAATACTAAATTGTGTGCAGGGAAAATAGCCTTTATTCCTGCATACTCGATATCACCAGCTAAGCAGTCGCTGAGGTCCTCAAAGCAAGGAGCAATCAAGAGAGGGCTCAGCGCACATCCGTGATTACATTCAGTAATTTTCTCACCATTTCATAACACTGATTTCGAATCCCCATTAAGGTTTTGGAGAACTGTGACCTTGTTGCAGCTTGATGCTCCTTAATCAAATGATCTGATCCAGGAGCTAAGTCGGCATTTTTTAAAAATGCCACGGACCCCTCAACTATGCCATCCTTTAAGTTTTTCAGATAGTTTATTTTCTTTCCACAAGTAGGAAATACGCGAATCCAACAAGTTAAATAAAATCAAATAAAACTGGTTCAAAATTCTTTCAAAAATTCATACGACAGAAATACGAGTTATAAATTTTTGAAATAAAAAAAAATGTTTTTTGGTTATGCACCTGCATTTCATAAATGGCTCAACAAATTTTGTTTCAATTTTTCACCAGGTATTTGTTAGAAGTAGAAATAAAAATTGTGCTCCGAAATTTTACAACAAATGATTTTATAAAATAATAAGAAAATAAACGTACTACCTACCACTTTTCCGTTAACAATTTTTATACCTTTCATACCTAAAAACTTGAAGCTTAAGAGTTTCGGTACTGCAAAGCAACGATATAATAGCCTCAAATCAAAAGTACAAGCTCGTACGATCCAGTCACGTGGATTTCATTTTTTATTTTGTGAATTGTGACTCACAATCAGATGAATGTTTATTTTATATTTCTATAAAAAATTGCTTAGATACCACCTACGTCCACTGATCGCTAATTGCAGTAGGTATTGTTTTGTTAATAAATTCATTGGCAGCAGGCAGAAAAAATCAATACATATACCCACCTATGTATTCATCAAGAATCAAATCTAATTAAGGAACTGATCGATTTTTCTAAATTTGGATTGTTACCAAGCAATTTATTTGGATTTAATTGTTATGGACTGATAATGGATTGAATTATAATTAGAAACGGTTGAATTTTATTACAGTTTAATAACATTTTATAGTTTTTATTGACTGTTGTAGTTTTAAATTTTCAGACGCTTATACAAAAAAATTAGTGAATATTGTGACACCAGAATAATGTATTTAACATGAATTATTATTTCTGTTTAACAAAACCTTAGTTTTGACCTTCCAAATAACATAAGTTGAAGCTTCTATTTTTTTTTTATTTCTCTTCGATTTATCCAAATAATCTTGAAATTAGACTTTAGCAATCTATGTGGGGATCAAAATTGTTGTTGTTCTATTCCTATTTATTAGATTTCTTAGAGTCAAGTTCCAATTTTAGCTTCTTATAAAGAGAACTTACCTAAATTATTTCAAACATTTTCAAGAGAAATAAAAACCGAATCTATGTTTAGGTACTTAAAACTATATGCCGCACTATGTACAAGTATAGCGCTGGCTGAGCTTGTATTGCAAAAGACTACATTAAAATCAATCAATTGATTAAATGATGCTCGTTTTGAAGAAAGCCTAGATTTAGTTAAGGTATAAGGACGGTGTTTTCTGTTCTCATTTTTTACTAAAATGGTTCCCAAAAGTAATAATGTAGATTTGTTGGAAATAGTCTCAAGATTCTAAATTTTTAAATCCCAAAATTGTACCCGATCCCTTTTATAAGTTATAGGCATATTTATGCATGTGTCTACGCCTGAAGGCAAACGAAAAAAAACAACATTTCGCAGTTCTTATGTTCCTATTTTTTGTTTTCTAAATTTTGACTTTGGAACTAATTTTAATCAACATCAAAAGGTCCTTCAATAATGTTGAAAATAAAGCTATTCGACAAGCCCTAGACTCTATGAGCATCGATCCGATGCTGTTGTCAAATTGGATTGATTCCATGCTTCAAACTAGAAATGCAGACTTGGGTGGCAGTATTCTTAAAATTAGGACGTGTACGCTGATGATATCGTGATAATGCTCTCAGAAAAATTTGTTCCCACACTGTTCGAACTCCTACAAAACAACCCTTGATAAGCTCAGTAAATGGGCCAGTAGCTGCGGACTAAATGTCAATCCTCTTAAGACAGAACTGGTTTTCTTTACGAGGAAGCGTAACATCTCAAACATAAATCTCCCACAATAAATGGAACATAACTCCATATTACTGGTACGGCTAAATATTTTGGTTTGGTTATCGATCAGAAACTAAACTGGAAAGAAAAAATCAAAGAAAGAGAAAAGAAAGCTGCAATAGCTTTCTACACCTGTAGTAGAATTTTCGACAAGAGATGGGGTCCCAGCCCCAAAACCATTCGTTGGATGTACACAGCCATTATGAGGCCTATCCTTTTGTACGCATGTTTGGTTTGGTGGCCAGCCTTGGAAAAGGCAACGAATCTCAAAACCATGTCAAAAATTCAGAGATTTGCGTGTATTGGCACAACTAGTGCCATGAGAACTACTCGGACTGCCGCCCTAGAAACATTCCTTTCACTAGCCGATTTATTTAGGAAGATGGCGACCAAAAGTGCTCTATATGACTTAGAGAGTGTTAAAATTGGAAACATGGCCACTGGGGACACAGAACCATAACGAACTTCACTGACATAGACATTTAAACAGACTTTTATTTCACCGTAGTACCTCGTGGCATGATGGTTAGTGCGTAGATGAACTGTCATGCCGAAGGTGTGGGTTCGATTTCCAGCCGTGCCACCTCAAAACTGCAATGTTTTATCTGCGAAACTGCCTCTTGCGAGGAACTGATAAATCCTCCAAGAATAAACTTGTCATGAAAAAGTGCTTCTTATTTAGCAGTTTGGACTCGGCAAAACACTGTAGGTCCCCTCTATTCCTGCCAACAACACGCACACAGGAATGATTGAGAGTTGTAAGTCACTAGGCCCTGGTTCTCCACGAGCTGTTGCACCACCCAATTTAATTTAATTTATGTTTAAATAAATATTTCATCGTTCTAAGATTTTTACCCAGTCACACCAACAGATTTCCCAACGAGAGATCTCTGGGAGGAAAACCGGGTCCTTAAAGTAAATCATGTATCGGTCTTTAGAGACGGTTTCAAAACGGAGGCTGCTGTTGGGTCGGTATCTTCTCAGTTAACCCACCCATAAACAGATCAATAAAGCTACCAAGCTTTTGCAGTGTCTTCCAAGCGGAAGTGCTTGCAGTTTATGAGGCCACAAAATATCTTTCCACGTGTGAACTGATAAACAAAAACATTGACATCTTCATAGACAGCCAGGCAGCAATCAAGGCCATTTCGTCGATCGTCTTGAAGTCAAATCTGGTTGATCGTTGCCGTAGTGAATTGAGATCATTCGACGAGACAAATTCAGTCACCTTTCAATGGGCCCCAGGCATGATACAACTATATAAGATAGCGCATTGCGCATCATGTGCCTAGAATGACGTCATCGACGCACACAAATATTTTTTCCAAGATTATCTAAAGGCTCTCCCAAACCAACGCGAAATCATAGCGAATCATTCGCAACGATGGTTTTTTGTTGTTGTTTAGCATTGTGTTTCTTTCATATTTTGTATTATTGGGAATGATTTAGCGTCGTTGGTGAATGTTTCGCGTTGGTTTGGGAGAGCCTTAACATAACAAAGATTTTTTAACTAAAATTTAATAATTCGATATGAAATATCATTTCTTGAAAACAATAATGCACTTGTCTTAAAAACAATAATGCACTTGTTTTCAAGCTTTTGAACACGCATTTTTATTGTAAAAAGAACAAAAATATTAGGGAAATTTGTGCGTCGAGTACCTATATTTTTTCGACGATTTGGGCGACTTAGTGGCGCATGGTTCAGGGAAGCATCCCACTCCTAAGAGTTCCACTATCTCCCTTACCTTTTCCTTGGCCTACATCATGGGGAGCACAAAATGGATCCTTGAAGATCCACGTAAGGTGATGTGGGCAACAAAATTAACAATATAAGTTGCTGGCTTAGTGAAGAAATTGGCCAGTTAACGAAAAATAGGTTTTTAGTTTTATTTTTTTTTTTTTTCTTAATCTTAACCCTAATTTCCCTTTTGAAAGGGAGGAGGGAGGCTCTGGAAAAAAGATCAGGTAAAAATAGACAGTGCCAGCTAGGTTTCGGTGTCAACGTTTTTCTTCCCGGAACAGTACCTACATGCATAATGTACCTTGGGACATTTTTAATTGCCTCAGGGATGGGAGATCCAACTCTCCCCCAATACAATTTTTTTCTTAGAATAACCCCAAGAACCACACCCTAAAATACTTCCACTCAGGTCCGGGACACCCTGTATAGATGACATATCACAAATTTTGGGCCCATCAAAAGAAAAAACAAACTCAAAATTGTTTCCCTGGGTAGTATTTGAAAGAAAACTGACAAATTTGGATCTAAGGCCCTATTCACGTTTCTGAGACTGCTTGATCTCACTTAATTCGATGAAATAGACTAATAATGGTACCCTAGGGCGTATGCGTACTTTTTTATTTAATGCTCATTTAATTTACATTATATGCTCATTTTTTTTTTTTTTTTGGCACCCTAGGTTTGTAAAAATGAATATATATTCCAGTTTTTTTTTATTTTTAGCAACCTTATGCCTGCTTTATCGAGGGATATTTTTTTTGTCCATCTCATTATTATGACCTTGCTTCCAGGTCTTAAATACAAATTATATAAACAACTGAAATGTAATTCAGCCAAGTAGAAAACTTGAAATTTAATTGGACTACTTATTATTGAATAACTGATTCAAAATAACTTTTAATGGTCTAAAGTCCATACAAATTGGATTCATAAGTGAGTAGTCAGAGAACCTTTGTCATACGCAATTTTTTTGTGTTACATACATATTTTTGAAATAATCACAAAAATAAACCAATTTAAAAATTAAATGAACAAATCGAATGGCAATAATCATGAAATAAATTATTTATTTGTTTAAAAATAAGATTTACCTTATACGCTCTGTAGGTACTATTCCATCTGGTTTTTCTTAGTTTACTTTTTTGTCCCGAAAGGAAAATCATCTGTTTTGTCTTTTTGATTTACTTTTTCCGGAAAAGTTCACATACCCCGCTTTAATTGGTGTTTTTCTGATGAATTCGTTTATCATTCCGATGAGCAAGGAATTAATTTTTCAATAAAAATAATTTAACTCGCAATTCTGAGCTTTTTTTTTGGAAAAATATGCATGCGTTGACCTCCAGCAAGGAATAAATAATAAACTCATGGAAAAGTTACAAATAAAACAACTGACCAGCTATATCAATTCAAATCAAGGCAATCCCACAAAAAAAAATATTTTTTTTTTTGATTCCAAGTACCATATTGCACCAATGTTTTTCAGTTTTAATGTCTCTGATTCTATTTTTAAAATGACATTTCATGAAATCAAGCCAAGGCAACAAATATTGTACAAGGAAATAATAAAATACGCTTTATGGGGTTTTATTTCGGGACTTGAAGTCTACGCATGATATGAACTATAGAATATTTTGATTGTAAATCAACTTTTCAGTTACTTAGACCATTGCATTGATGCAAAACTTTCAACAGCCTGATGTTAAGGTCTTATCATGATAACTTCTAAATAAATTGCTTACCTTAAAGCAGTTTACTAACTTAGGTTAGGTTAGGTTGGAAGGGGTGATAATACGGCAAGCCGCACCATCTCACTCGGATCTCAGTGGATCCATTGCGCTCCCCGGGGTATAAATGGTTAGTGAGGAGGGATAGGAAGGGAGTTAATAGGAAGTTTTAGGTGTGGGGGGCCTCCTTGAACCATCCTGAGTTCTGAATGAATTTCAGGATGTTCTTTAGTGGCAAGACAGAGATGTCGCCCAGTTCGTCGAAGAAGTATTCTCCAAGGGCCTCTTTTCTGGTTCTAGCTAAACTGGGGCATTCGCAAAGGAAGTGAGGGGAGCCCTCCTCTGCCTCTTCATCATGACACCCTCTACATAAGTCCGATGAGCTGATGCCCATTCTGTACATGTGGGTTCCCATTGAGTTGTGGCCCGTAAGGACACCAACCATGAGAGATAATTGAGGCCTGCTTAGCTTGAGTAAGTAATCAGTTTTTTTCTTTGAAATATTTGGCCATAGATTCCTAGAAACCCGACAAGTGTCGATGGATGACCATCTGACATTTGCAGCCTCTAAGAAACTCTGGTGTATTCTACTTTTTTCTTGCTCCAGTGGCATAAGCACCGAGAAGTCGGTTTGGCTCGGATCAAGAGACGATCCGTTTTTGGCCAGCTCATCCGCCATTTCATTCCCATATATATCACAATGTCCTGGGACCCATCTAAGGGTGACTGTGTTCGTTGCACCTAGTAAAGATAACATATACCGGCAACGCTTTATCAGCTTTGACTTTATAGTGATTGAGGAAATGGCTTTGATTGCCGCCTGGCTGTCTACAAAGATGTCAATATTTTTGTTTATTACTTCGCGTGAGGAGAGATGTTTTGCGGCTTCACAAACTGCAAGTACTTCCGCCTGGAATACGCTGCAAAAATTTGGAAGCTTTATAGATCTGCTAATTGGTGGGTTATCTGAGTAGATACCTGACCCAACCCCCTCTAAGGTCTTGGAGCCGTCAGTAAAGACCGAAACATGGTTTTCATTTATGACCCGGTTTTCATTCCAGAGTTTCCTGGTTGGGATATCTGTTATGGCTACTAGGTTGAAATCAATGTGCGGTGTAATGTAGTCTGTTTGAATGTCTATGTCAGTGAACTTCACTATAGTTCTATGACCGTAGTGGCCCTTTTTCCAGTTATTACACTGCTGAAGTCTTAAAGCACTTTTGGCCGCTAGCTCTTTCGTAAACAGATCGAGCGGGGCTAGTGAATGGAATGTTTCTAGGGCTGCCGTTGGTGTGGTTCTAATCGCACTGGTTGTGCCAATACATGCAAGTCTTTGAATTTTAGTCATGGTTTTTAGATTGGTTTCCTTTTCCAAGGCTGGCCACCAGACCAAACATGCGTACGTTAGGATTGGCCTTATTATGGCTGTGTACATCCAATGAATGGTTCTAGGGCTGGGACCCCATCTTTTACCAAAAATTCGACTGCAAGTGTAAAATGCAATTGATGCTTTTTTCTCTCTTTCTTTTATATTCTCTTTCCAGTTCAGTTTACGGTCCAGTACAACACCAAGATATTTGGCGGTATCCGAGATTTGAAGCGGAGTTCCGTTAATGGTTGGCGGGTTTATGTTGGGAATATTATTTTTCCTTGTAAACAACACCAATTCTGTCTTAAGTGGATTAACGCTAAGTCCACAACTATTGGCCCAATTACTGAGCTTGTCGAGGGCTGTTTGTAGGAGATCGCATAGAGTTGGGACAAATTTGCCCGAGGCCATTAACACAATGTCATCGGCGTATGCAACGACCTTGATGCCACTCATACTTAGTTCAACTAATATCTGGTTAACTACAAGAAGCCAAATCAAAGGAGATAGGACTCCACCCTGTGGAGTTCCTCTGCATGTTTTAACTTTTATCTTGGTGTTACCCATTTCTACATTTATAAGTCTTGTCTGAAGCATGGAGTCAATCCAGTTTATCAGTAACGGATCGATGCTGATGGAGTTCAGGGCTTGTCGAATTGCATCGTTATCAACGTTGTTGAAGGCCCCTTCTATATCAAGGAATGCTACCAGGGTGAATTCCTTGAATTGGATTGACTTTTCGATTGTGCCGACCACTTCATGAAGTGCTGTCTCGACAGATTTGCCCTTCATATATGCATGTTGGGCCTGTGAGAGAACACCATCATTCAGTTTTAGGCGAACATGTGTCTCCACTAGTCTTTCTAAAGTCTTGAGAAGAAAAGAGGATAGGCTTATAGGCCTAAAATCTTTCGGTTCGGTGTGGGTGGGCTTGCCAGCTTTCGGAATGAAGATGACATTGACCTCTCTCCAACTAGAAGGAACATAGGTGATGTTAAGACAACCCCTAAAAATGTCCACTAGAATTGGAACAATTATGTCTTTAGAGCTTTGGAGCATAATTGGAATTATTCCATCAGGCCCTGCAGACTTATATGCTGAGAAGGAGTCAATGGCCCAAGAGTTTACTAACTTACTTTTATTAGATTCGATTACGTTCTAGCCTTTTTTTTAACCATCTGTAGCTGAACTCAAGCTGTTTGGATTTCAAATGTCCTTACTAACTTACTTTAATTAAAATGGCGCTCAAAGTCCAGGGTGAACTACGGCCTCAACCAACAAGACCCTCCAGCCAGATCGGTCCCTAGCTAGCTGTATCTAATTACGTACTCCAAGTTGGTTGAGGTCGTTTTTCCACTTGTGTGCGTCACGTAAGGTGAGGTCTTCCTCTTCTGCGTAGACTATCAGGGGTAGATTTGAAAACTCATCGGGCATGGTGCATTGCTGTCCATACGTTCCGCTTGACGTCGCTGTAAAGCCCATGCAGCTCGTTGTTAAAACTTTTCCTCCATACCCCATCGATACAGACTGGACCGAAGATCACCCGAAGAATTTTCCTTTCAAAGCTCCCAAGCAAATTCTCATCCGCTTTTGACAGAGTCCATGCTTTTGCCCCACACAGCGAGACCGAGATTATTAGCGTATGATATAAGGTCTCCTTGGTTATTTTGAGAGAAGGCTTTACTACTCGAATTCTTTCCAAGCCCGAAGAAACAGTGGTTGGCAAGAGTAATTCTACGTTTGATCTCTGTACTGATGTCATTTTGCTATGTATCTAATAGTGGAGCCCAGGTAGAAATAGTCCTTGATGAATTTGAAGTTGTACCTATCCGTGACTTTTTGTCTGAGAAGATGATGTTGAGATTCCATTATCGATGATAGCATATACTTCGTCTTGTCCTCATTAACAGCTTAACCCATCTTCGGCACGCCGGTAACAGCTAGCTTCGTTCTCCCAATGATGTTAGTATCATCTGCATAAACAAGTCGTTGAACAGACTTTTGAAAAAATGCCTGATAACGCGTCGCCTTGCCTCAAACCTTTCTTTACATCAAAGAGTTTGGTGGTGTTCTTACCAATCTTGACGGAGCAGCTAGATTTCTCCATCGCTATCCTGCCCAAGCGGACGAGTTTGGCAGGGATGCCGAGGTGCGACATGGCTCTGTATAGTTCTTCTCTATCAACACTATCACATGCGACTTTAAAATCGATAAAGAGGGGGTGTGTATCGATTTGAAACTCTTGGGATTTTTTCCAAATCTGTCGGAGTGTGAACATTTGATCGACCGTTGATTTGCCGGGTCTTAAACCACACTGAGTTAGGGACTGATCAGATTGTTGACAAACGGTTTTAAGCGATCACACAGTACAAATGACAAAATTTTGTGTGACGTTGAACATCGACCTAGTGAATTAAGTATTGTATTTTTTGAATAGAACCGATAAGTCATCAACCAATGGAATAAGTCCATACGAACTCTGCATGAGTAAAAAACCTAGAAGAACAGGATCCTGGCAACAACACTGATTTTGACGACAGAGAGGGCAATTTTCAACAGCAAACAACAACAATGGAGATTGGTAAGGTATTCCACATTCTTGTTGTGCAGCTGAAGTAAAAATCTCTAACTTTACAGTACGTCCGAAGTTGGGCTCAAGGATAAACTGATGAGCATTCCCAAAAGTGCGAGTAATACGGTTGAATTGTTTTAGGGGAGGAATGCAATTGGCTATTTCACTAGAACATTGTTTATAGCGATAGTATAATGAGAGACATGAAACACTGCGACGTCGAATATGTGGTCACTCCACAGAAGGTGATCTGTAATGGACATACCGAGGACTGAAAGCTGTTTGGTTTCGTTGCAAGTGCCGCTCATGGATAGCGGCATAAAGGTGGGTTCCGCTTTAACGATTAGAGACAGCATTGAGTTTTTGAAGCATTAAATTCTACTCAATTTTTGATTCCCCATTGAACAATGCTATCAAGATGAGAAATTTAATGAGCTAATCATACGCTGCCGTTGAAGTTCCACATCCGAAGGAGAAGGATGTGAATCAGAAAACGAATATGAAAAGCTGAGGGTATTGTCGTCAGCAAGACAATTTAATGGATTAGAAGTTTCAGACAAGAGATCGTTGATGAAAATAAGAAAGAGAGTCAGAGACAAAACGGAGCCCTGGGGCACACCAGCATTTTTTGTATGAATACCAGACTTGAAACCATCCAATACAACTTGTATTGAGTGGTCCGAAAGGTAGTTTCTAATCCAGCGAAGATGAGAGACATCGATACCAAATGCACGCATTTTCGATAAGAGAGCTTGATGCCAAACTCTATCAAATGCTTTTGAAATATCAAGTGGAACAATATAACATTCTCCAAAACAATGGAAAGATTTGTTCCACTGCTCGGTGAGATATGCCATCTGATCACCAGTGAACCTATTGCTACGAAAGCCATCCTGCCGGTCATTAAGAAGCTTCCGTTCTTTGAAATATTTCTTAAGCTGATAGTTTATCAGCGTTTCCATGATCTTGGAAAGAAGGGACGTAAGTGCAATTGGACGATAATTGGTGGGTGAAGAATATTCGCCTTTTTTAAGGACAGGCTGGACAAATGCTGTTTTCCATCCACTCGGGAAGAGACCAGGGGCCTATAACACAAAGCTACAAGTACTTGTAATACAAGTCAATCCTTACAAATGTAATGAATTTCTGTAACACAAAGCTACAAGTCGGCTGGCTGTTTTACAAGTGTAATGAACATTCATTACAAGTGGGAAATTGTGCAATTTCCCTCTTTCTGTAACAAAAAGCTACAAGTGTAAGGAAAAACTAAATCTTACTTGTAGAATAATCGATGAAATCTTACAGGTGATTCACGACTTGTAGGATGCAGAAGATGTATTTTAAAATGCTAAAAAACAATCTTTACAGTTAATCAGCATTTCAATAATTTTTGTTCATCATGATTATTGCTTTTTTTTAACCAAAAAAAAGTTCCAATCGTCAATATATCAATGCAGATGTTTGTTTCTACGTTTGTGATCCCAATTTTAGGAAGTGTAAGTTGCTTTAATAGTCTCCTTCAACATACATATTGTATATTTGTGTACAATTGAAAAATGTAATTATTGAATACGCCTACTTTGCATAAAATCTTAATATCTTGTGTAGGTACCTATATATAATTTAATAAAAAGTTACTGTGACCTTAAGTCCATATGTGTTTCGCACAGGTACAACTTTAAATTCAAAAGTGGACTTTTGAATGTTATTCAAAATAAATAATGATTTGTTTTTACTCTTCTTTTTCGTACCTATAATTTGTAATCTTAGCAAAGCCCGTATGGCACTACATTTTTTCTTCATTATACATATTTCTCATTAAATCAATCAAAGTGTCAGCAGAGCAAAAAAGTGAAAAAGTGTTTTTTAAGGGCTCGGAAGACGCTCGAACATGGTGGGAGTGAACAGTGAATATAGTTCGAGTATAGTACTATGTTCTATGTTCGAGTCGATTTTACTTCTTTGTGGGCTGGTTAGAGTAGATACCAAATATTTGGTGTCACTAAACTAAAATTTGGTCTCACGAAAATCAAAAAGAGTTTGATTTTTATCGATGTTCAAGGTCGGGGCTATTTGTTTGTCGTACCAGATTCGGCTGTTTGCGGACCGGTTTCGTTTGTTTACTCGAATATTTCAGTTTAATTTTGAATTTCAATTTGAAAATTTTGAAAAGAAAAAGAAAAATGTCAAATATCCCGAATAAGAAAATAAATAAGTCTTTCAGTGAACTATTGGAATGACGTATAAATCGTAAGAATAATAAAATTCGAGTAGTTTGATGTCAGCTTGGTTTCATTGTCTGCGGAGTTAAGTCGAACTATGTTTACTCGCACCATGTTCGAGCGTCTCTAGAGGGATATCATTTCTCTTAATTAGTTTTCACAATTACAATGTATCCGAAAAGTGAATATACATCATAAACTAGTGGTTTCTAGGGTCCAGTGTATGCTTTCTTTTGTCACTGAGTGTACCTTGAAATTATTTTTCATTTTTAATTCTGAAATATCCAGAAAAAGCTGCCAGAGCCTGACAAATATAATTTCAAAATCACATTTTTTGTGACATTTTTACATTTATGGATATAGTTCGTATCCACTCGCACCTATCAACGTTTGAATAAGAAATAGAATAAGAAAAATGTAGTGTCATTTGGGCTTTAATGAAATAAAATTTAAATTAAAGTGATTTACATTTTTACTTTTCGTTCTTTTCATTGGTTAACACATTGGAATGAAAAAAAATATAAAAATATTTTTATTTTCTCTAATTTTAACCAAAACGGACATTTTTCTTAAAGAAGTTAGTAAACAAATAAAATGCACGACTGGATCCTTCTTTTAATTGTACAAGCAGCTTGATAATAACTTAGAGCTTTAAAACTTGAAAAAATGTGAATATAAGCAAGCAAAAATTAAAATCGCTGGAGCCGTTTTCTTAAAAATAATTTTTTATATATAAAATGTTTGTATCATTAAAAAAAAAAAATTAGTATGCCAATATTGAGTATATTAATATACATATAAAACTGAAAATTCAAAATAATTCATCATCCCGTTTTTAAAATATTGAATTTTCAAAAAAAAATTTGAATCTTTTTTAAAATCCAAAACTCATTTGTTCCAAAATTTTGGTATGCAGTATTATTTATATGCTAAAAAAGCTTTTGCGCAAGAAATTTTATTGAAATCGGATGAACGGTTATTGAGAAAACAATAACACACTGATTTGTTTTTATCAAAATCGTTAAAGCCTTTTTTGAGATAAATTAGCTTTTCCTTAACGGTTGTATGGCTAAAGAGCTAAAAATATTTCAATTTCCCGTCTGGAGAGTAACAAAAAAAGCTTAAGCTAAAAATTTGAAGAAAATCGCATCATTTGCTTAGGCTGTAGATCCAGATACAAACAGACAGAATTGTGCCACCAACTTTTTTCGTGTTCTCTATCATCGTAATGTTATGTTTGATTGTTATCTCAAATTTTTTTCTTGTAGGAATCCAAAACTTGCCCTATAAGACCTATGTATATCCAGTGGCGTAGCTAGGATATTTGCCGCCCGGGGCAAAACAATAATTTGCCGCCCCTTCGGTCTAACAATACTTAATAATAAAATCGGTCTTAGAGTTGCAGACAAAATTTTGACAAAAATATTTTTTCAAAATAGCTTTTTATGGCCTTTAGTCCTACAAATTGGCGTTTCGTTCGGCTTACTCACTTGAACTCATCAGTGACATAGTGAGGGCTTTGTCAGACGCAATTTGTATTAAGTTCAGTTCAACTTACATGAATTTTTCAACGAAAATCCACTGTAAACTATATCCAACAAGATTAGAATTCCTAATCATTAAGCTGGAAGTTTTTTTGCCCGGGGCCAGGCATAGTTTCTTTATAAGAAGGTTTTATAATACAAATTCTATATACTACTGAAATAAATCAGCCAAGTAGAAGACTTAGCATTAAGGATTGGACTTGTTGAATTATTGATTCAAAATAGCTTTTTATGGCCTTTAGTCCTACAAATTGGCGTTTCGTTCGGCTTACTCACTTGAACTCATCAGTGACATAGTGAGGGCTTTGTCAGACGCAATTTGTATTAAGTTCAGTTCAACTTACATGAATTTTTCAACGAAAATCCACTGTAAACTATATCCAACAAGATTAGAATTCCTAATCATTAAGCTGGAAGTTTTTTTGCCCGGGGCCAGGCATAGTTTCTATATAAGAAGGTTTTATAATACAAATTCTATATACTACTGAAATAAATCAGCCAAGTAGTAGTAGGACTAAAGGCCATAAAAAGCTATTTTGAATCAATAATTCAACAAGTCCAATCCTTAATGCTAAGTCTTCTACTTGGCTGATTTATTTCAGTAGTATATAGAATTTGTATTATTAAACCTTCTTATATAAAAATATTTTTTTATAAATGCAAGGAATTACATTCTGCGAAATATTGATACACGCCACTTTGCCGCAATATCTGCTGAATGAAAATTTTTTGTTTCTGACCTACTGGGATTTAACTTTAAACCGACTGTATATAATATAGGCACATGAGACTTGAATTTTTTTGTTATGTTTTCTTTCGTTCAAAAATAGTAAAGTTCATAATTGTTCATTAGGCGTGTCTCACCAAATAAAATCTCTGAGAGCTCAGATATTTTTAAAGTGGGGCAAAAATCTCACCTGAGCCCTAAGATTTTTTCCAGAGATTACTGAGACGAAAATTTTTTTGGGGTAATTTCTCAATGTTCTTTTTCAGCTAAAAAGGAAAAATAAATTGATGTTAGTATTATTTTTCATTCATTTCATAAAGTTTTGTGCTTTAAAATTTAAATATTTAAAGCAGAGTTAAAATTTTGTTTCCATAATTTCAGTACGATTGAACAGAGTATCTTTGTTTCACCAAAACATTCCGCCTACGTCAACTTGATATTAAGCGCTTGGTGAGATTTTACTTGGTCAGACACGCCTATTGTTTCATCAGTACTCGACAGCGAAACTGAGAAATTGCATACTGTTCATATTTCTCAGATCTAATGATCATGAACCATAATTGCAGTAGATTGTTGATCTAATAAATTTTTTCTCAAAATAAATCTGCTGAAAAATCTTCATACTGCACTTCATTTTACGAACAAAAATTAATCTTCAAGCTTTCGCAAAAAAAAATCACATTTTTTTTAAATTCTGTGTGTTGAATGCAGCCATATGAATAGTTTAGAGCTTTTTTTGTTTGCTGGTTTTATGTTTGAAAAAAACTATTGTTATGTTTTATTTATTTTTATTCATTTATCAGTTTTGTATTAATAATATTTTTATTTTTGATTTTTGAAAAAAAAAAAAAAAATTATCTGCGAAAATATTCAATCGAAAGCATTTTTGTTTTTTTTTTCAAATCTAACGTTACACATTCTTTGAGAAAAGTCAAACCCTCTGAACTGAATTGAGAGAATTAACAAACACATATATGTAAAGCTACAAAAAAGAATGGTCATTACGAAAGCCATTTTGTTTCAAAATTTGAAAGAATTGTTAATTTAAAAAAATAAACTTTTGTGTTTATTACCAACTTCTATAATGAGCAACGGTCATGATTCTGCCGCCCCTAGTGATTTGAACACAATGAAAAATTGTACGTTCTTATACCTACCAATGTTATAGAATTTTTAACTTAAAAAATAATACTTTTTTGTTTATTTCCAACTTCTGCAATAAACAACGATGATGATTTTGCGCCCCTATTGATTTCAATTTAATAAAAAATGATTTAATTATTTATTAAACAAAAATTAAACTTGTGTTTATTTCCAACTTCTCATGAAGCTCGCGGAAGATTTTGCCGCCCCTACAAATTTGAATACTATTAAAATTGTGCGTTTTCTAATAAAAATTTAATAAAATTTTCAATAAAAAAACTTCTGCAATTGGTTTACATCCCATAAACAATGAAGATGATTTTCCCATTTACCGCCCCTAACTCCTGGCGCCCGGGGCGACCGCCCCCTTCGCCCCCCCCCCCCTAGCTACGCTTATGTGTATATCGCAAGTGAAAATGTACAGTGTTCCCCGCTTTTTGTGTAATTTTTAGATCAATTAACCGAAATAGGTATTTTATTTACATGTTTTTATTTTGTTGTTTAAGATCAACTAAAATCAATTAAGCGAGCGAGGTGCAATTAACCGGGGAATACTTTATAGCATGTCTACACGCATAGATGCAGAGCCAAATCTTTATGAATTATGATATAGGACTTTTCCTTTTAAGTGCGGAATTTTGAATTTATAATGCCTTAATCTCAAATATCCGAGCATTAGAAGCAGAGTTATAATTTTTTTTGCAGCTAATAAAATCAACCATTTTTTTTATTAAAATGAATTTTTAGGTGCAAAATTTATTGAAATGCCCCCGCTGTCCCTCCTGTTGCATTAAGCCTTAGTACATCACTCACAAATTTGAAGAAGAGGAAGAAGATTGAAGCAATTACTTTGTACAATTCAATTTTTAAAATTGTATAATTTTTCATCCACTTTTGCATTTTGAAAATTAAATTGATGGGAGACTCAATCTGCCATTTCGTATTAAATTATGTGTGCCTCATCAGAAAATTGAATACAAAAATGTAACCTTATATTTACTCTTTATTTAAAGTCCTTAACTTTGAAGATCGGGTAGTTATAATCAAAGTTATAAGCTTTCCAACCGGTCGGTTTGAAGGCTTTTTGTGCAAACAGAAAACTCAGGGCATGCAGAATGGAATGCCTACAAGTGTAGGGAAATTTTTGTTTCTACAACTGTAAGTTTTTTTTTTGTGTTACAGAAATAATCTACACTTGTAAGACTAACATAATCCTACAAGTGGCTCTTGACTTGTAGACTTGTAGCTTTGTGTTATAGGCCCCTGTAGAGTTGGACAGATGGAAAAGCTTGCGCAGTGGATTTGCCAGCGTAGGAGAACACCTCTTCAGAACAATAGGAGGGATACTATCCGGGCCAGCGGATTTGTGTATATCATTCAAGATCTGTAAGGATTCTTGCAACTAAGTGCGAAAGAAGATTCGACCCAGGAAATCTTTAGCGCTCGCAAGTACAGGAGGAGGCAGACAAACGGCTAATGGTTCAAAACCTCAAAGGCTATCATTGATTTGGCTTACAACTTTTCGCAAATGACTTGACTTTTTATGTCGTTGGTTCTAAGATTATTTAGCACATGCAATAAAGATTCAGGGAAGTTTTAACTTTTTCAAAGTGCAAAAACCTAATGCACAGTACCAAACCATTGATTTCTTTCGAGAGTTCATCCAGTGAAGGTGTTTGTCGGCTCAAGAGAGTGTTTCGATACATAACAGGGACTATAAATTACGGAATAATTAATCGTCAGGATGGAGAAAATGCAGTTCTTGACAGGGGGGGGTCAATTGCACCCATTGCCCTTGGTGGGGGCCGATGGCCAGTTTCAGTGAAGAAAATTTCCACTACACAAAAATTACCCTTCAAATCGACTGATTGGAAAGCTTATAACTTCGGTTTTAAACATCCGATCTTCAAAATTGAAGTATTTATTTAAAAAAGAAGAGGTCAGGCAACATAACTGTATAATATTTAATGTTAATAGTAAAATTATTTCATACTAGAGAGCAGATTGAGTCCAAAATCAATTTGTATTTCACTTTTCAAAATACAAATGTGAATGAAAAATTTCACAATTTTGAAACATTTTTTTTTGACTCAACCCTCCTCTTCAAATTTGTTACTGGTTCTTTTATGGTTAAATGCAATAGAAGAGGCGGAAGGAGCACTTGTCTTAATTTTCCACATTTAAATTAACTTTGATTCAAAAACATAGCAAAATCTTCGAAATACGTCGATTTAATTGGCTTCAAAAAATTCTAGCTTTGCTTCAAATGCTCGGATATACAAGATTAAAGCTTGGAACGCATCATTTTTGTCCTGGAAAGAAAAAATAACACCACCCTTTTTCTTCTCTAATCATTTAAAAAACAAAGTTGGTCCTGCATTCTTGGCACTTTAAAAAAAATATGTCCTCTAATTGGCCGAAATAGGTTAAATAGTCCTAAAAATTGGTCAGCCCTAGAAAACTCCAAGACTTTACAATTTCTGAAGGTCACGAGCGATTTTTGGAACGCTATTTTAGGTATATTCGCACAAAATATGTATACCATCCGATATATGTATCACTAGATCGTGATAAAAGGTCAACTATTTCCAGTAATTGGTTAGTCATTGATTTGTTTAATAATTTTTTTTAAAGATAATAGCCACTTTTGGTACCTCATTTGCGGGATAATTTCAAAATGATGATTTTTGAAAGTTTTTGTTTTCAAGGTCACCAAAGATTTTTGGGCCGATTCATATATATTTCTTAGATAGGCAGAGATAAACTGCGGATATGGTAAAAAGAATTTTCCTCCAAAGAAAGACTAATGGTACGTTTCTGATAGGAGTATTCGTGAGGATTTTGTCACTTTCGTGGATGCATTTTAAGGAACTTTTGTGTTCCGTCAAGTCAGCGTCAATTCGATGGTCGTAATGATCGTAATTTTTTGACGCAAATATTGCTATTGTCAAATAATATGCAATGGTTTTTGTTTGCACAAAATCTTTTTTATCAACGTCATCCAATTTTCTTGAAAACGTTATGAAGTTTACGTACACGTTCTTTGTCTATTGTCTTCTTAATATTTTATTCGTCAAGTCGATTTTTTCCTGCATAATTGCACCGCAGGAGCAGATGATTTGGGAAGTTGGAAAATTAGAAAATTGAGATATTACCATTGAGGATTTGAGTGTGTGAAGTTAGCCCCCCTTTTTTTGAATTTGTTATTTTTGAAAGTTGTTCCAGATTGTTCCCGATTTGTTCCGCATTGTTCCAAATTTTTTTTGAAAAATATTCAAAAATGGGGGTTTTAGACCCAAAAAACCGTTTTTGACCAAGCCCCCCTTTTTTCGAAAATCAAAATTTTGAAAGTTGTTCTAGATTGTTCTAGTTGTTCTGAACATTGTTCCAAGTTTTTGGACCTCTATGTTCAAAATTTCAAAAGTTATGGCCAAAATTCGAAAAAATTGTAGCCCCCCTTTTTTTGAAATTCTTACTTTTTAATTTTTTTTTGGATAAAGAAAAGTGTTCTAAACATTGTTCCAAAAAATTAAAGCTGTAGAGCGTATATCTAAAAAGATATGGCCTTTCAAACTTTTTTTCAAAAATTCAAATTACTGCTCCCCAATATTTTTTATTTTTTTTTTAATTTTAAATATTTCATATTTAATAATATATACATGTGTTGAGAAATTATGGTGCTCTTTCAGAAAATAAATCAGCCTGAAACCGGACTTTAAAAAATAATCTTCGAGTTTTTGAATTTTGTAAAATTTTTATTGGTCCCCTTTTTACAAAATTCAAAAATCCAAAAGTTGTTCCAAGTAAAACTCTGTTTTTTCTACCAAATACCAAAATTTCATGCAAATCTATGCATAATTAATGACATAATATAACTAAAACGATTTCATCACTTTTTTCATTCCCCACGGACCCCCCCTTAAAATATCAATTTTTTTTTAATTCAAAATTATTATTCGAGCTATTATTTAAAAGAGTTTAAAATCCTGGTTCCATGAAATGTATTTTAAATATTCAAATTTCAAAAAACACCCCCACACCCCCCCTTTTAGAAAATAAAATTAAAAAAAAATCCTTTAAATAGGCATCTACCTTTATCTTCTTGCTCCAAAAATTTTATTCTAAAATGTGTGTAAACAAAGAATTTAGAGCATAAAAACACTATTTACGATATTAAATGATAATCCTCATTATGCAGCCCCATTTTCGAAATCAATGGATAAAAAATAATCAACATTTTGTATAGGTTTATATTCATTGCGCCCTTAAAAAATAACAAAAAAAAATAATAAAGAGAAATTGTTACCCCACCCCCCTCACCCACTCTTAAAAAAATTGAAAAATAAAAATGGGTTCTAAATTTGTTCACCCCCATGTCAATGCTAGCAAGTTTTAAACACAAACAAAACAAACAAAAGCTCTTAAACCCAAAATAAAACTCTTACGATATTAAAAGGAAATTGAAATTCATATTTTAGGTCTACATTATCGAATAAAAAGGTTTTAAAAATTAAACCAGGATACAAAGAGAATCTTCTTGAATAACCACATCTTAAACTTAAAAAAAAAAAATTTTAAACTTTTTCGAAAGGTCTTGAAACCCAAACCCCCCAAAAAAAACTTTTTTTCCAAAATCAAAAATGAAGCTATAGTCCATAAGCAGATAATAAAATATCATACCTAAATAAGAATATAAACGAAAGTAAAAAATTTAAATCCTTTAAATTGATTTTTAGTATAAAACTTAAAACTTCCCCGACCCCCCTTTTTCAAAATCGAAAATCTAAAACTTGTTCCAAGTGCAGAATGGCCTAAATCAAATTGTTCCAAGGATTCATTCAAAAATATTGAAAATTGTAGATTTTAAGCCGAAAAAACACTTTAAATGAAAAAATACTAATTATCCTTGCTCTGGCCCCCCTTTTAGGAAATCCAAAATTCAAAAACTTGTTCCAGGTTGTTCTAGGGCTCTTCTAAATTGTTCCGAGCTTTCGTTTCTTAAAATAGATTTTTAGTATTAAAACTTTCAAAAAAATGCTCCCCCGGCCCCCCTTTTCCAAAATCGAAAATCTAAAACTTGTTCCAAGTGCAGAACGGCCTAAATCAAATTGTTCCAAGGATTCATTCAAAAATATTGAAAATTGTAGATTTTAAGCCGAATAAACACTTTAAATGAAAAAATACTAATTATCCTTGCTCTGGCCCCCCTTTTAGGAAATCCAAAATTCAAAAACTTGTTCCAGGTTGTTCTAGGGCTCTTCTAAATTGTTCCGAGCTTTCGTTTCTTAAAATTGATTTTTAGTATTAAAACTTTCAAAAAAATGCTCCCCCGGCCCCCCTTTTCCAAAATCGAAAATCTAAAACTTGTTCCAAGTGCAGAATGGCCTAAATCAAATTGTTCCAAGGATTCATTCAAAAATATTGAAAATTGTAGATTTTAAGCCGAAAAAACACTTTAAATGAAAAAATACTAATTATCCTTGCTCGGGCCCCCTTTTTAGGAAATCCAAAATTCAAAAACTTGTTCCAGGTTGTTCTAGGGCTCTTCTAAATTGTTCCGAGCTTTCGTTTCTTTAAATTGATTTTTAGTATTAAAACTTTCAAAAAAATGCTCCCCCGGCCCCCCTTTTCCAAAATCGAAAATCTAAAACTTGTTCCAAGTGCAGAATGGCCTAAATCAAATTGTTCCAAGGATTCATTCAAAAATATTGAAAATTGTAGATTTTAAGCCGAAAAAACACTTTAAATGAAAAAATACTAATTATCCTTGCTCTGGCCCCCCTTTTAGGAAATCCAAAATTCAAAAACTTGTTCCAGGTTGTTCTAGGGCTCTTCTAAATTGTTCCGAGCTTTCGGTTCTTAAAATTAATTTATATCATTGGCAAAAAAAACAATACGACAGACTCTTCCTCTGAAAGCCCAAAATAAAAAATCTTTTAATTTTGCCGCATTCAAAATCATTTAATTAGTGTTTCTACCATCTTTCCATATTTTTATTATTTTTAATGTCGAATTCTGTTTATAAGGTTCCATTTAAAGTTTAAACGGCTGTTCTCTTTCACAATCGACCATCGTTTGTTCCATTGTTGTTGAAATAAAATGCACGACTGGATCGCACATACTTGCTCTTATATTCACGTTAGTTGGAACTTAAGATTTTTTTAAATTTGCAAGTCATAATAGAAAAAATATATAAAAAATAGAAAAATATAAAAAAAGCATCTAAATCGTTCTTTAAATATTGTATAAACGACTAGTAAAATAGTTTAGTGCTCAAAACCCTGTATGCCAGTTTTTTCCTTAAAAAAATAGAAATATATATGCAAAAACAAAATTAAAAATCTAACTTCGTATATTTAGTAATATTTAAAAAAAAAAATTTGGGATGCAAATTTTGAGTATTTATTTATAGACATTAACAAATTTATTTTCAAAAAAATTCATACCTGTTTTCAAAATATTGAATTCTCAAAAAAAAAACTTTAAATATTTTTTGATATGCAATTGACATTTTTAAAGAGCTTTTGTGTAAAAAATTTGATTGAAATAGGTTGAGCCGCTAAAGAGGAAATATAGAATCAAAAAAACCGTACTAAGGTAGGTACGGTTAATAACAGTTTTTGGAAATTTTTGTTCATACCAAAAGTACACCATAAACAATAAAACACTTATTTTCTTTTATCATTGGGGCCGTTTTTGAGATAAATTAGCTTTTTCTTAACGGTTGTATGGCAAGTACCGTTATTTTTGGAGCTAAAAAAAAATCAATTTCCCCTCTGGAAAGTTACAAAAAACCTTAAGTTCAAAATTTGAAGGAAATCTCTTCAGTGGTTTAGGCTGTAGGTTGAGCTACAGACAGACAGAATTGTGCCACACATTTTTTTCAGGTTCTCTATCATCGTAATGTCCTATTTGATTGTTTACTCAAATTTTCCGTATTGCATATGGTCCTCAATCATATACCTTTACTTTATAGTCGTTTTGGAGAGGGGTGCTGCATGTTGTACTGGGGATCGATATTTTAGCTTCCATTAGGTTAGCCAAAGAGGAAGCATTTTTCAATTGCTTGCTGTTTTTCTCTGTTAATAAATATTGGTTTCAGTTGCTTTATTATGTTTGCCCTTTTCTGTTGCCTCTACTGTCGTGATACCCTAGGCCTGGGCCTTGTGCGTATTAGAAGAGTAAATCCAGGGCTGCCCTTTCACCATCGACCATCGTGTGTTCCATTGTTGTTGAAAAAATATAAGAATACAAATAAGATAATGGTATATTAGTTAAATAGAATATTTTGTTTTTCTAATGAAATTACATTTTTAAACTGCTTCCTGTTTGGTTTTCGGAATTTTCCGTAGTGCATATGGTCCTTAATCATACGTTTTCTTCCTAGTCGTTTTGGAGAGGGGTGCCTCCATGTTGTACTGGCGATCGATACTGTAGCACTCTTTAGGTTAACCAAAGAGAAAGCATTTTTCAAATGCTTCCCGTTTTTGGGTCTGTTAATAAAAAATTGGTTTCAGTTGCCTTATTGTGTTTGCCTTTTCCTGTTGCATCCACTGTCGTGATACCATAGGTCTGGGCCTTGTTGGTCGAAGAAGGGTAAATCCAGGGCTGCCTTTCCACCATCGACCATCATGTGCTCCATTGTTGTTGAAAAAAGATAAGAATAAAAATAAGAAAATGGTAAATTAGTAAAATAGAATAATTTTGTTTTTCTAATGAAATTACATTTTTAAATTGCTTCCTCTTTGGCTTTCACAATAAGTATATCCGTAGTTCATACAGTCCTGAAATTGTAGCGCACTTTAGGTATGATCCTGGTCTTTATCTTGCAGGTAGATTATGTTCTTCATTTTGTTGAGGTTTTAAGATCGCTGCTCTTTATTATTTTCATTCGAATCCAATTTTCGTAGTTATACATAATGCTTTGCCTATGAAATTTAATAATTTTACTTACACCTTATGTGAACTAAATCTATTTTGAATATTCAAGATCCGGTTGGTCCCAGTTGATGTTGTTTTCAAAAGATCTCAAATCTCCTCATCAATATTGTGCATACATAAAATAAAAGAAGAAATTTAAAAAAAGTGGATACAAGCAAATTTTGATTAACTTTACCTTTATTGAACTTCTTTTAAAATTGTTGCTCTATACATACATACATCGGTACATACACAATCGGCAATCATCTAAAATTATCCTTTATACAAATATTTTTCGTTTAGTTATAAAGTTTTTGAAAAATTTACATATATCTATCACCACAACAACCAAATTGAAAATTGAAACTAAAACAACGCCGAAAAAATAGAAGAGTCAAAAGATGTATCTACCTACTTAGTAAAAATGTATCTGCAGAGTCCTTAAATAATCTTAAACAGGTGATAGAATAATATCAAAAGGAAACATTAAGGGCTTGTTTCACATTCTCTGATTAAAGTTTCAACTAAGCTACTTTGAACTTATTCGTCAATTAACAACCTCATTTACGTTTCACAATATCTGAATATGTCTAACTAGTAGTTAAAGTTCTCAGTATTTTAATGATCAGATGAAGTATTGATTAGCAAATTTAACTGGCAATTAAGACATTCAAAGCAATATGTGCGACCATTAAAACAGATAAAAGTAATGGTTTGGACTTTTACACAATGTATTTGAACCATAAAGCTGCATTTAAACCATCGTTCTCCACTCGGTGAAAGCTGTTCCACAAACAACGAAAAACGTACGAAGTTCATCGAAAATTAAAAAAGGGCTTTGAATTTCTTCGTTATTCATGCTCGGTTTTATAATTTACAGCTGCGTTGTTCCGCGTATATGGGCAAAAATGACCAACGTACACGGACGGATAAATCATAGGTCTAAATTTAAAGAAGACAAATTTGACAAATATTTTAGCTTGGTGTGATTCAATTTTAGAATTCACGATCGAATACAAATGGCTAATTCTTCTTGCAACTAAGTGCAATATTTTTGTGCATTTACTTTTTCTATTAGGTACCTCAAATATTGATTTCCAGAGTACCTAGACCTATACGAACAAAAAGACGATTTGAGCTCCACTTATGTAACTGCCAAAAAACTCGAAAAAATCGCGGTGGTTTGAGGGCTAATTTAACGTCTTTCAGTTTTGCATATCCATACACACTGGCTTTATGGATATATTACAATGATTACCCAAAAGTCTTAAAAGGCCAAAAAAAAAAACACATTTTCGGAGACGTTTGCTAGTGGTCTTGAGCTTGACCACTTCGGCATCCGTTGGTAACTATTATGTATGTACATACATATGTATGTTTATAATCAGGGAGTCGTGGGCGCCAATAAGTGATGAATTTGAACTTTCATTTATTCGACTTTCAGGAAAATTGTACTGATGCGTTATTCATCGGTGGCTGTACCGCTGGGTGCAGCCAGACGTAGGTATTTGTTCTTATAAAAACCTTAAGCTGGTTTCTTCCAAACAAATTTGCGAGCTCTCAGTCTTAATTTGATGTTTATTATTAATTATTATTTGAATATTTTCATCAGTCAAAAATATTTTGTCTGGAAAACTGGAATAACTTACGAATAGCTAATTGACACATTAATTTATTACTTCGATCATTGTGAAACGCAAAGTTCGTTAATGAGGGGATTTAATTTGCGGATAATTTAACTGTCGAATAACTAATCAGAGCTTTACACAGACATTGTGAAACAAACCCTAAATATCCATAAAGTTTACCTTCTAACTATAACTTCAATTCTAAATTTCAATAATGAGATCTGATATAAACAAGCATTTCCGGGATGACAGCAGTGTTGCCAGGGATTTGCTTTGGCTTTTTCAAAAGATCATCTATTTCCACCCATTGATCAGTAGATGACTTAATAAATGCAGTATAATGGCCAACTGATGTCGAACGTCTACTTCCATGATAAACAACGATACCCGCCAAGTGGTATTTTATAGATCCTAACTCTATAAAATATCGAATACTATTTATGGGCGAGGGTTGGATTTCAAAATCCGAACATTCAATGAACAATTGAGGTTTGTATTCAGTTTGTACGACCAATGGGTTTGCGCAGGAGCGGCACAAAACGTTTGATGGTCGTCCCTCGTGAATAGCTTCATTTATTTTACAAAAACCATATTTTTTAATAATGTTCATGTTAATGGGTAAAAGTGTTCGCTCAACGGTTTTTTTTGATTTGCACGTTAAGCACTCACTTGACTCTGAATAACTAATCTCTTTGAATACCCACTCGCAGAGATTTAAAATGTTAGACGTTGCATCTATGACTAAGATTTTGGAAGCACTATCTTTTTGAATAAAACAATCAACATCTTTGAGTATATCTGCTCGAAGCCTATAAATGCCTATTCCAGGTCCCATTTTAATGAAGGAGCTAACAAATTGGAAACCTTTTGTTTTTGCTTCCTTGATTACCTCATAAAACTCGTCATCTGAACAAGCGCTAGCTAAAATGTGAACTATACTATCAAATCCACAGGTATTCTTCACAACAATCTTTTCGGATTTATTTAATATTATAGGACACAAATTACCATTCGGTAGAATTCCTGGAGAAATCTTACTACTTTTTGACGTCTCGAAGAGATTCCAATGAGGACGAGGGTCTAAATATGTTCTTTTTTTAGTTTTCGGGGAGTTTTTGTTACGCCAGTTTTGCTCAAGAGTTATTTCAGGATAATCTTCCTTCTCAGATTCTAATGATTTTATACTACTTTTTAAAGGAGAAATTGAACTGTCACCTAATACTAACGATGAATTGTCTTTGACTTTTAAAAATCCTTTTGCACTTTCCTTATCATTGTTCAAAGGAGCAATTGCTAATTTTGCTCTACCAGAAAAAGAATTTAAGTGTTTTGTTAGAAACTTATCAACACGCATCGGACGACAGTCGTCTTTTAATAATCTGTGTTTGATATCGTTAAACTCAGATTCAACTGCAGAAGAAGTTGCAGTGGTATTTCCATATCCGAAAAGTGGTATTAAAATACCAGAAAAAAGAGGAAAATACGGTACAAGTTTTCTTATGCGATCAGTTAGATTTGGAAGATACCTAATATGGGTTTATATTGCTTCCTGAGAGAGTGTGATCAATTTCAGAAACGGTGGAAAAAACGGTTTCATTCGCCCAAGACGTTGTAGAAAATTCATATGTAGAGTCTAATTCCCTATCAACTTCATCCTTATCTTCCATAAATATTCCATCTTCATTTTCATCGGGTTTTGAAACTGAACTTAAATCGCTCACACCCTTTATTTTTTCACGTAAAAAAATTATTGAAAGTTCAGTTTGTGTTACTCGACCTGAACTATCGGTTCCACATTCTTGGCTACTGCACAAAATTATTGCGGACCTAACAATTTCTTCAAAAACAAGAAAATCTTGGGTTTTTGCAAGAAGTCCCATTACCAAGATATAGAATGTTCTTAAATTCTTTCCATCTAGACACCATGTGTATAAAGTGGGAAATATCTAAACGAATAAAAGATGAAGGCAATTTACTGGGGTTATTTTTTCGGAGGGCTTTGAAGCATTTATTGAGGTAATGTTGAAGGTTTTTACACTCTCCGAAAATTCTAGAAATCCCACCCAATAAGGCCTTGTCAAAATCACAGACAACTTCCCGAGGTAATGGAAATTTTGGCTTGTTCAAAGAACCCCTTCTCACAATTTCGTTCAGCCAAAACGATATAGCACTTGTATTTTGAGCACTGCTAAGCATTTGAAAAACAGGCATTTTGGCAGAAGGGGTTTCAGCAACAATTTGGTAGAGGTAGATGTGACTTGAAAGTTCACCATTAGGTTTTTTTAGTTTTTTCACTAATGATCCTGTTGCATCAATTGATAGCAAATTAGGAAATTGCAAATAAACTGCCATTTGCTCCAATGTCCAATAATTAACAAAAAAGGGTATGTCGCTTTTTAAGTGAATTTCCCCTGCATGATGTTCAAACATCATATTGCCAATATTCTTTAAGGGGTCAGAGCCTTTAACATTGAGGTTAAGGTCGGATCTCTCTTGTTTGGCTTTCCGCAGAACAGATGTTGTGGGTAGTGATGGTGGTTCTCGTTCACCAAATTCCATCAAACGATCTGCCTCTTTTCTACGCCAAAGACATGGCAACATTTTTCCACTCACCATGGCTTTCGAAACTTCTTCCCTGCGTTTACCTTTAAGATGGCGTTTTTTTTTATGGACAACAGACGAATCAAAATTAACAATGGTGCACTCCATTTCAACACTAGTATGGGGAATGGGTTTGTTTATGACATGTCCCGTGAAAGAACAATTGCATTCGGGGCAAGACCCTGTTACAGAAACAAAAATACCAGTGTAAGAGACCTTGCAGCGCTTGAAAGAAATAGCGCATGGCAGTTTAGTTTCCTCGTAAATAATATTGAACAGTTTGTCGGACCAGATTTTTTTACTTAAAATACCATAATTTTTTTCTAAATTTTTCTTACATTATAAAACACTACCTCCGGTTGAATGACTTCCCATATTCCAGGCGGTATTTTAATTTTAAATTCAAATGATTTAGATTTATTTGAATTACTTGTGGAAACGAAGGATTCTAAATAAGAAGGTTGAACACTAATATTGTGATAATTTAAAAATTTATCCAAAAGCCCATAGCGATTATTTTTCAAAATTATATAAATATACTTTGGTTTTAAAACACCACCTAACTTCTCACTAACGTCTTTATAAAGTGAAGAACTAGGAACCACAGCTTTACCAGAACTATCAATAATGTTTCTGAATTGGGGAAGTAAAATTATATCACAAAGGCTCTCTACGTATTTGGACATTATAACTGGTAATAATTTAATGATACAAAATAAAAGGACACAAATTCGAATGATATTTGATTAATTTTTTTAAATAAAAGGCTTACCAAAAATTAGATTATACTATTTTAAGAATTATTGCTTTAATTTTTGGCACTTGAAACACTTTTATATAATTAAATCTCAGACAAATTCTAAAGAATCACTATCAATCCTGCACTTAAGATAGTTTTAATGTTTAAACTTCTTTTGACCTTAAAGCACTTGGTAATATTGCTTTATATGGTTTTTTTACAGAAACTTTTAATAATTTTTGAATGAAACCACCAAAGTAATAAATTACTGCCGCGCACTTGAATAATGTTTTTAGAAATAATAGTTTTAATTTATTTTTATTGTTTTTAAATTTCACTGTTCACAGCGTCTATATTTGTTATTTTACAACACAAAATGTATAAGGTTTTTTACAAAAACACTACTGAAACAAGATAAATCACTCTTATAATTCACTTTGTATTATTTAGTTTAGCTTTAATGTTTAACTTTTTGTTAATTTTTTGCTATTTCAAAAGATATTTAGTAACTTTCTACACCACTTTCATGTAACAACTGTTATGAATTCCTTAAAAAATACCTACATTTTCCACTGAATTGGGTTTTTACTACTTTTTTCTGAATCGCTTTTAAAAATGCTTATTTCCACACACATACATTACCATCAATCTAATAGGCAAGATCCTTTGTCTTATAATTTACCTACCTATGTACCTGTTATTTCTCATATCCTCAAATTAAGATTTGGTTTTTTTTTTGTGTACCTACACAGTCGCCAATACGCATTTTTATTGAATTTGCATGACCTTAATATTTCTTGCACAAAAAAAAACCCTTTTAATTGCGTATCTTGGAAACACCCCAATTCATAATGCAGGCCATGTACAAAATACTAGGGGGTTTCCCAAGATTCTCAATCAGGTACGCAAGTACAAAACCGACCATTTTGTTTTATCTTTCACCTACCTGCTATTTTGTACATGAATTGGGGTGTTTCCAAGATACGCAATTAAAAGGTTTTTTTTTTGTGCAAGAAATATTAAGGTCATGCAAATTCAATAAAAATGCGTATTGGCGACTGTGTAGGTACACAAAAAAAAAAACCAAATCTTAATTTGAGGATATGAGAAATAACAGGTACATAGGTAGGTAAATTATAAGACAAAGGATCTTGCCTATTAGATTGATGGTAATGTATGTGTGTGGAAATAAGCATTTTTAAAAGCGATTCAGAAAAAAGTAGTAAAAACCCAATTCAGTGGAAAATGTAGGTATTTTTTAAGGAATTCATAACAGTTGTTACATGAAAGTGGTGTAGAAAGTTACTAAATATCTTTTGAAATAGCAAAAAATTAACAAAAAGTTAAACATTAAAGCTAAACTAAATAATACAAAGTGAATTATAAGAGTGATTTATCTTGTTTCAGTAGTGTTTTTGTAAAAAACCTTATACATTTTGTGTTGTAAAATAACAAATATAGACGCTGTGAACAGTGAAATTTAAAAACAATAAAAATAAATTAAAACTATTATTTCTAAAAACATTATTCAAGTGCGCGGCAGTAATTTATTACTTTGGTGGTTTCATTCAAAAATTATTAAAAGTTTCTGTAAAAAAACCATATAAAGCAATATTACCAAGTGCTTTAAGGTCAAAAGAAGTTTAAACATTAAAACTATCTTAAGTGCAGGATTGATAGTGATTCTTTAGAATTTGTCTGAGATTTAATTATATAAAAGTGTTTCAAGTGCCAAAAATTAAAGCAATAATTCTTAAAATAGTATAATCTAATTTTTTGTAAGCCTTTTATTTAAAAAAATTAATCAAATATCATTCGAATTTGTGTCCTTTTATTTTGTATCATTAAATTATTACCAGTTATAATGTCCAAATACGTAGAGAGCCTTTGTGATATAATTTTACTTCCCCAATTCAGAAACATTATTGATAGTTCTGGTAAAGCTGTGGTTCCTAGTTCTACACTTTATAAAGACGTTAGTGAGAAGTTAGGTGGTGTTTTAAAACCAAAGTATATTTATATAATTTTGAAAAATAATCGCTATGGGCTTTTGGATAAATTTTTAAATTATCACAATATTAGTGTTCAACCTTCTTATTTAGAATCCTTCGTTTCCACAAGTAATTCAAATAAATCTAAATCATTTGAATTTAAAATTAAAATACCGCCTGGAATATGGGAAGTCATTCAACCGGAGGTAGTGTTTTATAATGTAAGAAAAATTTAGAAAAAAATTATGGTATTTTAAGTAAAAAAATCTGGTCCGACAAACTGTTCAATATTATTTACGAGGAAACTAAACTGCCATGCGCTATTTCTTTCAAGCGCTGCAAGGTCTCTTACACTGGTATTTTTGTTTCTGTAACAGGGTCTTGCCCCGAATGCAATTGTTCTTTCACGGGACATGTCATAAACAAACCCATTCCCCATACTAGTGTTGAAATGGAGTGCACCATTGTTAATTTTGATTCGTCTGTTGTCCATAAAAAAAAACGCCATCTTAAAGGTAAACGCAGGGAAGAAGTTTCGAAAGCCATGGTGAGTGGAAAAATGTTGCCATGTCTTTGGCGTAGAAAAGAGGCAGATCGTTTGATGGAATTTGGTGAACGAGAACCACCATCACTACCCACAACATCTGTTCTGCGGAAAGCCAAACAAGAGAGATCCGACCTTAACCTCAATGTTAAAGGCTCTGACCCCTTAAAGAATATTGGCAATATGATGTTTGAACATCATGCAGGGGAAATTCACTTAAAAAGCGACATACCCTTTTTTGTTAATTATTGGACATTGGAGCAAATGGCAGTTTATTTGCAATTTCCTAATTTGCTATCAATTGATGCAACAGGATCATTAGTGAAAAAACTAAAAAAACCTAATGGTGAACTTTCAAGTCACATCTACCTCTACCAAATTGTTGCTGAAACCCCTTCTGCCAAAATGCCTGTTTTTCAAATGCTTAGCAGTGCTCAAAATACAAGTGCTATATCGTTTTGGCTGAACGAAATTGTGAGAAGGGGTTCTTTGAACAAGCCAAAATTTCCATTACCTCGGGAAGTTGTCTGTGATTTTGACAAGGCCTTATTGGGTGGGATTTCTAGAATTTTCGGAGAGTGTAAAAACCTTCAACATTACCTCAATAAATGCTTCAAAGCCCTCCGAAAAAATAACCCCAGTAAATTGCCTTCATCTTTTATTCGTTTAGATATTTCCCACTTTATACACATGGTGTCTAGATGGAAAGAATTTAAGAACATTCTATATCTTGGTAATGGGACTTCTTGCAAAAACCCAAGATTTTCTTGTTTTTGAAGAAATTGTTAGGTCCGCAATAATTTTGTGCAGTAGCCAAGAATGTGGAACCGATAGTTCAGGTCGAGTAACACAAACTGAACTTTCAATAATTTTTTTACGTGAAAAAATAAAGGGTGTGAGCGATTTAAGTTCAGTTTCAAAACCCGATGAAAATGAAGATGGAATATTTATGGAAGATAAGGATGAAGTTGATAGGGAATTAGACTCTACATATGAATTTTCTACAACGTCTTGGGCGAATGAAACCGTTTTTTCCACCGTTTCTGAAATTGATCACACTCTCTCAGGAAGCAATATAAACCCATATTAGGTATCTTCCAAATCTAACTGATCGCATAAGAAAACTTGTACCGTATTTTCCTCTTTTTTCTGGTATTTTAATACCACTTTTCGGATATGGAAATACCACTGCAACTTCTTCTGCAGTTGAATCTGAGTTTAACGATATCAAACACAGATTATTAAAAGACGACTGTCGTCCGATGCGTGTTGATAAGTTTCTAACAAAACACTTAAATTCTTTTTCTGGTAGAGCAAAATTAGCAATTGCTCCTTTGAACAATGATAAGGAAAGTGCAAAAGGATTTTTAAAAGTCAAAGACAATTCATCGTTAGTATTAGGTGACAGTTCAATTTCTCCTTTAAAAAGTAGTATAAAATCATTAGAATCTGAGAAGGAAGATTATCCTGAAATAACTCTTGAGCAAAACTGGCGTAACAAAAACTCCCCGAAAACTAAAAAAAGAACATATTTAGACCCTCGTCCTCATTGGAATCTCTTCGAGACGTCAAAAAGTAGTAAGATTTCTCCAGGAATTCTACCGAATGGTAATTTGTGTCCTATAATATTAAATAAATCCGAAAAGATTGTTGTGAAGAATACCTGTGGATTTGATAGTATAGTTCACATTTTAGCTAGCGCTTGTTCAGATGACGAGTTTTATGAGGTAATCAAGGAAGCAAAAACAAAAGGTTTCCAATTTGTTAGCTCCTTCATTAAAATGGGACCTGGAATAGGCATTTATAGGCTTCGAGCAGATATACTCAAAGATGTTGATTGTTTTATTCAAAAAGATAGTGCTTCCAAAATCTTAGTCATAGATGCAACGTCTAACATTTTAAATCTCTGCGAGTGGGTATTCAAAGAGATTAGTTATTCAGAGTCAAGTGAGTGCTTAACGTGCAAATCAAAAAAAACCGTTGAGCGAACACTTTTACCCATTAACATGAACATTATTAAAAAATATGGTTTTTGTAAAATAAATGAAGCTATTCACGAGGGACGACCATCAAACGTTTTGTGCCGCTCCTGCGCAAACCCATTGGTCGTACAAACTGAATACAAACCTCAATTGTTCATTGAATGTTCGGATTTTGAAATCCAACCCTCGCCCATAAATAGTATTCGATATTTTATAGAGTTAGGATCTATAAAATACCACTTGGCGGGTATCGTTGTTTATCATGGAAGTAGACGTTCGACATCAGTTGGCCATTATACTGCATTTATTAAGTCATCTACTGATCAATGGGTGGAAATAGATGATCTTTTGAAAAAGCCAAAGCAAATCCCTGGCAACACTGCTGTCATCCCGGAAATGCTTGTTTATATCAGATCTCATTATTGAAATTTAGAATTGAAGTTATAGTTAGAAGGTAAACTTTATGGATATTTAGGGTTTGTTTCACAATGTCTGTGTAAAGCTCTGATTAGTTATTCGACAGTTAAATTATCCGCAAATTAAATCCCCTCATTAACGAACTTTGCGTTTCACAATGATCGAAGTAATAAATTAATGTGTCAATTAGCTATTCGTAAGTTATTCCAGTTTTCCAGACAAAATATTTTTGACTGATGAAAATATTCAAATAATAATTAATAATAAACATCAAATTAAGACTGAGAGCTCGCAAATTTGTTTGGAAGAAACCAGCTTAAGGTTTTTATAAGAACAAATACCTACGTCTGGCTGCACCCAGCGGTACAGCCACCGATGAATAACGCATCAGTACAATTTTCCTGAAAGTCGAATAAATGAAAGTTCAAATTCATCACTTATTGGCGCCCACGACTCCCTGATTATAAACATACATATGTATGTACATACATAATAGTTACCAACGGATGCCGAAGTGGTCAAGCTCAAGACCACTAGCAAACGTCTCCGAAAATGTGTTTTTTTTTTTGGCCTTTTAAGACTTTTGGGTAATCATTGTAATATATCCATAAAGCCAGTGTGTATGGATATGCAAAACTGAAAGACGTTAAATTAGCCCTCAAACCACCGCGATTTTTTCGAGTTTTTTGGCAGTTACATAAGTGGAGCTCAAATCGTCTTTTTGTTCGTATAGGTCTAGGTACTCTGGAAATCAATATTTGAGGTACCTAATAGAAAAAGTAAATGCACAAAAATATTGCACTTAGTTGCAAGAAGAATTAGCCATTTGTATTCGATCGTGAATTCTAAAATTGAATCACACCAAGCTAAAATATTTGTCAAATTTGTCTTCTTTAAATTTAGACCTATGATTTATCCGTCCGTGTACGTTGGTCATTTTTGCCCATATACGCGGAACAACGCAGCTGTAAATTATAAAACCGAGCATGAATAACGAAGAAATTCAAAGCCCTTTTTTAATTTTCGATGAACTTCGTACGTTTTTCGTTGTTTGTGGAACAGCTTTCACCGAGTGGAGAACGATGGTTTAAATGCAGCTTTATGGTTCAAATACATTGTGTAAAAGTCCAAACCATTACTTTTATCTGTTTTAATGGTCGCACATATTGCTTTGAATGTCTTAATTGCCAGTTAAATTTGCTAATCAATACTTCATCTGATCATTAAAATACTGAGAACTTTAACTACTAGTTAGACATATTCAGATATTGTGAAACGTAAATGAGGTTGTTAATTGACGAATAAGTTCAAAGTAGCTTAGTTGAAACTTTAATCAGAGAATGTGAAACAAGCCCTTAATGTTTCCTTTTGATATTATTCTATCACCTGTTTAAGATTATTTAAGGACTCTGCAGATACATTTTTACTAAGTAGGTAGATACATCTTTTGACTCTTCTATTTTTTCGGCGTTGTTTTAGTTTCAATTTTCAATTTGGTTGTTGTGGTGATAGATATATGTAAATTTTTCAAAAACTTTATAACTAAACGAAAAATATTTGTATAAAGGATAATTTTAGATGATTGCCGATTGTGTATGTACCGATGTATGTATGTATAGAGCAACAATTTTAAAAGAAGTTCAATAAAGGTAAAGTTAATCAAAATTTGCTTGTATCCACTTTTTTTAAATTTCTTCTTTTATTTTATGTATGCACAATATTGATGAGGAGATTTGAGATCTTTTGAAAACAACATCAACTGGGACCAACCGGATCTTGAATATTCAAAATAGATTTAGTTCACATAAGGTGTAAGTAAAATTATTAAATTTCATAGGCAAAGCATTATGTATAACTACGAAAATTGGATTCGAATGAAAATAATAAAGAGCAGCGATCTTAAAACCTCAACAAAATGAAGAACATAATCTACCTGCAAGATAAAGACCAGGATCATACCTAAAGTGCGCTACAATTTCAGGACTGTATGAACTACGGATATACTTATTGTGAAAGCCAAAGAGGAAGCAATTTAAAAATGTAATTTCATTAGAAAAACAAAATTATTCTATTTTACTAATTTACCATTTTCTTATTTTTATTCTTATCTTTTTTCAACAACAATGGAGCACATGATGGTCGATGGTGGAAAGGCAGCCCTGGATTTACCCTTCTTCGACCAACAAGGCCCAGACCTATGGTATCACGACAGTGGATGCAACAGGAAAAGGCAAACACAATAAGGCAACTGAAACCAATTTTTTATTAACAGACCCAAAAACGGGAAGCATTTGAAAAATGCTTTCTCTTTGGTTAACCTAAAGAGTGCTACAGTATCGATCGCCAGTACAACATGGAGGCACCCCTCTCCAAAACGACTAGGAAGAAAACGTATGATTAAGGACCATATGCACTACGGAAAATTCCGAAAACCAAACAGGAAGCAGTTTAAAAATGTAATTTCATTAGAAAAACAAAATATTCTATTTAACTAATATACCATTATCTTATTTGTATTCTTATATTTTTTCAACAACAATGGAACACACGATGGTCGATGGTGAAAGGGCAGCCCTGGATTTACTCTTCTAATACGCACAAGGCCCAGGCCTAGGGTATCACGACAGTAGAGGCAACAGAAAAGGGCAAACATAATAAAGCAACTGAAACCAATATTTATTAACAGAGAAAAACAGCAAGCAATTGAAAAATGCTTCCTCTTTGGCTAACCTAATGGAAGCTAAAATATCGATCCCCAGTACAACATGCAGCACCCCTCTCCAAAACGACTATAAAGTAAAGGTATATGATTGAGGACCATATGCAATACGGAAAATTTGAGTAAACAATCAAATAGGACATTACGATGATAGAGAACCTGAAAAAAATGTGTGGCACAATTCTGTCTGTCTGTAGCTCAACCTACAGCCTAAACCACTGAAGAGATTTCCTTCAAATTTTGAACTTAAGGTTTTTTGTAACTTTCCAGAGGGGAAATTGATTTTTTTTTAGCTCCAAAAATAACGGTACTTGCCATACAACCGTTAAGAAAAAGCTAATTTATCTCAAAAACGGCCCCAATGATAAAAGAAAATAAGTGTTTTATTGTTTATGGTGTACTTTTGGTATGAACAAAAATTTCCAAAAACTGTTATTAACCGTACCTACCTTAGTACGGTTTTTTTGATTCTATATTTCCTCTTTAGCGGCTCAACCTATTTCAATCAAATTTTTTACACAAAAGCTCTTTAAAAATGTCAATTGCATATCAAAAAATATTTAAAGTTTTTTTTTTGAGAATTCAATATTTTGAAAACAGGTATGAATTTTTTTGAAAATAAATTTGTTAATGTCTATAAATAAATACTCAAAATTTGCATCCCAAATTTTTTTTTTTAAATATTACTAAATATACGAAGTTAGATTTTTAATTTTGTTTTTGCATATATATTTCTATTTTTTTAAGGAAAAAACTGGCATACAGGGTTTTGAGCACTAAACTATTTTACTAGTCGTTTATACAATATTTAAAGAACGATTTAGATGCTTTTTTTATATTTTTCTATTTTTTATATATTTTTTCTATTATGACTTGCAAATTTAAAAAAATCTTAAGTTCCAACTAACGTGAATATAAGAGCAAGTATGTGCGATCCAGTCGTGCATTTTATTTCAACAACAATGGAACAAACGATGGTCGATTGTGAAAGAGAACAGCCGTTTAAACTTTAAATGGAACCTTATAAACAGAATTCGACATTAAAAATAATAAAAATATGGAAAGATGGTAGAAACACTAATTAAATGATTTTGAATGCGGCAAAATTAAAAGATTTTTTATTTTGGGCTTTCAGAGGAAGAGTCTGTCGTATTGTTTTTTTTGCCAATGATATAAATTAATTTTAAGAACCGAAAGCTCGGAACAATTTAGAAGAGCCCTAGAACAACCTGGAACAAGTTTTTGAATTTTGGATTTCCTAAAAGGGGGGCCAGAGCAAGGATAATTAGTATTTTTTCATTTAAAGTGTTTTTTCGGCTTAAAATCTACAATTTTCAATATTTTTGAATGAATCCTTGGAACAATTTGATTTAGGCCATTCTGCACTTGGAACAAGTTTTAGATTTTCGATTTTGGAAAAGGGGGGCCGGGGGAGCATTTTTTTGAAAGTTTTAATACTAAAAATCAATTTAAAGAAACGAAAGCTCGGAACAATTTAGAAGAGCCCTAGAACAACCTGGAACAAGTTTTTGAATTTTGGATTTCCTAAAAAGGGGGCCCGAGCAAGGATAATTAGTATTTTTTCATTTAAAGTGTTTTTTCGGCTTAAAATCTACAATTTTCAATATTTTTGAATGAATCCTTGGAACAATTTGATTTAGGCCATTCTGCACTTGGAACAAGTTTTAGATTTTCGATTTTGGAAAAGGGGGGCCGGGGGAGCATTTTTTTGAAAGTTTTAATACTAAAAATCAATTTTAAGAAACGAAAGCTCGGAACAATTTAGAAGAGCCCTAGAACAACCTGGAACAAGTTTTTGAATTTTGGATTTCCTAAAAGGGGGGCCAGAGCAAGGATAATTAGTATTTTTTCATTTAAAGTGTTTTTTCGGCTTAAAACCTACAATTTTCAATATTTTTGAATGAATCCTTGGAACAATTTGATTTAGGCCATTCTGCACTTGGAACAAGTTTTAGATTTTCGATTTTGGAAAAGGGGGGCCGGGGGAGCATTTTTTTGAAAGTTTTAATACTAAAAATCAATTTTAAGAAACGAAAGCTCGGAACAATTTAGAAGAGCCTTAGAACAACCTGGAACAAGTTTTGAATTTTGGATTTCCTAAAAGGGGGGCCAGAGCAAGGATAATTAGCATTTTTTCATTTAAAGTGTTTTTTCGGCTTAAAATCTACAATTTTCAATATTTTTGAATGAATCCTTGGAACAATTTGATTTAGGCCATTCTGCACTTGGAACAAGTTTTAGATTTTCGATTTTGGAAAAGGGGGGCCGGGGGAGCATTTTTTTGAAAGTTTTAATACTAAAAATCAATTTTAAGAAACGAAAGCTCGGAACAATTTAGAAGAGCCCTAGAACAACCTGGAACAAGTTTTTGAATTTTGGATTTCCTAAAAGGGGGGCCAGAGCAAGGATAATTAGTATTTTTTCATTTAAAGTGTTTTTTCGGCTTAAAATCTACAATTTTCAATATTTTTGAATGAATCCTTGGAACAATTTGATTTAGGCCATTCTGCACTTGGAACAAGTTTTAGATTTTCGATTTTGGAAAAGGGGGGCCGGGGGAGCATTTTTTTGAAAGTTTTAATACTAAAAATCAATTTAAAGAAACGAAAGCTCGGAACAATTTAGAAGAGCCCTAGAACAACCTGGAACAAGTTTTTGAATTTTGGATTTCCTAAAAAGGGGGCCCGAGCAAGGATAATTAGTATTTTTTCATTTAAAGTGTTTTTTCGGCTTAAAATCTACAATTTTCAATATTTTTGAATGAATCCTTGGAACAATTTGATTTAGGCCATTCTGCACTTGGAACAAGTTTTAGATTTTCGATTTTGGAAAAGGGGGGCCGGGGGAGCATTTTTTTGAAAGTTTTAATACTAAAAATCAATTTTAAGAAACGAAAGCTCGGAACAATTTAGAAGAGCCCTAGAACAACCTGGAACAAGTTTTTGAATTTTGGATTTCCTAAAAGGGGGGCCAGAGCAAGGATAATTAGTATTTTTTCATTTAAAGTGTTTTTTCGGCTTAAAACCTACAATTTTCAATATTTTTGAATGAATCCTTGGAACAATTTGATTTAGGCCATTCTGCACTTGGAACAAGTTTTAGATTTTCGATTTTGGAAAAGGGGGGCCGGGGGAGCATTTTTTTGAAAGTTTTAATACTAAAAATCAATTTTAAGAAACGAAAGCTCGGAACAATTTAGAAGAGCCTTAGAACAACCTGGAACAAGTTTTGAATTTTGGATTTCCTAAAAGGGGGGCCAGAGCAAGGATAATTAGCATTTTTTCATTTAAAGTGTTTTTTCGGCTTAAAATCTACAATTTTCAATATTTTTGAATGAATCCTTGGAACAATTTGATTTAGGCCATTCTGCACTTGGAACAAGTTTTAGATTTTCGATTTTGGAAAAGGGGGGCCGGGGGAGCATTTTTTTGAAAGTTTTAATACTAAAAATCAATTTTAAGAAACGAAAGCTCGGAACAATTTAGAAGAGCCCTAGAACAACCTGGAACAAGTTTTTGAATTTTGGATTTCCTAAAAGGGGGGCCAGAGCAAGGATAATTAGTATTTTTTCATTTAAAGTGTTTTTTCGGCTTAAAATCTACAATTTTCAATATTTTTGAATGAATCCTTGGAACAATTTGATTTAGGCCATTCTGCACTTGGAACAAGTTTTAGATTTTCGATTTTGGAAAAGGGGGGCCGGGGGAGCATTTTTTTGAAAGTTTTAATACTAAAAATCAATTTTAAGAAACGAAAGCTCGGAACAATTTAGAAGAGCCCTAGAACAACCTGGAACAAGTTTTTGAATTTTGGATTTCCTAAAAGGGGGGCCAGAGCAAGGATAATTAGTATTTTTTCATTTAAAGTGTTTTTTCGGCTTAAAACCTACAATTTTCAATATTTTTGAATGAATCCTTGGAACAATTTGATTTAGGCCATTCTGCACTTGGAACAAGTTTTAGATTTTCGATTTTGGAAAAGGGGGGCCGGGGGAGCATTTTTTTGAAAGTTTTAATACTAAAAATCAATTTTAAGAAACGAAAGCTCGGAACAATTTAGAAGAGCCCTAGAACAACCTGGAACAAGTTTTTGAATTTTGGATTTCCTAAAAGGGGGGCCAGAGCAAGGATAATTAGCATTTTTTCATTTAAAGTGTTTTTTTCGGCTTAAAATCTACAATTTTCAATATTTTTGAATGAATCCTTGGAACAATTTGATTTAGGCCATTCTGCACTTGGAACAAGTTTTAGATTTTCGATTTTGGAAAAGGGGGGCCGGGGGAGCATTTTTTTGAAAGTTTTAATACTAAAAATCAATTTTAAGAAACGAAAGCTCGGAACAATTTAGAAGAGCCCTAGAACAACCTGGCACAAGTTTTTGAATTTTGGATTTCCTAAAAGGGGGGCCAGAGCAAGGATAATTAGTATTTTTTCATTTAAAGTGTTTTTTCGGCTTAAAATCTACAATTTTCAATATTTTTGAATGAATCCTTGGAACAATTTGATTTAGGCCATTCTGCACTTGGAACAAGTTTTAGATTTTCGATTTTGGAAAAGGGGGGCCGGGGGAGCATTTTTTTGAAAGTTTTAATACTAAAAATCAATTTTAAGAAACGAAAGCTCGGAACAATTTAGAAGAGCCCTAGAACAACCTGGAACAAGTTTTTGAATTTTGGATTTCCTAAAAGGGGGGCCAGAGCAAGGATAATTAGTATTTTTTCATTTAAAGTGTTTTTTCGGCTTAAAATCTACAATTTTCAATATTTTTGAATGAATCCTTGGAACAATTTGATTTAGGCCATTCTGCACTTGGAACAAGTTTTAGATTTTCGATTTTGGAAAAGGGGGGCCGGGGGAGCATTTTTTTGAAAGTTTTAATACTAAAAATCAATTTTAAGAAACGAAAGCTCGGAACAATTTAGAAGAGCTCTAGAACAACCTGGAACAAGTTTTTGAATTTTGGATTTCCTAAAAGGGGGGCCAGAGCAAGGATAATTAGTATTTTTTCATTTAAAGTGTTTTTTCGGCTTAAAATCTACAATTTTCAATATTTTTGAATGAATCCTTGGAACAATTTGATTTAGGCCATTCTGCACTTGGAACAAGTTTTAGATTTTCGATTTTGGAAAAGGGGGGCCGGGGGAGCATTTTTTTGAAAGTTTTAATACTAAAAATCAATTTTAAGAAACGAAAGCTCGGAACAATTTAGAAGAGCCCTAGAACAACCTGGAACAAGTTTTTGAATTTTGGATTTCCTAAAAGGGGGGCCAGAGCAAGGATAATTAGTATTTTTTCATTTAAAGTGTTTTTTCGGCTTAAAATCTACAATTTTCAATATTTTTGAATGAATCCTTGGAACAATTTGATTTAGGCCATTCTGCACTTGGAACAAGTTTTAGATTTTCGATTTTGGAAAAGGGGGGCCGGGGGAGCATTTTTTTGAAAGTTTTAATACTAAAAATCAATTTTAAGAAACGAAAGCTCGGAACAATTTAGAAGAGCCCTAGAACAACCTGGAACAAGTTTTTGAATTTTGGATTTCCTAAAAGGGGGGCCAGAGCAAGGATAATTAGTATTTTTTCATTTAAAGTGTTTTTTCGGCTTAAAATCTACAATTTTCAATATTTTTGAATGAATCCTTGGAACAATTTGATTTAGGCCATTCTGCACTTGGAACAAGTTTTAGATTTTCGATTTTGGAAAAGGGGGGCCGGGGGAGCATTTTTTTGAAAGTTTTAATACTAAAAATCAATTTTAAGAAACGAAAGCTCGGAACAATTTAGAAGAGCCCTAGAACAACCTGGAACAAGTTTTTGAATTTTGGATTTCCTAAAAGGGGGGCCAGAGCAAGGATAATTAGTATTTTTTCATTTAAAGTGTTTTTTCGGCTTAAAATCTACAATTTTCAATATTTTTGAATGAATCCTTGGAACAATTTGATTTAGGCCATTCTGCACTTGGAACAAGTTTTAGATTTTCGATTTTGGAAAAGGGGGGCCGGGGGAGCATTTTTTTGAAAGTTTTAATACTAAAAATCAATTTTAAGAAACGAAAGCTCGGAACAATTTAGAAGAGCCTTAGAACAACCTGGAACAAGTTTTGAATTTTGGATTTCCTAAAAGGGGGGCCAGAGCAAGGATAATTAGCATTTTTTCATTTAAAGTGTTTTTTCGGCTTAAAATCTACAATTTTCAATATTTTTGAATGAATCCTTGGAACAATTTGATTTAGGCCATTCTGCACTTGGAACAAGTTTTAGATTTTCGATTTTGGAAAAGGGGGGCCGGGGGAGCATTTTTTTGAAAGTTTTAATACTAAAAATCAATTTTAAGAAACGAAAGCTCGGAACAATTTAGAAGAGCCCTAGAACAACCTGGAACAAGTTTTTGAATTTTGGATTTCCTAAAAGGGGGGCCAGAGCAAGGATAATTAGTATTTTTTCATTTAAAGTGTTTTTTCGGCTTAAAATCTACAATTTTCAATATTTTTGAATGAATCCTTGGAACAATTTGATTTAGGCCATTCTGCACTTGGAACAAGTTTTAGATTTTCGATTTTGGAAAAGGGGGGCCGGGGGAGCATTTTTTTGAAAGTTTTAATACTAAAAATCAATTTTAAGAAACGAAAGCTCGGAACAATTTAGAAGAGCCCTAGAACAACCTGGAACAAGTTTTTGAATTTTGGATTTCCTAAAAGGGGGGCCAGAGCAAGGATAATTAGTATTTTTTCATTTAAAGTGTTTTTTCGGCTTAAAATCTACAATTTTCAATATTTTTGAATGAATCCTTGGAACAATTTGATTTAGGCCATTCTGCACTTGGAACAAGTTTTAGATTTTCGATTTTGGAAAAGGGGGGCCGGGGGAGCATTTTTTTGAAAGTTTTAATACTAAAAATCAATTTTAAGAAACGAAAGCTCGGAACAATTTAGAAGAGCCTTAGAACAACCTGGAACAAGTTTTGAATTTTGGATTTCCTAAAAGGGGGGCCAGAGCAAGGATAATTAGCATTTTTTCATTTAAAGTGTTTTTTCGGCTTAAAATCTACAATTTTCAATATTTTTGAATGAATCCTTGGAACAATTTGATTTAGGCCATTCTGCACTTGGAACAAGTTTTAGATTTTCGATTTTGGAAAAGGGGGGCCGGGGGAGCATTTTTTTGAAAGTTTTAATACTAAAAATCAATTTTAAGAAACGAAAGCTCGGAACAATTTAGAAGAGCCCTAGAACAACCTGGCACAAGTTTTTGAATTTTGGGTTTCCTAAAAGGGGGGCCAGAGCAAGGATAATTAGTATTTTTTCATTTAAAGTGTTTTTTCGGCTTAAAATCTACAATTTTCAATATTTTTGAATGAATCCTTGGAACAATTTGATTTAGGCCATTCTGCACTTGGAACAAGTTTTAGATTTTCGATTTAAAGGATTTAAATTTTTTACTTTCGTTTATATTCTTATTTAGGTATGATATTTTATTATCTGCTTATGGACTATAGCTTCATTTTTGATTTTGGAAAAAAAGTTTTTTTTTGGGGGGTTTGGGTTTCAAGACCTTTCGAAAAAGTTTAAAAATTTTTTTTTTTAAGTTTAAGATGTGGTTATTCAAGAAGATTCTCTTTTTATCCTGGTTTAATTTTTAAAACCTTTTTATTCGATAATGTAGACCTAAAATATGAATTTCAATTTCCTTTTAATATCGTAAGAGTTTTATTTTGGGTTTAAGAGCTTTTGTTTGTTTTGTTTGTGTTTAAAACTTGCTAGCATTGACATGGGGGTGAACAAATTTAGAACCCATTTTTATTTTTCAATTTTTTTAAGAGTGGGTGAGGGGGGTGGGGTAACAATTTCTCTTTATTATTTTTTTTTGTTATTTTTTAAGGGCGCAATGAATATAAACCTATACAAAATGTTGATTATTTTTTATCCATTGATTTCGAAAATGGGGCTGCATAATGAGGATTATCATTTAATATCGTAAATAGTGTTTTTATGCTCTAAATTCTTTGTTTACACACATTTTAGAATAAAATTTTTGGAGCAAGAAGATAAAGGTAGATGTCTATTTAAAGGATTGTTTTTTAATTTTATTTTCTAAAAGGGGGGGTGTGGGGGTGTTTTTTGAAAATTTGAATATTTAAAATACATTTCATGGAACCAGGATTTTAAACTCTTTTAAATAATAGCTCGAATAATAATTTTGAATTTAAAAAAAATTGATATTTTAAGGGGGGGTCCGTGGGGAATGAAAAAAGTGATGAAATCGTTTTAGTTAGATTATGTCATTAATTATGCATAGATTTGCATGAAATTTTGGTATTTGGTAGAAAAAACAGAGTTTTACTTGGAACAACTTTTGGATTTTTTAAATTTTGTAAAAAGGGGACCAATAAAAATTTTACAAAATTCAAAAACTCGAAGATTATTTTTTAAAGTCCGGTTTCAGGCTGATTTATTTTCTGAAAGAGCACCATAATTTCTCAACACATGTATATATTATTAAATATGAAATATTTAAAATAAAATAAAAAATATTGGGGAGCCGTAATTTGAATTTTTGAAAAAAAGTTTGAAAGGCCATATCTTTTTAGATATACGCTCTACAGCTTTAATTTTTTGGAACAATGTTTAGAACACTTTTCTTTATCCAAAAAAAAATTAAAAAGTAAGAATTTCAAAAAAAGGGGGGCTACAATTTTTTCGAATTTTGGCCATAACTTTTGAAATTTTTAACATAGAGGTCCAAAAACTTGGAACAATGTTCAGAACAACTAGAACAATCTAGAACAACTTTCAAAATTTTGATTTTCGAAAAAAGGGGGGCTAGGTCAAAAACGGTTTTTTGGGTCTAAAACCCCCATTTTTGAATATTTTTCAAAAAAAATTAGGAACAATGCGGAACAAATCGGGAACAATCTGGAACAACTTTCAAAAATAACAAATTCAAAAAAAGGGGGGCTAACTTCACACACTCTGAGGATTTTGCGATTCACCGACCAATGGAACATTCCCAACTCACATTTTTAAGCAGCAGCAAGTGCATCGCAGCTATCAACATTATCTATGTCACCAGTTTACATGCCTATTTTGTACGGGGTATTTCCTAGGTGTGATATATCGCACAAATTAAAATCTCATTTTTAAATTGGAAAAAAATCCCTTATCGAACGGATTCCTGTAGAATTACTTCCCTTCACTGATACTTTAGCTGTCTTCAGCGTGAATTTAAATTACTTCCACATTTTTGTTTCTTTACCTTTGCTATGGAACAACAGAATGACTGTTACCTTCTTAAAATAAAAATTTACTAAAATAATTAAAATTAACATATTCATGAAATCATAACTTTAGTAGATTTATGTAAGTTCTTTTACGTCAGTGCATCAACTGCAACCACTTACTTGCCCAATACTAACTTTGCAAAACCAAGAATTTTAGTTTATCGGCTACCAAATTGTGTAACAGAAGTGTATTCCAACCAAAAATATTCAAGTTTTCATTCATTGAAGCTAAGTAAAAAAAAAAAACAAAACAACAATTTCTGTAACTGTATTGTAACCGGAAAGTCCCATAAGTTAACGTTATCATTCGTGAAATAAAAATATTTTACAAACTTTACCGTTTCCCTTGATTCTTATAGCGGTGGTTTTTGCATTTGTACCTATATTTTTTTTTTAAATCCGGTTTCCATTTTTAAAACTAAATCACTGTGTTATTTTTACACTTTATTTTTTAACCTCCTTTGCCAGTAAATTATGAATCTTATTCGATTGAATAATTTACTGGCTCAGGATAATTATCATGGTGAATAAGAATTCTATTTATAAATATTTCTTAACGCTTTAGCTCAAAGTCCCCCTTCAATTTATTTCTGTAGAGTAAAATTAAGTGTTATTTCAAGTTTTTTTTATTTTTTTTTTTTTTTTTTTTTTTAAACACTTCAGATTTTATGTTGTAGTGAGCTTAGATCAAGCTGCAACCTACAAACAAAGGCTCATCATAAGTGCATGTGTTAGTGGTTAGTAAAATAGTAAAATAATGCAAACCAACACATGCTTACAAACAAAAAGTATATAAAACTAAACTAAATTACAAAAATAAAAACAATACCTAATATACAAAATTTAACAATAATACAAAAAACATTTAAAGTATCTTAAACAGTAGATAAGACAGTCAAGATCGTGGAGCACTGGTTCTAAACAATGTTTTTAATCCCATTTTACCTACGTTAAAATCAACCGAGGAAGAGTTTAAATTAAAAAGTTTACACATACGGCTTAGAGGTTCATGTATTCCGTAGTTAGTTCGATGAAAATCGACGTGTAAAAGTTCAAATCTTCGCAGCTGGTGAGATCCTCCGCGATAATTTATGCCAATATAGGCTAACAAGTCAGGAGCATCTATTTGGCCACTCATAAGTTGATGAAGAAATATTAAGTCATTATTAACCCGCCTTTGATATAAAGTTTGGACCTGCAGTAGCTGGATCCGATGTTCATATGGTGGGAGGTTGTAAGGATCAGCCCAAGGGAGACCCTTCAGAGCGAAGCGAATGAATTTATGTTGTATTGATTCAATACGACTTTTATGAATTTCATAGAAGGGAGACCAAACTTGAGAGGCATACTCAAGATGAGGTCGTACATAACAGTTGTATAGAGAAAGAGTAACATATGGATCGTTAAATTCTTTTGCCCAACGTTTTATAAATCCAAGCATAGAGCTCGCTTTTTTAACAATATAATTTATGTGTTCTGTGAATTCTAAATTAGAGCTAAACTGAACACCCAAATCCTTGAAGCTAAAGACACGGCACAGTTTGTGCTGGGAAATAGAATAATTAAAAGCACTTGCAACTCGTTTTCTTGAGAAAGTAATTGTTTGGCATTTAACAGGGTTTAGGGAAAGACCGTTTTTATCACACCATAAAGTAAAGCTGTCAATATCAGCCTGCAAGAGACTGTGGTCATGGTCACCACTTATGGTCTTGAAAATTTTCATATCATCAGCAAATATAAGAATTTCACTAGAGCGAATGCATGACACAACATCATTTATAGCTAGAATGAATAGAAAAGGGCCCAGATGACTTCCCTGAGGTACACCCGATTGAGCGTTAAATGGGTTTGAAAGAGAGTGTCGAAATTTCACCTGGTATGATCTATTTTCAAGGTACGATTTTATCCAATATATAAAAAAAGGTGGAAAGCCGAAAGCTTTAAGTTTGAATAAAATGATATTATGACTAAGTTGATCAAATGCTTTAGAAAAGTCAGTGTAAATGCAGTCAACTTCATTACCGTTCTCTAAAGCATTGGAGCATTTGTGTAAGAAAGTAAGAAGATTTGTTACCGTTGATCTTCTTTGCATAAATCCATGCTGTTTTTCGCATATTAAATTTTTACTATGAAATGCCAAGCTTTCACAAATAACTTTTTCAAAAAGTTTCGGTATACAAGACAGTTTTGATATTGGCCTATAATTCCTTATATCGTTCCTATCACCCTTCTTGAAAACTGGAGTTAAAAATGATTTTTTCCATAAGCAAGGAAACTTCCCTGATTTTATAGAAAGCTCAAATAAAGATTGAAGGGGCTGAACTAATATATGTCTACACCTTTTTAATACTATTGGGGGAATTCCATCTGGACCAGACGAATAATCATCATTTAAAGATGAGAGATATTCTAAAATAGTGCTCAGGTGCACAGGCATATTATTACAACTCGTTTGGGAATAGATATGTAAATTTTTAAAATAACTTTCGTCAACAACGACAGGCGTATTAACGAAGGAATCATAAAAATTATTCGCAAATGCGTTGCAAATATCTGTATTATTTTGTAACGAACAATTTTCGTATACGAAATTTGCCGGATAGCCGTCCGAATTCTTCTTTGAGTTGACAAATTTCCAAAATGACTTAGGATCCTCTTTTAAAAAGCTTCCCATTTCATTTACGTAATTAGTATAAAGATCCCTTGAGAGAGTTTTGAATTCTTCAAAAAGTGCAATATAAGAACTATGATCAATTTGTAAATTAGTTTTTAGGTAAGTTTTCCACGCCCTATTTCTCTTGTTACGAAGTGATCTGAGCTCTTTCGTGTACCATGCATGGCAAATGTTCGAGTCTTTCGATAATTTTAAGGGTATAGAAGCATTCATGCAACTATAAAAGATTGAATAAAAACTAGAAACTGCCTCATCCATATTAGTACATGTTGATATTTTACCAATATCAGAATTAACTAGTTTTTCAGAGAGCAATTGGTAGTCAGCCTTTTTAAAGTCAAATATATATGAGCAATCATAAGAATTACTATTTACTGTGAGATGATTAGTCAAGTCAAGGAAAATATCCAGGGGAGGATGGTAATTATCTATATTAGTAATCCCAGAACTAGATTTTAGAACAAGAGTACTAATAGCGTCCGAGGAAAATACTAAATCGAGAACTCGATTTTTAGAATTTTTAATACAGCTTACTTGCTGTAAGTCAGTAGTACTAATTTTATCAAGTAAAAAAAGTTCCGATTGTGCAGAAGTTAAAGAAGCTTCTTGGCATGATTCATCTTCAGAAGGGACCCAATCTATAAACGGTAGATTGAAATCACCTAGAAGTAAAATATTGCTGTTAGAGCAACATAAGTCCATTACAAAATCTATGGCCAAAGAAAGTTCATTAAAAACTGCGTCAGAACTTTTAGGGGGTATGTATGCATTTAGTATGTAAATATATTTTGACTGTAAAGTTATTTTTATACAGATTAATTCGATGGATAACTGGAAAGGAAAAGAAACAAAAGAAGATACAAAATTATTACGCACAGCAATCAAAACACCACCTCCCATTTTTATAAATCTTAAAAATTAATCCATCATTTTTATTCTTATTTTTAAAACCTGATGGCTAATGAGTGTGGCGTGTGGGATTAAAGGCAAACAAATTTTATAGGCCACTAAACCCTTACGCAAGAACATTTGCATCCCGCATCCGCTCAGGCATATAAATATTTTGTTATTTATTGCTGCCTGCTGTGTCAGGTAAGGGTACGGGTACCTGCTATAGCACAGGTGACAGGTCATAATGTTTGCGACACGCGACGGTATGAGGAGAGAATATTTAAATTGCTTTAATTTTTACTTGTGATCATTGATGGGTAACTACCCGGTATATACCATTTGAGGGTATATACCCTGGGTTTATACCCGGTATTTACCGAAATGGGGAAATATAAGGGTATTTATATTTTTTAATGTAAAAGCTTATAATTTTGTTTCACAAATCGAAATGATTTTTTACACAATGTAGCATTGTATCTTGGCTTTATTTAAAGACCTTAACCTTGAAGATTCGATAAGTAGAACGCGAGCTATGATTTTTTAAAGAAGTCATTTCGATGTTTTTTTTTTATTAAAAACCATCTTCTTGTACAAAAATCTTTAAAAAAAACTCTGGCACCTCTGTTGTTGGATTGATGATAAAACATGGTATAATATAATTTAAAAAGAGGAGTGAGGAAAAAATGTGCGATTTTAGATTTTCAAAATTGTAAAATTTTTCATCAACCTTTGAATTTAGAATGAAATAAAAATAGTTTTGGGGGGCTTTTTTCGCCCTTTTAGTATGAAAACGTTTACCCTTCTCAATAGTTTTCTTGTACAATCTAGCCTGTTATGTCAGCTTTCTTCAAATACCTTAGTTTTGAAGATCCGATCAATAGAACAGGAGACATAATTTCTTAAAGCCATCCATATCAAATTATAATAAAAATATTCGATGTAGATAACGGGATCTTTCACACTGCGCTGGTGGATGGTCGTCGACAATGGTCCAAGCAGGAAATTTCAATGCAATTTTATTAATTTTTTGATTGATTTGAATAATTTATTTTGCCGCTGGTATAAGTCGTAGAATAATAAATGAGGTATCAAAATAATGAAAATTTAATTGACTGTTGGATTTACGAATAATCAAAGTATCCATGCATGCACTGAGGAGTTTTGAGCTCATATGTAAATAGCAACTTTAATATGACCGTTATTTCGACTTAACGGCACCTGGGGAAGTTAAATAATTAATTTAAATTTAAATCAAAAATTCTTATCACGTAAGACATTTATCAACACGTTACACTCACCCTTTAAGAAGATTATCTCAAAAAACCACAAAAAAAAACATTTCGAAAAATGTTCAGATTCCAATATCTACGGTTAATTGTATTTTAAAAATCCAAAATTTACACTCAACAACAACAAGTTTCAGATTTTTCGGTTCACTCATTTAAGAGATAAAAACTAAAAACAACTTTATAGTTTTATATAACCGGCATAGGGTAGGTATTTACCCTTTTTTGGTATATACGATACCCGGTATATACCCGGTATTTATCCATTAGTAAATACCTATCGGGGAGGTTAAAAAAACGTGCCCATCAATGCTTGTGATATACTTGTAAGAGATGAAAACTACTTTGTTGATACCTTGATATTAACGTTGTTCATGAGATTGGGGATCTTTGAATTATATTTCTGTGAGAATGTCATATCTGAAGACTATAAAAAGGAGTTTCTGTTCTTCTGGAGTTCATTCAAGTTTGGACTGTGAAGGAAGTCAGCCAATGGTGTAATTGGCACAGAATCTAAATCTTCTAACATCAGAAGTGGGGTAGAACTTTGAAGTGCCTTTAAGGAAATCCTGATAAATACAAAATTATAATTAAATGGAAAAATTGAAACTTAGTTTATGAAGGAAATTGCTTTTGATGATCAGTTGTATTGGATGTTCTATTGCTGACTGAAAAAGAAAACGAGGACTTTCAATTGATGGTTCGATGAAGCAGAGTCAAGTGTGATTTTTATTATTTGTTTGAAGAAAGAAAAGGTATTGAAGATTGAAGACGTGGCTCAAAATTTGCCCTCAAGATAAAAAGATGAGTCATTGTATTAAGTATTATTTGTTTGTGTTTTTGAAGTGGAAAGATAGGGATTATTGATAACCTGATTATTGGTGAAATTGAGTATTAAACCCATGAGAATTCCAAATTTGTCAGACAGCTCTTTTTGAGATTAGCCTGGCGAGAAATTCTTATAACTGTAGTGTTCGCGATGGGAAAATGATTGAAAAGGTTTAATTGGTGGTATTATTTTTGAAAGCTGTATTTCCATGTTTGTATGTTTCTTTATCGTGGGCCATCGGTTGCGTAGTTATCTTCCAATTTTTTTGAGGACACTCAATGAATATTCAACTCAATCCAAATGATTTTATATGTTATGTATCATTTTTAGAGTGAGCAATGGTTAAGAAAGTGATTACTCGAATAAAGATTCGAAACATCGTTCATGATGGTGAAAGAACGAAAGGTATAGATTATGGGGAGTTGAGTAGTATTTACTATTTAAATTGAATAGCACTTAATGTGTTGCTACTTTGGATGTGCAATCAAGATTTCACATTAGGATAATTTAAAGATGACGGTGCTCAAACCGAAAGAAAAATTTCTTTTGGAAACTTGAATGACGCAAAAATCACTTGATGTTTGTTGATAAATAAATAGATACTCGTTTGTATTACCGTGTATTCGTGTCGTGTGGAACTGAGCTGCTACTATTGAGAGAATTAGATAAATGTGAGCAATAGATTTGTACTAGAGAAGATCGGAAAAACAGTGAGGTGTATTCAAACAATTATGAAAAATTGTGTGTTTCAGGTTTGACAATGTTCTATGATAAAATATTGAGGGAGACTTTTTTGGAACTAAGTGTATGGTTTTTTAATTCGTTCTGATTGTTTTGAATCCAGTGTATTGTAATGTGAGTGCACGTTTCTCGCAAAATATGTTGCTCTAACGAAAAAGTGTAATTTTGTGTAGAGTCCTATGAGCTAACGGTTTACTAGATATTTGCAAACAAATTCTGCTTCACTTAACGGCACAAAATCAAAAGGCAAATTTTGAAACGCTAGGTATAACTTTTACGCCAACCAACTTATATAGACTTCGTTAACAGCAGTTCAGATAATAATACTGTCTAAAAGTTACTGCTTCTTCAATTTGTTGTAAAATTATATTCGAATCACACCCTTTTTCAATAAAGCAGGCTTCTCTTTACCTGTTCCACCCAAAGACCAGGTTTTATAATAAGGACATGTACTTAAATAAAAATTGCACAAGAATTTTACATGAAATTTTAATAAGTTTTTCAACTAACTGCTCATGAAATTCTTGCAGATACCTAACCGCTGTGAAAAAGTTTCATAGAAATTTTAATGAAATCTCAATTAAAACTCCGGATTTCAACGTTTTGGTGGAAACATATAGCATAAAGTAAGACGTTAAATCGAAGTTCAAAATTCAGTTTTATAAGAGTTTTTTTCCATTTTTTTGTCTAAATTTCCTTTGCTATACATTACATACATATCTACTGATGGTGTGTGTTACAATAGCAACAAAGTGGCTGCACGTTCCAGTTGCCGTTGCGTTAGTTGGATTTAGATAGAGATACATATATAGGAAGATAACTATGGAAAGGGCAAACGTAAAACAAAATTGGCAATTGGTACCTACATTAAATAAAAATATGGCATTGTACATATGTCGGATGCATCTCAATGAAAAATTCTTATACACGCTGAGTACTTTGTATCTCGGGGGCCCCTATATCTCGGGGGCCCCGTATCATTAATACGGCTGATACCACGGTAGCTACGCTACTGTTTGAATCACTTTTTTTTTTTTTTATTGCAGTGCATTGAGGATGATTTACGAAGTGAAAGATTTTGCATTTTGGTTTCTTAGATGGAAGATTTATAAGATGTATAATTCAAGTTAAAAGTTCAAGTGAGCTTAACTCCATAATTGCGTTTCGCCCAGGTACGATAGTTGGGCTCATCAGTTATGGAGTTGAGCTCACTTGAAATTTAACTTGAATTATAAATATTCAGTTACTCCACTTAAACAGAAGAATTTCTTTTCAAATATTCTTCATATTCTAGATTTATAAGATGTTTAGAACTGTGTATTTAAAAGGTGAAACTGTGCAATACGCCGATTATTTCAATTTTTTTCTTCACGGAGTTGTAAATTAAATAAATTAAAAAAAAAAAAACGTTTCTGTCTGATGAATGAAATAACCGTAACCGACAAACTTAAGTGGATTGCTCCCCCCTTGCTTGCTTGACATCTAAACATTTTAGCAATGGAGATTTAAAGAATGAAACAGGCTCAGGATTGAATCTAAACTGTATTTAACAAATATTTTAAAACTATGCTCTAAAAACGAAAAGGACGATAAATACAAGATTACATCGAGAACGATGAAAATTGCAGGATGGCTGTGTTAGAGATGAAAACTTTTTTGTTGATACCTTGATATTATCGTTGTTCAAAAGATCGGGGATCTTTGAATTATATTTCTGTGAGAATGTCATATCTGAAGACTATAAAAGGGAGCTTCTGTTCTTCTGGAGTTCATTCAAGTTTGGACTGTGAAGGAAGTCAACCAATGGTGTGATTGGCACAGAATCTAAGTCTTCTAACATACATATATACCTTCAACATTTATAGCAAGTTATACACTCGCAAAATAAATCGAGCTCGAGATTTTGATCAAACCTGACATTATGATGATAGGGCAGACATAAATATACGTCTCTAATTCTGTTTGTGTGACTGTCAGCTACAGCCTAAGCGTCTGGACCGAGTTTCTTGTTGAAACTTGGTATCGTATATAGAGTTTGTTGGTCACTCCCCCCTCAGGTTTTGTTATTTATTTTTGTATTACCAAAAATAACGGCACATATATTTTCCCTAGCAATTTTACAAAATATTATTTTTTCCAAAAACGACTTGACAAATTTTCTTAAAAAAATCAATAAATAACTGAGTGGAAAACAAATTTTCAATGTTTGTCAAGCATGTTTGTCAAGCATGTTTGCCAAGTATGTTTGCTAAGCATGTTTGTCAAGCATGATTGTCAATCAAGCATGTTTGTTCTCTCAAGGACAAGACACAAAATTTGTTTGCGCTCTTCAAAATCTTTTCCGCTTACTAAGGTTTCATCAATGAAACAAAAAACCTTTTAAGACCTTTCAAAATCTGTTCCATGGCAGAATGAAATGCTGCTGGTCCAATTTTTATTCCCAAAGGCAATCTAATGTTGAATTCCTTACAACAATATCAAATCGATTTTTTTTGTTGGTTGTAAGGAACACACAAAAAATCAAATTTTTCGTGTGGGACTGTGTGTGTGTCATTTCGTTAGATTAAAAACATATACATTTCCAAGAAAAGTTGCAAAAAATAAACAGAAAATAGTTATGTGGCCATTAAAGTAAAAAAAACAACAAAAATTCATCCAAGAAACACATCATTCGAGAAACACATCGGCGAGCGCGCGATTTATATCTTTAATTGACTTTAGGCACTTGAATCGAAGTTAGTCGATATTTTTATAACTTCTAAATGACCATTCACTATTTTTTGATGAACTAAAATTAGTTTTAATGATTTATTTGCTTTTAATCTATTTAAATGACCGACGAACACTTTAGAACATTTGTTAAACCCCCCGCAAAATACTTTCAACTCCAGAGAAATGTCAAATCTTGTTAGTGTGTGTGAAATCGATTTGAAATCTTGCTGAAAATGCAAGATTTGTTTTGACAGAATAAAATCGATTTTGTTTAGAAAACAATCGATTCTGTTTAGAAAAAAATCGATTATTTGGTTGTAAGGAACTCGACATAAGACATCTGAATAACACTAACCACGTATTGACAATAAACAATTGTTGGCTAGATTCCGCAACTGGTAGTTGCTAATATGTTTTTCAGTCCATTGAAATCCTAAGTTAACTCCGAGTTAACTTACCTAATTTAGTGAAGGGTGACTATTCATAGTGTCACACATCGATGAAAATAGATTTTGACAACTGAATGATAAGGTTATTCCTAACTGAAAAATTGTTCCTAAGTTAACTCGGAGTTAATTTATTTTCATTTAGCTAACTCTGATTTAACTCAGAGCTAACCCCAAACTGAAAAACTGGCCCTTATAGGAACACTATAGTGCTTATGGAAAATAGGTGTCACATTTTTTTTTTTGAAAACAATATCTACCTCAGCAAACCTTTCATGCACTGATTCAATTCTGTCTCAAACAGGTTTATAAATTTAGTTTCAATAAAATTTAACACATGACTTGATGTGAAACTTGAACTACAGTGTATGATAAGCTCATTAAATTCTGATCTTATGACAGCAGTGTCCAATAGGGAATAACTTACTTACATACTTACTTACTTACTAACTTTAGATGGCGCTACAGTCTGGACCAAGGCCTCAACCAACAAACTTCTACCAGCCGCACAGTGGATCGTTTCATACATGCTAGACGTCAAAAATTATGATTTTGTTCCAAATGAACGTTTTTATTAATTTAAGCACAAAATACTCAAGGTATCATGGGCGCCCGCAGGGGGGGCAGAGGGGGCATTTGCCCCCCCCTTGAATTTCAAGTTTTTACTTTTGTTCTGTACATTAATTTAATTTAAATGTTCAGGACTACGAGGTGGTTCAATTTTAAGAATCAGAAAAAGATATAAAAAATATGTAGGTATCCTACCAACCTTCCACTAATGCAATTCAATTTTTGTCACTCAATAATTGAATATCCAACAAAAAATGTTTTTCTGCCTCTCATGAAACAATTAGCAAAAGTTGACGTAGGTAATTTTTACCTTCCTTAGCACATGCACATGTTTCAGAAAACATAAAGAAGTAATCTTCCGCATAAAGTTTGTTCTCTTTTATATTTTCTTCTACTCGATAAACAGATATCCTTAACAAAGACTACAAACGCGTCGCGTGCCACAACGACAATATCTATTACTTTCATAATATATGTTAAATTACCAACTTGTATTTTTTCTTTCATAAAAGAAAGGAATATTTTTGAATCATGTCCCTGCAATCGCAATGAGTGAGCAATGATCGACTCAGTGGCCTTTGTATACTTTTTTTCACATAGAGATCGGCTATCTACTCAAGCCGCAAGAGCATTATTTGAAAAAAAGTGTGCTAGACAGATTTTCTAGGGAAGCACCAAGAAGGCTACAACTTCTCTTGCGAGAAAAAGAATAAATTCAATATTTCGTGCAAGGTCTTATTTTTTAAGTCTATTTTATAAATTTTTGTCTTATTAAGTCCTTAAAAACGTTTGGAAGTCCTCATTTATTTCGCCACTATTCAAAAACGGAAACAAGTGCAATATATCCAACTATAGAGGCATTGTTAAGTTATCATGTATACCAAAATTGTTCGAAAAAAATATTTTAGAACCCATTGAAAAAAGATACAAAAACGTTATTTCGCCACATCAACATGGATTTATGAAGGGTAAATCTACCGCAACCAACTTGATGGAGTTTTGCTCGGATGTCTGTAAAAAACCCAAAATGGATTTCAAGAAGATTTCGCATACTTGGATTTTTCAAAAGCTTTTGACCGCGTTTATCATGGTTTACTTTTAAAAAAGCTAATGACCATTGGGCTCCCTAAATGGTTTATAGTTTGGTTGGAGTCATACTTATGTTGCAGATCACAGTTTGTCTATTTTAAAAAAAAAACATCAAAAAAGATAATTGTGTATTCCGGCGTTCCTCAAGGAAGCCATTTAGGTCCCTTTCTATTTATATTGTTAATAAATGACTTACATAGTGCAATCAAATATTCCAATCTTCTTTTATTCGCCGATGACGCTAAGCTCCGCTTATCTTACAATAATAATAATGACTATAAACAGCTGCAAATGGATTTGAATAGTGTTTTCCATTGGTGTAGTGTCAATGATATGGAACTAAATGTATCAACGTGCAAGTGTCAACCACTTGAAAGGGTTGATAGTTTTTGTGATCTTGGCGTTATAATGGACCCAAAATTAGACTGTAACAAACATATTGATCATTTTATTAATCAAGCCAAATGCATGTTGGGATTTGTTTGTCGGTTTTCAAAAGAATTTCGAGACCCATACATTTTAAAAACTTTATACTGCTATCTTGTGCGAACAAAAATCGAATACTGTAGCAGCGTTTGGAGTCTGAGTTCTCAAACTAATATAAATAGACTGGAATCTGTGCAAAAACGATTTCTCATTTATGCGCTTCGCCATCTTCCGTGGAACGTTAACAATCTACCACCATACAACCAGCGCCTAGCCTAAATTAATCTGCCGTCACCGACTCATCGAAGAACAGTCTCTAAAATATTATTTGTGTATGATGATTCTGAATATCTTTTAGCACAACTTAACCTAAATATTTACTCACGATCCTTAAGATCTGTAGATTTTTTAAATCAAAGATTTAATAGAACGAATAATGGAAATCATGAACCTTTGCTTGCTGCATGCTCAGCTTTTAATAAATATACCTATTAATGTAATTGATTTAAATGTTTCAAAATATTGTTCAAAAGAAGAACTTTATAGATCTCTTCAATATCAAAGCTAATAATTTGAAAATTTGTAGCTAAATACATAAATAAATAAATAAATTAAGTGCAGTCGTGAAAATTTGAATTTTGGCTATTTTCGTCATCGTCGCTGGGCTTTTTAGCACTTAGCTATTGCTCCATCATATCGTCTCGATTCCCTGAATGAATAATTTAATTTTTCACTACACAAATTTGAATCAGAACTCGAAAACTAAATTAGTAACATGAACAAATATATCATGGACCCACGCGTATGCTGAAACTGACCTATGGGAGCAGCGAGCGGAACGCGTCCGTCACACTGCACTCACTTCGGCTTATTATATGAGGGTACTAAGAAGTGGGAGGGAGCGGAGGTTACCGCGGCGTTTTTTACAAGCATTTAAAGAGAAAAAAAACTTTTTAGATAAAAAAATAATATTTTTTTATATATCTAACGGGTGCCTGTTTATTATATGCCATTATATTTTTTGCAACAATGCCTAATTTAGAATCTCAATTTTTAAAGGTAGGTACATTTTACTTCTGCCACCCCCTAGCAAAAATCCTGCGGGCGCCCATGGGTATATATTTTTTGCTGAATGTTAAATGTGAGATGTGACAAAAGGATAGAGCGTTTAAGATTGGACGAAGACAAGAATAAATCGTACGAGAGAGTGAGTCTATTTCACCCCTTTAAGCGGGAGGGGTAATTTTCTAAAACATTTACCTAAAATAGACAAAGAATTATTAAAAAACAACGGCATAGTTAAAAAATGTCGTGCAAAAGCTTTCTTAAAAGCCAAAAATCCATTCTTCAATTTCCTTTTTAAATAAAATAATAAAACTCAGAGAAAAACGTCAGGTAAATAATTAACCTGGGCCTTGTTGAATTCACGAGGTGCACAATCACATAGAAAGTTACTGACATTTTAGAAATTTACCTGATTTTAGTAACCCTTTATTCAGTGCAAAATCAACCTGGTGGACTTTCTTGCCATATTCAGGTTTATTTAAGAAGATGACCTGTAATTTTAACACTAAATTCTTGTAAATAAGAAATTTTAACAAGAATATAGTGTTAATTTTAACTTAGGTCGTGTTTTTCTAACACTGTATGATATGAATTTCTGTTTTACCACATATCAGGTTGAATTGACATTTAATGTGTTTTTGTTTACCTGTTGTATTTTACCTGACCTCATGTTAAAAAAGCACTCTGCCAGTTCATTCCAGCGTGACACCAGTGCTGAAACGCACACACACAGAATATTTAAGTAAGACGATTTGAGTTTAACCTGGCCTCCTGTTAAAGTAGCACTCTGTCAGTTCATTTAAACGTGACATTAGTGTTGAAACGCACACACACAAGCCATTCAAATAAAATTATTTGAATCTCTGTTTTACCACATATCAGGTTGAATTGACATTTAATGTGTTTTGTTTACCTGTTGTATTTTACCTGACCTCATGTTAAAAAAGCACTCTGCCCAGGGTTCCCAGATTGAGGGGAAAAGCACCACTTTTGCTGATTTTATAATGAAAAAGGGGAAATCGAGGGACAAGCTTAAAAATGGGGAAAAAATTCATAAAGGACAAACTTATTAAATGAAGCATTTTAAATACTTTTTTTTATAAAAATTAAATATTCAAACGTATTCTCATTATAAAATATTTTCAAACTTCATTTAAAAAGAAAAAGTTCAATCTAAACATTCTCTTCTAAATTTTAGTCCCGCAAGTTAATAACCCATGCAATGTCCCATTTACAAGTTTTGAGTTTCTGAAGGTTTTCCTTCGTTTCGAAGGTAAAATCCAGAAATAGATGTTTAAAGCAATAGGAATTATGGCCTGAATTCAAAGACTTGCTATGTCAGGAGGAAAAAGAAATTGCAGCATCAACTTCAGCTGCTCGAGCATTTTGTAAATAAAGATATTAAGTTATTTTAACTTTTCGGAACTTACCGCGTTAATTATTAAGAATTATTTATAAATTCTTCTTCCCGACGTTTCGAAGAAATTTCACTCTTCGTGGTCACGGGAAGAAGAATTTATAAATAATTCTTAATAATTAACGCGGTAAGTTCCGAAAAGTTAAAATAAGTTAAAATGATCAATGTCCGCGAAAAGAAAAGTTTAAAATTGTATAAGATATTAAGTTTTTGGTTTTGTTACTTTAAGGTTATTACTTAAATTAAAACTGTTTAGAAATAATTTTTATTTTTTCAAAATAGCTTTTTATGGCCTTTAGTCCTACAAATTGGCGTTTCGTCCGGCTTACTCACTTGGACTCATCAGTGACATAGTGAGGACTTTGTCATACGCAATTTGTATTAAGCTCAGTTCAACTTACATGAATTTTTCAAATCCACTGTAAACTATGTATATCCAACAAGATTAAAATTCCTAATCATTAAGCTGGAGGTTTTTTGCCGGGGGCCAATAATTCAATAAGTCCAATCCTTAATCCTAAGTCTTCTAATTTGCTGCTTTATTTCAGTAATTTTTATTTTTGTTTTTATGGATATTCATGAACATTTTATTTAGGGGAAAAAAAGGGGATTTTTTTTGGAGATTAGGGGAACAAAATTGGGTTTGCTGATAAATACAGGGGAAAAAGGTTATGAAAGTCTGGGGACACTGACTCTGCCAGTTCATTCCAGCGTGACACCAGTGCTGAAACGCACACACACAGAATATTTAAGTAAAACGATTTGAGTTTAACCTGGCTTCCTGTTAAAGTAGCACTCTGTCAGTTCATTTAAACGTGACACTAGTGGTAAAACACACACACAAGCCATCCAATGAGTTTCAACTTAGGTATTGATATTTGGCACCAGTTTTTTGTGTAGTGAATTGGCCCAGTGGATGAGTGCTATCTCCGTGTGTGAAAGGTTCCCAGTTCAAAACTGAAGTAAGTATCAGAAATAATTTTTAAATTAAAATAAATAAATAATAAATTTCTATATGTACTTACAGAATAATGCTTATGAGTTGAGCGATAGGCAGCGCAAAGAACGGCTCTTAGACGTATAAATTCATGAATTATGCCGGATTTACTCCATTAGAAAACTGCCAGTATAATGACAAAAGCAACAACAAAAGAATGGACAAATTAATTCCTTTTGTCATTATAGTGGCAGCGTTCCAGTCGTATTAATCCGGCATTAGATACAGGGTTGATATAACATTGAAACCTGTTAAATTAACTATAGGTTTTCAGGTTAAACTAACCAGATTTTTATGTTAAATTTACAGGACATTGAATATTGTGTCATGTTATATAAACTATATTTGCAGGTTAAACTTACAGCCGTATAGTGTTAAATTTACAAATCAGGTATCTGGTTAAACAGTTAACCTGATCTACCGAGTTGAAAAATAACAACCTGAAAATCAGGTATGATTGACCAGAAATTGGTTGACAATACCTGCTTTTTCGCGGTGTTGGGTGTCCTTTCTTGTTGACAGCATTAATTTTGTTTTGCTTTCATTCACCGTTAACCCCATCTCCTTGGCTTCCTTCTGAATTCTCACAAAAGCACCACTGACATCTCGCTTAGTTCGTCCGATTATGTCAATGTCGTCAGCGTAAGCAAGTAATTTGAAAGACTTTTGAAAGATTGTGCCTCTAGTGTTGATTGCTCAATGGGGATTTAAAACTGGTAGAATTTAATGCTTCAAAATCACAATGCTGTTTGCTGTCGCTAAGGCCGAACACACTCCCAATGCCGCTATCCATGAGCGGTACATGCGTCTAAGAAACCGAACAGCTTCCAGTTCTGGGTACCAATGTGTATCACAGAATGATCACATATTCAATGTCGCCAAAAACGCTGCAAACCGTTTAGGTTTTCGTCGAAAGTGGAAGAAATTTGTCTCACTTTCTGATCTGTCTGTAATCTACAAATCCTTTACTCGCTCGAAGCTTGAATATAGTTCTCATGTTAGGGCAGGTGTTCCAATAACCCATTTGAACCTCTTAGATAGAATTAATAAAGGGTCTTATAATAATAGTGTACTATAATGAAAACATTCGAATTTCTTGAATATCGCCGAAATATTTCATGCCTCTGCTTATTTTCTTGCTATTTTGCATTCAGCTGCAGTAGGAGCTCCGCTAAAACAACTCCACCGTAAGTGCCTGTCTAGATTGTGTTTTTACTGAAAGTCGATGAGCTGTGTGTCTACATTAAGCAGAAACAATCTTTTCAGTTCAATATACCTACCCTTCCTATCTCACGCAATTAAGCTTCTACATAGATCTAGACCGAGAGCTTGTAGTAGGGGAGCCCACGATGCTAAATGTGGATTTACTCGAGCGTCGTTGGGACCTAATGGATTTTGAAGATTTGATGATAGAGAGAAAAAAATGTTAGTAAAGTATACCGTTTTATCGGTAGAGGGAGCATCTACAGGTGTTAAAAAATGTTTAAAAAAAACAGTCACGTGGACATATTCGAGCGCGTCAGATATTGATAGTGTATATGGCCTGGGTCTTTCTAATAACGGTGGTATGTTAATCTGCCGGTTTGGGTGGTGGGGGTGGCTGTCTGCGAGTGTAGAAATTGGAAAACAAATGGATTTACTCGAGTGCGTCAGATTTTAATAGGGGATGTTAAGTGACCCCCAAGGATGCTCACATTCAAAAGATTGACGATTCGGATGTGACGCAAGCTTGCGGCAGCTTCTTGAAAATGCAAAAAAAAATCGCCATTTTGAAATACTCGAGCGCGTCAGATTTTGATATATATGGTTCAACTCGATGTCCTACATGTGCTGAACCTTAATCTGACAAATATCTGGAGGGGTTTTCTTAATCTGACGATTTGAAAAGAAGAAACATTTTTATTCAGGATTTTTTCAATCAATGGGGAGAATATAATAACTTGGGCACCAAAAATTGAAAACGATTTTTTTTAGAAGGGTCAAATATGTACAAGCATTTCTTACTATGGGAGGGGGATCTATGTCGCCCCGTTTAGGAGGTAGAGGCAATTTTTGAGAAAAACGACTTAACTGGAAAAGAAAAATATTAAAAATCAGTGACAATACTTAAAATGCAAGACAATAACGGTTTTAAAAGTCAAAAATCTGTTCTCTTATCTTACATTTGAATTAAATTATTTATGTCAATAGTTTTCAAAATATTTGCATTCAAACTCAAAATTTTGATTAAAAACGCAAACAAAATGTTGGAATCAAATTTTCTAAAAATTGTGAAGTGAAAAACTAAATTTTCTTTTTGTGTTCAATGCTCATATTTATTTAGAATCGAACACAAAAAACCGGAAGCTTCTGTGGCTTCTAGTTTTTGAGAAAATTGCAAGTTACTGATACTAGTTTTTTGAGATATTTTTAATTTGCTTGCACTGCCAGCATTACGGCTGCGTTTTAAAAGTAAGATATGTATGCAACCGCCGTGCTTGGGCTCCCTATAGGATTTGGGGTATGTGCGAGGTTCGGTGTTTGCCAAATTTCGTTTGCATTTAATAACTTTGAATGTATTCTCTGTTTCCAATGTCAATAGCTACTAATGGGAACAGCTACATTATGATATAATATTATAATCTCATAAAAAAGTAGTATCAGTAATTTACAATTTTCTTAAAAACTAGAAGACATAAAAGCTTCTGGTTTTTTGTGTTCGATTCAAAATTAATACGAGCATTGACCACACGAAAAGAAAATTTAGCTTTTTATTCTACAATTTTGAGAAAAATTAATCCAAACAATTTTTTTTGCGTTTTTTAATAAAAATTTTGAGTTGAAATGCAAATATTTTGAAAACTATTAATACAAATAATTCAATTTAAAGATTAAAGAACAGACTTCTAGCTTTTAAAAGCCGTTATTGTTTTGCATTTTAAGTATTGTCGTTGATTTTAATATTTATTTTTCCATTTAAGTCGTTTTTTTTCGAAAATCACCTCTCCCTCCTAAACGGGACGAAGAAAACGGCAGATTATACTATTCCGTTATTTTAGAATTATTTGCTTCACAATAACAAAAAATCAATCGCGCTCAAGAATGTCCAGGTGACAATTTTTTTTTGCAAGTTTGTAGCCCTCCCACTACCTTAGGTCACACTCAAATCGTCAGATTATTGAAATACACACTTTTCAGCATGTAATTAACCTACCCTATCTTAATCTGACGCGCTCGAGTATTTCGAGCTATCGATTTTTTTTTACTAATCTGACAACCTGCCCTAGGCGCCCGGCCCTACATAGAGGACTGATATATGGTGGAGGTACTCAGCAGGGTGCAAGGTACCCCCCTTTATACTAATCTGACGCGCTTGAGTAAATCCCAAATCCCTTAGTGGGCTCCCCTACTATTGTGAACGTTTTGCTCAAAGTGTTTTATACCGCTCCAAATTTTGTGGGCGTACTTTTTTTATCATGCAAACTTCATGGTAGCAACCAGGCAGCGGTTCCGCGGCCCTTTGACCATCAAAATGCACTTTCAAAATGCAGAATAAAAATAAAATCGTTCTATACCTAAGTTTCATTCACTTACACAAACAAACAATATGCTGTAAGCCTGGCAGTGCCACGACTGCCTTAAGACCAGATTAATGCACTCTTAAAATGCAATACAAAATAAAAGTGGTCTTATGGCCGTCCTAGCGCTTCCAAGTTGTATATTCCTATAGATCGTACTATTTTCTATTTAAATTCTAGGCACAGTTAGTTGCTTTAATTAACTTGACGAGATAACTTGTTATTTTGATTTTACTAAATTATTAATTTTGTTGTGGGGTTACAAGTCACCCCCTTTGCCAATAACGTAAACTTTATTTGTGCGTGATGCTTACTTTGAAGCTTGGTTTTTAGACCAAAATGGATTTGCTCTCGGATAATACAAATTAAAATTACTTCCAAACAAGTTTTGAAGTAATCATTTCTGGTTTGTTGGTACTACAACATGCAAAACACCATAATGATGCTTGGACTGATTCCAAATTTCTTATGAGAATTTAGGGACACTTTACGGGGTATTCTAAATATGAACCAAGAGCACCCTGGAGACAAACCCTTGTCAGAATTTAAGAAGCAGGCAAGATGAACACTGTGTCCAAAACAACGAGGCAAAAAAGTTTATACTTCTTTCTTAAAATGTCAATTGCCCGCATGCCCAAAAGCCCCACCAATGTCTTATTCTCCTGGCCTATATTCTAATAACGAAATTATAAAAAAAACAACAAGATGTTGCTATCCGGGTAGGTATTTAAGAGATAAGATGTTTTGTATTTAACATAAAATAATAAAGTCAATACTAATGGCTCAAAATTATAAGATATCTACCATAAATTTCGATTTGCTTAAAGTATGAATATTAATCCTCATTTACAATAAAATTTGTGTTTAAAATTATGTATATATACCAACATTAATTATAATTTATAAACAATGCATATAAATTAGGTTTCAATAATTTGTTTTTTTAATAATACGATGAATATTTAATTTTATTGATAAATGAATAAAAAAATAAAAACACATTTAGGTAGGAATGGATATTTTATAATTTAAATTTTTTAAAACTCATATTAAATTTAGCAAATTCGTGTTTTTAAATAATTTCCTTTATAAGAAAGGAGAAAGTCAGCTATATTCATGTGTTATCTATCTATCAATATCACAATGGACCTTCCGATTCCGATAGTATAAGTGGACGGACTTTATAACTGGCAGTTACGCAGCAAAACAATTTTGAATATTAACCTAAGATAAGTGGAAACCTTGAGTATCAGTGACGTCTTAAGGAATGGGCTCGGTGGGCCAGGGCCCAGGGCCCCGCGATTTAGGGGCCCCCTGAACTGCCCAAGTATACCAACCGATTGCTATTTTTGAAAGTACATAGATATGCGAAGTTGAGATTGGATTTATTTGGCTCTAATAAAATAAGTGATAGAGCATTATTTTTTCATCCTTATCATGAAAGACCACTTAATACCTACTCTTAAAACCTTTTAATTTTTTCACAAAAAAAGAATGTTTTAAGTTGTTTTGGTACTTTTGGTACCAAAATGAATTTCAAGAAAAGTTCAATTTTTGAATAAAATAGACACAATTAAATAAAACTAGTTATATTTCTAACGCTTTTTTAGGTTAGGAACAAACAAACAAATGAAAAAAATTAGTTAATCTTTTAAAAACAAAGTCGATCACAGTTATATAATTTTGTATTTTTGGTTGTCTATAGTTCCTTTTTTTGTCAAAAATTGCAATAAAGTCTCAAGAGTATTAATTGGGCTTTCATAATAAAGAAGCAAAAATTATACTCAAAAACTTGTTTTATTTTGTTTTTAATAAAATGATATCAAAGCGAATAAAACTCAAAAATTTAAAAAATGACGTTTGATACAAAAATTCCTACAAAATCGTTATCCGCACAAGAACTAATTTTAGATCAGTGCCCACGTTCTGTAACTCTCGCATCGATAAAATCAGTCGAGAAACATTGAAAAATGGAACAAAACTCATGCATTTTGTTTCAATTTTCATTGTTTCTCAACCAGTTTTTTCGATGCGAGAGTTACAGAACGTAGGCACAGGTTACATATGCTCATTTGAATAGATCTATTGTAGTTTGGTAAAGGTAGAGCTAGTTAAAAATAAAAATATCCAAAACAATAAAGCAAAAACGAGAAAATTATAATTTTTAATTTGTACACCCGGAATAAAATCCTTGGAAAAATTTTTTGTTTATTCTTCGTTTTCGGAACATTTTAAAACATCATAGATACTATATTATTACTTGCGATTATAGGTACTATAAATAAGGCAAGTTTTGGATTCGTGCAAAAGAAAATTTTGAGATAACAATCAAACATGATATTACGATGATAGAGAACACCAAAAAAGTGGGTGGCACAATTCTGTCTGTCTGTCTGTCTGTCTGTCTGTTCGTCTACAGCCTAAACGGCTCGATCGATTTTCTTCAAACTTGGTACATAGTGGTTTTTGGTGATTCTGCCGACACGTTTTTTTCATTTTTTTTAGAACCAAAAATAACGGTACCTGCCATACATTTTTTTTTGGCAAATTTACATAATCGTATTTTTCTCAAAAAGGGCTCGACAACTTTTCTTAAAAAAAAATTCAATAAATTTATTTTAGTAAAGTCTTTCTTTGGGTGGAAAACCATTTTTCAAAAATGGTTATTAATGGTACCTCCCAAGGAACCATTTTTTTAATTTTTGATTTTCTTCAAAACGGTATGACCGATTTTAATTATTTTTTTTATACAGAAGCTTCCAAGAAATATAAATAGTTTTGTGTACTAACATTTTTGAAAAAAAATTTTTTGGGTTTTTAAAAAATATTTCAAATTTTTTTTTGGAAAATCAAATATTTCGAAAACGGCATAATAGATTTTTTTTAAACTCGATATTTAAGATTTTTTTAGTACTCTCTAAAATACTTTTAGAAAAAATTTTACATTTATGAAAAAAAACGGTACCTTCCATACAAAAGTGAAAAAACCGCAAAGGAAAATATTTTTTTGCTTGAAAACGACTCCTACGGTTTTGATTAAACTTTTTTCATATACTAAAATTAGTACGATCTACCATTAAAAATTATAAAATTTTACACATAGCAACTATTAGTAGTACCTGTCATAGAACGTATTTATTTATTTTGAGTTTTCTCGTTATCAGCTTAAGGGCGATTCCGCTGGAGACGATTTTCGGCATCAATTTTCAAATTACAATTTTTTTTACTTTTTTTGATAACAATTCAAAGTAGAAGAACTCTATTTATTGACAAAAAAAAAATGCTCACCAAATATAAAGAAAACATTTTTTTACGCTTCGCAAAACTATCATACGAAAGGTCGGTGCAAACTGCAGTTATCATGACTTCTCAAAAAGGGCGAAATAGACATTACCGACAGTTTGAGGTAATGATTAACTTGTTAAACGATTAAATGGGTAGTTCCATGAAAAAGTGGACATGAAGATAGAAAAATGGAAAATTTATCTAGCCCCCTGTCTATTGTTCGCTAGTTTTAAAACTAGAATTACAAAATATCCTACAAGTAATAAGCATACGGCTAAAAATAAAATAAAATTATAAAAGGCTTAACCCTAAATTTTTAAATTAAAAACGTGAAATAACGTGAGTTACCGACTTTTTGTAACGTGAGTTACCATGTATTTTAATAAATTTGTATTAAATATTTTCAATAATTTAAAATTTGTGTACAGATATAATCAGGCTGATAAGTTCTTATATCTAATTCAACAAACCAGTTTACCTTTAATGGTTTGTTTAATTTTTAGAAAATATGCACAGTACTGCTACAAAACCCGTGTCCGAATATGGTAACGTGAGTTACCAACATGTTTTAGTATTTTGTACTAAGAAAGAATTTATTTTTCCCAAAAATTTTATTTGTTCCTAGAAGTTGAAATCATTGCCATGTATAGAATTTATATTTTGTTTTATTTATATTTATATAAGTATGGAAATTTTAATGAAAGAGAGCGTGAAACTCTCCCAAATGTAACGTGAGTTACCATGGAATTGCCCAAATCACAAATGTGATTTAATCGTTTGTCCAAAAATATTGAAATATTTGTTATTGTTATTGTTATTGTTATTTGTATTGTTGCACCCGCGATATAAAAGATATAAAAGTTTGTTTTTTTTTTCACAAAAATAAAGTTGTATCGTTTGGAAACTTTGTGAAAGTAAGCAAAAACCAAAAACAAAATTAAATCAGTCGCATTAGGAGTAAATTGTAAATTGAATTTCGAAAACATGTTGATTCAAATTGGTTGCACCCGCGATCGTAAATTAGAATCGCGGGTGCAACTTACTGACAACTAACATTATTGAGTGATGTATTATATTTTATTTTAAAATATGTCTTGAATTATATTTTTTGTTGTTCAAGGTTGTTTTTTTGTAACAATTTAATATAATATTTTGTTCTTTTTTATAAAAATATAAGTTAAATGGCAGGGAAACAAGAATTTTCACAACGTGGCTCACAATCTCTCAGAAAACATCTAATTTATTTCTGAACAACAAATTGATGAAGGGGAAGACGTGTTAGTTGATAAATGGGAACGATTGAAAAACATACTGGGTTTTCAAAAAAAAAAATTTTAATCAGAAGACGGCAACAACATTCCTGTGGCACGAACCTTATCGTCTAGTTTCAGATCACAGTTTTTTTGAAATCTACCATCATCGAAACGGATAGTTTTAGGGAAGATTATGATTTAAGGCCACTTATACGATCGGTGCGTAGTACCTCGTGGCTTGATGGTTAGTGCGTAGGACTGTCATGCCGAAGGTGTGGGTTCGATTCCAAGCCGTGCCATCTAAAAACAGAAATGTTTTATTCGAGGTACTGCCTCTTGCGAGGAACTGACCAATCCTCCAAGAGTATACTTGTCATGAAAAAGTGCTTCTCATTTAGCCGTTCGGACTCGGCAAAAAACTGTAGGTCCCTTCCATTCCTGCCAACAAACACGCACACAGGAATGGTTGTGATTTGTAAGTCACTAGGCCCTGGTTCTCCATGAGCTGTTGCGCCACCCAATTTATTTATTTATTTATTTATACGATCGGTGCAAAAAGAAATTCAGTTTTTTGATAATGTATCTGCTCTTTCTGCATACATACAGGGTGTCCCGTAATGAGTGGATAATACTGCAACTGGTGATAGCAGGCCTTATGACTGCTCAGAAAAAAAAATATTTTTTTTGTGGTCTCCATGGTATAATTCATTTTCGAAAAATGTTAAAAAATTCAGGGTCTCCTAATATACCTAATTACAACGGCCACCCATAAAGGATTCTTATTATTTTTGTATTTTTGTAATATTCTTGAATAACCGTTCTAAATGATGGGTAGTAAATTTTAACACCAGCTGATGCGTTTTTTGTGTTATAATTTTTTAAAATTATTTTTTTATTCAAAAATAATTCAATATTTTTTTTCACCAAAGTGTGAAAAATAATAAAGGGAAAAAAATTTATGAAAACATAAGTGGCAAATTTGATAAAAATTGGCCTGTTTAATGTACTTTCCAAAATTGTATAACACATGTTTGTGTCTACAACCATAACCAATAAAATTGGCATTTAATCTACTAAAGTAGGTTTTTAACATTTTATCAGATGAAATTAAGTTACAAAGTTAAGTAAACACTACGACGACGAATGAATAACTCATGTTGTTTTTTTAATTTTTATTGCATTTAAAAATAACCGTTCTTAAATAAAGGCAGTAATATTTAACACTAGTTGCTGGATTTTTTTTTAAATAATTTTTTTTAATACATTTTTTAATAAAAAAATGATTAAATATTTATTTTCATCAAAGTTTGATGACAATAAAAATTGAGTTGTAAGGAAAAGTCAATAGATATACCAGTGTCACTATTATGTCTGCTAAATTCACTAACTAAAATAATAGTATGCACTTTTAAAAAGGTTTTGATTTAGGTATGGGAAATGCGATAAATAAAAACAACAGTATTAAAAATTATGATTTATTTGTATTTTTAAATAAATTTATATCAAGTGTTCAAACTTTCCCGCATTCACTGTGATACAGGCTCTGCATCTTCTAATGAAGGACCTCTCAATAAAACGAGCATATTGGCGCTCATTTATTTTCATCACAGCGCAGCGTCTTGAACACGACGACGCAGTTCCGTAATAGATGTAATTGGTTTAGTATAAACCATTTCTTTCAGGCACCCCCAGTAGAAAAAGTCCAAAGGATTTAGGTCTGGCGAACGTGGTGGCCACAAAATTGGGCCCAGACGGCCTATCCACCTGTTGGGAAACGTTCGACTCAAGTACCTCCTTACATTTACAGCATAATGAGCAGGACATCCATCGTTTTGAAGCCACATTGAATTCCTTAGCTCCTCGGGCACTTCTTGCAATAGAGTTGGCAAATTAGTTTGCAAGAAATTAAGAAAGGCTTCACCATCTAAGTTGCCTGGTAATTCGAAAGGGCCTATAAATTGTCCATTCAGGATACCTGCCCAGTAATTGATTTTGAATTGGTACTGCGATCTGTCCTCGCGCATTAATATTTGGATTTTCCAGTTGCCAGCTATGTAGGTAAATTATGGATATTGAAATATCCATCCCTTTTAAGAGACGACTCATCACTCCACAATATTTTTTTGAAGAACTCCGGATCTTCGTGAATTTTTTCCAACATTTTTTGGAAAAAAAAAAATAACTCTTGCGGGAAAATCTCTTGGTAGCAGAGTCTGGACACGCGTGAAAAAAAAGGATGAAATTTATATTTTTGCAATATTTTATGAACTGATGATTTTGCGATCCCTGTTCGTCCTGCAATCACCCGTGTTGATGTGGTTGAATCTGCTTCAATTTCATTCAGCACAATACCAATTTCTTCTCGCGGTAAACGTCCTCCGCTAGTGCTGCCCAGTCCATTACCAGGCATTCGTTCTTCTGAAACACATTGGTGGACTCTGATGAACACTCGATAGTCCGGATATCGCGCATTTGGTTATCGCTCTCTATAGAGTGCTGCAGCTGCGTTAGCGCTTCCTCTGCATTCCCCGTATATTAAAATATTTGCATACTCCAGCGGCGTATACTGTGACATTCTTAATCAGTATTAATTTAATCAAATTCAAAAATTCGTTTAATTGACGAAACCAGTATAACGACGTTATACTATGTAATGACAGAGAATTGACAATATTTGCAAATAATACTTTTGTATGCATTTTAATGCCTATTTTATTACAAGTTAATTTTGATTTGAGAAAATGTAAAAAATCTTCTCTAGTAGATTAAAAGCCAATTTAATGTGTTATTGCTGTAGATAGAAGCTTGTGATTTACCATTTGGGAATGTACATTAAAAGGAGATTTTTCTAACATTATTTGCAACGAAAGTTTCAGTTTTTTGTCTTTTTTATTAACTTACAAACTTTGATGAAAATAAATATTTAATCATTTTTTTATTAAAAAATTAATTAAAAAAATTATTAAAAAAAAAATCCAGCAACTAGTGTTAAATGTTACTGCCTTTATTTAAGAACGGTTATTTCTAAATGCAATAAAAATTAAAAAAATAATATAAGTTATTCATTCGTCGTCGTATTGTTTACTTAACTTTGTAACTTAATTTCATCTGATAAAATGTTAAAAAACTACTTTAGTAGATTAAATGCCAATTTTATTGGTAACGGTTGTAGACACAAACATGTGTTATACCATTTTGGAAAGTACATTAAACAGGCCAATTTTTATCAAATTTGCCACTTATGCTCTTTTACATTTTTTTCCCTTTATTATTTTTCAAACTTTGGTGAAAAAAAATATTGAATTATTTTTGAATAAAAAAGTAATTTTAAAAAATTATAACACAAAAAATGCATCAGCTGGTGTTAAAATTTACTACCCATCATTTAGAACGGTTATTCAAGAATATTATAAAAAATACAAAATAATAAGAATCCTTTATGGGTGGCCGTTGTAATTAGGTATTTTAGGAGACCCTGAATTTTTTTTAACATTTTTCGAAAATATATTATACCATGGAGACCACAAGAAAATATTTTTTTTATATTTTTTTTCTGAGCAGTCATAAGGCCTGCTATCACCAGTTGTAGTATTATCCACTCATTACGGGACACCCTGTATATCGGGCTAATCACTCCTTATTAAAAAACAAAAACTGCGCGCTTCCGATGTTTTTAGTGATTCAGAAGATTAATCTCCAAAAACCTCTCTTGAACTTTATTATTACCAGCAGAGGCATGCGTTGAAACCTGTACTATTTTCACTGCAATAGTCTTGCCAAAAGATATTTGCGCGGGTTTGTAACTATGTTCTCTTAAAGTACACTACAAGTTCGGCAGAAAAATTACACTATATAGTTACATACGGTTGTGTCTAAACGATATGGATGAAGAGGGAGTTGTAAGATCACAATTTCTGACGACAATTGGACACATGGTCGTAAAATTGCAACCACCAGAAAAAAATATTGAGGGCAGTAATATAACACAGTATTTTCGAAAAATATTGACATATTTGATAAAAATTTAGTAATAATTAATAGAGAAGTGTACTTACTACAGCATTATATGTTACGTAATCTCTCATCTAGTTCCGTTATATCATGTTTTTATATAAATATTTAAAGTTAGACGCGTTGCACCCGCGATAATTTGATGTTGCACCCGCGATTGCTTTAAGATCGAAAAAATCATTCTCTATTTTTGTTTTCTAATTATAGTTTTTTTTCTTTAGTTGTTTGGATATACGTCGTTCAATATAATGTGAGAATAATATTATAAATGTTTCTCAATAAACAGACTTTTGTGTTTTTCGTACTATGATCCAGAAAGGTGGGCCAAATTCGTTGTACCCGCGAAAGCACTTTGAAACTTTTTTTCCGACGATTTATTTATTTCATTTAAATTATATAAATTAAACCAAAATTAATAGGTCAAAATGTAACCCTTCAAGTAGTAATTTTAATAAAATAAGTTTGTATTTTACTATAAATATACTCAAAGTGAGTCTAAATGTTGCACCCGCGAAAATGGAATCACCCTTAACGGATTTAAATTAATTTTCTTATATACAAATTTCAGATAAGATTAATATTGCATATCAAAATTTTCAAAAAAAAAATTTTGGATTTTTAAAAAAAGTTTCAAACATTTTTTTTGAAAATTCGGTATCTCAAAAACGGGTTGACAATTTTTTTTTCAAATTTTGTTTTTATATACACACAAATATATAATTTAAATCTGCATACCAAAATTTGTTCTTAAAAATATTTTAAGAATTGTATACCTATATAAAAAATTAATTTAAAAAAAACCGCTCCAACGATTTTAAAATTTTTTTTCCCATACAATCATATTCAATCAAGAATGAAGATGGCATTCTTTTTTTCCACATCAAACTGTCAAAAGAGTTGTTTTATCCAATTCCAATTTAAAAGTCGTATTTAAAGCTTCTCTACATTTTTCTCTCATAATTTCCATGTTTTTATATACAATTTTCTTAAGCCCACAGTGTCTTGAACATAAGAGCAAGTACTCAGTCGTGCATTTTATTTTTTTTGTAAACTAATTAGTCCGGTCAGGAAACCCAATCCCGTACGTTTTTTCCGTGGGACCTCCACTTTTTTGATCGTTGTTAATCATTTTCAATATTTTAAACATGATAAAGTTGCGGAAACGCTTCTAAATGCCAAAAACTACCATGATTTACGAGTTTTTATTAAATTCACCATTTTCCACAGATTTTGAGCCATTTTTGTCCAAGTTATAGGATTACAAAAATGAGTTCCAAGCTTAATTTCATCCTTAATGGACAGGGAATGAATTCTATTCATAAAAGAGGTTGGACTACTAATCTATGAATAATTTGCAAAAATTATTTGTCAGGGTAGCGAAGTTGAAATTAAACTTAAAAATTGAAATGTATTTCAAGTTATCTAAACATAAATTTGCAATTTTTGTTGACTTCAAAGCCGGTGAAAATTGCAATAAGTCTCTAAGCACTTGCAGATCTATAACTTCGATGGGGATTTTTATTTCCCCTCTTTAGTTGTCAAGCTGGTTTTACGTTAATCGAGCGAAAAACAGCTACTCGACATGTATTTTGTCAGTAGTGATGGGGTTGATCGTTGATCCATTCGACGCTGGCTGTTACTATCAAATAACAAATTTAATAAGGCCGTGTGCCAATTGCGTTAAAATTCTGGTTAAATTTGATCCCAGTTAAATGTTATCCCTTTTTATAGGGGTGAGTAAAATTTAAGGTTTTTGCTGTGTCAATTGGATTAAATGGGATTTTAAATTTATTATAAGGTCTTTGTCTATATTTCTTAATCCTTTCATTTAATTTTAGTTTTTTTTTCCATTTTTCATCTTTCCCGATAGGATTCATGACTTCTTGATAGCAAAATAAAATATTTATCTACATTCATCTCCCTCAGCTGTTTTTTTATAAGGGTTTACAACAACACAAACAAATCCGGATCGCTTAAAATACGCAACCGAACGCGCCCATAGACATGTCAAAAATTAACCACCGACTAAAATTTTAACGAGCTCCTGAGCTGGTTAAATTTTGAAGTCTATATTCACCTCAGTAATGTCAAAATTTAGCCATGGGATCAAATTTAACCAGGATTTTAACGCAATTGGCACACGGCCTAAAAATCTGATTACGAGGACATCAATGAAGGTATCTACCTAAGGTTGAGGCAACGGATCGACCGAAAAAAATTCCCGGAACTCTACCTGAAATCGGAAATAGTGATTCAATTGAGGAAGAATAATTGACTTAAGAGTTTGTTCCTCCTTCAAGCGAACGGAAGTGGGTGAAAGAGCTAGAGGTATCTATAAGGATTTTGTCTCGCACCCAAAGTGTTAATGTCTTTAAACCTCGAAAAAATATTTGGCCATTGATAAGTCTTCAGAAAGTCATATTCCAATTTACAAGTGCAATGGAAATCATATTATATTAGAGTCTTGTTATTCAATGGAGCCTTTAAAGATCTATCATTATTTTTGCGAACATAGTGGGACCTGTTCAAGGTATATTCAACTCTTAGAGCAGTGATCAATCTTTTAGGTAAGACCGCACTCGACGGAACTGCACTTCAGCCGAACTGAACTTTAAAATATTTTTGCATGAAATTGTATGAGCTATATCGCACTATGTGTCAACTGAACTTCACTGCGCGGCACCATGCGACAAAGTTGAAAATCTGACTAACTATGCGGCGCCCTGAAGTTCCGTTCAGATCCGATGCCGCAAAAAATATTTTGAGGTTCAGTTGCAGTTTGCAGAATGCAGTTCTACTTAAGTGCAGTTCAATCGAGTGCGGTCTTAACCTTTACATTTGTTTTTCACGCATTTTGAGATGATCAACGTCGTCCCTCATCTTGATAGTTCAGTTGGTCACCACGGACAAGGTTCAGAAAATCGAATCAACCTCTTGCTAATTCAATTACTTCTGGATAACTGGAACCCAACCCTTACCGGAGAGCTATATTCCAACTAAAATTCTATTAATCGATAGACAAATGATAAGGTTACTTGACTGCTGTAAATTTGGATACACTTATAAATGCCAAGCAAGCATTCAAGAAAGATGGCTTGAAGTTCTGATGGCTCTATGATCCATTTTCCATGTACACTGGAAGCTCTGATCAAAAAACAGAACTTGTTCACGGATGTGATATGATGACGTCGTTAAAGCCATCGCATTTCAACACTACACCGCACCCGCATCATTAATAACTTGTTCACATCCGTGCAATTGACCTTGAGGTTGTTCGGTTTTTTAAATAAGCCTGTCTTATGATATACGCGATACTAGAACCGCTGGAGGTGAAGGTGAACACGATGTATTTGTCTCCATTTATGATGGCTCACAGCAAACACAACGCTGGAAGATGGCTATATTTTACTGCCAACTGGAGCTACAGCTGCAACTGGAATAGCTGTCAAAAAGTGTCGTACGTGATTTTTTTACGCGCCCACAATGTACAGCTTTCTGACATTTTAGTATCGAAAAAAAAAAAATTATAATGATAAAAAGAAGTTAAAATTTCTTTACGTCTTTATGAGTAACTGAATAAGAGTTTAAAAATCATTTTAACCCACATGTAAACACTTCGTTTTGCTCGCAATTTTGAAACGTCAAAAAGCTGCAAGCAAAATTTAAAAGTTGGCCAACTTGTCTAGCTGCGTCTTCAGCTCCGTCTGCAGCTGCGTCGTGTTCTGTTCGCATCATTGAATGCGTTACGCGGGCTACACAAAAATTGCAAAATGCAGTCGATAAGGTTATCGATTGGACGCAGATATGGCGTATCAAACTAAACGAAACAAAATCGACGCATATAAACTTTACAAATAAAAACATAAACAATGTTCCAATTTATATAAACAGTACAGCAGTACCTTACTCCAATACCGCCAAATACCTTGGAATGATTTTGGATGCAAAGCTTAAATGGAAAGAGCACATCAAAAAGAAAAGAGAAGAACTAAACTTGAAGTACAGAAAAATGTACTGGTTACTAGGAAAGAACTCTAACCTATCTATCCAGAGCAAACTAATGTTATATAAGCAAGTATTGAAACCCATTTTGGCATATGGCATCCATCTATGGGGCTGTACAAAGAAAACAAATGCTGAACCCATCCAAAAATTCCAAAGCAAGGTCTTTCGTGGAATAATTGATGCCCCTTGGTATATAAGAAATAGCGATTGATGCCCCTTGGTATATAAGAAATAGCGATCTACATCGTGACCTTGAAATTGAAATGGTTACAGAAGTGGTTAAAAAACACGCTGTATCACACAATCAGCGACTGCAAAGTCATATCTACTCTGAAATGGAGACCGTCCTAAATGTACGAAACATTGTTCGGAGATTAAGAAAAACCAAGCCTCATGAGCTGATGGTCTAAAAGCTATGGGAAAGTGTTAAAACTTCAAATTTCCCCTAATGGGATTTAAAAATTAAGAAAAAAAAATCATTTGTCGATCTTTCATAGATTGGTCCTGATTCACCGGTGGTTTTAGTGCGGTAAGAGTCCCACACTACTTGGTGCAGATTCTTACCTAGTGTATTTTGAAGATTTCCATCGGATAGAAAAAAAAAATCATTGAATATGTGTGTATTCAAAATTTTGACAGCTATTCCAGTTGCATTATTTTCCAGTTTATTTATTTATTTTATTCAAAAAATCAAAGTTTTGCAGTCCACAACTGGGGCCTTTGCGATTAACAGTGCATTGAAAAAAAAATATGAATACAACTTCGAAGGTAATCGTGTTAGCCGAAATTGTTTTTCACCCCTCCCTAGATAAGCTCCTCTGATCACATATCACGGAATCAGAAACCATTTGAGTGTATACTGACGTGTTAAGAAGAAAAAACGTATCTGCATTTTTGACATTTCGAGATAATCGCGTTTTCTGTTTTTATCTCTATCTTTTCTGTTTTGTTGATGAATGTTTTTCTGTCGTATTTACAAATAAATCAATTTTATTTTGCTCAGATTATTTCTTAGATGAACAAATGCTTGTATGGGAGTCACTTTTTTTTCTTAAAATAAGTGCTAAAACGGCAATTTTTCTTAAAAATTGTATGGTTCTTTGAGCGAACGTCATTTTTTTTGAGCCTTTTAGACCATTATAAAAGCGAGTTAGGGCTTTTATTTTTAAAGAATAAAATAGCAAACATATCAAAGATGTCAAAACTGGGCCTAACTCAAAACAGCCAAAATGTCAGTTCCGTTTTTTCTTCTTAACACGGCAGTATAGTTCGCCCTACCGGACCGTTTAAAAAATTCAAAATTCTAACAGCCCTATTATTGACACGATTCAAAACTAGTTTTAATATAAAACTAGTTCTATGGGGGTTTTGAGTTTCAGGTTTTGAACATATTGGTATTATTCAAACAAAAATTGACATCTAAAACTCGAAATCAGAGTTTTAGTTATCAATTTTTGTTTGAATAATACCAATATGTTCAAAACTTAAAACTAGTTTTGAATCGTGTCAATAATAGGGCTTTAAGTGAAAAAAAAGTTTTTTTAAACATTCTGGCAAGGCGAATTAAACACTCAAATGATCTGAGATTCAGTGATATGAGATCCGCGGAGCTTATCTAGGAAGGGATGAAAACCAATCTAGGCTAACACGATAACCTTAGAAGTTATATTCATATTTTTTTTTTCAATGCACTGTTAATCGCAAAGGCCCCAGTTGTGGACTGGAAGACTTTAATTTTTTTAATAGCCTTTAATGAAGCTTTCGGCGCATATACTTCTATTTATGCTATCACTCACACCCAAAATCTGCTGTGGGCTCTTAGTCTATATGTTCTGCTGAATTTTGTTGTCCCGTTCGTTGTTGTTGATTGTTGTCTAGGACTGTTGAAAATTCATTGTAGCGCTCTATCAGTGACATTTTAAAGTTTCATCCAGAAGTTCAAAGCTCTTTAGCTATTTCGCATGCCAATGGAAGAGACCCTGTTTCCATGAGAGCTACAATGCTTTGCATGTTGTTAGCCAAACCAAGAAATTTCTTCAACACTGTAGTTTGAATAACTTCAATTAATTTTTCTACATCTAGAGTCTTGACACAGTAGAGTGCAGTCGACTGAATACTTGATTCAAACACATATGTATACCTATTTTCTATAAAGAACTTAGCAGATTTACCAGTTATTGCTGCAGTCTTTTTTCCCTTGGTTTTGAAGATAATTATGGCTTCATTCAAAGAACCTGTGCGACTCAGATTTACTCCCACATAATCAAAATAATCCACAGCTTCAATTCAATCTTGTTTGTATGGAAATCTTTCTGCCTGGACAAAATAATTTTTCATTTCTCTGTATTTAATGTTATACCTTCCGCTGACAAATAACTGTCTAGAGCTTCCAAAGATTTTTTATCTCCAATTCTGATTTTGCAAAAATGGCAATATCATCAGCATCAGCTATCCAAATAACATTTGAGTGAAAACTCATCGAAACCTCTGTATCTAGATTGCCAGCACTTTTTGAACTTCCTCCTAAGAGAAGACTTCTATTAGGTTCACCCAATCTAATATCTCAACTTAGGAATTCTAAGTGGGACATTTTGCGTTCTTTGGGGACAGCGGGACACAGGGCTCTAAGGCGGGACTGTCCCACCGAAATCGGGACGGTGTGGTCGCCTTATGTAAAGCTAACTAACAACCCGTTCTTGTATTCCCTTACTCGTTCTCATTTCCACCTGTTTGTTTAGAAGACATTATAAATATTACGTTTCAGCCAGCAAATTAAAAGTTTGTTTTCCCTCGACCGTCGACTCTTATATGTCAACTCCATTTATAATTCCCTTGCAGTAGTGGGCAACTGGACTGGATTTTGATACTTTAACTACTAAAAATGGTTGGATTCCTTAAAGTCTCCATACAAAAAAAAAAAACAATAAATTGCCGGCTTTCTGACCTAACCAACATTGCTGTACTGGAATTTATACCTTTCCCAACACTTTCGCCAACTTTCGTTCGATGGAGCGGAGCTCGGAGCATGTGCGTATGCTCTCTTTGCAGCAATGTGGATCATGTGTTTTTTTTTGTGGAACGTAACTTCCCTTTTCCTCTTTTGTCTTAGCGGTGCAATGCACGTGACTTCTTCTTGTGAAATACCTTGTCGTAGTCATGCTGTTCTTGGCTATGCATACATACATATACACGGCTATATAACTGCTTCACATGTCAGATGGGGGGTTATGATGACAAGGTGCATCAGCAGCAACACAGCCAGCTACTGTCTCTCTTAACCGTTATATTGGTTTGGTAGTGTGCAAGGTTCGAACCAACATTGGCATCGGTTCGTATTCGTTTTCGTATATGCATATAGGAAGATGGTATAGAAGGATAATATTTTCGGTAAGGAAAATAAAGGACTCCTCTTTGGTGATAATCGGGATGTTGAAGAAAAATGATACTTTAGTTGGATTTTCGCGTGTTGCCAACCAGTCGTTGCTGCGACTGGTGTTGGGCATTTAGTTTTGTTTTTGTATGTGAATCGTTATATGTCCTTATGTACATTATATTCAGGATTGGGATTCAGTGTCAGTCGATGTCCTCTTTTCAAAGAAGATGCATCCTTCGGAAAATATTATTCAAATTATAATAATTTACTTACCAAAGAAAATTTAAACAAACAAAAATATTCCAAGTCCGATTATACCTACCTGTACATTTCGGGCAAGGATTTTTCTAAGTGAGCAAAAGTTTATTTTATGTCAAAATAAATTAATGTGAAAATAAATTATAAAAAAAATTCAAATTAAAAAAAGAAACATCGAATACGCACGTTCAGCTTATTTATTGTTGCATTTACATTTGGAAAAGTGCAATAAATTCGGTTTTGTTTTCGAAGTTCTTATTGAAAATTATGTGATTTGAATATATTAAAGTTTTACTGCTGAAGTTTTGTGTGAAAAAAGTGGTTGCAAACTAAAGAAAAAAAAATGTTGACAAAAAATGCCCAGAGGAAAAACAAACACAGGAATATACAACACCCTTCATTTTCAACTGGTAAGTGGATTGTGTAATTGTGTGCTTTTATTTTCATTGCAAATATTTACATAGGGATATTTTCGGCATTTAGGGAAATACGGAATCCATCAGCAGCGCCATACTGGTGCCGGTAATAGTTGCAGGCAGTGGGACGTGATGTGGTATAGTTAAATATATGTAGGTAGTTTCTAGCGATATGATACCCACATGAATAGTATGGATCAATTATAGTAGGTACCTACAGTCAATCAAGCTCATATTCGTACAGTAGGTCTGAAATTATCTTAACACTCTTTTTAACCAAAACAGTGGTATTTTCCAATTAAATTTGAATCACATATTATTCTTTTACATTTCCTATATATAATCATTTTATTTAAAATCAGATATTGAATGTGTTACCAACAAAATGGTTCATTTGAAAATAGTGTTATCAAAAATCATATCAAATTCATATTCGTACAGTGTTTTTTGTACGCGAAATCAATTTCAAGGAACCGTTAATCGAAATGTCAGATGCATATTTGTGGTTTAAGCAATTTCTTTTTTCTGTAGTGCATTAAGGATTATGAAAAAAGAACTAAAAGATAACAAAATGGGAAGTAATCTGTGCGATACATCGTTCAGCCGCGAAAAAGGTTATCAAGTACCATAACGTTGGTAAATGCCTAAGACAAGGTTCAGACCTAGTTGGCAAACCATGATCTACTATCCAATCAGTTGTTAAAAGGCATAAAATTGAAAATCAAATTGAAAATAAGTGGGGAAACACCACCCGCGAAGTATTCAACACTCTTGATAAACATGTCATCATGCGTAAAGCAAAGAAAATCCCCGAACTAATGAGCCGAGACTTGCCGAAAAGTTGTGTCATGAACTTAACAAGCCGTTTCGCATAGAAACGCTGAGAAACTACATACGAGAGCATATGGTTTTAACAGTGGAGTTGCACGGAGAAAATCTTTCATAAGTGCTGTTAATAGAGTTAAACGCCTTAACTCTTTAAAAGAGCATCATTCCAATGATTTTGACTTTTGAAAACAGTAATTTTGATTCACCTGTATAGATTTCTTTTTTCTCTTTTTTCCAAAAGTCAAAATCCGTGGACTGATGCTCTTTCGCAAAGTTAAGGCGTTTAACTCTGTTAACAGCACTTATGAACGATTTTTTTTGGGCAACTCCTCTATTAAAACCATATGCTCTAGAAGGCATTTTTTCAGAGTTTCGATGCGAAACGTCTTGTTAAGTTCTTGGCACAACTTTTCTGTAAGTTTTGGTTCATTAGTTCGGGGATTTTCTTTGTTTTACGCATGATGACATGTTTATCAAGAGTGTTGAACATTTCGCGGGTGGTGTTTCCCCACTTATTTTCAATTCGATTTTCAATTTTAAACCTTGTAACAACTAATTGGATAGTAGATCTTGGTTTGCCAACTAGGTCTGAACATTGTCTTAGGCATTTACTATCGTTATGGTACTTGATAACCATTTTTCGCGGCTGAAAGATGTATCGCACAGATTTCTTCCCATTTTATCTTTTAATTCTTTTTTTATAATCCTTAATGCACTACAGAAAAAAGAAATTGCTTAAACCACAAATATGTCTTTATTGATATTTCGATTAACGGTTCCTTGAAATTGATTTCGCGTATAAAAAACACTGTACGAATATGAATTTGATATGATTTTCGATAACACTATTTTCAAATGAACCATTTTGTTGGTAAGACATTCAATATCTGATTTTAAATAAAATGATTATATCTAGGAAATGTAAAAGAATAATATGTGATTCAAATTTAATTGGAAAATACCACTGTTTTGGTTAAAAAGAGTGTTAAGATAATTTCAGACCTACTGTACGAATATGAGCTTGATTGACTGTACCATAAATATTGCCATCGGGATGGTAAACAATTACTCATTCTAAAATAGCTTGAAATGTCCGTATATTTTTTGCTACTACATAGGTATATCGTTGGTCTGAGCGATTGGGTATTTAAGGGTGAATCCGATGCCATGCCAAAGAAAAAGTGCGAAGTTTGCTTTTGGGGACATATGTACAAAATTTAGGACGCATTTAGTGGAAAATGAAAGTTATTTGTCTAGAGGTAGATTGTGTGCTCTTTTTTTATGGACAAATCCTTTAATGAAAATGTGTATGTTTACTAATAGGTATACCCCCAGTAGGAAATTTCGTCCTCAAGGAAAAATTTCGGTGAATAGCACAATGAATTCATGAAATACTTTTTACGAGGAACAGGCATGTAATGATTTCATTAGAAAAAGGTGTTGCCTTTTTCACCAGTTCATTATTTTCATGACATCACCCTTTCTTTTACTTGGTGCAAAAAATCAACTGAATTCAATGCTTCCCATGCAGTGTACAATTTCATTGCAAGAAATCATGCTTCGAGAAACACGAGGTTTTCAACGATGAATAGTAATGGACAAAGTCCTGAGCTTGTGATTTTTTGGTTCTCATTTTGTAAGATAAAGTTCACAGTGACTTGCGGTAAGAAAATCAATGTAAGATGAACTGAACATTACTCAAATTGCGTTTGTTAAAACGTAAATATAACTTTTGATTTGAAATGAGAACTTCTTTTTGGTTCATTTTAATCTTAAATTAGACAGTACACTACCGATGCTGATGATTTCACTAGATGATTAAGTAGGTTCCATTCACAAAGTAATTTCCTTGGTGAACATTCATGACATTTTTCATTTAGAAAAAAGATAATGGCCTGGTGAAAAAGCAACTCCATGTACCTAGTGATATCACTGATGTATATTCACGATATGTTTCACCAAATGCAATTAATTATGGAATAAGCAAGTAACACCTTCTTAGTGATTTCACTACTGAATATTCACCAAGAAAATCATACTTGGTGAACGCCAATGACAACCCCATGTTAATTTCCTCGATGATTTCACCTCAAATTCCTTGGGTGTAGCTTCCATTCCTCGAGGAAATAGAAGGGGATTCCTTGGTGAATTTTTGAAAATTTCCCACTGGGCCTATACTTTATATATAGATACACAGACACATTGTATAAACAAACAAAACAAATAAATATTTGTTTGGGGATAGAGAGACAGTCCTGCTGTGAATTTGGGTTAAATTCATAGAGCTTTTGATGGCACAGTGATAAAATTTTGTACGTGCGTGCTTCGTAATTTATTTTTGTTTTTTTGATGTGTCCGAATTTACATAAAAAGAGTGTTCACTTATAAATGAAATATATGTACATACCTACATACATACCTAGTTACCTTTATCTTGTTTATTTTGGACTTTTTATATCAGGAGGATTCATACCATAAAAGACTACTTATACACGTAGGTAGGTACCTACTTACGTACAATGGAACCCTTTTTTTCGGTTGTCGACTTTCAATAGGACATCATTAGACGATTATGTAAACAAAATTGTTAAATTGATAGGTAGGTATTATCGTTATAAACAATCAGAACCAAATTGAATTTTTTTAGCTCACCTATTCATTAAAGTGGGCAGCAGGAATTTTCGCACCCGGATACATATCTACTTATTCGGTAGTTTCATCGTTAGCTTAAATATTTAAGTCAAAGTTAAAAGTTCAAGTGAGCTCAACTCCATGATTGCGTTTCGCCCAGGTACGATAGTTGGGCTCATCAGTTAGATGACTATCGTACCCTTCTAAGACGCAATTTTGTATCGATGTTTACCGACTAATATAAAAATCACAGCATTAAGATACTATGAATTTTATTATTCTAAGGGAATTTGGTTAAATTCAGACACTTAGAATTTCAAATGCCCGCGCTCAGGCTTTTTATAATAATTGAATATGAAGAAAATTTGAAAAGAAATTCTTCTGTTTAAGTGGAGTGACCGAATAGTCATCTAACTGATGAGCCCAACTATCGTACCTGGGCGAAACGCAATCATGGAGTTGAGCTCACTTGAACTTTTAACTTTGAATTATATATTCGGTCACTCCACTTAAACAGAAGAATTTCTTTTCAAATTTTCTTCATATTCAATTATTAAATATTTAAGTTTCGTATCAGCAAATGTGCCTAAGCCTTTAAAACAGTTTCCATTGAATGCCCTGTCTCTCCGTTGTTCCAACGCTGGCCGTCAAAACATCGTCTATCCATTGTATATCCAATCTATAGTATTCTCATGAAACACGATTTTTTTACACTTCAGATTCTTAGATGTAGTGAGCTTAGAGCAAGCTACCACCTACAATCAGAGGCTCATCATAAGTGCATGTGTTAGTGGTTAGTAAAAAAGGCAATCTAACACATGCATAATAATATACTAATTAATACACAAAATTAAACAAAGAATCTATATACATACATAATTAAACAATATACAAGATATTTAAGTCATAGTTACAAGAAGTTAAAACAATCACGACCGTGGAGCACTGGTTCGAAATACATTCTTTAATCCCATCTTACTTATGTTAAAATCAACAGACGAGCCGTTTAAATTAAAAATCTTGCACATGCGGTTAAGAGGCTCATTTATACCGTAGTTAGTTCTATGGAAATTAACGTGTAAAAGTTCAAATCTTCGCAGATGGTGCGATCCTCCGTGGTAATTTATGCCAATACAGGCTAACAAATCAGGAGCATCAATTTGACCATTTATAAGTTGGTGAAGAAATATTAGATCATTATTAACCCGCCTTTGATATAAGGTTTGAACCTGCAGTAGCTGGATCCTGTGTTCATATGGTGGAAGGTTGAATGGATCAGCCCAAGGAAGACCTTTCAGAGCAAAGCGTATGAATTTATGTTGTATTGATTCAATACGACTTTTATGAATTTCATAAAAGGGAGACCATACTTGAGAAGCGTATTCTAGATGAGGTCGTACATAACAATTGTACAAAGAAAGAGTAACGTACGGATCGTCAAATTCCTTTGCCCAACGTTTTATAAACCCAAGCATAGAGCTTGCTTTATTAACAATGAAGTTAATATGTTCAGTGAATTCTAAATTGGAACTAAAGTTAACACCTAAGTCCTTGAAACTAAAGACTCGACAGAGTTTGTGTTGTGAAATAGAATAATCAAAAGCATTTGCAAGTCGCTTTCTTGAGAAAGTAATTGTTTGACATTTGGCAGGGTTAAGCGAAAGACCGTTTTTATTACACCAAGTAGCGAAACTGTCAATATCGGCTTGCAAAAGAAAGTGGTCTTGGTTAGCCTTTATCGTCTTAAAAATTTTCATATCATCAGCAAATATAAGAATATCACTTGAACGTATACAAGAAACAACATCATTTATAGCAAGAATAAATAGATATGGGCCTAGATGACTTCCCTGGGACACACCGGAGTGAGCCTTGAATGAGTTTGAAAGGCAGTTTCTAAATTTTACCTGGTAGAATCTATTTTCAAGGTATGATTTTATCCAGGAGATAAAAAATGTTGGAAATCCTAAAGATTTTAGCTTGAAGATAATAATTTTGTGACTAAGTTGGTCGAACGCTTTTGAGAAATCAGTATATATACAATCCATTTCATTTCCATTTTCTAACGCGTTAGAACATTTATGTAAGAATGTAAGGAGGTTTGTTACTGTTGATTTCCTTCTCACAAACCCATGCTGTTGTTCGCAAATTAAATTCTTGGTATGGAATGCTAAAGTCTCACACACAACTTGTTCAAAGAGCTTTGGAATACATGACAGTTTAGATATAGGCCTATAATTCGAAATATCAGTTTTATCACCTTTTTTAAAAACTGGAGTTAGAAATGAAGTTTTCCATAAACAGGGAAATTTCCCTGATTTAATAGAAAACTCAAACAAAGATTGAAGAGGTGCAGCCAGTATATGTTTACACTTTTTCAATAATATTGGGGGGATTCCATCTGGACCAGATGAGAAATCATCATTTAACAACGAGATAAATTCTAAAACAGTACTCTGTTGCACAGCGAAATTATTACAATTCGTTTGGGCATAGGAGTGTAAATTTCTGAAATAATCTTCATCAATATCGATAGGTGTGTCCACAAAAGAGTTACGAAAATTATTCGCAAAGGCGTTGCAAATATCAATAGTTTCTTTTAACACACAATTTTCATATATGAAATTTGCGGGGTAGCCATCTGAGTTTTTCTTCGAGTTTACAAACTTCCAAAATGCTTTCGGGTCTTCTTTAAGAGATCTTCCCATTTCGTAAACATGATTAGTGTATAGAGACTTTGAAAGAGATTTAAATTCTTCGAAAAGGGCAATGTAAGAGTTATGGTCAACTGAAGAAAGAGTTTTTAAATATACTTTCCATGTTTTATTTCTTCTATTTCGGAGTGACCTTAACTCTTTCGTATACCATGAGTGGCAAAAGTTCGTATTTTGTAAAATTTTTATAGGGATAGTATTATTTATGCAATTATTAAGTATAGTATTAAAGTTATTAACTGCTTCGTCAGTATTACTAGATACTGATATACTATCAATACCAGATCTAGCTAATTCTTCTGAGAGCAACTGAAAGTTTGCCTTTCTGAAGTCAAAAGTATATGAGCGATCATAAGCGTTGCTATTTTTTATAATATGACTGCTCAAGTCAAGAACTATATCCAAAGGAGGATGATAACTATCTATATTAGTCATTCCGGAACTAGATTCTAGAACAAGAGTACTAATAGCGTCAGAAGAAAATACTAAATCGAGAATTCGATTTTTTGAATTTTTAATACAGCTTACTTGCTGTAAGTCAGTTGCAGTAATTCTATCCAAAAGCTGGAGCTCAGTCTGTGAAGAAGTTAAAGATGCTTCCTGAAAACATTCATCTTCAGAAGGAATCCACTCTACAGACGGTAAATTAAAGTCTCCGAGAAGTAAAATGTTGCTGTTGGAGCAAGACAATTCAATAATAAAATCTAGAGCCTTAGAGAGTTCGACATAAACTGAGTCCGAGCTTTTTGGAGGAATGTATGCATTTAATATATAAATGAATTTTGACCCTACGGTTAACTTTATGCAGATTAGCTCAATTGATAGGTTAAAAGGGAACATAATAAGTGAAGATATAAATTTATTTCGAACTGCGATCAAAACACCACCTCCCACTTCTTTTGGTCTGTCAACATGGCGGTCTTTTCTATAAACTAAGAACTCTTCATTAAAAAGTTCCGTGTCCAAAAAGCTTGAATTAAGCCAGGTTTCTGTCAAAAGAAAGATGTCATGTGAAAATGCCTGGGAGTTGATATATATATCAGCAGTTTTAGTACGAAGCCCTCTTACGTTTTGATAGAAGAGGGTAATCCTATTTAGTTTTTTGGGGATGAATCCTTGGGAGAGTTATGAGAAAACCTATTTTTCCTTGTTGAAAATTCTTTAATTAGGGCTTCAGGAGGCCAATTATTTGAATCACATATAGAATCAAAGTATAAAGAATTTGTTACTATTTTAAAGGATGAAACAAAACTATTTACTCTACTAATTTTTGTACACTTTACAGATATATTCGTAGGAATACAATTATTAGCTAATAAGTGGGAAACAATGTCATCGGCATCAATTTCTGGTTCAAGACGAGAGATAAAGATAGACTTTGGTTTAGAGACAGCTCTGATAGGTCTAGGATCAGTAATTATGTTAGGGACAGAAGCACATTCTACACCAAGAACAGTGCATGGAACCGTCTCTGAACTTTCATTCCTAACCTGAACCGAAGAAGCTAATTCTAAAGCAATTTGGGGACTTAGATTTGTTCGTTTAGGGGGTGGGCTAGAGTTTTTAACAACTTTTGTGTTATCTCGTCCTCTTTTGTTATTATTTTTGGCAACTATAATATTTTCATGCACGGTTGAGCTTGATGATTGCGCAAGCAAATCATCATTCGTGGACACGATTAGAAGAGGAAGAGGGTCCTGAATTAGGTCATCAGTAGAGGTTCCGACATCTACCGGATCATTTGGGAGTGTTAACGAACTAAATTTTGTGACCGTGTCGTTAAAATTACCTAGCAATTCTTCAAATCCCTTTGATAGTTTCATAATGTCCGCTTTAAAATTAGACATTTTGAAAGCTAGTTGGGACATGGAGAGCTTACGGCAATCGGTACAATACCAATACGCAAATTTAGAATTGGTTATTTTCTCAATAAACGCATTGGTTGAGCCGATGCATTTTGCGTGGTAAAGATTCCCACAGGGACCAAAACAGGCAAATAGTGGAGAAGAATTTGAGCCCTCTGAACAATTCCTTGCAAAACAGACCATTTTGAGAGAAAAAAACTTTTAGCTTTGATAAAAATAAAGGAAATTTCCAAAATATCAAAAGCAAAATAAAGAGAAGGAAATCTTTTCTTTAAATTTATCTATATAAAATAACAAATGGAGAAAAAAAAAAAAAAAAAAAAAATATTAGACTTTACCAGGACTCGAACCTGTACTGGGAAGATCTGAGTGCCGTGTGCTTACTGCCTGCACCACCGACTTATACAAAATTTGTAACGCAAATAATATATAAAATATAAAGATAGGATTAAAGTTTATATAGAAAGTGGAAAGAAAGGGACAAAAATTGTCAATCTTAAGCAGAAAGCTTTGGCTTAGGGAAAGCAAGTAGGGGAAATACTATTGCACTGTTGGACACAGACACATAGATATACACAGAACAGAAAAAACTTAAAGCTCAATAAAATAGAGGATCACGAATTAAAATTACAAAAAAAAAACACTCTTACCAAGCGCAATGTTTAAATGAAAATTATAATTTTAACACAACTAAACACAAATTAGGTTAAGGTAGAGATAAATGTAAGTAAACTATTCACTTATGCAGCGAATAATGTCAAATATACCATTTAAGTCAACGAATTACTTATAAAAAAATTGTAAAAACACAGAAGCGATATGACTACACAACAAACTAAAGCAAACCAGTGCTGTCCACTGACATTTTGTAGGTAGACATTTCGTCGATAGGTTCGCTGTGATCGCCTTACCGAGATCCCTTAACAAAAATTAGTATGACATTTGGACGCATAGATGGCCACGAGCTTTTTTTCTTCATGAGAATACTATAGAATTTATATACAATGGTCTATCGCCATTCAGAAGAGAACTGGCGATAGGACATCCCATTGTCTCACACCCTTTCGTACTTCGAAAGATTCGGATAGCTGCCCTTTTGTGTATAAACGGAACATCTTGCATTGTTATAGGACTCTATCATAATAGCAACAATCTTTGGGGGAATTCCCCTGCCAAAAAGTGATCTCCATATATGTACATTCACGGCCTTCTCAAAATCCACAATCATGAGGTAAGGCGGTGATTGAAACTCCGCAGACTGCTCAAAAACGATACGCAGAGTGTTGATATGGTCGACACACGACCGCCCACTGCGGAAACCAGCTTGATGCCTCTTGAGTTAAGACTCGATTCTACCCCTTATCCACTCGAGAATGATGATTGCCATTATTGTTGGAAAAACAGACAAAACTGTAATACCTCGCCAATTGTTCCAATTCTTAAGGTCACCTTTCTTTGGCAACTTAAAAATCACACCATCCTTTCAGACCCTGGGATAGATTTTGTTTTCCCACACAGCTTGTATCAACGGATGTAGAACAGCAGCCGTTCTGTTCTAAAGTAATTAGCTTTCAGGAATTTGGCTGGTATTCCGTCAAAGTCTAGCTGCTTAGTGTTTAGTTGTTTTTAAGAGGAGTTATCGAAGATTGGGTTTCCAGTAGCGTAGGGGGTTCGATGTGAATACCGCTATACGATCTACGTATCTCGTTTAGCTGGGGCACTTTAGCACTCTGCTCAACAAAATCCTCACTAAACAAGGCATAAAAGTGATCCTTCCACCTCCGTAGCTGATACCAAAAGTGTACCATCCACATCCACTAGACTAGAGGATGATTGGCGTTGCTTTTTTCCCGACAACTTCTTTGGATACTTAGTGCAATTCCCTCATATCTCCTGTTTTTGCGGCGTTTTCCGAATTTTCTGCGAGACCGTCTAACCTCGCAATTCAGCCTTTCGTTGAGAATCTGCTTCTGCATTTATTTGCGTTTTCAACGATTTGCGAAGCTCGATTTTGATCCAGGTGTCTTGGGATATCCAAGAGTCTCTAAATCTAGTCTGCTTGGGTTCAGTTTCAGTTCCAGTCCAGCCTCCACAAAAACACTTCTTATACCACCCCGCATCTCATCAATTGCTGAATGTTAAATTCCGTTTAGTGACGAAGCTCTGTCATTAAGGTTGGTGACATACTAAAGACATAACATGTTGGGATCACTTCAAGCATTTGTATTGAACTTCGAACTTCTTGCTGCAACCTGTGATTATCGTAGTACAGCTACGTTTGCAGCTTGAGTTTCATGAGAACCAAATGGTGGTCACTGCCCATGTTGGCACTTCATATACTTCAAACATCGTACACTGACTTCCTCCATCGCTGCTGAACCATGGTGTGGTCAATTTTGATTTTAGTTTGACCATCCGGATGTACTCAGGTGATTTGTTACAAGCCTTATGTTTTTACGCAATCCCACCCAGAGTACAAGTGATTAGCGTTACAAAAGTCGACCAGCAAATAGCCATTTGCATTCCGTGACACCAAGCCATTTTTTCCCTACCGTAATGGGCATTTCTTTTTTCTATAAAAGGACCTTAAGCTTACTGTAAAAAAAATCTAAGTTATTAGGGTGCTCCTTGGATAGTCAACACGTTCTTTTTGCTCTATGAACTTATATGACTGTTAGGTTTCATAGAATGTGTGGAATCAACTTTATCTCTTTCCTCATCCATACAGCTTCTGCAAAAATCGTTAGAAAATACGTCAAGATGCGTTGCGTGCTTGCCTATAAGACAGTGTCCGGTGATAACACCAATCATGAAGCTAATGTGCAATCAGCTTAGAGATATCAAACACTTAGATCGCTTTAAATCTCTTACTGGCTGGATTTGTTTTGGTGTGATATTGCTCCACCTAAGGTTTGTTCTCTCATGCATCTTGCTTCAGCATAAGTTTTCATGTAGCGATGGGTATACCTATATCTGCTTGCTAGGTATAGAAGAGGTAGAGTTATTCCACTTTAAGTGAGTTCATCGCCCTATGTAACAATAAGCTGGGATGTCACTGTGCCCCGACACCCAACACACTACACAGGTGAATGTCTTCCGTATGGAACAAGGAACACACTGCAAAAGTGTGGAAGCATTATAGTTCTATTTATAGGTGTGTTATCAACCCCTTCGCAGGTCTTGGAACCGTAAAGACCGGAATATGATTTGCATTTATGACCCTATTTTCAATGCAGAATTCCCTTGTTGGGATGTCTGTTATGGCCACCAACTCTTTCATAAACAGATCGATCGGGACTAGTGAAAGAAAAGTTTCAAGGGCCGTCGTTGGTGTTTTTCTAATAGCAGTGGTTGTGCCAATACACGCCAGACTTTGGATCTTTGTCATGATTTTGAGATTGGTTTCCTTATATAAGATTCTAAGGCTGGCCAGCAGACTAAGTATACGCACGTTAGATTTGGCTTTACAATGGATGTGTGCATCCACTGAATGGTTTTGGGACTGGGACTCCATCTTTGACCAAAAACTCTATTGCAGGTGTAGAATGCTATTGAGGCTTTTTTCTCTCACAATCTAGTACAACACCAGGATATTTGGTTTATGTTGGTAATATTATTTTACCAGAAATTCATTCCTTTTGTTACATGTTATTTGGCGACTTGCAATTTTAAAAGTCGATTCCATTCCTATATCTTTAAACGGATTTTTGTGTGCCACTTGGCCATTCAATTCGTTTCTCCTTAAAAACCGACGAACTGTTTCAACACATATATCAACATTTTAAGTGCCCTTTAACATTTTTTTAAGGTCAATAGCGGACAGCAAGAGTTATCTGGCAACAACCGTTAGCTTTCATAGAAAACAGCAAGTGTCCCACTTTGGAAACTTTATTTAATTCATTTAGTTTATTTATTAATTCTATTTTTGATTGTTTATTTCGCTGGTTAAAATCCCTATTACGTAAGAAAAATAATAATCCTTATAAAAATATAACCGTTTATTTTGTTGGTCAAAAAATGTTAAATGCGTTTCTAAATTTGTTGTCCCATTTTGAGTGTGAGTGACTGTATATGTATATATATTTTTAAAATAAATAAATAAATAATGAATTAAGCCCGGATGACACTAACATTTTTCTCTCATTTTTAATGAATTGAAAATAAAATAAAAGCAGAACGTTCGATTTCTTATTCAAACTTTTATAGGTGTGAGAGAAATTTCAGAATTAAAAATGAAAAATAATTTCAAGGTGCAGTCAGTTACAAAAGAAGGTATACATGTTAGACCCTACAGAATATACCTAAGTTTATGATGTATGTACAGTGGCTCAGCTTATTTGATACAGTGTCTGTTTAGAAACATAAAGCCCTGTAACTTCAAAGGTAAGAACTGTAGCACCAAAATGTTGATGCCAGTTTGTAAATGCACATTTTAGCGACAAACGGTGCAAAATTGGATTCAAAAGAATATTCGTCTCCTTTCCGAAAGAGAGAAGTAGCAATTAAGTAGCAAAAACAGCTCACAGCTTATTTGATACAGCAGCTTTGGTACACATTAACATCATATTTTCCCATATGAAAGTTTTTTTTTTTTTTTATTGGATTAATTTGTTATTTTAATTGGATTAAATTGATTAAATATTTTGATCAAGCAGACATAATGGTCAAAAACCAACTTTTTAATAAATGAGTCGTAATGCAACAGTTTTCAAAGTGAAGTGGTCGTAAGACTTGAATGATAATCCTCAAATTTGATCAATTTGTCAAAATGAGAATCCCTTTAGTACATCATATTATTATGCACTTTGTTGGTGAGATTCAGTTTGAATATAAAACAAGAAGAGAACTCAACAATCTTCTCAACGCAGCTGGCGAGTTATACATTACCAAGAAAACCTGACAAACCAAAGTTGACGCGTCCAATTTAGGTTCTAAGTTTTATTATGAATTATGAAAACCATATATTGCGGATACCATCCAGCTTTGCATCGCGAGTATGGTTTTAATTAGCGAGTAGTTCATTAGCAGCCATTTATAATCTGAAAAGTACGAAAATACGACAACATGCTATGTTGAGGAGCATGTTTGAAAGAGGTCTGACTTCTTGAACTCAGTTATTTTTAAGAACGAGTTGAAATACAAAATTTATTGTCCTATTGATCCATTGAATGTCTGGCTTAAGGCAAATAATGCACTTAAGAAAGTTATCCTCCAAGTTATTGTGAAACAAGGAAGTGCGTACTGTGCTGTTTTGGTCCCATTTTCACTGCTTGCGTTTAAATTTCGGAGGCTCTTGAGTGTATTTACTAGTGAAATATGTACCCTCATGTAATCAAAAAAAATTCCATCAAAAGGTTGGACAATCTTGGTATTACCGATATATTTTAATTTTGTCAAAACGACGCCCAGAAGCACAAGTCTGGAAATGTGCAAAACTGGAACATATTAGACTGCATCCACTTGATATTACTGCTAGTACAGTCACCTGATATATACGTCATTGAAAATATGCATTCTTCGTTTAACCACAACCTTGGTAAACGCAAAATTTCAATCAAAAACTATTTGAATTGAGCCATTTTGGACGAATGAACGACTTCACTTCATTTATTACAATTACGGTATTGAATTAAATGCCAAAAAGACTAAAAGCTCTTGTAAAAAAAAATATCAAAGGGCACGGTATTGCCCAGCCAACCTTTTTACAGGAAAAAAAAATCAAAAAATTGGAAGTTTCAGTTCAGGGGGCGTGGCATCCACCCACATTCTCAAAAATTCTTATAAACTGTATGAAGCACTTTTTGAAGTACTTAGAAAGAAAAATATCGAAAATCTGGAATTTTCCTTTCAGGGCGCGTGCCATCCACCCACTTTATCAGAATTTTTATTATTTACATGGAGCACTTTCGGTTGTCGTAGAATTATGAAACTTTGTAGAGCGGTAGGGCTTGATTTTCACGTGGCAAAATAAATCTTTGCAAAAAGGAGTGAAATCACAACAAAAACATAAATGTTAAAAAAAGAGCCAAGTTCTTATATGTATGTACAAGAGACCTGTGCGTAAAAAGTCAGCCAAAAAAAGTAATGAGATCTAAAATATATGCCAAGTTTTAAGTTCATGAAGTTTAATATCAAATATATTAAGTAGAGTTATATCGAAATAATTCCAAATCATGACAGAAATTTGGTATTTAATGATTACTGATTAAAATTTCGTGGATTTACTTGGCAAGTTTTCTCTTAAATTCTTACTAAATCACAAATTTAAAATGTATGAAAACTTGACCAGTGAACCCACCAAATTTTAATCAGTAATCTTAAATACCAAATTTCTGTCATGATTTGGAATTCTCTCTACTCTACTTAAGATATTTGATATTAAACTTCATGAACTTAAAAATATATTTTAGATCTCATTACTTTTTTTGGCTGGCTTTGTACGCACAGGTCTCTTGTACATAGGTACATATAAGAACTTGGCACTTTTTTTAACATTTATTTTTTTGTTGTGATCTACCTTACAGAATATAAAAGTTATTACAAAACCTTATATCTAGTAGTTATTACAAGTATGCATTTAACTGTATCAACTAAGCTGTGAGCTGTATTTTGTTACCAAATTGCTTCTCCCCACACTGGAGAAGCAGAGGTGTATTCTTGTGAACCGAATTTTGCACAGTTTGTCCTTCAAATATATATTGACGAACGTGCATTTAAATTTTGATGGTACCCCTTTTAGCTTTGCAGTTACAGAGCTCTGAATATTTTAAACGGACACTGTATCAAATAAGCTGAGAGCCACTGTATATTCACTTTTAGGACACATTGTAATTATGAAAATTAATAATTTAGAGAAATGCTAACCTTTTCTTAAAATCACTTTTTATCTCTTCTTTTATTGAGAAAATCAAAATAACAAAATCATCTTCTTTTTGTAACGTCATATTGCATTGGAATACTCGACCTCTCTAAGCATTTTTGTCTTCAAAAAATAAGAATAGTTTTGGTTGGGAACTTGATTTGTATGTAAAATTTATTTCCGAATTATATGAGTTTTGAATTGAGCGACTGGATAGAGTTTTTGAAAAAAAAAATATCACTTTTCAACTGTGTAACCAATTTTTGTTTTTATAAATTTAAGCTAATTACAGTACACCCTCGGTAAAAGCAACCAATACAAATTCCGGCAGTTGCGTTAATTGAGTTTGTTGCAATAACCAAGTTATAAAAAAGTTGAGCCTTGGCTTTGAAAAATTTGCTTATCAATGGTAAATTAAAGCGAAAATACAATACACCTGTGATCTAGAAGTAAACAAAGTTCTGAGAAGTGGCTCTAAAATAACTGCCCAGTTAAAATAAATGTTAACATAGAAAAAATAGATATAGCTACTGATCAAACGAAGTTAAAATAATTGGAAGGAAAGTTGCGTTTACTGAGTCACATTTCGAACAATACAATGTGGATGAATTAAGAAACCTCTAAGAAATCATAAATTTTTGAAGTTTTTTTATTGCTGAGAAAAAGGGAGATTTTAAGGCAGTTGGGTGAGATTCAAAGCCATCCCCTATTTGTCAAGCCATCAACTGTCAAGTTCCATTGAAGATGGCTAGGATGTCGATGGATTAAAAAACAGCTACAAAATCAGATATTTTTGATATAATTATATTTACTATGCTCCGGAAAAAGTGATTTAAGGGCAATTGGATGATATTTGCATCGAGATATACTTTTGCTGCCAAAATATAGTTTGTCTTCATCTGTTAAGCCGTCGACTGTCAAGTTCTATTGCCGATGTCGATGGATTTAAAAACATCTAAAAAATCAGAAATTTTAGAAATTTTTGTATACAGCTCCGGAAAGAACTGATTTTAGGGCAATTCAGTGACATTTCGATGGAAATATCCTTTTGCCGTCAAAGTATAGTTCGTTCCCCTTCTGTCAAGCCATCAACAGTCGATGTATTAAGAATACTCAAAAGATGCAAAAAATTTGAGATTGAGATGAAGGTCAACGCAGAGTACGTTGACATGACAGAAAAATCCGCTGTGTCAAAGTAAAGATACCGTCAACGCGTTGTTGAGTAGTATGTCATAATGTCCTAACTGCGTTGACAGGGTGATTACACGGCCGAAAATAATCATCGCATTGACCCTTAAATTCGTGTCAACAGTCAACGACAGTGTCAAAGCAGCTGTCAACGCATGGACAGTATTCTGTGTTGGCGATTACACGACAAGAAAACTTTGGGACGTCATTTTGACGTCAGAGAGTCAACGCATTGACCATTTACGTTGACCGTCTAATCATAGCTTGAGTCACTTATGGTAAAAATTTGGGTTTTGCCTTAACCGAGGTATTGCAGATATCGAGGGTTGCTTTTACCAAGGATGTATACTGTACGTAGGAGAAGGACCTTCTGATGAACACTTCTTGATATTTAATTCTTGAAAAAAAACTTTAATGCCGACAAAAATCATTTTTCACGGTAATAATTCTTACATTATTAATAAAACCTTGCACATCCAATTTTTTCTCTTTCAAGTTAGGGCTTCACAATTATTTAGGTCAGAACTTAGTCCGAAAACTTAATAAAAATTTACGTTTGAAATTTCTTAAAGTATGCGCTTGAATGTATAGGTACTTACGTTATGAAAGTGATTCAAATACAGATTTGAACCAAACTTAGAAAAGCTAGTCCAAAATGTTAAGTTACACTTTCAAGAAATTAGAACTCATTTTAGTGATATTCTTGTCAAAGTTTTTTAGCTGAAATTTATTTCTAGACCGAATCTGGAAGAAATTTGACAAATTGGAAGTTGAAAATCAAATTTTAGTACAAATTTCAAAAACTAGAAATAATAAAAAATAATCTTAAGTTATTGTTTTTAAAATGGTGATACTTTTTCTGGTGGCATTATTTAAATCTCACGACACGCTAAAAATGTGTGATGTCCAATTTCATCAAAAGAATCACTCTTTGTAGCAGAGCTGAAGCAGTCATTCGGCATACAGGTATTGCATAACATGACATTATTAACCACAAAGGGTGCACCTACTTTAGATATACAGAAAGATATCACATCTTTTTGAATGCGTCTTTTAATCTTTTAAAATGAAACATCTTCTCAAAACAGTGGTATGCATTTATATTGAGCTATTTTTATTTCAAATAAGCCGTACCACTTATTCTTCACATGTTATTTTATGTAAATACGTGACATTTTTTTGAGAAACATAAAAATACAGTCATAACTACGAAAATCCATTTAAAATTGTTTACCAGAACCATTATAACAATCGAACACCTCTTCCTTTTCTATACATAGATAGGTATACAATAGCAAATAACAGTTAAGAGGAAACAAAAAAACTTTTTTTTTTACATTTTATCTCAAGTGAGGCAAATATCGTTTTCTATCACCATACATACTCTGAACAAAGCAACATTTATTTTCATTTATCTCTTATTTTTGCTGTTTCCGTTTCCGTTTGAATGGTGTTGGTGTAGCTGTTACTATGAATTTCCTTTCGATTCTTCGGGTATAGTTACCTACCTACCCATTGGCATTAGTGGCATACTCTACAAGTATAGCAAAAAGAACTTCTGTTATGAGGTAAAGAACTAAAATATATAAAAAAAAACAAATAGTAATCTGTTTTCATACTCTCACCAAACAATACAGCTTTTGTTGTCGGTTATGTCTCTTGTGTCATGGAATTTAGTGTTCACTTTCTGCCCCTTTTTGGCACGTTTTCTTATTAACCTCCTTTTTTTTACCCTCTCGCAGACAAAAAACTGAAAAAAAAATGATTAGGTCTGTATGTGTTCATACTTGCAATACATATCTGTGAAGAAAAAACATAAAATAATGTCGTTTTTTTTTAAATTAGAAAAATAGAAAACCATTTCTGAAGCTGGGGGAATTTTAAGGGAAATTCTGTTAAAGAGGAAATCGACTTATTTTTATTTTTGAGAAAAAGTTCCAAATCCCTTAACTTAGGATTTATTTAGTGAAATAAAAAACCTCTTAATACCTACACAAGTGACAATTTTTTTGTGGGACAATTTACAAAGCAGATTCATCTATAGAATCACCAAAATTTGCTACTTACTGTGGGTATGTATATGTATATAAAAAAAGTTATCAAGCAATAGTGTCAACAATTATGAAAGTTAACACGTAGTCGAACTAAAGAATATCTCCTTTTATTCACCAAAATGATATTATTTTAAAAATTGACAAAAAAGAAAATCAAATTGTAGCTTCATCACTTTTCCATGGAAAAAAATATTTGTCATGGTGGTGCCATGAAAAAAAACACGCTCGTGCCACATCGGCAACTTTGGTCAGAGTTTGTTGGAAGGTTATAATTTAAAAAAACATAGCTAAGAGCTTACTTACTTACTTATCCGGCACCCGATCCATGAAGGGTCTCTGCCTGAGATATTGCGGTCTTCCATCGGTTGCGGTCCCTCGCACGCTCCCTCCAGTCGTCGAGACCAAGCGCTCTTGCGTCTGTGACCGCCTGGTCCCTATAGCGGAGGTTCGGTCTTCCTGGTCGTCTCGAACCTGGGGGCTGGGATTCGAAGATTTTCTTGGCTGGAGCGTTGTTGTCCATTCGCTCGATGTGGCCGAGCCAGTGTATTCGACGTGTTTTGGCTCTTTGGACTACATCCACATCTTGGTACAGCTCGTACAGTTCACGATTGAATCTTCTCCTCCAATCGCCCTCTTCGCATATAGGACCAAATAATATCCGCCGAAGAATTTTTCTCTCGAAAGTGCCCAGTATCAATTCCCCTTTTTTACTTATCGTCCAGCACTCGGCGCCGTAGAGTAGAACTGGTAAAATTAGCGTTTTGTATAGCGTGCACTTTGTCTTTCGAGAAAGGAGTTTTGAACCCATTTGTTTGGCCAAACCGAAGTAGCAGCGGTTCGCTAGGGTAATTCTTCGTCGGAATTCCACTAAGGTGTCGTTCGTGGGATTGATGTTTGTTCCGAGGTAGGTGAACTCCTTGACTACCTCGAAATTACTGCTACCAACAGTGACGTTTTGTCCTAGGCGATGGACAGATGAGGTTTTGTTTGTTGATAGCATATACTTTGTTTTGTCCTCATTCACTTCAAGACCAACGCGTTTCGCCTGTTCATCAATAGCTGTGAATGCTTCAAGTACAGCTCTCTTGGAGCGGCCGATGATGTCGATGTCGTCCACATAGCCAAGCAGTTGAGAAGACCTGTTGAAGATAGTGCCTTCCATGCTAACACCACTCTTGCGCACTATCTGCTCCAAGACTAAGTTGGAGAAATCACATGATAGCGCATCTCCTTGTCTGAACCGTGTACACGTCTGGAATAACTCGGATGAGCTGTTACCCATTTGCACGTTGCACCGCGTATTTTGTAACGTCATGCGGCATAGCTGGATCAGTTTTTTCGGGATCCCGAGTTCCGACATAGCCAATAGAAGCTCTTGGCAACTGGCTTTGAAGTCGATGAATAGGTGGTGGGTCTCGACTTGAAATTCGTTGGTCTTTTCCAGGATTTGCCTCAATGTGAAGATTTGGTCTATCGTTGATCTGCCAGGCCTGAAGCCAAACGTGCTGACCATAGTGTTGCAGAAAGGTTTTAAACGCTCATATAATACGTTGGATAAGATCTTGTAGGTAACATTAAGCAGGGATATGCCTCTGTAGTTTTTGCAGGACATAGCATCGCGTTTTATGAAGATTGGGCATATGGAGCTATTTGACCAGTCGTCGGGCATACTTTCCTCCCCTCACACTTGGTTGATGAGCTGGTGAACTTGAAGAATTCCGCAGTTAGGCCATCTGAACCGGCAGATTTGTTGTTCTTAAGCTTGTGGATGGTTTTCTTAACCTCTTCAGTACAGGGCGCTGAGACTGTATCTTCATTGACAGGTCTCATGCTTCTTTGTTCCCCTGTTTCCTCCTCTTCATATTTCCTATCAAGCAGTTCCTGGTAATGCTGCTTAAACACGTTTACTATTACCTGTGCTTTGTTGACTAGGTTCTCTTCGCTGATTCAGAGTAAGCTAGCCCTGAAAAAAAATTAACCCCAAGTCAACTCAGGAATACTTTTTCAGTTGAGGATTAATTTTATCTTTCAGTTGCCAAAATTAATTGACATCGATGGGCGACGCTTTGGATATCACCCTTCTACACTTTCACTGTCGAAACTGAAATAGTTCCACAACGGAAAAGACGCATTTCAAGGTTGTTTCCCTCTTGGCCCAATTGCAAAGGTAAAACATTATTGATATGAGTAAGATACTGCACAGCAATAATGTTTCGACACAGTGCAATGAGCTAAATGGGTTCAACTCCGGTTATGCAAAGTGAACTTAATGTAGGGTGCAACGCTTACGCTACTTTTCGTAAATTATTAAGGTAGAACTATAAAGGCTCTACCAAACCAAAGCTAATCATTCGTTGACAACGATGAAACTACATCAACAACGTGTTGTTTTCATTGATAACTACGTGTTGTTATTGTATTGTCGCCGTCGGCGTTAACGAATGATTCACACTAGTTAGGGAAATTCTTAATAGTTGCAAGCTGTCGGAAGCAGGTGTCATAACCCAATGAAAAATAGTTAATCTTCGACAAGTTTCGTTAGCTTCTGCTTTCGGAAGAGAAACTGACATTTAGTGAAGTAGGAACGAAAAAAAGAGATTGATGATTTATTTCACTAAAGTGGAATATAGCTCAGCTCTCTTTTTGACTATTTGGAAAGCTACTTTCCGTTGGTTTTTGACATTCGCTTCCGGCTTTCTACCTTCACATTTTTGGTATCGTTCCGAGACTCCGATATCGCGTTGCTTCGGAAGGAGTTCTCCATTTAAAAATAACGTCTAGGCTATCACACCTTATCTGTAAAACTGATTCAATTACACAGCATTTAACCAATGAATGAATACAATTTTACACAATTTATAAACTTACTAAGTTGCATGAGTTCCCTTAATAAGTTGTCTTCCAACTCCTGAATCTTATTGCTGACTTATCGGTAAATACTTTTGACTTCACATAACCCCGAAGAATGTTAAGAAGTTGATGAGCAGCTAATTTCCTGTTTTTGAATTGTCAACTGGTCGCCTTGATGGTGTGATATCACACCTTTGGATTTTTTCTTGCGGGGTAGGTACAGTTTCAAAAGTCTTCGCTGATAAGCCAGCTGCAGTTCAGAACTCGGGAGCCAACATTATTCGGGTAGTTGGGAAGCAACCAGTCGAGTTCTGGAAAAAGTATCTGATGGAAACATTCGGTAGGAACCAGGCGCGGATACAGGGGGGGGCAATGGGTGCAATTGCCCCCCCCTGGGCAAGAACGAACGAAGCATAAAATATGATTTTAATAAAATTTAATCAAAAAGAAATGCTATTTCGTTATACGCTTATAAAAAATTTTCTTGGCAGCGCAGCGTAGCGGCAAAGAGTGGTTGTTCGTTGGCCGCTGGCTGACCAGGTTAAGTTTAGAAAAGTTCCGCTATGCGCAAATAGCGCCTTCAAATCGACTGAGTGGAAAGCTTATAACTTCGACTTTTGATCTCGATCTTAAAATTAAGGTCTTTAATTAAAAGATCAATATCAGGCTACATTACTATATAACATTTTGTGAGAAAAGTCAATTTATTTCATACTAGGGAGCAGGAAATCGATTTCACTTTCACTTTTCAATATGCTTTGAACGAAAAATTTCACAATTTGGAAAATAGTGTTTTAAAAAGGTATTGCTTAACCTCCAACCCTACTCTACAAATTAGTAAGTGTTTTTTTTTACTTAAATGTTACGGGAGAGGCGACAGGGGCACTCATCTAAATTTTCAACCTTGAAGTTGATTTGAGTTTAAAAAAAATTAAATCTTTAAAATACGCCGATTTGCAAGTAATTACCTTCAAAAATTTATAGTTTTGCTTCAAATGCTCGGATCTACAGGATAAAGATATCTCATTAAAGTTAAATTAATAAACTACATTTATTTATAACAGTTATTGAGAAATACCAACAAATTTCATACTAAATGGGTGATAGAGGACTTTTTGTGATAAATATTAAAATGTGCGCTTCCATTGAGGGAGTACTTTGACTAGAAAACTCTCGAGAGCGACTCTCGGATATCTGTCTTCTGGCGAGCTTATTTCATGACTGTGTCTGTGTCCACTTTCGAGTTTTACTCTCGAGAACTTCTTCAGAGCTGCTCACCGCCTTTTTACTCTGAAATGGATACGCACCTTAAGAGTATGCACATGTGTTTCGAGTTCGGCTCTGTACGCAGCGATGCGTGCAGACGTGGTGTACATCTGTTTTAGCCATACGATAAGTTTTTGATGTGAGAATTTTGTCACTTTTATGGATGTGTTTTGGGAACTTCCGTGTTCCTTATTATAAAACTACCGAAGGGTGCGAATCCAACGAAGAAGATTGGAGAGAAACCAGAAACGACTACAGCAGTCACTGCCGAAGAGAAGTTGGATGGAACTTTTATACCTAAGGACAGGATAGTTGTTTCGTCAATTCGATTGTCAAATGATTGCCATTTTTCGACGCAAATATTGCTATTGTATCGAACTACATGAGTCTGGAAACTCCGTAGTCGATGCTTTGAGCTTATATGAAACATTTATATTAAAACTTAACGAATGCTTAGTATATTGTTAATGAAATGTATAACGCAAGTTAGTCACAATCGAGAAGGTCGGACGGAAAGTTTTAGTAAAGAGTGGTATTTTCTTTGAATTTTCCACATTGTGTTTTATTTAAATGTCGGAAAGTTTGGTTTTGTATTGATGGACGAAGGCATCTGAGCAAACGATACGGTTCCTCTCGGTTTCGATCTATATAGCAATGGTTATTTTGCACAAAATCTTTTTATCAACGTCTTTCAATTTTCTTGCAAACGCATTTTACGTTTATGAACACGTTCTCCGGCTTCTCAATATTTTTGTTTCCAACTCGATTTTTCACCGCAGAATTGCACCACACATGATGTTTTCGAATGCATTATCGAACACAATGCAGACTTTTGCAGTTTGCGTTTGAGAACATTCTGCAAAACGCATTTTGACGCTGATGACGTTCTCGAAACGTCCTTTTACAAGCAAGGTTAGGTTAGGTTGCCAGCTAAAGAAGAGGCTGGAAATTTCGCTTGAACTCGAACGTCAGGTGTCTGATTAGGAACATACCACTGTACCATTATGTTTTCCGAACATAATTTTAGAGTTACGCAGATCAAGGGGGAACTCAAAAACGCTGTAAGGACACCATGCTATAGCTACAAACCGCAAAAATTCATTTCACAAAGTTCAGAGTACCCTATGTTCGAGAACTGTCGCAGTTATGAAAAAGCTTATTTGCTTTCTTGAAATTTCAAACTCATCAACTCACATTGCTTTGTGTGACCAGACGTGTAGAGCTGTATGAAGTGTACTCAAATTTTCTGTAGAACTCATCAAGATTTTGGAAACTCATGAAAATTGCCCCCCCCTGAACGAAATCCTGGATCCGCGCCTGGTAGGAACCGGTACCAAGTAAAACCACCGGTCGGTGTTTCAGGACCAATATATGAAAGGTCGACAGATGATTTTTCTTTCTTAATTTTTATATCACAGTTTAAAGTCATGAGGCTTTGTTCTCCTTAATCTTCGAACATTGTCTCGTACATTTAAGACGGTCGCCATTTTGAGTTGATGACGTTGCAATCGCTGATTGTGTGATAAGGAGTGCTTTTTACCCACTTCTTAAACCTTTTCAATTTGAAAGTCACGATTTAAATCGCTATTTCTTATATACCAAGCCGGGGCATTAATTATTATTCCTTGCTTTGGAATTTTTGGATGGGTTTAACATTTGTTTTCTTTGAACAGCCCCATAGTTGGATATCATATGTTCAAGCGGGTTCAATACTTGGTTTTATAACACTAGTTTGTTCTGGATAGATATGGCAGAGTTCTTTCCTAGTAACCAGTACATTTTTCTGTTCTTCAAGTCTAGTTCTTCTCTTTTCTTTTTGATGTGCTCTTTCCATTTAAGCTTTGCATTTGCATCCAAAGTCATTCCAAGGTTTTTGGTGGTATTGGAGTAAGTTACTGCTGTATCTACTGTTTACATTGTTTTGGTTGATTAAGTTTATATGCGTCGATTTTGTGTTGTTTAATTTGATACGACATTTTTGTGTCCAATCACTTAATTTATCTACTGCATTTTGCAATTTTGTTTAGCCTTCCTAACGGATTTATCTTTCACCAATATTGCAGTATCATCAGAAAAGGTGGCCATGATAGCGTTGATGTCCACTGGAATATCCCTCGTATATAACAGATACAGGGTTGGTCCTAGGACAGTTACTTGTGGTACACCGGCTTCAATTTCCATTACTTCCGAGTAATTTTGGTCGTACCGTACTTTAAAGAGTCGGTTCGTAACGTACAGTTTTAGTTTTCGAACCATTAGCGAAAAACTCCCAAAAAATGCATTTTTGCATCATTTTTTGTGTTGGCAAACCACGAATTCGGATTCAGCACCCCCGAAAACATAAAGGACGAACAAATCAAAACTACCCCACAATTTGCATGGTAAAAATACAATATGACTGGACTATATCGTCTGGTATTTTGTTAGTATCAGGTGGCCAATATGATCATGTATGTTGGCAAATCAGAAGAACCAGGCATGCTTGGTATAGCCGTTGAACATTTGTAGTGATGAGCCTAGATCCTAATGGGGTGTGTTGAGCATTGAAGTCGCCACCAAGAAGGAATTTAAGTTCTTACAAATTTAGGAGTTCTGCAAAGTCTTCTTCAGTTGGAGAGCACCTCGTAGTATATAGCTTCTATTTTAAACATTTTTTAATTTTTATTAAAAAAAAATCAAAATGAATCACCCAGTAGAAACCTCACAATATCTACTGAAAGAAGGAGTAAAGTTACTGTGTCAATGTTCAGTAAAAGTAAACATTTGATTTTGCTCTCATTCACTCATTCAAGATATTCTTTCTAAAATATTCCAGTATTTTAAGCTAAATCATTTTTTTAGTGGGTAAGAAGATTTAGTTTTTTTCTTGACCAAACAACTCTTTTTAGGGATTACTTTTAAACTCTATGGAAGGTTTTATTTTTTGTAAGAAAAAAAATATACATATATTATCTAATCTCTTTGCCAAATTTGATATGTCTACTTTAATACTTTTAAAATCTGAAACTTATTGCTTACAATAATAAGATATTGGGTTTTCTTGTTCTTACCTCCAACGTCTGCAGCAAAAAAAAAAAATTCGTTAAATAGATTTGAATAATATTTTCTTCTATCCTAAGGGATAGGCTGTGTGATTATCTATTCACATAACCTCCTAAATTAAACCACTGAAAAATCCTTTAGAAATATAATAGCAATATCAAATCCAAAAGTCCTTTTCTGTTTTCATTTTGCATTCATGTTTCAATAAAATAATCCCAAATGGTTGGCAAAAATATACGTTCATTTAATAACATTATTCAAGTTTTCAGACATGTTAACATAATGGACATACATACATATGTACAATGTTCTTTAACATGTTGAAAATTATGTCTTTTACAGTTTTCATTACAATGAAAAAAAAATAATTTGTAAACGTCCTAACTCTTAAAGCCTAGTTTATACTTCAAAACGAATTGAAATCAAATTTGAAATGAAACATCAATAATTAATGAACCAAATGGTTAAAAAAAAACATACATAGCCTTCGTCATAATATTTGGTTCCAAAAAGCCCATTGAGTTGCATTTGTTTCGAGACAAATTTGTTCCTCCTTGTCGCCAAAATAATTGCATTTAGTTTTTGACGGTTTTCAACGCCAAGGAAAAAATGTATTTTTTTTATATGAAAATTACACTTCGTATGAATGTATAAACTGGGCTTAAAGAACGAGAAAAATGGAAACAAAAAATTAAAGGTTTTAAATTATCACCACACAATCTTAAAAATATTGCTTGTGTTGTAAACGACCATATAGACAAAAGATTATTATACTGCGTAAGTACAACTTTAATCTTGACAACTTTTCCGTTATGAAGTTTTGGTCAATCGCATTTTCCAGAATTTTTGGATTTTGCCAGGGTCATGTTGGGTGTTCCTTAAATCTACACTCAAGCTTTTTGAATAGCCCTCTTTCAATAAGGGCTCTAGCACTCTAGGATCTTGATACTCCATTATGTTGGATATTCACAAAACAAGTAATCCATCTTATTCGTCAAGGAAGTCACAAAAATCATGGCGTGATTCTTGGCACCTCATTTGTGGGTTATTTGCAAAATCCGTATTCCCATACTGAAAGGCAACTAAAAATAATAAAAGGTCAACTACTTCAGTAATCTGTAAGCGACAAATTTTTGCACATCGAAAAAAATCATCTACTGGAGGATTTAAGGAATAGATATGTCAATGAAGTCCAATCCATATCTTAAAAAAAAAAAAAAAAACTCGATATGCTTCTCTTTAAAGGATAATATAATTATGTTACTTGAGCTCTATACTTGTCGGATCATGAATTTTGAGGTATTAAAATTGAGGAAAACCGGGCTATATTTTGTATAAGGGAAGGTATAATATAAAATAATTATTTAAAGCAGGAGAAGTAATGAAAAAAAATCAATTCGACTTTATTGCTTCAACCTTCTTTTGCAAAGATGTAAATAAAGCATAAGAAATTCGTATTCAAGTCATGTGCTTTCGTATACGTACCTACATATAAAGAAAATAATAAAATTTTATTTCCATTAAGGGCTTTGTTAATATTAATATCGTAATATATTGCGTAATTTTTGTTTGAAATATAGGTATGTAAATGTAATGTACATAGGTATACAATGCATAATAAAAGATGTAGATACATAAATTAATTATTAACTGCTGACTAAAGATATTCGATACACAATGTCATAGATGCTTAAAGTAGGACCCTTAAGTCGGTTTGTCTATTTTGCATATCACCGGGTCTCCTGTGACCGGTGGCCTCCAAACCCAATTTAAACTCCTTAAAATTCTTTCATTAATTTTATTGAACAATGAAACAAAATATGTGTGTAGAATAGATGTAGGTATATGTTAAGAATAATTTTTGTCATAATTTTTTTACATCACGCACAAAGCTAAATTGTATGGGGCCCCCAAACCGTAATTTTCTAAAAAATAATATTTAACAAACATTTATTATTGCTACTTATAAGGTTTTTAAAGAATTTAAATAAAAATATTCTGTGTGGAATTTAGATACCTAACTGTTTAACCTTAACCTACGTCCGCTCACAGATTATAACATTAAATTTAGGATTTCCGATATAAACTTAATAAAAAATGATTAAAATTGTTGTTAATAATCTTGCCCCCAGTTTCACAGTCTCGTTTAAACCTTGAACTGAGTTAAATTGTTCTGCTGAACTTAAGTTTAAACCAAAAGTGGAGTTTAAACATCCACTGTGACACAATGGGTTAGGTATTATTTCAAAGGCTCAAATAGGCTCTGGACCTTTGGCACCTCATATGAGAGTAATTTGATAAAAAAAATCCCATCTAATTGGTCAGTAATTGGTCAGAAAGGTCAACTAGTCCCAGAATTTGGTCAGCCCTAGATAACTTTTAATCAAGGTTTAAACTTTCTCAAGGTCGCTCAAGGTCACGCGCGATTTTTGGCACCTCATTTAAGGGAAATTTGCAATTAATTAGTTCTCAAAATCAATTTTTTTAAATGGTTTATACACATTTTTGAGAAAGTTGTCCTGCTAAGTTCATATGAAGTTAGCAGGACACCCATTTTTTCGCAAACCAAAAAAGCAATAATTTTAATAATAAGTAGCAACTAATGATAGTTAGTTTTTAACCTGAATTTCCAAAAGTGTCCTGCTAACTTTATATACATGGAATAGTTTAGTCTGTAGTGAAAATACGGTCGGAGGTTAAGACAGCGAAGGTGGTGATAGAGCATCTAGTCTTAACTATGGCGGTGGAGAAGAGAAGGCTAAGACGGTGAAGGTTGGAACAGTCCCTAGTCACTATTGTGGCGGAGGTAAGGCCGAGACTTTGAAGGTTGGGATGGAGTCCCTAGTCTTAGCTTTTCGGAGGAGGTTAAGACAGCGAAGGTTAGGATAGAGCCCATAGTCTTAACTATGGCAGCGGAAAGGCTTAGATAACGATGGTAGGAATAGAGTCTCAGTCTTAACTTATGATAAAGGAGGTGGGGATCGGAACGGGGGTTTAAGGCTGGAAGGCAAAAAGTTTTGAAGCCACTACACTACCTGGTATCGACAACCAGCAGGTCTGAGATGGTTCTTTACCTAGTGCACTTGATTGTTACTAAAAAAACGGTAGCAAGAAGAATCTGATTTTCGGTGAATTTCCCACCCTTACTTGTTGATTCTGCTGCGCGAACCAAATGTGGAGTATACAAAGCACGAACAAAATTTATTGGTGACGTTGCCAACTGCCGGTGTTTGTCCTCTTTTGAAATATGCGTGGGCGCCTTTGAGGTATGCAGCGTTTGTTGGTTATTCATTGCTTCATATTATTTATAGTTGAATCTGGGTGACTTGTTAATATGCAGGTAGATCTACATGTGAGTCAGTAGGTTGATTATTCTTTGATTGGTGGTACGGGTGGTTGGGGGATAAAAAGTGTAACTTCGTTATACCAACCACCTTCTTAGTCGCAGGAATAACATTATTGATCTTGGAGCAGCACAAAGAAAGCACTCCCACGACAAAAAAGGCGGAAATTTTAGTGGAAGAGGCAACCGAACAGGCAAAGCAGTTAACAAAATGGGAATGGCAAGACCGCTGGAGCTCGGAAAGCAGAAGACGATGGGCTGATTAAGAATTTGGCTGGAGTGAAACGATTGGAAACACGAAAAGATTAAATATGAAGTCACCCAATTTCTCACTGTACAGGTACACAGACCTTCAACGCCTTCCCCCACAAAAAGGACAAAATATACAGTCCAGCCTGCCATTTCGGAAACTCCCACACAGACGACGCACATTATATGTACGTCCCAGCGGGAAATATCATCCTCAATGAAATTTATTTCTGAAATAATCAATGAATTCACTTGCCAAATCAAAGACTAACGACATGCAATGATTTAGTAGGTGAAGAGTAATGCAAAGTTTCCTCAGTTCGTAGCTTTGATTCCACTTTCTGCTTTGTGTTTATGAAACGACCCTTTATTTCGGTGAATTTAAAAGGGAAAAGTATGTGATGAAAAAGTTGTGGAAAAGTAATGTACAAGATCATCAGTTCATTGTTTGAATCCACTCATCTGCTTTGTAAAGTGTTCATAGCGAGAACAAAAAAAAAAAAAAAAAATGTGAGTGAAACTCATGGTGAATTGTAATCGATGATTCCAACGATGAATAGTAATGCACAAAGTAGTTTATAATTTTTGGCAACTATAAATTCTCATTTTGTTGGATACAGTTCACAGTGACTTTCTGTAAAAAAGTCCATGTAACACGAACTGAAGTCAATAAAAATTGCGTTTGTCGAAACGCCAAAAATTTTTGATTTGCAATGGAAACAACATTTTGGTTTGTTTTCATTTTAATATAAAGGGTGCATTACCGATGGGATTTAGTAAACAATACAAATGGGAGGATTTAATTGATGAAAAAGAAACTACCACTAACCTGGTGATTTCATAACTGAATTTTCATTAGATTTTTCATCGAAATTATTGAACTGATGAATAAGCTAAATACCCGTATGTAGTGAATTCACAGATTATGCAATCACCATGTTTTTCATCACCTGGGTCGGTGAATAAACAACTTCCATTGAAGTAGTGAATTCGTTTGTGAATTTTCATCGAGAAAGTGGCATGTGCTTCCCGCCAATGACACGCCCATGTTAAATTCATCAAAGGAATAAGCTGAAAAGTGGCAGGTACAGCTTCCATTCCTCAAGGAAAAAGCAGGTTTTTCCTCAATGATTTTTTTAATTTTTCCCGCTGGGGTTCTTCGCCTGTGTTACAGAAGTGAAGCCGGTGTCTATCTGGAAAGAAGTATTAGGGTCTTCAACACATAATCGACAAGAAGCTGCCCAGCAAACTTAATTCGAGGAAAATCTGCCCCTATGTTGAAAGAATTCTCAAGAAGAAATTTTTTTCCGGGAGATTATGAGAGCCCGAATGAACGCAAAGAGTTGTTTGTTACAGTTGTTTTCTTTCGTCTTGGGACCAGGTTAACGGTACAAAAATGAGCAAACACTTTACAGAATATTGTCTTTATTATATTAAAGAAATTAGAAAATAAGGAGGCACATGATAAAAAATAAAGCAATACCATTTTTAAGGACTACCCTAATGAACAAATTGTATAATATACTATTCAAAATTTGTAAATGTTTGTTTTAAGAATTTGATCAAAATCAGTTACTCCGTTATTAGAAAGTCGTTAATAAAAAAAAAATGCTTCTATGGGAGGTACCATTACTAGCCATTTTCTTTTTGAAGATATTAACCAAGAAGAAGCATGATGGTTAGTGAGTATAGGATTGTCATGCCGAAGGTGTGGGTTTGATTCCCAGCCTTGCCACCTAAAAACAAAAATGTTTTATCCGAGGTACTGCCTCTTGCGAGGAACTGAAAAATTCTCCAAGAGTACCTATACTTGTCATGAAAAAGTGTTTCTCATTTAGCCGTTCGGATTCGGCAAAAAATAAAATTGTAGATCCCCTTCATTCCTGCGAACAACACGCACAGAGGAATGGTTGTGAGTTGTAAGTCACTAAGCCCTGGTTCTCCACGAGCTGTTGCGCCACCCAGTTTATTTATAAACAAGAAAAAGCTGTTTTTGATTCAAAATATAAGCTTTTTTGTTAGTAGGTAGGTCATCTAAAACATAATACTTTTTATGAACATTTTGAAAAACACTAGTTTTTTTGTAAAAACAAAAAAAAATTGTCGTGGCTATGATCCAAAAAAACGAGGTACCAAGTCAAAAGAAAATCTAATGATAGGATAGTTTTTAACATGGATTTCCAAAAGTGTCCAGCTAACTTTATATACATGACTATCCCAACCGTCGTCGCCGTCTCAGCTATCCACCGATTAACTGCTCTGTCGTTGCTTAAGACTAGGGACTCTACCCCAAACTTTGCTGTCCTTAGCTCCATACAGGACTATAGGGATCTGATTCCGGCATTAGTATCTATCTCTACCTGTTGCTGCTCCATAAATATACTTTGGAACTGGAGTTCTGAACTCTCACTCACCGAGTTTTTCTGATTGAAGTCGACCCTGGACCCGTGTTCCGGGGCTTGATTTGAACTTTTTGCGAAAAAATTAGCACTTATTTCATGTTTTATTAAAAATGAAGTGAGATTTCAAGACAAAAATGTCTAAGTTTGGGAGATTTGACCTAAAATCGAAATTGGTCAGTGTGTTTGTTTTAAATTATTTGTTCCGATAACGACGCGACGTGTTCATGTGCTGTAAGAGTAAATTACCTTATCATTGATACAACTCAAAAAAACTATGCCCAAATGTTTCATTCAAAAGTGCGATTCTGGATTTTAAGATCAAATCTTTCTGATTTCAATGGAAACATAATCAATTTTCATTGAAAATATTTTGACAGATGAAAATGAGTAGAAGGTTGCTTTTGTGGGTTGCGTTCCAGGTTCATCCTATGTAAGTAAATATTGTAAGTGATGCAAGTGTTATAACTTGAAAACATTCTAAGAAATATTTTTTACTTGAACACTTTATTTTACTACACCAACATCAAAGTGCCATATGAAGTCTTAAAGTGCCACAGTTGACAGAGCCATTTGAATAAAAAGATGCCCTAAGTGCACGATCGTGCCACACCGACAACGCTGCCCTGGACCCCGCTGATGACCTACCTCAGCTGGAAACAAAAAAGCAACGCACTGTTACATACACCGTACGGGTGAACGGGACAAGCTATAGCCACACGCAAGGCTTCGGGTCTTTGTGTTGCTGCCATCTGGTTTCGTTTTTGTTTTCTGGACGTAGCGCATCTGCCAAAATCTATCTTCCATAGGAATGGATTCTATGTTGACATCAGTAGCTTCCGCTTGCTTAAATACTTGCCATTGGGTCACCTATTTTCGACATCAGTCCGATCAGCAGTGTTCTTACTTTTATCTGTTTCCAGAAAGATAGCTTTGTGCCAAAAGGGCGTTTATGTGACCTCAAGATTTTAGAAAGAAAAATACAAATATTGTAACCAAACACAAAAAATATAAAAATTTTTATGAACCAAATACAAAAATCCATTATAAAATTGAGTAACGGATAAATACCTATTTAGATGAAAGAAGATACGTGGGTTTGTTTAGCTTACGTGTTGTTAAATGGGGTGAATAAAATACAATTTTCTACATCCGTCAGTTTAAAATTCTTCAATTCTGAGATTTGCGGAATCAAAAATTCATTGGGATAATTGGAGTTTAGTAAACCAGTAATTCTGTATGTATTTGTGTAAGTACCTACCTAAAAGACTTAAAACTCAAATAACATGCTCTGCACTTTATCTATGTCGTTTTACGTGCGTTTCAAACATCTTTTCATATAAATTTCATCCCTAAGCTTATCTTCACATTGCACAGACATACTATAAAATCAAAGGATGGCATTATTAGAGATACAGATTCGGTTTGGCAGCTTTTAAGTTGAATTCACTACTCCGGTAAGAAGGTACCTAACATTTTACAATAATGCACTGTCAGTTTTGTAACTTTCCAAAGCCAAGTGATTCAATTTCAGATGCCACCTCAAGCTAAATTGAAACGCAGAGATGAAGAGGTTGACATGACTTCAAGGATTTCAAACTTAAACAACTCCACCACCATTCACCTGATGCGTTTGTCATTTATAAGTCTTTGGGTTAGGAAGAGTTCATTTTGTTGCAAATTTTGTATTCATTCAACCAAAGGTGTGTGTGTGTTAGTACTGAATTCAACGCTCTATTTGGAGTTTTCCAACCAACAAGGACCTCATTTTGGATTTTCTGTGAGTGTTTTTTTGTTTCTGTTTCATCATGATGAAATCATGTCCTTTCACTAGATTTCACTCTTCCCGAGAAAGTCTGTGATCTCAGATTTGTGGGATATAACGTAATTGCAAACAAAAGGAATACAATATCCTATCTGGGTAGGTAATCTGTTTGATCCTAATCCAAGCCAATTCCAAAAACGAAATTGATTTTCATTTAAAAGAGAATCAAGTAGATGTAATTGATTTTTATTAGCTGTGTCTGTTGTTCTATACTTTTCAATTAAATTAGCAGAATCATTTAATCGCTGAAGTGTACTTATTAAAAATAAAATAACAATTTATTGCAATATTTTTCATGGATATTATATCACATTTCACTTGGAAAATTTTTTATTTTTTTCTTATGCTTGATATCATAATGTTATTTAACTTTTGAAAACAATTGTAGCAGAAAATCAGAAATATAAAACTTTCTGCAAACAATCGGATCAACCTCTGTTTATTATTCTGCTTGAAAACTCCACTGTTGTAACTTCCTCTTTTGAAATATTTTAAATTCCTTAAGAAGTTTTATCTGTATTTCCTCCACAAATATAAATCTATAGATACTCTTATTTTTTGTAACTGAAATACCCAAAAATATTTTATATTCCAGAAGACAACCATTCTATTCAATTGACCAAGAAACACGACACAAAATTCAAATAAAAAAGTTACTTTAATGACAATTTAAATGATATTCAAGTGTTCCAAAGTAAAATACAATGAGCTTATTTTTTTTAAACAGGATTTGGGCACTAATAATCTCTTCAACTCCAGTGGTTGTCTGCTAATAATTGCAAAAAAAAAAAAGATACCACGAGGGAAATCTTACAACTGCCTTTATACAATAATTGTTCACACAATTAATGCTTAGGAAACAATTTTTAAATCATTAATCAGATTAGACGTCTAAGGGAGTGTTCTAGAATTATTTAAAACAAAAATGGAAGAAGATATATATGGGAAACAGGTTCCATCAAATTCTTCTTAAAATAATTTCTTTATAATAGTTTTGTCGTATTCAGTTTACAAAATCGATGTATTTTTACGGTGCTGGTGACAGTCCAAAAATGTTCAAAGTTTTTTTTCGGTATTTTTTACTTTTTTCATCATAAATTTTCATTGCGGAAAAAAAAAATAAAAATGGTATATTGATATTTTGTCGTGACAAATCGATTGCCATTTGAATTTTCAAAATCGATACATTTTTACGCCGCTGGTGACAGTCCAAAAATGTTCATTTTTATTTTTTGTCTTATTACCTTGAATATAAACAATAAAATTGACGTATCGAGATTTTATCGTGACAAATTGATTGCCATTTCAATTTTCAAAATTGATACGTTTTAACGTGCTGGTGACAGTCCAAAAATGTTCAATTTTTTTTGTTTTATTACGTTGAATGAAAAACAATAAAAAATGGCGTATCGAGATTTTATCGTGATAAATCGATTGCTGTTACATTTTTTAAAGTCTAACCATTTTTACGTCATAATTTATAACAGCTAATTTTGTGGTAGATATTTAACTTTTTCAACGTCTTGAATTTGCTGGAAAGTATTGTAGGTTTGAACCAGGGCTAAAGTATTTGGTGTGGTCTCGGAACTTCAGTTTGACAGTCGAAAGACACAGCCTGCATGACGAAGCTTTCGATAACTTACAACGGATGGGGGATTTCGCGACGGGACATAGCTAGCAATCGTTTTCAACACCTTGATATACTAACACAAAGGGACTTGGAAGTCTTGTGATAGAAAAACCGTCAACCAAGTTGATCACATCGCCATAAACGCCATACATGCTTCCTGTATCTTGGATGTCCGAACGTTCCGAACGGCAAACATAAACTCGGACCACAGCACTGCTTGGTCCAGTATTTCAAAAACGTATGCGGATTTCTACAGCACGCACAACACGCCGAGCAGATTCTGTGAAAATACCTATTTGATGTCAAATAGCTAAAACTGCAAAAGATCACCATGAATTTTGCCGACTAAACGTCTCTCTTAAATTTATCACTAAGCCCGCCACTAGCATCGAGTACGAAGGACCATTGATGACATTGTCAACAAGCCTTCATAAGTGCCGCAACTGATGTGCTAGGTTTCACTAGGTGACCTACACGACAAAACTCCTGGTTCGATGAAGAGTGCCAGCTGGCACATGCAGCTAAGCCTACTTAATAATGCTGCAGACGAGAATGAGACCTGCTGAGAGAGAAAGCCGGGAACTCTACGCGCGAAAAAAGGAGGGAGAAGCACCGACTTCTCAGGAAGAAAAAAAAAAAGCGGGAGGTCGAGTCTATTGAGGATTGTTCAATAAGGAGCAATGTTCGTAAGTTCTACTAAAAGGATGAAACAATCTACCCAAGGCTATAAGACCAGAACGGAAACCTGTAGAGATGAGAATGGTAACATGGTAGTAGATACACAGTGCTAAAGATCGGGAAGAAACACTTGTCTTGATTGCTAAACGGAGAAAATAGCCATTATTCTGCTGCTGGGAAAAACACCCGACCATAATGCAATGTGGTTAACGATTTCGAAACCTAAATCGTACAAAGCTGCTGGTGTGGATGATATGGACTCCCAGCTAAAATATTCAAGGCAGCAAGGTGGAGATGACTTGGTAAGGAGAGTGCACCAACTCATCTACAAAATTTGGATTAAAGTATACCCTATGAATGTAACCTTGGCATAGTGTGCCCCATCCACAAAAAAAGAAGATGCTCTGACTTGTTCCAACTATACAAATAGGCCAGGAAAAATGGGTTCCGAGGTTGAAACAATTAATTTATGAAATATTAAAATTGAAATCGACGTAGAATTGCAACCTCTATAACATATCCAAAGTAAAGAGAGGGAAAGTCTGGGAAGAAGTTGGAAGATTTGACCCAAAATTCCGATTTGGTGTAATTGAGGTATATACACAAAGTATGGCATATGATTTAAGGGTATTTTTTAACGCTGAATCTAAAAAAAGCAAAACTAAAATGATACAAACACCCTTTACAAAGTTATGGGCCTTTTCAAGCAAAAATTAATTTTTGAAATCGTATTTTCCGTAGAACAACTCAAAAGTTAACAGTCACCAAAAACAGTATTAGAACAAAGATATTTGTATGGACTATTTTGATTCTTGGTTGCCATGAAGCGTTTAATATTTTTGGCGAGTTTCATGAGTGTAAGAGTTTTAACGTGGGTGTTATGGTTAACATTCTTTAATGCCCCTCTCCCTTAAAAAAAAACACCCTTTCACCATAGATATTTTTAGGGACTCTCTTGATTCTTAGTTCCTATGACAAATGGAACATTCATTCCAAGTTTCATTAACATACCGTTATTTTCAAAGGGTTTTCGGTAATATTTTACCTGTTGTACCTGGAAAAAAAGTCATCATTACATAAAAAGGACTATAACTTCTTTTTGGGTGGTTGTATCATTTTGAATTTGGTTTCATTAGATTCAGCGTTAAAAACTACCCTTAAAGCATGCATCATATGATTAGGTTTTACCCAAACAAATATTTAAGTTTGATAGACCTCCAAATTCTCCCCGTCTGCACCTCTTCAAATGCATCTACACAAAAAGCCAATGCGGGGATTTTGGGGGACTTTGTGATCGCCTAAAACCACTGCCAGCCACTGAAAAAGATACAAAACCACTGATTAACATACAGGAATTGTTGTTGTAATTCTTTGAAACATTTCGTGCGCTCCAACATGATCATCGTCTTTCAATGCCAAAAGCAATCTGATCGTATACTCGCTTTCGCTTCTACCTTCGTGTGTGAAATAAAACAAAAAATTCACATTGCAACAGTTGCCTTTGCCAAGTCGCAACAATACAACAGAGCTTTTTCAGTAGTTTTTCTGAAAGAATTTTTATTATTATTTATTTATTAAAGTAGCAATATACATTATTTCTTTTACATTTGGTAAGAACATGCTATTTTTAGAGATTTAGGATAAACATTCCTTTTCAACTATAAATTTAAGCTAATATATAATAATAATAAGTTGTATAATAGATTTTAGTATTTATTATTCAAGGGAAAGCTACAAATAAAACCCTTATTCAACTCTTAAAACTAATATTGCAAAACTCCCAGGTTAAGTTAATGATGGCTAAAGCTGTGGTTTCGGGAAAATCAAACCTTGTCAAAAGTATTCATTAGAGACAAACAAAAATAAATCCATTTGACAAATTCGTTCAGCCCGAATCCACAGCCTCCATCAAAAACATATAATATAGTATAAATGCCATTAAGCGTATATAAATTTATGGTGGAGATAAACATTTAATCAGTTCATTATCGGAGAAAGAACAATTTACATAAAATTTTTGTGTTAGATTTTCGATAAGGGAGTCCAAAAGATTGACATTGCTTTGCTCATGAAGCCTGTTAGTTGAATAGCACCATGGTAAATCAAGCATCATTTTAAGAATTTTGTTTTGACATATTTGGAGCTTAAGTTTATGAGTTTTGGCACAATCGTACCAAACAGGAGCACCATATAGGAGGATAGATTGGAATATTGATTTGTACAGTAAAATTTTATTTTCTTTGCTAAGTCTAGAACTTCTACATATTAATGGGTACAGAATTCTTTTGTATAGATTTATTTTGTCAATAGTTGTAGATATATGTTTTTGGAAATTAAATTTTTTGTCTATTTTAACCCCAAGATATCGACAATGTTCGGACCAGTCAATGTTAACAGAGCCCATTCGAAGTTGTACATTGTTTGGGAGAAAACAAGATTTTCGACGCCTTGTAAACCAAATAGCTTGCGTTTTCAAGGGATTTACTTTAATCTTCCATTTAAAAAAGTATTTTTCTATTGAAGAAAGACTTGTTTGCAACGTATTACAGACGTCCAGAAAATAAGTTCCCGATGTAAAGATAGCCGTGTCATCAGCAAACATTGCAATACCAATATTATTTCCAAGATTTGGTAGGTCGGATACAAAGATATTAAAGAGGATGGGACCAAGTACTGTACCTTGAGGAATTCCATATGGAATATTATGTAGAGAAGATATATCGTTTTGAACTTTTACGAAAAATTGTCTTCCACTTAAAAAGCTTTGAATAATTTTTACTATCGCCATTGGAAAGTTAAATTGAACAAGTTTGTGTATCAGTGCGTCATGCCAGACCGTGTCAAAGGCCTTTTCAATATCCAAAAGTACCAAGGCAGTCGATTCTTTTGTATTAAACTTTTCTTTAACATGATTTTTAATTCTCAGAATTTGGTGGTTGGTGTTATGAAAAGGCCTGAATCCAAATTGATAATCAGGCAGAATATTATTTGCAAATAGGTGATTTTCAAGACTTTCCTTGATTATTTTTTCTAATAGCTTGCTTATCGAGCTCAGTAAGCTTATAGGCCTATAGCTGGTAGCATCGTCCTTTGGTTTGCCAGGCTTTGCAATTGGTATTACCATGGCAGTTTTCCAACAATCTGGAAAGTAACAGTTTTTCTGAAAGAATTTTCGGTTTTGAAGCCTTTGAGAACAAAATTTATAAAGGTGAGAGCCAAAAGTGTTGTCGTTTTGATTGTCCCTTATTATTGGTTTGTATTTCTGAATAAACCTATTAAATGCAGTTTAAATTTGTACGCTTTAAGTCTTTAAGAAGAAAAATGTAATTTACGCTAAGTTTTGAAACATTCACAAAGCGTTACGTAATCAAATTCTTTTCAAAAGGTGTGGTGTGGTAAAAAAAGATAAATGGATGTTTTTTTTGTAATATGTTTGAAATGGTATCCATGGTAACCATATGTACATTGTTCTTTGATTTGTGGCAATTTATAATTCAAAATATGGAAGCCCTGTGAGAGCTGTAACTTTAGATAGATGTATGCAAGCCAATGCAACGAGACCGAGAGGCAAACGTCCTATCTTCCCTGTACTGACAATTTTTGTTGGATAGAGTATAAATGATTAAACAAGTATTCCTTGTGTGTAGCTTCCATTCCTTGAGGAAAAAAAAGCTAGAGATTCCTCGGTGAATTTTTGAAAATTTCCCACTGGGATTTACTTAACAATACAAATGGGAGCATTTAAGTGATGAATAGGTGACTACAACTAATCTTGTGATTTCAAAATTGAATTTTCATTACATTTTTCATCGAAAATATTGAACTGGTGAATAAGCCAAATACATTTATGTAGTGAATTGACATATTAGGCAATCACCATGTTTTTCATCACCCGGGTCGGTGAATAAACTTTCCAACGAAGTAGTGATTTCGCTAGTGAATTTTCATCGAGAAAGTGGCATGTGCTTCTAGCCAATGACATGCCCATGTTAAATTCATCAAAGGAATAAGCTGAAAAGTGGCAGCTGAATCTCACATTCCTCAAGGAAAAAGTAGGTTTCTCCTCAATGAATTTTTAAATTTTTCCCGCTGGTCACCACTGATACAATTTTTCAAAACTTCGTTCAACTACTTGCATTATGCTGATGACATGGGCATTATCGGTTAGATCTAAGCGATCTGTGGTTGGTTCATTTACCAGTACCTACTGAATTGGAGGTGGTGAAAATGGGATTGGCTGTCAATGAAGGCAAGACGAATACCAATTTTTGAAGCCAAATAACTTTGTAACTATAGAAGACATGAACAATTTAGTTAATATCATTATTGAAGAATATTTTTTTAACTATTCTTTTGTTTCAGATTATTTTTTGATAAGACAAACAACTTAAACAACAAATACGAAAATAAATATGCTGCAAATTCCCGGCTCTTTTTTGGGCTTCTTAAATTTCAACTCCCTTTTATACAATAAAAATATCCGAAATTGCACTTAAATCGAATTATAATAATGATTAAATATTTCTTTTGAATTTATACAATGATTAAATATAGCAACCTGATTGGCCAGTAGATATTATAAACAAATAAAGGAGATTATAAATAAATTCTATATTTCAATTTTATTTAGAAAACCGAACATAAAAACATCATTTGTAATTCTAATGAAAACCCACTTCAGACTTTATTCTCCTAACACACTAAGAAAAAAAATAGAACTGTATGGTAGGTATGTGTCTATTTTAATATCCTCCATCTCCTTTGAATAACAACACGTGATTTTTGTTTTATTTTATTCCGCTTATGCTTTCAACATTTTTTTTTTTAATCTGACAACCCGATCAATCTGTATTATATAATTCAATTCTTAGAAATGTTATCTGCAAGCAAAAAGAAATATTGCATAAATATGAGAAATAAATAAAAATAGTATAATGTGGCATCTGCGTAGGTTGTAGGTATTACATTGGAATTATTTCCAGTTTATGTACAAACAATGTTGATAAAAAATTAAAGGGACACTTATTCATAGACATTTTATAACATGTTGCTAATAGCCTATTGAATAGACCTTTTAAAAAGGAACAATTATGTGCAAGAGTTTTTATTATTGAATATATTTGTTTGGCCCATAAGCATGCTTAAAACCGAAAATGCTACTAAATGCACCCATGCGTTTCTGAGAGAATGGTCACACTGGCCACTTTTCAGTATTTCTGGTATAACTCGAAAACGAAGTCGAATTTGACAATTTTATTTATAAAACTTTTTGTTCAAAATTAAATTTTCTATCGAAATGGATAGTTTGGAAAATTTCTTAAAAAAATCAAAAAGAAAGAAGAAAAATCAAAGATTTTTAAATTTTTTTCTAAATTGCGCATAACTTTTTTCGAAGCAAAGATACGCTCAATACATGCACAAACAAATTAAACTGGAGACTTACGGCTTAAATTTGACATGTTAAAAAAGCCATATTATTTGAAAATTGACAAAAATATAGCCATTCAAACTTTGCCATATCTTATCATTTTTCGCAGTTTTTGCCCGAAAGCCTTTTTTTTGGTACTTAATGACAAATGTAACGTTCCTAGCAAATGTACCAAATCTTATGTTAATCGGACCATCCGTTCGGTCTGTAGGTCTGTAAGCATTTAAAAACATCCGTAAAACGAAATTGCGAACTTACATACATCCTTTTTATAAATTCTCTATAGTTCTAAATATTTTATCAAAATTTTGATTTCAAACATTTTTACGAAAGTAAAATTTGCCATATTGTACCGAAAAAGGGACTTTCAGGCCAAAACTGCGAAAAATTATAAGAAATGATAAGGTTTGAATGGGAATATCTTTGTCAATTTTAAACAAATATTAATTTTTGGACATGCCATAGTAAGGCCTTTAGTCTCTACTTTATTTTGTCGGTGCATGACTTGACCCTATTTTTGCTTCAAAAAAAGTTATGCACAATTTATTACAAAATTTAGATATCGTTGATTTTTTTGATTTTTTTTAGATTGGTTTTTATTAACTTTACCTGCTTAAATTTTTTCGTAAAATTTTTTCAACTATCCATTTCAATAGAAAATTTAATTTTGAACAAAAAGGATTATATGTAAAATTGTCAAGTTCGGCTTAGTTTTCAAGTTACACCAAAAATATTGAAAAGTGGCCAGTGTGACCATTCTCTCAGAAATGCATGGGTGAATTTAGTAGCATTTTCGGTTTTAAGCATGCTTATGGGCCAAACAAACATATTCAATAATAAAAACCCTTGCACGTAATTGTTCCTTTATACCACTCATTTTCCGGTCTATTCAATAGGCTATAAACAAATTGATATAATTTCTTTAAATAAAGCTTTATTTTAGTTATGGACTTTAAATTAAATTTTTCTTGGAATCAACTCAAGTGCACTTAAACCGTCTTACCCCTGGACCTTTACATGTATTTATTCATACTATACATTTTTGCACAAATAAATTTTTGTACACATTACATGATAAAATCTATAGATACTGACTACATCAAATCATTAGCAGTGATGAAGCAATTAAATAATTGTGTACACTCATAACACGAATATGTGTCACTCTTATAGGTGATTATAATGAGTTTTTGATTATGTAGTGAGTACAGCTTCTATACACTACTCTATATGCAATCATTGCATAGATATAAATATTCCATGAAATAAGTAAATATATCTATGCGTTTACGGTTGTCTATATGATGCTCGCGGATTATGTCCTGAGTATAGCTGATTTTCGAAATCATTAAATAAACATAAAATTCTATCCAAGCATTTCAGAAAAAAATGTTGCTTACCTGTGATGATTATGTCCCTCAATTTAGCAGAGCAAGGTGAGCAGAATATATATTTTGTGATGGCATTATAAAGCGCTTATTAAATGCTAATTAAATGCCCAACAATTAAATTTAATGCTCAAGTACTTTTGGTAAAAATCAATGTTCTGCTAACTTGATTTAAAGTTAGCAGAATAATTTCCTAAAATGGTTAAAACATTAAGTATGAAAATTGGGTTTGGTCTTATATTAATCATCGTGTCCTGTAACCCCGGCTGGGGCATAGGGCGTCAACAAAACGTCTCCATCCTTCACGGTCTGCTGCAAGGTACTTTAGCTGTGGCCACGTCTTTCTCTGGGATTCTGCTTCTGCTAAGACAGTTGATTTCCATGTTGTTCTTGGTCTTCCAACCCGCCGTGCACCCTGAGGATTCCATTCAAAGGACTGCTTTGCAATTTCATCGTTTGGTTTCCTCAGTGTGTGACCAATCCAACGCCATTTACGCTTTCTTATGTCGACGTCCAGCCGCTCTTGACTTGTCCTGCGCCACAATTCCTCATTTGATATTATTTGTGGCCAGCGAATCTTTAGGATGTGGCGAAGACCAGCGATTCACAAAAGCCTGCAATTTCTTCTCATATTAATAAGCTATTTAAATGCTCTGCGAATAAAAAAAAAATTGAAGAAAATTCGATTTTCACAAAAAAAAAATGTTTCCACAATTTTGAAAAAAAAAATAAAATAATTTTTTCTTTTAGATTCAAATCTTTTTGATTAGTTAAATGCTCGCCTAAATGCAATTAAATTCTCCAGATTCGAAACAATTTTCGAAGATCTGAGCCAAAAAAAAAAAATCAATTTGCCATACATTTCCATGTTCTGCTAGCTTAAAATGGGTTTTTCTCAAAAAATTCAAACTTTTTCGATTCAAATCTTTTTGATTAGTGAAATGCTCGCCTAAATGCAATTAAATGCTCCAGTTTCGAAACAATTTTCGAAGATCTGAGTTAAAAAAAAAAAATAATTCAATTTCCCTTACATTTCCATGTTCTGCTAGCTTAAAATGGGTTTTTCTCAAAAAATTCAAACTTTTTCGATTCAAATCTTTTTGATTAATGAAATGCTCGCCTAAATACAATTAAATGCTCCAATTTCGAAACAATTTTCGAAAATCTGAGAAAAAAAAAATAATTCAATTTCCCATACATTAAGGCGAGCATTTAACCAATCAAACAAATCTTTTTGATCTTTTTGAATCGAAAAAGTTTGAATTTTTTGAGAAAAACCCATTTTAAGCTAGCAGAACATGGAAATGTATGGCAAATTGAATTATTTTTTTTTGGCTTAGATCTTCGAAAATTGTTTCGAATCTGGAGAGTTTAATTGCATTTAGGTGAGCATTTAACTAATCAAAAAGATTTGAATCGAAAAAGTTTGATTTTTTTTAGAAAAACCCATTTTTAGCTAGCAGAACATGGAAATGTATGGGAAATTGAATTATTTTTTTTTTAACTCAGATCTTCGAAAATTGTTTCGAAATTGGAGCATTTAATTGCATTTAAGCGAGCATTTCACTAATCAAAAAGATTTGAATCGAAAAATCTAAAAGAAAAAATTATTTTATTTTTTTTTCAAAATTGTGGAAAAAAATTTTTTTTTTGTGAAAATCAAATTTTATTCAAATTTTTTTTTTGATTCGCAGAGCATTTAAATAGCTCATTAATATAAGACCAAACCCAATTTTCATACTTAAGCCTAGTATGCAGATCGAGCAAAGACAAATTTTATCTCTACATTTTTTTTCTCGAGACAAATTCTGAAGGCGTAGAGATAAAAACAAAAGTCAAATGAGAACAGTAGCGTAGTTATAAATTTGAAAAATGATAAAATTTCCTTAAATTAACATAAATTTGAAACTTTTTCATGTACAGAAATCATATTCCTTCAAAGCATTTACAGAGCAAGAAAAATTGAACGCATGCGCTTGATGGTGAACAATATAATGTGGATGGATGAAAATACCTTTAAAATATCTGAAATTTTCAGCTTTTACTTCTCTGGAAAAGTCGATTTTAGGGCAATTTGGTTACATTTGGATCAAAATACACTTTCTCCGTCAAAATATAGGTAGTTTGTCTCCCAAATAAATATATTGAAGGATTGTCTCCTGTCAAAATATATTGAAGGATTGCCACGATGTCATGGGATTAAAAAACCACTAAAAATTCTGAAATTTTTGAAGGTTTTTTACTTCTCCATTTGGATCAAATTAACTTTTTCCGTCAAAATAATTTGTTCTTCATCTTTCAAGCCATCAACTGTCAAATTCCATTGATGTCGATGGATTAAAAAAACCATGTCAAAATCAGAAATGTTCACATTTTTCCACTGCTCCCAAGATCCAATTAAAATTACCAACTCGTTTTGGGAATCAATTTAAATTTTTTATTGAAACAAATATTTTCTGTATCTGAAATGTGGCCCTTTTGTACCCTTTCTCATTAGCTACGCCACTGACTGATTTAAAACAGCTATTCAATTAATTCTATTCTCATTCCATGTCATCATTTTCTGTACGCATTTTATATTTATTTCAGTTTTGCGTCCTCACAACGTCTTATAAATGGAAAGAATGAAACAGGGAGATGATTTTAGTTTATAAAAAGCGAAATATATATAAAACGTCACAATTTGTCCGGAAAAATAATGCTTCGAGCATTTTTTTCCGCGCAAAATTAAGTGGAGACTTTTTTTTACCTTTTCTCGTACAGCGGTGTCAAGTGTCAAATTTTGCGCTGGAGCTGCGTACCGCTTGGAAAAAAAAACGAGATAAAATTTGTCCTGGGAAAAATTTTATATGGGAGAAAAATTTTTGTCTCGATCTGCGTACTAGGCTTTAATGTTTTAACCATTTTAGGAAATTATTCTGCTTACTTTAAATCAAGTTAGCAGAACATTGATTTTTACCAAAAGTACTTGAGCATTAAATTTAATTGTTGGGCATTTAATTAGCATTTAATAAGCGCTTTATAATGCCATCACAAAATATATGTTCTGCTCACCTTGCTCTGCTAACTTGAGGGACATGTGATGATTATAGTTTCTATATGCACTCATTACATAAATATGAGTATTGAATGAAACTATGAATTTCACAAAGAATGTGTCTGTTATTTGTGATAAGTACAGATTTTTTGTACTCGTTATATAAATATTCTATGCATGCACTTTAGAAAAATGTGCTGGTTATCTTTGATGAGTACAGTTTCTTTGCAGTCATTACATAAATAGAAAAAGATGTACTCAATAGATAAACTCATTTCAGCAATTTGTGATGAGTATAGCTTCTATATGCACTAATAATATTAGTATAAATATTCAATGAACTCATTACATAAATTCTTGATGGTTATCTTTGATGAGTACATAAAAGTCAGTACAAATTCTATGCCCTCTAGTGCATACAGTTTTCCCTTTTTTTCGCTTCCCTTTCCCTCTTTCCTTCGCTACTTTTTGATGTCTAGTCCTCTTACCACGAAGAAGAAATAAAATACATTTATATGATATTTTATATTTCCTTATGATAAAATGCGGTAGTTTCAGAAAAAATATTGGAGAGGTCAATGCGATCAGCAAATGTTTTTTTTTCTAACGTCGTTCAGTATTATCATTTATGTAAGTATTCTGTACCGAAAATTTTGCAACCCATCATTAACAATTACCATTTTTTGGGGATCATTAAGAGTCTAAATTATACTTTTAACGTTTATTGCACATTTCCGTTGGGCGCCATTTAGAAGCTTAGACAAATTATTTTTTTTAACTACCTCGCTCATTTTTGACTTGTGACCCAAAGCATAAAGTTGTTGAAAATTGTAATTTCTAAGACCTTATAACAATTTTGACTATTGAAATTGTTCGACTTAATCGAAAAAGACAAAGCTACGGAACTGATTCCGCTGAAATTAGTAAATTTTTTGTTTTTCTTCAGAAAGTACACTACTCAACAATATTAAAGGAACAAATTTGTTTTCAATTTTTGTTAGCGTTTTTTGAAGAGCTGTATCTTTGTGACGAGTGGTCGTATTGAGTTGAAATAAAAAGCATTTTACAGCTTTATGTTTTTTGTTTCGAGATTTGTTTGCAAACAAATTTTTTTGAAGTACCGTTATTGCGTTATTGCAAAAAATGAGACGAGACAACTAATTATTTTTTTTTATTTTTTTTGAATGTCCTCATTTCTATGGATACATTTTTTTGAGTCAATTAAATGTCATGATCAGATACCTTGTTTATTCAGCTTCAATTCAGTTTTTTTGTTGTTGTCGTACGATTTTTTTTGACATGGTTTATCTGACTTTGAATGAAAAAAGATACTCTTAGCCTTGATTACCAATATCTCAGCAAATAATGACGTTATAAAAATTTCAAAGACAGTTTTGGAAATTTGAAAAAGCGTTTTACAAGATTTTTTTATAATTTTGTAGAAATTATTTTTTTTTACCGTTCACCGTTAGTTTAAAAAAAGTACTAAAAACTGACGTTTTGTGGTCTTTTCGTAAATCTTTTTTTTTCGTTGCAAATATTGATTGCATGGCTTGCGTTGGTATGCAAATTTATAGACTTTTAAATCATCAATATTCTTGTAAATTTTCAAATTGATTCATCGAACAGTTTTTTCTCACCAAAACTTCAAAGTCTTACAAACCAGGTAAAGGAATAAATTGTGTTATTCCTAAACAGTGCGTAGTCGTCATCAAAATGACAAGAAAATGTAATTCCAGTGGATTTTTTTCACAGTTTTGCATTAGTTAGATATTTTTTTGAATTGAAATGAAATAAAAAGTACATTTTTCCAAAAAAAAAAAAAAAAATAATTTCAAAAATTTTTCAAACAAAAAAACTTGATTTTTTTTGTTTAATTTTTTTTTTGGAAAAATGTACTTTTTATTTCATTTCAATTCAAAAAAATATCTAACTAATGCAAAACTGTGAAAAAAATCCACTGGAATTACATTTTTCTTGTCATTTTGATGACGACTACGCACTGTTTAGGAATAACACAATTTATTCCTTTACCTGGTTTGTAAGACTTTGAAGTTTTGGTGAGAAAAAACTGTTCGATGAATCAATTTGAAAATTTACAAGAATATTGATGATTTAAAAGTCTATAAATTTGCATACCAACGCAAGCCATGCAATCAATATTTGCAACGAAAAAAAAAAGATTTACGAAAAGACCACAAAACGTCAGTTTTTAGTACTTTTTTTAAACTAACGGTGAACGGTAAAAAAAAATAATTTCTACAAAATTATAAAAAAATCTTGTAAAACGCTTTTTCAAATTTCCAAAACTGTCTTTGAAATTTTTATAACGTCATTATTTGCTGAGATATTGGTAATCAAGGCTAAGAGTATCTTTTTTCATTCAAAGTCAGATAAACCATGTCAAAAAAAATCGTACGACAACAACAAAAAAACTGAATTGAAGCTGAATAAACAAGGTATCTGATCATGACATTTAATTGACTCAAAAAAAATGTATCCATAGAAATGAGGACATTCAAAAAAAATAATTTAGTTGTCTCGTCTCATTTTTTGCAATAACGCAATAACGGTACTTCAAAAAAATTTGTTTGCAAACAAATCTCGAAACAAAAAACATAAAGCTGTAAAATGCTTTTTATTTCAACTCAATACGACCACTCGTCACAAAGATACAGCTCTTCAAAAAACGCTAACAAAAATTGAAAACAAATTTGTTCCTTTAATATTGTTGAGTAGTGTATTTAACATTGATTTTTGACCTTTTATTTTGTATTTGAGTTTCATTCTTGTTCTCTTAAGGCTAAGAAGTTCTTCTAACTCAAAAGTGGGGATGAAGAAAACCAAAAAAACTATGATTTTAGGCCTAGGGAAGTTGATGAAATAGCGAAGCAGTTGTAGGAAAGTCTTACTGCAATTAAAGTTCTAAGCTCTTGCTACAAGTAAATACAAACCATGGACATTTCAATGAAATCAAGTTTCTTTAAAAAGCAAAACTTCCAAATCTTCTAGATAAACGACCATTCTATCATATTTTCTAAATTAACATAGTTATGGTGATATATCAATCGTATGCTAACATTATTTGTGTTACAAAAGTTCGAGAACTAATATTTACTTCAACTTTTGTTTTATCTATGAATTTGCAGTCTTAAGTTGAATGAACTTCTTCAGTCGAAATTAATTTCCCTGAAATTAAAAATGGCGCCCAACGAAAAGTATAAATCAGACTCCTTATACTCTTTGTTTGTTATTTCAGTTTTTTTTTTGTACTTACATTCCGACTTGAATCGACTTAAATTTCTCTCTCGCTGAAATGAAAAAAATAAGTGTATCTAGATGTCAAAGGCACGACCTCACCTAAAACAATATCTATTGAATTCAAGGAAATAAAACGGAGAATGACGTATATTCACTGAATGACAATACTAAACTTACACGTTTTCTTTTCAAAGGGGGATGATTTGAGGCTTTTATATTGCACATACTTCCGCATCAGAAGGTTTTCTAAATATACAGACGTATATAAGGACGTGCGCTTAGGAAACCACTTGTTGATGTTAGGTAAGTACTTTGCAAGAAAATTTTTGTTGAGAAATCATTATACATGGTACTTGGGTTGGGATATACAGCAAATTGTTGTTGTTTTATTGTCGTTGTGGGTTCAGAAACGCGCCGGTCGTTAGTTTTAGTTTCTTACATTCTGATAAGATACACGAGGATAATAAACATTTGGTCGATGACCTCATCAACCACCTGTACATGTTTCACCATAATCGTAGCATGTAGCAAGTAGCCCACGAGCGCTCATGTATTGAGCAAGGATATTTCATGAAGACGCTTTGGTCGTGTGTTAAGAGTTTCATATAAAAACATAGACAGAACCTATATATTGTAATAAATAGGTAGATTACACAACATTACGTATATTGTGTTTGTACTCAGTGGTTCAATGTTTTATCCGTAAGCTCGAGGAACTTTGATATTAATGATGACTGGAGCAAATCAACTGTGTGTATAGCTATGAAAGTACATATATGTTGCTATTCGAGGCATAATAATTTGATTTTCATTTGTATTGATACCTTTTTCGTATATATGTATAAGCATATACATACCTATGTGTATACCCCCGCTGTTAAATAAAATTACGTGACGTTGATATGGTTTGATATGTTTCAATTTTGTTTTGTTAGGATAAAGAATATGTTATCTACTTTTTGATAGAAAACCAATTGACGAAAACCGAATTTATAGTCCTGTCGTAATAAATCTGGATCACAAGTAGCTTGTAACATTAAATACGTCGTAAAGTAACAGGGTTTTGATTTATAAAACAAAATACCTACATATACATAAATTGACAGTTGTAATTCGAGGCTTTTTGTGTGAAAGGGGGGGCAGTGTTACTCAAAATAATTGTTTAGCATTTCGTTGGAATTTAATTGATCTAACTTGAAATTCAAAGATGTTTTAATATATTTCTAGTTTTTTTTAATCAATAATATGGTGGTTGGTGGTATAATCCAGTTTTACCAGCTTTACACATACATTATACAATCTTAACACAAACTACTCAACAAAAATTAAGCACAAAAAGTTCCTTTTATAATTGGCTAAGACTCAAGGGGTTATGAATGCCCTTAAAATGTGTTCACACAGTGCGAGCTATAGGAAATAGAGGGAGAACAGAAAAGGGAAGGAAAAACAGAGTTGGGTAAGGAACTCCACATTTGTGTGGTAAGGCTAAAGAAAGAATCTCTATACTTGACGGTACGTCCAAAGATAACCTCAAGGACATACTGATGAGCATTTCTAGCAGTGCGGATATTACGCTGAAATTGTTTAAGGGGAGTAATGCAGCTAGCTACTTCAACAGAGCAACGTTTGAAAAAGTAGCGATAAAACAGTGATAAGCAAGAAACATTTCGACGGTGTTCCAACGAAACAAATGTTGCCGAGATTGATCTATCACCTATCACTTTTAAAGCTCTATTTTGGATTCTATCCAGTACTTTCCACTGTACAACGACTGGAGACAACTTGGGGACTTGGATGCAATAAATTCCACACGATTACTAATACCCCATTTGGACAATGCTGTTTAAATCTGAATTTAATGAGCTCAACATATTCTGCCGTTGCTGCTCCACGTTTGAAGGAGAGGGAGGTGAATCTGGAAATGAGTATGAAAAACTAAGGGAACTGTCATCAGCTAGCTAAGCAGTTTAGTGGATAAGTAGTTTCAGACAAGAGATCATTGATGAAAATAAGAAATAGTGTCGTCCAAAACAACTTGGATTGAACGGTCAGAAAGGAAATTACTAATCCAGTGAAGAAGTGTTCGTTGATACCAAAAGCATGCATTTTCGATAAAAGAGCTTGATTCCAAACTCTATCAAATGCTTTAGAAATATCAAGTGCAACTATTTTGCTCTTTGCAAAACGATGCAATGATTGATTCCACTTTTCGGGTAGAAAAGCCATCAAATCACCAGTGGATCTGTTGCAACGAAAGCCATACTGACGGTCATTGAGAAGCTTTAGTTGCTCAAGATATTTCATAAGCTGACGATTTATAAGCGTTTCCATGACCTTGAAAAGTATGTATGTTAGAGCAATTGGTCAGTAATTGGAAGGGACACGATGAATCGCCTTTTTTAGGGATTGGCTGCGCACAAAGGCTTTTTCCACCTAGACGGAAAGTGGCCTTAGGAATAGGAAAGGTAAAAAAGCTTACGAAGAGGTTTTGCTTAAGAACACATCTTCAAGACAATAGGTGATATACCACAGGGCCGTCGGATTTCCGAATGCCGAGATCTTTTAGTACTCTGGCAACTGTACGGGTACGAAAATTTATTGGTCTAAAAGAGAATTGGACGATCTCAAGTACAGGTGGGACTCTGTCGCTAACTGGAAGCGTAGAGTTTGCGACGAATTGTTCTACAAACACATTTGCCTTGTCTATAGAACAAACAACAGGGTTATCATTGAAAATGAGCGTATGGGACCCGATGAAGATGATATTCTTCACAAATGGCCAAATATTTGTACTGCCCTTAGGATATTGCAGTATTTTTAGGCTAATTTATTGCTCATGCAGAAATTTAGTTCTTATAATAGAGGTATTGCAGGAATTTCTGACTTGTTTGAATTTTGTCCTGTTTTCCTCTGTGGGAATGATTTTATATAACCGAAAAAACGATTCTCTCACTTTGATAGCTTTCTTGCAGCTGGAATCAAAAAAAGACTATTGTTTAGGCTTGATGCTCTTAACTCTGTGAGGAACAAAGAATTTCAGACCATTAAGGATAACATTGCTTATCATAAATCTGCACAAGCATCAATAGCCGCGTTTCATTATCGCTCATAACCCATATGGTTCACCTCGTGAAAATAAAACCATGTGGGTTAGTGCAAAAGCAGTGCTGTATATCAGTCTCTTTTTTTCTTATGTTTATTTGTTTTTCATGTAAGCACTTGTCTCTTTTCCTCTCTATTCCTTATACTGCTGACAAACCGCTGACATCTATTCACAATGGTAAATAGCCCTCTGCCGGCCAGAGTGAAAACCTTTATCTGGGTTATTGAAATTAACCTCTATAGAAACCTAGATCCCATGTTGTTTTTGTAATACATGTTAAAAGATAACCTCGACCCAGACCCAGAGATAATAAAACGCAGCTAATGTATCCATCTAAGAAACACATCGATCAGTAAAAAACACGAACAAAGTTGTTGAGTCCTTCCAAGTTGGCTTTTTCGATTTGCCAAGCTGTTCTTTTCAATATTTTTTCTTTAACTGGGGAATTAAAAAAGAACAAGGAAAGGATGCCGATATTAAGATGTGAGAACCAAGTCGAGGGTGTTAGGGGTTTGACCTGCAACATCAGGTATTCTAGTAGGCTCGTCCTCTAGCGGAGTAAGATGGTTGAACTCTAAAAAATCTCAGCATACCTTCCCTCCGCTGTTGTTTGATTTGAATGGCGAAGCCAATCCGAATTGTGCACATTAAAATCGCCCGTTACGATGATCTCAGTGTGATCCCTGAATGTAATCCGACAGCGCATCAAACTGATGCAAAGTTGACGTACTGTCTAGGTTGGGGCTACGATAAACATATCAAAAATGAACGAAATACTTAGACATTAAACTTTAGCCACATAATGTTAAATTCCGTGCGGGAATACTTGTTGAAGTGTGGAAGAGTCTGGTAAGCAACATCTTTCCGGATATAAATGGGGATACCGTATTGGAGATTGAAAAGTGACACTAAGCTTTACCCAGGTAGGTTGAATTCTGAAGGATCAGAGCAGAGCTTTCGCTTACCTGTGTTTCGCTTAGAGCGAAAACAGCTAGCCTGAATTTTTGGACGTGGGCGTACACGGCAAAGAAATTTTTCTTCAATCCACGAATATTACAAACGTCAACCCTGCAATTACTCACCATTGCAACAAAAATACGAAGATTTGTTTCCGTCATGTTTTTCCTTGCTATGGTATATTTTGACAAAACGGCCCTTATTCTACAAAGTTTGGCATAATAAGGCTTACATTTATTTTGACTAAAAATTTTAATAGATCTTTGGGTGAAATTAAGTTCTTTTGGCATTTAAATTAAATTAAAATGATCTGCATTATTGGATAAAATTGCAACTATTTGAAACAAATCCATGGATACATAAAATTATGTATGTATGTACCTACCCTACATGCATCAGGCATTTTTAGCTCAGAGCGCTTAGCTTGTGTTTCTTTTTTCAATCAGTGCTTGCTCGGAGTACGCTCTTTGAACTCAGCATAAAAATGAGCGCAGCCAACTCTATTCATTTTTTTGTCGATTCGACAAAACATTTTTCAAATCGGTGCGTTCAGCACATCAAATTTGAGTTCCGGTTTTTGAATTTTTCGAGCTGTCTGATGAAATTTAGAAGTCAGTACTTAAGTTTGTTGTGTGTAAAACATCGATTTATATCGACTCGTGTGATAGTTCACTATTAAGATGTGTTTCAGAATTATTATGTATGTATATTGAAGAGCTCTGATCAAACTCTGCCCAAAACTCGTAGTCTTGGGCCAACGCAGTGTTGCCAGAAAATATTATCTGAAATCGGGAGATTACCACTCTAGAAATCGGTGCAAATCGGGAAAACAGCTTTGAACCTAAAAGTCATGCCAGGTGTCAAAAGCACCAACATTTTTATAAGAAAACAAGTTTCTTTCAGATTGTACATTTTTTTCATTCTTAAAGCCTAGTACGCTGCTGATGCGAAACGAAAAATTCCATACAAAAATGACACAACGAAATCATAAACTAAAAATTAAGTTCTGCAGTACGCTGTTCGATGAGCGAAATTGATAACTGTAGCAGATTATTTGGAGAAGTCTACACTCTTTTTTCGCACACAATTAATTACCCAGACCATTTATTGTGTGCGAAAAAAATGACATTTGTGTTTTTTCGTGTTTATATTTGTTGTTTCTTCCATTAAAGCATGGCTGCTTGTGATTTTTTTGCATTTGCATTTGTTTTATTTTTTTGAATTTGTGCAACTGTCAATGATTATTTTTCCGCATCGTTTTCGTAAGCATTAGGTTTGTTCGCTGTTCCCTGCCCCAAGGCACACTGGGGAATGTCATTCAAATGTCAAAAAAGTGGGGGCTGCCCGGGTTTTGATTTCACATCGAACACTTTAGTGCTACTTTTGTATGATAAAAATGTTAAGGTGCTTGGATACTATTTTGTGCAGCTTCAAAATCTTTATGCAAGCACTAGATATCCATATATTTTCCTGAGCATTATATTTATATATATATAAATTAATAAAAAGTAACAAAATAGTATACAAAATATTTCACATTTATTATTTATATCGTCATAAAAATTCGCAAATTTAATCCTTTTCCTTTGACATTTAACTTTTACAAACAGCTGATATAAATTTCGCAGCTCTGATTTCTTTCCCTGAGAAAAAACCTGGGGTACGTAAGAGCGAGTTCAGTGCTCGCCCGGAACGCACATCCAACACAGTGCAAATAAACTGGGGTGAAAAAAGTGTCACATAAAACACATTAGAGCGAGTTCAGGGCGACCCAGTGCGCCCCAGTGCTCACATCGAACAAACCTATTTCGATTTCGTTGTGTCATTTTGTATGGGATTTTTCGTTTCGCATCAGCAGCGTACTAGGCTTTACCCAGGCCATTAATTGTGTGCGGAAAAATGACATTTGTGTGTATTTTCGTTGTTTCTTTCATTACAGCGTGGCTGTCTGTGTTCTTTTTTTTCAGTTGCATTGGTTTTGAATTTTTGAAAGTCAATGAATATTTTTTTGCTGCGTTTTCGTAAGCATTTTTATGTGTTGTTGGAGACCAACCAAAAATTTCGTTTCGCATCAGCAGCGTACTAGGCTTTAGAAAGGAAAACGTAGATAATAAGACAACAAATTCTCCAAAGATTTTAGTTTATTCTCATTATTTTAAATATATTTGTTTTGATTAAATTAAATAAAGTCCTAATTTTAACTATTTTGAATACATTTTCAATCAGATACTTTTAGGTTCAAACAATTGCATTCCTTGAACTTCAAGTATTCTTTAGAAAGTAATTTTCTGGCGCATGCACGCAGCCAAAACCTAAAATAAAAACAAATTGAAAATTAAGAAGAAGCTAATGACATGACAGAGACACATACACGACGAGCTTGGTCGTGTTCAGTAAATGAGCAAACAAGAAACATAAATTGCAATGTTAGATAGGTTTACTTGAGCTTAAGAAATATTGAAAATCGGGGAAAAGTGTCATATTTCGATCAAAAATCGGTGTATCGGAAACAGGTCTGAAAATCGGGAGAATTACGATAAATCGGTGTTTCTGGCAACACTGGGCCAACGACATAAAAAGTCAAGTCATTTGCGTAAAGTTGTAAGTCAGCCTTTTTGAGATGTTGAAACATATGGCGTTTGTCTGCCTACCTAAAAACGTGTTAAACAGGTGTAAAATTTGGCGTAATTTTTTTAAATCGATTTAATTCAATGCCTATGGGTCGGAGAGAAAAAATGTTGATACAAGGAAAATTTAGCTTGCAACTTTGGACAATTGTTGTCATAGGTTCATTTCTCTACCACACACACCTAAGAGCTTGTTTATGTTGGAGCTATGATAAACGATTCGAGCAGCGATGCGAGCAACGATGAATTGAAGCTTGAGTCACAGCCCTTATGCAGTGTTCATTGTTGGGGCTTCGATAAGCGATGTTTTCTAATACATATTAATGGTATTCATGCAACTTCGAATAAGTTTGCAAATTGTGTTAAAGATAAGTTTACGCAAAAGCTTGCATGAATGACCTCTTTATTCATTTGGTTTTTGGCAGATAAGGTGTGTGACGGATTAGATGTGTTCAGAATTCAGATGTCGAAGTTATTTTTAAATAGAGAACCCCTCCCGGAGTCTCGGAATGATAAAATAAATGTAAAGGTAGAACTATTATAGTCGGAAGTTGCCCGAAGCTAATGTCAAAAACCAACGGAAAGTAGCTTTCTAAACAGTCAAAAGGAAAAGTGAACTTTATTCCACTTGAGTAAAATTAATCATCTATCGTTTTTTTTCGTTCCTACTTCACCAAATGTCAGTTTCACTTCCATGGAAAGCTAAAGTTAACGAAACCACACGAAAATTAACTAGGTACTTTTCACTTCCTTATGACATCTGCTTCCAACAGCTTACAACTATTAAGGACCTCCCTAACTTATATGAATCAATCGTTGACGCCGAACGAAGACAACAATAACAACACTTTGTTGTAAATGAAAACAACATCACGTTGTTGATGTAGTTTGGTCGTCGTCAACGAATTTTAAGCATTGGTTTGGTAGAACCTTTATACCTTAATAATTTATGAAAAAGAGCTTTCCTAATCAATGGGCCTTACTAATAATCAAACACTAATGTCGACTATTAGCTAACTGAGAGGTTAAAATAAAATGTGGAGCTTAAACGGAATGCTACCAATAAAGAATTTTACCCTTTTGCTAACAAAATCCTCAGACTTCCCTTGAATCTACTACAATTTGCATCAAATTCCATCAAACAAAACCACACACTACAATAACACGCAAGTGAAATTATATAAGAAGAAATACACAAACACAAATGCATTGACACAGGGTCGGCTTGCAGTTTCACGGCTAAATTCTGGGGTGCCCAAGGAAAGCAAGATAAAAAAAAAAATCATTGAAGTGCTTCTGTCAAGCTATAGGAAAGTGTATAAAGATTTTAAAACGTTAAAAAAGTAAAAAAAAGTGAAACAAAAGTAAATACTTGCAATACTTATATTTAAAAATATATATGTATAAGACAACATGCGGCATTAAATAATGTAAGAACATCTGTAGTACGGAGTGAACAAAATTTCTCATTTCACAGTAAGTTTTGTCTCATATTCTTCATAAAGTTATGTGAAGTGGAGTTCTTTAGGTATATAAATTTTCTAATGGGGTTTTCTTTTGGTAACAAAAATTGATTTTTTTCCCCTTCAGATCTGTCAAAACACAGATTTTGACAATTAAAGCCTTCCAATGGACATAAAAATCAATTTTTTTTTTGATCGAAAATCAATTTTGCAGATCTGGATTTTTCGGCAGATTTACCCCTCTTTTACTAACACCATTACACGCCAGAACAATTGAAAGCCATCAGTTTGACATGTCTGGATCGCTATAGCTTCACAGACACAAATTATACACCAATACACTGAAAAAGAAAAATCAATCTGAAATCGTATACCATTCGCGACGAAAAAAATCAATTTTTGGATCAAAATCTGAATTTACCAAAAGAAAACCCCATAAGAATACTTTTAAAATGACATAACACTTTTTGCCGAAAATACAAAACTGAGATGATAGTTAGGGCCAACAGCAAAAAGACCTTTAAGAATATATCATTCAGTGATGCCAGATGAGATTTCTAGAATCCCACCAAATTCCAAAAAAAATCCCACCATTTTTGTACTGGGAGTAAAAAAAAACCACCATAACCTTTTCTGCTACAAATATTTCCTAGATATAAAAAAAGAAGAATTTTGGCGCTGCACTCTTATTACTTCATATTCGCAAAAAAAAGTATGTCATCTAATTGATCAGTAATTGGTGAAGAAAGTCAACTTGTCCTAGAAATTAATCAGCCCTAGAAAACTTGTAATCAAGAGTTAAAGTTTCTTAAGGTCATGCACGATTTTTGCCACCTCATTTGTGGAATATTCACAAAAAATGTATACCAATCCGAAAGATCACTAGATCATGACAAGATCAACTATTTTCAATAATTGCTCAGTTAAACTTCGTTTCAAGGTTACAAAAAAAAATGTCGGCATTTCAGTTGAAAGGTCACTTAACGGCTATAAAAGGTCAGCTAGTAAGTTTCATTGATTTTTGGTACCTCATTTGTGTGGTATTCACAAAAAAATTATTTTTGAAAGTTTCTGTTTTTTGGTGCCAAATCATTATATGTCATAAAACTCGAAGATAGGCAGGTAATAGTGAATTGTGGTTTTTCCCACCAAAAAAGAGACCATTGAAATATTTTCCCACCATAAATCCCACTATGAATATTTTCCCACCATTTTTCCCACCAAAGGCATTTTTTCCAACCATTTTGGTTGGAAAAACCACCAATCTGGGAACACTGATATCATTCAAAACGTTGAAAATAACTGCGCTTCAGAAACTAAATGGATTTGAGCGCCTTGCCATCACCAACAAAAATGAGGCCGTCCCTCCTGGATTTCTCATTTGACAGATATCTCTTCTAAACCACTTGATTGAAGTATATTTTTATTTACAACAAATTAGATTTATTATAGCAAAATATCACTATGTAAATATCAATTCAAAAGTATTCTTCGACAGTTTATTAACCTAAAAAACATCACTTCACATTAGTTTATGTGGAAATATCAGACAAAACTCACATTTGAAATTAAATATTTGTACACTCTTTATTATAGGCGTTTTTTTTAAGTATTCAACGTAGCACCGCGTGTTTTTTTTTTTATATTTTGTTTAAAAAAGTATTGCAAGTGTTCATTACACTAATTATTACACTTTTTTATTTTGTTTAATAAGGTTTTTATCACTTGTTTAACGATTCGAAATCTCAAAACACTTTCCTTAGCTCGGCAAAATGACAGATGAATTTAATTTTTTTTTTATTGTTCAAGAAGTGAAGATAAGTATTGCCGTATTCTTTTTTAACAGCAACTTTTTCAGTACTATAGTATGTAATTCGTTCAAAGGGTTTGGACGATTTTTATTTTATTTTTTGTACATAGTTGATAAACCTAATGCAAGAACATGCATATTTTGAGTAAACTGCATAGTTTTCTGACATATGTACATACCAGTATGAAATTGCTACGAAAAAAAAATTATTTTCTACTGGGATTTTTACAGTGATATTTCTGTTCCTCCCAAATCAGCAGATAGATATCTTTTTAGGGATCAGAGTACTGTTGTTTCCATTGGTTTTTTTCAGAAATTTTATTCTTTTTAATTCCAATAAAATATGAAACGACCGACTTTCTGAATTCATACAAACTTTACCAAATGACGCTATTTTATGCGAAACGATTTTTCATTTTTTCTCTTTCATCTCATTCATAATTTCTCCGACAAGTAATTCTAAGAATGACCACGTATGTATGTTTACGTGTATAGATAGGTGTGCATTACTGTAATGAACGAAGCCACTGGAAGACTTTTGGAAAACAGAAGGAGTTAAAAAGGACTGCAAGGAGTGACCAAAGAAAAACGACATGATTGACAATCATTTTGAAGTTTGTCTCGTTATGTTTTTGACAAGACGTTTGTGGAAATATAAATATACCTTAAAAATATTCAAATGGATTTGATTAACTTATATAATGTTAAATAAATAAAAAACTATGAAACAAAAAGTATAAAATTATACTCATATTCAATGTAAATTCAGACGTACTAAATATTTATGAAACAAATAAATAATCTGTTCCTGTTGCAATACATAAATGTATAAACAATAAATAAAGTACTTCTCGATAAAGTTCTTCTTTTTCACTGTAAAACAATGATCTGAAGATTGAAACCAACTCATAAAAATACCTACCTATTGAAATCTACCTGATAACTTGGGAATAGATTTAAGTATTAAATACAAATTAAAGTACCATAAAACAGCACTAGTGCAACACTTTTTATTTAGTGTTTGACTTTAAACATGGATTTCCATGTATTAAATTTTGACATATTGCTAACGACTAAACTGGAGATTAAATCCGTTATTGGTATGCGGATTTTCTGAAATCGGGAGATTTTCTTTTAAGGTTAACACTAAATTTGATTATTAGTAAGGCCCAATGTAAACAATTTCGAAGCTTTTGTCAAATCGTTGCTCGAATCGTTTATCACATCATAGCTCCAACATAAACACACCTCAATGAAGGTACATAGGTACTCATTTCGTTTGTATGAACATATCAATCAAAAATTTACCTCTTAATCTAAGTTTTACTCTCAACACCCCCCAAAGAAGCTTCCTATGAAAAATATTGTATAAGATTTTTTCAGCGTCGCGTCGCGTCGGCGGCTGTTTCGCGTCATTGGTTAGGTACGCGTATTTTAAATTTTTCTTAAAATAGTCCCTCCTATAAAGAAAATAATTTAGCAGAAATTATCTAACAAGGGGATAATTATTAGTAAACCAACCCTCATGTAAATATATTCTGAGACAAGATAAGAGCATTATCAAAATTAAATTAGCACCTACTTTGATGTAAGCGGTAAAACACATTAAATCAATGCTTCATAAAACGCAAAAGTTAGAGGATAAGGTTCGTTTCATGAACCTTTGGCTGTTGGAATTAACTTATGAACGAGTATCAAATATTTACATGCTTTTATACATTATAAACAAAATTATCTGAAATTCTCTTAGAAACTTCCATATGTTATTTATGTATATTAAGTAAAATAGAAGTGAACGTTATATCTATACCTGGCTGTAATAATTTTCGCTTTTAGGGAAATGAATGCACAAGATAGAGTAGAGAGTAGATAGAGGTAGAGTAGAGGTACCTATTCTAGAGTGGGTGATTTGATTGGTGTGATATTTGTCAGTATTCAGAAAAGGAGACGCATTATATATACCTACCTAATATATTAAACATACACCATATGCAAGTTTTTATCCTCAGATTTTTTTATTTTATGTTTACAAGCTTCAAAATATTTTGAGAGGAAACATTTCATACCAGAAGAAGGGCTTAGGGCCAAATTTTCACTAGATACTCAGTAAAACATAAAATAGGAGGGTACGGTAGAGCAGATTCGACACAGTTTCTTTAGATACCATACAGGGTTACCAACAGGGCTATTTTGTCCCGGAGACTCCGGGAATTCACTCTGATATGTGGGCTCCAGGTTAGGGGGGGAGGTTATCCCTGAAATATTTGACTCTCCCCCCTCATCCCCCAAGATTTTGTCGATTATCTTGAACCTCCATCGAAATAAATTTCCCCGAAAAAAAATTATAAAAAGACAACTTAATTCCCCAGGAAAATGAATGTCAATATTAATAAATTCATGTGTTTGAAGTTACCTGGATACTTTTGGGAATTCAGATTAAAAAATATCCCAACATGAAAAAAAATTAAATGAATATTTAATTGCAAATAAGTAACGCAAACAAAATGTATTGTTCTTTTGGTCGTTTATTATATTTAAGAAATTTGTCCTTCTAAGTTCATATAAAGCTACCAGAATACACCCATTTAAACGTAAACCAAAACAGCAATTAATTTTTTGTTTGCGTAATAAACCACAATTAATTAGTAGCCAATCACATATGTGATATTTTTTAACCCGAATTTCCAAAAGTGTCCTGCTAACTTCATACACATATAAAAAATTCCGGGGAAATTTTCGAGCAACAAATACATTTCCATTTTTCGAGGAAAAGAAACATTTCTAGGGATAATTTATTTCCACTATAATAATAATAATAATAATAAAATATTTACCGGGCACTAATTATCGCTTATGGAGGGTTCAGATTGAGTGGTAGTTAAAGGTCGCTTGACAATTTTATTCCTGTTCAAATATAATAGAAACGATAGGAAATAATTGACTGAATGACGCGTTTTCGAATTTTTGTAATAAAAGCTATCCTACTTAGGTATGCTTCTAGAGTAAAGTGCAATAAGAAATTTAGAAGTGTTCAATAGCGCAAAAAAAAATAGAGCTGTGTATATGAATATATGTATAAATATGTGTTCTATCTACATTTTTATTTTATTCATATTAGATAATAAGATGCAAGAATTTCAATTTCTATCATGTCCCATTTCTTAAGTAGAAGATGGTTTTCTATATTAGGTATCACCTTTGTGTCGCACTGATTTTGGCATTCTTTTCCTAATTTCTAGTAAGAAATCAGTATTCCATAGCTAAATCTTTTTTTTTTAAATGTGCACTAGATATGCTCGTTTGTCGATAGGAATATTTTTTTGAAAACGTGACTGCTTTTGAAGAAACTATGACATTCCATCCAAGAATGTTCAAAGAGGGAATTTCCTTTATATGTAGGCTATTGCATAGAAAATGAATAAATTCTTTTGCTTAGGATATACCAGTCTCATAGAAAATTTTAAAAACTAGCACTTTGTAAGAGCTACGGGAAATATGTGCTTTGAAATTGCGAATTGTCAAAAAAATTGACAGTTGAAAAATTTTCTTGAGATGAACTCAATTCCGTAGGATATGGCGACAATAACTGCAATTAGTTGAACTTTTCTCACGATCTAGTGGCCTTTCAGATGGTATACTACGTTTCTTACGAATATCCAATAAGGGATTTGTGTCAAAAATTCATTTGCCTTCGAACATGCCAAATTATTTATTGATTATAGAAACTGGCCTGTTGCCCCTCTTTACCTTCAAACTCCAAAAAAAACATAATTAAACAGGTTTACAAATATCGTTTAACTTCTTGACAAATGTAAAAGTAAGAGTCGTTCTAAGGGTTTTTTTTACACTGAACTCAAATCCGTTTTTCGCTATTAGCTCTGGTTTTCGAGATATTACCGTTAGAAAGTGCGAAAAAACCCCTTTTTCGCCATTTTTGGGGTTATGTTTATATGCGAATTGACTTTTTTTTTGAAGGCATATATTTCTGATAGTACTAATCCTAATCTTCAAAATTCAGCTTTAATCGTTCCAATATCTCTTTTACTTTTTGAGAGATATTAAATTAGTTATTAGTCCTCATCTGGCTTTCTCTTTGGCTTAGGTCGTTTTTGATAGAATCAGGTACAAAGTGTTCTAAAAGGAGTTTTTAGTGTAGATTACAAATCTGAAGTCTGAATTTGCTATCAGCTCAACTTTTGGAAATAAATTAAAAAATCACCCGTTTTTGACCATAGTTTTTTTTTTTTTTTATTTGAAATAATTTTCAAATTAAAATAAAGCGTAATGGAACTGCACGCTTTATATAAATTTGGGTCCGTTTCACGTACAAGGGACCAACAATAGTCACTCATCATATACCATCATCCCAAAAACCTTTGTAACTTTTTTCTATTCTCTCTAAATATTGGGGAAGTTGCTCTCCTTGCTCAAGGTCTGGGTTCGATTCCCAGCCGTGCCACCTAAAAACAGAAATGTTTTATCCGAGGTACTGCCTCTTGCGAGGAAGTGACAAATCCTCCAAGAGTATACTTGTCAAAAAAAGTGCTTCTCACATAGCCGTTCGGACTCGGCAAAAAACTGTAGGTCCCCTCCATCCCTGCCAACAACACGCACACAGGAATGGTTGAGAGTTGTAAGTCACTAGGCCCTGGTTCTCCATGAGCTGTTGCGCCACCCAATTTATTTTATCTCCTTGCTCATCACAATATATTGAAAAATGCAACCGAGGATTTCTCAAAAAGTAAAATAGATATTGGGACAATTAAAGCTGAATTTTGAAGATTAAGATTAGTACTTTCAGTAAAAAAAAAAAATAAAAATCAATTCGCATAGTTACCTACATTACCCCAAAAATGGTAAGAAAAGAGTTTTTTGCAGTTTCCAATGGTAATATCTCGAAAACCAGAGCTGATATTGAATAACGGTTAACGGATTTGAGTTCAGCACGAACAATTACCTTTGAATCAACTCTTACTTAGTCTTATTGAAAACCTTGTAGAACGTCTCATTAATAAAAGAAAAGTTTAAAAAATAAGAAACAATTCAAAAGCAGGTATGAACAATGAATGGCTAGAGCTTGTTCAAAGTTGCAAAGTTGTAATCACTGGCTGTCGGAATGGCTATTATTGCTGCTGAAAGGGCTTCTGTTCTACTCATGTCTCAAAATGGCTTTCCTAGTCATCACAATAATAATGTGTGAAAAATTAAATATAATTTTGAATACTTGTTTCTGAGACTAATATTTAGGTAATTCCGAATGCACCTCTTGATACACCCACTAAAGCACCCATTTTTTTTAATTTGTTGACTTTTTTAAATTTACATACATGGTGTTTCCGCAGCTTGTCAATCCTTTTGGAAATAATTCTTGAATATGCTTTAATGTAGATATAAAATCGTTTCGGAAGAGGAGTCTATTGCGGATGTTCTGATATTCGGTCGAATTGAATCCGAACGGATTGAAAACGCCAAACAAAAATATACCGGAATAGAAAACGTAAACAAATGGCTGATTGTGGATACATTCGTTTTGCTGAACATTTACGCACAATCCGCCATTTTTTTACGTTTTTAATGGGTATTTTTTTGGTTTTCGTTTTCAATCCTATGCGGTCGAATTGAATCGACTGAAAATGAGAACAGCCGTGTATTTCCCCTATTTTAGTGGCAGTTTTAATAAACAATGACCCAAAACAGATACAAATTTATTAAAAAAAACAACAACAACACTAACTATATTAGGGCCTTATTACGGTTCGCGAATCGAACGTTCGCTTGAAGTCGAACCATTTGGCGAATGTTGTGAAAGTTCATATTAGGGTTGGCGAATGAATTCATTCGCTAAAAATTCATCGCTGTCACTGGAAAAATTCATTACAATCAGTTTTTTTGCGACAAATGTCAAATAAACAAAATAAAATCAAATAATACATCTTATAGTGCGGAATTTTTGCAGTTTTCTTCCTTTTGATTGTTTATTAAATTATTTAAATGGTCATTATGCGATTTTATCGTAATAAATATCCTTTTTTTGCGGAAAACAAAAAATCCAACCAGTCTGAACTATACTACATACAACGGCTTATAAAATTGTTCAATTTGGTGAAGGTTTTGCCTGGCGCTTTAATTTTAAATCTTAATTTTTTAATGGTTTTGTGTGGTTAATATCATTTTTATAAATTTGTTTCGTTTGCAAATATCCAATAAACTGATTTGTATGACAAAATAATAAGAAATTCGTGTTATATTTATTGTTCGCCGGCCAGTCACTAACATTTTCTATTCGCTTAATTTTGATGTTTGGGGCGAGTCATGTGGCGAATGTTCGCCGATCGTAATACCAAATTGATTCATTCGCCAGCTTTTTGGTTCGATTCGCGAACGGTAATAGGGCCCTTAGGTTTAAAATGGTTCAAATTCTTAAAACATTTCTTAGGAAAAATTATGGCATGTAAATCTGAAGTTTTAATTTATGTGTACATGAAAATGAAATTTCAAAAAAAAAATTTTTTGAGATATCAAATTTCCAAAAAAATAATTAGAAGAAAATTCTTAAATTTCTCTTTTGAAAATTTCGAAATGCTTCAGGTAGGTACGGCTTGAATTTAATTGAGGTTTGTAGGTACAAAATTAATCTAAATCCGTTCGGCCGATAGAGAAAATTCAAAATAAAAAAACACATTATATGAAATGTACTATACTATTTCACACTCATTTAAGCTCACGGAAAAAGTTTTACCAAAATCGTAGAAGCCGCTTTTGAGAAAAAGATCTTTCTTTGCGGTTTTTAACATTTGTATAGAAGGTACCGTTATCTTTTCATAAAAGTTATTTTCTTAAAATACTTTAGAGAGTGTTAAGAAACAGCTTTAGTATCCAACTTCCGAAAAATTGATCATGTCGAATATTTGATGAAAAAATTATAACTTTTTTCAAACAAAAAAATTAAAGTTTTTTTTAAAAATCCCAAAAAATATTTGTTTTTAATTTTGGTACACGACACTATTTATATTTTTTTAGAAGCTTCTGTAAAAAAATGTGTTGAAGTCAATCAAACTATTTAAAAAAATAGTAAATAAAAAGTGGTTCCTTGGGAAGTACCATTAATAAACAATTTAAAAAAAATTGTTTTCAACCCGAGGGTAGCCTTAACTAAAAGTAGTTAATTGATTTTAGAAAAGTTGTGGAGCCATTTTTCAGAAAAATACGTCTATGTAAAATTCCTGAGAAAAAATGCATGGCAGGTACATACTATGTACTGTAATTTTTGGTTCTAAAAAAATGTGGGGGAATGACCAAAAACCGATGTGTAGGTACAAAGTATTAGGAAAATTAATCGTAGCCGTTTATTTATTTATTTATTTATTTATTCATCTACAAGCGAATTTGCTTAACAGATTACATTGACAATAATACAATAATAGAATTTTATATTTACAACTATAATAATAATAATAATATATATAATAATAATCAATGAAAAATAGATTATATAGGTATGTACATTTATAATATGTAGGGAAACAAGAACAAAATTGACGTTTACAAGTATTTTAACAGTTAAATACAGAAAGTGTACGCAATATATTTTTAAACTTATCTCTTGAATAACTTATATCAATTTCTAAACAAACTGAGTTAACGCTGGAAATGGATCTAGAAAGTGGTTCATTATTACCGTAATTAGTTCTATGATAAGATTGCATTAAAAACTCTCTTTGCCTTAACGGTCTTTCAGGAATATATATTGGCAACAAAGACATAAAAATGGGCTCTTGATGTGATAGGAGAATAAATCTCTTATAAAAATTACTTCATAAATTTTTCGTCTAGTATGAAGTTTCTTGATTCCAAGTAACTGGCATCTTGCCTCATAGTTAGGCGAAAAACTCCAACGCATTTTATAGAAAATATACTTGGTAAACTTTCTTTGAATCATTTCAATTCGATTAGAATGAACAACATTCCAGAATATAGCACCAAACTCTAGCCAAGATCTCACCAAAGAAAAAAACAGAGATAAAAGCGAATGGGGGTTAGAGAAATCACTTGTATTTCTCTTGATAAAACCAACCATAGAATTAGCTTTGGAAACAATGTAATCAACGTGATCAGAAAATGTACACGCTTGGTCGAAAACAATCCCTAAATCTTTAACAACACTGACACGAGGCAGAGCTATCGAATCTATAAAATACATAGTTAGTCAATTTAGGCTTAGTTGATCTAGAGAAAGTCATGACATTACATTTTTTTATATTTAGGAGCAGGCAATTTCGCCTACACCAAACTGAAACCGCATCTAAATCTGATTGCAGTTTATAACAATCAGCTGAATCTATGACATTCAAAAATAGCTTTAAGTCATCAGCGTATAACAAATATTGGCTAAAGCGAATTATATTTGCGATATCATTTATAAAAATGATGAAAAGAAGTGGCCCTAAATGACTGCCTTGGGGACACCCGATGAACAATGAAAGGGCCTAGAAAAAAAAATTTCTAGTTTAACCATTTGAACCCTACCTATTTACCCTAGTTTAGGCTGTAGATCAATGGTCATGGACAGATGGAAAAACAGACAGACAGAGTTGTGAGACTAACTTTTTTCGTATACTCTATCATCGAATTCATCACTTGCCAAATACATAGTATCTAAGTATATCGCAAGTTAAAATCTTTCTAATTTGATGTAGATATGTATATAATAAAGTAGAGTGGTCATAGGACACCTCTTGAAAAAATTTGAAACGACCTCTTTTTTTCCTGCTCATGGGTGATTCCATAGAAAACGACCCTTTACGAAAAATCACAAAATATGACTTAGAATTGAAAAAATGACCGTTAGACGTTTTTAAAAGATTGCATGTTTCATTTTAAAAGTGAAATTATCAATAATTTTTTTTATCGCCGCATATTTCGCAGCTCGAACCACTTTGCAGAAAAGGCCTCCAAAAGTCACTTTTTGTTATCAGAAGCTCAAAACCCTATTCTCAATAACAATTTTTTTCACAATTTGACAACTGGTGGTTATTTACCCTAATCAGAACTCTAAGCACGTTTTCGTGTCATTTAATTATTCAATAGTAAATACAATTTTAGTTTTAAGGCAGTTTATTCATAAAGTGGTTAGTGTCACACCCTTAACAAAAAAAAATTAAGTTTCATTACTAGATGAAAAAAATTTGTATCAATGTGATAATTTGGGGAAAAAAGGAGAGTACTATGATCTACTGTCAGACAAAATTTCAAGACTTTGAAATTAATATTGACCCCGTATTTACAATTTTAAGTCCATGTCACATCCGTAACAGGTTGGCATTTCAAATCATAATCTTTCTGTTTTTCAACTCAATTTTAGTTTTGTTGCTTTTAGATATGAAATTCATGACGTAGGGATATGATTCTAAGAAAATCTACTTTAAATATACTAATTTTAATAGGCCTTAAATAAAAGTTTCCCCTATTTTAAAAGAAAATGGAAAAATCTCATTGAAGTGAGAAATCTATTCACTTTTCAGTGAGAAAAACTTAATTTTTCTAGAAAAAGTGTTTCTGACATCATGTGAGAAATGATTATACATCGATGACTACAATTTCCCGTCAAAATATAGTATATTACATTGTTTTTAGGCCTAAAAATCATACTCGGTCACACCCGTAACGATGACATGTCACACCCGTAACGTTTTCAAATAAATTTTTTTTATAGTTTTTCGTAGTTTTGGTTCTCATTTCTTAACTGAAACTGAAGATCACCTATCTAGGTTAATATTTGCAAAAGAATGATTCATACTTTTCATGCAATATTTTACACCACATGAAAATTAGATATCTTAATCGCAAATCACCAGTTTTCTAGGGTCACACCCGTAACGCAACCAAATTGCATCTTATATCTGAACCACTAATTTTTCATACTTTAATATGTAAATTTTTTAAAAGGGGTTCAGGTGTCCTATAGGATAGTAAAGTTGTTATTTATAAATTGGGAATAGTATGTGAATAATTAATAGAATATGGAGTCTCACTGTCACACCCGTAACGATGGAAACACCCTCATACAAACAATTTCTGATAACTACAGTAATCGTTACCCCAAAAGCTGTTTCATATAATAAATCAATATACTAAAAGGGGGCGTTGAAGTGGGCAGATTTGAATAAAATTACTTTATAAAGTTTTTTTTCTCATACGAATCAACTTTGAAAATGTTATCCAAATCGTTAGAGCCGTTTCTGAGATAATAAGATATGATAAAAGTGGGCGTGGCAGGAGGTGTAATTAAAAAAACACTCATTTTTTGCGCATACTAGCAATTTCTGATACCTAGTAATCGTAAGAGAAAGTTCTGAGAAATCAAGATTATAAGGAGTGAGCGTGACAGTTGGCGGAGTTTAATAAAATCACTTTCATCCAAATTGTTTGAACCGTTCATGAAGTATGAAGACATTATATAAGTAGTTGTGGCTGTCGTCATCGGTAAGATATTTATTGTATCTACCGTGGTCCGTGACGCAAGGACCGTGAGTACTACTCGTACCAACCGGATCTGCTTCGTTTTGTGCTGAGCAGCGTTGCCATAATGGCATTATGAATGTTAAATCTAGCATAATGCAGTATTGAAAAGTATTTTGAAATTTTAAAATTATGCCAAATGCTTTTTTGGCATGATCAGTTTTTGTTTGGTATCCTTGAATGCTAGATTTGATTTAAAAAATTATTCAATTATGTGTAATCTAGCGTCAAATTGTTAACTTTTTTAAAATGTTGATATTATGAATTTCTTATGTGACGGCTGACTGAATTACATTTCAGCTGAGGATAGACTTCCTTGGGCCACTGAATAATCGTTGGTGTAACAGTTCATTGCACCACCAAATTTTTCGTTGAGTCAATAAATTTGTTTTATAAATTAATGAAATATTATTTGATTTATGAAATAAATTCAGGGGCGAAATGAAAAATTGGTTGTTTAACAAAGAGTTGATTTGCGTATGAATGACTATTCACTGGCTCGACGAAGTCCCTCTTTTGCTGAACTCAAATATACTTAGGTATTCGGCTCAGTGTAAAAAAAGATGTTTCAAATATCAAGCAGTACAATATCTAGCCAAAACTATTAATAGGTATTCGAATAAATTATATTTATTGTTATGTTAAGAGTATTTCTGAAAAAATAAACATTGATATTTTGTGCACTATGTATTTTTAAATGGATTTTGAAATCTAGCATTCTGTTTTTTGGGCTTCCATACGATTAAGCATTAAAAAATTTGAAATCTAGCATAATGAAATTTGAGATTATGGCAACACTGGTGCTGAGGCATATGGGGGCTTCCAGGTGCTATACAAAATAACTAAACAACTCAAACCATTCTTCGTTGCAGCACATACATCTAGTACCTAGTGTTTATGAGCAAGATTTTTCGGGCTATTACAAAAAACCCTCCTCGAGCACAGTGCAAAAATTGAATATTGTTTATGTGTACTTTTTTTTATATTTTCTTACAAAAGTCTCTCATTGACGACAGCATAATAGGTGTGCTTTGCCGTAAGAAAAATTCCTAATAATACATGTTAGAGGACAGCTCTTCAATTAACTATAAAATAAATGGGACACATTTTTTTTTACTAGTGTGGCTTAGAGTGAGTTTCGGGTACACACCTCAGAGCACAAAACCACGAAATTTATGGGACTACGGCAAGTTCAGGACTAAAAAAAAACAAACCTGATTAAATCTCTTGCCAAGGAAGTAAAAATGCTTGTATTGAAAAAGCGCTCTCGCACCTTGGCCGTTCGAGATCAGCCGAAAATTGTTGGTTTCCTCAATATCTGTCATCAATACCTACTGGAGCATGCGCACAAGAATGGTTGAGAGTTGCAAGTCACTAGGCCCTGCTTCACCCACGAGTAACAAAATTTACCTATCTGTTTCTTTTTTAAACAACATTCAGCATCAGAATATGATTCAATATCAAATTATTGACGGACAAAAGTTTTTCACTGTAATAGGTAGAGGTACTTGCCCTATAGTCTATAGGGCAAGTTATACAGAAATATATGAAAATTGCTATCAACCCTTATACCTATCTCTTCAAGCTATCATTGCATAGAAATAGAAATCAATAAAGTATTTGCCACAGGTGAGTTCACTTAATTCGTACTAGGTGTGGACATAAAAAAAGGTATCAGCATTCACATCTATTTACATACATTGGCATTTGACATTTAAAATTTTTCTAAATGGCATGTTCAAGTTCTTTTAAAAAATCATCACCCGAATGCACACAAATCGCTTAAGGATAATTTTCCTACACATAAAACCACTTAAAACGTGAATCATGTGAATGAAAATTCAAATTATTTCAACTGAATAAACACTTTCGGAACAAATCACACAAACTGTGATTCTCATTTCATATCTCTCCAAGGTTTTTTAATTCGTTTTTTTTTTTTTTTTCAGAATGAAAATCCATTTAATCAGCTTATGTACGTGTTTTAAGGAAATAAATTTTGATTTTGTTTGCTCTAAAAATCTTAATTCATTCACTTTTCTTTTTTACTGATGTTTACATCACATCATTGTGACATAATAAAACTTCAACTAAGGAAAAAGGAAAGCTACATACATATGTATAGTAAAATTCTGCACCAGCAGCGCTAAGTTTAAATAATAAAATTGGTCATGCTTTTTTTGAGATCATCAAATTAAAAAAACAAACTAAAAAATACTCCGACGGATATGAATTGTATATAGTCATGTGTGTGTACATAAGGATATAAATTCCTCGCAGAAAATGATGATTCTTGTTATACGGGTTGAATATCCCATCTTGTGCCAACAGAGATTGTTCATCTGTTGACAAAATAAAGAACGTTCTTTGTTTGTCAGAACATTCTTTTGAACTTTTTTCTTTTTTTTCATTTTCTGTTCCGCTCCTAAATTGTTGCGAAACGTATATCCTTTATCCTGTATACCACATCATGCAGACAAAAAACATAAAAAAAAATATTACAAGATACGCAAGAGGTCCATCTGCAACATCCTGGATATGAATAACGGGATGTGCGAACCATAAAACCTTCCTATATATACCGTTGCTGTTAGTGTGAATAAAGCAAATAAAATGCACGACTGGATTGTACGAACTTGGTCTGATATTTCCAACGTGGCTCTGGTAGGTATATTGGAAATGTAAGGTGTTCAAAATAAAATGGCAAATTTCTTAAGACTATAACATTGCTAAAAAGAAAGTGTGAGCAAAAGAAAAAAAACTAATATGGCTTTGATTTAATGGTAAGGAAGTTTACCGATTTAAAGATGAACCGAAACATAAATCCAAAAAAAGTGAACCAAAGTTGAAGGAAATCAGTCCATCCCTTTAGGCTCAAGATTATTGTACAACATATTGACGTATGTAGGTTGTAGGTTCAGTCAAATAATGATAAGAAAAGAACCATTTTTTTGGAATACGACTTTTTTTAATATAGGTATCTACGGACCCAATACTTGCCCTAAAGTTCTTAAAATGGTAACAATGTTTTTATGTTAAAGAATCTAAGATAAAAGCATAAAAAAGTATTTTTTGTAACAAAACTTTTGCAATAAAAGTCCTTTGATGTAAAAATATTCAGCTATCCATATGTATACATATGTACTGTTCGAGTATGTACAATATATGTAGGTATATGTGTGACATATATATTCGTTATTTACTTTTAAGTTATTTCTTCAAGTTCCTTAAATGTTGTTTCTGATAAAATTTAAAATATGTATAAAGGCACTTTACTTATTTGCATTCAACTCTGCAAGAAGTTATGAAATCGGTTTCTAGAAAAACAAGTAGTTATACGAGTACATAGGTGATGTCTTGCTAGGTCAGCCTTCTCTAGTAGTCAGCCACCTCTTTATAAAAAGCAGCATAAATAGTAAAGGCTTTGTCTTACTTTCGGAAAAAAATATTTTTAAAAAGCCTTACTATTCTTCTATATGTGTGCAAAATTTTGATTAAATGCGACTGATGGTTTTCTGTTTAAGAATTGAAGTTTGCTTCAAGTTTGCAAAATATTTAAATGTGGCGGTTTTTACAAAAAATAAGTTAGTGGAAGTGCCTTTTGTAAAGGTCTCAAACAACTAAAAATATTGAAGACAGGTCCATTATGTTATTGTTTTTGTGTTCTTTAAAGTCTATTTTACTTGTTTTTTGAAAGAAAATATGAAATTTTTCAACAGATAAATATTTAGAAGGGGGGCTGGCCTTAGGAGACAAATTTTGTTCAAGTCTTTTAAGCTCGGCCCCCCCCCGGCTGACTACTGAAGACTACACTTTTTTATTGTTTTATTAAGCTGAGTATGAAAATTGAATGGACCTTTTATTCTCTCTTGATTTCTGTTAAAATTATTTAAAAAAAATCCCTATTTTCAGTAGTCAGCCGCCTGTTACAAAATGAAAAAATGGCGGCTGACTACAGGAGACACGTATAAAAAAGTGTGACCCTATAGTCGGCCCCCATTTTTCATTTTGTTAACAGGGGGCTGACTACTGGCGAACTAAGGTGGCCGACTCCTGGATCTAAGGTGGACGACCTCACAAGAATCGTACTTACAGTTCAATTTTTGTTAATAACTTATTTATGTTAACAAATTAACTAAATACGCCTACAATTTAATAACCTACACATTCCAAACAATCAGATAACGTAAACACTCTATTAACAATTTGAATATAGAATTTCTGAGGCCCAGTTTAACATAAAAATAAAGTTAAAGGGCTGACTACTAGCGACGTCACCTACTTTAAGTAGGTACCATTGTACCAGGTAGCTAATTGCTTTCATACATAAAAGCTTCGCCGAATTTTTTGTCTTTTAAGACAAAAATATGTTTATGTTACCTAATAGTACTTACATTTATATGTATATTAACTCTGTACCTTACCTACCTATATGTACAATATATCAGTTTAACATCACGGAGGTAACGAGTTAAAAAAAAAAATGCAAATTTATTTCTCCTGCTTCCTGCATAGGAATATATTATTAAAAGCACATTTACATGCATACATTATTTATTGTTAAATAAAAAAGGGAAGTTTTCCTACTGACAAAGGATAAAATAACAGAAGTGTGTAGTGCTTTTGTATAGTTTTTGCTTATTATTGCTTTGCGTGGTATTGAACATAACTAGAAAATGCCAGGTCTAATGTTGTAACTTTATTTTAAAATTTTATCAAAAGAGATATACCGTATGCGACGCACATACATCTCTCTCAAACGTTTTGTTGTTAAAAAAAATTCCAGTTGATGAAATAATTTCACTTACCACCTGCTGTTTTTCTACATAAGATATCGTTACAACAAATTTTTAAAGAAAAATACTTATTTATATTCAAATCAATTTTTTTAAAGAAGGTATCTAGAAGAAAATAATGAAATGCTTATAAGTAGCCTATTGAATAGACCGGAAAATGAGGGGTATAAAGGAATAATTACGTGCAAGGGTTTTTATTATTGAATATGTTTGTTTGGCCCATAAGCATGCTTAAAACCGAAAATGCTACTAAATTCACCCATGCGTTTCTGAGAGAATGGTCACACTGGCCACTTTTCAGTATTTTTGGTATAACTCGAAAACTAAGCCGAATTTGACAACTTTACTTATAATACTTTTTGTTCAAAATTAAATTTTCTATCAAAATGGATAGTTCAAAAAATTTTACGAAAAAATTTAAGCAGGAAAAGTTTACAAAAACCAACCTAAGAAAAATCAAAAAATCAAGGATATCTAAATTTTTGTATAAATTGTGCATTACATTTTTTGAAGCAAAGATAGGGTCAATACATGCAGAGAAAAAATAGAGTATAGACTTAAGGCCTTAATATAGCATGTTCAAAAATTAATATTTGTTCAAAATTGACAGAGATATTCCCGTGCAAACCTCATCATTTCTTATAATTTTTCGCAGTTTTGGCCCGAAAGTCCCTTTTTCGGTGCAATATGGCAAATTCTACTTTCGTAAAAATGTTCGAAATAAAAATTTCGATATAATATGACATTAGAACTATAGAGAATTTATAAAAAGGATATAAGTTCGCAATTTCGTTTTTCGGCTGTTTTGAAATGCTTTCAGACCTACAGACCGAACGGCTGGTCCGATTAACATAAGATTTGGTACTAGTTGCTAGGAACGTTAAATTTGTCATAAAGTACCAAAAAATAGGCTTTCGGGCAAAAACTGTGAAAAATGATAAGAAATGGTAAAGTTTGAATGGATATATCTCTGTCATTTTTCCAATAATATAGCTTTTTTAACATGTCATATTAAAGACCTTAAACTCCAGTTTACTTTAATTGCGCATGTCTTGAGCGTATCTCTGCTCCGAAAAAAGTTATGCGCAATTTAGAAAAAAATTTTAAAATCTTTGATTTTTCGATTTTTTTTATGTTGGTTTTTGTTTACTTTTGCTGCTTAAATTTTTTTAAGAAATTTTCCAAAATATCCATTTCGATAGAAAATTTAATTTTGAACAAAAAGTATTATAAATAAAATTGTCAAATTCGGCTTAGTTTTCGAGTTATACCAAAAATACTGAAAAGTGGCCAGTGTGACCATTCTCTCAGAAACGCATGGGTGAATTTAGTAGCATTTTCGGTTTTAAGCATGCTCATGGGCCAAACAAACATATTCAATAATAAAAACCCTTGCACGTAATTGTTCCTTTTTAAAAGGTCTATTCAATAGGCTAAAGGCGCCAGTTATAGCTATCATTGAAACTCATCATTGAAAATTGTAATGATTGATTTTGAGGCGTTTAGAAAGCAAAATCTTTTATTATTTTAATGGACGATTAAAGCTCAAAACTTAATTAATATTTCTAGTCAAAGAAAAATTTCAAATGGGCCCAACTTTCCACAAAAATTGACTTTTAATTTTTCAATGATCATTGGTAAGGTAGTTCAATCATTGAAATAAGAAAAGTCTTTTTGTGTCGAATGGTGCAGTGGATGTAGTGCTTGACTGCTAACTTAGAGGTGTTGGTTCGAGCCCCATTCTAGGCAGCATTCTTTTCTTTATTCTCCCAGCTTAACTGGACGCCACCCGTGAGATTTAATGAGATAGTAAACACCTTGATCTCAATCCACTGTGCCAAATCTTTCCTAACCTCCTACTCTTTCTAACTAGTGCCGTGCAATTCAGGTTGCATTTAAAAGAACTTAGGTCTTACAGGCATATAGTTAAAAAAAAAAAGAAAAAAAAAGGAGTTCAGGAGTAAGTCTATTCATTATGAAAAGGCAAATCTAACTGAGCAATAAATCAAGTGACAGCTGTCAAAAAGACTAGCTCCGAAAAAAATTTTGCCAGATTGAAAACCACATGTCTAAAAAAAACACCCTTAAGTCGTTTTTGGTCATTTCCATTACCTATATATTTTGTTCACTCTTTTTAGCCAAAGCGAAAGATTTTTAGATCGTGATAAAAGGTCAACTATTTTCAGTAATTGGTCAGCCATAGATTTTTTTCTATGAATTTTTGAAGTTCGTTTCAAGGTCAATAAAACAACTTTTGGCACCTCATTTGGGTCATTTAAAAAAAAGTATGCAATTTGAAAAAGCCTCTTCACGGTTGTAAAAGGTCGGTTATTTTCAACAATTGGTCAGCCATAGATTTTCTTACACACCGACTCACTAAGGAGCATTTTACCTCAATAACCGGACAAAATTGAAAAAATCAAACTATTGTGAAAGTCCCCCAATTTGGTTTTACTTGTAGCTGATTAACCGTTTTATCATAAACCAGTCTCAAAGTTGACCCCCACCAAGACACTTCTTCGGGCATCTAGTCAGAAACTAGACCAATTTTGTAGGCACGCCTGCATTTGCAATGCGTTATATTTTCACCAATTTGAAGTTGGTGTTTTATGTTTTTTGAAGTGAGTTGAAAAAACTTTTATCATTGAATGTTTGAGACCATGGTGTATACTTAATTTCAACATTTGAATTATTTGATTTCATCGACTAATTTCTATGTTCTTGGGCAAACATTGATGCATCAAATGTCGAAAAGTTTATGTATTTTTTTTACAGTTAAGTGTTTTTGTTGTATTGCCGGGTGCTGTCGGGTTGTAAATTTATTTTAAAAGCAAACTATAAGGTCTCAGTGTTTTGTACATTTCAAAACATTTTCCTCATATTTCCTCCCTTTTGAGAAAAAAATTATTTAAAATTGCTACTTTTTCCAAAGGTACTATTTTTTAACAAGTTTTTTTGTTTGTTATTCGAAGTTATTCGAAAGTTTTTTGTATGCAATATGGCAAACCAATCCTTCAACTTCGATTAAAACAAATTAATTTGATTATTACCGTTTTTGGTCAAAAATGAAATAGTAGTTTCACACATATCTAAGCCCATAGGTGGAAAAAAAATTTAAAAAAAAACCACAGTTGTTCAATTCTGTTTTAAAGAATGGAAATGCTTTAAAACGGTATAAATTTAAGTTTCAGATGAATATTAGCTTATTAAGACAAAAAAATAATTTTGACCAGTTTTTTCATGCAAATGCTCCTATGTGCGACTCCACAGGGCATACAGATGTCCATCATCACAACCACAATCCAATCAACGATAAGCAGACTTTTTCTCGCTGGGCAAATCATGTCATGTCGTTTCATTTCTCTGTCATCACTACTTCTATTTTTTGCAGTAATACACGGCCTTTAGACACCAGATAACAGTAAAGAGACGTTTTAAATATCCAGCTACCTCGATATATAACGAAAACCAGAAAAAAACTCACACGCATATGAAACATTTTTGTTTTCTTCGACATGTCGTCGACAAGACATGGATTTTTCTGGCTCCATTGGATTATTATAAGACATGTTCATAGTCTTGGCATCGTTCATGGCAGGTGGAGCCAGCATGTTATGAATATTTAATGAATATAAAAAGAAATTTCAAGGTCAAAACGATGTTTGGCACCTCAGGGAAATTTGCAAAAAACGTGTACCATCTGAAAGATCTCTAGATCTATTTAAAAGGTCAGATAGTTTCAATAATTGGTCAGGTATAGATTCTTTTAGTGAATTTTTAAAAATTTCAAGGTAATGTCGATTTTTGGCACCTCATTAATGGGAAATTTGCAATAATTTAATACCTTCAGTAAGGCCCTGAGAACTTTATAAAAGTACAGCTTTTTTAAGTAATTAGTCAGCCAAAGCTTTTTTTTAATGAATTTTTAAATTATTGTTCAATGTAACTCGCGATCTGCGACTTCAGAAAATACATCCACCATTCTTTTTTCGTTAAAAAGATTTCAATGTATTTTGTTGCCAATCTTTTGTCACCATCTAACTGATTACAATCTTTTGAGATGCATTCTTTGCATTCTTTTTGCATTATTTTTATGTCTTTTGAATTGTTTTGCACGTTTTTATTTGTTTGCATTCTTTTGAAGTATTTTATATTCTTTGAATTTTTTTTAATTCTTTTGCATTCTTTAAATTTTTGAACTTTATTTATTTCTTTGAATTCATTGCATCCTTGTGCGTTTTGCCCTACGCCTCCATAATACTAACGTATGCCCTTAGAAAAAGGATAAGAAATGTTAAATTACCTTCCATTCCTTAGATAGAATATTTTGTATGGATGTAATTTTTAACATCATTGAGGATTTCTAAGATTGCTAAGATTGAAAACAACACGTTGTTGTTTTTGTTTCGTCATCGTTCGTCACCGAAAGTTCCCCATTGGTTAGAATTATGGAGGGCAAAACGCAAAAGAATGCAATGAACTCAAAGAATTCAAAAGAATGCAAAAATTCAAAGAATGCAAAAGACTTCAATAGAATTCAAAAGAATCAAAGGATGCAAAAGACTTCAAAGGAATGCAAAAAATTCAACAGATGCTAAAGAAATCAAAAGAATACAAAAAGAATGCAAAGAATGCATGAAGTCTCAAAAGATTGCAATCAGTTGATGGTGACAAAAGATTGGTAGCAAAAAAAGATTGCAATGAAAGAATGCAATCTTTTACTTTAAATCCTTAAGATTGCATTCGAAAAAGATTGCAATCTTTTACAACTCTGATACCAAGAAATTTATTCGCGTATGATAAAAAAAATTGATGTTCTTTAAAAAAAGCACATAAAGTGTATCCATATTCGTAATTTTCAACCAATTGTGTTCCTGTATTTAAAGAATAGCCCCCATATTAATAAACGGCGGATAACAATGTGCTAGCGTTTATACATCTGTTAACTAGTAATTCTTATTAACAAATGCGTAATAGTCTGTGACGTGTGTTAACGTACGGATAACTTTAACTAGCCAGATTCCACGTATAATGAACGGATAACTTCTTAACACATACACGCACGCGTATGATAGCACCGTTTACTACTACCAGTATACACTTCGTAAGGCAGTCCATGCATGTGACACATGTATTAGAAAATCACCATAATTTGATGAAGTGGTGAATTTGGTGAAGTGATAAATACTGGGAAGGTTAGGTTAGGTTAGGTTGAAGTGGCTGTCAGTCATGAAAACTGACACACTTAGACCATAAGTTGGCCCATTGTGATACCACAAGAATCTGGGAAGCCTTTTTCCCTACTCGATGAACCATTTGGAGCTTCTTATGAAGCGTAACAGACTACCTATGTCAACATTTACTAAATCACTAGGATCATTGAAGTAGAAATCTCCAAGATGGAGTCTTCGCCTATGAGATAGAGCAGGACAAGTGCATAGAAGATGAGGAATCGATTCTACCTCTTCCTCGTCCATACAGCTTCTGCAAAAATCGTTAGAGAATACGCCAAGACGCGTTGCGTGCTTGCCTATAAGACAGTGTCCGGTTATGACACCTATCATGGAGCTAATGTGCAATCTGCTTAGAGATATCAAACATTTAGACCGCTTAAAATCCATTACTGGCCAGATTTGTTTTGTTGTCCAGCAAGTGGTGATATTGTTCCACATAACGTTTGTTTTCTCTAAAGCATCTTGCTTCAGCATAAGTTTACATGTAGCGATGGGAATACCAATATCTGCCTTACTAGGTAGAAGAGGTAGAGTTGTTCCATATTTAGCGAGTTCGTCGGCCTTACAATTACCTGGAATGTCTCTATGCCCCGGCACCCAACACAGGTGAATGTTAAACTGCTGCGCCATCTCCAGCAGAGATGAACGACAATTTAGGGCTGTTAAAGAGTTGGTAGAGACCGATTCCAGAGATTTGATAGCTGCTTGACTATCCGAGAAGATGCGGATATCTGTAGTTGATAACACGTTTTCTTTCAGCCAAGATAAGGCTTCTTTGACCGCCATAAGTTCCGCCTGGAACACGCTACAATGATTAGGAAGACGGAAGGAGAGACTTAATTTTAGTCTTTCTGAGTACACACCACCACCCACCCCATCATCAGTTTTCGATCCGTCGGTGTAAATATGGATTGATTCATCTTCCAAGAGAGCCGTATCCTCCCAGAGAACTCTAGAAGGAATGCTGACTTGAAAGTTTTTGCCAAACTGAAGTTTTGGGATGGTGTAATCAGTGCGACTTGTGATTGATCCGAATGAATTCAGAATGATGGAATGGCCAAAGTTGTTGTTGGTCCATTGTGAGGAAGCTTTAAGGCGAATGGCTGTATTTGCAGCCACTTGTTTGCTGAAAATATTGAGGGGTGTCAGATGGAGCAGAACGTCTAGAGCAGCGGAAGGTGTCGTACGAAGTGCTCCACTTATGCACAAACAAGCAGAGCGTTGGACTTTGCTCAATTTGTCGCAATTTACCGCTTTATCCAGAGCAGTCCACCATACTGTCACTCCGTAAGTGAGGATCGGTCTAATCACCGAAGTATATAGCCAGTGAGTGATTCGAGGTTGAAGGCCCCATTTGTTCCCAACGGCTTTTTTGCAAGAGAAAAGTGCCACTGTGGCTTTTTTGACTCTTTCTTGTATATTAGGTTTCCAACTTAACTTTTTGTCCAAAATAAGACCCAAATATTTTGCTTGATCAGTGAATGTTAGTGGAGTACCTTTGATAGAAGGAGGATCAATATGAGGGATTTTATATTTCCTTGAGAATAGAACAAGTTCTGTTTTATGAGGGTTGACACCCAGACCACACCGGTCAGCCCAGTTGGTAAGCTTATTTAAAGCATTTTGTAAGAGTTCTTTTAAGACAGTAGGATGCTTTCCTGATACGGCAATAGCAACATCGTCCGCATATGCAATCACTCTGTAACCCTCTGCTTCCAGGCATGTCAGCAGCTCATTTACTACCAAGTTCCAGAGAAGGGGAGATAGGACACCACCTTGCGGCGTACCTCTACTGACAGACCTTCTAGCGGAAAAGCTGCCCAGTTTTGAATTGATAACCCTGCTAGTCAGCATTTGATTAATCAATTCACCAAGCGTACCATCTACCTTCAGGGATGTCAGAGCAGATGCGATCGCATATGTGTCGACATTGTTAAAAGCGCCCTCTATATCCAAGAAAGCGACCATGGTGTACTCTTTATGATGGAGGGAATATTCTATAGTTCGAACTAGAGTATGTAACGCAGTTTCAACCGATTTCCCTTTACAATAAGCGTGTTGAGCAGTAGACAAAAGTCGCGTGTCTATGCTTGTTCGCAGGTGGATATCGATCAATCTTTCAAAGATTTTAAGAAGGAATGATGATAGACTAATAGGTCTGAGATCTTTCGGGTTTACTTGGGAGCATTTGCCAGCTTTGGGTATAAACACAACCTTAACTTCTCTCCATAACAGGGGAATGTGGACCAGGTTTAAACAACTAGTAAGAATGATCTCCAGAATTGGCAGAATTAAATCAGAATTCATTTGGAGTTCAGCTGGTACTATGCCGTCGGGTCCTGCAGACTTGTATGGTTTGAAGCTGTTGAGCGCCCATTGCAGCTTTTCCCTAGTAACAAGACCTTGTGGATATCTTGGCTCATAAACTGACCTATTATGGTCGAAGCTATTAATATTTTTGGAGCTTCCAGGGAAATGAGTATCTAGTAGCAGGTTTAGCGATTCTTCGCAAGAGTTGGTCCATGAGCCATCAGCATTTTTCAAACAGCTAGGCATCACTGGATTTGAAGAGAGGATTTTTCTAAGCCTGGATGCCTCTGAAGTTTTTTCTATATTTCCACAGAAAATTCTCCAGGAGGATCTCTTAGACTTCCTCAAAGCTTTCTTATATAATTTAAGGGTTTCCTTATAGGATTCCCAATCCGACGCTACTCGGGTACTTTTAGCTCGATTAAAACATTTACGACAATCTTTCCTGAGCGGTTCAAGCCCTGAATCCCACCAATACGGCTTCTTTTTTCCCCTTACTTGAGTAAGTGGACAGGAAATTGCCATTGATTTGTTAAGGGCTAACGTGAGATCACTGACCTTGCAGTCAAGTTCAATTATATTTGAAGGAGGATTTAAAAGATCAGGTTTTAATAGACCTTTGAGTGTTATCCTATATTTAAGCCAATCGGTTTTTCGAGGGTTTCGAAATACCAAGCGGCTAGGAGGTTCATCATTTAGACTGAATTGGATGTACCTGTGATCAGAAAACGAGTGTTCATCAGATACTTTCCAATTCAAGATCTTGTGATGAATTGTATCTGAGACAAGAGTAATATCCAATACTTCTTGTCGGTTTTTAGTAATGAAGGTAGGTTCGTTTCCCACATTACTTACTATAAGGTTAGTACTTAAAATATAATCAAAAAGAGATTCACCTCTATCATTGATATCAGTACTTCCCCATACTGTATGATGGGAGTTAGCATCACTCCCAATAATGAGACAAATCTTCTGTCGTTCTGCCTGTGCGATGATTCTCTCCAGTGTATAACCGGGGAGAGGGCCGAGATTGTCATGGCCCAGATACGCCGACACTAGCCAGTACGCACCATTGGCCGTTTCCAGTCTAGCAGTGGTGATATCTCTATCGCTGAGATCAGGGAGTAAATATACGTTAGTGGTACTTTTAACTAGTATGCAAGATCTAGGTTCACCCTTACCAGATGCATACAGTAAGTAGTATCCAGGAGTTCTGAGTCCTTTAACCATGGATTTAACAATCCAGGGTTCCTGGATCAGAACAATATCCTCACCGTTTCTGGATAGACGGAGAAGAAGGGAGGCCGAAGCCTTAATAGAGTGTTGAAGGTTAATTTGGACTAATTGCAACATTTGGCTACAATCAGGCGGAATAGCCTCCTGTACGGTGTCGTTGCGTTCTTCCAAATCAGAAGATGAACTCAATAGCTCATTCTCACTCAATGGAACGAGGTTAAGGTAGTCTTCGGTCTCCATTTCGGTCAGACTGTCGACATTAGTAGAAGACTGAACCTTGATCAGGGATGACCTGGATTCCTCATCAACAATGGATGGAAAGGTGATGGATGCACCAGGGTCCCATCCCACAGGCTCAGCCTCAGTTTTTTGTGGAGGGACGCGATCCGCGTCAACCTCATCTTTTTTGTATACTTTGAGGACATCACTATAGGTCTTGGATACGCCGCAATGGAGAGTTCTGGTGTTTTGCACCTTGGGTCGTTTGGGCACCGGGATGGTATCCTCTAGAGACCTTTGTTGCTTTGACGTTGAGTCGCCGCTGGTCTGCGCATTGGCTAAAATGCACTGAGCCCATTTTATCCTGGCGTCCAGCTCCGTCTTCCCTTCGACCTCCAGCTTTTCATTACCAAAGGTATTGAGAATCCTAGGAGCTGTCAGCCTGACCGTATAGCTGTCCTTTGACTGCCTATTCAGCGTAGTTGAAGGTAACGTCTTCGGGGGAGAACCCTCTCCAGTGGTGGGAGGACCATTATTCACAACCCTTACACCACCGAGTTGTGCTCCCTCCCGAGACGTACTCGGAAGAGGTTCACTCTCTCTAGAAGTGGTCGGACCGTTATTCACAACCCCACCACTACTGAAATTAGGTATTGCTACCACCTTACTTCTCTCGCTGGAATCTGTATCAGATGGGGGACCATGACTTGCCACAACCACCCCACTGAAACCGACCCCAGGAGTAACGGCAAACAGCTTTGACGCCGTGCTGCCGCCCGGTTTCGAAGGAGAACCGGTCTCACCATCTATCCTTGTTTTTGTCTTTTGTTTTGACATACAATTATTTTGGACCCACGAGTAGCGAATAAAGGTTGGTCACTCTACACAGAGATTCGCATATGTAGAGAAGGCAAGCTGATCCGAAAAGTGCCAAAAGTCGGATACTCCGTTAACGACTGAGCTAGTATTTTTAATTGGGCCCCCAGCCAGGCTGATCATCGGCACGGGTCGTGTAACACCTTAGATCCAGCCCAATAGGAAAATTGGAGTGGGTGAGGAAGGGGATATGATTTGATAAGAGTGGCAGACAGCTATTCGCCGTACTGTCAAGGAAAGGAATTATGTGTATAGGAAAACACGTCGAACAGCGATACGCCGTACCAACATGGGGGAGAACTCGTTGAACAGCTTTTCGCCGTACCACCGAGGGGGATTACGTGGACAGCTATTCGCCGTACCGACGATGGACAGGGATGGGTTTGGATAGGGAAGGTTTATGGATAAGTTATTTCAGGACTCAAGGGAAGAGGATATGATAAGATAAGAGTGACAGACAGCTATTCGCCGTACTGTCAAGGAAAAGGAGTAATGTGTTTGGGAAAACACGTCGAACAGCGATACGCCGTACCGACATGGGGGAGATCTCGTTGAACAGCTTTTCGCCGTGCCACCGAGGGGGATAACGTGGACAGCTATTCGCCGTGCCGACGTGGGACAGGGATCGGGTGTGGATGGGATAGGTGAAGCGCCCTTTGGTTTCAGGACTCATCTGGAGTTAGACTCGAGAATCTTTGACCTTACTCAGCTTCTACAACTCGTCAAGTTCGACGCTCAGGTAGAAGTATACTATACTGGGAAGATATCATATCTTTTTTAATAAGAAAAGTTATCAAGCGGACAAGTTGTCTATCCGTGTGCCAGTTAACACGTGTGTTAGGGAGCGGATACCAGTTTTTTATTAATACTGCTGTAGGAATTTTGAAGAACAAGTGAAAAACTAAAAACAAAATCAATTATCTGTGAATTTCTATCCAAAAAAAATCTAAAATCGTACTTTTTTATCGTTCACTTTTACCTAAGCGGTACCTTTTAGAAATTGACAATTTGTTTGATCTTCTATCCAAAAATTCCTGGAATGGACTTGGCTCCACATAATATGAATCGCACTGAAATACCGTAGGTCTGCCAACCACTTGCTCTTAGGCTTGTGTCATAACTGCGAGCCAATAATTGCGTCAATAAAGCAGATGCCTTTGGAAAATGTCGTTCAATTTAAGTATTTTGTACAAAGACTTCCGTATGTACTGTACATATGTACATATGAACATGTAGTGTTAATACACATAAACTAAGGTCAAAGGTAAGCAAAATATTCATAAATGGCCATACCTTGTCTTATTCAATATTTAAATGAATTTGTAGTTATCTATACTAAATAATGTTATTATAAAGGGACAACACACTGAAAATCAATAAACAATGAGTACCTATAACTTTTCTACCTTACTCCATAAAATTAAATATGTGTACCTTCATTACATACCTCGACCACACACCACATTGGGTGCAGTAATAGTGTAGATGAAGGTAAATTATAAATTAAAATTGGTAGTGTTGGAATTTTATAACTGTACTTAATTAAAATTTCTGTTTTTACAGCAATGACATAACCCATGTTCATGACCTTGTCTAAATGACCAATAAACTTAATTGCAAAAAAAGGTTGCTTGTCTTGTGGTTGAACGTTAAAGGAGGCTTCTATTCCACTCACTGATCATTAAAAAGACATGAATGAATGTTTTTCATCATTAAATGTCACTGACTCGACATAAATTTAAATTGGGTATAGATAGGGTTTGTGATATGATAAAAATGTTTAACCTAAGATGAATTTTACCGTTGCGACAAAATTGGCCTTCAATGTTGACGGATATAACATAATGAAAGGTGTTTCTTTCAATGTAACCGCTTTTATTTTCTTTGAAGGAATTAGATACCTCCGTATACCTCTATGTATGTAAGCATAGGGTCATCCAACAAAGGTTAAAATGATACCTTGCTGGGCAATCTTTTAATGCCCAACATTTATTGCGATGGGCTTGCTAGAAATTAATAAACAAGATAAAGATTTTTCAAAAACAAAATTATTCTGAATGTGTCGGTTGAGGTGAGTCTGCTTTCGGTTTACGTAAACAAACAAAACATTCGCATCTGAGGCTTCGACACACCTAGAACAATAGTGGCGTTTATTTCAGTAGATGGGGCCACAGCTGCTCTTGAAATTATTATTTTTGTTCAGTTGATATTTCATAGTGTTCCCGTAGTAGCTGTTAGAAGGGCAAAATTTGGGAACTCGGCTCGGCAAAATAGCCTTCAGAAATATCTATATAAACTGAACAAATGGCTATTGCGTGAAATATTTAAAATGACACGTCTTATTTACTCAACCTTTAAAAAAAGCACTATAGGTACATACTTATTACTCTTTTTTTGAGTTGCGATGGTGAATAGAGTAGGTAGATAGATAGATAAATAGATACCAACCTGAGGACGATATGGACATTTTATGAAATGACTATGGAACTAGTGCTTTTAGCGAGCGTGTTTGGTAGAATTAACGTCAATGTCTTTTCCGGTTCAACATGTTTTGGTAAAACTTCCATATTTAAATACCATTTATATAAGATTGACGACAAAACGAAATGGAGTGCATGTCAATACCTTCAGCTACAACTGCTAATGAAGTAACGCTTCTCGAGAAAGTTTTTTGCCCAAAAAATAATATCATAAAAACGCATAGCATAATGACCCCAACATTTGTCGTATGTACCACCCTTAACGACAAAGCTTCTTCATTAAAATTCGGACGTACAGAGATTCGTTTCTTAGCCGAACCACAGGAATGTGGAATGCCTTAACCGGCTCTATTTTTCCCTCCTTCGCCATCAAACGGATTTCAACATTCAACAATTGATGAGATGTGGGGTGAAATAAAATGTGTTTTTATGAAGGCTGGATCCGGAACTGTTCCCAGAGGCGAACGAGAGTTAAAGTCTCTTGAATAACCCAAGACACCTGGGATAAAATCGAACATAGCAAATCGTTGAAAATGCAAATATGTAAATACAGAAGCAGATGTTCAACGAAAGGCTGAACTGCGTAGCGAGTATCACCTAGCACATGAGATGGTCTATTGCTGCGTGAGAAATGACAAGAGCATGAGTTAGATGGACTCGCAGATAATGCGGAAAACGCTGCAAGAAGAGGAGAATTGTACCGGGAATTGTACCAAACAGCTAAAAATGTTATTAAGGAAAAAAGCAAAGCCAACCAGCCTGTAATGGATATGGATGGCACACGTTTGGTTTCAATTGAGGACCAGCTACGCAGATGGAAGGACCATTTTTGGGCCCTGCTAAATGAGGATTTCGTTGAGCAGAGTGCTGAAGTGCCAAAATTCAATAAATATCTGAAAGAACAACAAAGAAACTGGACTTGATTGAATACCATCAGCTGAACTCCTGAAAGCCGATCCCGTAACAACGGCTAGTATTCTTCATCCGTTGATACAAATTATTTCGGAAAACAGAGCCTATCCCTAGGGCTGGAAGGATGTGATGATTTTTAAGTTGCCAAAGAAAGGTGACCTTAAAAATTGCAAAAATTGGCCTGGTATCACGGTTTTATCCGTTTTCCCAAAACTAATGGTAACCTTCATTCTCGAGTGAATAAAGGATAGAATCGAGTCCACACTCAAGAGGCATCAAGCTGGCTTCCGCAGTTGTCAATAGTGTGTCGACCATATCAACACCCTGCGTATTGTTCTTGAACAGTCTATGGAATTTCATTCACCGCTACACCTCATATTCGGTGATTTTGAGATGATCGAGTTAACCCAGAATATTTATGGAGATCGTTGCTTTGTAGAGGAACTCCCCCAAAAATTGTTGCCATTTTTAAGGAGTCATGCAACAACGCAAGGTGTTTTGTTTTACACAATGGGCAGCCAATCGACTTCTTCGTAGTGCAACAGGATGTGAGACAAGGGGATGTTATATCACGAATTCTCCTCCTTTTGGCGATGGACGACGTATTGGGGCCCATTTTTGATACAGCTGAGTAACAGGGCATTCCATGGAGACCGTTCGAAAGGTTCAGTCATATAGACAATGCCGATGACATGTTATGTCTACTGGAAAATAACATCAGTAGGCTGAACGGGATGTGCCAAACACTGCAATTGAAGGGAAAGTGGTCTAAGAACGAACGCAGCAAAAAGAAAAAAAAAAATAATACTCACAGGCCGCTCCACACAGCAGCGTATTATTTTACAGGAGACGCTAGTGGAAGAAGTCTAACAGTTTAAATGACAGGGCTGTATTGTTTCTGCAAATGGCGATACGGATCTGGATTTTGAAAGTACCTTTAATTGAAATGGCTCGTGCTGCCTTCAATACTCTTTCTCCAATTTGGAAATAAAATCAACTTACTCACTAAGTTGAGTGAGATTCTTCGAATCCAATGTCAAATCCGTGCTGTTTATGCTTGCCTGGAAAGTCACTATTACTATTTTGAGGAAATTGCAGGGTTTTGTGAATCGCTGTCTACGCCAAATCCTTATTGGTCTGAATGGAATCCTCAGGGTGCACGGCGGGTAAGAAGACCATGAACGACATGGAAATCAACTGTCCTAGCAGAAGCAAAATCCCAGAGAAAGACGTGGCCATAGTTGACGCCCTATGTATTTGGTTCTTAAATCAAGTTATTTAAGCGAATAATTTTAGAGAAATAAAATTTCAAAGTCAACATTTTTGAAAAAAAATTGTGACTTTTTTTTTTTTTAAGTTGATGTTTTTCAAAATTTTAAGTAATTTAGAGCTATTTTTGTGTTCGATATTCAATGCCTTCATTAATCTTTAGTCAAGTATCGAAGACCAAATATAAAAATCTTTCTTAGTTTTTGAGAAATTAAGAAAAAAACAAAAATAACTTCCCAAAAAAGCCAGAAGAAATTAATAATCCATAATTAAGCCCGTAAGACACTACATTTTTTTTTCAATGTATTTCTCATTTAATCTATCAAAGTGTCAGCAGAGCAAAAAGAGATAAAAAGTGTTTTTAAGAAAGAGAAAGCATTTCTCTAAATTCAATTTCACATTTACAATGTGTCCCAAAAGAAAATATACATCATAACCTAGTGTTCTCTGGGGTCCAGTGTATATCTACTTTTGTAACTGTGTGTACCTTGAAATAATTTTTCATTTTTAATTCTGAAATATCAAAAAAAGCTCCTAGAACCTGACAAATTTAATTTGAAAATCACATTTTTTATAGATTTTTTTTGACATTTTTACATTTATGGATATAGTGCGTACCCACTCACACTTATCAAAGTTTGAATAAGAAATTGCACTTTCCGCTTTAATTTCGTTTTCAGTTTATTAAAAATGAGAGATAAATGTAGTGTCATACGGACTTTACACCCTTTTTCGGGTTTTGTTGCGAAAATTACGTTCGTTTTTTTTTTGTATTTAAAAGCAAATTCATAAATCATTGTTAACACCCTAAAAATCAAGTAAAAGTAATATCGAATGCACCCACAACAGAACTAGCATTGAATCTGTTCAGTCAACTGCAACATTGCATGCATAATTAACCTTCAAAATAGAGGCTGAATATACATTGCAAAAATCTTGTGGATATGCTTCAACAGTGCTTAAAATAAATAATGCCAGCCAGCATTTGGAATTATCGCCATGCCATTCACATAAAATATCTCTCTTCTGATAGATATTAGTTTTTGAGGAATATTTAAATTCCATTCCATAACAAAGTGGCATAATTTTCCAGTAATGCTTCTACAATTTTTTTTTGGAAAATACTTTAAATAAGCTATAATTGACCTCTTGATATAGAAGTTCTTACAAACGCCGAATGAGTACCTCTTTCCTTCAATGTAAAAGGTTTTCTCAACCAATTAACAAAGTTAACTATCTACAAGCTATCTTGAAAAACATTTCCTTAGAAAATATTTACAATACCATAAGTTTGAATCACCACCGTTGGACTTTTTACTATTTTATCTTGAATGTTTCAAGCTCATATAAATTTATAAGATTTTTTTTTAAGATAAGGCAATATTTTCATCAACTTTGATGGATAATATATCCATCATATAAAAAAAAATCAAAATTGTCATGATAAAATTTCATAAAATTTTATATCGAAAATTATTTTAAAATCTAGGTCATATTGTTCATATATCTTTTGCCATTGATATGGTTGTGCTACTTTTATTTCTGTAATAAGACCTAACTGAAAATTCACCTCCATTTCTATATTTTCACAAAGTCTTCCATCTATACAAAGGTTATATTTACTAGGATTTCCCAACTCCCTCTCATCTCCATTAAGGGTAACTCATTCTGATAATATAAAATTTAGTGTAGTAAAAGGGAAGATATAGTCGGATACAGCTGGTGTATGTTGTGCTTTAGCAAACAAAAATCGATGAAATCCATTTTGGGGACAGCGCACATCCATATTGCGAAAATGCAGCAAGGCATCTATCAGTCTCAGTCAAGCTAAGAGCTTTCAAATATATCATTCTGTATAAGTAGAGTGTGATGAAGCAACCCAAAAGATACCACCTGACCACATATTTAAATTGCAACACAAGACAGGAACTTCTATCTCTTAATTGTAAAGTTTAGAGAAATTTCAGCAGCACTCAGTTATAGATATGCACTACAAATTTTGTGTTCATTATGCCATTTGCACCTCTCTATATTGTCTCTAGGTCCGTCATATTCGTCACGGCTAGTTGTTATTCATTTTTATTTTCTCTGCAACCAATAGAAACCCAAAAAATAGCCCTACATATAATTTTCTTAAGCAATTTAGGTTGAGAAGTAATTATTGTATGTGCAGTGCACTATGGCGTATGTGGGATATTTTTTTCTTTTACTAAAATTTGTTTTTCTTTTCTTAAACATGGCATAGAATTTTTTAACTTTTCAGTTTCTTGTCATTAAATACGTTCTCGTTATAAAATGCGGGTTCTTTTCCGAATACCAAATTAAGCGTAAGCGGCCGTTCTTAATATGTTGGATTGTTGGTAGTTGAATGGGTTACAGGTTCGGGACATCATATAATTCAGACATTATTTTGTTTAATCTTAAGGTTTGATTTGGGATTTGCAATACAAAAACACTCTATTTTAAAGATAAAGACAAATAATGTACACACTGAAGAAGTCTTCGCTTAATTTAATTATTTTACTGCGTGACCGTAGCCAGGTCTACGCTACTGTGAGCTCAGCTCATCCAAAAATAGGTTAAGCTCACCCGAACAATTTCTAAGATATTTTAAGATTTTCCAAGTCTCACATTCTGATTAAATATTTGTTTGCTTTGAAATAAGATTTAAAATATACCAGAATACCCACAGTCATTTTTATTCCGCACAATCTGATTTCATCGTCAAGAAACAGGGACTCTCCGGCTCATTTCTTTACTTGTGTCATTGTGTGCTTTTGTTGCCAGTCAAATGTGTGTTCTGACATGTGATGGTTATTTGGGAATTATTTGAAATTATGGAATACAAAAAACACATATTCAAATATAGTTTAATAGATTTTAACCTAATTGGTTGCTCCTTTACATAAAACTGACTTTACAAATCTGTAAATGTCAAATAAGGCACCTATCATTTTGCGGGAACAGTCAGATATAATACTGCAAAGTAAGGATATAAAGTGATTCGATTCGTGTGAACGATTTTATTTTCGATTCTGAATCATATCTAGAACAAATCTTTTTTTAAGGATAAGAACTATCATTCTCACATGAATTGAAAAGGCCTTTAAATTAAATTTAAGCTACACGATAATGGAGCATTCTACGAAAAGAGGTAATCAGATGTGAACTTTAAAATTTTGTTTCTGAGATTAATTTTGTATGGAGATGTGAAGCTTTTTGTGCTACCCTAACCCTTATTAAAACAAGTGATTTTTGAAAAAATAACCATCCGTTACTTAATAAGCCTTAAACGAAAGGTTTTAAAATATTGATTTCATACGTGTCCCGCACGTTACGGTGAACTTAATAAATTTTAGTTATTATTAATCTAGAAATTTTTAATTTTTTAATTAAGTCATAGTTTTGAAATGCCTTTAAGCAAATTATCCACTATATTAAGCGCATTTCCAACTTCAGGTTTTGCTGAACTTGTGCGTTAACAACTCAAATTTAAAACAATAGTAGTTTTAAGGTCCCACACATAACACCCAGCTAAATTGAGATTACACTAATACTTGTAAATATTTCAAAAAATATTATTCAATAGCTTTAACATTATTTCGGTATACCCATTTAACAACAAATATTTAAGCTTTTTTTAACAGTTTTTAATCCAGCTAAAAGTTTGTCATCGGTTTCTCGTACGAATGTCCCACACGTTACATTGGAATACTTCTAATGGAAGTCATATGACTTATCTCACATGACCTCTCAAAAAATCATACCAAATCGCGGAACGCACTCATAGAGCTCATATGACTTTTCAAAAGCCAAAAGCATATGGCTTTTTTAACATTAGAACTGCAGCTAATTCTAATTGAGAAGTCAAACGGAATTCGTTGTTTTAGTGGAAAATAATGAATTCAGAGATCTAAACACAAAAAATATTCTTGCAAATATCCAGAATTTTGAATGAAAACAATAATGGATACTTTCAAAAAAGTAATTTTATTCTTGAAAAATGTATTTTTTTTTTTTTATTTTCTTTTTGACAGATAATCGTAAATCAAATCAAATGCAAGTAAAGACGTGTAAAAATAATAAAAAGAAAGCTGTAGGACTTGACATGACTGACTCTCACATGACAGGTCATATGACTTCTTTTATCGTGTAAAGTAGCCTTAAGTTTAGATATTTAGTTTTTAATTTAATTTTGAAAAAAATTCGTTCTTTATACTTAAGCAACTTGAAATATTAAAATTCCATATGAAGGATCCCACAAAATGATGATTTTGGTTGAAAGATAGAGCTATATTTATTGCTATTTGACAAAAGAGCTCTATTGGTTTTTTTTCAGGAAATCTTTAAAAATGCTTGAACTCTCTTTTCAGTGCCAGTAATTTCTACCTTTTACCGGAAAATACATATTATAGGCAGTGATACCACTTTACTTCAATTGAAGTAGATCTACTTCTTTTTTTCTTTTTTTTTTAAATCTACTTCCTACTTCGCACCATTACTGAAATAAATATAGGAATCTACTTCATTTTAAAATTCTCTGTTTTAACCTACTACAAAAAAAAGCCAAATCTACTTCCTTTTCCTTTATTTCATTGAATTCGCAGTTAGTCCAGCCATATTGTGTTTTTACCATGAAAATTGTGGCGTAGTTTTGATTTTTCCTTACTTTATGTAGATTTGCGATTAAAATTTCCTGAGGTATCATGCTTGATAAGCACCCTTTTGAGCACACATTGATTGGACTAAGTGGCGTTTACTGTAAGGAGTAAACAATAGATTCGAAAAAAATTACACTTGAACCAGGGGTGTTGTCAGGTTTTGAAGTGAAACAAGTAAAAATTACCGCCGAAAAGAACAATTTGTTTTATAATTTCAGCTATATTGAAGTATGTTGATATGAAGTCTGAGAGAATAACATTTTTAGTTCTTTTTTAGTTTAATTTAAGTAAATTTAATCAAAATATATACTCCAAAAGCCAGAACAATAAATGAGGTTCTTAATTAATAAAGTTTTAGTAAAATTTAATCACTTAAAATTAAAGTAGTTTTGTGGTCGAACACTTAGTAATCAATAGATTTTATTTTTATTCCGTTGTTGCCGCTCATGCTCCATTCTTTTGTTTGATTTTACTTTAATCAAGGTGTTTTCGTGAAAAGAAATAAAAATATAAAGTCTATATTTTTGAAAACTTGTAAATTTTTTTTCAAGTTGAATGTTTTCAAAAATTCATTGACTTTAAAATTAAACTTCTCAAAAACTTTTCGCAACAACAACATGACTCTGAAAAACCAATAAAAGAATGGAATATTAGCTTTCAAAAAAAATTACTATTATATTCGTACGATGCACGGTTCACGAGATATATGGCGGTTGACGCTCGTGCCTCCCAGTCCCGCCAACTTGGATTTATATTCAGATAAAACCCCTGAACATATTCTATCAAGAAAATCATTTCAGGAATAAATTGCAAGAAAAATGTACCCGGCTCTTGGCCTAATAAATGTGTGTACAAAAAAGTACACTTTGAAATCTACTTCGATTTTTCTCAATCTACATCACATTTTTCTTCAAATCTACTACGGCTTTTTTTTGGAAGTGGTAACGCTGATTATAGGTATATATTTTTTTTTTTCATTTAACAAATTTGAGCTCACCCAAAACAACCTTCAGTGCACCCATGTATTTGTGATACAGAGAACTGAATTCATATTGTTGGTTTGTAATCGTGGCAATTGCTTTTGCTTATGTGTGCGCTCATCGGTCAAGAAGCTGCTAACAAAATGCTATGGTGAGTTTCCTTGTTAGTTTTCTTGTGACGATTATGAGGAGAAAATCAAAATGTTATCGAATCACAGTAATTCTCACAAGGAATGTTCACAATTACGTGCAAGGGTTTTTATTATTGATTATGTTTGCTCAACCCATAAGCATGCTTAAAATCGAAAATGGTATTAAATTCATCCATGTGTATCTGAGAGAATGGTCACACTGGCAATTTCAATATGTTTGGTATAGCCTGGAAGCAGAATTTGATAATTTAACGTATACAACTTGTTCAAAATTAAATTTCCTATCGAAGTGGATAGCTTAAAAAATTTTATTACTAAATTTTTGCAGTAAAAATAAACTAAAAGCTTCAAAAAAATTTTAAAAAATTAAGATTTATTATTCTATTAAGAAACTGCGCATAACTTTTTTTGGAGCAAGAATAGAATTAAAAGAGACTCAAGGCAAGTACAAAAGCAAAAATAACATATATATGTATATATACAGGGTATCCCGCATCTGAGTGGAAGTATCTTAGGATGTGGTTCTTGGGTATATTCTAAGAAAAAAATTGTACAGGGGGAAAGTTGTATCTCCCCTCCCTGAGGCAGGGGGGGGGGGGCAGTTTCTCAAACATTAACTTTAAATGCCAAAAAAAAACATTAAAAATCAAAGAAAACACATTTTATAATGTGCTATAGTTTTTTTGAAAGCTATAATACTCTATTCTTGCATTCGGTTACATCAAGTTGTTTAAACGAATAGTTTTTGAGAAATTAAATTTCAAAGTCAAATTTGTTTAGAAAAATTGTGATTTTTTTTTTTTTTTTAAGTCGATATTTTTCAAAACTTAACGTAATTAAGTGCTGTTATTGTGTTCAATATTCAATGACTTCATTATTTTGGACTAAAAATAATGAGAGTAATGAATAACAAATAAAAATAACACTTAATCACGTAAAATTTTTAAAAATATCGACTTAAGAAAAAAAATCACAATTTTTTTAAGCAAATTTAACTTTGAGATTTAATTTCTCAAAAACTATTCGCTTACACAATTTGATTTAAAAACAAAATGCAAGAATGGAGTATTAGCTTATAAAAAATGTAAACCACATTATTAGATGTGTTTTCGTTGATTTTTGATGCTTTTTTTGTGGCATTTAGAGTCAATGTTTCAGAAACTGCCCCCTCCTGCCTCAGGGAGGGGAGATACAACTTCCCCCCTATACAATTTTTTTCTTAGAATATACCCAGGAACCACACCCCAGGATACTTCCACTCAGATCCGGGACACCCTGTATATACCCAACCCAACCCAATCAAACCTTAACATTTCTTATAGTTTCTTTTTTTACTTCATGGCTAATCTGAATCTCACATTTTTTAAAATATTCCAAGTCAAGAAATGTTAACGAAATATGATATTTGACGATTGTTGAGATTTTTTTTTGACTTCAATTTTATTTTCCGACTGTTTTTGAATGCTTCCAAACTTACAAACTGAACGGCAGGGCCAATTTTTATGAGACTTGGTACTAAGTGCAGGGATTATCAATTCTGGCATGTAATAACAAAAAACGGGTTTCGGGTAAAAATTGCAAGAAATTATTAGAAATGGTAAAGTTAGAATGGCTTTATTTTTTTATTAAAGTATGCCTTGGGCCTATCTTTGCTCCGAAAAAAGTTTTGCGCATTTTAGAAAACAAAAATTAAAATCTTTGATTTTTTATTTTTTTTATGTTGGTTTTTGTCAACTTTTCCATTTCAAAGTTATATACGTAACATTGTCAAATTCGGCTTAGTTTCCCAGTTATCCCAGAAATATTCAAAAGCAGCCAGTGTGACCATTCTCTCAGAAACGCATGGGTGAATTTAGTAGTACATATATATATATTTTTGTTTATATATTCAATAATAAAACCCACAGGCCTAAGAACATAATATATAGGTATATTTTTCTAGAAACCTGAGAATAATAAAGCATTGTGAATTTTATATAAAAATGACAGTAAAATATCCGTCACAAGAAAAAAACTGCAAAAATATGTTTGTCGCATTCACATGTGACATCAGTCACCTAATGAAGCAGGACGAATTTGTTTTTTGTGACTATCAATTATATCATAAATCACCTAGCCGAATGCAACAAAACTTACAAAATTTGAAATAAATCATTTGCTGCATAGTTTTCACTTTTTCACACAGCTTCGTGAATTTTTTGTACATGATTTTCCCTTGTAGTACAGGTAAAATAGGATAAATAAAACAAAAAAATTGGTACCACCATGAAACTTGGTGAAAACGTTTCATGTACTATGAGAATGAAGAATCAAAAGAGTCTATAAAAATATTTCATATGGAAGGGTGTTTTTTTGAGAGTGGGAGGGGCGTAAGTTGTGGTGTATCAAACGGAAAAATAAACTTTGGTGCAACCTAAGCATATGACACATGTTTTCAAGGTAGTTTTAAATGTTGAATCAAATGACACCAAAACCATGTCGATACGACCTCCGTGAAAAAAGTTATTGTCATTTTTGTGTTAGGATGACTATATTTTCAGTATAAATGTCAGATATTACCGAAAATTAGTTGAAAATGGTGGTCTGTCGATAAAACCTGGCATAAATGGTTCATTTATCATGAAAAACAATAATAAGAAGAGTCAATAAAAATATCTGTGGTTAAAGGGTGTTTTTTTGAGGGTTTTAGTGAGTGTTGGGGTTATGGTGGGATTATTGCCATAGAACCTATTACAAAAATGGTACCCTCATGAAACTTTATAAAAATGTGGTATGAACTACCATAATAAAGAATCAAAAGAATCTATAAAAATATCTATATGGTAAAAGGATGTTTTCTATGGGTGAAGGAATGTATAAAACTTTTTCCAAAAACTAAAATTGTTTCCAAAAACAAATAACACCCTTTACCCAAGCCCACACAAACACCCTTTCTTCCTTGATATTTTTGTAAACTACGTAAATTCTTCAATCTCGCAGTAAATGAAACACTTTTACCAAGTTTCTTGAGGGTTACCACCCTTTTCCATTTTTTTGAAAAATAACCACACACTTCCCCCTATCTTCGAAAAACACACCCTTCCACGCAAAATATTTCTATAGACTCTTTTGATTCTTCATTCTATAAGTTAATAGCACATTTTAACAAAATCTCATGGGGGTACCATTTTTGTCACAGGTTTTATGGCAATATGGCACCAATTACCCAACTCACCAAAAAAAACACCCTTTAACCACAGATATTTTTATAGACTCTTCTTATTATTAATTTTCATGACAAATGAACCATTGATGCCAAGTTTCATCGACAGACCATTATTTTCAACTGGTTTTCGGTAATATTTTACTTTTATACTGAAAATATAGTCATCCTTACATAAAAATGACAGTAACTTTTTTCACGGAGGCTGTATCGACTTGGTTTTGGTGTCATTTGATTCAGCATTTAAAACTACCTTAAAAACATGTGTCATATGCTAATGTTGCACCAAAGTTAATTTTTCTGTTTGATACACCACAACTTCCCCCCCCCTCTCCCCCTCAAAACACACCCTTCCATGCAAAATATTTTTATAGACTCTTTTGATTTTTCGTTCTCATAATGCATAAGACGTTTTCACCAAGTTTCATGGTGGTACTAATTTTTTTTTTATTCGAAAGACTTTTCGTACTATTTTACCTGTACTATTGAGTTATAATCCACAATTCAAACTAGTTTTCTTCATCTTCAAGTTTTATATTAGAAAAATTATACATTTTCTTTGTTTTCTCTGTCATAATTTTGATTAACTGTATTGTCTACCACAGTGGTAGATTTATCCAATATGCCCTCGCTCATGTCATCAGCTTTGTCTTCGTCTTTTTTGTCAGCAATGGTGCTAGACTGGCTTTGGTCATTACTGCTTATCTGTGAACAAAACAGTAGAAGTCTTCTTCAACCACAGCTATAACTATACAACAACTATAGTTGTTTAATTTGTAGTATTGGACTATTCAACAGCTTTTTCAATTATGAGGACATATTATCTGTTTGGCCTCCAAAAATATAAGCATTTTTAATTAGTCAGTAAGCATTGAAATTAAGTGAATCTTGTGATTAGTTTTAGCAAGAAATTGATTTTGATTTGTTGGTACAGTCATAAATTGATCGAAAAACACATGAAAAAATGGAGCTGACAGTCTGACAATGCTGATTGCTCTACACCTTGGATATTTTTTTTATTCTTAGAATAATCATCGAATACTACGAAGATGATGATGTAAAAATTAATGTAGACGATACCTATATAGTACAAGAACTCTGCCAGGTGCGGACGCAGAGTCCTCCAATGTCTGCGGAATGACATTGGTTATGAGATGAATCCTTACATCTCCTAGAAAAACACCGTGCCATTTTTGTTCCATTAATTCAATTTTATTACGGAGTCAGAGTTCCAATTCCAACAGTAGATATTAAAAGAAACGAAAAACAAATCACTTGCTACCTTCGCGTATTCCCAAAAAAGGGGTAATTTTCTTCAGAATTAAAGATTTGGTCTTTTCGATAGCATTCACCGTTAAAAAGTTGTATACAAGTAATATACAATCGACCTTGAAAAACTTTGTATGCACTTGTATCAGATTGATGGCAGTTGATTCGTTTAAGTGGAAGAAAAATCTGTCTGTACAAATTTAGAGCTTTGGAGGATTTTTGAATATAGTCTAAATGTCTATTTTGATAGGAGAATACGGCAAAAAATCATTCTAACTCTAGTTACCAGATTCTGTAACCAGGGTATCTTTATCTGTTCGTTGCCAGTCACCATGAATTTTTTAAGTGATTTCCTTATGTCGTTTTTTTTTTTTTTTGTTCAGATGTCTACAGAAGTTTTCTGGTTTCCATTCGAAAATGGATTCTTAAAGGATTTATCCTCTTTCGAGAACTGGAACTATCATTTTGTTGCATTTAAGTGCGCATTTTATTTCTGAATTTCTCATGCATTTTGGATATCATTAATTTAGCAGTGTCTCTTTTTGGTTCTCTTTTTGTTTGCAAACTACATCTTCGATAACCATTTGAAGAAATTCACCTTTATACGGACTGGATATCTTGTGTGTGATGTTTTATCAAATAGCCAACCTATCCATCAATATCATCGTGCGTCGTCAGTTAAAGTTTTGGTATCATAGTAACCAAGACCAAGTCAATTGCTTATTCAATGAGAAACCCATTAATTTCACCAAGCCATAAATAACATAAATTCGATTTCAGTTGTATGTATTTGTTTTGAATTTACTATTCCCTCATTCCATTCTCGATTAAGCTATAGGTTAATATTCTACTCTATAAATATCTTCTCTTATTGCACTGCACAGTTTAAAATTAAATTGAAATCACTAACTCTGACGAGTCAGTCATGCAGATAGATTGATGTCTTTTATAACTTTGATGATGATGAAAATGTCCTGATGGGTTTCTTCGCACGAATAACGATCATGATGCATATTATGTAGCTTAGCTACAAAAACAGCATAAAATGTTTTGTAGGTCACCCCGAGTAAATTATCTCTATCCAATGTTTATTTCACTCTTTCTTTTATCTCCATAGTAACATAACAACATATAGAATATAGTAATGGTAGAGGGTTAGTGATTTCAAGAGTGCATACATAACCTTCGACAAAGGTATTGATTTTGCATGGACTTGGATTAGACTTTCGTAGAAAAGTAGATCTTATGTTTCTCTTTAAGAATCTCATTAGGATTTGGACAGACAAGATGAAAAAGAAATGCTCCATATTACTAGCTAGCTATCTTTTTATCGTTCCGTTTCTCCATTGTAAGTTATATCTTGATTCGCGTTCTTAGGATTGAAATTAAATCTAAAAAAGAAAGTAGACAAAATAAAAAGCTGCTTGTTTGTGCCACTCTGATAGTAAAATCTACATTCTTTTTGAAATTTCGTTAATTTTAGCGGAGTGGATGTTTGCAGTGAGATGTATGTATGTCGAAATAAGTAAATCATGTTATGTATGTCTTAAACGGTTGCGAAATGGCTCCGGTTGTATTGAGATGGCGTAAAAATTCAATAAAACTTGAACCACTCATTCAGGTAAAAAAAAGGTGACAAAATAAATCTTTTCAATAAATTACCGCCTACTAACAAGCCCATTTAAAAACCAAAGTAAGAAATTTCCCAAAACTAGCACAAAAAATTAATTGTGTTCTTGATGGTTTTTAGTCCAGTCATATAAGCCTTAAAATCAGCCAAACTACGGAATAAATGGCGGAAAGCTGAATTTTTGTATTAGCCTCCTTATTGAATTCTAAGGAAACTATAACAATTCCCCATCGATATGAGCACCACTAACAAATTTACGGGGGGTCAAATGCCCCCCAAATGGTTTTTAGGGAATATCTCCCGAATGGTAACTTTTACAGAAAAAATGTCAATTAGTAAGTTGTAGCTTAGAAAATTTCCTAAAAAAAATATTAACTACCTTTTTTTCATTAGAATAACCGGTTTTGAGATAATTCAATCGGTAGAGTTACGGATTTAATGTTTATGTATAGGTATAAAATGAACTCGTTTACACCACCTTAGAGATTGAGTACTAGGTGAGTTTTTATCGCGTGGTATCCCGCAGGAAAATTAAAACAGTTCAAAAAAATATATTCTGGGATTTATTTATAGGTTTTGGGAAAGTTCCCCATCGATTCGGGCTCCACTACATTAATCATACGGGGCAGAAGCTCACGAAACATGGTATTTCGTTTATACAGGGTTATTTTGTATAAAATGTGACAAAAAGCTAAAGCGTGTAGGGTGGGTTTACAGAGGAAAAAAATCGTATAGGAGGGGGGATCTATAATTCACCCCCGTTTAGCCAGGAAGGGTAATTTTCTAAGAAATTGACTTAAAAAAAAGATTTTCTTTTTTGGTTCCGAGTTGTAAAACACAAATTTGGGTCTTCTTTTGGCTCAAAGAAAACGTAATATCAACATTAAATAACCGTACCTTCTCAGATAGCCAAACTGCCCTTAAATCACTAGGCGCCGTTTCTACAAACTCCGTAACTGCCCGAAATTGTCGATCGTCTCTAATGGAGATGGTGGAACAGTTCAACACTCACCTTTTCTGGGCGCCGGGACACAGAGATATTCCAGGAAACTGCAAAGCCGATGAACTCGCCAGGGTGGGAACTATTACACCAATATTACCTAACAAGGTGAATATTGGAATACCAATTGCTACTTGTAAACTTATGTTTAAGCATTAAACATTAAGATAGACAGGTATCACTATACTTGCTGGCGACGAAACAGATCTGGCAAACACTGGATCCGAAGCGTTCGAAATGTTTGTTATCTCTAAGTTGATGGCATTTTAGCTCCACAATTGGTGTCATTACTGGACACTGCCTCATAGGCGAACACGCCAATAGACTCGGCGTTTTCTCAAATGATTTCTGCAGAAGCTGCATGGACGAAGAGGAGGAAGAAACTATCCCACACCTTCTTTGCTCATGTCCTGCTCTTTCTCAAAGACGTAAAATACACTTAGAAAGTTTTTTCTTTGACGATCAAAGTGATTTAAATAAAATCGACATTCACAGTCTCCATCGCTTCATTAAAAGCTCCAATTGGTTTAATTAGCGAGGATCACCTCTCAGTCTTTATGTGGTATCACAATGGGCCTATTCTGGCCTAGGTGTGTCAGCAGTTTTCCTGGCAGCCACCTTAACCTTACCTAACCTAACCTTTGGCTCAAAGCATTCAAAGCTTTAAATATGTGTTTCTTGTTTCTTTGTTAACGTGTTCTGAGCGCGGTAGGAGTGCGTTCTATAAGCTCAGAATAAAATAACTGAGCAGATAGAGTTCAATGCTGAATACAAGCAACAACATTGTGACAGGAGGTGTCAATTCAATTGACTTTCTGAGGCACGAGTACACAGCGCCGGCCCGAGCTAAATTAGCGCTCTGCGCAAGCTTGATCAATAAAAATAAATAAATAAGCTCGTATAAAACCAGGGCCTAGTGACTTGCAACTCTCAACCATTCCTATATGCGTTTTGTTGGCAGTAACGTAGAGGACCTACAATTTTTAGCGGAGTTCGAACGGCTAGATGAGAAGCACTTTTTCATGAAAAGTATACTCTTCGAAGATCTGTCAGTTCCTCTCAAGAGGCAAAGAGGAATTTCTGTTTAAGGTGGCTGCTGCTGTGAATCGAACCCAGACTTTCGGCATAACAGTCCAACGCACTTACCATTATGCCATGAGGTACTGCTTCATCAATCTTCATTAGCGCCCCTCAATAGCGGTTGTTGGTGGAAGAATACATGTTCTCATTACCCATGGTGTAGACTTTAATATGCGTTTTTTTGAACGAATTATCCCCAAAAGGCGAACAAAATCATGCACTTTGCAAAGATTTTGAATAGGAAGCTAGATATCAACTTTTTTAGAATATAGTATAGATATCTGTCATTAAATTCAAAATAAGAATGGATATCAGTATTGGTGTGAGCTATTAAAAAGAATTGAAAATTAAAAAAGTATAGACAGGTAGCGGTAGAGTGGCTTTCTTGATACTTGCTCAAGGTGCCCTTGGGTCAGCGCCCTGCGCGTTTGCACCGCTTGCACGTATAGCTTGTCCGGCCCTGCGAGTACAATAACCTGGGCGCCAAAAATTGATAACGGATTTTTGTGAGGGGTGAAATACAAACATTTTTTAGCATAAGTTTTCGAAAAAAACGACTTTAATGGAAAAGCAAATATTAAAAAACAACGGCAATACTTAAAATGCAAAACAATAACGGTTCTAAAATCCAGAAGGCTGTTTCTTAATCCTACATTCCGACTATATTATTTGTGTCAATAGTTTTCAAAAAATTTATTCAAACTCAAAATTTTGATAAAAAAACACAAACAAAATTTTTGGATAATTTTTTTTTTCAAAATTTGACAAGGAAAACTAAATTTTGAACAGCTAAATTTGGAAGAATAGGTACGAATAGGAAATTATAAAAGATGTTTCCTCACTGACATGCCCATTTTAAAATAAATATGCCCAATGTAGATATTAACTAAGGAAGTGTGGAAAAATTTGGTTCGTGCGAAAAGCTACAAAAAAAGCAGATCAAATTCCGTTTTTGAAAACTTGATGGCTTAATATAAGGGTGTTTTCTTAAGACTTGTGGTTTTCAATCTAGCAATACTTTTTTCGGAGTTAGTCCTTTAGACAGCTGTCAATTGATGTATGCTCAGTTTGGTTTGCCATTTTATAATGAATTGACTTACTCCCGAACAACGTTTGAAATCGTGCAAATTTATTACCAAAATAATGGTTCGGTTCGCGCATCACGCGCTGCGTCCAATATTCGGTCGCCATAATCGCCCAGCAGAGTCGGTAATTCGAGCAACCATGGATAGGTTTCGCACCACGTTTACTCTAGTGGGTAGTGCGCATCCTCAGAGACACTGTACAGTGCGCACCGAAGAAGCTATTGCTGCTGTGGAGCAGCGTATCGAAGAAGACCAGAATTAGTCCAGGCAATCTAAGCTAAAATTACACTAAACATGGGAAAAATTGCAACAGAAGCTTTTTTGATAGACTTTTATTCAGTATCCAATACTGAACAACATATCCAAAATCGGACAAAATCCGTCCATGGGAACACCCTCAAAAACGGATTTCAAAGTGGCGGATTGATTTGGGTGCTGTTTTAGGTTGTTATTTTTACTACGCAGTTTTTTTACTGTTTTTTCTGTGCAGAAATCAGTTGCTTATGCTAGGAGATGACCATGAAACTTACCAGTCATGATATTCCCAGTCACCCCCCTCTCCTAGTCATAACCCCTCCCCCATATCTGGCCCCCAGAGGAAATAATAAAAATAACCCCCTTTCAGCAGTGTTCTCCTCAACAATGATCTTATTGGAGCCCAAGTGAAAATTATAGACACGACAAAATATTCTTTTAAAGTCAACAAATACTGAAGAAAAATAGATACCACAGTCATGACGCAGTCAACCAGCCCCTTCCCCCACCAGTCATGAGCCCCAAGCGCTTCTTTAAATTGCAGGGTTTTATTTCAATTAAACGTGGACCTCTACATAAGGGACGTATACCAAGGACGACGCACGGTACAAAAAGACCAGTAGAGATATTAAATTTGAGCCTATCAATATCAAGTCCGGGAGGCAGCCGCGTGACCCCATTTCATAGCTACCTATTGAAATACAGAATAGTAACCGATAGCATTAGTGTAATCATTTACATAAACCGTCTGTTGGCAGACTTGTATAGGTTGCTTCGTTGCTTTTTTATACAAAAAAGAACAGTAACACTGAGTAAAATCATATTAAATATGTAGCTTAGAAAGTGGCCTTTACCACTTTCATTTAATTTTTAATAGATTTCAAATTTTGAAGAGAAAGTGTAAGCAAAACACCTTTTTTAAAAAAAGTATTTCGGCTAAGGACAACCAATAAAGCTGTCCAAACATCATATAGAAGACTTTAATTTGGTACCACAATAATACTTGTGCAACCTGTTAAGTGAGTTTTTTTTACCAAAGCCAACTGAAAAAGCTTGGCCAATCCATGGCTTTGTAAATTTTTGGACAAAAGCTACCGGTTGGTTTCCTGTTTTTTCAAAAGCTTACGATGAGATATGTACCAAAACCAGTCGCATCCCGGACTTATCCATGAAGTTAGTCGGCAAATAGAACAGTTTCACCCTTAAAAAGTGCCTTGTTTGGTGAATTGCTGAAGAAACAAGGATGTTCTGAAAGTAACGCAAATTGGGATGCTGGAGTGGACATTGTTTGTGCCGAAACTCATCTTCAGAACGTGTTCATACCACTGTTATAGAAGACGACATTGATATGCTGATTTTGATTTTTTACCATGCAAAGGACAATGAGCTGAACGGGAGGTGTAAGACACTGCAAGTGAAGGGAGAGTCGAGTGGTCTAAGAACAAACAGCAAAAAGACAAAAATAATGTGAGCAGTCACAGGCCTCTCCACACAGCAGCGTATTATTATACAGGAGACACGAGTTGAAGAATTCGAATAGTTTAACTACCTTGGCAGTATTGTTTCTGCAAACGGTGGTACGGATCTGGACGTTAAAAGTAGAATAAATAAAGTTCGTGCTGCCTTCGGCACTCTGTCCCCTATTTGGAAATCTAGTCAAATCTCCTAAGTTGTGATTCTTTGAATCCAATGTCAAATCCGTGCTGTTATATGTTTGTGAAACTTGGGAAGTCACGTCTTCCATTTTGAGGAAAGGAAAGCAGTCATTTGAATGTAATCCTCAGGGTGCACGGAGGGTCGGACGACCAAGAACAACATGGAAATCAACTGTCTTAGCGGAAGCAGAATCTCAGAGAAAGACGTGGCCACAGTTAAAATACCTTGCAGCAGCCCGAGAAGGATGGAGACGTTTTGTATGCCTTCAGCCGGGGTTACAGGACACGATGATGATGATGTCCTCATTTTCTAGGACCATTACTGAAGATTGATCGTGTTTATCTTTTTCCCTTTGGTCATTGCTGGATATGGCTTGGGGGTCGTGAATAGGGAGTGTTTCTTTTTTTCTTTTTGTCCTCAGTTGTTTTATGGGAAAATTAATATTTATGAGCAGGGGGGTCATAACTGGGAGGGGGTCGTGACAGAGGATACCATGACTGGGGTGTTTCATGATCAACTATCCGTTGATTACAACACACAAAAACAGTTTAAATCACTGAGAAATGGAAATAACAACCTAACCACCCCAGTAAATCCACCATTTTGAAATCTGTTTTTCGGAGTGTTCCCATGGTCGGAATTTGTCTGATTTTGGATGTATTGTTGTATTGTTGTATTGTTTAGTAATGGTTAGCAGATGAAAAATCAATTAAAAAAGCTTCTGTTGCTATTTTGCCCATATTCACGGTATTTTTAGCTTAGTTTGCCTGGACTTCTTTTCTTTCGTGATTTGTACACATATACATATATGTATATTTAGATAACATATATAATTTCTATGGTAGATATGGTATATATGTAAATAAATGTGTGGGGGGGGGGGGGTTATTAATGAGGAGGATCATAAATGAGGAGTGTTTCATTCTATACACGTGAAGAGTGGTCGCGTCTATCATATTCTCTAGGGCTCTGAAGGGAGTTGGGGGGGGGGGGTCATAAATGAAGAAGAGTCATGACTGGGGGAGGGGGTAATGACTCGAGAATGTCATAGCTCCCTCCTCGAATCCACCAGTGATAGTTAAACATAATTAAAAGGAAAAAAATCACAGCGTTATAAAAATAACAAACCAATAAATCCGCCATTTTGAAAACCGTTTTTCGGGGTGTTCTCATGGAGGGATTTTGTCCGATTTTGGATATGTCTTTCAGTGGTGGTGACTGATCATAAATTAATTAAAAAAGCTTCTGTTGCAATTTTGCCCATGTTAAATCATATATTGCCTGGACTAAATGAGTCCATCCGCCATCGCGTCGAAAATTGGTGGTCAAAAATTGGGCATCTCGGCTGGAATTAATTCGAGCCAGCTGCGGCGGCCCGAAATCATTTTTAAAACATAATGGCAAACCCTTATCTTTATAATAAAGCTAAATTCTTGGTCATAACATTAAATTATATGCGTTTTATTTCTTCTTGAAAACCACACGTCTAAAAAAACACCCTTTATAATGTATATGGTACCTACAAACACTTTTTTCTTAAATTGATACAACGCGTTGGCACTCCACTTACTATACAAGAGACATGGCAATTAATTTTAATCGAGGATTATTGTATGTTTTTCATTTTAATCGAACAAAATTTTATAACTTTATTTTCATAATAAAATTGAATCATACACCAGACAAAAAACTACACACATACTCGTTTTTGCTATTATTTTATTACATGAATATTATATGCGGCTTCAGAGAATGTAATGTATTCGAGTATGCCTTTTGAAATATTATAAATATTTTCTTCGGAGGAAAAACACAATTTCCAGTATTCCAGGATTTGATTTCAATGAAATTATTGCGGCACAAAATGAGATTTATTTATGTATGTAGTAACCGGAGATGTAGGACGGATACACTTGAGAGTTCCGTCTTTGTTGGTCGGATGTCAATGGTGCTACTAACTTGATTTAGATTCTATCAGATACAAATAAGAAATTAAAGCTAAATGAAAGACTACTTCCGTTTCCTTTGGTATGTTTAAGAAAACATGGTAATTATGAAATTAATTTGTTAATGTACTCTATATGCGTTGGTTCTTTAACAAGTTCATGTTTGTCTCTAACAATAATTTAAGACAATAATTTACTTACAAAAATATATCTACTTAAATCGCCAGTCACGACCACTGTCATATTTTGTTGGTTCTTTTTCTTGTTTGATTTTTCTTTTATAACTGATTTTGATTCAATTTTGTATTTGATTTACATTCGGTTTTCCTGTTGACATTACAAATTTTATGTAACAAAAAGAATGGATTTGGCGTCTGTCTGACTAACGGGAAATTAAATGTTCAATAAGAACATAAATATATTGCTTTTTTTTTTGGATATGAATACGGAAAAATAATTTGAAATGGAAGGTACACAAATATTTACAAAATTCATTATTCGTTATTATTAATTTGATGTTTGCTAAAAAGTATGTACACACAAAGGTAAAATTGAAAATTTATGAATAATTATCATCACTTCTATAAAGTTTAGTTTTTTTATTAAATATTTTTTCCGTATTGCTTCCAAAAAAAAATGTTGGATATCTTTTGAAAAAGAACACCTGTCAATGAAATGATAAATGAATAATTACATCGTCAATAGTTGCAAACCAGAACGTTGTATACAAATTTTTTCTACAATATTAATGTGAACACAATGTTTATAATCTATTATTTTTTATTGTAATTTTGCGTATCTACACTTAAGGGGTTTTCATTACCCTTAAGATAATTACATTAAAGTGCGAATGTTAGGAAAATAAGAAAGGATTTACATACATAAGTGGAAATATAGATGCTCACTGGATTTGAATATCAAAATAGAAGGGAAAATACGGCCTAGTAAAGCATTGCACTTTGCATATTCGTCCTGTAGGGCCTGAGAAATAATATCTGTACTTAAAAGTACACCGAAATTTGGCTCAAGGGAAATTGATGAGCATTTTTAAAAGCGCGTGTATTATTATTGAATTGTTTAAGAGAAGGAATGCAACTTATGCTTTTTTCACTAGAAGAGATGTAATTGTTTCTATTATTGAAAGAAAGAAATTTGTGTTGGTGGTAAGAGAACATTTTATACAGAAACTTAAAATCCGTTACTCTACCTATTGAATTATCTTGAAAACGGTAACTCTTATGAATAAAAGTTACTCAACATTTTTTGTAGAACATTTTTTAAGCTTCAACCCAGTCTTTGACATATTTTCGGTAAGATTTGTTAAAAACCATTTGGTGGGCCCCCATAACATTGTTAGGCACTCATATCGATGGGACTTTTAACAGTTTCCTTAATGCCATGGGGATGCTAATGTATCAAAATCCAGCTATCCGTCAAACAATAAACATCAAACATTTTTTGTGAGCACAGAAATTATATTTCGTTTTACAAAACTCAAAAACTATTAAAGAAGTTAATCCAAAGATCCTTAAAATAAGCAACAAAAAGACAAACAATTCTTGTTTGACAGATTTATTTGTATGGAGATGGGCGTGCTTAGATTTTGAAGTTTGTTTCAAATGAATAATCACCATTGTATATAAACTCTATAGTATTCTCATGAAGTCAAAAAGCTCGTGGCCATCTAGTGTCCAAATGTAATCCTAATTTTTATAAAGAGATCTCGGTAAGGCGATCACAGCAAACCTATCGACCAAATGCCAACCAACAAAATCGTGTTGCATGAGAATACTATAGAGTGTATGTATATACAATGTAATCACTCCAAAACCAACGAAAAATCGGAGGAAGACATTCGGACTAATAACAAAAATGAATGATAAGCAATTGTCGTATTTTTTCTTAAGCTCGAAGGGAAACGATGTCGGCGCTAATAATTTACAGAAATTAGCTTTCATAAAAGTCAACCAATCTCGATGCGATAGTTAACATGGGCACATTCTTTTCTTTTAGATCCTTTTTAACACGTGAAGAAATTCAAACATTTTCTGATGTGATTAGTGATTCTGAGCGAGGTAACTAGCAGAAAAAGGAGGGGGATGAAAATTTTCAGAATGTCTAAAAATACTCGGTGAAAAAAATTGCCGCTGTTTTTTTTTTGTTCATTCTCTCGCTCAATCCAATCGTTCCATGTAAGGCGCTGGTATGCATATGAAATAAAAAAAAATTATATTCCGCCATTTTTAAAAAACACAAACAGGAAATCAAAATCTGCAAAATAATTTTTTTCAAAACTGCCCCTCCAGCTCAAATGGGGAAGATAGACCCCCTTCATAGTTCCACAAAAAACCGTTATTTTTTTTAGTCGCCCGAGTTATCGTAGGTACCTACTCTTGGCGGGAAAGTCAATTTTGTTTGAAAAAAGTTTTTTCTTTTTTTTTTAATTTTGCGTTACTCAGCGTGAGCAATGCATGCAAAGCTTAATATTAAAAACTTGAGATAGTCCATATTCAGTGGGCATGACATCCACCCACCTTAAGGATCTGTTAGTTATAGGGAGACTTTTTCCTAGAATTATACAAAGTTTAGTAATTTATAAGGGCTTTAGGGCATCGAAATATTGAAAATTTATGTTTAAGGACCGTAAAATAAACCCAGTTTCATAGAAAAAAAAACCTTTCCAAAATGGAGTAAAATCACACCAAAAACATTAATGTTTAAAAGAACAACTACGAGTATGAATATACAAAAATTTGTTTAATAAATCACCTATAAAAAGAACGCCAAGCTTATGAAGGTATATGTACTATCAAATATTTCAGGTAGAGTAATATTAAAATAACTCCACGTTGTGATATAAATTTGATAATTAAATAACGAATATTAACTAAAATTTGGACACAGTTTGGTTAAATCGTGAGAAATTGCACAACAAAATAAAACATACCAACTCTTTCAGGGACCTCAATCTGCATGCATGAGTTTTTTCTCTGTGAAACTATTCCGCTAGAGTGGGATGTTTTTGTTTGGCTGATAACGTGCACAAAACTAGTCAAATTTATTCATACCGGGCGAAACGTATTATGGAGTTGAGCTCATTAGAAATTTTAACTGGAAATAGAAGAATCAAAGGGCACAGCAGTGCCCAGCCAAGTTCGCGGCACTACACCCTTTTTACAAGAACAAACTCAAGCGATTTTCAACCCCCCTCATACTTCAGTACCAATAAAGTCAGAAACTTCAAATTCGCAGTATTTGCTGAGCTGATCAAACACGGGTGGCCCGAGATATAGGACTTCAAAAATCGCAAAAACCGTAACTGACTGACTCACTCACTGACTCACTTACTCACTGAAAGATCATCAAAATTATGGAGCACTTCCCGACATCGTAGAAACTTGAAATTTCGCACAACGGTAGGCCTTGTGGTGCATACAAAGGAAAAATCGAAAATCTACAATTTTCTATTCAGGAGGCGTGGCATCCACCCACATTTTTAAAAATTATTATACATTATATAGAGCATTCAGATTGTTGTAGACTGATGAAAATTGGTAGGTCAGTAGGGCTTGAAGAACTTAGCAAGAAAAAATTTAAATTTTCCATTCAGGGGGCGTGGCATCCATCCACTTTCTTCAAAATTCTTATAAATTATATAGAGCACTTTCGATGGTTGAAGAACGATGAAAATTGGTAGGTCGGTAGGGCTTGAAGTACTAAGAAGACAAAAATTGAAACATTGGAATTTTCCATTCAGAGGGCGTGGCATCCAACCACTTTCTTAAAATTCTTATAAATTATATGGAACACTTCGGATTGTTGTAGAACGATGAAAATTGGTAGAACGGTATGACTTAAAGAACATACAAAGTTAAAAATAAAAAAATTGAGTTTTTCCATTCAGGGGGCGTGGCATCCACCCACTATCTCTATTATTTATATAGAGCAATTTCGGTTGTCGTAAAATTATTTAACTTTTTAGAGCGGTAGGGCTTGATTTTCACCAGGAAAAATAAAATCTTTGCAAAAAGGAGTGAAATCACAACAAAAACATAAATGTTAAAAAAAGAGCCAAGTTCTTATATGTACAAGAAACCTGTGCGTAAAAAATCATCCAAAAAAAGTAATGAGATCTAAAATATTTGCCAAAACCCACAAAATTTTAATCATTCATCATTTAATACCAATTTCTGTCATAATTTGGAATTGTTTCGATATTATCCTGGCTCAGATATTGGATATTAAACTTCCTGAACTTAAAGAAGTTAGATACATAATAAAACTATTAATTTACTATTACTACTAATTAATTAATTAATTAATTTACTATTTCTATTATTTTTTATCAACGCTATCAATATGTGGAATATCCTACCAAGTGATATAAAGTATGTATCACCGATAGATGGCCAAAAGCTTAAAGCTATGCATATGACAGTATTATAGGCCCTCAAATCTTTCCTTCCTCATATCCTCTCATACAACCATCCTCTTTTAAATTTCTGATTTGCTTTACAAATTTTGTATTATAAAGTTCAATATTATGCTTAAATTAAATTTAACTTGAAGTCATTCCATCATTATTGATAATTGTAACTATGTACATTTAAAAGTTATTCTTTAACTGCTTTGTACAATTTTTTGAATTCAAATAAATAAATGAAATGAAAAAAAATTGACATTTTACAAATCTTAATATAAAAAAACAAAGTCGGGCTAGTTACACCATTATAACGCAAGAATGGCTGCACCGATTTTAATGATATCTGATTAGTTGGATTCGTATCCGTCCCGAATAGGAGAATAACTATTAAAATAACGGAAAAATTCATGGATACAAATTATATGCATTTTAGGTTCCTGTTTTATTATATATATAAAAACAATCAAATAATTTAGTTTGAAAACAAATCGATCAATTCTGAAATTTTGTTCTGACAAAATAAAATTAAAAATTATAATATCAGTCGAATCTCCCATATACGGAATTCGATTAATTGAGGACCAGATTTTTAAAATGTATAAACTGTTGGTAGGTTGTAGGGGGAACAAAACTGAGCTTAATTTCAGCATTTTGAAAAATTGTATAGGCAATTGATTGAACAACAAAGTTGTATAGATCAGAAACTATGTACTTTTGATTCTCCTTATTTTCACCACAAAGAAATCGTTTTCAACAGTTATACAGGCAACCATCCCCTTAAAAAATTTTGTTTGCTTTAAAACGTAATACCACAGTAACTATAGTATCTGTGGTAATACTTAGACGGATTTAGAACTTCGTATTTTAAAAATATTAGGTATGTACCTATTTACAGGATGAAATGAGAGAAAATAGCAGAAAGCTTACAAATACATATTTATTTTTTTACTATGATTTTTAAGGGGTTAATTACAAAAACTGTTAAAAATTATTGTATCCTGGAAACCTGTAGGTAAGAGATAATGATTATATTCATTTGTTGTTAGCAATGAATATTTGTATGTTCATCTCAATTTACAGTAATGTCACACTCCCTAAAGTATCAAATATTTAATGAATAATAACAACTAGGGCTAGGATTTCCATGTAAATGCTTGTTTTTTTCTCACAGCATTTAGAAGCCTTATAGCCTTTTCACACCGAAACCAAAACGCATTTTTTGGCGAAAATATCGGTTTTGGAGAAAAACCTAATCGAAAACACATGTTTTGTCATACATTTTTTGTAGCTTCAGGTTTTCGTAAAACACATGTTTTATATAAAACCAGTCCAAAACATGTTGGAATTTAGAGATGAACAAAACAAGCATACCTTTTAATATGTTCAGTGCCTATAGAAATATCAAAAAAGAAACTGATGGGATGCTTTCAAAAGAAATTGCAAACAGCTGACGAAATTCTGTCATATCAAAATATAAAATTCGAATCTCAAAATAAATTAATTTATTTAAAAGTGATAAATAATTGTTTGTGGCAAGTCAAATTATTCATATGGATCCCCTTTATATAATAAATCATCGTTCTTATTTCAAAAAATGGAAGAATATTAAAAAAAAATGGTGTGTGGGTTATGTGAAAAAACTGGAATGTCAAACGAAAAAAAGTGTAATGTGAATGGTTTTCGAGTTTTTGAAAAGTTTTCGGGTTTATTTATCGTTTAAAGTGTATACATATTTCCCATTTTTTATTGCATAGTTCCAATTTTTAAGTGCATGAGAATCCTAGTTTATCAAAATTAAATTATTCTCAACAATTATTTAGTTGATTTACATATTGGGTGAATGGTTTTCCGAAACTATTTTAAATTTCAAAAACTATATACTAACAAATTAAAATAATCAAAATAAAAGAAATTTAAACTTTTAACACTTAGGTGCTTTGTTCGTCAACAATAGATCTATAGCCTATTGAATAGACCGAAAAATGAGGGGTATAAAGGAACAATTACGTGCAAGGGTTTTTATTATTGAAAATGTTTGTTTGGCCCATGAGCATCCTTCGAACCGAAAATGCTACTAAATTCACCCATGCGTTTCTGATAGAATGGTCACACTGGCCACTTTTCAATATTTTGGTGTAACTTGAATTTGGCAATTTTACATACATAAAACGTTTTGTTAAAAATTAAAATTTCTATTGGAATGGATAGTTCAAAAAATTGTACAAAAAATTTAAGCAGGAAAAATTAACAAACACCAACCTAAAAAAAATCAAAAAATCAAGGATACCTATCTAAATTTTTTAATAAATTGTGCCTAACTTTTTTTTTAAGCAAAGATAGGGTCAAGTCATGAAGGGACAATATAAAGTAAAGACTAAAGACTTTAGTATGGCATGTTCAAAAATTAATATTTGTTCAAAATTGACAGAGATATTCCCATTCCAACCTTATCATTTCTTATAATTTTTCGCAGTTTTGGCCCGAAACTCCCTTTTTCGGTACAATATGACAAATTTCACTTTCGTAAAAATGTTCGAAATCAAAATTTTGATTTAAGGGTAATTCCATGAAAAAGTGGACATGAAGATAGAAAAATGGAAAATTTATCTTGCCCCCTGTCCATTATTCGCTAGTTTTAAAATTAAAACTACAAAATATCCTTCAAGTAACAAACATATGGCTGAAAATAAAATGAAATTATAAAAGGCGTAGTCCTAAATTTTTAAGTTAAAAACGTGAAATAACGTGAGTTACCGACTTTTTGTAACGCGAGTTACCATGTATTTTATAAAATTTGTATAAAATATTTTCAAAAATTTAAAATTTATGTACAGATATAAACACGCGGATAAGTTCTTATACACTAGTCAACAATATTAAAGGAACAAATTTTTTTTTAATTTTTGTTAGCGTTTTTTTAAGAGCTGTATCTTTGTGACGAGTGGTTGTATTGAGTTGACATTTCATTTCAATTCAAAAAAGTATCTAAATAATGCAAAATTGTGAAAAAAATCTACTGGAATTGCGGTTTTCTTGTCATTTTGATGACAACTTCGCATTGTTTAGGAACACCACAATTTGTTCCTTTACCTGGTTTGTAAGACTTTGAAGTTTTCGTGAGGAAAAACGGTTCGATGAATCAATTTACAAGAATATTGATAATTTAAAAGTCTATAAATTTGCATACAAACGCAAGCCATGCAATCAATATTTGCAACGAAAAAAAAAAGATTTACGAAAAGACCACAAAACGTCGGTTTTTAGTACTTTTTTTTAACTAACGGTGAACGGTAAAAAAAAAATAATTTCTACAAAATCATAAAAAAATCTTGTAAAACGCTTTTTCAAATTTCCAAAACTGTCTTTGAATTTTTTATAACATCATTATTTGCTGAGATATTGGTAATCAAGGCTAAAAGTATCTTTTTTCATTCAAAGTAAGATAAACCATGTCAAAAAAATCGTACGAAAACAACAAAAAAACTGAATTGAAGCTGAATAAACAAGGTATCTGATCATGACATTTAATTGACTCAAAAAAATGTATCCATAGAAATGAGGACCTTCAAAAAAAATAAAAACAAAATAATTTTGTTGTCTCGTCTCATTTTTTGCAATAACGCAATAACGGTACTTCAAAAAAATTTGTTTGCAAACAAATCTCGAAACAAAAAATATAAAGCTGTAAAATGCTTTTTATTTCAACTCAATACGACCACTCGTCACAAAGATACAGCTCTTCAAAAAACGCTAACAAAAATTGAAAAAAAAATTGTTCCTTTAATATTGTTGACTAGTGTATCTTATTTAACAAACCAGTTAAGCTTTATTGGTTTGTTTAATTTTTAGAAAATATACATAGTACTGCTACAAAACCCGTGTCCGAATATGGTAACGTGAGTTACCACCATGTTTTAATATATCCGTGGCGGTCGTGAAGAACCAGGTAACTCAAACACAAAAGAAATTATAAGGTTGGGGTCAAAGTTTAATAACATTGACAAAGTCCGACTTATGTCAAAACAAGTGTTCATCATGTGTTTTAAAATATATAAGGAAAGTGTTCGATGAAGTCAAAATTTTGTTAAATACTGTAAACTATTTATTTATTTATAATATGGCTTTTTTAACATGTCATTTAAGGCCTTAAGACTCCAGTTTACTTTGTTGTTTGTTCATGCATGTCTTGAACATATCTTTGCTCCGAAAAAAGTTATGAGAAAAAAATTAAAAAATCTTTGATTTTTCGATTTTTATTAGGTTGGTTTTTGTTTACTTTTCCTGCTTAAATTTGTTTAAGAAATTTTCAAAATCATTCATTTCGATAGAAAATTTAATTTTGAACAAAAAGTTTTAAGTGTAAAATTGTCAAATTCAGCTTAGTTTTCGAGTTATACCAAAAATACTGAAAAGTGGCCAGTGTGACCATTCTCTCAGAAACGAATGGGTGAATTTAGTTTTTAGTAGCATTCTTGGTTTTAAGCATGCTTATGGGCCAAACAAATATATTCAATAAACCCTTGCACGTAATTGTTCCTTTTTAAAAGGTCTATATTCAATAGGCTATACTATGTACAGTACATTGTACATAAAGTTTAAATGTGATTGATTTGAAAGATAATCTTTTGTGTGAATTGTTTAATTTGCCAGTGCTTTGAGGTAATAATTGTTTTATGGTAGCAACTAATAACCTATGATTTGTCTTTCTCGCTTGTGATGTTGTTGGTATAGCAGCTGGCAGCAAAAGAAAGTAGTGTAATGTTACTGCAAAGCTCAAAATATTAAAATTTTTGAAACTAACGGTAAAACATTATATTTTTCAGCAGCAGGTAAAAATCCGAAATGTTTTAAAATCAAAATCAATAAAATGTATAAATTATAGTGTTTCTCGTTAGTTTTGTGATTGTGATTGTTATTAATCAGGCCTCAACACAAAATACTCATTCTCTCTTGTATTTTATTTTCTATATTGTTTTTAATATAAATTTGTTTATTTGTTTATTTTTTTTTTATTTTTTTTTTCTTTAAAAAATGTGTACCTACCTTATGTATAAATATTTTCAAAAATAAATTAATATATTTTCTCTTAAAATTTCAGGAGTTTGAACAATCAAAACAAAAGGTATGTAAATATGCTATTAATCTTGTTTCTTTTTTCGTTAACAAACACAAATTGTCATGTTTATGAAATTAATTATGGCCATCTTTATATTTCGTGTGTCAAAAATTTATTCGAAGAGAATACAAATTTTTTTCTTCAGTATTTGACAACAAAATTCAGACATTTTGCTGAGGAATTTTCTTTATATTTTTGGGAATGCGGAGATTACTGATTTTTCAGAATAATAAATGGGCGTACATATGCATGTAATATTAAGTATGTACCTACATACATATATGTAGTTTTCATTTAACTTATTAGCTTGTGGCGAATTTGTGACATTCGTTCGTTTTGTGAAAAATTGAATTAGTTTTAACTATAACATTAGTAAAGAATTAATAATAAAATGTTGGCAAACAGAAACTAAATGAAGGGATTTTCCAAAGATAAATTAATATTTTTAAAAGATTTGTATAAAAATAAAATCATTTCTGATGGTGAATTTATAAAAAAAAACAAGTTTATTTTATTTCTTCTCATATTGTTTTAAGTGGGTGGGTGGAGAAAGAAAAAAATTTAAAACAAAATTATGTTTAATTTAAGAAATACAGTGATGGTCCAGTATAACGAATGCCGATATAACGAATGATCGATATTACGAACACTTTTCGGAAGCCCATTAGGTATTCTATATAACGAAAAATTACGAATTTCATAAAATTAAACAAAATTTTTGTAAGAATAACTAGTTTTTCTGTTACGGACATGAATTAAGAAAATAAATTTGTGTCAGCCGACTCTTGATTTGTGTCCTTGTATCCTTATAATATGAACTTTGTTTTGTTTTGCTTTATTTATCCTCTCATCTTTGCTTATTTAAAATATGAAAATGTTAAATTTTTATTTCTGTCGTGGAATTGAGGATAAAACTGGGTTGTATATGAAAATGCTATCAGAAAATGTGTTGAAAAATAAACAATTGCTACTTCTTTGTAGAAAAAAAGTATTCAATATAACAAAATTTCGATACAGCGAATGGACCTTGGACATTATATCATTCGTTATACTGGACCTCCACTGTAATGACAGAAAAATTGCGTTAAACATTTATTTTTATAAAATGACAGGACGTGCGTGGAGTTGAATATCAAAGAACAATATATTCACAATTTATTTTTCTTTGAAAATACAATTTGTTTAAATTGGTATGTCAAATGTCACTCAAAAATCATTTCCTCTTAAAGTGAACAAATTTAAATAAATTGAAATCATAAATGATTTTAGGAAAACAAATTAATACTCTAAACATTTTACTTGTATAGTGACATAATAGTCAAAACAAAAACATCAATACTTGCCAAGTTTGTTTTTTTTTTCGTAAATATTATTTTGTCTGCTAATTTTATTATACATATCCAAACAGACGTGCCCTCACGACAACATTTAACTAGAACCAAAGAACTTTCAAATTTAAAGGAAAAAAAAAAATATGTACGTATTTTAAATTATATCGGATTTTTCTGTTTTATGTTTCAGATTTAATAAAAGGAAGATTAACGATTTTGTAGTTTAAACCATTTAAAAATCTTGAATGATAGAAAAAAAGGAAGAAAAAGTTAAAAAACTTAGGCTGTAAAAACTGTTCTTCATAACCTTAGTTTACTCTGTAAATAAATTTACTGTAATGTACCAGAAATTATTATTAGGGTTTTTAATAAAATTATTTTAATTCGAACTTATGTTTTGAAAAATCTTTTTAAAGAACAAGATATATTATGTATATTCATAGGTACATTTGTCGATTTTCAAAATACTATATAAATTTTAACATCTGCGACATTGGACCGTCCTTGATCTTCAATTAATTTAGGGAAGACTTTATCCAGAAGTATTTAGAATATTGGGTAATTTGTTTTTTAAACTGGTTAGTTGACACGCTATTAGTCTGGGCATATGATTTTTAAATAAAATAATTGTTTTGGTTAATTTTTAAGCAAAAAAACAAAACTTTAGCAAAAATATTTGTTTTATAAAGTTTGCTATTTTGCGAGATTTCCAAATCCTTTGTCCTTAGTTACAAAGTTATAGTAAGAAAAAGTTTATAAATACGACTGTATATGTATGCATTTATAAATCCTACAAAAATATCTTAACAACTTTTTTGTACGATTTGTCGTTGTTGAAAAATTGGTTAAAGCGCCTTTTTCAAAATAGCCCCCCCCCACAGCTAAATCCTAAATCCGCTACTGTCCCTAGCTGTACTGATTCCTCTTCGACCGTTTTTCGACAAGTACTTTTAGGTCAGCCCACTCCTCTACCTCGCTACGTGAAAGGATTCCATTGTATCGTTTGACTCACAATGCACTCTTGACCTTTTCGAAGTGTATGTCCATGCCCAATCCACTGTCACCTACGTTTCCGTATTGTAGAGTTGATGGTATCCTGACCTGTCCTCGCATGAAGTTCATCATTGAAGATACGGTTAGGCCGAAAATCTTCAAGATACAAGATGTTTTGCAGACATATATGTATTCACGAATGTTTGCAGCTTCCTAATGACAGCGGGTGTTACTTATAAAGAAGCACGGATTCAGCATTGGAGCGGAACAGTCGTAGCTTGGTGCTTAGGCTTATAGAGTTGTTTTTCCATATTTTGGACAGCATTCCGAACGCAGCCTTCGCTTTCCCTAATCGGCTGATTATATCGTATTCAGTTGCACCATCAGTAGAGACAATACTTCCAAGATATTGGAAGCCTCTACCATCTCTACTGGTTGTTCAAAAATATCAATTATATTAGATGAGAAAGTTCCAAGGCTGATCCTTATCCTGATAGCAATCAATTTATCCGGAATGCCCCTACTGTCAAACGCCTTTTTGAAATCGATGAACATTAGGTGAAGTGATGATCAATATTCAACGCACTGTCCAAATATGATTCGCAAGATGTTGATGTGGTCCGCACAGGAAGATTACGTGCGGAAAACTGCTTTTTTGGCGCCAAGCATGTCTTGGAGGTGGTCTTTTACTCGCTCCGGACTGATTTTTGCTATCACTTTGGCTACAGCAGGCAGCACGTAAACTCCTCTCCAGTTTTCGCACAGCGTAAGATCTCCTTTCTTTGATAGCTTGATGATCACTCCCTTTTTGCACTTCTCAGGAAAACTTCCTGTTTCCCAAGCTCTCTCAATGAGTGGATGCAGGATCTCATTCGATGTTGTTGACGCTGCTTGTAAGAGCTCTGTGTCAAGTCCAACCACTTTGTTGTTCTTCAGTACTCTGATTGCGGTTATGATTTCTTCTCTACTGGGCGATACAGTGCGTATTCGGGAATTTGTTACTATGGACGGGTCATTGTATGCTGGGTTGACTTCGCTGGTGAAAATGCGATTTAAACCCGCTGAAAAGTGCTCCTTGAACCTTTTGAGCTGGTCTTCATGCGAAACTAGAAGTGTTCTGTATATGTCCTTTTCCAGATGTTTGGACAAGCTCTTTGGTAATTCTATAGACGGTGCTACTGTCACACTTTCTAGCAGCCTCTTTTGCTTCCGTTGCCAATGCGCTGATATAGTTACGTTTATCACGGCACACGCTTCGGTGAACTCCTCTCATCTTCATGAAATACGCAGACTCTAGCATCTGGCTTAGCTCGTTTCTCCCTGCTGCTGGAACTGCTGCAATGCCAGCTTTGAGCTGTTTTATTTCTTCGATCCTAGCCCAAGTTTCTTCGGAAAGCCAGGTACTGTTTCTTCCTTGCGACTGACTGACTATGCTTTTAGCACCTGATATGAAAAATTTTTTCACAGCACACCATTGGTTTTCGATGGAGGTACATAGGTTCCGTGCTACTGATTGCTGTGAAAGGTCATTCCCTAGTTGTTGGCGGACTACGGGATCCTTAAGTCTATCGGTATTACACTTGGGCTTTCGGGTGTTTTCTTGGGATCCCTGAAATGCAGCTGTGCGTAACCTTACGGTAGCAACCATCAGATGGTGGTCTTGGCCCTTTCCCATGTCTGCACCTCTTCTGTTTTGAACGTCGCTTCCTGGAGACGACTTCTAAGTTGCCGACTGATCGCGAAGTGATCAATTTGGTTGGAAGTTACTTGTCTGTCTGTCGACACCCAACTGATTTTGTGGCACGTCTTGTGGTCAAACATGGTCCCTTCTATTACAAGGCGCTTGGCGTTACAAAAATCGAAAAAAATTTCGCCATTGTCTTTATGGTCACCAACACCAAGCTTTCACATAACATGCCTGAGGCCATCATTGTCATTGCCAACCTTGGCATTCAAGTCTCCCATTACCAATATGATGTCTCCACGTGGTGTAGGTAAGGTACTATCATAAGCAGCACTTAGCCGGTTATACAAGGCCTCCTTCTCCTCGATAGAAGATAGCTCCGTTGAGGCGTAACACTGTATGATGGTAGCGCGACGTACTTTAATCCGGAATCTAGCTTTCATGATCCTGGCATCTAAGGACTCCCAGGAAATTAAGGTATTGAGAGCTGCTTTTGAAAGCGTAATGTCGGTTTCATTGGTGGAACTGATTTCAGTTACGAAAAATGCTAAAATCCTTCGTAAAGTATCCTAGAAAGCTAGGCTTTTCGCACTTGTAATCTTAGCCTATTTAGTTATAAAAGGATACGCAAATAGTTGTCCAACGACCACCACGAAGAGGTAAAACAAGCATTTAACCGTGACAGATTGTTGCGCTACTGGCCCAGACTTAGTTTTTCAGCAAGCTTTCCAATCGGGCACGATGCAGGTCGCCCAAAGTCATGGAAACGCTGATTAATTATCAGCATATGAAATATCATGAAAATTAAAGCTTTTAATGACCGGTAGTACGGCTTTCATAGCAATAGGTCCACTGCTGATCTGATGGTACATATATCTCACCGAGCAGTTGGAACAAATATTTACATCTTTTTGGAGGAAGTAAGATAATAATAGATAATTCAAAAAGCGTTTGCTAGAGTTTGGCATCAAGCTCTCTTATCGATAATTTGTGCATTTGGTATCGATGAATCTCTTCTTCGTTAGATTAGAAATTACTTTTCAGACCGCTCAATACAAGTTGTATTGGACGGTTTCACCTCTGAAATTCGCAAAGAAAATTGTCGTGTATCCGAATCTCTTCCTTATATTTAACAATGATTTCCATGTCTGAAACTTCTAAATTGTGTTGGTGACGACTCAGCTTTTCCTATTCGTTTCAAAATTAATATTCTTGTTCTTCGGATGTGGAACTTGAACGGTAGCTTATTATGAGATCATTAAATTCGTCAACATTTTCAAATGGGGAATGAAAAACCGCGTAGAATTAATTTTTTTCAAAAACTCAATGCTGTTGTTAAAGTGAAATCTTTTTCCAAGTGGCACTTGCATCGAGGAAACCAAACAGCTTTTAGTTCGATATGTGCATAAAAGACCAACTTTTTTGGGTGCTATTCTTATTAATAGTATTCTTGCAAAATAGCCAGTTGCATTCTTTCCCTTAAACAATTTCACGGTAATACTCGCTCTGCTAGGAATACTTACTCACAATTTTCCTCTTGAACCCAGTTTCGGACTTAAGTACTGTTCAGAGATTCTCTTTCAGCCTTACCACAAGATGAAATGCTTTACCCTGCTCTTTTTCTTGGTTTGGGACTAGTTAAATTCGAAAACTATGGTCTGGCAGAGCAAGGGCTGCCATCTGCTTTTTCAAAATGAAAAAAAAAAATGGTCAAAATTAATCTACTTTTACAAGGCTGAAATAATCTACTTTTACAAGGCTGAAATTATTTATAGTTTAGTTAATACATTCTAATTCATAAATAAAATTAAACCTGAAGGGCTTGGTGGTCCAAAGCGCTTGTCTGAGGCGTCGTAACTTTTTTTTTTAATTAATAAAGGCATTGGATAATTGAGAAATAGGTACATAGCTTTAGCTTGGTTTATGGTATATACGTGAATAAGGCTCTGGACCTTTGGCACCTCATATGAGGGAAATTTGATTAAAAAATATCCCATCTAATAGGACAGTAATTGGTCAGAAAAGGTCAACTGGTCCCAGAAATTGGTCAGCCCTAGATAATTTTTAATCAAGGCTTAAACTTTCTCAAGGTCGCTCAAGGTCACGCGCGATTTTGGCACCTCATTTAAGGGAAATTTGCCAAAATTTTATACCATCCGAAAGATTTCTAGGTCGTGATAAAGGGTCAACTATTTTCAGTAACTGGTCAGCCATAGATTTTTTTCTATGAATTTTTGAAGTTCGTTTCAAGGTCACAAAAAAAACTTTTGGCACCTCATTTGGGTCATTTAAAAAAAAAAGTATTCAATTTGAAAGGCCTTTTCACGGTTGTAAACGGCCAGCTATTTTCATTAATTGGTCAGCCATTGATTTTTTTGTATGAATATTTAATGAATTTAAAAAAAATTTCAAGGTCAAATCGATTTTTGACACCTCATTTTAGGGAAATTTGCCAAAAAAGTGTACCATCTGAAAGATCTCTAGATCTATATAAAAGGTCAGCTTGTTTCAGTAATTGGTCAGGTAGGTATAGATTTTTTTTAATGAATTTTTTAAAAGTTCAAGGTCATAGCGATTTTTGGCACCTCGTTTATGGATCAGCCAGTTTTAGTAATTAGTCAGCCATAGTTTTTTTATTGAATTTTTAAATTATTGTTCAAGGTCACGCTTGATTTTTGGCACCTCATTTATGGGAAATTTACAAAAATTTAATACCACCTGCAAGGTCCTCAGATCTGTATAAAAGGTCAGCTTGTTTCAGTAATTGGTCAGTTATAGATACTTTTATATAAATCATAATTCATTCCATTGGACTGTGTCCCATCCAATTCACTTCCTTGTTTGTTCAGCGGGAGTAAAGACTTGTCTTATTTTCTACTCCTTTCGATAGGTCAATTCTATGATAATATTTCATATACCTTCTTAGTTTTCTACAGATGTGCTTTTTTTGTTTGTTTAACGTGCGGTTCAAGTTCCCAATTGTTTTGACTAATTAAATATAATAAGTCACAAGGTTGAAGTTGTAAGCTATTGAGAATGAAAATAATATCACACTTACATAGTAGGTTATACTGTCACGTGAACTTTGTTAAGATTCTTAAAGCTGTGAAAATTTACTTGATGTAGATTTATATAGCTACATATACTATACATACACCTTTAACAAAATACTTAGCACGTTGTTAACTTTAAATACCTTCGTCTTGACCCACAGAAAGGCACCTGAGATAGTATATTACTACTGTTACTGTTTTTTTTTATTGAATCGACTAAGATATATTTCGGCTACTAAGACGATCACATGGGTTAACTTATTAACATTCATTAAAACTTATACCTACTTATTAGAGATACGACGAAACACACTTGGTTAGTATCGCCCATTACCTAAAATATGTTCATAAATTTGCTGGCGTGACGGTGACAGCTCGTCAAGAACAAGAGCCTAATAACTTACAACTCTCAATTATTACTGTGTGCGTGTTGGATGTACATTGTGTTTATGTGACACATTTATAAGAATATCTATCACAATGTGATGAATTTGTTGCCAAGTGTGCTAGTGACAAATAGTGGTCAAATAGCATAGAAAAAAATATCTTTAACAATGAAAATATAGTAACCAAACAAATAATTTCTCTACAACCAGACTTTTCTAACTCAAAGAATTTAAATATAAAATAAAATCGAAGGATATTTAATAAATAAAACAAGAAATTGGATATCAGTTGATTTTCGGAGAGTCAAACAGTAAATTAAATTCGTATTTTTTCGCAGCTTAGTTGCCATTGGCATACCAAAACCAATATATAAATTTATTGAATTCTTTTATTCACAAAGAATTTTGCAATTACCTTCGAACAACATTTTCTTCACTAATAAAACTGTCAATCAATTGACTTTTTTAGTAATGGGATGTGTCTACGTGTAAAATTACTTCAACTTCAACTGATTGACATCAAATTTCATTGTGTCCACAGGCAAAATAGAATTGATAGACTCTTATTGGATTTTCTTTAATAAATTGTGATTGCCGATCACTTTTCTATTGATTTTTAAGTATGTTTACAATTTATATAAATTTATTAGTACAATATGATGTGGCGTATAATCAATCACATTAAATCTGTCCATGAAATTTGTCACTAAAACGCACTTGCTTCTGCATCGTTTCTGATGAAATTTAATATTTGTAGAATATCATCAACGCATCATTTTTTAATCACCATAAGATCCCCAAATCTAACTCCATTAGATTTATATGCATTGGAATTGGAATTGCTGAAAAACTATGTTGACAAGGTTCATTATTCAAATAGGATCATAAGAGCAAATTATTCAGCAAAGCAACGTATTGAAGTTGCTGCTGTCAAATTACAGAAAAAGTTGTCAATTTATGTGCAGCTTGAAGAAGAAGATTCAATTTTTGCTTTTCAATTTTCTAGAAATGCCAGTTATTTAATTTATCAAAAATATTAGTTTGAAACTTATTTTCCAAAAAATTGTTATAAAACAACATTTTTGAGCTAGACCAATGGGACCATGGCAGGAATTTGCAGTTTTTCTATTCCGGATTTTGCAGTTCACCAAATAGTGGGTGTAACCAACTGTACTGCTAACTTCACTGTGAAGTTAGCAGTGCCTGTCCTTTTCTCAGCAACCGGGCTAGCTAGGAATCTAAAATGAGGCTCTGAATTTGCAGTTTAATTTGCAGTTCAAGAAAAATTTATATCCAAATGTTGAAGTCCAAATTTGAAAAAAAAATCGAATAAATTCATTTTTCACTGTTAACGTCACTATGAAGTAAGCAGTACCGACATACCCTTTTCTCGGCAACTGAGCCAGCTAGAAAATTGCACTTAGGGTTCAAATTTGCAGTTTTTCATGCACTAGGGTGGTCGTTAAAAAAAGGTCATCGCGGATGTGCCTAAATCGGCTCCTCCCGTCCAAGAAGAGGGGAGATATTACACCCCTCCCCTAGGATTTTTTTTCTTGTCTACTTCCCACTCATATATGCTCTGAGTTTTTTGGCAGATTTTACGCAAATTTCCTGGTATGCAAACAAAAAAAGGGGATAAAAATGAAAATCTGAAAAATTACTTCTACAATTTTGTTTCTATTATTAATGAAAATAAAAGGGGTTCCAAAAAGAGTCCCGAGACAAAAAACGGGTCACACATTCAAAAATGCCACAAAAGAGAATACAAAATAGGCACAGCATACAGTATGAAACTTGGTTGAATTAATAAATTTATAAGCTTTGTAGGACTTTCAGTTTCGCAACTGTTTGGTTGCAAAAATGAATCCTATTGACTCATATATGACAGCGCGCACATGCAGAAACTATTCAGTCGTCGATTCGAGCAACTTTTCAGTTTGTGTTTTGCCACAAACTGGACGATTGCTCAAAATCGGTTTTTCAATTTGTGTCATATGGAATAATATGTAACTGCGCGCACATGCAACCAAATAGTTGCAAATATTTAACGACATCGTTGATAGTCCAGTAAATAGAGAAATTTTACTACCTACTGACCAAATGGAAAAAAATAGCGGCAGGTTGAAATTTTGCAGGTCGCTTAAGGGTTAGGTAAACAACTTAAATCTAAGTTGGCGACCTCCTACCCTTTGCAGGGGCGGTGTCACGCCCACTTTTCTGCAATCATGGTTTATGAAGAAACGGCTCCACCGATACGAATGGAATTTTCATAATTTGTTAATAAAGTCAAAGAAAAAATTAAGAAAATTGTTAAAGTAAAATCCGCCCACTGCCACGCCCACTTTTCTTATTTCTTTGTTTCTCATAAACTGGTCCAAGGGCTTCCATGAAATTTTAAGAGTTTGTTCTTATGGATGAGAAAAAGTTGTCAAATTGGTTTTAGTAAGATCCGCCCACTGGCACGCCCACTTTTCTCATGTCTTTATTTCTCGGAAACGCCTCCTGCGATTTGTATAAAATTCTGAGAGTTAGTTTTTATGTACGAGAAAAAAAAAACTAAAAAAGTTGTTTTATTTGAATCCCCGTCTTAGACTATTAGTATTTAAATGTACAAAAAATTGTGGACACGCTTGTGGCTACCGAAAAGCTGGTCTAAAATGTATACCAATTTGCAAGAATTGCAGTGGGGAAATCTGCGACCATAGTCGTCAGATTTCTCTACTAAACGAAAACGACGGCGATGAAATTTCAATTGAAAAACGTGACGCTGGGCCTTTGATTGGGAATGAAAATGAACTACCAGGTCCTTCTTAAAAACGAAAAAATATTAAAATATTAATAAGATATTATGTAGATTAGGCCTACAGTGGACACCACTGTGCTGTTAACTCCATCTCCAGGGTGGAGTGGAAACCAGTGATATGCTTAATCAACACAATTGGATTTCCCAATACTGATGAATAATACTAATTGTAAGTCTCGCTCCAAAAAACAAGATTTGAAAATTTTACACACTCTAAATAGCCGTCTATAGAGACAATATTGAGGCCTGATTTGAGTTTTTATTTTTTATTTGAAAACTAAATCGTTACTCCCTTATACAGTTCCTAGAAATTAATAAATATACATGAAAGAGGAGCGTGACTACCTGTGGGTTTCACAAGACCAAAATTGCTTCGCAAATCTTTATATCACTAGTATGAAAAAACTCTCAGTTTTATCCAAATCAGTTTCTGAGAAATCAAAATAAAAAAGTGGGCGTGGTAGTGGCAGACTTAAATGAACATTTGTTTTAAATATTTTTCTCTTTCATAAGAGTAAACTTTGAAAATTTCATACAAATCGTAGGAGCCATTTTCGAGAAAAAAAGAAAGAAGAGAAGTGGGCGTGGCAGTGGGCGGATTTTACTTTAACAATTTCCTTAATTTTTTCTATAACTTTATTAACAAATAATTATGAAAAATTCATCCATATCGGTGCAGCCGCTTCTTCAGAAACCAGGATTTAAGAAAAGTGGACGTGGCACCGCCCCTGCAAGGGGTAGGAGGTCGCCAACCTAGATTTAAGTTGTATACCTACCCCCGAAATGACCTGCAAAATTTCAGCCTGTCGCTATTTTTTCCCATTTACAATTCTAATTTATTGTACTATGAATTTTGTTCTTTCCAAAGTGACTTATGTTCTCTGTGCGAATTTTGCTGAGCAAAAGAATAGGACAAAGGCGATAATATTTTTCTTTGTACGTGTGGAGTAGAAAATTTGAATAAACATTGTCGGTTTGTTGGTTAGGTTCGTTGCGATTGCTTGTGGAGTTGCTCATGTGCGCGCTCATCGGTCAACTTGTGACTAAACTGTTTTGTTGCAGTAGCAGTTGCATGTGCGCGACAAGCCTAAGTTTCATAAAATTGGGTCAGTTTTGAAAAATTTGGTTGAACCCAAAAAGTGGCTGTTTGGCAGCTTTTCGAAAATCCTTAATGCAAGTACAGTCTGCCGTGTTAAGAAGAAAAAAACGTAACTGACATTTTGGCTGTTTTGAGTTAGGGCCAGTTTTGACATCTTTGATATGTTTGCTATTTTATTCTTTAAAAATAAAAGCCCTAACTCGCTTTGGTAATGGTCTAAAACGCTCCAAAAAAATGACGTTCGCTCAAAGAACCATGCAATTTTTAAGAAAAATTGCCGTTTTAGCACTTATTTTAAGAAAAAAAAAGTGACTCCCATACAAGCATTTGTGAATCTAAGAAATAATTTAAGCAAACAAAAATTGATTTATTTGTAAATACGACAGAAAAACATTCATCAACAAAACAGAAAAGATACAGATAAAAACAGAAAAACGCGATTATCTCGAAATGTCAAAAATGCAGATACGTTTTTTCTTCTTAACACGGCAGAGTGGACGTTCGATATAGTGAAGCAATAAAATCCAGGCCTGTTTACTGTTTCGAGATTGTTCACTTTTTCGAGCGGGAGTTTAAAAATTTTAAATTTGATTCAAAATGCAAATTTTGTTCGGTGTGAATGTTTTATGTTTATTAACTCATACGCGCTAAAAAAAATGGAAACAATTCCACAGTGTTTTCAAGTAACGTTAAAAGCTTGCGAGACATTTGAATACAAAATACACTTACTAGTCAACAATATTAATGGAACAATTTTTTTTTCAATTTTTGTTAGCGTTTTTTGAAGAGCTGTATCTTTGTGACGAGTGGTCGTATTGAGTTGAAATAAAAAGCATTTTACAGTTTTATGTTTTTTGTTTCGAGATTTGTTTGCAAACAAATTTTTTTGAAGTATTGCGTTATTACAAAAAATGAGACGAGACAACAAAATTATTTTGTTTTTATTTTTTTTGAAGGTCCTCATTTCTATGGATAAATTTTTTTGAGTCAATTAAATGTCATGATCAGATACCTTGTTTATTCAGCTTTAATTCAGTTTTTTTTGTTGTTTTCGTACGATTTTTTTTGACATGGTTTATCTGACTTTGAATGAAAGAAGATACTTTTAGCCTTGATTACCAATATCTCAGCAAATAATGACGTTATAAAAAATTCAAAGACAGTTTTGGAAATTTGAAAAAGCGTTTTACAAGATTTTTTTATGATTTTGTAGAAATTATTTTTTTTTACCGTTCACCGTTAGTTTAAAAAAAGTACTAAAAACCGACGTTTTGTGGTCTTTTCGTAAATCTTTTTTTTTCGTTGCAAATATTGATTGCATGGCTTGCGTTGGTATGCAAATTTATAGACTTTTAAATCATCAATATTCTTGTAAATTTTCAAATTGATTCATTGGACCGTTTTTCCTCACCAAAACTTCAAAGTCTTACAAACCAGGTAAAGGAACAAATTGTGGTGTTCCTAAACAATGCGAAGTTGTCATCAAAATGACAAGAAAACCGCAATTCCAGTGGATTTTTTTCACAGTTTTGCATTAGTTAGATACTTTTTTGAATTGAAATGAAATAAAAAGTACATTAAACAAAAAAATAAAAAAAATTAATTAAAAAAAATTTTCAAACAAAAAACTTGACTTTTTTAATTTTTTTTTTTTGAAAAATGTAATTTTTTTTCATTTCCATTCAAAAAAGTTTCTAACTAATGAAAAACTGTGAAAAAAATCCACTGGAATTGCGGTTTTCTTGTCATTTTGATGACAACTTCGCATTGTTTAGGAACACCACAATTTGTTCCCTTACCTGGTTTGTAAGACTTTGAAGTTTTGGTGAGGAAAAACGGTTCGATGAATCAATTTGAAAATTTACAAGAATATTGATGATTTAAAAGTCTATAAATTTGCATACCAACGCTAGCCATGCAATCAATATTTGCAACGAAAAAAAAAGATTTACGAAAAGACCACAAAACGTCGGTTTTTAGTACTTTTTTTAAACTAACGGTGAACGGTAAAAAAAAATAATTTCTACAAAATCATAAAAAAATCTTGTAAAACGCTTTTTCAAATTTCCAAAACTGTCTTTGAATTTTTTATAACGTCATTATTTGCTGAGATATTGGTAATCAAGGCTAAAAGTATCTTTTTTCATTCAAAGTCAGATAAACCATGTCAAAAAAAAAATCGTACGAAAACAACAAAAAAACTGAATTAAAGCTGAATAAACAAGGTATCTGATCATGACATTTAATTGACTCAAAAAAATTTATCCATAGAAATGAGGACCTTCAAAAAAAATAAAAACAAAATAATTTTGTTGTCTCGTCTCATTTTTTGCAATATCGCAATAACGGTACTTCAAAAAAATTTGTTTGCAAACAAATCTCGAAACAAAAAACATGAAGCTGTAAAATGCTTTTTATTTCAACTCAATACGACCACTCGTCACAAAGATACAGCTCTTCAAAAAACGCTAACAAAAATTGAAAAAAAATGTGTTCCTTTAATATTGTTGATTAGTGTACATTAAAAAATGAAAAATTGTGTGTTCACTAATCTGGATATTTCAATTTTTTGAGATTCACTAAATCGAGCTTGTACTGTACCATCAATGTCGTTTGCCTTTAAGTACCTTGTCAAAATAAAACTGTATCAGAAAAGTTCGAACATCGCGTCCCTTATTTTGCCGGACTAAAATAATTATTTTTATATATGAATTAATTGTAGCTAATAAAATGCTAATGTGTTGTGAAGACCCCAAGTTGGTTGCCTGAATACTTTGTTATTAAAGTAATTAAAGTATTCGCTAAAATAAGTCTAAAGTAACGTTCAAAGTTTAAAATAATACGAATTAAAATTTTTAGCTGGTGTCTGAGTTTGTAGTTATTTGAATTCTAATTTGTTGCATGAACTCCGATTTTGTAGTTCCAACGGTTTTTTTAATTTTCAAAAATTAAATTTAAGTAAGCGGACAAAAATACTCCTAAATCAAAATGCTTCCGGTTCCCGAAATGGTAGCTTTTAAAATGTAAATTTTGCTGCGCCAAATGTTATGAAGTATGTTTTATGCATAAAAAGGCAATTCTTTTTGTACGCTACGTATGGAGGTAATGTCTTATTTAAACAGGAATTTAAATAGGTGGTTTGCGTGATAGATCTAGTTTGAAGAAGCTTAAATTTTCGAAAAAAATTTGTATTTTCTCATCTTTTAGATTTTGAAGCATTGATTTTCAGCACAAAAATGAGGATCTGCGCAACAAAATAACTACACATTCAGATGGCAATTAATAACGGTAGAAATCCGCTTACCTTAAACTTATCTGAGCGGACATTTTGTAACAAAACAAGTATTAGAGCTTCAAATTTGGAGTTTGTGTAGCAAAAAAGTATCCAATTAGCCACAAATTCAGATATGTACCTTAGGGTGGTCGTTATAATGGGTTTTTTTTTAGTTTTATTATTTGGATGGGCCTAAATCAGCTCTAAATGAAGAATAAAAAATTCCCTAATTTTTTCAGATTTTTATTTTCATCCCCTATAGTCGCTGTAGGGGTAAATTAAATTTCCCCTTTTTTAGGAAATTCGCATAAAATTTGCCGAAATATTCAGGGTATGTAGGTGAGAAGTAGACAAGAAAAAAATCCTAGTGAAGGGGGGTAATATCTCCCACCGCTTGGAAGGGAGGGGCAATTTAATAAAATAATTACATAAAATAGAAAAAAAATAATCAAAAACAACGGCAACACTTGCAGTAATTTTTGTAGCTTTTTGGAAAGCCAGAAGTCCATTTTAATAGTTGATTACTAAATAAAGCTCTTTGAATAAACACTTTCAGCAAAATCTGTTTTCAAACCTATAATTAAAAAAATAAAATAATATTTTTTCTTCAAAATATTGAGTTTGAAACAATTTTTAGCCAAAACAGTTCATCAAAAACCTTAATTTTAAAACAAGCCATAAGAATGGACTTCTGGCTTTCCAAAAAGCTGCAAAACATTACTGTAAGTATTTTCGTTGTTTTTTAATTATTTTTTTTTTATTTTATGCAAATATTTTATTAAATTGCCCCTCCCGTCCAAGTGGGGGGAGATATTACACCCCTCCGGTAGGATTTTTTCTTGTCAAGTTCCCACCTACATGCTCTGAATTTTTTTGGAAGATCTTACGCGAATTTTCTAGTATGCAAAAAAAAGGGGAAATTTAATTTACCCCTACAGCGACTATAGGGGATGAAAATAAAAATCTGAAAAAATTAGAGAATTTTTTTTCTTCATTTAGAGACGATTTGGGCCCATCCGGGATGACCTTTTTTTTAACGACCACCCTAATGTACCTACTAAAATTTGCGATTCAATGAGGATCATTCAGAAATATTATGGGTATTCATTCAACAGCGTAAAGTCGTCGTAAACATTGTAAACAGATGATTTATTGGCTTTAATTTGCAAACTGGCTTCCCACATTTGCACATGAAAAATTCTTTCCGAGTTTTGCCTGATTTTTGGAAGAGATATGGGTGATTCCGTTCCAACTGTGATTCCTTGCGTCCAGTGCTTTTTTTGTTGTTTAATGTAAAATATTCCTATATATTTTTGGTTTGGATTGTGTAAATGGCTATTTACTACAATCTACATTCAATATCATGACCAAATTTGCAACTTCTTCGACATGGCTTGGAAAAGTATGGTAAAAATGTCAGTACCGTGGCATGTCCGATCCTTGTTTTTCCGATTAAGTCTACTGTTTTCGAATGTAATAGTTCATTGAATAGAAATGTTGCCGTTAGAAAAGTTTGAGTGCAATACTTGCTTGACAAAATAATGCGAAAATTAAGTCAAAATACTTACAGCTGAATAAAATAATCATGAATGAATGTTGTCCGAGGTTTTAGTTTTATTTTTGAATTCAAAAGATCTCCCGCTCAATCGCTATTTTGTTTTAGCTTTAACACGTATGTATTGTAGTTTTCTAAAAAAGAAACTATTTATGTATATTTAACAACAGTAATTTTGTTTTTGGTACGTTGTTGTATTTTAAGAGTGATATGTTTGCATGCGGTGAAAGTATGTCACAAATTTATTTGTCAGTACCGTGGTAGCATTTTGTAAGCATGTTATAACATGTTTCTGGTTGGTTATCAGAATTTTGTATTCCTTTTAACGGCACAAGTATAGAGAAGTGATGTTACATAAAATGTCTAAATGTCAGTACCGTGGATGTCAGTACCGTGGCATTTAAATACTTACCAAGCTTTAAATAAATATAATTAAATAATTCTTTGCAATAATATTTTCTTCTACCAATTTTCTTTATGAGAATGGTAGCAATACCTCAGACGAGCCAAACAAAAATCATTCCGTGCAATAAAAACTAAGTAATAACCCAGCACAAGGAAAAGGGTTGCCATTCAGAAGAACAGACTTCAAAAACGAAAAAGAGATATTTTTTTTAAGAAAAACAGGGAAGAAGAAATGTCAAGAGGTCAAAACATATTAGAAAATCAAGAATCTCAACAAAAATATGGTCAAAAAGAGGGAGAAAAAATTAAAAAGAAAAAAAGAAATAGAGTGTCATTATCGTCTATACTAGTTTTAGTACATTTCACTATACTTTTTGTTCTTTAAAAGTTGTAGCAAAATGCTTTTACAGATATGATACTCTGACTAAATGAAGCCACAAGCACAAAACAAAAATTGTTTCCAAGAAGTTTGAGTTTTTGAAAATTTTCTAAAAAAAGAATCACAGTTGGCAGAGAATCACCCATATTCGTTTTTAATGAAATAAATATTTTGTGGTTTAATAATTGCTCTCACTCAAAGATTAAGAAATAGAGTTTTTCAATAAGAAATATGTTTGAATTAATTAATAATTCTGCACAAAATTATTTTTGTTATGTTTGTATGTTTACGTATTTATTTTAAAATAGTTTTATAAAAAAGTGAGTTTCGAGCAAAGTGTATCTTAATTAAGAGCTTAGTTCTCACTTATTTTTGGCGGTGAACCACCGAAAAACAACGTGTCCATTAGACTAGATTTTTGTCTCTGGTTTTCTTTTCCATACGATTTGTATGGGAGAAAACACCTGTTTGTATTTGGAATTTTATAACTTAATAATGACAAGTATTTAAACTAACGGCATACGTTTTTCTTGTAGAATTGAACGGTCTACAAAAAAGGTCTTAACATGTTTCATCATAAATCCAGCCGTTTTAACGTTACAGTCAGTCAAACTCATTCCATAAAATTACCATACATTTATTTAACGTAAAATATGCATTTTTTTTTAGTAATTGAAGATGTTATGGCAACTAATATCACTCTTATCGAAAAATCACTTAAGAACTTTTTTGCAGAGGACTAATTTTCCTTTCCAATGGTGCCCAAAAATATTACTTAACTTCAATTAATACAATTATATTATAATAATCGCTTTTAAATTGATCTTTTAATGGTAAATTACATAGAAATTCCCTAATTAAACTCGGCAAACATTTTTTTTGAAACAAAAACTAAAATAAACTTTTCCAAAGGTTTTTAGGGTGCTAAACTAGAATCAGAAATCAGAAATATTCTACTACGTCACGTTTGTGAGATATTGCCGTATGGAAAATTGAAAAAAAGTTAATTTGCAGCGAAAAACTTCTTCTTTTCAATTTTCAAATGGCAATATCTCATTAACGTGACAAAATAGAAAATTTTTGACTTCTGATTCGAGTTTAGCATCCCAAAAACCTTTGGAAAAGTATATTTTAGTTTCCGTTTCAAAAAATTGTCTGCCTAGTTTAATTAGGGAATTGCTATGTAATTTACCACTAAAAAATCCATTTAAAAGCGACTAATTATTGTAATTTAATTGTATTAATTGAACTTAAGTAATATTGTTAGGCACCATTGGAAAGGAAAATTAGTCCTCTACAAAAAAAATCTTAAATCATTTTTCGATAAGAGTTATATTAGTTACCATAATATCTTCAATTACTAAAGAAATGTTTATTTTACGTTAAATAAACGTATGGTAATTTTATCGAATGAGTTTGACTGACTGTAACTTTAAAACAGCTGGATTTATGATAAATTATGTTAAGACCTTTTTTGTAGATCGTTAAATTTTCTACAAAAAAAACGTATGTCGTTAGTTTAAGTACTTGTCATTATCGAAGATAATGCCGATAATACAGAGTTGCCTATTAAATAATGCCGATACTGCAGTGTTGCCGACTAAGGTGCCAGTTATAGCTATCATTGAAACTCATCATTGAAAATTTTAATGATTGATTTTGAGTCGTTTAGGAAGTTAAATCATTTATTTTTTTGACGGACAAATAAAGGTTAAGACCAAATTAATATTTCTAGCCAAAAAAATTATTCAAATAGGCCCAACTTTCCACATAACAAGACTTTTCTTATTTCTATGATTGAACTACCTTACCAATGATCATTGAAAAATTAAAAGTTAATTTTTGTGAAAAGTTGGGCCTATTTGAAATTTTTTTTTGACTATAAATATTAATTAAGTCTTGAGCTTTAATCGTCTATCAAAATAATAATAGAATTTGCTTTCTAAACGTCTCAAAATCAATCATTAAAGTTTTCAATGATGAGTTTCAATGATAGCTATAACTGGCACCTATGTAGGAAAACTTATTTATGAATTTGTAAGAGTTTTAATTTATGCCTTGTTTTTTTTTTATTTATTTATTGCAATTTTATTTATTCAAATTTTAGTGTTTCACTATTAATTAGTTTATTTAAATAATTCTTATTTGTAACGTACTTTTATTACTATTACCTTTTTCTTTCACTCTTTGCTTCCATTTCTTTTGCTTATATTCCCATTCTAATACATTTTTCTCTTTTGAAATTTTTCATTTAATAATTTAATTATTTTTTTAATAATTTTATATTAATGTTTCTTGGTATTTTAACTTTAAATTTAACTTTTTCAACAGCACAACAATTTACCCGAAGCTCTTTTTCAGCGATGGCATGTTATACCAATTCATACCATTTCTATAGTTTCTCTGTTCTTCTTGGTTTGGGGTTTATTATTTCGTTTTTTTAAGCACTATGATGGCGAGTGAACGAAATGGTAATATAACGATTTCCGATTATGAGGGCGCTAATGCAACTAAAGTCATGGTAAATGTTTTAACCGCACAAAATCAGGGTTTTAAAGTTTGCCATTTGAATGCGCAGAGTCTGTGTGGTAAAATCGACGAATTTAGAGATTTGTTTGAAGGTTCCGAAGTTGATGCCATTGCTGTTTCAGAAACGTGGTTCAGAAACGATGTTAACGACATGTTTTATTCCATGACAGGTTATAGAATGTATAGAGTAGATAAATTTGAAGGTATTGGTGGAGGTGTAGCATTGTATGTCAAGGAGACGCTGAAAACCAAGGTAAAATTCTCTTCTCCACCCAATAGTTCCTTTCAATGTCTTTTTATTGAAATTACGAGTCACCAAGTAAACTTTTACTAGGCGTTGTTTATAGACCCTATTCAAATATTGATTTATCCCTTTTTTATTCCTATTTAGAAGATAATAGTATATTATTTCCAAACATCATCATTTGTGGTGATTTCAATTGCAACATAATTGTAGACAATAGTTTGACTGAGAGTATGAAAACTTTCAACCTACATCCAGTAAACGTTAGCAATCCAACCCACTTTACGCAAAGTTCAAGTACTCTTCTTGATATTTTTTTTGTGACCGACATTAATAAAGTAATCCTGTATGATCAATTATCAGCATCAGGTTTCTCACGTCATGATCTAATACACCTATCCTTTGACTTTGCTCCGTGTAGACCAACAAAAACCTTCGAGTATAGAGATTTTAAGAACCTTAATGTTGTATCCCTTGAGTCTGACATCAGAGCAGTCAATTGGCAGTATGTGTATTGCATGAGATCTCCTGATGAACAAGTGGAATTAATCCAAAACAATGTGAACAGGTTGTTTGACGTCCACGTTCCCCTGAAAACAAAAACTGTTAAGCATGGTGATAACTCTTGGTTTACGCTCGAGATACGAAACTGCATAGGTCAAAGAAATCGCATATACACAAAATGGAAACGTTTTAGGATAGCCGAGGATCGCCAACAATACCGGCAATTGCGAAACAAATGTGTCAGTCTGATAAATGCAGCGAAAACTAAATGGTATACAAATCATTTGAACCTCTCTCAAAATGGGCGAAAGCTTTGGAAGGAATATACGTAGTTTAGGAATTGGGAAGCAAAACCACGAAGATTTGGATGTTAACTGCACTGAATTAAACAATTTTTTTATAACTTCAGTTCCCCAATCAGCCTTGAATAGGCCAATAGATTTGCAAGTTGAGGGATCGTCATTCGGACACGAGGATATCTTTGATTTTTCAGGAGTTACACCGGAAAATGTTGTAGAAAGCTTGATTTCAGTTAAATCAAATGCTATAGGCTTTGATAACGTGCATCCTACATTTGTTAAAGCAATAATACCTCATATTTTACCGTTAGTTACTTATACTATAAATACAATCTTTACTACAAGTATTTTTCCCTCACAGTGGAAATTTTCCAAAATTATTCCCATACCTAAAAACAAACTAAAAACTGAATATCGCCCTATATCAATTTTACCCTTTTTTTTCGAAAGTAGTTGAGAAATTAATGCATAAGCAGATTGTTCGATATTTTACTGCAAAAAGTCTCCTTTCACCAAAACAGTCTGGATTGCGGCCTCAACATAGTAGTACCACTGCTCTCTTGGATGTTATTGAGCATGTTAGGAAAGCCTTAGACGAAGACAAAGTTTCATTTTTGGTTCTTCTTGACTACTCCAAAGCCTTTGATACCATTGACCACAGTATTATGTGTCAGAAACTTTCAACCGACTTTGGATTTTCACCTATAGCAACTAACCTCATTTTATCATACTTAACGGGAAGGAGTCAAGCTGTGGTTTCTGGAACTCAAGCTTCGGAGTTCATTTCAATATCGCGAGGTGTTCCACAAGGATCCATTCTGGGACCTCTTTTATTTTCTTCTTTTGTGAATAACATACCAAATATTTTGAGGCATGGTGAAACGAGAATGTTTCCTAATATATTAAAGTTTGGCAAATTGTTGTGCGATTAAAAAAAAAAAAAAAAAAAACAAAAAAAAAACATGTATAGGTTCTTATATAATGTACATATGTATGTATATTTAATATTTAAATTATTATCATAATATAATTTTCAAATAATTTTTTCAACTATCTATTTATTCATTATCTAATTTTAATATTATTATTACACTTTCATTAATATCCGTAACGTAATTCCACCACAAGGCTTAATTTTCTAAAAGATGTTAATCTTAATGTTAAGTTCTTTTTTATCAATAAATACAAATACAAATATTAAGTTATAAAATTCCAAATACAAACAGGTGTTTTCTCCCATACAAATCGTATGGAAAACCGAGATCTGCGATGAGGCATATCTAAACATGAATTTTAGGAGCTCAAATTTTCACAGACATCTGTTTTTTCTCAATTGAAACTTTTGAACCTGTTTGCAAGAAATTTTTTTTTGAAACAGTCTGGTGTCCATCGTGCAAGTTTTTTTTTATTTATCTAAGGGCAAGAGCAGTTCAGCTGACACTCAAAATGGCTTTCCAAAATCCTGTGAGTGAACACAAATTTTTCTGGTGAAATACTAAAAAAACTGGTAATGTTCGAAATTCCATCTCTTTGAAAACTACCTGCAGTATTGCCATAGACAATAAATATTTAGAACTTACTGTAGAACTTTGACACCTTTTTTTCATAGCAGACAAAAGGAATCAAAATAATATTTTTTGTATGAGAAAGTTGAAACGGTGTGGGAAAACGATCGAAAAGAACAAGACACCTTTATTGTCTTGGTGTGCCTTATAATTGAGGAACAATAGAATATACGAGATTAGTTTTTTCTTAATTTTGTAGAATAATAAAGTTAAATGAAATTGCCTATTTTAAAATGTTTAATATGATAAATGAATAACTATATTTACCCACATCCTTTAATTATTCAAAAATATTATCCTTCTTCAAATCTTGTTCAAATTACTATCCAATCCAAGAAACCTTGGCATTTTTGATTAGGTATATAAACATACTTACATACATGGCTTTAATACTTAGAATAAAATAAATATCATATTCTGAAAAACAAATAATAAAAATCAAAAGTCCAAAAATCCATTGTCCTTTCACCACATTTTAAATCATATAATGGTCTATCAAAGGATACGATTAAACAAACCAAGCATTCACTCTTTGAATTTGAAGCATATTTTTCTAGGAAATAACATAAATACAATGAATAAAGTTATCAGCAGTCAGCACTTTTATGTTACAAATAATCTGCCAACTGCCATTATCTTTTTCAAACTTAATCTAAAATATGTAAAGGTATAAAAGTCCTTTCTGAAAAAGTTTTATTGTTAAGAAATTTTCCCAGATGAACAATAAACCCCTATATGCTTTTAGAAAACCTCAAAATGCTTGGTTAATTTTCTTCTTTGATGATATGATGGCATATACAAATACATATAGGTAAACAAGCAAAGTTTAAAAATTAAACATTCTTTTTTCAATTTTATTTTCATAATAAATATCTCTTCACCATTATGTCAATAAACGATGTGTGTCTTGTCCAAATGCTCTTTAAAATCCCATTCGAATACTTTGAATTTGAAATATACCTACTTAACAGTAAATTTATTAAATAAATTAAACAACAATTATTGAAATTTATAATCTATTTCCAAACACCAATAAATGGCCGTGCATATTTTAAGAGTCAATTACCGCGCGTGAACACGCAACTCATTCATCAGTTAAGATAAAATAATGAACTCTCCCATCCCCATATCCACAAGGATTTCTTCGAATGCTGTGAGCTGCCACAAGAAAATTGACAGCCTTGTTAATGAAATCGGTTATAGACTGGGAAAATGAGTGTCTGTTGTTTATGTGTTTTTAAATTAAAGTTCAAAGACGCACAAGTTCAAAATAAATAAATAGGTATGTGCTAAATTATCAAAATACAAACAAAATTCTTTCGTGCTTCCGAATTCGAAGTGCAAATAACATTATACAGCAATTTATTTAACATCGTGTTGGTTTACCTTTTTCCTGTTATCATATCCAGATGACTTTTAACACACACTCTTTTTTACAATGAAAATGATGTGGTTCTGGCTTTCGAGTAAACACGTTTCAGCGATCAAACCAGCCACACACAACAATACCTCAACAAGACCTCAACTAGCGGAGTAGAAATAAATGCAATAAATATTCGTCCTGTAAAAGTGAGTATATTGTTATTGCCACTTATGGGGCAGGAGAGGGTTGTTGTAGCTGTGGTCTCTTATGCGTTCATGGCAAGTCCCCAACTTGAAGAAAAATTAACTTTTGTGTTGTTTGCAACAAAGGATTTGTCAGAAAGGCTTCAAAGGCTGCTAAGTAATTTAGTTTAGGAATTGACAGAAATTGATAATACATTATACATATGGGTACCTACATGTGTGTATGTACCTATATGTACGTATTAGCTAACAACGTTTTGAAGAATTCAGTGGTCTTGTGGTGTTGTCCGCTATTTTGAAAAAGGGCATTGAAGAACGTAGGTGTGAGATTTTCTCAGCTCTAGGTTAGGTTAGGTTGAAGTGGCTGTCAGTCATGAAAACTGACACACTTAGACCATAAGTTGGCCCATTGTGATACCACAAGAATCTGGGAAGCCTTTTTCCCTACTCGATGAACCATTTGGAGCTTCTTATGAAGCGTAACAGACTACCTCTATGTCAACATTTACTAAATCACTAGGATCATTGAAGTAGAAATCTCCAAGATGGAGTCTTCGCCTATGAGATAGAGCAGGACAAGTGCATAGAAGATGAGGAATCGATTCTACCTCTTCCTCGTCCATACAGCTTCTGCAAAAATCGTTAGAGAACACGCCAAGACTTGCTATAAGACAGTGTCCGGTTATGACACCTATCATGGAGCTAATATGCAATCTGCTTAGAGATATCAAACATTTAGACCGCTTAAAATCCATTACTGGCCAGATTTGTTTGTTGCCCAGCAAGTGGTGATATTGTTCCACCTAACGTTTGTTTTCTCTAAAGCATCTTGCTTCAGCATAAGTTTACATGTAGCGATGGGAATACCAATATCTGCCTTACTAGGTAGAAGAGGTAGAGTTGTTCCATATTTAGCGAGTTCGTCGGCCTTACAATTACCTGGAATGTCTCTATGCCCCGGCACCCAACACAGGTGAATGTTAAACTGCTGCGCCATCTCCAGCAGAGATGAACGACAATTTAGGGCTGTTAAAGAGTTGGTAGAGACCGATTCCAGAGATTTGATAGCTGCTTGACTATCCGAGAAGATGCGGATATCTGTAGTTGATAACACGTTTTCTTTCAGCCATGATAAGGCTTCTTTGATCGCCATAATTTCCGCCTGGAACACGCTACAATGATTAGGAAGACGGAAGAGAGACTTAATTTTAGTCTTTCTGAGTACCTACACACCACCACCCACCCCATCATCAGTTTTCGATCCGTCGGTGTAAATATGGATTGATTCATCTTCCAAGAGAGCCGTTTCCTCCCAGAGAACTCTAGAAGGAATGCTGACTTGAAAGTTTTTGCCAAACTGAAGTTTTGGGATGGTGTAATCAGTGCGACTTGGATTGATCCGAATGAATTCAGAATGATGGAATGGCCAAAGTTGTTGTTGGTCCATTGTGAGGAAGCTTTAAGGGCGAATGGCTGTATTTGCAGAAAATATTGAGGGTGTCAGATGGAGCAGAACGTCTAGAGCAGCGGAAGGTGTCATACGAAGTGCTCCAATTATGCACAAACAAGCAGAGCGTTGGACTTTGCTCAATTTGTCGCAATTTACCGCTTTATCCAGAGCAGTCCACCATACTGTCACTCCGTAAGTGAGGATCGGTCTAATCACCAAAGTATATAGCCAGTGAGTGATTCGAGGTTGAAGGCCCCATTTGTTCCCAACGGCTTTTTTGCAAGAGAAGAGTGCCACTGTGGCTTTTTTGACTCTTTCTTGTATATTAGGTTTCCAGCTTAACTTTTTGTCCAAAATAAGACCCAAATATTTTGCTTGATCAGTGAATGTTAGTGGAGTACCTTTGATAGATATATGAAAGATTTTATATTTCCTTGAGAATAGAACAAGTTCTGTTTTATGAGGGTTGACACCCAGACCACACCGGTCAGCCCAGTTGGTAAGCTCATTTAAAGCATTTTGTAAGAGTTCTTTTAAGACAGTAGGATGCTTTCCTGATACGGCAATAGCAACATCGTCCGCATATGCAATCACTCTGTAACTCTCTGCTTCCAGGCATGTCAGCAGCTCATTTACTACCAAGTTCCAGAGAAGGGGAGATAGGACACCACCTTGCGGCGGCGTACCTCTACTGACAGACCTTCTAGCGGAAAAGCTGCCCAGTTTTGAATTGATAACCCTGCTAGTCAGCATTTGATTAATCAATTCACCAAGCGTACCATCTACCTTCAGGGATGTCAGAGCAGATGCGATCGCATATGTGTCGACATTGTTAAAAGCGCCCTCTATATCCAAGAAAGCGACCATGGCGTACTCTTTATGATGGAGGGAATATTTTATAGTTCGAACTAGAGTATGTAACGCAGTTTCAACCGATTTCCCTTTGCAATAAGCATGTTGAGCAGTAGACAAAAGTCGCGTGTCTATGCTTGTTCGCAGGTGGATATCGATCAATCTTTCAAAGATTTTAAGAAGGAATGATGATAGACTAATAGGTCTGAGATCTTTCGGGTTTACTTGGGAGCACTTGCCAGCTTTGGGTATAAACACAACCTTAACTTCTCTCCATAACAGGGGAATGTGGACCAGGTTTAAACAACTAGTAAGAATGATCTCCAGAATTGGCAGAATTAAATCAGAATTCATTTGGAGTTCAGCTGGTACTATGCCGTCGGGTCCTGCAGACTTGTATGGTTTGAAGCTGTTGAGCGCCCATTGCAGCTTTTCCCTAGTAACAAGACCTTGTGGATATCTTGGCTCATTATCTGACCTATTATGGTCGAAGCTATTAATATTTTTGGAGCTTCCAGGGAAATGAGTATCTAGTAGCAGGTTTAGCGATTCTTCGCAAGAGTTGGTCCATGAGCCATCAGCATTCTCAGCTCTAAGAGTAAAAGTTATTTATTTGACTTTGTAGGTAGGTTAAAATATTTTATAATACTTTTGATTAAAAAAAAAAACTGACACTTGGAACAAAGAGCAAACAGATTCGAAGAAATTCAAAAATCTCTTGAAAGATCGTCTTCGTATGGACCGACACCCGATGATAAACATAATTATGTTCCTACGTCTTGAATGATATGAGAGGTTTTCAATTTTTCATTTAAAAAGTTGAACGAGGTTCCAATTTCTGAGAAGTAGTGAGTAACTTAAGTTCCTTCGTGTTACGATACAAAAGAGTAAAATAGATTTTTTAAGGCCTAAGGTTTAAAGCCAAAAATTACGGTTCTTAAATTATATATATTTGCATTACAAAAATTTATTTTGTAATGCAATACCACGAATTACCCACCCCCCATTCTTGACCAAAAGTCTGGATCAGCCCTTGTACTCACGTTAATCTTTTAACCCATATACGCAGGTAAATATACATTTCATTTTAACTGTTCTTTCTTTCTTTTGGATAAACACTATACATCACCGACCGACGAGTCTCCGCCAGCCTCGACAAAAAGCATCACAACATATTCACCCCGATTATCGAATCCGACGAAAGAGCTGCGGAGGGAATCAGACTTAATTTTGACATTTTTAATATGAGCCAAACGTCAAAATTGAGTCCAGACTCCCTCCGCAACTCATTCGTCGGATTCTGTAATCGGGGTGATTATTAATCCTACTCGTTTTTTGCGCTGTGCGTGTGCATGAAGGAGGGCTACTTTACCCTATTCGATTTATGCGTTGAAATGGACAATAGTTTCAGTTGTTTAATTACTAGGTTTGATCCTTGTCGACTTTCAAACAGTTTGAAACCGCCAGATTTAGTGCGAACCCGTTCCACACTTGAAAATTTGTAGTGTTTCGGACCAAAGAGAGCGCTCACGAGAGAGAACAAAATTTCCCCTCCTTAGTGCTCTTTCCCACGAGGAAACTGAGTTGCCAGCAACTTTTAGTTCCTGGGTGAGAAGGGCAGGAGGAAAGAGGGGCGAACAGAATCTAACCGGTCGAGGATTTGAGGAGATTTATTGACATTTCCTTTCACATCTAAGTTTAGGTGTGTTCAACCAATAGACTTTCAAAGGAAATTTCAAATATTGCCTGGAGATTTGTTTCCTCGTATGAAAGGTACAAGAGATTTTTAAGGAGATTAAAAGAAAACGTCAAAAAAATCTCCAGCAACTTGTTTCTTCGTGTGAAAGGGGACTTACCATATTTGGTCCGAGAAATTTCTGGTGGCTGTTTTGTACTAGCTGTCACATATGCCAAGTTGACGTAATTTAGACATTTGTAGCATTCAAATTAAAAAAAAAAACCTTTACTAAGGGTTGCCCAAGTGCAACTTTTATTTTTATTTTTATTTTAATAAGTGTGTATAATTTTTAATTTTGTTTTTCTTTTAAATAATCAAATGATATTCATCACTTATGATTTATGTCACGTAACAAAACTGAAATAAAAAGACGTTTTTTGTGCATTTTTATTTTTGCTTACAAAAAAGAAGCATGTTAAATACAACAACAATACGGATTTATACTAAATTTTTGTTGTATTTAATATGCACTAAAAAGCAGGGCTAAAGTAAATATGCTCACTTTATACACCCAACTCTCCATCTTGCGGCTTTGTGACGTCACAATTTTTGTGTCCCAATTTTAATTATTATTTTCTTTTTAACGAGCATCTATAATTAATAATTAATTAATCAAACGATTGGTTTTAAAGGAGCAATCAAATTACTTTATTTTTTTGCTATTCTCCGAACATAATCAGAGATGATTATGACGTCACACATCGTGACAAAACCATAAGCAAAAAACCAGTGAATTTTGGCTTAAGAGAGAGAAAGAGAAGCAACTGATGGATGCAGCATTATTATGAAAGACGAAGGTTGAATTATTGTAGAAGATATGAAACAGGACTTCTTTTTGGTTTGAGGTGCTTGTATTTTTTTAGTGCAGAGATTCGTTTGTTTGATATACCTATATCCACGCCTTGGGGTTTTGATGAATCATATTATAACTCCATTTTTTAAAAAATCACAAATCTTTCATTCAAAATAAGGTAGGTAATTTAAGTTTTTATTTTAATAAACTTTATATCTATACCTTTTGTTTTTAATAACTTTTTTTTTCTTGAGTTGTTAGCCTTGAAAATGTTGATTGAGATCTATGAATTTGTACGGCAACTCTAGCCGAGTATATCGTTTGACGTTTAGTTCGAATTAGTGCACATTAGTACTCAAGCCGTTCCACACATTTGGACAGTTTTTCTCCTCTCTGAGAGAATTTCATCCCGACTTGTCAAAATTTGACAATTAGTACGAAACAGTGCGAAGAATCCAAGGAACAAACCTATTATGTTTCATCTAGAAACCCTCCTTTGCATCAACACAAAACGAGGTCGATGGGGTTGTCAGTTGGTACACACACGGATGGAAATTACTAGCTACACCCATTTTGTTTATTACATCCTGACTTTTTTTGGAGCATATTCAAGAAATTTTATGAAATTTTCAGAGTTTAGACTTTAGGTGGTCATTTTAATTAAATTTGCCCACTGCCACTCCCAGTTTTCTTGAAAACGGCTCAAGATGCCAATGCCGAAACTAAGTTGCAGGTTTTTTCGTTTCAAAATATTAAAATACTACCAAAAAAAAGGAAATCCCACCTTAAGCCCGTATGACACTACATTTTTTTCTCATTTTTAATACGCTGAAAATGAAATCAAAGCAGAACGTACAATTTCTCATTTCAACTTTGATAGGTGTGAGTGGGTAGGCACTATATCCATAAATGTGAAAAAGTCACAAAAAATTTATACAAAATTGGATTTTCAAATTATATTTGTCAGGTTCTGGCAGTTTTTCCTTGATATTTCAGAATTAAAAATGAAAAATAATTTCAAGGCACACTCAGTCACAAAAGTAAGTAGGTATACACTGGACCCTAGAGAATACTAGTTTATGATGAATATTCACTTTTGGGACACATTGTAATTGTGAAAACTTATTTATAGAAATGATATCCTTTTCTTAAAAACACTTTTTATCTCTTTTTTGCTCTGCTAACACTTTGATTGATTAAATGAAAATTATAGTGAAGAAAAATGTAGTGTCATACGAACCTTATGACACCAAAAAAAATTATGTGCTCGAAAAGTGGTAACACTGGCATTTTAACCGAAGCTGCTTCTACTCAACACCTATTTTTTAAAACGTCAACTGCTCAACACGCGTTTAGTTTGGCATCTGGAGGTGCTTCCGTAACTTTTGTCATATTAAAAATTATAAAAACTACCAAAAAAGTGGAAATACCACCGTTTTGACATCAAAAAATGTATGTTCCTGAAAAGTGGCAACACTGACATATTAACCGTAGGTTAATGTTGTTTTTCCAATACAGGCTTAGCGTCTTGAGGTGTTTTCGCAATTTTGTTCAAGTTATAAATATTAAAAATTAGTAAAAAAGTGGAAATTCCACAATTTGATATCAAAAAAAATTTCCCGAAAAGTGGCGACATTGGTATATACATAACTCAAAAGTGTGTCTACTTATGTATTTATTTTTAAAGTTATCGAGTGTTATTTTGTTTCAACATACTTTTTGGTGTCTGGAGGCGTTTCTGCAACTTTTTTCATGTTCAAAATAGGCCTGATCCTACTTTCTCTAATTTTTAGTCCAAACTTCTGTCAAACTTTGACAGAACTTTGGACTTTAATGTACAGAAACGCACAGAAAATCACAGAAATTCAAAGTAAAGGAACAGACATATGTAATATAGAAATTACAAAAAAAGGATAAGTCCTACATTTTTACATACAAAAAATATGTTCCCGAAAAGTGGTAACACTGAAATTTTATCTGAATGTGTGTCTACTCAAAACATTTGTTCCCGAAAAGTGGTAACACTGAAATTTTATCTGAATGTGTGTCTACTCAAAACATTTCTTATAGGACATCAATCGTTATTTTGATCATGGAAATTTTCGAAGTTATTTACGATTTTTTTTTTTTTAATTTTACCATTTTCCACAGATTGGGCGCCATTTTTGAAAATGGATTCCAAGTGACAGGATTACAATAATGACTCACCAGCTGAATAGCATCCTTAAAGATGGTCCACACTATGCCGATCAACATTGTTGGTTAGCATTGTCGATCAACATGCTAGTGTGTACGCCTAAAACTTTCCACAATTTTGTCGATTGCTATGTCCCCATTCACAAGAAGAAACAAGTTGCTGGAGATCTTTTTGACGTTTTTTTTTAATCTCCTTAAAAATCTCTTGTACCTTTTACAAAACAAATCTCCAGGCAATTTTTGAAAGTCTATCGGTTGAACACACCTTAACCTAGATGTGAAAGGAAATGTCAAAAAAATCTCTTCAAATCCTCGACCGGGGAGATTTTGCCCACCCCTCTTTCCTCCTGCCCTTCTCACCATGGAACTAAAAGTTGCTGGCAACTCAGTTTCCTCGTGTGAAAGGGGACTTGAATCGGGTTGCGTTGGTGTCAACAAATGTTGATTGGCATCGTCGATCAACATGTTTACACTCACTTAACACTGTCGATCAACGATGTTGATCTAAACAATTCAACATAATGTGGACGCGGTATTAGCATGTCACAAATATATTACATTCGCGGGTGGTATATGGTGACAGTGGATGTAGTGCTTGACTGCTAACTTAGAGGTGTGGGTTCGAGCATTCTTTTCTATAGTCTCCCAGCTTAACTGAACGCCAATCGTGAGATTTTAATGAGATAATAATGTGCCAAATCCTTCCTATCCTCTTACTCTTTCTAATTAGTGGCGTGCAATTTGGGTTGCATTCAAAAGACCTACAGCATTATTAATTAAAAACTGGTATCCGCTCCCTAACACACGTGTTAACTGGCACACGGATAGACAACTTGTCCGCTTGATAACTTTTCTTATTAAAAAAGATATGATATCTTTCCAGTATTTATCACTTCACCAAATTCACCACTTTATCAAATTATGGTGATTTTCTAATACATGTGTCACATGCATGCACTGCCTTACGAAGTGTATACTGGTAGTAGTAAACGGTGCTACCATATGCGTGCGTGTATGTGTTAAGAAGTTATCCGTTCATTGTACGTGGAATCTGGCTAGTTAAAGTTATTCGTACGTTAACACATGTCACAGATTATTACGCATTTGTTAATAAGAATAACTAGTTAACTGATGTATAAACGCTGGCACGTTGTTATCCGCCGTTTATTAATATGGGGGCTAAGGTCTTACACGCATAGGTATAGTTAAAATTATAATTATAAAATAAGGACCCACTTATTAAAAGTAGCGCAGGGATTTCGGTTTCCTATGACTGGGACTACCACATGTGCATCATTTTTCAAAATGGTATCGAAGTGACAGAATTACAAAAATGACTTCTAAATTTAATTTCATCGTTAGTGTCTAAGGATTGAACTCCACTCTTAAAAATTGGTCCGCGCCGAAAAGCGCACAGGACTCAGTTTCCTGACTTGGTCTATGTTTGACCTTCTTTTTGATCAGAGTTAAACTATTTGTCAATAGAAATACTTAAAATATAACAAACGTTTATAGTAGGAAGGCCGAAGGAGGCACCTTCTCACGGACGGTAAGTCAAAATCATCTTTATTTTTAGCTTCCGCACAATATATGTATAGAAGTATTTGATCAGATTAAATTCTGGAAGAATTTTTGCTTGCGATTATAGGTACTATAAGGCAAGTTTTGGATTCGTGCAAAAAAAAATTTTGAGATAACAATCAAACAGGATATTACGATGATAGAGAACACCAAAAAAGTGGGTGGCATAATTCTGTCTGTCTGTCTGTCTGTCTGTTCGTCTACAGCCTAAACGAATCGATCAATTTTCTTCAAACTTGGTACTTAGTGGTTTTTGGTGATTCTGCCGACACTTTTTTTTCATTTTTTTTTTTAGAACCAAAAATAACGGTACCTGTCATACATTTTTTTTTGGCAAATTTACATAATCGTATTTTTCTCAAAAACGCCTCGACAACTTTTCTTAAAAAAAATTCAATAAATTTATTTTAGTAAAGGCTTTCTTTGAGTGGAAAACCATTTTTCAAAAATGGTTATTAATGGTACCTCCCAAGGAACCATTTTTTAAATTTTTGATTTTCTTCAAAATGGTATAACCGATTTCAATTATTTTGTTTATACAGAAGCTTCCAAAAAATGTTAATAGTTTTGTGTACCAACATTTTTGAAAAAAATATTTTTTGGATTTTTAAAAAATATTTCAAAATTTTTTTTGGAAATTCAAATATTTTGAAAACGACATCATAGATTTTTTGAAACTCAATATTTAAGACTTTTTTAGTACTCTCTAAAATATTTTTAGAAAAAATTTTACATTTATGAAAAAATAACGGTACCTTCCATACAAAAGTGAAAAAACTGCAAAGGAAAATATTTTCTTGCTTGAAAACGACTCCTACGATTTTGATTAAACTTTTTTCATATACTAAAATTAGTACGATCTACCATTAAAAATTATAAAATTTTACACATAGCAACTATTAGTAGTACCTGTCATAGAACGTATTTTTTTATTTTGAGTTTTCTCGTTATCAGCTTAACGGATTTAAATGAATTTTTTTATATACAAATTTCAGATAAGATTAAATAATATTGCATATCAAAATTTTCAAAAAAAAAAGTTTTTGGATTTTTAAAAAAAGTTTCAAACTTTTTTTTTGAAAATTCGATATCTCAAAAACGAGTTGACAATTTTTTTCAAATTTTGTTTTTATATACACATAAATATATAGCTTAAATCTGCATACCAAAATTTGTTCTTAAAAATGTTTTAAGAATTTTATATATAAAAAATTAATTTAAAAAAAACCGCTCCAACGATTTTAAATTTTTTTTCCCATACAATCATATTCCATCATGAATTAAGATGGCATACTTTTTTTTCACCTCAAACTGTCAAAAGAGTTGTTTTAGCTAATTTAAATGTCGTATTTCATGCTTCTCTACATTTTTCTCTCATAATTTCCATGTTTGTATATACAATTTTCTTAAACTCGCAGTGTCTTGAACATAAGAGCAAGTACGTGCGACCCAGTCGTGCATTTTATTTTTACATAAAGTCAATACTTGCCCTATATAAAATAAATTCAAAATAAATCGTATTTTGTATTTTGTATTGTATAAATGTTTTCTTCTAAAAAAAAGCCCACAATCTTCCATGCACGGATGCATTTAATTTGAAAATCAATTTCCATTCAATTGGGAACGGATATTGAGCCAAACGAATGGGTGGCATGCGGTTGCAAAATGGATGGTAAGAAATATAAACTCTACATAAACATTGATTTTCTTTTTCGATGCATTAATGCATCACGTTTCATGTATGTATATATTGTATACATAGTATATTGGAATAGGAGACCTTCACGACCTAGTACCTACCTACACATTTCAATGAAGAATGGAGTTCAAATGTGGATTCCCCTAATGAATTCAAAATAGATTTTTGTGAAGTATATTGAACGGCGGCGATTTGTTGTCAATAAGATATAATGTCATTGGAAATTGATTTGTTTTCTAGAAGCTCTCTCGGTACCTCGCATGTCAAGTCAAAACAACAATTGTTTTTTTCTATTTTTGTCCTTGTCAATCCCAATCCCTAGGATGATGATGGAACCTAACCGATAAAATATATTTTTGATTGCAATTGTTATGAAATTCTTATTAAATGGAGAAAGTACTTTTGTACCAATTCAATTTCTATACCACTCCCAGATATATAGTGAGGTCTAAGGCCAAATATATATTTTGAAGGTTATCATGCAAAGTCTTTTGGCTTAAATCACTACAAGTGTAATGTAATGAAGACTATTTTTGTTTTCTTATGGCAATAAAAATCCTTACAACAATATGCCGTACCTATCTATACCGCGTTCTTTCATTTAAGCCATAAAGTTGTATACCTACCCCATCTCATTCTACATCCCTTCAGCACTCGAATTTCTTTTAGAACATGAGACTATGACCTCATTTTTATTTTCGTAAAGAAACCTTATTCAACTAGACTGAACTATTTAAAGGTGGGTAAAGTATTGTTCGGTGATATCATTTGAAGGCCCACATCAATTTTAGCTTAAGCCCAGACTTTATTAGCAATAATACATAGAGATGTAGGTAATGTATAGGCACTGTAAGTCATAAATATTAAATATAATCTTACATAATATTACAAATGTGGAAGTCTATCTATCACGCTCGAAAAGCTTGACAAATTTTAATACAATTTGACAAGGAAGTCAATGATGAAGGCCATAGGATACTTTTAATAACTCAAAGAGTTGCAGAGGCCCATTGGAGTGGGCGCTTAATAGCTTACCTACTTACTTACTTAAGGTGGCACTACAGTCCGGGGTGGACCAGGGCCTCAACCAACAAGCTTCTTCCAGCCGGCTCGGTTTCTAGCTAGCTGTCTCCAGTTTCGCACGCCAAGTTGGTTGAGGTCCTCTTCCACTTGCGTGCGCCACCTTTTACGCTGTCCACCTCTACTGCGTTGTCCCACGGGGTTGGATTCAAAGACTTTCCGTGTCCATTCGCTCTAGGTGACCCAGCCATCTTAGTCGTTGGTTTTTCACTTTTGTGGCTTGGTCGGTGTCGCTGTACAGCCCATACAGTTCGTGGTTGTATCTTCTCCTCCATTCCCCATCTATGCAGACGGGACCAAAAATCACCCGGAGAATTTTCCTAACGCGTTCTCATCCACCGTTAGCAGTGTCCATGCCTCTGCACCATACATCAGGACCGGGATGATAAGCGTCCTATACAGGGACAGTTTAGTTGCTCGAGAGAGGGCTTTGCTTCTCAATTGCCTTCTTAGCCCGAAGAAACAGCGATTGGCAAGAGTAATTCTTCGTTTGATCTCAGCACTGGTATCGTTCGCTGAGTTTATAGCGGATCCTAGGTAGACAAAGTCTCTGACCACCTCAAAATTATAGCTGTCTATAGTGACGTTCTGTCCTAGACGTCGGTGTTGGGTGTCCTTTCTTGTTGACAGCATATATTTCGTTTTGCTTTCATTCACCGTTAAACCCATCTTCTTGGCTTCCTTCTCAATGCTCACAAAAGCACCACTGACATCACGCTTTGTTCGTCCCATTATGTCAATGTCATCAGCGTAAGCGAGTAATTGGACGGACTTCTGAAAGATTGTGCCTCTAGTGTTGACGTGAGAGTCTTGCACTATTCTTTCAAGAACGATGTTGAAGATGTTGCATGACAGTGCGTCGCCTTGCCTAAAACCTTTTTTGACATCAAAGGTGTCGGTGAGGTCTTTGCCGACCTTGATGGAGCAGCGTGCATTCTCCATCGTCATCCTGCACAAACGGACGAGTTTGGCAGGGATGCCAAAACTAGACATTGCTCTATATAGCTCGTCTCTATAGATGCTGTCATGCGCGGCCTTGAAATCGATAAAAAGGTGGTGGGTAACGATTTGAAACTCCTGGGTTTTCTCCAAGATCTGCCGTAGTGCGAATATATGGTCGATGGTGGACTTCCCTGGCCTAAAGCCACACTGATATGGACCTATCAGGTTGTTGACGAATGGCTTCAGGCGTTCACAAAGTACGGCAGAGAAGATCTTGTAGGCGATATTAAGAAGGCTGATGCCTCTGTAGTTGGTGCAGTCCAAAGGATTGCCTTTCTTGAGGATCGGGCAAACAATGCTGAGGTTCCATTCATCGGACATGCTTTCCGCCGACCATATTTTACAGATGAGCTAGTGCATACTCCTAACCAATTCATCGCCAGCCGCTTTGAATAGTTCAGCCGCAAGGCCATCAGCTCCAGCAGCTTTATTGGACTTAAGTTTAGATATGGCTATCCTCACTTCGTCAAGATCGGGTGGACGGTATTGTTGGCCTACGTCGTCCAAGTTGAATGGTGCAATTTGCATGTTAGCGGAATTCGGTTCGTCATCGCCGTTATACAATTTGCAGAAATGATTTTTCCATATCCTCAGCACCGACTGCGATTCCACCACGATGTTCCCCTGATCGTCTTTGCAGGCTTCGGTTCGGGCCTTGTAACCTTGGGAGGTTCTTTTTACTTTTTGGTAAAACTTCCGAACTTCATTCCTGCAGTGGCATCTCTCTAACTCCTCGATCGCGCGCTTCTCATGCTCTTTCTTCTTCCTTCTAAGAAGCTTGTGTTCCTCTCTACTCTTCTGCTCGTAGAGCTCGTGAGCAGCTCTGGTCCTTCTATGCAGCGCCGCCGCTTTGTATGCCTGTTGTTTGGCTGCATGTACTTGCCGGCATTCTTCGTCGAACCAGGGGTTTCGCTGTGGTGGTCGTGCAAAGCCCAGCACGTCAGAGGCGGCATCTCTGATGGCTTCCTGGCAGTTTTCCACTGGTTCTCGATGTTTGCAGTTGGCTGCAAAGGACTAGTTAAGAGGGCGCGAGAGACTCGATCGGAAAAGGACCTGGCGATTTCCTGCGACTGTAGCCGTTCGATGTCGAACTTCCTCACAGTATTTCCCTGTTTTGGCTTTGGTCTGGATATCCGTAGCATTACCTTTGCTACAACGAGGTAGTGGTCCGAGTCAACGTTGGCTCCTTGGAACGTTCGGACATCCTTGATACTGGAGGAGTGCCTTGCGTCGATCGCAATGTGGTCAATTTGGTTGGCGGTTGATTGACCAGGAATTCGCCATGTCCCCTTATGTATATCGAGATGCGGGAACTGCGTTCTAGCTACCACAACGTTTCGCCCCGCAGCAAAGTCGATTAGCCTGAGTCCGTTATCGGAGGTGGTGTCGTGCAGGCTGTATCTTCCGATTGTGCCACCAAAGACGTCTTCTCTTCCCAGTTTGGCATTAAAATCACCCAAGACAATTTTAATGTCATAGCTAGGGCATTGCTCATATGTCTTGTCCAGGAGCTCGTAGAACTCGTCCTTGGTGTCGTCATCTTTCTCCTCTGTGGGGGCATGCGTGCATATCAGGCTGATGTTGGCGAATTTAGCCTTGATGCGAATTGTCGTGAGGCGCTCGTTCACATAGTTGAAACTCAAGACTTCTTGCCTAAGTCTGCCTCTGACGACGAACCCACATCTTAATAGCTAGTTTATTATAAATTTTGGTCGAAACGTCGAAGTTTTTCCCAACCTTCAAACGATCTGACTGTATAGTGTGCGCACATTTGGGGGATAGCAATACCCTCTTGAATGAGCTTGAATCTTTAAAAAAAGATGAGTTTTTTTGCCGAATTGTTTACTCTAGGGCATTTTTAATAATAGCTATAAGCAAGGAATGGTTGAAATATGAAGACACTACACAATATACACAAAATAGGAAACAGCCAATAATTCAATTAGTTAATCTTCTTGAACTTGAACCCAATTTCTAGACTCGAAAGCTTGCCTCGGCAATATTTGATTGAACAATATTTTCATCAACATAAATCAATGCTGATGCCTGATAAAATTTAAAAATAATACAAAAATATCTAAATTTCACTTCATTCCTCCTTCTTCAAATTTTCCAATCTATCTTCAGCTGTCAATTGTTAATGTGTTTATAAAATTTAGCGATTCTTTTTAAAACCTGCGATGCATATTATTATGATTCCCGCGTTGAAAATCAAATTCGAGATGCGCAATTTTATGTTAATTAATTTGATTGAGTAAGTTAATAAATCAATGCAAAGTTTTATTTAAAAGAAAAAATGTAGTAACATCAGAGCAATATATACATTATTTATGATTAATATACTTGCTAATAGTTTAAATGGACTTTGTTCGAATTTATTTAAATGTTATAGATCCCATGCAAATAATTTATCAATGGCCCAGCCAGACAATAATAATTAAACGATAATAAAGTTCAAAAAATAATCTTATCTATTTTATTTTGTAAAATTGAGACATTTGAAAGTCGATAATTGATGAACGGAAGTAGATATTAATTCAGATTAGGTAAACAATAACAGGTATTATGTATGCTTGAAAAAGAAAGATTTTATTTTGAAATAGAAAAACTGGAATAAATATTATGTTAATTAGCCATAAGTTCAAGGCCGAACACGATTGGAATAAAGAGGTTTTACAACAAATTATAATTATTTTGATACATAAAATTAAAATATATTAAAAGCTGGAAAATTAATTGATTTTAACTATTCATAATGTAGTTTACTGAGATAGCTGAAAATAAGTTTGACATAAATTATGTATTTAAAATACATAATAACTATTATTTTTAATCATAATCAAGTCCTGTAATCGAAAACAAACAAATGAAATAACTTCCAATATCAAATTCGCTTTGGAATAAGTTAAGGGATGTATTGGAAAAAGTATTGCCTGTTGTAGGCTAAGTCTACCAGTACCCCGCCAGTCACTAGTATCCGTCCACTTTCTATTAAATGGTTAATAATAAAAAAGATAACATTGTTTCATCATCATCGTGTCCTGTAACCTCGGCTGGGGCATAGGGCGTCAACAAAACGTCTCCATCCTTCACGGTCTGCTGCAAGGTACTTTAGCTGTAGCTACGTCTTTCCCTGGTCTTCTGCTTCCGCTAAGACAGTTGATTTCCATGTTGTTCTTGGTCTTCCAACCCGCCGTGCACCCTAAGGATTCCATTCAAAGGACTGCTTTGCAATTTCATCGTTTGGTTTCCTCAGTGTGTGACCAATCCAACGCCATTTACGCTTTCTTATGTCGGCGTCCAGCCGCTCTTGACTTGTCCTGCGCCACAATTCCTCATTTGATATTATTTGTGGCCAGCGAATCTTTAGGATGTGGCGAACACAGCGATTCACAAAAGCCTGCAATTTCTTCGAAATGATAGACGTGACTTTCCAGGTTTCACAAGCATATAACAGCACGGATTTGACATTAGATTCGAAGAATCTCAACTTAGTGCGTAAGGAGATTTGACTTGATTTACAGATTGGGGACAGAGTACCGAAGGCAGCACGAGCTTTATTTATTCTACTTTTAACGTCCAGATCAGTACCACCGTTTGCAGAAACAATACTGCCAAGGTAGTTAAACTTTTCCACTACTGCAACTGGCGTCTCTTGTAGAAAAATACACTGCTGTGTGGAGCGGGCTTGTGAGCATTGTATTTGTCTTTTTGCTGTTTATTCTTAGACCACTCGACTCTCCCTTCACTTGCAGTGTTTGGCACATCCCGCTCAGCCCACTGATGTTATTTGCCAGTAGACATTATGTCATCGGCATAGTCTAAATCACTGAGCCTTTCAAACGGTCTCCATTGAATGCCCTGTCTCTCAGCTGTACCAACACTGGCCGTCAATACGTCATCCATCGCAAGCAGGAAGAGAATTGGCGATAGAACATCCCCTTGTCTCACACCCTGTTGCACTACGAAGGAGTCGGATAGCTGCCCATTGTGCAAAACAAAGCACCTTGCGTTGTTGTTGCACTCTTTAATAATGGCAACAATTTTTGGTGGAATTCCTCTACCAAGCAACGATCTCCATATACATTCTCGGTTAACTCGATCAAAGGCCTTCTCAAAATCCACGAACATGGATAAAGCGGTGATTGAAATTTCATCGACTGCTCGAGGACGATACGTAGGGTGTTGATATGGTCGACACACGATCGACCACTGCGGAAGCCAGCTTGATGCCTCTTGATCTTGAGTGAATATTTATCATAAACTAGTATTCTCTAGGGTCCAGTGTATACTTACTTTTGTGACTGAGTGTGCTTTGAAATTATTTTTCATTTTAAATTCTGAAATATTAAGAAAAAGCTGCCAGAACCTGACAAATATAATTTGGAAATCCAATTTTGTATACATTTTTTGTGACTTTCAAATTTATGGATATAGTGCCTACGCAGGTTTTCTACCTTATATATGTACACTATATTGGTACACAGTACACCATCAACCAAGGCAGAAGACCATTATCTGCTCGGAAATAACACTTCCCCATTGTATGTTTTTTGACAAAAGTCATTGAGAACTTGTGAAATGAACGAAAATTTACAAAAAAAAAATTGTTTTTATTTGATGACGAATTGTGGATTGCGAATCGTATACTTTCAGTGACTCGCTGTCATGTATAAAGCGTTGCATAATTTCGGGGGCTCGTATGCGAACTTTCTGTGTTGCTGCCCAAGATTTATTTTCATTTTTGAATGAAAATAACCTAAAATAATATGAATTTCTGAAGGATAGTTTGGAAGGGTAATGTGGATGGGTATTGAGGAGGTGTTTGTTACAGTGTTCATTGGGATATTTTCTTGAAAAAAACCCTTCCGTTGGACCAATTCTTTTTACGCTGTACCGACAGGCAGACGTAATTTCTGTACCCACTCACTTGTTTCAAGTTCTCTATTATGTCAGGTTTGTTTAGAATCTCAAGGTGTGAATTTTTTACGAATCCAAAATGTGCGTACGTATCCTACATTTACCTACAAGCAAACATTAATTAAAAACAACTGCAACACCAGTTTATCCATAACCTTTTTCTAGAAATCAATTCCTTAATATTTTAATAAAGAGTTTATTAAAAAGTATAAAAACTAAGTTTTCAAACTTTGAAATTTGACAAACAATAAAATGAAAAAGAAATATTTTTCAAACAATTATTTTTTTCATAATTTAAGTCCTTTTTTTCCATTAATCTATGACTACTTATCAATATCCTATAACTAACCTACCGGCTCCATGTGGGTACACTAAATTAAACCATTACAACCTAATGTTAAAGCCCTTATTTCTAAAAATGTAGGTAAACAAAAGTTTTTTGGCAAGACTAATCACTGATTTGTAGGTTTTTTAGAAACAAAATTTTACTAACCAGAGACAACTGCTTTTAAGAAAACTTTAGGTAATGCAAGTAAGCCTAAGTTAAAAAGGAAAAACAAAACAAAACAAAAAAACATATACAAATTAATGCCCCGGAACTTTACAGATAATTTGGGGTTGGCTACGAAGTCTCGCAAATAAAAATCTCGCATTCGAAATCTCGCATAACGAAATCTCGCAATTACAAAATCCCGCTTTTCACCGGATGTACAAATTTGCAAAGTGCTCTTGGATAGGTTAATATATTCTCAAAAAAACAAATTTTTCTAAAAGCCGTGTGCGATTCGTTGCGGATTGCGGTGAAATTTTAATTTGCGAGATTTTGATTTGCGAGATTTTGGTTGAAATTTTCGAGATTTTTAGGTTCAAGATGTAAATGGGAGATTGTAAAAGATTTTGATTTGCGAGATTTTGGTTGAAATTTTCGAGATTTTTATGGTTCAAGATGTAAATGGGAGATTGTAAAAACGAGATTTAGTAATTGCGAGATTATGAAATACAAGATTTTTAATTTGCGAGATTTCGTTGTTCGAGATTTTAAAAAAATGCGAGATTTCGTAATTCGAGATTTGGGTTTGCGGGATATCGAAGCGCTCCCAATAATTTGAGGGCCTTTCATATTTTGGACACGTACCAGCGCCGTTAAAATGATTCAATTTTGAGAAACATTACGGCAATCGATTTGTCCATAACAAAATTTGTATTGTGTTTGTGTTCGGGTTTTTTTTTTGCTTTTTTCATCATAACTTTTCTACTACGGTTTAAACAAAAAAAAAATGACTCATCCAAATTTTGTCATTACAAATCGATTGCCGTTAATTTTTCAAAATCGTCAATCATTTTTACGGCACGGTTTTAACCGGAAATCCTTAATTATTTCATCATAACTTTAGAAAGCTTGAAAAGATTGATCTTTTAGGGTCTTTGACACAACGAGATGAGTTACTCTACAATTTTTTTAATGTTCTTACTAACAAATCTTGAATGGAAAGATCTCCTGTTTAGTTTACACCAAATTCTTCACAAATTCACGCTACTTAAAATCTTGCCATAGTGCAGTCATCTATATAAAACGTCTCTTATTTTCTAATGATCGAGTAAAAAAAAAATAATATTGAAAAGAATTTCTAAACTCAGTACATATTAATTTGTTGCCAAAAATTATCTTCATCCCGAACGAAACGATCGATGATGTGAAGAATGTAGATATTTAAAGAAAATTCTAACTTCAGATTTACGTAAAATTTGATATCCTGTCGATAATTTTGTTTACTTTTGAATTTATAATTGTATCAAGTGGTAGATAAGTGATTTAAAGATTTAGCACCAATATGTACATATGTACAAGCTTGTATCTGTTTTATTTTTCCTCTTTCATGAATGGGCGTTTAAGCAGCTGGCGGCGACTGTTTATGAATCAGTTTGAACGCTACTTATAGTAATTTACTGGTGCCGCTGCCCGCCGCTGGTCGGTATGTACACTGGGGTGGATTATTAAAATAAAAAAAAATTAGAAACTAATTACTTATATAGATTTTCTTCAAAATGATTTCTTCATATTTTTTGCTTGCAATGAAAATTTACTTACGATGTGGCTCTGCGATCTTGGCACCCCATATGTCAGTTATGCCCAAAAAAGTGCCACATAATTTGTTAAAAAAGTCAACTAGTTTAAGAAATTGATCTGCTTTTAGAAAACTTTTAGTCAAAAATTAACATATACCAACTGAAAGGCTTATTGATAGTGATAAAAGGTGAAAAAATGTCATTAATTGGTAAGCAATTTTTTATAAAGTTTTTAAGTTTTTTAAAAGTAGCTGATAAAAGTTTTGGCACCTCATTTAGGTGAAATAAAAAAATCAAGTTTGCCATTTGAAAAATTGGCTAATAAAAGGTCTCAGTAAACTTACTAGGAACTAGAAAAAACATTTGGAAATTACTGAAACATAATTGATCTTCTAAGGCAATTGAGTGGTCTTTCAGATAGTATATACGTTTTTGTAACGGGTGATTTTTTAGCTGGTTTGGTTTTGGCAACACTGGTTTTGACAGCTGACGTGTGTTTAGTACCTTGTGTCACTGTCAAACAGCTTCAGTTTGGTTTGCAATTTAACCATGGATCGTCTTACAAATGAACAACGCTTGCAAATTATTGAATTTTACTATCAAAATTCGTGCTCGGTTCGAAATGTTCATCGCGCGCTGCTTCCATTTTATGGTCGGCATTCTCGACCTTCTGAGCAGTCTATTCGGAAGATTGTGACCAAATTTCGCACCAAATTTACTTTGTTGGACATTAAACCACCAACACGTTTACGTACTGTGCGTAGTGAAGAAAATATTGCGGCCGTATCAGCTAGTGTGACAGAAGACCGCGAAATGTCGATTCGGCGCCGTTCCCAGCAGTTAGGCCTTTGTTACAGCACTACGTGGAAAATTTTGCGGAAAGATTTGGGCGTAAAGCCTTTTAAGATACAGCTGGTGCAAGAACTAAAGCCAGCCGACCTACCACAACGCCGAATTTTTGGTGAATGGGCTCTTGGAAAGCTGGCCGAGGATCCGCTTTTTTATCGAAAAATTGTGTTCAGCGATGAGGCTCATTTTTGGTTGAATGGGTACGTAAATAAGCATAATTGCCGCATTTGGAGTGAAGATCAGCCAGAAGCATTGCAACAGCTACCAATGCATCCCGAAAAAGCCACTGTTTGGTGCGGTTTATGGGCCGGCGGCATTATTGGGCCATATTTCTTCAAAGATGATGCGAATCGCAGCGTTACTGTCAATGGTGAACGCTAGCGAGCGATGATAACAAACTTTTTTTTGCCCGAAATGGAAGTTCTTGACTTGCATGATATGTGGTTTCAACAAGACGGTGCCACATGCCACACAGCACGCGAAACAATGGCGCAATTGCGAGGCGAGTTTGGTGAACAGTTAATTTCACGTTTCGGGCCGGTCAATTGGCCGCCTAGATCGTGCGATTTGACACCATTAGATTATTTTTTGTGGGGGTATGTCAAGGCTAATGTCTATAGGGACAAGCCCGCTTCGATTGACGCACTGGAAGCCAACATCCATGCATTCATTCGTGAGATACCGGCCGATATGTGTGAAAGAGTATGCCAAAATTGGACTCAGCGGATGGGCTACCTGAGACGCAGCCGCGGTCAACATTTGCATGAAATTATCTTTAAACATTAAATTGCAAGGTTCAAACTATCGATTCAAATAAATATTTCATTCATTTTTTCGAATTTTTTGTGTTTTTTTTTTTTTTTAAGTTCTAAACCTCTTAAAAAATCACCCGTTAAATACACCAGAAATGAAGTGTCAAAAATGACTATGACTTTGAAAAGCACATAAGGTGAAAGAAGCTGACCATTTATTGACCTTTCATAAATGACCTTTTATTTGCCAAAATGAGGTGTCAAAAATATTTTCTGTAACCTTGAAAAATCTATCGCTGACCAATAACTGATATAAAATTAAACGATCCCACAAATGAGGTACCAAAAATGTTTTGACAGACCAATTTTAAAACTAGTTGAGTTTTTATGCCCAACAACTGAACAGCAATGATGGCATACTTTTTTTTGTGCAAATCCCACATAATGGGGTGCAAAGATCTCCAGAGCCAAGCTGCACTCTTGAAAAAGTCTTATGTACTTAAAATTTTGATCAAACTTGTCATGACGATGAGAGGGGCGACGAAAAAGTGCGTTTCGAAATTCTATCGATCTATTTTTTCGGCTGTAGTCTAAGACACTGCGTTAATTGTTTTAAATCTCAATAGTCGACCCGGCGGCAATTTTTGGGAGTGCATGAACGTATGATCTAAATCTGAGTATGAGGAATTACAGGTAAGTAGTAGATAGAGTAAGTTAAAGTAAGTACATGTACATACATATGCGTCGTGAAAAGGAACTCAAAAGTCTGGCAAGCCTTTTTCTCAGCCTTTGGTGGGGTTAAAAATAGCTTTGTTGCCTATGTTATCGTAGGGGTATATAAACTTTTAGTTACAGCAATTTAACAAGGTAGGAATAATTCATAAACAATATAGTTTAATATTTATTTAAGTAACGATTCTATATCATTAAACTAGACAAATTTAAGCAAAGACTGATCATTTATTTCAATTTCGATTTTTTTTTTTCGACTTTGCCCCACTGTGCAATCTTCTGAGACTAAGAGTCACCATTTGATTTTTATATAGTCTGAATTTCCATAAAAATTATATTTTTAAAACATTTTTTTCATTCTATTATTAGAATATTTGGCACAGATAGTTTTTTTTTTTCGTACGCTATACAGCATTCGTTTTAGACCATCTTTTTGTATATTGGATACATACTTGTGGTTTAGTATTGCTTATAATAAAAATGAAGGATATAAGTCTTCTTTATCCATAACCTACATACCTTTAAAATTTAAAAATATTGAATCTATCTATAATATTAAAACTTTTAACGACTTTTTCAATGAACAATTTTTGTTTTCATTCAAATTTTCGATAAAATTTTATTTTAAAATTTTATTGGAGGAAACTGGAACATTAGTTCGTTTTTTGGCATATTATAATTATTTTAAGTGATAAAAGAGAATCTATCGATTCATTGCTCTGATATTGATTTGCTGTAAGCCTACGCAATTTTTACGTTTTTGGAAAATCACATTTTCAGGTTGGACAGTTAATTGCAGAATAAATTAAACAATGCAAGTATTTTGACCCAATCATTAATAAATCATATCAGATTTCCACAGCGCTTTGAATTCAAAAATATTTTTTTTCTGTCCAGATTGAATTTTCCGTGACGGTGACGTACACTTTACCGTTTACACCATCGAAATCAAAAGCTCATATCCTTTTAATAAGTACATGTTAACAGTGAAAATGGTGCACGGTTTTCTGAAAACAAAAAAATTGATTTCTAAAGAGTAAAAACATTCAAATAAAAACAAATACGAAACGAAAACAAATACAAAATTAGGTTATTAAACATTAGTAAGAATTTCCTGGACTCTTATATTCCATTTTCAGCCCTTGAGGAATATTGTAAAACAGAAGGAGGAAAGAAGAGTGAACAAAATCTCCCCACCCAAGTATTGAAGACATATTTTTGACATTGCCTTTCACACCTAGGTTAAGGTGCGTTTGAAAATAATTAGGGCAACGAATTTCAGAAAAAAAAATCAGTAGGTATGTCTATAATATTACAGTTTTGAAAGTTCTTGTAACATTTTTCAAAAAAAATGTTGCATGTCAATTTTGAGTATATGTATGTATATTAATATACATTTAAAAATGAAATTTCAAAATAATTCATCAAGCTGTTTTTGAAATATTGAATTTTCAAAAAAAAAATTGAATCTTTTTAAAAATCCAAAATTTTATCGAAATCGGATGAGGGGTTAATGAAAAAACCGAAAATAAAAAAAAAAAAGTTATAATTATCGTTGGAGCCATATTTGAGATAAATTAGCTATTCCTTAACGGTTGTATGGCAAGTACCGTTATTTCTAGAGCTAGAAAGAAAATTTCAATTTCCTCTCTGGAGAGTTACAAGAAAACCTTCAGTTCAAAGTTTGAAGGAAATCGCATCATTGGTTTAGGCTGTAGATCAAGATACAAATAGACAGACAGACAGACAGAAAAGTGCCACCCACTTTTTTCGTGTTATAGGTATTTGATTGTTGTTTCAATTTTCCAGTCCAGTCAATTTGTTTAAAAAAAGGCTCTTTGCGAGCAAATTCTGGTTCAGTTTTGATGTTTTGGGGTGCTGACTGCTGAATCCGAATCTGAGGTTTGGCAGCAAAATTTCGTGACGCAACAAAAAATAAAAAAAAATGATGCAAGAATGCATTTTTTGGGAGTTTTTAACAAATGGCTCGAAAACTACCAATTATTCGAAAATTACTTCAAAGTACCATTGAAAGTATTCACAATTTCCAATAAATCTCTGTTTCAGGGTTTTTTTTTGCGACAACCCATTTGGGCCCAAGCGCTAGTTGAAAATTGACGTATTTTTACTGTTTTCGAAAATCCACTCAAAAGCGCTAAGAAATTACTTTGTGTTACAAAATTTGAACGTTTGTCTGTAACATGAACCAGGATATACTTTTCTGATGGTCTTTGATGTGCTGAGTTCGAATATGACCTTGAAATTGCTCTATCACATCACGTTTTTGAGATATTCGATTCTAAAAATAAAAAAAAAATATGCATTTTTTATGCAAATTTGTTTTCGAGATAGTTTTTTTTCGAAAAAATGCTTATGGTCATTCTGAGGTATGAACATTTTACTTCAAAAAATTGAAACATACAGGAGAGAAAAATCAAAACTACCCCAGAATTTGCATGTTAAAAATACAATGTGACTGGACTAGAACTTCCACCTGGAATACGCTGCAAAAATCTGGAAGCTTTATAGATCTGCTTATAGGTGGGTTATCTGAGTAGATACCTGACCCAACGCCCTCGAAGATCGAAACATGGTTTGAATTTATGACCAGGTTTTCATACCAGAGTTCCCTGGTTGGAATATCTGTTATGGCTACTGAATTGAAATCTGTGAACTTCACTATAGTTCTATGACTGTAGTGGCCCCTTTTCCAATTATATTTATTTTATATATATATATATTATATTTTATATTACATTGCTGAAGACTTAAAGCACTTTTGGCTTGAAAGGAATGCTTCTAGGGCTGCCGTTGGTGTGGTTCTAATATGACTGATGGTTTTGCCAATATCTACAAGCGAGTCTTTGAATTTTAGTCATGATTCTTAGATTGGTTTCTTATTCCAAGGCTGGCCACCAGACCAAGCATGCGTATGTTAGGAGTGGCCTTATTATGGCTGTGAACATCTAATGAATGGTTTTGGGGCTAGGACCCCATCTTTTACCAAAAATTTGACTACAAGTCTAAAATTCTATTGATGCTTTTTTCTCTCTTTCTTTAATATTCTCTTTCCAGTAGATCAGTTTACTAGGTCAAGTACAACGCCAAGATATTTGGCGGTACCCGAAATCTGGAGAGGAGTTCTGTTAATGGTTGGCGGGTTTATATGTTGGGAATATTATATTTTTCCTTGTAAAAAACACCAATTATTCCGTCTTAAGTGGGTTAACGATAAGTCCACAACTATTGGCCCAATTACTGAGCTTGTCGAGGGCTATTTGTAGGAGATCGCATAGAGTTGGGACAAATTTGCCCGAGGACATTAACACAATGTCATCGGCGTACGCAACCACCTTAACCTTTATGCCATTCACATTTAGTTTAACCAATATCTGGTTGACGACAAGGAGCCATAGTAGAGCAGATAGGACTCAACTCTGTTTTGTAATCAACTTGTGTCTGATTGTGTTCAACTTGTGCTGCTTTGTGTCGTTAATATTAAAAATGAATTTGCAAACTTACAAATTTTACGAATGTAAATGTTGTTTTAATTTTCAATTTCTCAAAAATGAAATCCTATATGCTGAAGAGATAAACGAATTCGCATATTTCCAAATTTTACGCCAGAAAAAGAATTTTGCGAAGCGTGAAGTTAGCAAAATGATGAATTTTGGTGCATTGGTACAAAAAATCAATACTTGGGCTACAAAATGTGGGAAGCGATGAATAAATTAATAAATTGGGTGGCGCAACAGCTCATGGAGAACCAGGGCCTAGTGACTTACAACTCACAACCATTCCTGTGTGCGTGTTTGTTGGCAGGAATGGAGGGGATCTACAGTTTTTTGCCGGGTCCGAACAGCTAATGAGAAGCACTTTTTCATGACAAGTATACTCTTGGAGGATTTGTCAGTTCCTCGCAAGAGGCAGTACCTCGAATAAAATATTTCTGTTTTTAGGTGGCACGGCTGGGAATCGAGCCCACACCTTTCGGCATGACAGTCCTACGCACTAACCATCAAGCCACGAGGTACTACAGGAGGGAAGCGATACAAATTTTTGGAACGTGCAAAAATAAATTAAAAAAGAAAAGAACTTATTTTTCAGTTAACGTTCGAAAAGAAATTGAATTGCAGCTTCTATGAATACACAATCAATTATATTGACTATTGTTAAGGATTGTCATTTTGTGTATATGCTTTGTTTTTTTTATGTGATAGGACTTTATAGACAAAGTGAATATTTTCATTGATGTTTTAACTTTTCTGAAAAATAAAATAATATCATAATATGTATCACTTTGAATATTAATATTCGATGTAATTTTATCTTTCTGATATCGGATTTATTTACATTACTGCGAAATGATGCCCGGTTGACGAAATTTTAACATTTATTTGAAAATTAAATTTAAATCGAATTAAAAACTGAACTTTGAGTTTCATATTATTTTGGGATATTTATATTTATTTTTTCTTAAGAATTACAATATACCAAATCTAGTGTCTACGCTGTTGAAATGTCAAATAAAAATTGAATTTTGTCATTCATCCATATCAATTTATAGCATATGAGATATATGGTTGACAATATAACTCAATAAAAAGTACATTCTGTTAAAATAGAACGTCGCGTCGCATAAAGAATTGTATGGTTTGTCATCCAAATCAAGTACCCTATACCGACATACCATTGAAAAGCATTGATCGATTGGTTACCAGTTAAAAAGAAGAAGTTCTGAATTTTGAACTAAAGGCAAGCAAATAGAATGTGGTAAACATATTACATGTATCTCTCCATGAAAGAATTCTTTCGAAAAAGAAAAATCCAAACAAATGCTTTACTGATATTTGATGACAATGGGAAGCCCTCTTGCAGTGCTTCTGCTTCTCTAACACATATTCCCACATTAAAAAATTGATACTTGTTTCTGTTCAAGAAGGTATTTTGAGCTGAATGTAAACCTAATGGATCCGAAACATTTCAAGTCTTCTTCCATTTATATTGCTGAATTGTTCCGAAATAAATTCAATCTCAATGTTTAATTTGGGTATTGTGTGTGTGTGTGTTATTTCAATTGGTGTAAAGGACCATTTAGAAGAATCTCATCCGAGGCAAGTAGAAAACTCCAATTATACACGAACAAAATAAATACACGTTGGTTGACAGCATACAATAACAGAATTCCCGAAGGAAAAGTGTGTATAAAAGTCTGGAAACAAGAATTTCACAAAGGACCATCACAACCCAACTGAAATTCGTAACACAATTCATTTTTGACAGAGAACATCAACTTGTGTCTGTTTGACTTAGAAATTGTGTTTGTTTCCACTTAATAGCAATATACCTACAGGTTAACAATTGAGTATGATACTTCTTTTGATTACCATACTACGCATATACATAGCTGTGCTTATACATATGTATCGATATCTTGATATGAGTTCTTATTTTTGATTTTATTACTTACATACTGTTACTGTTCCACCCCGAAGTGGGATAAATTCTAGGAAATACAATCACCGACATCTTCATGTTATGATGACTATATTTTCAGTTAAAAAGGTAAATATTATGTTTTACCGAAAACCAACTTAAAATAATGGTCCGCTTATGAAACTTGACCAAAATGGTTTATTTTTAACGATAACCAATACTCAGGAGAATATAGTTTTACTTTTAATTTATATACAGTGGCTCCTTAGTGAAAATGGCCCACCTCTAATACATTTTTTTTTTTTCTTTGAAAAACTGTAGTAAATCGATAAAATACAAAAATTAAAAATTTATTTTCAATAGAGAATTGTATTTCCATTTCAAAAAACATCAAAATCTTAAGAAAAATACTGAAAAATAAACAAAAAAGAAAGTATCAAAGTGAAATGATTATTTCACCTGAAAGTGGCCCAGTGGAAATGGCCCAGTTACGTTTTAGTTGTAAAAAGGTTAGTAAACGCGTTTTGAAACCTTGTTTAGTATTTTGTAGGGAGTCCTTTTTGTCTCATAACATGATTTAAGCCAATTTGGAACTGATTGAACAAGTTTTTTTTGTGATTTCTGTAGTAAAACTGTTTTCAAGCCACTTTCGTTGAAAATCTCATGTTTCAAAATTTCAAGTTCCAATTTTTTTCAAAAATTGGCAATTATCCTTAGATCCGGTGATTGTGGTGGGATTATGATCAACCCCGGAAAATAACTCAACAGCCATTTCCTAACGAGCTCAGTCGAATGGATCATTGCCTTGGTAGAAATAAAAAGCGTTTCAATAAAATAGATAATAAAAAAGTAATAAATAGTTATTACATTTTGTTTTGATACAACCTCTTTGGGTCATATGGTAGGTTCAACGTTTGGAAAAGCCGAAAAAGAGGTGAATCCAAGGCATAAACGTGTCACAGTAGTTGTGTATACAGAAGGTCATATAATGATTTGGGGTACACGCTCACCATCTGGAGTTAGCACCTTAAGTTTTATAGATGGAATTATATTCAGAATATCATTATTTAGATATTTTAAACATCAATTTTAACTATAGTACTGTAATGGTTGGATCTGAAACATTTGTTATTCGACTGAACTCGTTAGGAAATGGCTGTTGCATAATTGTCCGGGGGTTATGAGAATCCCACACCACAATCACCTGATCTAAAGAAAATTGCCAGAAGAAATTAAAAATTTAAATTCAGAGATTTTCAACGAAAGTGACTTGAAAACAGTTCTACTGCAGGAACCACCAAAAAACTTGTTGAATCAGTTCCAAATGTGGCTTAGATCAGTAATGATACAAAAAGGACTCCTTATACAAAATATTAAACACTTTACTTTGTTATTTTCAGTTTTTCGTTTATTTTTCAATATTTTTTTTAAAAAGATTTTGATGTTTTTTGAAGCTGGCTAAAACGCGTTTTTCAAAATGGTGGCTGACGCACAACACTTACACACTCACCACTTCTTTCTTTTACTTAGAAACGACCCATCTATCAATTCCAAGCAAAAAATGTGATCCTTATAGTTTTGCAATATGGAAAATCTTTTTTGCCTCTACCGACTATCCTTCAACTCTTAAAGGCAATGTGCCAGCATTTTCAACCATTTTTTTTCTAATAAATCTCTTACACTGGAGACTTTGACACTCCTGCCAATAATGCTGTCTTCATCTGAGAATGGTCAGTTCTTGATTACGATGTCTTAATGTCTGTTTTTTAGCTGATGAAAGATTTTTCATCTTTCCATACTTTTTGAAGAATTTCTCTAAAACGTTTTGAAAAAGGTTATGTTATGCACAAAAAATTTCAAAATGAATACAAATTTGAGTTTTTGCTAAAAGCTTTATTAAAAATGTACAAAACAAGTAGATAATTACACGACAGAACCTTTCACAAACTTCGAAAATAAAAATGGATTTCCATAAAATGAAATCGAGTCCATCTTTAAAAAGCTTGTGGTATTTTAAATATTTAAATATTTTAGTGCTTAAAATACCTCCACGTTGGTAGCCGCCGGATACTGGTCTTGGCTTTATGCCTTGACTTGCTAAACTTGCGAATGTTGATCAAGGAAAGAATTGCAACATTAAACCCATGGCCCTACAGATTGGAAGTTAGTGCGTTGGGCTAACGATCCGACCACAGTAAAGAAAACCAATTGTTATGAGAGAGACGCATGAAGCATCGGATAACGACCCCCCTCAAATGGCAACCAGACCCGGAACGAAAATCGACTATGACCTACGAGTATGCACCTGGAATGTTAGGACACTCTAAACGCCAGGTGCTACTCAAAAACTTGAATCTGTCCTCTTGCGGTACAAGGCAGATATTACCGCGATCCAAGAGATACGATAGATAGGATCAGGTATAACGAAAAGAAAAGATTGCGACATTTATTACAGCTGCCATCAAAGACTGCACATGCTAGGATGCGGATTCGTCGTGGGAAATCGACTCAGATCGAAATTCATCGATTTTATGCCGATTAGCGATCGCCTGGCTGTGATCCACATCAAAGCCACCTTCCAAAACATCAGCCTAATATGTGCACACGCCCCTACCGATGAACCTGAGGAGTCTAACAAGGAGGAGTTTTACGACCTGCTGGACGGAGTCTACGGAGCCTGTCCGGAGTACGATGTCAAAGTCGTTCTCGGAGACTTCAATGCTAAAGTCGGAAAGGAAAACATCTATGGCGGATTAGTTGGAAAGCACAGCCTCCTAAAAAAGACAACAAATTACGGCTTCCGACTAATCGACTTTGCTGCAGCTCGCAATACGGTGATAAGTAGCACTAGGTTCCCCAGCTGAAGCATACACACACCAACCTGGCAATCTCCACATGGTCGAACCGCCAACCAGATCGATCACGTGCTAATTGGCGCAAGGTATGCATCCAGCATCTTGGACGTGCGAACTTTTCGAGGCGCAAACATGGACTCTGACCACTTTCTTGTTGTGACAAAGTTCAGATTCCGACTGTCCAACGAAAAGAAAACGAAGACCGCAGAAAGGAAGAAATTCAACATCTCATGCCTTAGCAACTCTGAGAAAGCCAGAGACTACAGTGAGCAATTGACGGGGAAACTCTCTGCCGTACACCCAGCCACAAACGTCAACAACCAGTGGCTATCAACCAACCAGAAAAAAGAACCCGTGGTGTGACGATGAATGTGCAGTGTTGAAGCAGGAGACGGAAAATGCACGAATGCAAATGCTGCAACGGAAAACAAGACCACCAAGAGAGGAGTACCGTGAAAAGAGAAGGAAAGAGAAAAAAACCTGCGTAGATGGCACGCAAGCTCTTCGAAACAGCGAAGGGAACCTAGTCACCGAAGCACAGGAAATTGTAAGATCCAGTCCCAGCGCCCAGACTTTCTTTTAAGTGCATAATCTATCGAATACAGAAAAAATCATCTGTCTACCTTCCCCCGTTTAGAAAAAAGCCAAAACCAATTTCACTCTTTAAACCAAGATGGCGGAAACCCTGCAAAGGATTGATGGTCAAAAACTTGGATTTAAGCTTCCTATAAAGTACTCTAACTATAACAAGAAAAAAATGTCTTCCCCAACATTTTGTTAAATTCCCATAGGAGCTATGACTTAATATACTGGACTAGCCTCTTGAACTTTAAAAGAAATACGTGCAACCCAGTCGTGCATTATATTTTCAACACAAACAAAAAAAAAAAAAACTTTTTAAGACACCTGTTCTGATCTAGCAGTTATAAAATAATGGAACTTTTTTTTTTAGAAGGCTTATCTCTAAAATAAAACTGATACAGTTAAAGCAATTTTTGTGAATGTCCAAACTGGTCATCCGGTCTTTTGAAAATGGTCTTTATCATAATTTAATTTTAGAAAATCGTGCTTTTTCTTAGATTTTCCTTTTTTGGATAAAAATAAACATGATAAATCCAACATAGGCCACAAAAATGAGACTTTTTGAATTAAATTAAGGAAAAGGGTCAATTTGTTGCTTGAACCTGTTGACAGAAGAAATCGGTTAAACCTAAATTGTGTTTCCGGTTTGGTTATAACGACGACAAAGAAAAAAATCCTAATGAAAATATTAAGTTAAAGAGGGTTGAATAAATGATTCAAAAACTTATATAAAGTAATATGTAGGTACCTATTTGATTCTTCATAATTCAAACCAAAGCAATTCCAATCTATTTTTATATTTATAACTCTTGCTACTTATGTATACGTATTCCTTAAACATGGGGATTGCTCCTTTTTTTTCCAAAATAAACGACCAAAGTGGAAAGAGGTCTGAGTTTAACCAATTTCAAAGTGCTTGTCTGGAGGATTCAAGATGGGAGCATTGTTCCTCTTGACCTTATTAGGAAATTCTCCCTTTCCTATTTTTAAGAGAGTACACTTTGGTGGGAGGGAACACACACAACACACTGCTTACCTTATGGGGTGGTTATATAGGATTAAAACCAGGGTTGTCAGATGTTGCGATTTGTCGCCAAACAGGCGATTTGAAATTTGATTTGGCGACACGAAAATCGGTTTGGCGATGTACCTTAAAAAAGGCGATATTTGTATGTTTTGGCGATTTTAATTTTTTGAATCAATATCGTAATATCGTCGGTCAAAAGGTAAAACTCTCGAAGCACAGATAAATATATATAAGAAAATGAGAATGAGATGCATTTTCTTGATCCAAAAAGTCTTATTTTGCAAGGTATTCATTAACACATTGAAAATGGTATACCCGGGAACTTTATTTCAAAATTTGCGAAACATGACTTTTCAGCTTCAAAACGTATTTTTCGACCTAATTTCGTTCATAAGTGTATTTTGTTAGTTTATGAGAATATTTTTACCTTTGAACCGACGAAGACGATACTGTTTCTGTTTTCTGATTTTCACTTTGACCTTACATCTTTTTTATTGCTATTTGCTAAGATAAGACATCGAAATAGTAAATCTGAGCGCACCCAAAACAGAAAATCGATTTCTTTCCCATTACTAAAATCTTATTACATTTTTAATGGTTTTTGAATTTGGTCATGGAAAATCTTAAATTTGGCGATTTTTTGGCGATTTTTTGGCGATTTATATTTCACACTTGGCGATTCTGGTTTTTTAAACCTGACAACCCTGATTACAACAGCTCTGAATTTCTTTTATAATTTTCGGTTCTCTATAAAGGCTCAGTTACTCAGTATTGAGTTAGTGTAATCTCGAAACACAAATGAGTTCGCACGAAATCACAGAGCTTAAAGCGTCTAAGTTAGAAAAATTCCTTAAACTAGACATAAAGTGTGTTTAATTTATTATTTCTATACATTTGTTGGTTGAGGTGAAGGCATCTTTTGCGGACAAGAAACCAATGAAGCCAATAAATTAAGTTGATAGCCTCAAAAAAAAAAAAAATATTTAGTGTAAAAATTATGTTATCATCAGATGATTGAAATAAATAAAAAAGAAACTGCTGATTTATCAATGGAAGATAAATGAAATAAAATAAACCGCGCAGATGTTGCAAATTTTGTTGTCGACCAAAGCCGGAGGACTTCAATCAATCAACTTAAAAAAATACAAAATATCTATAGTTTTTTGTGGAAATTTTATATTTTTTATTCTAAAACACCAAAAGACATCAGTGACGATGACAACACGACACGACGGCGACGGCTCCTCCTTAAATTTTATGGTCAATGTTTGTTTTAATTCAAATTCAGAGCTGTTGTGAATTTTATGTTTGAACAATATACTTGGGTCAATTAATGGATTCCGTAATGGTAGTTGTGTTTGATGGTGGTGACAAAAGTCTGATGTTCATGACAGCAGTCAAGTTTATGTTAAGTCATTGTCGTCATTCGTAAGCATTAAAAATATGGTTGACCACACAATAATAATCTTTTTTGTCTTTCTTTTGTTTTCTCTAACTTAAACGAGTATGTTGGTATTTGTATTTATGCAACAATGAATGTTTGTGACGTGATAAGTTCATGGATTTCTTTTTTTTTCTTTTCTCCAATTGGTCATTGTTTTGGTAAACAATGTTGTTTACCTAAAAAAATTATTTTAATTGGATCATATTATTATTAGTCTTAGTTAATTGTTTAGGAATAGCTTGTTAAGTTATAATAAATTTACTTATTATTTCTTAAAGAGAAAAATTAAGCTACATTAAAAATAAGAGTTGTTAATAGGATTTTTTTATAATTGGAGTTACCTACATACTTTCTTACACACTAAGGATGAAATTCAGCTTTGGAATAACTTTTGTAATTCTGTCACTTGGACGTCATTTGGAAAAAAAGCGCCCAATCTGAAGCCCGGTCAGGAAACGAAATGAGTAGACCCACGTTCGGGTAAAATGTTCAGTACTGCCACTTTTCGAAAACATACTTTTTTTTAATGTCAAAGGGTGGCACCTCAACTTTTGTATAGTTTTTAATATTTTGAACATAAAATTTTGTATCACAAGTGCCTCCAGCAGATGCAAGACGAGTGCTGTGAAAATAAGTTAAAAGTCTACTCATAATAAAAATATTAAAATTACTAAAAATGCCGAAGTCCAACCCTTTGACATTAGAAAAGTATGTTCCCGAAAATTGCCAACACTGCATTTTAACCAAAGTTGCGTCTACTCAACAGCTATCTTTTCCAAACACGCGTTTGGCATCTGGGGACGTTTCCGCAAGATTTTTTTTCAAAATATTAGGGGAGAGGGAGGCACCTTTGAACACTTTTTGCTTTCGGGTCCCATAAAAAACTATTGGTTTTAATTATTGAACCATAAATTAATTTAACTTTGAGATATGGAATTAGTATTTGGCCTTAACCAATAATTGAGTTAATTTTATCATCATCATCATTGTGCCCTGTAACCCCGGCTGGGGCATAAGGCGTCAACGAAACATCTCCATCCTTCAAAGTCTGCTGCAAGGTACTTTAGCTGTGGCCGCGTCTTTCTCTGGGATTCTGCTTCCGCTAAGACAGTTGATTTTCATGTTGTTCTTGGTCCTGTTCAGCCCACTGATGTTATTTGCCAGTAGACATATGTCATCAGCGTAGTCTAAATGACTGAGCCTTTCGAACGGTCTCCATTGAATGCCCTGTCGCTCAGCCGTACCAACACTGGCCGTCAATACGTCGTCCATCGCCAGCAGGAAGAGAATTGGCGATAGAACATCCCCTTGTCTCACATCCTGTTGCACTACGAAGGAGTCGGATAGCTGTCCATTGTGTAAAACAAAACACCTTGCGTTGTTGTAGGACTCTTTAATAATGCCAACAATTTTTGGCGGAATTCCTCTACCAAGCAACGATCTCCATATACATTCTCGGGTTACTCGATCAAAGGCCTTCTCAAAATCCACGAACATGAGGTAAAACGGTGATTGAAATTCCATGGATTGCTCGACGACCATACGCAAGGTGTTGATATGGTCGACACACGATCGACCACTGCGGAAGCCAGCTTGATGCCTCTTGAGTCCTTTATTCGCTCGAGAATGATGGTTGCCATTAGTTTTGGGAAAACGGACAAAACGGTGATACCACGCAAATTGTTGCAATTCTTAAGGTCACCTTTCTTTGGCAACTTAACAATAACACCATCCCTCCAGTCCTTGGGATAGCTTTCGTTTTCCCAAATGCTTTGTATCAACGGATGTAAAATACTAGCCGCTGTTACGCGATCGGCTTTCCAGGAGTTCAGCTGGTATTCCATCCAGTCCAGCTGCCTTGTTATATTTTTCAGGAGATTTATTGATGTATGGATTTCCGATTTTGACGGGGGTTCGATGTCAATACCCATATCCTTGTTTTGTATGTTCTCTTTTTTGTTCTCTATTTTTCGCTTGAAAGTTTTCTTTTTTTAAAGCTTTGGGAAAAAAATGTTCTCTTTTTGTAAAGGTCCCAGGTGGACACTGTAATGTAACTTACCAGTCTTACTCTTGAGGGCTTCTGCAGAGCTACTCGCCCTCTATTTACTCTCAAATGAAATTCGAACCTTTAGAGTATGAACATGTTGTGTTTCAAGTTCGGTGCTGTATGGAGCGATGCATGCAGATTTACTGATGCATATCTGTTTAAGCAATTCTGATGGTCGTATTCGTGAGGATTTTGTCACTTTCATCGATCTTCATGCATCTTCACAACGGGCTACTTTTTTGCAGCTAATTAGAGGACCACTGAAAGCTGTTCACAATAAAAGAAGACAGAATTGTCAATTTTAAAGCTTTGTTAACACTCTGAAATATTAATTTAATACGATTTTTATAAGCGATGTTCAAAGGTACCCCACGTTCAAAGATGCCCGCCTATCCCCTATATATTGAAATTACCAAAGAAGTGGAGATCCCACCGAAAATTGGCAATATTGATATTTTAGCTGAAGGTGCGTATACTCAAACACAATTTTAAAGGCTTAAACTGTAATCTCCCAACACGCGTGTGACATCTTGAGGCATTTCCGAAACTTTTTTTCATGTTAAAAATATTAAGAATTATCAAAAATGTGGAGGTTCTACCCTTTGGCATTAAAACAATATGTTCCCCAAAAGTGTCAATACTGACATTTTACCCGAAGGTGCGCCTACTCAAAACCATTTTTTAAGACATCAACTGATGTTCTTGGCATGGAAAATTTCCAATTTACGACTGTTTTTATTTAGCCCAGATTTGGCGCTATATTTGAAAATGGCGTCCAAGCGACAGGATAACAACAATGACTCCTAAACAAAATTTCATCCTTAGCATGTCAAAAATAAATTAAAAATATAAAAATGAGGTCCCATTACACAAAAAGACTATCTACTCCTGGACTCGCACCCTTTTTTAGGTCCGTCAAGATAGCACCGCCACAACGGAAATTCAAAAATCTAATGATGCAATAGTTAGGTGCTAGTAAGGTGCTAATTAAGTGCTGCAATCTAAGCTGAGCACCTAATTCCCTTCCCCCTCAAACCTGTGACGGTGCTAACTTGACGTCAAGATAGCACCGCCACAAAAGAAATCCAAAAATCTAATGATGCAGAAGTTGCAGCCTATTTAGGTGCTAATTAAGTGCTGCAATTTTAAACTTGAAATGCATCTAAAAAGTGCATTACAAAAACTTAAAATGCCTAAAAATGTTTTTATATTGCAAAAAGTAGTCTCAAATTAAAGGTCTCTCCAAATCATTTTCAAAAAGGTGCATATCAACTTTTTACTCCCACTCCTTCATTTCCAAAAAGGCTTGTGGAACTTTGTGAAACTTGTGGAACTTGTGGCGGTGCTATCTTGACGTCAAGATAGCGCCGCCACAAGAGATTTCGAAAATCTAATGATGCAGAAAATACGTCCTACATAGGTGCTAATTAAGTGCTGCAATATCAATGCAGCACTTAATTCGAGTGACCTTGAAATGCACCTTAACAGTTTAGCCAAAAAACCTAAGTCGCTTAAAAATAACTCCACAAAGAAAAAAAAGTTGCCATAATTACGGGCTCCCGGAGCTTTGTTCAAAAAGGTACAACTAACGAAGTTAGTTCCTTAAACTTCAGAAATATCCTACGGTTGTCTATGGTAGAAAAAGATTGGACTAAAAGTCTTTAAAACCGTAAAAAATAATACCGTTTTTGTCGATATATTATGAAAATAGAAAATTGAGTTACCTAGTTCTTGCAATCAGGGGACGATATAACTAATGCATCCTATTTCAAGGTCGAGTCATGGAGCATCTGAAATAATAATAATGTAAGAGCATTTTTGCACCTCTACTAATCACTCTGGCATTATTAGATTTTGAAATCTTCGTTATGGCGCGGCGGTGCTCTTATGAAAAAAGTGCATTCATAAAAAGTCAATTCGCACTTTTTATGAATGCACTTGAAGTAGAAAAGTGAAATATGACTTTTTGCAAATCGCAACCTACTCGACAGCAATTGAATTCCTGTGTTTTAACTTTTTGGATAAAGGTCGTATTTGCAATTCTGCATCCGATTTCAGGGTCATCCGAATTAAGTGCTGCGTTGATATTGCAGCACTTCATTAGCCCCTAAGTAGAACGTAATTTATGCATCATACGATTTGAAAATTTCGTTTGTGGTGGTGCTGTCTTTAAGGAAGTGCATTCGTGAAAATTATTATTTGGCATTATAAGGACGAATAGGTTGAAGTAAAAAATGAAATATGACTTTGTGTAATCTGCTCCACAGCACTTTAATTCTGGTGTTTTAACTTTTTGGATAGAGATCGTATTTGAATTTTTACATCCGATTTGAAGGTCATCCGAATTAAGTGGTGCGTTGATATTGCAGCACTTAATTAGTCCCTAAGTAGAACATGTTTTCTGCATCATTAGATTTTCAAATTTCGTTCATGGCAGTGCTATCTTGACGGAAGTGCATTCTTCGAAATAGTTATTTGGCCCTTTAAGGGCTAATGCGTTGAAGTAGAAAATTGAAATATGACTTTTTGCAACATACTCATAAGCACCTTAACTATGGCGTTTCAACTTTTTGGATAAAGGTCGTATGTAAAAAGTCTACATTTTTGTTGGCATTTCTGCATCCAATTTCAAGGTCATCCGAATTAAGTGCTGCGTTGATATTACAGCACTTAATTAGCACCTAAGTAGGACGTATTTCCTGCATCATTAGATTTTCGAATTTCGTTTGTGGCGCGCCAACTACCCCACATCACCACAAGTTCCACACAAGGTCCACAAGACTGTTTGACCATGAAGGGGTGGAAGTAAAAATTCAAGATGTACCTTGAATGATGAACAGAGCTCCGGGAGCCAACTTTTTTGGCAATTTTTTTTTCTTTGTGGAGTTATTTTTAAGCGATTTGGGTTTTTTGGCTAAACTGTTAAGGTGCATTTCAAGGTCACTCGAATTAAGTGCTGCATTGATATTGCAGCACTTAATTAGCATCTAAGTAGGACGTATTTTCGCATCATTAGATTTTTGAAATCTCTTGTGGCGGCGCTATCTTGACGTCAAGATAGCACCGCCACAAGTTCCACAAGTTCCACAAAGTTCCACAAGCCTTTTTGGAAATGAAGGAGTGGGAGTAAAAAGTTGATATGCACCTTTTTGAAAATGATTTGGAGAGACCTTTGATTTGAGACCACTTTTTTCAATATACAAACATTTTTAGGCATTTTAAGTTTTTGTAATGCACTTTTTAGATGCATTTCAAGTTTAAAATTGCAGCACTTAATTAGCACCTAAATAGGCTGCAACTTCTGCATCATTAGATTTTTAAATTTCTTTTGTGGCGGTGCTATCTTGACGTCAAGTTAGCACCGCCACTGGTTTGAGGGGGAAGGGAATTGAGTGCTCAGCTAAGATTGCAGCACTTAATTAGCCCCTAACTACCACCTAACTATTGCATCATTAGATTTTTGAATTTCCGATGTGGCGGTGCTATCTTGACGGAACTCCCTTCTTTATCTCTTTGGCATATGGCAGAAAAAAACCGAGATCAAAAAAACTCTCTGAAAGTTGTGCTGTCTCATTTTAAGAAAAATGGAAATTTTCTAAACTTGCAAATTTGCGATTTTTTAAATACTTGCGCACAATAATGTAGCACCAGTTGAGCACAATACAGCACATTTTTTTTTTCAAATCGAAAATGGCGGCGCTAAGTTCACGCTTCGCAAACATTTTATTTTTGGCCGTAAAAGTTGAGCGAATTTTTATTTTATATTTTCCACACGTGGCAGCACAAAACAGCAGAACTTTCATTTAAAAATAAACTGAAAAATTTCGAAAAATTTCATCCCTAAAATTTTCAAATCTACGATCTTTTTTTAATATTTACGTGACACAAGTTGAGCATAAATACAGCACAACTTTCTTTCCGCAAAGTTTATTTTTGGCCATAAGACAGCACAATTTCCTCTTTTAAGAAATGTCAAAACTAAAAAAAAAAAAATCATTCGAAAAATAAGCAAATATTTGGGATTTTTTAAATATTATTTTTTAATTTGTCAACTCCTTGGACGTAATTGTTCCTTTAAACTCCTCATTTTCCGGTAGGTATATTCAATAGCCTGTAAGAAAAAAAAATAAAATTGATCAATTTCTCAGGAAAATTTGTTTTGTGGATTGCGTTTTATGCTTGGATTGGTAACCAGTGGGAATATAGGAAGGAACCTATTTAATAACAAAAATTAAATTGTTTTTTTTTTGTACTCCGATCATTACAAAGGGGCGGAGGAGGTGGTCTGTCATTACTATTCTATAATTGTTTTTTAAATGTATTTCAATCGAAGATACCAGTTTGTGTATTTAATTTTTTTTTTTCAAAAGACTTCTTAAAGTTTGCTCGTGGCTTATTTATTTTATGTATAGTAGGTATGTTTCATTAAATTCTTATAGAGTTCATTAAGACGCAATAAATCTAACATGTGGAGTATTAATCTACTTTGTCTCCTTAACCACATAATGCTTTTGTGATTCTTGCATTCACCTGATTCAGGTTCACTGTTTTTAATGAGAATTCCTGTATATTCAACAATTTAGTTAAGATCACATAATATCATTATGGTAAATGCGGTAAGACACTGCAATCACTTTTAATTATACATCATTCCACGTTACAAATGAATCAGTCTCAGATTTCATTTATACGAGTATATCATGATTGTATCTTTGTGTATGTGTGTATGGATAAACCTTATCTAATGTGTGTTTCTTTATTGTTGAAAAATCCTTTTCCCAGATTTTGTTTTAATTACAATAATTAAAATTCCTCAAAGGATATATACATTTAATTTAATCTTGGGGTTTGCGAAGCAATGGCAAACAACAAATTGGAATTTCAAGGCCTCAACAAATCGATACCACACATGAGACTTACAATATAATGATGACAAAACCCCCTTTGAACTTTACTACATCCAATCAGTAGCTTTAATTGCTTATCGAAAATGCATTGCCTTGACTGAGAGTTGGTTGTTTAGCTAAAGGAATGTGTTGCATTTCGAATAAATTGTCATCCATATACCTACATAGCTTCCATGCCTGGGATAGATTTAACAGTCACTTAGTAGACAACTCTACACAGGGTAGTTCAAAGTTAAGTGTGAATACTTTTGGGAAATGATTCTTGGAAATTTTCTGAAATGAAGATTGTATGGGAGGAGGTAGCTTTTCAATCCCATTTTTTCGGGAGTTGTGTTCATAATATAGCAAAATATTCACTTAAAATTGATTGAAAAAATATACAAAAATATGATATTTGTAAAAACAACTTAAAAAATCATTAAATAGGTCAGTAATTTGTCAAAAAAGGTCAACTAATTGGATACTGGTCAGCCATAGAAAATTTAAAATTAATTGTTATGAAGTTTTTCACGGTCTCTAGCGATTTGAAAGGTGAAGGTCTATAGATCATCCTAAAAGGTCAACTATAGTTGCAGTGTTTTCAAAAATCTTGAATAAGGCCATCAAAGCAGAATAATTTTCAGTACCTTCTACCGTTGTTGTTTTTTCAATTGTTGTTTTTCTTTCCATTTTAAATCAATCCAATAAGAAGAAGAAAACGCCTCTTTAGTTAGGAATCCATTCTCAAAGCCCTGGCGTTTAAGTTGGAAATACCCTGTCAATTGCAACAAGTTTGAAGTTCTTTTTTCATTCGAGTTTTAATTTAAGCTATGACTTGGAATTAATTTGGTTTTGTGAAAGAAATTAAAAACTTCAAATGTCTGATTCCTACTTATCATCGTTATCGAAAACCAATATATCGGCTCTCTAGCAAGGTGCGACTTTTATCTACTCGGATTTCTTCGAATACACTCTCGCAATAAGCCGCTGAGACTATAACGTACTGTACTGGTTCCAATGCTAGGAATAATTGCTATTGCTAATGAAAAATTGTGAGAAAAAACCTGGGTAAGAACCTGTGTGCAAAATTGGAACAAAATTAACTGTCCACGAATATATCAAAAAAATAATACAACACATATACTGTCAAAACCGTCGTTATAATGACCATCGGTCGTCATCATCATACCAACGAATACACAGTGGTCCGTTTGTTGAATTTTGGCGTCAAAATTCATTTCCGAAGTTCGGAATTGAGTCAAGTTAATGTTAGAAATGTCTGAAAATATGTGCTTCACTGTTAATTTTCATTATGAAGGTGATTATAATTTATCACTGGTTTTGTTTGATTCATAGTTATGAATCTTTGAAAATCATAATAGTGTTTCTTCACTCAATTTTCAGTTTGTCTAATAAACCATGGCTTTTCCAAAAGTTGTTCCATGTTCCAGTGCACCTAATTATCTGTGAAATCAATTGTCAGACGTAATCCATCATCTACTTTGTTTATGATGAGTGGAGCTTTCGAAAGAAACATTTCTTAACCTTGACAACCTTTAAGCCTTGATGCTATGTTTTCTAGGGTTGACCAAGTTCGAAGACTAGATTAACTTTTTTGACCGATAACTGACACTGGCACACCTTTTTTTGGCGAATATCCCATATGTGTGGTGCCAAACTACCAGAGCCATAAGAACGGCTTTAATATTAAGATTTAATTAAAAAAAAATAAAAAAAAAAAATTTGGATACGAGATTCAATTTTTCAATTTTTCTTTATTGAAGATTTCTATTTACAATTGGCTTAAAAATAATTTATGACTATTAGGGCCAGTTTTTCAGTGCGAGATCATCCTAGTCCCGGGGTTAAACCGGAGTTAACTCCTAAAACGTATTTTTCAGTCAATTGAAATCGAAAGTTAGCTCCGAGTTAACTCGTCTAATTTGGTGAGTTAACTCAGGCACCAAATTGAGGGTCTTTTTAGTTGTGGCGCCATCTCAATTTCGATATTGAAAGTTATTGCCAGTGCAATTCGCTGTGGCGCCATCTCTATTCCTATGCGTAAAAGGCGTAGAAGGGTGATATCCATAGTGTCGCACATCCTTGGCCTGAGAGTTTTGACAGCTGAAAGATAAAGTTACAGTGGATTTTCGTTGAAAAATTCATGTAAGTTGAACTGAACTTAATATAAATTGCGTATGACAAAGCCCTCACTATGTCACTGATGAGTTCAAGTGGGTAAGCCGAACGAAACGCCAATTTATAGGACTAAAGGCCATAAAAAGCTATTTTGAATCAATAAAGTTAATCCTCAACTGAAAAACTGTTCCTGAGTTAACTCAGGGTTATAATTTATTTTCAGGATTAGCTAACTCTGATTTAACTCAAAGTAAAGCCTGAACTGAAAAACTGGCCCTTAGATACATTGATAAGTGGTAAAATCTTGTTGGCACATAAGGGGCCTTACGGCATACATTGGTAAAATTTAGAATACAAATAAGATTTATAATTTGTGAAAACATAATATAAAAGTCGGTTTGTTCAGTCCCGGTTGTACCTACAGTGGCAGTGCATTTATGAGGGATAGAGTTGGCGTTTAGCCATGGTAATGTGGAATGTGCTGACCCTTGGGTCAGGGTAGAAGTGTCCTGCTTCATCGTTGGTTGTTGTTGTTATATCCAGAATTTCCTTGGCGCCTAGGTACCTTGGTTCCGGATGTCGTTGTTGGTTTATCATCCTTCTCATCAGTTGATTAGGGTGGTTGGCGATGTTTCCAACCAGTTTATCTGCAGATAGCAATAAGTACTTGTCCAGGGGGACTACCTTGGCTTCAGAGTAGAGTTGCTTGCTCGTTCTTGAAATGTTTGAGCCGCTGACGATCGAAATGAAGCCCAGTGCATATCCTCAGAATAGTCCTTTCGAATATTTGTTTACTTGATGGCTGTTTTGGAAATAGTGAACCAAACTGGGATGCTGTAACTGATGATGACTGGTCTCAGAAGTTGCTCGTACATTAGAACTTTTGTCTGCTGGCTTAGCCCAATTCTTTTTTTTCATCAGCGTGTAGAGGCGATGGAAGGCACAGTCCGTGAATGTGGGTTGAATTCAGCAGCTCCTTGAAGTTTATGCCAAGGTTCTTGGCTGGTAATCTGGTTCGTCTGGGAGTGCTCGGATGATGCTTCTGCAGTTTCCAGCTGAGCGGCCTCGTCTGCCTCCTGGTCGTCTGAAGCAGACAAGCTCCGATTTCGATGAGTTGATATGGATACCCCGATTTGATGTAAAACTCGAAGAGATTGTGGATGTGGGTCTCGACTGCTCGGACAGCTGTCAATGGAGATAATGATGAGTAATATGTGAGCGAGTCATCAGCAAAGAGAAGGTTCTCGCATTCACTTGAGGTTAATTGGTCAGAGGTCATGATATGTTGTATAGAAGTGGTCCAAGTTTCGAACCTTGGGGGCAACTCCAGCCCTGATGCTCTTCACTGTCGACTTGGAACTCTCCAGTTGCACGGAAAAGTTTCTGGAGGAAAGAAAAGAGAAAATAATTTGTATTTGTGCTGATTTTAATACGAGAAGAGGTTGAAAATATGTTAAATAAAAGTTTTACTAATATGGCAAGTAAGGCATTCGTAAAGAAATTTAACTTGGGATTTTTACCATACTTGTCATTACACTGATCGGGAAGTTGAAAAAAGTGAGTCTCATAATTCTAAAAGTGTGCCAGTCTGTTCGGCTAAATCCTTAACGGGAGAATCGATTTTCTTCAAATTTCGTACAACATAGTGGTTTTTTGCCATTCCTTCCTTTATAAACTAAAAAAACAGTCTTTTTTTAGCAGTTTTACATCTTATTTTTCCCAAAAAACAGCTCCACAGCTTTTATTAAAAAAAATTCATAAATTTCTTTTAGTGAAGACTGTCTTTGGATGGAAAACCATTTTCAAAAAATGGTTATAAATGAAACATCCCGAAAACCATTACCTATTTTGATTTTCGATTTTCTTGAAAACAGTGGGACTGATTTTAATAATTTTTCTAAACGATTTTTCGTAAGGATTTTTAATATTATTCAGAATATTTAAAAAAATATATTACTTTTATGTAAAATTAACGGTACCTTCCATAGATATACATTTGCGTGGCCGTTAAAAAAAGGTCATCTTACGTCATCATGGGCCTAAATCGGGTTTCCCGGGACTGTCCCGTATTCCTAAAGGCTGTCCCGGTTAATTTTTCATAAAAAACGGGACGTACAAGTATCCCGTGTTTCGTTATTTCTCCCGTATTTGCATCTTATACAATACCAAATCATATTGATATATATGTACCTACGTTAAATGCATTCATTCCATTCATTGATGAAAGTCACTTTCGTATACAAAAAGACGTGAAAAATTGGCTTAATTTTCATTACGATGTGTTATTTTGTATAGCTTTACATTATGTACATTTAACTTATATTATTTAAGAAATAAGGGCTAGTTTTTCAGTGTGAGCTCATACTAGTCTCGGCGTTAAAGCAGAGTTAACACCAGAAACCTGTTCTTATCAAATAAAATCCTAAGTTAACTCACCTTATTTGGTGGAATCATCGATTGTGGAGACATCTCGATTTTGATAATGAAAGCTATAATAGTTTATGACAACTGAAAGATCAAGTGAAAAACTGTTTCTAACTCAGGGCTAACTTATTTTCAAGACTGGCTTAATTTGATTCAACTCAGAGTTAATTCTGCACTGAAAAACTGGGCCTCAGTTGCTTTGTTTGAAGAAGACTGAATTATTTGGATATAAATAAATAACGTTATTAGTCTTCAGTTTTTAATTTTTATATTGTGAAGAGATTTATCTCGATTACAGAACTCAACGAATGAGCTGCGGAGGGAATCAGACTCAATTTTGACATTTTTACTATGAGCCAAATATCAAAATTGACTCGGTCTCCGTCTCCCTCCGCAGCTCATTTTTCGGATTCTGTAATCGGGGTGCTTATAATTTGTTTAATTGTCACTGTCTTTTTAAGATTTTCCTTTAGTTTGTCTTTCTGTTCTTATTTTTATTTGGGATCAAACGGTAGCGCTCCAGCCAAGTTCGCGCAACTACACCCTTTTTACAGGAACAAACTCGGGTGATTTTCAACCCCCCTCTAATTTCAGTACCAATAAAATCAGAAACTTCAAATTCACAGGATTTGCTGAGTTAATCAAACACCAGGTGGCTAGCCAAATTTCAACTCTTTAGCATTAGTAGTTCCCGAGATATAGGACTTCAAAATTCACAAAAGTCATAACTGACTGATTCACTGCCAGATCATCAAAATTATGGAGCACTTCCCGACATCGTAGAAAATTTTGCACAACGGTAGGCCATACAAAGGAAAAATCGAAAATCTGCAATTTTCTATTTAGGGGGCGTGGCATCACTTCCGATTGTTGTAGAACGTTCAAAAGGGTTTGAAGTATTTTGAAAGCAAAAGCGAAAATTTGAAAATTCCGTTCAGGGGGCGTGGCATCCTCCCACTTTCGCAAAAATTCATATAAACTATATGGAGCACTTCTTATTGCTGTAGAACAATGAAAATTGGTAGGTCAGTAGGTCTTGAAGTATTAAGAAAGAAAAAAGTTAAAAAATTTGAACTTTCCATTCAGCGGGTGTGGCATCCACCCACATTCTTAAAAATTTTTATTAATTCTATTGAGCACTTCCTATTGTTCTAGAACGATGAAAATCAGTAGGTCGGTAGGGCTTGAAGTACTTAGAAAGAAAAAATTGAAAAAATTGGAATTTTCATTCCGGGGGCGTGGCGTCCACCCATATTCTTAAAAATTTTTACAAACTATATCGAGCACTTCGTATTGTTGTAGAACGATTAAAATTGGTAGGTCGGCAGGGCTGAAGTACTTAGAAAGAGAAAAAATTAAATTAATCCATTCAGGGGGCGTGGCATCCACCCACATTTTTTTTAAATTCTCTTAAATCATATGGAACACTTCCGATTGTTTTAGAACCATGAAAATTGGTAGAGCGGTTGGGTTTGAGGTGTATGCAAAGATAAAAGTCAGATATTTAAATTAATGAAGTTTAATATCAAATATCTTAAGTGGAGTAACATCAAAACAACTCCAAATTATTACAGAAATTTGGTATTTAATGATTACTGATTAAAATTTGGAGGATTCACTTGGCAAGTTTTCTCTTAGTTACTTACTTAATAACAAACTTAAATGTAATGAAAATTTGACTAGGGAACCCACCAAACTTTGATCAGTATCATTTGTTGGTATGCCAATCTTAAGTATTTATTAATGTTCATATAAAAATAAAACTAAAGAAAATTGTCAACCCGTTTATGAGATATTGAATTTTCAAATAAATTATTTGAATTTTTTTTTCTCAAGAATTCCTTTTTTTGAAATTTTTGATATGTAGGTTTATTTGATATTATATTAAATTTGTATATAAGAAATTGATCTAAGCCCGTTCAGCTGATAATGAGAAAATTCAAAGTGAAGAAAGAACATTTTATGAGAGGTATTACTAAAAGTTGCTAAGTGTAAATTTTTATAATTTTTGGAAGTAGATCGTACTAGTTTTAGCATAAGAAAAAAGTTTAATCAAAATCGTAAGAATCATTTTTGAGTAAAAAAATATTTTCTTTAACGGTTTTTTAACTTTTGTATATGGAGGGTACCGTTAATTTATCATAAAAGTAACTTTTTTCTGAAAATATTTCAAAAGGGTATTAAGAAACTCTTATAAGTATCGAAGTTCAAAAAAATCGTTCGTGTCGTTTGCGAAATATTTTATTTTCAAAAAGAAAAAAAAAATTTAAACATTTTTTAAAAATCCAAAATATATTTTCAAAAATTTTGGAATACAATACTATCTATTTATGTTTTTTGAAGCTTCTGTATGAAAAAAAAAAATTATTAAAATCAATCATACAGTTTTGAAGAAAATCGAAAATAAAAAAAAATGGTTCTTTGGGAGGTATCATTAATAACCATTTTTTGAAAAATGGTTTCTCACCCAAAGGTAGCCTTTACTAAAACTTATTTATTGAATTTTTTTTAAGAAAAGTTTATGTAGCTTTTTCTGAAATTAATGCGAGTACCTATGTAAAATTGATAACAAAAATTGTATGAAAGGTACCGTTATTTTTAGTTCCAAAAAAAAATAAAAAACACGCGTGACCAAAAAACGCTATGTAAAATCGATCCAGCCATATAGGCGGAGCTCAACGGACATACAGACCGACAGAATTGTGAGCCCCACTTTTTTCGTCTTCCCTATCTTCGTAATCAGGGTTGGGTTGTAATCATTACATTTGTAATTAAATTAATAATTAATTACATCTGAATTAAAATGCATGTAATTGCGGTGTAATTCAATTACATCCAATTTCACAGTAATTGTAATTGAAAAATTCAATTACAATTACATGTAATTGGTAATTTAATGGAATTACGTACTGTAATTGGAAATGTAACTAACACCATGCAATTAAGAATGTAATTGAATATCAGTATCATAGCTGAGGTGAAATTGGGCAGGATAAAGCTTCAATAGCTTGCCCTATTGCTCTTAAATTGAAATGGTTAAATGCACATAAAATAATGTCAAATAAAACCATTTGTGGGAAAATTCTCATTTACGTCTTATTGTCTCATTAAAGGTGGACGAAAAATTGATTTGAAACAAGGCTATCTGGGAATCCGCCAGAGTTTCGAAAGGCAAAGTTTCGAAGGATAAAGTTTCGAAAAACCTTAATTTAGAGAGTACAATGTTTCGAAGAGATAAAGTTTCCCAAGAAAGGTTTCGAAAAACGAATTTCCGCAAGGAGAAAGTTTCGAAAGGCAAAGAAAGGAGAAAGTTTCGAAAAGTAAAGTCTGTCTGTTTGTATCTGGATCTACAGCCTAAACCAATGATGCGATTTTCTTCAAATTTTGAATTTAAGGTTTTTCGTTATTCTCCAGAGGGGAAATTAAATTTGTTTTTAGCACCAAAAATAACGGTACTTGCCATACAACCGTTAAGGAAAATTTTATTTATTTCAAAAATAGCTCCAACGATTTTGATAAACCAAAACTAGTGCGTTATTCTAGGCATGGTATATATTTTGGTAGATAAAAATATTACCAAAAACTGTTATTAACGGTACCTGTCATATAACAGTTTTTTTATTTTCGATTTTCTCATTAACGACTAAACGGATTTCAATCAAAATTTTTATGAAAAATGTTTTTTTTTTAAATATCAATAATATTGCATATCAAAATTTTGAAAAAAAAATAAATTTTGGATTTTAGAAAAGAATTTAAAACCCATTCTCTCCCATTGTACTTTTTAAAGTACAGCAAAATGCTGTTACTTAATTATTCCATTAAGGCTAGGCTTAGTAAAAATTGACTGTTTAAACTACGTTTTGACTTCATAGAGAATTTTTAAGTTTTTCCCAATATTTTTTTTGTTTAGGTCGCGCGTAGGTGTCTGTCGAATTTGATTTTTATGAAGTGACTTAAAAACTAATTTTCATTTTGTTGCACCAAAAAAGTTTATGCACAAGAAAAAGTGCAATCAAAGAGGTACTTTATTTTTTTCTGCAAAATGCATTTTAATTAAAGATAAAGTTGCGGAATAAATAAACCCAAAATTTTTAATTTACTTATATTATGAGGGGAGGGGGACGAAAGTTAGGTATACTTTTAATAGTACAGTGGGGTCATGCATACATAATTTTCCCAGTATTCATAATGGATTTTAGAACTATTTCTAGCAAATATGTTTATGAAAAACGATCCTAAAATTTCGATTCCTCATACCAATCTTCTTTGCCAAAATTTTGCAAGTGATGGGGAATTATTTATCAATTGAGAAATCAATATGGTAAAACATAGTCAAAATGTTTTACCATATATACCATTCAGACCCCTATAAGAAGAAAGCATGTGAGATTTGATTTGACTTTACGAATTGTATAATTTGCCTTAAATGTGATGGTTAAATGAATACATTAAATTGACACATATTGCCAACCTAAAAACTTCTCCTCCATCCAGTGTCCCCAGACTTTCATAACCTTTTTCCCCTGTATTTATCAGCAAACCCAATTTTGTTCCCCTAATCTCCAAAAAAAATCCCCTTTTTCTCCCCTAAATAAAATTTTCATGGATTAATAAATAAAAACTATATATTTCTTAACAGTTTTAATTTTAGTAATAGCCTTAAAGTAACATAGAAACATTAGTTATATTTGTACATTGTTTATGTAGGCTAGGCACCTACTAGAAATAATTTCCTTTATTATAAAAAATAGTTAAAAACCAACTTTATATCTTCATTTACAAAATGCTAGAACAGCTGAAGTTGATGCTGCAATTTCTTTTTCCTCCTGACATAGCAAGTCTTTGAATTCAAATAATAATTTCCATTGCTTCAAATATCTATTTCTGGATTTTACTTTCGAAACGAAGGAAAACCTTCAGAAACTCAAAACTTGTAAATGGGACATTACATGGCTTATTAACTTGCAAGATTAAAATTTAGAAGAGACTGTTTAGATTGAACTTTTTCTTTTTGAATGAAGTTTGAAAATATTTTATAATGAGAATACGTTTGAATATTTAATTTTTATAAAAAAATTTATTTAAAATGCTTCATTTAATAAGTTTGTCCGTTATGAATTTTTTCCCCTTTTTTAAGCTTGTCCCTCGATTTCCCCTTTTTCATTATAAAATCAGCAAAAGTGGTGCTTTTCCCCTCAATCCGGGAACCCTGCCTCCATCTCTCCAAGACTATATCAAAGCAAGTGCGTACGCAGGATGGTGATTAGGGGGGAAGGGGTCATTCAAAAACTAGTATTGGTATAGAAACCTTGATTTGAGATACATTCAAAATAAGACAAATTTTATTAAATTTATGAAAATTATTTTCTTTAAGTAGGGGGGGGCTACTCCCTGTCCACTTTGCGTATGCGTAAGCCTCCGCCGCTTATTTTGTTAATTTTAGTTCGCTGGTTACCAAATTTGATTAGACCTGTACACTTTTAACTTTCAAGTACTCACTAGCTTGTCCTTGTACTTGTACTTGTACTTGAAAAAAAAACTTGTACAATGTAATTGGAACTTGGTACACCATTACAGATAACTAATAGTGCTGTCATATGAGTAATGTTCCACAATGAATTGGGAAATTTGCCTTTCAAGTTTTTAAATCCATACAGATAAATTGTGTATGCATGATCCCATTGTAGTTACTGTAAAAAGTACAGGTCTGTAACTTCAAACCTTAATTTTTCGCAAATATAATTTTGTTGAATATGTCTTAACTTTTGACTAAATAAACAGAAATACTATAAAAAGATATTTTTTCTTATTTTAAGACCCATTGGGTGTAAAAGGGTTAAAATTTATTTTTGAAAATTCAGTGTTTCAAAAACGGATTGATGAGTTTTTTTCAAACTAGATTTTTAAATATATTTTACTATTTTCTACAAAAAAACTTAAAAAAAAAACAAAAAGTGACTCAAATTTATATATAAAAAATTAGTTTTTAAGAAAACTGCTCCAACGATTTAAAATTTTCGTTTGCACATATTCTTATTTTTTCAAGTAATAAAATGGCGGGGTTGAGCACTAAGCTATTTTACTTGTTGTTTTTACAATTTAAAGAACAATTAAAATGCTTTGTTAGACTTTTTTATTTTTTATATTTTTTTCTACTTGCATATTTTAAGTTCTTAAGTTCCAAGCAACTTAAACACAAGAGAAAGTACGTGTGTTCCAGTCGTGCATTTAATTTTTTTTTTTCAATTCTGTTCCAGCTATCTTTACTTTAACTTTATTTAACTTTAGATGGCGCTCACAGTCCAGGGTGGACTAGAGCCTCAACCAACAAGTCCCTCCAGCCAGCTAGGTGCCTAGCTACCTAGCTGCCTCCAGTTACGCACTGCCTCAAAGTTGGTTGAGGTCATTCTCCACTAGTGTGGGAGTCTTCCTCTGCTCGCAGTTCATCACTTTAATTACAAAATTAATAACATTGAACCTACTATTTGATTACTGATTTAATTACATTTCAATTACTTTTGTGTAGTTACAATTAAATTACTAATTACCTGTAATTGTAATTGTGACATTCAATTGCAATTACCCAGTAATTGGACTGTAATTGAATTATAGTTGAATTACCATGTAATTAGCCTGTAATGTAATTGGACTTCTAATTACCCAACTCTGTTCAAAGTCTCGAGTTTGATTTTTTTTATGAATGCATATCTTGCCATATAGTACTTACATATCACAAGTAAAAATTATGTTTTTCCAGCCGCGCAGGGTGCTTTAACATCATGTGTATCTTCTGTTCTCTCTGTTTTGGAATATGCAACCAAAATGCCATATTTTATTTTGCCCATGACAACAACGTTTCAAAGTGAAAATCTATTTCAAATGGAGAGCAAAATTATTTGCCACTGACGCAAAACTGCCATCATTCAAAAAACAATTAATGAATTGACGTATATATGTACCTACTTCTACATGCGGTGCTTGTGTCAAAGGTCCACAATAAATGATGTTTTTATAAACAAAATTATATACCTACCTACTTAAACTTATTGTTTCATTTTTGGTATCAACAGCAATATTAATTGGAAAGTTTCAGTAGGAAAACTAATCTTTCAGTTTTATTGAAATAGAGGTGTTAATCGTTTTATAATTGCTTTTGGTGTTCTTATAAGACTGAATGAATAGATTAAAGGGAATAATTATTATTATCACACATCGATATCTAGTTTTAATCCCAATATAAGTAAAGTATTTTTTTGAAAGTCAACCCATAGCTGATAATGAGTTGTGTTCACACAATCCACTGACCTCATATAGCATATTCATAGCAGAATGCGCCCACTCTTGCATTTTAAATTTATTATATACCTACGTCATTCCCCTCTCTCAAGTCATGGCAATCGGATTAATACAAAAAAAAAAAAAACGATATTAATATGGAAACAAAAAATGATATACCTACCTTTACTTTTTTCCACCGACAACGAACATGAATGCATATTTAATATTTTTTTTATTGTAGACTATAGTATGTACGTACACAGGTACTTACGTTATACGCACGTTTTATCTGCGAATTAACACAACCCTCATTTTGAATTTAATAGTAGGTATGACAAAAGCAAAAACGTGAGGTTTTTTCAATATAATTCTGTTTGTGATATTTGAATTGTAAGCGTTTTATTTTCAATTACGTAAATTTGATTTTTGTTAATTACAATTATATTATCGAATTGGCAATATTCAAATTGAAGTTTCCCTTTTGATGTTAAATTTATACCTAATTAATTTATTATTGCATCAATTAAAAACTACTTTATGAATTGGAATAATGTTTAAGCCATAGTAAGCTTCGAATGGTTGTTTTTTGTATAATAAAACCAATATTCCTTCATATAGATGAAATTTGAATGCTAAGAACTTGTGTCATAATGATAATGATAGTACCAATGCTGTGTAGTGTTAGTGTAGGTATAAATGGAATATGTGTAATGACTTATGAAAAAAAAAACTAACTTCAAGTAAGGCCGTCGATTAAGAATAAGCACAGCTATCAATTAATGAAATATTTTATTTTCCGTGGAAGGTGCAAAATCTTTAAAAGGCTCTTTGAGGACCGAAAAACGCGTGATCATAGGAGAGTGAGACTCTTACTGCACTAAAACCACCTCCAATTCCCGATTGCTACTAAGTTGAAACTTATCTAGGAATATATTTTTAACAAAGTTAAGTAACGTGTTGCAGGTAACTTTCCGGTGAAAGTTCCTGCTTATTCCGGGATTTTGAAGCGATTTTCTGTTCACCACACCAAGTCGAAAGGTTTTGTTCTTCGCAGGCAGCGTACTAAATTCGACTCACCAAGAATGTCAACAATCGTTGAATTAGCGTGTTCTAATAGCCGATTTCTATGTTTTCGCCTGAAACTCTTTATTTCGTCCCGAAGCATAGGCATCCCGAGGTCCCTGTGAAGATTGTCACTCTTATATGGGTGATTCCGTTTCAACTGTGATTCCTTGCGTCCAGTGCTTTTTGTTGTTGTTTAATATAAAATGTTCGTTTATATTTTTGGTTTGGATTGTGTAAATGGCTATTTACTACAATCTACATTCAATATCATGACCAAATTTGCAACTTCTTCGACATGGCTTGGAAAAAGTATGGTCAAAATGTCAGTACCGTGGCATGTCCGATCCTTGTTTTTCCGATTAAGTCTACCGCTTTCGAATGAAATAGTTCATTGAATATGGTTTTAGTTTTATTTTTGAATTCAAAAGATTTCCCGCTCAACCGCCATTTTGTTTTAGCTTTAACACGTATGTATTGTAGTTTTCTAAAAGTGACACTATTTATGTATATTTAACAAAAGTAATTTTGTTTTTGGTATGTTGTTTTATTTTAAGAGTGATTGATATGTTTGCATGCGATGAAAGTATGTCACAAATTTATTTGTCAGTACCGTGGTAGTATTTTTTAAGCATAGTATAACATGTTTCTGGTTGGTTATCAGAATTTTGTATTCCTTTTAACGGTACAAGTTAGAATTGTCCTGGAAATTATTTTTCTCATAAGCATAGAGAAGTGAGGTTACATATACTGTCTAAATGTCAGTACCGTGGATGTCAGTACCGTGGCATTTAAATACTTATTGAGCTTTAAATAAATATAATTAAATAATTCTTTGCAATAATATTTTCTTCTACCAATTTTCTTTCTAAGAACGGTAGTAATACCTCAGACGAGCCAAACAAAAATCATTCCGTGCAATAAAAACTAAGTAATAACCCAGCACAAGGAAAAGGGTTGCCATTCAGAAGAACAGACTTCAAAAACGAAAAAGAGATAATTTTTTAAAGAAAAAAAGGGAAGTAGAAATGTCAAGAGGTCAAAACGTATTAGAAAATCAAGAATCTCAACAAAAATATGGGAAAAAAGAGGGAGAACAAATTAAAAAGAAAAACAAGAAAAATAGTTTCATTATCGTCTATACTAGTTTTAGTACATTTCACTATATTTTTTGTTCTTTAAAAGTTGTAGCAAAATGCTTTTACAGATATGATACGCTGACTAAATGAAGCCACAAACACAAAACAAAAATTGTTTCCAAGAAGTTTTAGTTTTTGAAAATTTTCTAAAAAAAGAATCACAGTTGGCAGAGAATCACCCATATATACGATGACCATCCATCCTCTTTTTGAGAGGACAGTCCTCTTTTTTGGCATCTTGTCCTTTCTATTTAGTTTTATTAAAGAGGGCAGTCATTTGTCCTCCTTTTGCTGAATTGTCCTCCCAAAGTCCTTTTTTTATCTTTCAAACCATTTTTCTGACTGAAACTACATTAAGTACTTACTTTTTTCATTACTTAACCACTTACTAGGTAGATAGCACTAGTTTGAATTTAAACGCTTTTCCAATGCACTAGAATTTAGAAAGCATCTAGAAATCATTGATTAGTAATTATTTGACTAGGTAACTGTGTCAAACGATCAGGCGCGGATACAGGGGGAGGGCAATGGGTGCAATTGCCCCCCCCTGGGCAAGATAGAATAAAATATGAATTTAGTAAAATGTAATCAAAAATGTTTTTTTGTTATACGTTCATAAAACTTATTCTTGGCAGCCAAAAGAGGACTTCACGTTTTCATTTTTCTTTTTTTCCATTTCAAGAAATTATTTAATACTTTTTGATGAAACAACCGATGTATCTCACCTCTTCCAACTGAGCCGTATCTTAATGGCTTAAGCACACGTGCAGATTTTTCAGGTTCTAATGGGAGCAGACATCCAAGAGCTACATGCAGCCCAGAGCTGTGCACGATTTTTCTAAATTTGCTGCGCAGCGTTGCAACAATGAGTGATGGTCGGCCGCTGACCAAGTTCAGTGAAGAAAAGTACCGCTATGCACAGATAGCATTCAAATCGATCGATTGGAAAGCTTATATGTAGTAACAACTTTTGTTTTAGATGTCCGATCTTCAAAGTTAAGGTCTTTAATTTAAAGATCAATATCAGGCTACATGACTGGATAACATTTTTTGAGAAAAGTCAAATTATTTTTTCATACTAGAAATCAGATAGAGTCTCAAATCGAATTCATTTACACTTTTCAAAATGCAAATGTGTATGAAAAATTTCACAATTTTGAAAAATAATGTTTCAAAAAGTTACTGCCCCGCCCCTCCTCTACAAATTTGTTTTCTATATTTTCCACCTTAAAATTTATTTTAATTTAAGAACAAAATAAAATCTTTGAAATACGTCGATTTAATTTCTTTAAAAAAATCAAACTGCTTCAAATTCACGGATCTACAAGATTAGAAAAAGCTTAAATAATAAACCACAATTGTGTATACAAATTATTGAGAAATATCAAAAAAATGTATACTAAAAGGGTGATTGAGTCCCTTTTTATGATAAATATTTAAATGTGCATTTAAATTTTAAAAAGTACTTTCCCTAGAAAATTTCATGACTGTGTCCACTTGCGAGTTTTACCCTCGAGAGCTTTTTCAGAGCTTCTAGCCGTCTTTTTCTCTTAAATGGATACGCAACTTTAGAATATGCAAATGTGTTTCGAGGGCGGCACAACTGTCATACCCATAAGATACGTTTCTGATGGTAGTATTCGTGGGAATCTTGTCACTTTCGTGAACGTGTTGTAGGAACTTCCGTGTTATTAAGCTCGTGAAGAGTATGAATCCGATGAAGAAGATTAGAGAGAGAACCAGGAAACGACGACAGCAGTCACTGCCGAAGAGAAGTAGGATGGATAATTGTTTTTGGCCGTTTTAACAATCGTCAAGTCAACGGCCGTATTCGAAAAAGTAATCTGCGTCAAAAATGCATTTGCAGATTGTTCTTTAAAGCAACTGCTCACATGTTCGAAAACATCATCTGCGATGCAGCTGTGCAGTAAAAATCGAGTTGACGATAAAAATTGAGAAACCAGAGAGAGTGTTCGTAAACATCAAATGCGTTTGAGAGTAAGTTGAATGACGTTAATCAAACCAATTTTGTGCAAGCAGGACAATTGCATATGACGATTGCAATCTGCGTCAAGAAATGACGATCATTTTGGCGATCAAAATTGACTTTTTTGACGTTTTCGAGAACGGCAAACGTCAATTCATTTGTCAAATTATCGTTATTTTCTGACGCAAATATTGATTTTGTAAGCACAAAGTCTTTTTATCAACGCCATTCAGTTTCTTGCAAGCGAATTTGACACGTTCTCAGTCTTCTCAATTTTTGTGTCGTCAACTCGATTTTAACTGCAGAACTGCACCGCAGATGATGTTTTCGAAAAAGTGACTTTTGCAACCTTCCTAACCGAACACAATGCTTATGCAGTAAAACTTGTATTTGCCTATTCGAACAGAAGACTTTTGCAGTTTGCGTTTGAGAACATTCTGCAAATGCGTTTTGACGTAAATGACATTTCGAAAACAGCCTTTAACTGACACTGTATAGCAATTATGAAAGAGGTAATTGCTTTCTTCAAATTTCAATTTCATATCGCTTTGTGTGACCAGGTGTGTAGAGCGGTATGAAGTGTACTCAAATCTGTAGACCTCATCAAGATTGTGGAAACTAACGAATTTGCACCCCCCCCCTGAACGAAATCCTGGATCCGCGCCTGCAAACGATACGTCACTAGAGGCAATATTAATAACAAAGTGCAATACCTTAATTACGACTTCGACTGTGCAGATTTTAAAACTTTCTTAAGAATTCGTGTCGACATCTTTTAAAAAACTGCATTGCGAGGAAAAGATTAAGAATTAAATTAAATAATTAATTATATTCAGTGTTAAAGCATTTTTTGGTTTGTTTAAATCTATTATGGGGCTTGGTTTTAATGAATTTTTTTTTTAAATATTTGTTATTACTTATGCACGTTTTTTTAAAGTTGTCCTCTTTTTTACGCCTGAAAAAATGGTCACCGTACCCATATACCATTATGGTGCATTTACAAACAACCTAAGCAATTTATTTTAAAACGTTTGTAAGTTATTTAAATTTGTTTCGCAAGTACAACCCCAGAATTGTATACCATAAGTCCAAAAATGTTTAAGTACCTGTCTGTTTAAAATCAAATTATAATCAATATTAACTAAGCATAGAATATTTATTTACCGTGTAGCCAGGTCAAATCTCTTAATTAACTTTTTAATTCTTCGCATTTAGTTTTTTACTTGCAGCTTCCATTTTAATTTAGCGTCTAGAGTCATTCTCAGATACTTTACCACATTTGCAATTGTTACAATTCTTAAGGTCACCTTTTCTTGTCAACTTAACAATCACACCTCATGGTAAGTACGTTGGACTGTCATGCCGAAGGTTTGGGTTCGATTCCTAGCCGCTGCCCCCCCCCCCCCCCCCCCCCCCCCCCCCCACCAAAAAAAAAACAGAAATGTTTTTTCCGAGTTTTTCCGAGCTACTGCCTCTTGTGAGGAACTGACAAATCCTCCAAGAGTATACCAATCGTGAATTAGTGCTTCTCATCTAGCCGTTTGGTTGGACTCGGAAAAAAATTGTAGGTCCCCTTCATTCCTGCCAACAACCAGTGTCCCCAGACTTTCATAACCTTTTTCCCCTGTATTTATCAGCAAACTCAATTTTGTTCCCTAATCTCAAAAAAATTCCCCTTTTTTTCCCCCTAAACAAAATTTTCATGAATATGCATAAAAACAAAAATAAAAATTATATATTTCTTAACAGTTCTAATTTTAGTAATAGCCTTAAAGTAACAGAAACATTAGTAATATTTGTACATTGTTTATGTAGGCACCTACTAGAAATAATTTCCTTTATTATAAAAAATAGTTAAAAACCAACTTCATATCTTCATTACAAAATGCTAGAACATCTGAAGTTGATGCTGCAATTTCTTTTTCCTCCTGACATAGGAAGTCTTTGAATTCAGCAATAATTCCCATTGCTTCAAATATCTATTTCTGGATTTAACTTTCGAAACAAAGGAAAACCTTCAGAAACTTGAAACTTGTAAATGGGACATTACATGGGTTATTAACTTGCGAGATTAAAATTTAGAAGAGAATGTTTAGATTGAACTTTTTCTTTTTTGAATGAAGTTTGAAAATATTTTATAATGAGAATACGTTTGAATATTTAATTTTTATAAAAAATGTATTTAAAATGCTTCATTTAATAAGTTTGTCCTTTACGAATTTTTTCCCCTTTTTTAAGCTTGTCCCTCGATTTCCCCTTTTTCATTATAAAATCAGCAAAAGTGGTGCTTTTTCCCCTCAATCTGGGAACCCTGCCAACAACACGCACATAGCAATAGTTGAGAGCTATAAGTCACTAGGTCCTGGTTCTCAACGGGCTGTTGCGCAACCAAATTTATTTTATTTTTAACAATCACATATAGCTTTCCTACATAGCTTGCATCAACGGATGTAGAATACTAGCCGTTCTGACAGGATCAGCTTTCAGGAATTTGGCTGCTATTCCATCAATTCCGGCTGCTTTGTTGTTTTTGAGAAGAGTTATGTAATATTAGACTTCCACTATTGTAGGGGGTTCGATGTCAATACCTCTATAAGATCTACGCATCACTGGTGCTCAACGGAATCCTCACTAAACATTGCAAGGCACAAAAATGATCCTTCCACCTGCGTAACTGATTCTCAACTGATACCAAAACTGTGCCATCCACAGTACACATATATAAGGTATTATCTTGCGCATGTTGTCCGAAATGAGAACAGTCAAAGAAATTCAAGATGGCAGCCCTACGTGACCCCGTCCATTGTATTACAACAACAACAAAGAAAACAAACACAAAATGATAATTGAAATAACACTAAAAACCAAGAAGGAATGTTGTTTGCATGACAAAATAATGTTAATAAACACTAAAAAGCTTGAAACAATTGTATTTGCTAATAAATAAGTAACAAATGAACACATAACACACAACGAATTTTGATGTTTAACGAGTTGGGGTCACGGGATTCGCCATTTTCCACTGATTTTGATGGATGCGCAGAACTGAACAAAAATGAAAACGCTAATGATATTACCTTCAATATGTGTACTGTGTGTGCCATCCACTCGACAACCATTACAGGAAGATTGCTGTTGCTTTTTTTCCCGTGACTTCATTGGATATTTGGTACAATTCCCTCATATGATCTCCCCTTCTTGCAGCGTATTCTACATTTTCTGCGAGACCATCTAACCTTAACCTCCTGCCACGTCTCACACAGCGGTAGGCCATCTTATGTGCTAGGCGATACTCGCTTCAGCCTTTCATTGAGCATCTGCTTCGGCATTTATTTGCATCTTCAAATAGTTGAATATCGATTTTTTCCCGGATGTCTTGGGATATCCAAGAGTCTTTAACTCTCGTTCGCTTGGGACCAAACCCAGTTTCCATAAAAACACTTTCTATATCACCCCACATTTCATCAATAAATGTCTGAATGTAGAATTCACTTAATGACGATGCTCTGTCGTTGCAATATTTTATGTTGGGATCACTTAAAGCATTCGTATTGAACTACTTACTACATCCTTTGATTGTCGTTGCACAGCTGCGGTTCGTAGCTTGAGACTCATGAGACCCAAATAGTGATCGCTTCCCATGTCAGCATTTTGAATACTTCGAACATCACACATTGACTTCCTCCATTGCTGTCGAATCATGATATGATCAATGTGGATTCAGTTTGACAATCCCGGTGTACTTACGAGCTTATCCGGCTCCCGATCCATGAAGGGTATCTGCCTGAGATATTGCGGTCTTCCATCGGTTGCGGTCCCTCCAGTCGTCGATACCAAGCGCTCTTGGGTCTGTGACCACCTGGTCCCTGTACTGGAGGTTCGGTCGTCTCGAACCTGGGGGCTGGGATTCGAAGATTTTCTTGACTGGAACGTTATTGTCCATTCTCTCGGTGTGACCAAGCCAGTGTAGTCGATGTACTTTGGCTCTTTGGACTTCATCCACATCTTGGTACAGCTCGTACAGTTCACGATTGAATCTTCTCCTCCAATCGCCCTCTTCGCATATAGGACGAAATATCCGCCGAAGAATTTTTCTCTCGAAAGTGCCCAGTGTCAATTCCCCTTTTTTACTTGTCGTCCAGCACTCGGCACCGCACCGCACGCCGTAGAGATGAACTGGTAAAATTAGCATTTTGTATAGCGTACACTTTGTCTTTCGAGAAAGGAGTTTTGAACCCATTTGTTGGCCAAACCGAAGTAGTAGCGGTTCGCTAGGGAAATTCTTCGTCGGATTTCCACTAGGGTGTCGTTCGTGGAATTGATATTTGTTCGGAGGTAGGTGAACTGCTTGACTTCCTTGAAATTACTGCTACTAACAGTGACGTTTTGTCCTAAGGCGATGGACATATGAGGCTATGTTGATAGCATATACTTTGTTTTGTCTTCATTCACTTCAAGACCAACACCTTTCGCCTGTTCATCAATAGCTCTGAATGCTTTAAGTACTCTTAGAGCGGCCGATGAAGTCGATGGTGTGCGCATAGCCAAGTAGTTGAGAAGACCAGTTGAAGATAGTGCCTTCCATGTTAACACTACTTTTGCGCACTATCTGCTCCAGGACTAGGTTGAAGAAATCACATGATAGCGCATCTCCTTGTCTGAACCCTGTACACGTCTAGAATAACTCAGATGAGCTGTTACCCGTTTGCACGTTGGACCGCGTATTTTGTAACGTCATGTGGCGTAGCTGGATCAGTTTTTTCGGGATCCCGAGTTCCGACATCGCCAATAGAAGCTCTTGGCGACTTATGCTGTCATATGCGGCTTTGAAGTCGATGAATAGGTGGTGGGTCTCGACTTGAAATTCTTTGGTCTTTTCCAGGATTTGCCTCAATGTGAAGATTTGGTCTATCGTTGATCTGCCTGGCCTGAAGCCGCACTGGTACGTGCCAATCATAGTGTTGGATAGGATCTTCTACGCAACATTAAGCAGGGATATGCCTCTGTAGTTCTTGCAGGACATAGGATCGCTTTTTTTGAAGATTGGACATGAGGAGCTATTTGACCAGTATCGTGCATACTTCCCTCCTTCCACACTTGGTTGATGGGCTGGTGCATGCACTCTACCAGGACATCTCCTCCAAACTTGAAGAGTTCCACAGGTAGGCCAATCGAGCCGGCGGATTTGTTGTTCTTAAGCTTGTGGATGGCTTTCTTAACCTCTTCAGTACTGGGCGCTGGAACTGGATCTTCATTGACTGGTCTCATGCTTCTTTGTTCCCCTCCTCCACCTGCTCTACATAATGCCCACTAAGCAGCTGCTGGAAATACTGCTTAAATACGTCTCCAATTCCCTGTGCTTCGGTGACTAGGTTCCCTTCGCTGTTTCGAAGAGCTTGGGTGCCACCATAACCAGACGGGTGTTGGTGGTGTTGCTGGACTCTTCAAGATACTTGAGCTGAGAGGCTGCGGATGCTCTTTTCTTTCTGCGCAGAGTTTTTTTTTCTTTTCCCGGTACTCATCTCTTGCTTTTGTTTTCCGATGCAGTATTTGCATTCGTACATTTTCCGTCTCCTTCTTCAATACCACGCATTCATCATCATACCACGGGTTCTTTTTTCTGGATTGTTGATAGCCAATAGTGATCTCGGCTGTCTCCTTAATGATGTCAAGATACTGGTTCCACTGATTGTTAACGCTTGTGGCTGTGGGTACGGCAGAGAGTTTCCCGGTCAATTGCTCACTGTAGTCTCTGCCTTTCTCAGATGTGCTAAGACATGCAATGTTGAATTTATTCTTTTGGGCGGTCTTCGTTTTCTTTTCGTTGGACAGTTAGGCTCTGAACTTTGTCACAACAAGAAAGTGATCAGAGTCCACGTTTGCACCTCGGAAAGTTCGCAAGTCCCAGATGTTCGTTGCGTGCCGTGCTCCAATTAGCACGTGGTCGATTTGGTTGGTGGTTTGACCAACTGGAGATCGCCAGGTTGCTGTGTGTATCCTTCGCCTGAGGAACCTTGGCTACTTATCACCGTATTAGAAGCTGCAGCAAAGTCGATTAGTCGGAAGCAGTTATCTGTTGTAGTTTCGTGGAGGCTGTGCTTTCCAACTAATTCGCCAAAGATGTTTTCCTTTCCGACCTTTGCATTAAAGTCTCCGAGCACGACTTTTTTACAATTTACATTTTATTTATTTATTTATGAAGTACTTATATACATTAAGACAAAGTATCTTATAACTTAGATATAAACTATTATTAATTACAACGAATTGCATGAAAGCTAGAAATTTACATTTTTCTTAGCAGAGAATAAAAGGAGAAATTATATAATGCAAAAAATGAAGAATTTATAAACTATTGCTAATATTTGAAAGAAAAATACATAAAGCAAGAAAAAGAGCGTAAGTTAGGGGAAGATCAGAAAATATTGCAAGTAAAGTTGTTTATAAGTCGCTTTGTAATTTATAATTGAGAAAAATGAATTCTTAGTTCGTCCTTTAATTTCGCAGAGTCATTCATTTCTCTAAAATTGCGCGGTAGGGAATTCCATAAGCGAGTAGAATATATAAAAAATTGACGCTCGGATATCAGGGAAGCATAGCGTGGATGAACCAACATTCTTGTTCTTTGCGAAGATGCCATACTTATCATTTCGCTGAGATACTGGGGTTGGTTGTTCAAGAAAATGTTAGCGATACTTTTAATAGTTCTCGAAACTCATATTTAAAACATACTTCGAAAAATTTGAAATACTATCGTATTTGCGTAGTCCATAAATGTAACGAACTATATATGTGAATTAATTTCACAACCGTAAATCAGAGTTGGCATGACCAGTGTCTTCGCTAGTAGCTTCCGAACTCTTAGAGGGGTGAAATACTGCGTTGCCCACAGAGTGCGAAGAATACCATACGTTCTAACCACAACATTGTTAATGTGATTACTCCATGTTAAAGTCCGATTAAAAATCACTCCAAGATTTCTAGCAGTTTCAACATACGGGACTAGGGTGTTGCAAGATCACAGGGGGAAAGTAGGAAACATCGACCTGTTTTTTAGAAATCACAATGGAAGTTGATTTCTTGGGATTCAGCACAAGACCATTTTGGTGAGACCAATGCGAAATCCTTTCAAGATCTTCGTTAACTCTACACACACCGTCTACCATTAGCCCTATTGAGAAGCTAAAATACAATTGCACGTCATCGGCATACATCTTTAAATGACAATGTTTAACTATAGATGGCAATTCATTAACGTAAAGTGAGAACAAAAGAGGACCCAGAATAGAACCTCGCGGCACACCACGTGGTGTTGGAAGAAGATCAGACGATTCGTTATTTAAATGAACAGACTGCTTTCGGTCATTTAAGTAGGAGAACAAAAGCTTAACAGCGCAATTCGAAAAATTAAAAAAACGAACAAGTTTTTTACATAAAAGGGAATGATCAACCAAATTAATGGCCTTGGAGAAATCTAGGAGTATTGGTAAACGTACATTTTCATAGTCCAAGGCTATACGAATATCTTCCGTAACTTTAAGCAAAGCTGTTATACAGCTACATCCTTTTCGAAATCCAGATTGCTTCGGTGTTAACAAATTTGAGGCATTAAGGAATGAGATCATTTGATTTTGCAAGATTCTTTCAAAGACTTAAGATAAAAAAGGAAAAATAGCAATGGGTCTATACTCATCATTTTTTGAATTTTTGGGAACCGGTATTATTTTTGCTAATTTCCACTGCTTGGGATATTCTCCTGTAGTTAAAATCGTGTTAAAAATATAAGAAATATATGGTAGAACAAAAGGTAGAATTATTTTGAGAAATCTAGGGTTCATTTCATCGAGGCCAACAGCATTCGATTTAATGGAAAGATACTTTCGACTACTTCGGAGCTATCAACTGACCTAAAGCAAAAACCGAGACTAGAAATATCGTTTCTCATGCTAAGACTTAAAGTTGAGTTAATTGTAGCTGAATGGGCTGACGGCAGAGAAATGAATTTTTTTCCTATTCAAGTTAAATCTTATTTAATAGTACTTTTGTGGTCAGTGGGTTATCGTTACATTTTAGAACTGAACCAACAACGAAAATTCAGAGTTGAATTTTTGACGTCTAGCATGTATGAAACGGTAGTAGTACCTCGTGGCTTGATGGTTAGTGCGTAGGACTGTCATGCCGAAGGTGTGGGTTCGATTCCCAGCCGTGCCACCTAAAAACAGAAATGTTTTATTCGAGGTACTGCCTCTTGCGAGGAACTGACAAATCCTCCAAGAGTATACTTGTCATGAAAAAGTGCTTCTCATTTAGCCGTTCGGACTCGGCAAAAAACTGTAGGTCCCCTCCATTCCTGCCAACAAACACGCACACAGGAATGGTTGTGAGTTGTAAGTCACTAGGCCCTGGTTCTCCACGAGCTGTTGCGCCACCCAATTTATTTATTTTATGTATGAAACGGTCCACTGTGGGGCGTGTGCACATACTAGGCTGATGTTTTGGATGGGAGCTTTGATGCGGATCAAATCACAGCCAGGCGATCGCTAATTGGCTTAAAATCCGGATTTACCCAGGTGAAAACCTGTAACGGACATGATTCATCTGCTAATACACTGATCACCAGACCACACCAGAAAGTTTGCACCATTGTAGATATTACGGTGTACCTACCTGTGTATTTATACAAGTGAAAAAAATTCACTCATTTTCACTAAAATTTGTATTAAATATATATGAAATACGTATTTCCACCTTGATTCGTTTTTTAAATGGTGAGGATTTTAATGAATGATAAGAAATAATTGGAAAAATTTGAGATTTTTCATTTATAAGACGTGAAAATCAGCCGCTTTTTCAATATCAATCCTAGATTTTTGAATTTTGTTGGCTACATTTTTTTTGATAACATTATGTAAACCAGCCATTTCGTTTGGAAATTTTAATTTTGATAAAAAGTTTTAAATTTTAAATTGTAAAATTCGACTTGGTTTCCGAGTTATACCAAACATATTGAAAAGTGACCAGAGTGACTATACTCTTAGAAACGCAAGGGTGAGATTAGTACAATTTTTTATTTTAAGCACTCTTATACCTCCAAAAAACATACTCAATAATGAAAACCCTTGAACGTAAAATGTTCCTTTAAAGGCATGATTTTCCGGTATATTCGATTGCTTTTTTAGTATGTACCTTCATTATAAGAATCGGAAGTAAATATATGAACATCATTATAATATAAACTAAGTAATTTTTTTTTAGTCAAATTATGATTTGCATATTTCTAGATGTTTTCCATTGAACAATTTTGTACATAGCTTCATTTCATTCTGTAAATCAAAATAAAGTGGACTCTATTTATTAAACTTTTCTTTTTAATAGTAAACAATTCTCGGAAGATCATATTTATTAATGTTTATTTAGATAATTGAGAATAATATTTTTGTTTTCAAAACTACAAACAAAATCATAATCTGTTTTTATTTTTCGTCTCTTAAAAAAAAAAAAACATTTGAGTCATCCGAGATTTGTTCAAGAAAACAATTAATGAGGTCAAAAGAAAATAGTTAAATGGTTTTATTATTTGAAAATGGAGCATAGTTAATTATTATGAAATTCAAGGGAAAAAACCACTCAACCTTTGCTGATCTCCCTTTTGACAATGTACTTTGCGTGCATGGCTACTAAGCGGGTAAACAGAAGCCACCGGAATTTATTTTGAGGATCATAAATATTTTTGTAAACAGGTAGTGTTATGTTTAGGGTGATTCCAAATTCAGTAGTATAAGATGTTTTTTGTAACATTCAATTTAGCTGTAATGATGCCAGAATCGATTAGTTATTTAAACCATTAGTTATCGACAGATTGAGTTTAATTGTTCCTATTTGTTGTTCCAATTTTTATATATTAATAAACTAAGTCTTGGGTGCCTGCGTATGTAGATTAGCACAAGTATTAGGAATACGCAAGTAAAAAAGTGACGTTTATATTGATACTTAAATGACTCAACTATGTAATCACATGTTTAGCAGAACGTCAGACTTTTAATTAAAGCTTGTTTTTTTATTTATAATGGAATTTACCATGCAATTTTTAGCTGAATAATAAAATAATATTTTAATTCAGTAAGAACAAACATGAGATCAGAGGGCTAGATTCAACTGAGAAATTGACAAACAAATAAATCAAAAATGTCAACTATCATCAAGAAGTGGTAGAATTTTGTTATTTATGCTAAGTCACCCAAATCAGCCGATAAATGGTATAGGTTAGAGGTTCAAGGTTATAAGCTTCTTTAATAAAGATCAAATGCCAAGAACAAATTTACACTGAAAAAAATGTTTAATTGAAAAATCAAATCAAATAAATACAAAAGTTCAAGAAAAATTTCAACGTACAAAAAAATCAATCAGCATAAAAACAATAAACATAAAGCTAACAGATAAACAAATTTTAAATAAATCAGTCTCATGGAATTTGCCTTTATATGAAGGATTGTTTGTTTGAATGGAAATTTTACCAGATAAAAGAGACCATCCATATTTAAAATAAATACAATGAAATGTACATGTTCTAAATTTATTTTGATATAAGGGCACGATTTGGCACTCGCGATTTGAAATGATCAAGACATTTGGTTTGTTTTAAAATTTTGTAGAGCACAACAGCGATGGGGCAGAAAGGCGTGGCACAGTGCTTCAAGATTTATGGAGAAGCGGTCTTAAGACAGCTAACCGATTAAAATGAAATTTTCAGCCCACTGACACTCCAACTCTTTAAAATAGGTTGATGTAAATGAGGTGTGTTTCTTTAAAAAACTTGTTGATAGTGTAATTAATGATAACTCTTCCATACAAAACTTTTTTCCACGCCCACTTTTGGAGGCGTTTTTGAGAAAAACTTTTTCTTTTCGCTTATTTCTTTGAAATTAAAACCAATTGCCTTAAGAACAGGTTAAGAACAAAAACTAATACAAATATGTTTGCCCCGCTCAAGTTACTTAGAATAAAATGTGTATGTGCCTTTTTGAAAAATTAGGTAATACAAAATGTTTTATCACGCCCACTTTTAAAAGGTGTATTGGAGGGAAGTACATAATACCTACTAAAACTGAAAAAAAAAAAAAATAAAATACTTTTTCTAGGGCGTTAGGAAGTAATAAATTGGATTTTTATGATCCCTTACAAATGTTCGTAAGAAGGTGGAATAAAAATGGTACTTATGCAAAGATTTATCTTCAGAAATAATATATATAGAGGTTTTTCCATAATTTAGGGCAAGGATTTGAAACCCCAGAAAAAAAAAAACTAACCCAACCTAACCTAAGGTGGCGGCGGAGGTGGTGGCACGAAGTGGGGTTGTTCAGCTTGGGTTGATGAGGTCGACCCGTGCTGCGCCATCCCGCACTGCACCACTCCGCTTTAGAGGTACAAAAAAGCTTTACTTTAAACTAGCTGCGCTGCTCCGGCTTCACTCGGATCGACATTAACAAAAAACATTAACAAAATAAATAAATAAAATTAACAAAAGGTACATATTATACATTAAAAGGGTAAGTTCAAAAAGAAATTTAAATATTTGATACTTATTTTTGTTTGTATGTCATTTCACACTTAATTTTGAAAGCATCGAAACAGTGATCCTTGAAGACCATCCTCTAAATAAAACTTATCAAATAGGTACCACAATACCCTTTAAAATATAATTCCTCATTTTATTTACCCCTTTTTCATACTATAAATATTTAAATTTTAAGAAGTATTGAGTACCCACTAAAGCGGTGCTTCATGAATAACCTATCCAAAATAAAAATATTTGAAATCATAGTCACATTTTTTATTTCTACCCCATTTCACCCTATGTATGAAGCTTAACTTTGAATAATATCTAGCCCTTCAGCCAAACTCTAAATAAAATCTTTCTAGACTAAGAGCCCACAGCAGATTTTGGGTGTGATCGATAACAAAAAAAGAAGTATAGGCGTCGAAAGCTCCATTAAAAGCTATTCAAAAAATCAAGGTCTTGCAGTCCACAACTGGGGCCTTTGCGAGAAATAGTGCATCGAAAAAAAAATATAATGCAACTTCGAGGATAATCGTGTTAGCCGAAATTGGTTTTCACCCCTCCCTAGATAAGCTCCGCGGATCCCATAGCACGGAAACTGAGATCATTTGAGTGTTTAATTCGCCCTGACAGACTGTTTAAAAAAAACCGTTTTTCACTTAGAATTTTGAATCTTTTAAACGGTCCGGTAGAGCGAGCTATACACTCAAATGATCTCAGATTCCGTGATATGTCATCCGAGGAGCTTATCTAGGGAGGAGTGAAAACCAATTTCGGCTAAAACGATTATCTTCGAAGTTGCATTCATATTTTTTTTTCTCGCAAAGGGCCCCCAGTTGTGGACTGCAAGACTTTGATTTTTTGAATAGCTTTGAATGGAGCTTTCGACAACTTTACTTCTTTTTTTGCTATCGATCACACCCAAAATCTGCTGTGGGCTCTCGGTCTATTCTAAGATAAAGATATTTGTTTGAATCGGAAAAATATCAAGCAAGTGATAATTGGAAAACTGAGCCTATTTGATTTTTTTTTTTCGCTAGAAATATTAATTAAGTCTCAAGCTTTATTCGTCCATCAAAATAATAAATATTTTAAAAAATCAATCATTATAATGTTCAATGATGAGTTTGAATGAAAACTGTAACTGGCACCTTAATACCATCCTCATAGTGAACCCTTTCAAACAGAAAAAAAAATCAAATCTGATACTTTTTTTGTTTTTACCGAATTTCACCCTGCAAATTGAATTTCTTACAAAAAATTTAATCTTAAACCTTCCCCTTAGAATAGCCTTTTAAACATCAAGAGAATTTTTGAAACTACGAGTAGATGCAAATTTTAGTTTTTAAAAACACTGAAGAAATACTAAGATTTCATTAGCCTATGTTTGTATCTAAGAACCTTGTACCTTTCCATTAGTAAACGAATTTAAGGATTGGTTCAGTTGTTCCAGAGACTATCCCCTACAAAGGCACAAACAAACAAATATTTCATTTTTATGATAAACTTAGTAAAGAATAAAACAAAAGCTAGGGTAAAGTTGGGTATTTCATAGCAAACAAACTGGGACATGCAACAACAAAAATTAAAAGGGTGCGGAGATAAAAAACTAAATCTCATTGGTGAGGGGTCCATTTCTCTTCGTTTGGTCGATTTAAATTTCAAAGTGCCATAAATATGAAGTAACTAATTGTAAGATAAATATTTGTTATAATTTCGTCTTTAGTCTTAACTGTCTAAATTTAACTTTAAGTAGGAAAACATATTGACCAAACACATCATCCACTGCGTGCCTAAAAATTCCTCATTTCAATATTATTAAACATTCAACAAGCATACTCTAATTGCAATCTTAGAAAAGTGAAACAGACGGACACACCCACTTTTTGCCATCACGCTGCACCTCATTTATTATTCAAACTTCCGATGCGGACTTCAACCTCCCAAAATTTATGTATTCAAATATAGTTCCTAAACAAGAGCTTTTGTACCTACCTGATGCCTTTCAATTATACTGTCAGTGTTTTTTTTTTTTATTTGCTAAGCCCTTCAAAGCCTACCTATGTATATAACAAATTGACCTCAAAATACATTTCATGCATAATAAAAATGTCTGGACATGCCCGACAAGCGTGCCTTATCAAACTTAAAATATTTTCATACGCCATGGCCGCGGCCGTGCCAATGTAATAGACGTTATCAGTTTGAACCACGCGTTATTATTACCATTTCAATTTGGAATTTGAAATTTATTTAGGTAATGATAATGATTTAGATTTGTTAAGTACCTACAAATAGTCAGCTACAAGAAATTAATCCATTTTATTTTATTTAAAATTTAAAATTATGATACATGCCAATATTTAAGTTGCAGGATTTTAGTATCTCATTTGCAAAGACGAAAAAGTAGGTAGGTATGCCAGCTTAATGCGGATTTCTAAAAAAGTCATTTTTATGTATACAATTTTGGCCAAATTTGGGTGTTTATTATAGGCTAGTGAATATTCTTTTAATAAGGAACAATTATGTTCAAAGGGTTTTTTACTATTGAATATTTTGTTTGGGGGAACAAGCATGCTTAAAGCCGAAAAAGCAACTAAATTCAACTTTGTGTTTCTGAGAAATGGGAACACTGGCCACTTTTCAATATGTCTGGCACCTATATCTTTGAAACCAAACTAAAACTTTTGTTTAAATTTAGATTTCCTATCGAAATGATGGTTTAAGAAATTTTATAAAAGAATTGGAAAAGGAAAAGTGAAAAAAAAAACAAAAATCAAAAATTTATAAATTTTTAAATATTTTCTATAAGCGTTATGTAATATTTCATCAAAACCTTGGGTTCAAAATGTCTATGAATTTGTAGTACTGAAAAGAGGTTTTTTGTGCCAAAATTGCAAAATACGATAAAAATGGGAAAAGTTTGAATGTGTATATCTTTGTCAATTTTCAGTAAATATACGACTTTTTGGAAATGAAATGATGCCACATTCAAGCCTCGAGCTCCTACTTAATTTTGTCTGAACATGTCGACTCTGATCATTTCTTTGTGGAGCAAGGTTTCGTGCTCGACTTTCAAATCAAAAGGAACTACGAACCAACCTTGGCAAACCTTAAGTTGCCAGAGCCTTCAGTGAACATCTTGAGCAAGAAACTCTTTGCTGTGTCTTCAACTGCTACAGATGCCAACAACCAGTTCTCCAAGTATGGCGATATCAACAAAGAGGCTACCGAAACCATATTTGGCTACCAACTACCCCGAAAAAGAACCCGCAGGATGAGTATGAATCCGTACTGCTGAAAAAAGTGACAGAAGATCTACATGCGAACATGGTTTAATGCAGCGCAAAACAAGAACAGCGAGAGAGAAGTATCAAGCAAGAAGAAGAGAGGAGAAGAAGACCATGGGTAAAAAGAAGAGGGCGAATGCAGCATCCTAGCTCAATGAGATCAAATAAGTTCACAAATAAAACAACATCCGGAAGTCTTATAAAAAAGCAAAGCAACTGACTGCTGGCTTTTAAACCAGAACGCAAGCTCTACGAAACATCGAAGGTAACCTAGTCACTGTGTATTCAAACAGTATTTCTAGCAGCTGCAGAATGGGCATCAGGCCAAGCGAGAAAAATGACAAGAAGTGAACCCAACTCCAGTCAATGAAGACCCAATGCCACCACCCAGTATAGAAGAGGCCGCTGGATCTGATGGCTTACCAGCGGAGGTCTTTAAGTACGGGGGAGATGTATCTACTTATCAAACAAGCTTGGTAGAAGGATGGACGACCGATGACTGGTCGTCACCATATGTCGGCTCTGGAACTTTGGCACCTCATATAAGGGAAATTTGATATAAAAAATGCCATCTAATTGGTCAGAAAATGTCAACTCATCCCAGAAATTGGTCAATCCTAGATAACTTTTAATCAAGGCTTAAGCTTTCTCAAGGTCGCTCACGTGCCAATTTTGGCACTTCATTTTAGGGAAATTTGCAAAAAATGTGTACCACCTGAAAGATCTCTAGATCTTTATAAAAGATCAGCTAGTTTCAGTAATTGGTAATAGGTAAAGATTGTTTTTAATGAATTAAAAAAAAAATTAATACCATCAGAAAGGCCCTGAGAACTATGTATATAAAGGGTCAGCTAGTTTTAGTAATTGGTCAGCCATAGTTTTTTTTTTAATGTATATTTAAATTATTGTTCAAGGTCTCGCACGATTTTTCACACCTCATTTATGGGAAATTTCCAAAAATTTAATACCACCTGAAAGGCCCTAAGATCTTTATAAAACGTCAACTAGTTTCAGTAATTGGTCAGCTATAGATTCTTTTTTCCGATTTTTAAAGAATTTTTTTCAAGGTCACGGACGATTTTTGGCATAAAGCATTCATAAAAGAAATCTATGTCTGACCAATTACTGAAACTACCTGACCTTTTATGATGAATTAGTTACCTATCAGATAATATATTTTTTTTTTTTTGTAAAATTGCCCAAATGAGGTGTCAAAAATCCTTTTGACCTTGAATTTTTTTTTTAATTCATTAAATATTCATAAGAAATAATATATGGCTGACAAATTACTGAAAAAAGCTGACCTTTACAACCCTGAAGTGGCCTTTCAAATAGCATTTTTTTTTTTTAATGACCCAAATGAGGTGCCAAAAGTTTTTTTTATGACCTTGAACCGGACTTCAAATATTCATAGAAAATAAAATGCACGACTGGGTCGCACGAACTTGCTCTTAGGTTCAAGACACTGTGGGCTTAAGAAAAATGTATACAAAAACATGGAAATTATGAGAGAAAAATGAAGAGAAGCATAAAATACGACTTTTAAATTGGATAAAACAACTCTTTTGACAGTTTGAGGTGAAAAAAAGTATGCCATCTTAGTTCATGATAGAATATGACTGTATGGGAAAAAAAAATTTAAAAATCGTTGGAGCGGTTTTTGAAAAAATTAATTTTTTATATATAAAATTCTTAAAACATTTTTAAGAACAAATTTTGGTATGCAGATTTAAATTATATATTTATGTCTAATAAAAACAAAATTTGAAAAAAATTGTCAACCCGTTTTTGAGATATCGAATTTTCAAAAAAAAAATTTGAAACTTTTTTTAAAAATCCAAAAACTTTTTTTTGAAAATTTTGTTATGCAAGATTATTTAATCTTATCTAAAATTTGTATATAAAAAAATTCATTTAAATCCGTTACGTTACGCTGGTTACGAGAAAACTCAAAATAAAAAAATACGTTCTATGACAGGTACTACTAATAGTTGCTATGTGTAAAATTTTATAATTTTTGATGGTAGATCGTACTAATTTTAGTATATGAAAAAAGTCTAATCAAAATCGTAGGAGTCGTTTTCAAGCAAAAAAATATTTTCCTTTGCGGTTTTTTCCCTTTTGTATGGAAGGTACCGTTATTTTTTCATAAATGTAAAATTTTTTCTAAAAATATTTTATATAGTACTAAAAAAGTCTTAAATATTGAGTTTAAAAAAAATCTATGATGCCGTTTTCGAAATATTTGATTTTCCAAAAAAAAATTTGAAATATTTTTTAAAAATCCAAAAAATATTTGTTCAAAAATGTTGGTACACAAAACTATTAACATTTCTTGGAAGCTTCTGTATAAAAAAATAATTGAAATCGGTCATACCATTTTGAAGAAAATCAAAAATTTTAAAAATGGTTCCTTGAGAGGTACCATTAATAGCCATTTTTGAAAAATGGTTTTCCACCCAAAGAAAGCCTTTTCTAAAATAAATTTATTGAATTTTTCTTAAGAAAAGTTGTCGAGTCGTTTTTGAGAAAAATACGATTATGTAAATTTGCCAAAAAAAATGTATGGCAGGTACCGTTATTTTTGGTTCTAAAAAAAAATGAAAAAAAAAATTGTCGGCAGAATCACCAAAAACCACTCAGTACCAAGTTTGAAGAAAATCGATCGAGCTGTTTAGGCTGTAGACGAACAGACAGACAGGCAGACAGAATTGTGCCACCCACTTTTTTGGTGTTCTCTATCATCGTAATATCATGTTTGATTGTTATCTCAAATTTTTTTTTTGCACGAATCCAAAACTTGCCTTATAGTACCTATAATCGCAAGCAAAAAATCTATCACCATTTACTTAAAATAGTCGACCTTTTATCAAGATCTAGAAATCTTTCGGATGGTGTACATTTTTAGCAAATTTCCCATAAATGAGGTGCCAAAAATCGCGTGTGATCTTGAGCGAGCTTGAGAAAGCTTAAGCCTTGATTAAAAGTTATCTAGGACTGACCAATTTCTTTGACCAGTTAACCTTTTCTGACCAATTACTGACCAATTAGATGGCATTTTTTTTATCAAATTTCCCTTATATGAGGTGCCAAAGGTCTAGAGCCCCATATGTCCCATCTACAAAACCGTGATTTTTTCTCCTGCTAGACCTATCGAGGCATAACACTAATAACACGTATACTGTATACAAGATCTTATCTAACATGCTTTGTGAAAGTCTTAAGCTGTTCTGAAACTATAATCGTCAAATACCAGTGTGGCCTCTGATGGCTGGGCTAAGAGGATCAACCAACAACAATCAACAAGGATCAACAATTATCTAAGAGTGAAGACTTGATCTATGGTCTTCAATCTTAGATAAATCCTAGAAGAAAGCAACGAATTTCCACGCGAGAGTCAACATCTATTCATCAACTTCGAAGCCGCTTATAAAAGCATTCATTGTCAGGAGCTCTTTATGACAATGGATGAGCTCGAAATTCCTGGAAAACTGATCTACCTGATGTCGTGTGACATTGGAAAATATGCGAAGCAATGTGCAACTAGGGAAAAGCTCCTCCGAACTAGAGTTTCGGCCAGTAGACGCGTTATCATGTAATTTCTTCAATGTCGTACTGTAACAAATAGTTCGCAAGACAGGCGTTAACAATGAAGGCATTATTTTAAACAGATCTAACTAACTTCTAGGATATGCCGATGGTATCGACGTTATCGGCCGCTGGGGCTAGGCTATGATACCAGAAAAGTCTCAGTATCGTTTGGTATCGGTATTAGAAGCTGAAGCGATACTAAGCAAGGCATCCAAATCAATACCGAGTCGATAACGTACTTTTTGGACAGAAATTTACCGATACTGTCGGTGGTATTGTTTGGTATCAGGGTCGACAAAAATTTGGTTTTAAAAACTTAAGTTAAAAAAATATTTTTCATTTAGTAATTTTTTTATTAGGTCTTTAAATATTAAGCGACTTCAACTAGAAGATCAAGAAATGTAACCAAGTTGCGTTTTATTTTTGTTTGTGACTGAGACCAGGCCGAAAAAAGACGAAACCGATACCAATACCGAAACCGAAACGAGACTTTGTTATTCAAGACTAAACGAAACTGATACCGATACTGAAATTTTTCGATTTTGACGATACCGAGACGATACTAACAAAATAATCGTTTGGTTTGACATCGTGGCCGGCCCTATCACACGCTCCCAACAGGCTGTTATAGAGGCTTTCGCGGTAATAATATTCAAATATTGAAGACTAGGTAAAACATGTTGGTCTTCAAGTAAACGATGACAAGACCAAATATATGTTATGAGCAAATAATCAAAGACCTTTCAACCTGCTAGGAAAAAACCTCATATAGTTGATAGCAACAAATTCAAATTGTTAAGGAATTCATCTACCTCGGAATAAATATTAATTTCCCGAACAACATCTTAAAGGAGTTCCGATGAAGAACTACCCTTGCAAACTGGTGCTACTTCGGTTTGGCGCAACAATTTAATGGGATCAAAACTCCTTACTCTTTAGGCGAAGTGCACTTTCTACAAAGCTCTTAAACTGCCAGTTCTGTTTAATGGTGCTGAGTGTTGGGCGATAAGCAGAAAAGGAGAGCTAGCTGGTCGTGGGCTCTTTTGAAAGAAAAATTTCTCGAAGTTTTTGTTTTCTCCTGTGTGCAAGAAGGGTGAATGCAAGCTCTATCAAGATATGGATGTAGTCCAGAAAATAAAAATACGCCAAGTACATTGGCTTGGCCACATCGAACGAATGGAAAATAATGCTCCGGCCAAGAGAATCTTTATTGAATCCCAGCCCCCAGGTTCGAGAGAACGGAGAAGATCGAACCATCGGTTTAAAGACCAAGCCATCGGGGATGCCAGAAAGCTTGGTCAAGATGACTCGGAGCAGCGTGCTCGGGATCATAGATAATGGAAAGTATATCAGGCTGCAACCCTGCTTGGATTGGGAGCCCGATAGGTAAATTAAGAGAGAATGATTTATACACTCTTGTTTCTTAAATATTTAGGTTAACTCGTTGAAAGTATATATTTTTAATAAAAATTGACTTAAATTCATATATCCTGACTGTGTTCTATATTTACAAACAAAATATTTGCATAAACGGCACGGGGAAGTCATTTCTATTATAGTGTCAGTCAGTCAACTAGATGCTAAATGAGGCGAACAAAAATCGCTTCGTCGTTGTCGTCGTCGCTTTTTTTTATTATTTTATTTTTACAAGGGAAGTCTCTTCACCTTAATATAGACTTTGGCTCACACCGAGACGCTATATTATAATTTGTGCAAATAAATTAAACTGAAACTCTTGATGTGTGGATTTTTCTCAAAGAAAAATTACTCAAGCATAAAATGGAAGAGAACACCTTTATATTATGATCCATGTGAATTGATGTCTGATGTGAAGGTTAACAATAAAAATAGAAGACTTAAGAAAATGGTATAAATGGAGTGATTCTATTGTTGGTGACTGAATATAGCCTTAACGAAAAAAAAAAAAAAATTTTTTACGTATAGTGATGAAATAAGAAAAAACTAAAGAAAAAAAGGATCCCTTCACATTTTATTTTTGGTTTCAGCTTTCACATAGATCAAAATCTCAACCACAATCAATTGAACCCTTGGTATAATCGGTTAAGCTCATGCAGTCATGCTTAACAACCCTGATGATATCCGATATCCAATCACACTTTTGGGATCGAACGAAAAGGATATACACGACATAACTGCTGCTTTATGATAAAGAAACAAGAAGTTGAAGGACCAATAAATCTCCCTTTTTTTTTGCTGTGCATAAAACAGTATTAAATTTTTTGATGATGTGAACTGAAGTGATTTTGATATGCAAAGTTAAAATGAGGTAATGGGGGACACACACACAAAAAAAAAGATAAAAGCGTGCTACCTTTTAATTAATTATACGTGTCGTGTCAGATAGCAATATCATGCCACGTGCCATCCTTCTAAACGGAATCACGGCAGCGAAAAGGTTACACAAAAAGAGAGTAGAAACAATATTTCTTAATGATAATTATTGTCCTTCGTGTATAACAAGGTTGGTTGAGCTGTAAAAAGGATTGTATTTCAAAGATTTTAGAAGCTTTAATATAAATATGTATACGAATAAAATACCACTTTGCTCATTATAGATTGAAGGGTGCTTATCTTTTATCGATGATTATTTGAGATTGATGAATTCAAGGAAATGAAAACTTTATGATGGCTCTTTAAGAGAATTGATTGTTTCATGGTTTGATTCATAAAGCATAAGGCTGCGAATTGATTTTCGGTACGATTTTTTTTTGTGTAAGTGTACGAATTTGTTCTGTCAATAATACATGCAAATATTTCCCGGAAGTTATTTATTTTATTCTAGTTTATAATGGTAACACATTTTCATGGCCACTTACTCCTTCATGACAAGCTCACACTTCAAAAATTACCAGTTATTCAAAACCCACGATTAAAAACTGAATTTTGGTCAAGGCTTTTCTGGTGCTTAATTCACGGCACATACCTACATTAGGTACATATGTACATATGTACCTACATTATGTACATATGTATGTACATATGTAGGTACCTATCCACATCACATTAAATGTATGTGATCTAGATCTGTGAAATAAGCCCTAGAAAGGCCATGACCAAAATTTGAGTGTTAATCATTAGTTTTGGTTTTTGAACAACTGACTAAGTTGTTAATTTTAAATTTAAACAAAACCTGTGCTAGAAGTAAGAAATCGTTTGATATTGAAAAAAAAGTCAAAATTTACTCTGAGCCATCTTTCACGGTAGGCAACTTTTGCTGACACCCCTAGTCTAAAGGAGCCAGCAGTAATCTTTTGGGGTAAACGCATAACCAAAATATGAGTATGAGGGTCTTCTGTAGGTGCAAGCATCTCGAGATCGATTACAGAAGTCTAGCAGAATTTTTTTGACGCCCGTCTTGGGAACAAGTAATTATTATAAATAGCGGTTTTCTTAATTTGTGTGACAGGCTAACATCCACTTAATTTTACTAAAGCCCAAGGACTTTAATTTTTAGTTCTGATGAATGCAGTTAAATACCTATACTCTTCCTAACGCCTATACTTTTTCCCAATAGCCCTATAAATACTTTCAGCTCAAGGACTTTAATTTTGAGTTCTGATGAATGCAGTTAAATACCTATACTCTTCCTAACGCCTATACTTTTTCCCAATAGCCCTATAAATACTTTCAGCTCTTGAGCTAATACCAAACATTGAGCAAATCTATTGGATTCGATTCGTCCCAGACTTTCCTCCGGATGGTGGACAACGTTTTTGTTGTTATAATCAGAAAAAAAAAATAGATCGATGGCATTCATAGCTGGGATAAACAACACACTTAAATGACATTGTTTAAATGAAAATTTAATAGTTACCAATTTTAAAAAACACAACGATAGACGTATTTTTTAAGCTTCTCGTATCCAACGTATACGACTTGCAGAGTAACGTTATTGAACGGACACGAGTTCCAGTTCGATGGGGTTTATTGGTTTCCTCTAATCTTTTTACTATATTACTCTCGGGGTTTTAAGACTAGATTTAGTAGACGTAGGTATTTTAAGCTTTGATCGAAGTTTTTGTGATTATTTGAAAAATATAAGGAGTAGGAAAACCTTTAAACATATTTAACATTTGTATTAAAAAAGAACTATGTACGGCGTATGAGCACTATTTTTCTTTAAAAAAACATTTGGCAGTATGCTAAATGCAGGGTTTAGTAAGCAACAAACTACTTAACACATACAATTTACAAAATAAAATTAAAAATAATATAATTATTAAATAACAAATATAATAACAATGAAAAGATTAACAATTACAAAAATTTAAGAGCGTGAACACCTGGTTTTCAATGTAGCTTTGAGACTATTCTTACTTACATTAAAATCAAAAAAAATTTAGTTCTATTTTAGAAGTTTGCACATGCGGGTAAGTGGCTCGTGCATTCCATAATTAAGAGGTACGGTGGTGAGATATATTCAAATGCGGGGGCGAATAAGGCAGTTGTAGAAAGCGAGAGAAACATAGGGATCGCGATATTAAAATAAAAAATAAAATGAACTTCTAGGACTTTGAAACTATCAACACGACGCCATGTGTGCTGCAATATTTCAAAATCAATTGAACTAGGAACTCTTTTTAAGATTTAAACCGTTTTTACTACATAAAATAACAGAACTGTGTATATATCATCTTGCAAAGTTAAGCGATCACTCACACACTTGACGCTTTTAAAAGTTTTCCTATCATTCGCAAAAATTATAATTTCCCTATCAAATTATACGTCGTTGATAGCTATAATAAAAAGAAATGGGCATAAATAAGTACCCTGGGGAACTCCAGATTTGGGAAAAAAAGGGTTGGAGACAGAGTTTCTATTTCCTAAATCTAACTTGATATATGATCTATTTTGGAGATAAGAAGAAACCCAAGTGATGAGTTAAGGAGGAAACCCAAACACCTTTAATTTAAACGTCTCTCTGAGATATCCTTAGTTAGATGTTTATCTTGGCCGGTGTGAAGACTTACAACTATGATTTATTGAAACCAAAAAATATGTACATACATATATGTATGTAAGGGAGAAACTGAATTTGAAAGAAGAAGATTACTAGGTACCTACTTTCAGGAGTCATGGAAAATTTGTTTTTTGTAAAAAATTACAGCAAGTTGTATATCTAACCTCAAAAAATTACAAAAGACCGCGTTTTTTTGTAAATATATAACCGGAATATCTCAAAAATCAGAGTTGATATCAAAAAATGGATGAGGAATTTCGATTTGGCGTCAAAAAATACCTTAACCTACTCTTACCTGCTTGTGTCGAAAGCCGTGATGGACATCTGTGAAATCAGCTTGAAGCTCGAAGATAGGAACACGCGAACCCTAAAACTTAATAAAATAAAAAAAAACTATTAATTTTCCTGCTATCTCTAGTGCCAGGTATGTAGAAAGGGGTTAAGTCAAAAAATGGCTCATACAAGTTGTTATCAGTCACTCTAGGAAACATTAATATTTTGCCGTCAACCCCTTAACCTAATTACAGAAATTACCGTTTCGAAAATTGTAAATGTTTGGCTTAATTTATTTCAAAAAGGAATATTTGGATTAACAAGAAAATTTCAATGGAAAATTTTTATTTTTGCGTTTACCCTTCTTCCTGTCACCGGACAATCTAGTATCACAGATACTATAGTTACATAGATATCGCACGCAGAGCAAATAAAAATGTACTTGTAAAAGTACTTTTTTTATCGTGGGACGTAGAGCTACATACATCCTAGTTATATCAATATTGTGTGAGTTATGGACCACATATGATGTTAAAAAAGATAGATTTACATACATAGACATAAATACAAAACGTCAATAACAAGTCATCAGTAGTTTGATCAACCGTCTCGATTTTTGAGGACATAACAAAAGAGCTTGCAATCACAAAATATTAAAAAAATTGTAATTTTTATATGTACTGGATGGATATTGGATATCTATGTATGTAACTCTAGTATATGTGCTAGTATGTATCTACTTTTTACTTCTGCAAAATCATGTTTTGCTGAAACGAGCTAGTAGTCCGGTCAGGAAACCGAATCCCGTGCGTTTTTGTGCGGGGACCTTTCTTTTATGACTGGATTCATTCCTTACCTACACTTAAAAATGGCGCCCAATCTGTGGAAAACGGTAAATGAACTTGGAAAATTTCCATAATCAAAATAAAGATTTATGTCTTAAGCCTATAGTACGCTGCTGATGCGAAACGAAATTTTTATTTGGTCTCCAATAAGACAGCGAAATGCTTACGACAATGAAGCGAAAAAATATTCATTGACAGTTGCACATAATCAAAAAATTAAAACAAATTCAAATGCAAAAAAATCACAAGGATCCATACTGTAATCATTGTAAATTAACTCTATAGCAGTGGTTCCCAAAGTGTGTTCCGCGGAACCCTGGGGTTCCGCGGGAGAGTTTTTAGGGTTCCACCAATTTCTTAAAGTATAAACAGTAAAATACAAACAATAAAACAAATAATTAAAAATTTGAAATTTTTTTTTTTTGAAGTTTATATTTTCTAATCGAAGTGTGAACTTCAAGGCCATAAACTGCTTCATGAGTAAACACATCACTAATTGGGGAAAATGTATTGATATATGCAAGGGTGGAGCCGCAGCAATGGTGGGAAAGGTTAAAGGGGTTGTTTCAAATATTAAAAACTTTGCTCCTAGAAGTACCAGCAATCATTGTATTTTCCATCGTTATGCACTCGTTATGAACTGATTTAAAAAAAATTCTCGGTGAAGCTGTGAAAATAGTAAATTTTGTAAGGAGTCGTCCTCTCCAATCGAGATTGTTTAAATTAGTGTGTAAAGATATGGGCAGTCAGTACGAATCGCTCCTTTTTCATACTTAAAGCCGATAGCTTTTCAGAGGGAAAGCTTTATCCAGGTTATTTCAACTCGTGATGAGTTGAATGTGCTCAAACTGGAAAAAAAATATGTCTTCAACTGCAAATCTCTTTGATGTATTGCATGATGAGCAATGGATTACGAAATTAGCTTATCTTGCCGACATTTTCAAGAAGATCAACGAAACTGCTACAGTTCTGCAGGAAAAATCAATTACAGTATTTTTTTTCGAGAGACAAACTGACTGATGGATGGATCATGGATGGATTTTAATATCTTAAAAACGTGACGTGATAGAGCCATTCCAATGCCAGATTCGAGCTCAGCGCATCGAAGACCATCAGAAAAGTATGTCTTGGTCCATATTACAGACAAAAATTCAAATTTTGTCACACAAAATAATTTCTTAGAGCTGTCGAGTGGATTTTCGAAAACAGTAAAAATACATCAATCTTCGACTAGCGCTTGAGTCCAAATGGGTTGTCGCAGAAATAACCTTAAATAGGGATTCATTGGAAATTGTGTATGCTTTCAATAGTAGCTTGATGTAATTTTCGAATAATTGGTAGTTTTCGACCCATTAGTGAAAAACTCCCAGAAAATGTATTTTCGAATCATTTTTTTCATTTTTTTTAATGTTGCGTCACGAAATTTTGATGGCAAACCTCAGATTCGGATTCAGCACCCTCGAAAACATAAAGGAGCGAACAAATCAAAGCTACCCCACAATTTCCATGGTCAAAATACAATATGACTGTACTATCTCATGTGTACAAAAGAACAATTTTGAGTGTTTTCTATTTTTACATGAATTCTTGCAAGAAATCATACTTGAACTCAGAGCAGATATTAGCAATATTATTGCTCTTCATTTGGTTAGTCTCGAAAGATCCATGCTGGATTACTTTCCAGATACAAATACGGACATCGAGTGGATACAAAATCCATTTCTAATGAAAACCATCAAGTCTATGACCCTGAGTATACAGGAATACGAATCCCTGATAGATCTGCAGAGCTCCTCTTCGTCAAAATTTGTATTTGATTCTGTATCATTAAACGAATTTTGGATTGGTATGAATTAATGAATTCCCTGAGCTTGCAAAGAAAGCTATATTAAATTTGCTACCTTTTGTTACAACGTATCGCTGTGAAGTAGGCTTTTCAGCGTATACTTACACAAAAACTAAACACAGATCGAGGCTTGACGCTGCCCCAGATTTACTAATTCAACTTTTGGACATAGAAAAAACAATATGAATCAAACAATGAAACAGATTCATTCTTCACACTAAATAAAAAAATGATTTTGAAATGTGTTGTTTTTCATTTTTTGCTATTGTCAGGATGGGGTTCCAAAATATATTTGGGCATTGTTTAGGGTTCCACTGCTTAAAAAGTTTGGGAACCGCTGCTCTATAGTATTCTCATGAAGCCAAAAAGCTCGTGGCCATCTAGTGTCCAAATGTAATCCTAATTTTTGTTAAGAAATCTCGGTAAGGCGATCACAGCAAACCTATCGACCAAATGTCAACCTACAAAATCGTGTTTCATGAGAATACTATAGATTGTATATACATACAATGCTGTATTGAAAGAAATAACAAAAATAAACACAAAAACAACACAAATGTCATTTTTTCGCACACAATAAATGGTCTGTGTAATTAATTGTGTGCGAAAAAAGAGTGTAGACTTCTCCAAATAATCTGCTACTATTATCAATTTCGCTCATCGAACGGCGGCGGCGGCGGCGGCGTACTGCAGAACGAAAAGTAGAACTAAATTTTTAGTTTATGATTTCGTTGTGCCATTTTTTTATGGGATATTTCGTTTCACATCAGCAGCGTACTAGGCTTTAAGAGAAAGATTTTAATTAGACGCACCTTCAGGTAAAATTTCAGTGTTGCCACTTTTCTGGCAAATACTTTCTTATGTCAATTTATTTTATGATAATTTTCAATATTTTAAACATGAAAAATATTGCGAAAACAACTCTCGATGCCAAACGCATATTATCAAAAATTGGTACTTTGAAAAATATGTGTTGAAAAGACGCACCTTCTGTTAAAATTTTAATTTTGCCACTTTTAAGAAACATAATTTTTATGTCAAAATGTGGGACTTCCCCGTTTTGTTGGTAATTTTTAACGTGAAAAAAGTTACGCCAACACCTCTGGACGTCAAACGTGTCTTGTTGAAAAAATGAAGGTTGATGTCGTAAAAGATAAGTGTTAAGTAGATGCAGCCTTGGGTAAAATGTCAGTGTTGCCACTTTTCGCGAAAATAATTTTTTATATCAAAGGGTGGCACTTCAACTTTCTTAGTACTTTTTAATATTTTGAACTTGAAAAAAGGTGCAGAATCGCCTCCAGATATGAAACGCGTATTGAAAAAATAACGGTTGGTATGGTAAAATATAGGTGTTAAGTAGAAGCACATTCGGTTAATTTATTTCAGTTTTGCCACTTTTTAGGAACATACTTTTTTTAGGTCAAAGATTGGGATTTCCACTTTTTTGGTAATTTTATGTCCTGACCTGTAGGTAGGTACATATACATAGTACATAAGTATAACAACAAAATATATTTAAAAAAAAGTATGAAAAGCGAACGTAAACATCGTTTAATACCTCCACTAAACTCTTTGCCTTGTTCGGAATGTATTAATTTTGTATTATAGGTACGTTTATCTTATATGTTTGCAATCGCCTAAAAACTCCTATAGTTTTCAATCAAAGCAAAAAAAAGCAAAACAAAAGATAACATGTGGAAATAAGTCCAATCATAATATACAAATGAAACTAGAACCCATAGAACGAATTTGATTTCGTGATTAAAAAAGCCTGACAGCAAATTTTAATCAAGAAGAAGAATGAGATTTCAAATGCACCAAGTTCAAGTATAGTAAATGGGGTTAGTATTGGACTAATGCCTGGAAAAGTGGAAAAAGAAGTTCTAAAAAGGACGAACAAATTGAATTTTATCTCAAACAAAAACTTTATTGTGAGCATTACTATAAATAACGTAAATGATCCCTTGACCATAATAAGAGAGAATGTTTAATGGGCCCACTCTCGGCAAGAATGGCATATTGCAGCCATTCGTGAGTATTATAACATTTAAAAAAATTCTAATCAAAAAACTCAGAGTATGTTTTTATGCATAAAACCTCTTAAAAAGTCATTGTCGCTAAGGTATATTGCTTTGCGCATGTTAAATAATAAGCCAGATAATATACATACATGCATATGTATCTAGATACATACATAATTAAAGTTTTTAACTTATCTACTTTCCTAAATCCTAATGCAATCTCAATTATAGTATACGAGTATAGTATTCCTCCTAAAGCTATATGGCTATATGAGTATAATGGATATAAGTTCACCTATACCTGCATCTGTATAGATAATCTTTTGCTTCGCAACGCAACGTTAATGCAACCTAATGTCACCAAATACAATTTTATGGTAAATTATTCTCATTAACTTTACTCGGGTGTTGTTCGGTTTAAGTTTAGCCATGCATGTACACAAAGTAGAACATAGGGTGTTCTATTTTTAATTCTATATAATAATTATTGAAACATAAAATTACAAAATGATATAACATACATAAATCAATAGTCATAAAAAGCAAAAGCTATTGAAGATCTCTTATATACACGACACTTTCAAATTCTTAAAGCGAATATTTTTGAATAGTTAAATTCTAAAATGTCCCGTCGATTATGGAATCCGCAAAATCTTTAACAGAGCATCATTGGAAAGAGTTAATTGCGAGCTTCCATGAACGCCTCCAGCAATGCATCACCAAAAATGGATACCACTTGACTGATGTGACCTTGCACACTAAACTTTCGAAAATGCTATTCAATTAAGAAGTCGAATCTGTCAATTTTTTATTGAAAATTATCTATTGATCTTATTATTTTTTTTAAAACCATCCGTCCTATATGACACACCCTGTATTATGAATAATGTGAAAGTTCGTTTGGTGGGATTTTTTCCTTCAATTACGTTCAAATGGGTGAACAAAATTGACTGAAATTTGTTGTGGGATAGAAAATATGATAAATGTTTAAGCAAAATAAATTGAAAACAAAAATTGTGTTACCAAAATTAATCTTTTCATTTTATATAAACAACATAAAACAATTAAGTTTGATCTTTGCCGAATATGGCTAAGTTAGTTAGTTGTGATATGGAATATTTTGATTTTTGTTTACCAGCGTTCGATAAAGGTTCCTCTACTCACTTTACTTTGCTCGTTCATAAAAAAGCTAGAATTTCGCTTCCTTGATAGTATTCATAAGGAATCAAACGACTTTTTCCATGTTTCGGGATTATTGCTGATGAGTTGCACGTTGTGTTCCATGCTCAATCTTGACTAATCTCCAAGGAATTGAGAGGGCTTAGTAGATACCTATGCAAGATCCTGCAAGGAAAAATTTGCTACCATAAAACAAGAATTGGCAAATCAAAGAAAAAGAGTTTCCTTCTGAAATCTGTTTTTTTTTTTCGTTTGACAGCTCATTTCATTTTTGAATTTCAACTGGCCATTTATCTCCAACTCATGTTTGAACTTGGCTGCAGGGTTGGAAAAGGATACAATCTTTTGTTAATACAATCTTTAATTTCTTCCATTAAAAGATTCATTGGCTTCACTTTAAGACTTTGACTACATATATTTTGAAATATCACCATTGCTTTTGACACTGAAATGATTGCAATCATTTTTCCGCGATTCAATTTATAGCAATCAATTGAATGTAATCTCTTTAGAATTCATGCATGCTGCCACCTAAAAACAGAAATGTTTTTCCGAGGTACTGCCTGTTGCGATTGCGAGGAACTGACAAATCCTCCAAGTGTATTATACTTGTCCATGAATAAGTGCTTCTCATCTAGCCGTTCGGACTCTGCAAAAAATTGCAGGTCCGCTTCCATTCCTGCAAACAACACGCACACAGGAATGGTTGAGATTTGTAGGTCACTGGGCCCTAGTTCTCCACGAGCTGTTGCGCGGTTGCGCCACCAAATTTAATTTCAATGTATTGGTACACGTACGCGACACTGGACAGACGAGAATGCTGTATTCCGGGGAAGATGAGAGATAGGGTAGCCAAATACTGCATGGTGTCGGGATTGAGTTGAACGAAGAAGCGAGGCGTAGTTTGATCTCCTGGGCGCTCATTTCTACGAGATTAATGACAGGAAGGTTTCGTTAAGAAATCCGTAACGTCACAATTATCCAGTGCTACGCCCCCACAAATGGAGCGACCGAAGAAGACAAAACCGCGTTCTACACCTATCTTAACTCTGTTTTGCAAGATTGTTCCGAGAGCCAACATCGTTATGGGAGACCTCAATGCTCAAGACGGTTCAGACAGTTACGGGCTGGAACGCGTGATGGGAAGAAATGGGTTGGGGTCACGGAATGAAAATGGTGACTTGCTTCTTGACTTTTGTAACGCGAACCGTCTTGTGATAGGTGGGACTGTATTTAAGCATATAACGTGCAACAAAATTATCTGGGTGCATCCGGATGGTCAAACTGAAAACCAAATTGATCATATCATGATTCAGCAGCGATGGAGGAAGTCAATATCTGATGTCCGGAGTATAAGAAATGCCGATGTGGGAAGCGACCACCATTTGGTTCTGATGAGTCTCAAACTACGAACCGCTGCCGTACAAAAACCAGCACAGGATGCAGCAAGGAGCTCAAAATTCATTACTAATGCTTTAAATGACCCCAACATTATGTCGATACTATGTCACCACCCTTAACGACAGAGCTTCGTCATTAAACGGAATTCAACATTCAACAATTGATGAGATGTGGGGTGAAATTAAAAGTGTTTTTATGGAGGCTGGATCTGAAACTGTACCCAAGCGAACAAGACGTAGAGACTCTTGCATATCCCAAGACACCTGGGATAAGATCGAATTTCGCAAATAGTTGAAAATCCAAATAAATGCCGAAGCAGATGTTCAACGAAAGGCTGACTTGCGAAGAGAGTACCGCATTGCACATAAGATGGTCTTTCGCTGTGTGAGACGTGACAAGAGGGTGAAGGTAGATGGACTCGCAGATAATGCGGATATCGCTGCCAGAAGAGGAGATATCCGGGAATTGTACCAAATAGCCAAGGATGATATTGGGAAAAAAAGCAACACCAATCATCCTGTAATGGATGTGGATGGCACACTTTTGGTATCAATTGAGGATCAGCTACGCAGATGGAAGGACCATTTTTGTGCCCTGCTAAATGAGGATTCAATTAAGCAGAGTGCTGAAGTGCCTCAAATAAACGAAATGCGCAGGTTCTATAGGGGTATTGACATCGAACCCCGTCAGAATCGGAAATCCATACATCAATAAATCTCCTCAAAAACAACAAGGCAACTGGATGGAATACCAGCTGAATTCCCGAAAGCCGATCCCATAACAGCGGCTAGTATTTTACATCCGTTCATACAAAGCATTTGGAAAAACGAAAGCTATCCCAAGGACTGGAAGGATGGTGTGATGATTGTTAAGTTGCCAAAGAAAGGTGAGAATTGCAACAATTGGCGTGGTATCACCGTTTTTTCCGTTTTCCCAAAACTAATGGCAACCATAATTCTCGAACGAATAGGGGATAGAATCGAGTCTACACTCAAGAGGCAACAAGCTGAATTCCGCAGTGGGCGATCGTGTGTCGAACATATCAACACCCTGCGTATCGTCCTCGAGCAGTCGATGGAATTTCAATCACCGCTTTACCTCATGTTTGTGGATTTTGAGAAGGCCTTTGATCGAGTTAACCGAGAACGTATATGGAGATCGTTGCTTGGTAGAGGAATTCCACCAAAAATTGTTGCCATTATTAAAGAGTCCTACAACAACGCAAGGTGTTTTGTTTTACACAATGGGAGTGAAGGGAGAGTCGAGTAGTCTAAGAATAAACAGCAAAAAGACAAAAAATATGCTCACAGGCCGCTCCACACAGCAGCGTATTATTCTACAGGAGATGGCAGTCGAAGAAGTGGAACAGTTCAACTACCTTGGTAGTATTGTTTCTGCAAACAGTGGTACGGATCTGGACGGTAAAAGTAGAATAAATAAAGCTCGTGCTGCCTCCGGTACTCTGTCCCCAATTTGGAAATGCAGTCAAATCTCCTTACGCACCAAGTTGAGATTCTTCGAATCCAATGTCAAATCCGTGCTGTTATATGTGAAACCTAATAAGTCACGTCTACCATCTCGAAGAAATTGCAGGCTTTTGTGAATCGCTGTCTTCGCCACATACTAAAGATTCGCTGGCCACAAATAATATCAAATGAGGAATTGTGGCGCAGGACAAGTCAAGAGCGGCTGGACGTCGAAATAAGAAAGCGTAAATGGCGTTGGATTGGGCACACACTGAGGAAACCAAGCGATGAAATTGCAAAGCAGTCCTTTGAATGGAATCCTCAGGGTGCACGGCGGGTTGGAAGACCAAGAACTACATGGAAATCAACTGTCTTAGCGGAAGCAGAATCCCCAAGAAAGACGTGGCCACAGCTAAAGTACCTTGCAGCAGACCGTGAAGGATGAAGACGTTTTGTTGACGCCCTATGCCCCAGCTGGGGTTACAGGATACGATGATGATGAGTACGCGTAAGAAATTACACATGTTTGGTGCTTGTTACGACTGCGACTGTTCCTCCACTCAATTTCAATTTTTTAAAAGTTTAGTTATATTACGGAAAATCATAAAACCGCACAATACACATTATAGTTGGGTTGGCTGCGAAATCTCGCGAATAAAAGTCCCGCATTCGAAATCCCACATAACGAAATCTCGCAACTACAAAATCTCGCTTTTCATAATCACGCAATTCGAAAATCCCACTTTTCATAATCTCGCAATAATGACATCTAAAATCTCGCAAATCAAAATCTCGCAAAATTTAATTGCATTGAAACAAATATATTTTTTTAATCAAAATCTCGGAAATTAAAATCTCACGCGAGATGATGAATAATTTTAGAGGTTGTTAACATTAATAAAGGTGGTAAAAAACTTCTTATTGACAGATATGGTTATCACTTGGAAAGAAAAAATTATGCAAAATACTGGTTGTATTCTCAAAACAATTTTGTTTGGAAAAGCCGTGTGCGATTCGTTGCTGTGAGAGTTGAATTGGCGAGATTTTGATTTGTGAGATTTTAAATTGCGATATTTTGGTTGTAATTTGCAAGGGTTCGAGATGTAAATGCGAGATTGCTTAAAGTGAGATTTTGTAATTGCGAGATTATGAAAAAACAAGATTTTTAATTTGTGAGATTTCGTTATTCGAGATTTAGGTTTGTGGGATATTATATCTCACCCATTGTTGTTAAATTAAATGGATACATATTTTATATTGTTTCAAGGAATGTTGACAAAAAATAATAAAAATAAAAACATTTTGAATTGGCATACAAATTTCTACTATATAGATATTGTTAAAAACCGCGCTTTTGTGAATATTGGAAAACAAAAATTCGTCATTTAAAAAGAGTCCACTGGTTAGGTAGCTGCTCTCTTCGTTATGCTTGGTTGATTCCTATTAGTATCGAACAATCTGCATTATTTAGCAACGTTTTTACTCTGGTTGTATAATGTTGTGAGTTTATTCTTCAACAAAAACCACCCTACAAATGAACTGTATCTAAAATTACAATGGAAAACTTTTGTATAATCCGCAAGCTTTTGTTGTTTTTTTTCCAGAGATATTTTATACAAAGTTAGTACCTATACTGCTACTGGAAAGTTTTAGTTTAATTAAATTTTAAAATTACTTAATTGATGTATAAGTATGTATATAGAGAGTAGCTAGCTACCTAGTGTGATTTTTTGTTAATTCTGCGTTCATGACAATGCTGAAACTTACATAAATAGATATATCTATGTATGTAGGTATATGCATATATTTATTTGATAACGTATAATTATACAAACAACAACTAGGTTTCTGTGATTAATTTTTGTAGTTATTTGACGTATTACGATGACGAACGGAGTTCATCGTTTTATTACCAATAAAAGTAGAATTTATGGCGACAGTTACTTTCGAACAGTCATTTCTCATACTTTAACAAATAATAAATGTTGTTATTCATTCCAATAGACATTAGTTTGGTTTGTTTGAAAGTAGTGATTTTTGTTTATATATTTTGCATGCACTGCGCCCAAGTCAATGTATCTAGTCAGTGTGAGCGTATTTTGACTTCATAAAGAGAGTTTGTATCTTCTCCTCCATCCGTCCTCCTCAAGAACATAGATATCCGTCAGAGAATTTGTTTGTAGAAATGGTCCAGTCTCAGGCCTCTTTATACTGCCTATTATCCAACAATCAGGACTGGATGTAGGTACATATGTATCTACATATGGGTATAAGAGTGCACTTGGTTTCACGGGCTAAGGACTTTTCAGCCTATTGGTTTCGCCAATCCAAACTAGCAGTGGTCTTATGGGGTAATTATTTTCTCCACAAGTATCATTAATGGTGTTAATGTTTAAATATTACTGCTATAAGTAGTGAAAATTTTCGTTTTACTCCTAGGCTTTACAGATGCTTATTTTTTTCTTAATAGCATTTAACAAGTACTTGGTCTTGTCCTGGGGAACCTTCGTAATAACCAAATTTAAAGTAATGAACTAACTCATACCCAAGTATGTACATTTAACGAGTGATTAGATCAACAATACTTCTGTCATTAGGCGTTTTCCTTTGGAGGTAGCGAAATACATGCAAGTACTTTGCTAGCTTTTTTCAATGGAACACATCAAACTGCTTTCCCATGTAAAATGTATGTACTCGCACATGATAGTGATAGCATATGTGCAGTTGGTAGATAGTACTTGATTTGGGTTTTCATCTACTCATAATAAGTACTTTGCCACCTCCAAAAGAAAACGGCTGTTGTTGCCAAAAACTACCGACAAAAGGAAACAGACGCTAGTAACACACATGTTATCAACAACCACAAATGAGAGAGCGATATGCAAAAGTTCACATTTAGTGAGAAAGTATATGTGCAGTTGAGTAAATAGTCTTTGGTAACAACAGAGTTCTTGTTGATTGCAATAGATTTTCGTTCAAATTTTGTACTTATTATATGTTTATTGATATGAAATTTTGTTCATGAGCTAACTTCTTATACCTAGACGTTTAAGTAAATTTGTTAATTAGTAGATATCTGAGCACTTTTTATTGATAAGGCTGTTAATCTTTAAAATTGTCAATCTGGCTGACGGCTTTTGCCATTGCTAAACAGAATTTGTAAAAAAAGGTTATAGTCATGAAAATTTTATGATCAAACAAATTGAAATCAATTCAATTCAATTCAATTCAATTCAATTCAATTCAATTCAATTCAATTCAATTCAATTCAATTCAATTCAATTCAATTCAATTCAATTCAATTCAATTCAATTCAATTCAATTCAATTCAATTCAATTCAGTTCAATTCAATTCAATTCAATTCAATTGACACCTTTATCAGTTGGATGTCATGAACATCCCTACCCCGAGTTTGGTCTTCACCATAGATCTTCTGACAATGAATAAGTAGGTACTATAATATACGTCTTTGAAGTCAATTATATGGTGGCGGTGGTGAGTCTTAATTTTGCCTTTCCCAGGATATGGCTAATGGATATGGAGATTTGGTCCACCTACATATATGGGTGAAATGCTGGCCGGCCAGCAGGAAGCCACTCTAGTAAACTAGCCGATTATAGTGCTGCAGAACAGCTGGAGATTCTTACAGATTTCGTTTTTTGGTATCTTATTATGTGGTGTAAGATTGGGCTCCAGCTCCAGACCTTTGGCACCTCGTATAATATGGGAAATTTGAAAAAAAAGCAAATGCCATCTAATTGATTGGTCAGTAATTGGTCAGAGAAGGTAAACTAGTCCTAGCAATTGGTCAGCCCTAGATAACTTGTAATCAAGGCTTAAAGTTTCTGAAAGTTACGCAAGGTCATATTTGGCAACTCATTTGTGGGAAATTTACAAAAAATGTATAGATACCATCCGAAAGATATTTAAATCGTTATAAAAGGTAAGCCATAGATTGTTTGCTATGAATTTTTAAAATTCGTTTCAAGGTCACAAAAAAAGGTTTTGTCACCTCATTTGGTTCATTAAAAAAAAGTATGTCATTTGAAAGGCCACTTCACGGTTATAAAAGGTCAGCTATTTTCAGTAATTGGTCACTTATAGATTGTTTAATGAATTTTAAATTTATTTGAAAAAAAAACCTCTTTACACTGGTGATATGCCCTTTAAGCAATAACTCTTAGCTCTACAAGATATTCATTCACAGTATGTATTTAGCTCCAGGAAATGGTGTTTTAATAGATCCACTATCCACTATTCCCTGTAGTTTTGTGAAAAGGTTTTCTTCGCTGTTTTGAAAATAAGGCCTGTACTGCCAGTTGCTTGGCTTTGATATTTTGAAAGCTATTTTGATAGAAATACTCTTCGTCATCCTTCCCACTAGTAGGCTGCATGCGCCTTCTTTTCTTTAAGAAAAATCTTCTTTTTTCTCTGTATTCAGAGACAATACCTTGCTGCTCTTATTTTAAAAACCCCTTGGGTTAAAAGTTCCGACAACCTGCTTGATAGCAAAGAACTTCTCGTTAACGTTCAAGTGGTTCTCTGTATAGACTTTGATAGCTCCAGGTGTGCTTAGAAGTCCAACGCCGAATTTCCTCTTATTATTTTTTGTGAAACAGCTCGAGTTCCTTATTTAACCGCATCAAGGAAATGGTCAGAGTCAATGTTTGTCGTTCAAATTGAAAATACGTCTAAGGAGTTGGAAACCTACCATACGTTGATAGTTGAAACCGTTTTTTGCTGTCGTTTCGTGGAGGATAAGCTTGCCAATTAGTCCTCTCAATATGTTCCCCTTCCCAGCTTAAGCATTTAGCGTTGAAGTGTCTGAACAAAACTTTTATATCGCATTCCAACTAGGCTCCATAGGCTTCATTCAGCTTCATTGTGAGCAGCGAGCATAAGTTAGTATTATGTTTCGAAAAGTAGCATTGATACAGTACCCAGTCAGGTGATCACTCTTATCGGCTTAAAATCAAAGGCCCTGAGTAATAGATCCGAATCTAGCCTAAAGTCGATTATAACAAAAAAAAATCCGTAGAAAAAAAACACAAATTCCACTTCTAAATGCTTAGAATCACCCCGCTAAATTTTAAATGATCTAATCTAAGCTTTTGGAAGTAAAATTTGTGTTTTACTTCTACGGATTTTTTGTTAAAATTGATTTTATGCTAGATTCGGATCTATTACTCAGGGCCAATACGCATGCTAACATATGCACTTTTTTCCGCAGCTTATACCTGCTACATTTCAAAACGTATTCTTCTTATCATACCTAAACCCATCCATTGTGTCACTTGAATTGTAACTTTTTCTGCCACATACTGCTTGGAAACAGACTGAAGGTTTTGAGTAGCATTTGGTGAGGTATGTTAAGTGTTTTCACGTTTCAAATACATATTCTCCTTTGACGTCACGAGTTTTGTTGCCGTTTTAAGGTTCACATTATCCCAGGCTTCTCATACAGCCGGTAGGTAGTATACGTAGTTGGGAAGTTAACTCAATATCAGATTCCTCAGACGCGGAAAGAGAGGTCTTTGAATAACCCTAGACCCTATTGCGACAAGCTTTAGATGCCAGAAACCCGTTAGGGAATGTTAAGATTTGCCTTTAACCTATAAAGGGTCCATTCACCACCACCTCTTGAATAAACATAATCTCCTTTCTGTTGTGGTGTTGTTTAATTTAATTTACTATTATCACCCAGCTTACGGTCAAAATTCTACATGACCCCAATGGATGTTAACCTTGTTAAATCTTCATTAAAAGTTACATACAAATATCTAGGTACATTAGATGTTAGGTATCTATATAATGCAAATCGGTAAAACACAATCTTTTTAACAATACACAATGTATCCTCCCCCGTTTGTTATAAACACATAAAATAAAATACCAGTGTCTTGTGTTCACGTGTTTATATAATGATGAATAAATGATAAGAGGAAATAACACGCGCTCTTGAAAATCATCAAATAAAAACAAATTTGAGACACCAACAGCTTTTTTTTTAATTTGTTAAATGGCGCAAAACGCCTCATGCGGTTGATGCTTCAGGGTGGGTGTTATTTTAGTTAAACAAAACCCCAAAGCGGTTGTTCGATTTAAATTCAAAAATTTACTGTAGATACAACAGAAAATAAAGTTAACACGATTGGGACCATCTTTTGTAGCTAAATCATCTCTCATGCCTTAAGTCTTAACTTTAACTATACAAATGTAGGATGCGAATTATTCCGTATATTAATAGTTCTCTACAATAATTAACTTCTTATTTGAATTTTATTTTTATTGTAAACTTTATTGCGAAAAACTTTGCTCATACAAAATTTTTGTTTGCAATTCAGGCACCTTTCTAATTAGGTATCATTAACTAACGGCTGCAAAATTTTTATTTTTTGTCGACTTATTAAATTCCAGTGTAGTAGCAGTAATAGTTGGTAGCAACAGTGGTTTTATATTCATTCTTACTTACAAACTATTTTATTGAGTTCGTCTATGATAGGAATAAAATGAATGAAATATCAAGAATTTCATGTTGAATTCATTTAATATACAAAACTTTATAACGGGTGAATTTTTAGCTGGTTTGGTTTTGGCAACACTGGTTTTGACAGCTGACGTGTGTTTAGTACCTTGTGTCACTGTCAAACAGCTTCAGTTTGGTTTGCAATTTAACCATGGATCGTCTTACAAATGAACAACGCTTGCAAATTATTGAATTTTACTATCAAAATGGCTGGCCGAGGATCCGCTTTTTTATCGAAAAATTGTGTTCAGCGATGAGGCTCATTTTTGGTTGAATGGGTACGTAAATAAGCATAATTGCCGCATTTGGAGTAAAGATCAGCCAGAAGCATTGCAACAGCTACCAATGCATCCCGAAAAAGCCACTGTTTGGTGCGGTTTATGGGCCGGCGGCATTATTGGGCCATATTTCTTCAAAGATGATGCGAATCGCAGCGTTACTGTCAATGGTGAACGCTACCGAGCGATGATAACAAACTTTTTTTTGCCCGAAATGGAAGTTCTTGACTTGCATGATATGTGGTTTCAACAAGACGGTGCCACATGCCACACAGCACGCGAAACAATGGCGCAATTGCGAGGCGAGTTTGGTGAACAGTTAATTTCACGTTTCGGGCGGGTCAATTGGCCGCCTAGATCGTGCGATTTGACACCATTAGATTATTTTTTGTGGGGGTATGTCAAGGCTAATGTCTATAGGGACAAGCCCGCTTCGATTGACGCACTGGAAGCCAACATCCATGCATTCATTCGTGAAATACCGGCCGATATGTGTGAAAGAGTATGCCAAAATTGGACTCAGCGGATGGGCTACCTGAGACGCAGCCGCGGTCAACATTTGCATGAAATTATCTTTAAACATTAAATTGCAAGGTTCAAACTATCGATTCAAATAAATATTTCATTCATTTTTTCGAATTTTTTGTGTTTTTTTTTTTTTTTAAGTTCTAAACCTCTTAAAAAATCACCCGTTATATAGTATTTAGAGACAAAATGTATATTTTTGTGTTGAGAAATTACCATATATTTTAGGCTTACATTAATAAAATAGAAACAAAATAAATTATTCACACAAATACGATTTTTCATCAATCATCAATAATTATTAAACGTTTAGTAAACTGTCAGACGAATAATTAGGAACCAATTTGTGCTCTTTCTGAAGAATAACAGAACCTCCACTGTCTGGTGGAAAAATTGAAATTGAAAAATTGGAATGGTCTTTCATGATTTAAATTCATAGATTTTTTTTCTACATAGAATTGCACAAACCTTAGATACATTCTAATAAAACTGTGACCACTTGAACCATTACGAATCTGAGCCCCATAACTAGCATTTTTACTTGCGATATATGTACATACTATGTATAAGGCAAGTTTTGGATTCGTGAAAAAAATGTTGAGATAACAATCAATATATTACGATGATAGAGAGCACCAAAAAAGTGTGTAGCACAATTCTGTCTGTCTGTTCGTCTACAGCCTAAACGGCTCCATTGATTTTCTTCAACCTTGGTACATAGTGGTTTTTGGTGATTATGCCCACATGTTTTTTTCATTATTTTAGAACCAAAATTAACGGTACCTGTTAGGTATACAATTTTCTTAGCAATTCTACACAGAGATCAGAAATAACTGTCAACCTTTATTTTCAATTGGTTTTTCTCTGAGAGTAACTACATTCCATTAAAAAGATTTCGGTTTTGGTTTGACATTTATTTAAAAAAAACTAAAATTTAGGTTATCGGTTGAGATTTATTTTTAATTCTTAGAAATATCTCTCAATGGTTGAGTTTTTTGCGAAAAAATAAATGGAAAAGGTCAACCTTTAACCTTTTTCGCTGAAAATAAATCAAAAATGGTTTTTACGATTTATTGCATAAAATCACTCATAATCAGAGTTGGTAAAATTTCAATGAAAAAAATGCATTTTTATTAAAAATAAAATTTTAATGCAATGTGAAAATGCGGATCAAAAATTTTCTGCATTAAAAAAATAGAATTAGAATGCAGTATGAAAAATTGTTTGCATTGAAAAAACATGTTAATAAAATAAAATAATTTTTTTTTTGAAAAACCGAGTATGCCAATCGATTAAGAAGGGGCGTATAACCTATGCATACTCGGTTTTTTTAAATTTGGAGGTTGATATTTTAACACCTGTCAAATAAAATGTGTTATAGTGGTCCCACTCCCACAGCGTTGGCGGGAACACTAGGTAATACCCACCTTCTAAATCGATTGGCATACACGGTTTTTCAAAATTTTGATGTTGACATTTTAACACCTGTCAAAAATCGTGTTCATGTGAATCTACGTCCTATTAAATACAAACTCATTTGAAATTCGTGTCCAACCCATCATTACCACGTATCATGCCCTTAAATATTATGGACGTAGTTTAACGATTTTAACAAAAAATATTCTTACATTTTTTTTAATGCAACAAATTTTCGATTTAGCATTAACCTTTTTTTTAATGCAAACAATTTTTGGCCTGCATTAACATTTTTTTTTAATGCAAAACATTTTTATTCTGCATTAACAACATTTCAATGAAACAAAGTTTTGAGTTTACATTAACATTTTTTTTACTGCAAAATATTTTCACAATTCATTAATTGTTTTTTTTTAATAATTAATGCAAGCCAAAATGCATTTCAAAAAATAGATTATTACAACTCTGCTCATTATCCATGAGTAGGTCATGAGTTTAGTCACCGATGACTAAATAACCTAATTAAATGCATTTCTCCATGTAAGGCCTACAATATTTAAACATTCATACTAACAGAGATTCTCAATGATCAATTTGCAGATGAGATTTATTTTTTTCTCTCAGTGATAAATCTCACTGGTTGACCGAAACAGAAAAAAAAATCAAAATAAAGGTTTCTCTCAGAGCTTGACCGAAAAAATTTCTTTTTTAGAATAAAGGTTAAAGAGTGATTTTTATTGAAAATGACAACAAATGAGAGTTATTGAAGAACCTTTCAAAAGGTTGAGTTTTATTTCTGATCTCTGATTTCTACATAATGGTATTTTTCTCAAAAATGACTCGACAACTTTTCTTAAAAAAAATCAATTAAATTATTTCAGTAAAGACTTTTTTGGAAAACTATTTTTCAAAAATGGTTATTAATGGTACCTCCCAAAGAACCATTTTTTTTAATTTTTGATTTTCTTCAAAACGGTACGACCGATTTCAATCATTTTTTTATACAGTAGCTTCCAAAAAATGTAAATACATAGTTTCTTGTACCAACATTTTTGAAATAATATTTTTTGGATTTTTAAAAAATGTTTCAAAATTGTTTTTGGAAAATCAAATATTTTGAAAACGACATGATCGATTTTTTTGAAACTCGATATTTAAGAGTTTTTTAGTAGGTACTATCTAAAATATTTTCAGAAAAAATTTTACATTTAATAAAAAAATAAAGGTACCTTCCATACAAAAGTAAAAAAACGGCAAAGGAAAATATTTTGTTGCTGAAAAACGACTCCTACGATTTTAATTAAATTTTGTCCATATACTAAATACGTAAGTACGTTAAATTGTATGTATATTAGGGTCTCCGTTATTTCCCAAAACCGTTTTTAAATACATTTTTTGAATGAGATCTTTTAAAGGAATTATTTAAGAACAAAAATCAGCAAAAAAAATTAGAATAGCTGCAGTAATTCGAGAGAAAAAAAAATAAAACGTGAAGAGAACGAAGATCCCGCTATAGGACGGCCTACCCTCATAAAGGTACCAGATGAGCGGTATACAGTTCTTTTGAGGACAAGGCATAGGGTTGCCAAGCAATTACTCTCAATTTTTGGGATTTTTCAATTATCTGCCCCAGCTTAGATGGTAGGTCTTAAGGATACACAAAAAATACCATATAAAGAAAGTTTTATTTAAAAATTATAAACTACGTGATTTTTTGAAATTCGAGATTTCAGTGGGGTAAATGAAGGTGCGCAAATTGTTTTCTTAGCACACTGCCTACAAAACTGTATACCGGTCATCTGGTACCTTTATGAGGGAAGGTCGTCCTATAGTAGGGGAGCCCACGATTCTAAATGTGGATTTACTCGAGCGTCGTTGGGACCTAATGGATTTTGAAGATTTGATGATAGAGAGAAAAAAATGTTAGTAAAGTATACCGTTTCATCGGTGGGGGGAGCATCTACACGTGTTCAAAAATGTTAAAAAAAAGTCACATGGACATGGACATGGACGAATATTATTCGAGCGCGTCAGATATTGATAGTGTATATGGCCTGGGTCTTTCTAATAACGGTGGTATTTTAATCTGCCGGTTTGCGTGGTGGGGGTGGCTGTATGGGAGTGTTGAAATTGAAAAACAAATGGATTTACTCGAGCGCGTCAGATTTTAGAGGGGATGTTAAGTGACCCCCAAGGATGCTCACATTCAAAAGACTGACGATTCGGATGTGACGTAAGCTTGCGGCAGCTCCTTGAAAATGCAAAAAAAAATCGCCATTTTGAAATACTCGAGCGCGTCAGATTTTGATATATATGGTTCAACTTGATGTCCTACATGTGCTGAACCTTAATCTGACAATTATCTGGAGGGGTTTTCTTAATCTGACGATTTGAAAAGAAGACAAATTTTTATTCAGGATTTTTTTTAATCACTGGGGAGAGTATCATAACTTGGGCGCCAAAAATTGAAAATAGATTTATGTAGAAGGGCTAAATATGTACAAGCATTTTTACTATAGGAGGGGGGGTCTATGTCACCCCATTCAGGAGGTAGAGGTGATTTTCGAAAAAAAAGACTTAAATGGAAAATAAATATTTAAAATCATTCAAAATCAACAACTATCAATTGTTCTCAAAATTGTGAAATGAAAAACTGAATTTTCTTTTTTTGGTCCATGTACAGACATTTCTCTACATTCCTCAGTTTAGAAAAGAATCAAAACCTAGTTTACTCTTTAAAGCAGCGGAAACCCTGCAAAGGAATGATGGTTGAAAACTTGGATTCTAGCTTCCAATGAAGTACGCTTAAACGACGATAACAAAAACAAATTCTTTCACAACCTTTTGTTAAATTGCCATATAAGTCTAGGATCCCTTTATAAGGCAAGTTTTGGATTCGTGCAAAGGTGCAAACAAATATTTTTGAGATAACAATCAAACATGACATTACGATGATATAGACATAGAGAATACCAAAAAAGTGGGTGTCACAATTCTGTCTGTCTGTCCATCTACAGCCTAATAAGTGGCTCGGTTTTCTTCAAACTTGGTACATAGTGATTTTTGTTTATTCTGCTGACAAGTTTATTTTTCTTTTTTTTTTTCTTACAACCAAAAATAACGGTACCACCCATAAAATTTCTCTTAGAAATTTTACAAAATCGTTTTTTCTCAAAAACAACTTCACAACTTTTCTTTAAAAAAAAATGTGTGAGTACCGGGACTCGCGTGGAAGATGTGTAAACATTCGTTTTCACCTGAAGGTAAGGGATCGGGTCATTACCAAGTATGGCAAAAATTAGGAATCTGTAATACAAGCGCTAAAAAAAAATGGTTGCACGACACAAATTATAAAGAATTTACCCATTAAAAAACACCTTCCGAGAAAACTTTATGACGTCACAAAGTTGTTCCTGGATTCAAAGTTAAAGTGTCAAAAAGTAACTTTGAGGACATTTTTCCAACTCATTCAACTGAGTTGAAATGGTTAATCCGTCAAAAGCAGCTGAAATGACGATGTTTTCATTTTGAGTTATCTTTTGTTTGCTTCTCGATCGTTCGGTTTGGAATTGATCTCATTTTTGTTATATGTAATAGCACAGATACTATAGTTACATAGATATCGCACGCAGAGCAAATAAAAATGACTACTTTTTTATCGTGGGACGTAGAGCTACATCCCAGTTATATCAATATTGTATGAGTTATGGACCATATATGATGTTAATAAAGATAGATTTACATACATAGACATAAATACAAAACGTCAACAACAAGTCATCAGTAGTTTGATCAACTGATTCGATTTTTGAAGACGAAACAAAAGAGCTTGCAATCACAAAATATTGGAAAAATGGTCATTTTTATTTGTACTGGATGCGATATCTATGTAACTCTAGTATCTGTGGTAATAGTTTAATTTTATTATCCCCCAGATCTGATCCGGATTAGATTATCATAATAAAACAAACAGGATCCCAGTGCGACAAGAGTGTTATATACCTATCCCATCCCCGTTTATCCTTCTGTTTCTGTATTTTCTCTCTACTCTATTCTCTATTTTCTCCCTATCTTCAACACAAAAAGCTATCTACCTGTGAGAGAAAAAACTAGAAACTCATTTTTGCAAAAAAGTACAAAGGGATGGTCAGAATTGATTTGCAAATCGAAATCCAAAAGCAAGGTCGGATTTTGTGTTGTTTTTGTAATACACTTATGCATATACAATCCAGATCAGATCTGGGGGAAAATATAAAGCTAATATATTTTTATTTTTATTGATTTTACCGTCGATAGTGAGTTTGGAAATTTTTTCCAGGTTTTGCGACATTTTTTTATCTGATTTGATCGATTTGTAGTAAAGAAATTTGTGCAAGTAATGAATGATAAAAAAAATGGAAATATTTTTGCTTAAATATTCAATTTTGTGCTAGAATGAAGTTAAATGAAATTTAATTTGAAAAATGTATGCATTTTCGAAGTGCTTTTCTTTTCAATAATGAAATCACAATTTCTTCTTGATTTTTAATTCCAAAATTTCGACTTTTTTCACCCAATTTGTTTAACAGATCAGCCATATTTTTAGCTTTTGTCGTTCCTAAAAGTAACTCAAAGTAACTTTTTTAAATATGACATAACAACACTTCTTTTTGACACATTAACCACAGCCAACTAGGGAAACAGAAAAGAATGCGCCACTTGGCAAATCATGTTATGACATTTCCAATCAAGAAATTGCAAATAACACTTAATATCACAAACCAAAATTGCCACCCGCGATTGCAGAGATTAACATTAAAAGCAGCATATGGATACAAAATAATGCAATAAAAAATTAAATTTCTAGAAAAAAAGCAACAAAATCTTCACCTGGCAAAATGTATGTCAAATATCTCTGTCAAGATATGATTGCATCTTGACATCCAATCAGGATATGAAACGGTGTAACTCCATTAGATATTTTATGTCAAGACGAACATTCTGAGAGAAATTATCTACTGTGGAGTCGGGGTGTAAGGAATTCACTCCACTTAGCAAATACCAAAACCATTAGATATAAAATGAAAACTACCACCTATTCGAGTTTACAGAGCTCTACTTACCAACAACAAACAAAATGGTTCCAAACGGAACCGTGAGCCCATATCCGTTACAGGCGATTTTCAATTTTACCCATACCGAGCGCTAAGATGTTTACACATCAAAAATTATATAAATTTATTTTAGTAAAATCTTCCTTTGGGTGGAAAATCATCAAACTATTTTTTTAATTTTCAGTTTCCTTCAAAACGGTTTAACTGAATTCAATAATTTTGTTAGTGCAGAAACTTCCAAAAAATATAAATATTTTTTTGTACCAAAATTTAAAAAAAATATTTTTTAGATTTTTAAAAAATGTTTCAAATATTTCGAAAACAAGAGTTTTTAAGTACTCTCTAAAATATATTTAGAAAAAGATTTATATTTATGAAAAAACAACGGTACCTTCCACCTTATTTTGAATTTTCTCACTATAGTTATTTTTTTTTGAAAATTCGATATCTCAAAAACGGGTTGACAATTTTTTTTTAATTTTATTTTAATAAATACTTATATAATTCAAATTTGCATTCCAAAATATGTCCTTAAGAATTTTATATATAAGAAATTATTTTTTTTTTTAAACCGCTCCAACTTTAAACTTTTTTTTTCATAAAATCATATTCAATCAAGAATTAAGATTGCATTCTTTTTTTTCATCTCAAACTGTGAAAGAGGTTGTTTTAGCTAGTTTAAATAACGTATTTCATGCTTCTCTACATTTTTCTATCATAGTTTCCATGATTTTGTATATAATTTTCCCAAGCCTGCAGTATCTGGAACATAAGAGCAAGTACATATAAATAAGGACTTCAAAATATGGACTTTAATTTTCTTTAAATGCAAATTTCTAACTAACTCCGTTGCTGAAAGAAGGACTATTATGCAAACTTCACAGTGAAGCTAGCAGTACAAGGGGGTTACACCCACTATTTGGTGAACTGCACAATCCGGAATAGAAATACAGAAAAAAACTGCAAATTCCTGCCATGGTCCCATTAGTCTAGCTTCAATTTGTTATGCTAACTTCACAGACGTTTGTTATTTTAGCTTTAAGGTACATACAACATATGTACAAAATACTCATCGTTAGTTCAAAAATTAGTGATTAACGACGAGTTAATACAAGTTTAGCATTGATTGAAAAATATGTTTCAGTAGTCAAGTGGATTTAACTACCAAACTTGGATGATATCTCACTGAAAAATGGGACCTAAGCTATTGTATTTAATTTATTATTACTTATTGATATTTTTTAATAAATTGCTCTGCCAAATTTTGAGCAAGGCATAGGTACTTTGAGTTGCATCAAGAATCTCGAATAACTTAACTTATACTCCTTTTAGGTAGTAAGCGTATAACTATTTGATTAACTTACTTGGAGTAACTAACTTGTGTGTTGCCAACACTGCCAAGTACGGATAGTTGTTTTTGCCATCGTTTTGATTTGCACGATATACTACTTATATCTCAGTTAAGAGTGAACGCTGGGAAATTAATTGCCTATAGGTACAACAAAAGCTGAAGAAGTCATGTTTACTTTATAATTTTTAGTTCGTGCAACAACGATTGAGGAAATGTCTTCATCAATATCAAAATAAGAATAACAACCTTAGCAATAATAAATTATATAACTAAAATTAATAACAAGTATAAATAACAGATATTTTGACATTTTTCCAATGACATCTTTGTAATTAAAAATACAAAGCATTTATTTATCTCATATTGATCTATGTTTGTGTTTTTACAATTTTGATTGAAAATTAAAAGAATAATAACATCAACTTGAGAACTTTCATTTTCATGACATTCATTCTTTGTGTTTTAATTCAAAATTGACACAGATCTTTTGTTATCATTTAAAGTAAAGAATAAAAAAATGATATTTACTTTAGAAGTCTTTAATTAAGAAAAATTAAAAATAATGATTCGACAATACCCCAGACATTAAATATCAGACAAAAATAAATTCTCGTTCTTAAATATTGATATAAATATTTTAAAATAGATCAAAAATTAAAAACACATGCCTTGATAACTTAAGATACAAAAATAAAAATTTTAATTAAAACTATTGTGTACAATCAATATTGTATAAGCCACAAATATGCATTTCTGACGAATTTTTTTCGTGACTCGGTTGCTATAGAACTGAATTACTTTTTCCAAGAAAAGCTAATATACATTGCGTATGAAATGTTAAGTAGGTAGGTACACGTCAATTAATTTATCATTCAAAAAACGTAGTTCAAATGTAAAAACATTTTCACCTTTAAAGAAAGTATTATAAATGGTAAAATCTCGTAAGTCCTTATCCTACATTTTAATGTGTTTTAGCTTGAAAAATATCACTGAATTCAAATATCAATGCCTCAAAACTATTTACTGGTTCCTCTTAAATCTACCAACAAATTTTTAACCTTCTATTAGTATATTTTAGAATTCCACTTTATTATTTTTAAAGCGGTTTTTTGTGTCTCCTAATAGACTTTTAAATTTGGTTGGACGTACGAGGTTTGAAAAAAAAAACCGACTTCATGCGCCTCACGTTAACAATGTTGAAAGAATTAAATAAGTATCTACGGTTTTCAAAGTGAACAAAATATTAATGTGAATTGAAATTTGGTCGAATAGAATAGTAGAATATATGACCCTGAACTTTGCAGACGATTTGAGTATCATATTTTGGACTGTCACTGGAGTGGCGTAAAAATAAAAAAAATGAAACGGCAATCGATTTGTCACGACAAAACCTCGATATAACATTTTTTTATTTTTTTATTTACCGTAGTAAAAAGTTATGATAAAAAAGGTAAGAAGAGTCGAGGAAAAACACGTTAAAAATTTTGGGACTGTCACCAGCGCCACAAAAATTTATCGATTTTAAAAAATTCAACAAAAATCTATTTTTCTCGATAGGACTTATTTTATTTTTTCTTTTATTTACCCTAGTAAAAAATATGACCAAAAAAGTAAGAAGTGTCGAGGCAAAAAACGTTAAACATTTTTGGACTGTCACCAGCACCGCAAAAATGTATCGATTATAAAAAATACAACGGCAATTAATTTTCTACCACAAAATCTCGATACACCCTTTTTTATATATTTTTTTTTAATTAAGGTAGTACAAAATTTAAGATGAAAAAGGTAAGAAGAGCCAAAAAAAAAATTTGAAAATTTTTGGAATCAATGCATTTTTATGGCGCTGGCGCTGGTGAAAGTCCAAAAATTTTAAAGTTTTTGTTCGGCACTTCTTACTTTTTTAATCATAACTTTTTTTTACTACGGTAAATAAAATAAAATGCACGACTGGGTCGCACGTACTTGCTCTTATGTTCAAGACACTGCGGATTTAAGAAAATTTTATATAAAAACATGGATATTATGAGAGCAAAATGTAGAGAAGCATGAAATACGCGACATTTAAATTGGCTAAAACAACTGTTTTGACAGTTTGAGGTGAAAAAAAAAGAAAACCATCTTAATTCTTGATTGAATATGGTTGTATGGAAAGCAAATTTAAAATAGTTGGAGCGGTTTTTTAAAAAAATAATTTTTTATATATAAAATTCTTAAAACATTTTTAAGAACAAATTTTGGTATGCAAATCTAAAGTATATATTTATGTGTATAACAAAATTCGAAAAAAAAATTGTCAACCCGATTTTGAGATATCGAATTTTCAAAAAACAAAATTGAAACTTTTTTTAAAAACTCAAAAACTTTTTGTTTGAAAATTTTGATATGCAATATTATTTAATCTTATCTGAAATTTGTATATAAAAAAATTCATTTAGATCCGTTAAGCTGATAACGAGAAAACTCAAAATAAAAAAATACGTTCTATGACGGGTACTACTAATAGTTGCTATGTGTAAAATTTTACAATTTTTGATGGTAGATCGTACTAATTTTAGTATATACAAAAAGTTTAATCAAAATCGTAGGAGTCGTTTTCAAGCAAAAAAATATTTTCCTTTGCGTTTTTTTCACTTTTGTATGGAAAGTACCGTTATTTTTTCATAAATGTAAAATTTTTTCTAAAAATATTTTAGAAAGTACTAAAAAAGTCTTAAATATCGAGTTTCAAAAAAATCTATGATGCCGTTTTCGAAATATTTGATTTTCCAAAAAAAATTTTGAAATATTTTTTAAAAATCCAAAAAATATTTTTTCAAAAATATTGGTACACAAAACTATTAACATTTTTTGGAAGCTTTTGTATAAAAAAAATAATTGAAATCGGTTATACTATTTTGAAGAAAATCAAAAATTAAAAAAATGGTTCTTTGGGAGGTACCATTAATAACAATTTTTGAAAAATGGTTTTCCACCCAAAGGAAGCCATTACCAAAATAAATGTATTTATTTTTTTTAAAGAAAAGTTGCCGAGCCATTTTTGAAAAAAAAAATCGATTATGTAAAATTGCTAAAAAAAATTGTATGGCAGGTACCGTTATTTTTGGTTATAAAAAAAAATGAAAAAAACGTGTGGGCATAATCACCAAAAACCATGTAGGTACCAAGTTTGAAGAAGATCGATCGAGCCGTATAGGCTGTAGATGAACAGACAGACAGAATTGTGTCATCCACTTTTTTGGTGTTCTCTATCATCGTAATGTCATGTTTGATTGTTATCTCAAAAATTTTTTTTTTGCACGAATCCAAAATCTGCCTAGTACCTACCTATATCGCAAGTAAAAATGTTTATTGATATAACAATTTTGAATTTTTATCATATAGGAACATATATATGTAGATTTATAAATCAAGTTTCGAAGAATGCATCATCCCATTTTTAAAATATTCAATGTAAAAAAATTGATTTTTGTTTAACCAAAATTTGGACATGCAATATTATTTACCTCTTAAAGGAGCTTTTGCATAATGTATATAAAGTTAGCGGACACTTTTGGAAATTCAGGTAAAAAACTATCCTATCATTAGTTGCTACTTAATTGCGAATTAGTTACGCAAAAAAAATTAATTGCTTTTTTGGTTTAAGAAAAAATGGGTGTCCTGCTAACTTCATATGAACTTAGCAGGACAACCTTCTCAAAAATAAAGATAATCGAGTTGAAAAAAATGTATTATTGAGAACATATTAATTGCGAATTAGTCACGCAAAGACAAAATGAATTGCATATTTGGTTTTCGAAAAAAAGGGTGTCCTGCCAACTTCATATGAACTTAGCAGGACATTTTTTTCAAAATTAAAGATAATCGAGCTGAAAAAAAATTTGATTATTGAGAACTAATTAATTGCGAATTAGTTACGCAAAAAAAAATTGTATTGTATTTTTGGTTTGCGAAAAAATGGGTGTCCTGCCAAAATCATATGAACTTAGCAGGACAACTTTCTCAAAAATAAAGATAATCGAGCTGAAAAAAGCTTATTATTGAGAACTAATTAATTGCAAATAAGTTACGCAAAAAAAAAATGTATTGCATTTTTTCGCAAACTAAAAATACAATAAAATTTATTTTTTGCGTAATTAATTCGCAATTAAGTAGCAACGAATGATAGGATAGTTTTTAGCAAGAATTTCCAAAAGTGTCCTGCTAACTTTATATACATTTTTGCATAAGCAATTTAGTAAAAATCTGCCGAGCCGATTTAAGAAAATCGTAAACTTAAACACTTTATATGGTGGGTACCGTTAGTTATGAGTTTTCTGCTACAGTAATTCATAGTTTTTAACTTGATACTATATGGCAAGTTTTGTATTCTTGCAGAAAAAAAAACAATCAAACATCACATTACGATGAAAGAGAAGACCAAAAAAGTGGGTGGCACAGTTCTGTATGTCTGTCTGTTTGTCTACAGCCTAAACGGCTGGAGCAATTTTCTTCAGACATAGTGGTTTTTGGTGATTCTGCCCACATGTTTTTTCATGTTTTTTTTAGAACCAAAAATAAAGGTACCTGCCATACCTACATTTCTTATGCATTTTACATAATCGTATTTTTCTCAAAAATGGCTCAGAAAATTTTCGTACAAAAAATTCAATAAATTACTTCTAGTAACGGCTACCTTTGCGTAGGAAACGTAGCAAAATTTTCAAAAGAAATTTTTTATTTCGATTTTTAAAAAGAATTCCATATATATATTTTTTTCGGATACACCGTAGAAAATATGTTACGTTTTTTATACACAATAACGGTACTTTCCATACAAATGTTAAAAAATTAGTTATTGCATAAATTTAAAAAAAATATCTGAGTTTCAATTTTTTTTTTGAAGATTCCAGATTGAACGGGTTGGCAATATTTTTTTAAATCTAAGTTTTATATTTGAGTTTTTAATTTATTTCTTTTTTCAAAATCTATCCACTAAAACAACTAAGGTAATTGAAAATAGAAAATTATAGAATGAAGTTTTGGCTTGAAAAAAGTTATATCTGGACATGGCTAGTGTTGCCATTGTCTAAAAAAAATTCTATTTATACATAGTTAATTTATTTTAGAAAATTGCTCCTTCCACATAAACGGAGGAAAGTAGAACCCCATACTTATTTTTTTAAGTCTTTTACCGAATCTTATGCAAAATACCCTTACTGTATTTTATCGTACTAATTTTCCCTTCAATATTGACTTTGAATCTTTTCAATTATTCTCTCTTTCCTTTCAGCGAAATGGTTAAGTACTTAATTTTTTGACGTTACCTCATACTTATGAACAAGTGAAAAACTTGTAAAATTCTACTTTGAAGTTCACCCAGTATAATATTAAAACATTGGAAAATTTTAAACATATTCGAGAAGAGAGCTAACATATGTATGTATCTACATACATGCCCACTTCAAAACCGAGACTTTTACAGTCTCAAACAGTCAAACCATGTCCTACATAATAAAGACTATTTAAAACCAAAAACATATGTATACATTCATCAATTTATTGAATAACTAATTTACTTAATTTATTAATAAAACAACAACTATCACACTTGTGTTGACTTTAATCAATCATGTTGTTATGTATGTATATTCTTTAATGAATGCTTCGATGGCAACAACTTTAAATGGAAAGTTTATTGGAGAAGTTCCTTATTTTCTGAACTGTAATACATACAAGAAATTAGCTTTGAAGTCAATAGAAATTTATGAAAACTATTCCATTACCATCATTTGATTCAGCTTTTTAACTTGCCTCCCATCATTTCCTAAATGGGTGTCACAAGCACTAAGAGATATCGGGGGGAAAAATATCAAAATAAATTGGTTTTGATAGAATCATTTTGTAGTGCAATTAGTAATTTCTAGAAACATCATCTCATAACTCTGTCAAGAAGCGGTAGAAAATTCTTTGACGATGTTATTGTTATGCAGGGGCACCGAAATGGTGTGAGTAATAGGAGCCTCAATTATTGTATTGTCTCAATTAGGGTAGAGATGAAAGCTTCTAATTTGAAAAATAAACGAAAAAAATAGGAACTTGCTTTTCTTGTTTTAAATAAAACATAATATTATATGATATTAATGAAAATTGTGAAGAAATAACAAATTCGTTTTTAGGCTATCGAATAAAATTATGTACCGCAAAATGAGGGGAATAAAGGATCAATAACCATCAAGGGTTTTTATTATTGAATATGTTTGTTTGGGGCATAACTATGATAAAAACCATGAATGCTACATAATTCACCCTAACGTTTCTGAGAGCACGGTCACACTGGCCACTTTTCAATATGTTATTTGATATAACTCGAAAACTTTGCCGAATTTGACAATTATACACTTGAAACTTTTTGTTCAAAATGAAGTTCTCTATCCAAATGTAAACAAAAAGTTCAGAAAAAAAAGTAATGAGATAATGAGATTTCAAAAATAAAATTTGCAACAAAATTTTAAATGATACGAAGTATTCTTTTCGGTGAAGATAGTAAAAAAGCCAAATTTTAGAAAATTTTCTTTCTTATATTTTTTCGTCTACGATCAACTTTTCAAATACATACACATTATACTACAAGTTTTATTTCAAAAAAATTAAGTTTCTGATATCTTGCTGTTAAAATTAATTAATAATACGTTTTAACTCTTTTTTTATTTATAGATCAAAAATCAAGAACATATGGTCAATTAAGGTAAGTAGCTAATTAGCTTCAAGATAAGAAATTCTATTTTTATGAAATTATATTTAACAACAAAACATTTATCAATTGTAGATTAAAAAAGGTTTATCTCTTTGATAATTAGGTTAATTGGTTGATATCTTTTCTCTTATTTAGTTATAGACTAGTTATGTCGATCGAGAATGACTTTCTATTTATAGAAATTTAAAGAGTCTGCATTATGTTTAAGGAAACAATTATGACAATATTTCCACCATCACCTTTTAAATTAAGTAGGTACTTATCTATACCTTATAAAAGAAGTTGAGTTTATATGTTCATTGTGCAGAGTGCAGTACATACCTACATATTAGGTGTATTTTATTACCAACGTGATCTAGGCTACGTGAACCAAGATCGATAGGGATATCGTTTCCACGATTGCTATCTCTATCATATCTATAGAAAAAAAACATAAGACGGCTATTGTCAAGACGATATCGTTTGATCGTTATCGATTATCGAAAAATAGTTCCTGATCTGGATCAATTTTGTACACCTTAAATACAATAAAAATATTAAATACCTGCTGTTTTCTACATATTTGGATATACATACTTCAATGATGCGAAAATTAGTTGTTAAAATATTTCTAATTTGTTTACTTAGTTGCGCATACATTTTTTCGGTACAAGGATACGCTCAAGTCACAATCAATCAAAATAAGGATGAGGCTCAAGGCTTTAATGCGACATGTCCAAAAAGTCATTTTTATCTAAAACTGACAGAAATAAAGCCGTTCAAACTTTACCATTTCTTATCATTTTTTGGAGTTTTTTGTCTTAGCCTCTATTTTAAGTTACTATATTATGACAAGTTTAACATTCCTTGCACCTAAGAGTAGATGCACTTGGGATCAGGGACGTGCCGTGGTGATTTCAGTTAGGTGTGCGCCAACTTGTTTTTCAATGAAAACATATTTTTTTAAGCTTTGCACACAGTACCAGCGGTGAGCCTGTTTTTGGACATGAATCAAAGAATACAAGATTTGGCCACTCCTCTTTTTTCGTTTTGTTGTTGTAATTTTGATCACGCTTCGTGACGTCATTTGTGCAGAAAAACACTATTTTGTCCCTTCAATTCTATGTGATAAACGGGCGCCAAAACTTAAAGTTACTTGAAATTTATTTCAAGTGAATTGTTTTCAAAAAGTTATTACGAATATTGCGTGTTATATATCGTCCCCTTATTGCAAGAAATAGGTAATTTTCAATTTTTAAAATATCTCGGCAAAAACGGTATTATTTAGTACAAGATTTTTTGTCCAATTTTTTTCTATTTAGACATAGAATATTTGTGAAGTATAAGAAACATACAAATTTAGCTTTCCCTCGTTCTCTTGTAATTCGACATCTATGAACGTTGCTATCTCCAAAATTTATAAAATTGAGTTACCTAGTTCTTGCAATCAGGGGACGATATTCATTTAATAATATCAACAGTAAAAATAACAAGTTAAGAGGAGAAAATGTCCACATTTTGCTTTTTTCCACAACACAAGTTTTCGTTTTCTGATTTGACAATTAATATAATTTCAAACACTACAATTTATCAATAAGGAACATTTTGTTGATATTTATTTGTTTTTATAAAATGCGAAACTTTATTAAACAGTAAAATATTCGCACCCAAAGATAGCTCCACCGAAAAACAAAAAATAAAATCTGTGTCGCCATATTGTTTCTGCACAAATGACGTAGAAGTGTCGTAATCTTGTATTCTTTGATTCATTGTTTTCGGACACTTAGTCGCTGCAAAAAACAAGCAGATACTTCAAACAACAATTTTAAGTGGTTACAAAACTTTCTCACTATTAATTTATTTAAAAAAGTTATTAAGGTCAGCAAAAGTACAACAGAGCAACAGCAACAGCGCCAATGAGAATAGGTTACCACCAATGCTTCAACTTATAGTTTGTTTTGTAAAAAAAATGTAATTCGATTATTAGAGGAGGTTTAAGAATAATAACGACTTTTTTCATTTAATAAAATCGAAAAATAAAATAACGTTTCAAGCTTTTCTAAATCTCTTTAATAATTGTTTTGTCAGTTGTATTTTGTTTTAAATAATTCTTAGCATTAAGAGCCAGTAAATAATTCTACGTGTTAAATTTAATCACTGAAAATACTTTGTCTATTAATTTTCAAAAATGGTGGCTATTTTTATTTATGGAAAACGAAAACTTAGTACAATCATCTGTGAAGGTGTGAACCAAGCTATATTATTCCTTGAAATAAACATCTTTATTGAAAAATCAAAAGTGTTAAAAGTCAAAATAAGTTTCAATATATTTTTAAAGCAATTAGGTATGATATTTTTCGCTTTATTTGCTATTTTGCTTTTTTTATAATTCTAGACTTCCCTTTTTTTAATTTTTGTAAAAATTCCCAAGCAAAGGAATTTTTGTCACGATCACAAAGCGAAGTGCAGAATGAAGTACCGTGGTGCGCTCGATGAAGTTGAACACCTTGCTATCTAAATTTCTATAGGGAAGAATGAACTTTGTGTTGTTTTTTTTTAAATGTTTGTATGTGGATTTGATTTACCTCAGTGCGCTTAAATTAAGAGAACACCCTGATGGGTGAATCTTTCGTTTCTTTGAGAGGAAATGAATTTGCGTCGAGTTGCCGAATGAAGAACGAATGTGCGCTTGATGAAGTTGAACTCCAAGTCATATAGATCATATAGATAGGTCGGTAAGGTATAGTAGAAAAAACTTCGTGTTGGTTTTGTTTTAGATTTTTGTGTGTATAAATTTGCTTGCCTTGGTGCGCTGAATTTTGAGAACACCTTGCTTATAGGTATGGTGTTTTATTTTGTTTACTTTTACTGGGTGGAATGATTTTATTTTGAGTTCGGTGTGTCCATACTTTTGTTTGGGATATTGATACAGGTAAAATATTAAATAGAAAGACCAGTGCGTGTGTTAAGATTTTGGCAGGGTGTGCGGAGAACACCTGTGCACCTTCGAATAAACGTCACTGCTTGGGATGATGAGGAATTCTTGAGAGATGAAGCAATTAATTTCTACACGGATGGCTCAAACACTGAAGAGGGGGTGGGTGGTGGCGTGTACTCAGAACGACTAAACATAAGTCTCTCTTTCCGTCTCCCTGATCATTGTAGCGTGTTCCAAGCGGAAATCCTGGTGATAAAGAAGTTTTATCTTGGCTCAAAGGAAACGTAATATCTACTTTAAATATCCGTATCTTCTCAGATAGCCAAGCTTCCCTTTAATCACTAGGCTCTGTTTCTACAAACTCCGTAACTGCTAACTAACTAACTAGAAATTACTGTCGATCGTCTCTAATGGAGATGGCAGAACAGTTTAACATTCACCTTTTCTTGGATGCCAGGACACAGAGATATTCCAGGAAACTGTAAAGCCTATGAACTCGCCAGGATGGGAACTATTACACCAATATAACCTAACTGGGTGAATATTGGAATACCAATCGCTACTTGTAAACTTATGCTTAAGCAAGATTCCATGATGGTGACAAACAGCAGATGGACAGGTATCACTACTTGTCTGTCGACAAAACGGATCTGGGCAACACTGGATCCGAAGCGATCGAAATGTTTGTTATCTCTAAGTAGATTGCATATTAGCTACACAATTGGTGTCATTACTGGACACTGCCTCATAGGCAAACACGCCAATAGACTCGACGTTCTTTCAAATGATTTCTGCAGAAGCTGCATGGACGTGAAGGAGGAAGAAACTATCCCACACCTTCTTTGTTCATGCCCTGCTCTTTCTCAAAGACGTAAAATACACTTAGGAAATTTTTTCTTTGACGATCCCAGTGATTTAAATAAAATCGACATTCACAGACTCCATCACTTTATCAAAAGCTCCAATTGGTTTAATAAGCGGGTCTTTATGTGGTATCACAATGGGCCTATTCTGGCCTAGGTGTGTCAGAATTTTTCCTGGCAGCCACCTTAATCTAACCTAACCTAGCCTGCACCTAAGAGTAAGTCTTACAATAAGGGAGTGGTACGATATCCCGCAAACCATGTCTCGAATAACGAAATCTCGCATCTTTTTTTCAAATCTCGAATGATAAAATCTCGCAAATCAAAAATCTTGTTTTTCATAATCTCGCAATTCAAAATCTCGCTTTTACATTTACATCTCGCACCGAAAAATCTCGTAAATTTCAACAAAAACTAGGCAATTTAAAATCTCGCAAATTCAAATCCTACAGCAACGAACCTCATTTTTTTTATTTTAGAACACACCTAATGCTACATTTCCACCTAACGCTAATCTGAGATTTAATAAGATTTACCTCAAATCTTCTTTAAATCTTGAAGATTTACCATACAAATATATTTCGTTAATCTTGGAGATTAGAAATAAATCTTATTAAATCTTCCTAGGACAAATAGTTTTACAAATCGAACTAACCTATTTTAACATGGTGCTGAACGATTCATTCGAGACTCTATTCAGTTCTTCATAGTTTCACACGAAAAAACATTCTGTCTCTTTCGCACTTCATAAGAAAAATTGAAGCGCCATTTGCATTTTTGAAAGTGTTGTCAGATTTAATCTTTTTTAAATCTTTTTGTGCGGTGGAAACACCAAAAAGATTTATTTAATCTAAACTGAGATAAACCTTAGGTGGAAACATAGCATAAGAGTATTTTGCATAATTTTTCTTTTCCAAGTGATAACTAGGGCTAGGATTTTCATGCACTTAAAAACGGAAAATATGCGTTTATAATATGCTTTTAAAAATGAGAAATATGCACTTAAAATATGCATTTAAATCCGAAATTTTAACCATTAATCCTTATTTCGTTTCAATTAATAAAAAAAAAATCTTGCCATACGCAGTCTTATGAATAGCAAAAAAGTCTTTTGTAATATTAAAAAGAACTAAAAAATTCTTAAAAATTTGTCGGTTGCTAAGCGGGATATTTCAATTAAAAGTAACACGTCCATGAATAAATCAACGATTTGATGGAAGCAAAGCTTTTTAGTTTAAACCTAGAAACTTCGAAATAAATAGAAAACAAAACCATCAAATGAGAAAGAAAGAATTTCGTTCGCCCTGCCCATAAGCTGAACTGCCGAAATATTATGAGTTGCAATGCTTCAAAACCGATGTTTTTTTAACTTGCTGTTAGTTTTATTGAAAATATGTCCCAAAAAAAACGATTGAATGCCATTTTGAAGGAAAATTCATGATTCGTATAAAGATAATTTGGTCTCTTGGTTCTAAAGTCTATCAAAAATATATGCATTTGCATGGAAATCCTAGCCCTAGACCCTAGTGATAACCATACCTTTCAATAAAAAGTTTTGACCTTCTTTATTACTGTTAACAATCTTTATATTCATTTTACGTTCCTAGTTGTCTTTTACGCGTTCGTCACGGAACTACAAAAAATATTTTCTAGCTAAAAGCTAAATACGATTAATGCAATTCACACATGACTCTCTCTCTTTCTCTCTCTTATTGTTTTGACAACAATTCAAAAATAAACAATATCAATTAGTAAATATCAGTGTGGTCTAAAAGAGGAGTGGTACGATAGATATCCTGCAAACCAAAATCTCGAACAACGAAATCTCGCTTTTTTTAAAATCTCCAAATTAAAAATCTTGTTTCTCATAACCATTACAAAATCTCGCTTTTAAATATCTTGCATTTACATCTCGAAGCTAAAAATCTCGCAAATGTCAACAAAAATCTCGTACGAGGTTTCAATTTGCGAGATTAAATAAATGGATTTGTTGCAGTTTAATTAAATTTCGCGAGATTTTGATTTGAGAGATTTTAATATAAGGGGTTACGTTATTGCGAGATTTTGTAATTGCGTGATTATGAAAAGCGAGAGCTTGTAATTGCGAGATTTCGTTAAGCGAGATTTCGAATTCGAGATTTTGATTTGCGAGATTTCGTAGTCTAAAAACAATTTTTTGCTACTTAGCTCCGTATGAAAGTTTTTTTCGAAATTATACTCATGGAATATCGAGATGGTTGGACTCTGTGGACCTACAAATCGAGTCCCTTTCCCTGGGACTAGTGATTTCCCCGTCGCAGTTCCCTTCTTTGAATTCCTTTACAAATTTGTATATGGGAAAAGTGAAGCCTTAAAGGCGCCAGGCGGAATATCATCAAAACGGTGTGATTTACCAACCTACGTAAATTCAAATCAAATATTTTTTTTTAGAACGTACAAATTGTCTATCCTTGACTTCTTGGCTATCAATTTCACTAATTAGCTTTAGAGATATCACAGATAACATAGAAATACATAAATACATAAATGCGCTACATCAAAATATAAATATGAATAGCTGAAATTTAGGGAGAATAATATCAGGCCGTGAGCGCAATAGTGGCCTAACTGCAATTTTATCGAAATTGAGTTTATGACGAAAATTGAATCTGTATGTATTGAACAACATTTCTGCATTTTAATTTTTCAAATTGACGGCTTCATGCCATAATTATAGGACTTTTGTACTTAGGCCAAACACAAAAAAAATAAAAGCTTAAGTGCAAGAGTGGCCTATCTTTCTTAAAGGCCGCTATTGCGCTCGCATATTTGATTTTATTGTTTGAAACTTTAAGTTAGGCCAATTATTTAACAATTTGCTCACAGGTGACATCAATGCGATGAACTAAACATAAGTCAGTACCCTGATAATCACCCTCGATTAGCCATAAAGTTAGAGTTTCATACGCTCAGCAAGAAAAAAAACCATTCAATGTCATAGAAATTACCAAAAAGAACTTCTACTCCACTTTGAAATTGGAAATTTCAAATAGAATAACCTCTAGAGAAGGACTGAAGGTTAACTGACTCAAGATTCATGAGCTTCAATATTTTAAGACCGACCCTTCATAATGTTTAAAAAATTTTTTGAATTATTTTTTCAACATGTTGGTTTTTCGAAAAAAATATATATAAGCCTAAGAGCCCAGAGCAGATTTTGGGTGTGAATGGTATAAGGAAAAGAAATATTGGAGTTGACAGCTTGAGTAAAACTTATTCACGAAATCAAAGTCTTGCGGTCCATAACCGGGGATTTAGTGATTAAACACTGAATCGAAAACAAACTATGAATACTACTTCGAGAGAAATGATTGTGCTAGCTAAAGTTGGTTTTCACCCCTTCCTGAGTATTGCTCCTCTGATCGCGGAAGCCGAGATCATTTGTGTGTATAGTTCGCCCTGATAAAATAAATAAATAAATTGGGTGGCGCAACAGCTCGTGGAGAACCAGGGCCTAGTGACTTACAACTCCCAACCATCCCTGTGTGCGAGTTTTGTTGGCAGGAAGGGAGGGGACCTACAGTTTTTTGCCGAGTCCGAACGGCTAAATGAGAAGCACTTCTTCATGACAAGTATACTCTTGGAGGATTTGTCAGTTCCTGGCAAGAGGCAGTACCTCGAATAAAACATTTCTGTTTTTAGGTGGCACGGCTGGGAATCGAACCCACACCTTCGGCATGACAGTCCTACGCACTAACCATCATGCCACAAGGTAGTTCGCCCTGATAGACCGTTTTAAAAACCCGTTTTCGCTTTGAATTTTGAACTTTTTAAACGATCTGGCAGGGCATACTAGAGACTCAAATGGTCTCAGATTCTGTGATCTGTGATCATTATCTAGGGAGAGATGCATTCATATTTTGATTTCGATGCACTGTCAAACCCTAAAGCCCAGGTTGTGGACTGCCAAAATCTTAAATTCTTGAATACTCAAGCTCTCAACTCCTAAGCTTCTTTTTTTTGTATCATTCAGACTCAAAATATGCTGTGGGCTCTCGTTCTACTAGCAAAGCTTTAACCTTGATACTTTATATCCTTATACCCGCTAATACATCATAGTTTTTATTACACCGATCACAGGAATAACAATTTACAAATACTACAAAAGCTTTTATGGATTCTAACACATCTGAAAGTGAATAAAAATGTTAAATTGCAAGTATTTAAAAAAAATAAGAAAAAACTCATAGAAATCAGTTTTATTTACAAATGATTGGCCTATCTTTACAGGATTTTAATTTGTATATTTTTTGCTCTGTGTAATAGTGGCCTATCTGACTTTAAAATCAGTTATAACGGTATTTTGGAGGATCATGGATACAAAATCAAAAACCTTTTATTTTTTGGTCATATTGCAAAAAGAAAATCAAGCCTATGTTTCTTTTTTTAAAAACAACAAGTGTTTGAAAATAACCTGTTTCTTATTTTTGCTCTACTGAAAATAATGAAAAATGCAGTTAGGCCACTATTGCGCTCATGGCCTCATATTTTGGTAACTTCTATTCTTCTATAGAAAGGAGAATGGGCAAATTGGCGCACACACTCAATACAAATGTGTCATACATTTTTAAAAAGGTTATAGTAAGGATATCAATTCATTACAACGCTGTTAACTTTTAAACCATGGGGCTCGCGAGATATTTGGCTTCAAATCACCGAGAAGAACAATAATGCAACTCCGCATTCGGATTGGACATTGTCTTCCTACGCAACATCAATGTGTCCCATATCGTTGCAAAGGTTATAACATGTACTTCATTTTAATATGTATGTAATCGGTAAGCTGTAAGGGTCTAAAGATATTTGGCAAAAACGCATTATAGACAGTAATGCAACTCCGCATTGGGAGCTGATCTACCAAGTAAACAGTAATGTGCAGGGCCGGATAAGCTATACGTGCAAGTGGTGCAAATGCACAGGGCGCCGAACCCAATGGGCGCATTGAGCAAGTATAAAGAAAGCCACTACCACTACCTTCCTATACTTTTCTAATTTTCAATTCTTTTAAATAGCTCACAACAATATTTATATCCAGTCTCATTGTGATAACTAAAGACAGATATCTACTATTCCAAAAATAAGTCAAAAAAAGCTAAAACTTTGATTTTTAAGTCAAAGCTAGGTTTTGTGTGATTAAAAAACAAGCTATAGCTAGAAACCAAAAGACTTCTTCTATTAATAGCTATTTTAAAATAGGTAAAGCTAGATTCATGTAGCTTTATCTTGATTTTCTAGTTTAAGCTTCAAATTGTGTGATTAATAATAGCTTAAGCTAGAATATTGTAGTTAAAGCTACAAAAATATCAAGATTCCTGGACCCTGGACTAGAAAGCTTTGACTAGTCCTTTTTACATGAAAACAATGGGTCTTGGGAATAAAAAAAAGCTTAAGCTACTTGCCATATAGAGCAATTAAACAGTTTTGGCCAATTAACATCAAAAATCTCCTTGCGTTGCTTTTCGGCTCCAAAAATAACAATTTTAGCTTAAGCTTCTAAGATCGAAACATGCGAATAAACAAACGAAAGCTAGAAATATTAAGCTTAAGCTTGAATTTTCTAGCTAGAGCTATATAGAGTAATCTTTTTGTATTCACATTAATCAAAGCTTAAGCTAGAACTGTCTAGCCTTAGCTACTAGTAAAAGCTATGACTACCTACCTTAAGCTTGGTCCAAAAATAGCTTTTGCCTTTTTTTTTATTCACAAGGCCCAATGCCTAGCTTCCTATTCACACCCACAGTAAACAAAATCTAAATCACAAAATCTTTGCAAAGTGGACGATCTTGTTCGCCTCTTGGGGATACTTCGTAAAAAAAAACGAAATGAGAGCACGACTTCATCCACCAATAACCGCAATTGATGGGCGCTAATGATGAAGCCTGCACAGAGCGCTAATTAAGCTCGGGCTGGCCCTGGTAATGTGTCGTACATCATTGAAAAAGTTATTGCATGCACTTCATTTTGCTATATGGCTGTTAAAATGTAGACCATGGGGCATGGGACCCACAAGATATATGGCATCAAGAAAAGGCAAACAGGAAAATAGTGCAATTCTGCATTCGGCGCTAGTCTACTTACTTTTATTGGCTTAATATACATCAGTGCATGTAACTTCCTGCTGGTCCAAACACAAATACTACAAAATTGATATAAGAAGTGCGTATGTATAACAACTGTGTGGCTAGCGTTCTGTTAAATACGTACAGCAAACATTTTTAATCGCGTGTTATGGGTATACAAGCGTAGTACTTCTTTCAGTGTTTTTAAGCTGAAACACCCTCGAAGCCTTTGAGCTTAATGGCTATAAATATTGAATTGAAGTTCTCATAATAACCTTTTTAACCATGTACGACACATTACGGTTGACTTGGTAGACCAGCTCCCAATGCGGAGTTCTATTATTGTTCTTCAATACGTTTTTTTCCAATATCAGAGAGTAACAAAGATATTCAAAAACTCAAATATAAGTTTTGAAGAAAAAGATTAGTGCTTTAACAAATCATTGCTAATTTTATTGAAAACATATACCTTTTGTTGTTACTTACTTACTTACTTACTTAAGGTGGCGCTACAGTCCGGGGTGGACCAGGGCCTCAACGAACAAGCTTCTTCCAGATGGCTCGGTTTCTAGCTAGCTGTCTCCAGTTTCGCACGCCAAGTTGGTTAAGGTCCTCTTCCACTTGCGTGCGCCACCTTTTACGCTGTCCACCTCTACTGCGTTGTCCCACGGGGTTGGATTCAAAGACTTTCCGGGCCGGAGCATTGGTGTCCATTCGCTCTAGGTGACCCAGCCATCTTAGTCGTTGGCTTTTCACTTTTGAGGCTAGGTCGGTGTCGCTGTACAGCCCATACAGTTCGTGGTTGTATCTTCTTCTCCATTCCCCATCTATGCAGACGGCACCAAAAATCACCCGGAGAATTTTCCTCTCAAAACAGCCTAACGCGTTCTCATCCACCGTTAGCAGTGTCCATGTCTCTGCACCATACATCAGGACTGGGATGATAAGCGTCTTATACAGGGACAGTTTAGTTGCTCGAGAGAGGGCTTTGCTTCTCAATTGCCTTCTTAGCCCAAAGAAACAGCGATTGGCAAGAGTAATTCTTCGTTTGATCTCAGCACTGGTATCGTTCGCTGAGTTTATAGCGGATCCTAGGTAGACAAAGTCTCTGACCACCTCAAAATTATAGCTGTCTATAGTGACGTTCTGTCCTAGACGTCGGTGTTGGGGCTCCTTTCTTGTTGACAGCATATATTTCGTTTTGCTTTCATTCACCGTTAAACCCATCTTCTTGGCTTCCTTCTCAATACTCACAAAAGCACCACTGACATCACGCTTTGTTCGTCCGATTATGTCAATGTCGTCAGCGTAAGCAAGTAATTGGACGGACTTTTGAAAGATTGTGCCTCTAGTGTTGACGTGAGAGTTTTGCACTATTCTTTCAAGAACGATGTTAAAGAAGTCGCATGACAGCGCGTCGCCGTCGCCTTGCCTAAAACCTTTTTTGACATCAAAGGTATTGGTGAGGTCTTTGCCGACCTTGATGGAGCAGCGTGCATTCTCCATCGTCATCCTGCACAAACGGACGAGTTTGGCAGGGATGCCAAAACTACACATTGCTCTATATAGCTCGTCTCTATAGATGCTGTCATACGCGGCCTTGAAATCGATAAAAAGGTGGTGGGTATCGATTTGAAACTCCTGGGTTTTCTCCAAGATCTGCCGTAGTGCGAATATTTGGTCGATGGTGGACTTCCTTGGCCTAAAGCCACACTGATATGGACCTATCAGGTTGTTGACGAATGGCTTCAGGCGTTCACAAAGTACGGCAGAGAAGATCTTGTAGGTGATATTAAGAAGACTGATGCCTCTGTAGTTGGTGCAGTCCAGATGATCGCCTTTCTTGAGGATCGGACAAACAATGCTGAGGTTCCATTCATCGGGCATGCTTTCCTCCGACCATATTTTACAGATGAGCTGGTGCATACTCCTAACCAATTCATCGCCAGCCGCTTTGAATAGCTCAGCCACAAGGCCATCAGCTCCAGCAGCTTTATTGGACTTAAGTTTAGATATAGCTATCCTTACTTCGTCGAGATCGGGTGGACGGAATTGTTGGCCTACGTCGTCCAGGTTGAATGGTGCAATCTGCATGGGTTCTTCATTGCCGTTATACAATTTGCAGAAATGATTTTTCCATATCCTCAGCACCGACTGCGATTCTACTATGATGTTCCCCTGATCGTCCTTGCAGGCTTCGGTCCTTTTGTTGTTACATAACCTGAAAGATTGTGAAAAATGGTAAGTTTTTCATTTTCTAACGTGAATAAATGGATGAAGGATTTGAGCTCAGCTCCCAAAGGTAGGCCTAAAAACATTCTTCACTTGTCGTGTCAAAAAGTTAACAGTTATTTGTGGACCCGTGTAATAAGAAGTACCAACTCGAGTTAGAAATTTATTTATGGTTTACGCAATAACCAACAAATACCTAAATATTTAGCTGCATAATCAGATATCAAAATTATTGGAATCCGCCAAAAAGTGTTCGCCGAAATAAAGGACATCAATTAAGCCATCCCTTAAAATCCCTAATTCTGGCTAAACACACTCTGTCAACTATAACAGTGCTAGTTATGAATGTGCCAAGCAATTAATGAGTCGGCAAAAATGTCAATATTAAAATTGTGTTTGTTATTTTATGTCTTCTTTTCATTATGAAGTGAATTAAGCTTTTTTCGTTGATTAATGGGGCGCCAAAACTTATTGGCCGAGGCCCCAAATCTTTAATTACGCCACTGTCAATATGGCCACGTGTAGTTAAGTCAAGTGAAAAATGACTACCATTGCTGCCTTATAGGGTGAGTTCTCATTCAAATTCAGTTTAAATCTGGATAATGTAAGCCCAGTCAAATAAGGTAATGAAGTCGCATTTTTCGATGTACAACATTTTTTTTATCATATCAATGTATCTGTTTGGTAACACGGCTTCATTATAAAAAACAGTTTTTGGGGATTTTTGATGGAAGAACCACCGTCTTGAAAAGTTTCATTTAAAAAGATACAGATGAATATCTTACTCACAGTTTGTGTTATTTACATTTACAAATTGAGAGATCTTATTGGAAAACCTTTTACATACATAAATAGATAGGTCTAGTCTAGGTAGACATATTAACGAAATAATAAAACAAATTTGGACACACCCATAAAAATGAAAAAAAAAAAAAATGCAAATTATAAATCAAATAAAATCACATACCTACAAATAAATTGTCTATTCTGTATGACTACAACTTCCGAAACTCAACTCCTGAATCTGCATCTTTCTTAAATTTAAATAGGAATAAGCTAATAAAAAAACTTAAACAAATCTTTATTATTAATACCTACCTTAACAATCTTTTCAAAGTTGCTAAGCCGTCAGTCCCACTCTCAATAAATCAAAATCGAGAATTATACTCAACATGTCAACGTCCGTTTAAAATATTTCGTTTCAGTTTCTCTGTGTATATGGGGTCATAAACCTACGCCTATCAGTGATGGAATGAAAACTTCTAACCTTGAACTTATATACATTTCAAAGTTACACAGCAAAATCGAACTTCTAATCAAAATAAAACAAAACAAAAATTTCCAATGAACAATCATTGTCACACAATTTAACTGGGTGATCCTTCATTTGAATTGAAGTATGTATTTATATTGAAAAACAATGAACACCCATGAAAAATAATGTAATTGTTTTAACACTTAAATCACAACTTCACTGCAGTAACCATACTAATCGAAGTGAATAAAAAATAAAATACACCACTGGGTCGCACGTACTTGCGCTAATGTTAAAAAGCATGATACATTTTCTTTGATTAAATTTGCTTAAACTTACTTCTTTAATAGTTTGTGGTGAAAAATAAATAATTGTTTGATATTTTTCTAGTTTGTTTCTTAGATTATGTTATGTTGTATGTATTCGTCTAAATTATCTACAACTTTGCATTTCAATTTGTTTGAAAGGAAACAACCCGTTTCCGCACCTTATAACCCACCTTTTCAGACCCCCACCCCACTTCCGGTCATCTGTTGCCGGGCAATTTATTTTTGTTTTCAAAAATTACTTAGGCCTGGTTCACAAGAGATTGTACCGCACGATTTTTTGCAGTATAAGGCCTGGTTCACACGAGATTGTACCGCACGTTTTTTTTTATCGCATTCGGTTTTTACCGAACAAATATCGGGTGTTCACACGATACTTATATGTATTCGTTTAAAACTCGAATAGCTGCAGTACAATTAAAATGAATGGAAACGTTTGAATTTGTGAAGTATTTTATTTTTATCTTTTTAAAAGAAAGGGCTAGAAAGCTGAAATTTGGACGGATGATAGAAATTATTGATTTAAATGTGAATTAAAAAAATAAGAGTCCTAAAATACCGTTGGACGGAGATAACGGCAATATTTGATCGCTTTCACATATGAACTCATATCTCTTTAGTGAATTGATAAATCTGTTTGTTGTTTTTATATATAACATATAAATAAAATTGCAGTTATTTTGATACCTCATTCATTATCCGACGTGGTATATAAGCGACACAATCTTGATTTTAAATTGATCGAAAAATCAAAACAATTGCATTGAAATTACCTGCTTGGACCATTGTCCACGACCATCCACCAGCGAGAAGATCCCGTTATCTACATGGAATTTTTTTTATTAAAATTTGATATGGATGGCTTTAAAAATTATAGCTCCCATTCTACTGATTGGATCCGAAAGATTTGTGGAGCTTCAAAGTAATAATATTACTGGCCGACGATTTCCATCAAATTTACCGGGTATACCGCAATCAATGTCTTCAGACGAACTCAGCACTCGCATGAAATAATATCGTTATCCTGACAATGCGGAAAGAAGCTGCAGCTGAGGACGAAAATTCGAGTTGATTCCGATTATTTCTCAAAATAACTGTTGGCAATAATTGTAAAAATGGCCGAATTATTGTTGATGCTGCAACTGGCCTGATTTCTTTGCTGCCGAGTTTTTGTAAATTCGGTTAATATAAGGGAGAACTTTTTGGAAAACTGTTTTGAATATCGGCCTCAACTATTTTAAGGATGTCGATGGTAAAAAATTCATTACTCAAAACGAAATCACAGACAAACTGCATTCCTCCAAATCGCGTTACAAATGATGATGAAGCACCATCCATACGACCTATCCAGTTGAATTTTATAGTTCATTGTTCATTAGATGTGCCCAGTTTACTATACCAACACACATTTTGTAACTCAAAGGTGGGTCTTTTGTCATAATGCTCCGCACCGAAACCAACAGAAACAATATTAATTTCTGGCGATACGAAGTTCGCCGGGTCAGCTAGTTATTTATAATTTAAATTGCATTGATAGTGAAAATTTATAAATCTTTAATAATTTTAAGAGCCAAAGTATTAATTTTCTTCTTCAACGTCATTTTCTGGGCGTTCGAACATTTCTGTTTCATTAACACCATCTTCGTTGTTCTCTGGCCTTCTTGAATGTCCGGCTCAAATGCAATCTCTTTCCCGGGGTCACCTTGAAATGAAAAAGCATGAGGTTAGCTTGCCCATTACTCTAATCACAAGCTGAAGTACATTGCAACCCCGATTTTTTGCATGTTGTATTGTGTTGTACAGGGCCAGTTTTTTTGCAGAAAGCTTCCGACAGTAATTCAAAATTGGCAAGTTTTCTAGTAGGTACCTTGATGAATTTTTTTTGCTGGATTTCAATATTTACCTACTTTGATTTCGATTTTCGAAGCCTTTTTTTTTTTTTGTTCACGCTGCTGGTCAGCGTTTTCACCAAATATTAACTAAATATCATGCAAATTATTCATCTTTAATGATATTTTTACTATCTAATAACTTAATACAAGATATTATTCACCGAGATTCACGTTTGACCTTGCATTACAGTTTTTTTGGCTGAGCACTCCGCGTTCTCCGCCCTCTATCTTAAAAATGGTTGAGTGCATTCGAAAAAAGTTGCTAGACAATCTGTCAAAAATTGTATGCTCTACAATTTTGGTTACTGATGTTAACATCATTAGAGCTATAGAAACCAAGATAACTGCAAAAACCCTATTTTTGTGACGTTTGACCTTGAATAACTTAGGTTACAGATACGAGATTTTATGAGATTTTTCAGACAACTTTTAGAACGCCAAAATGAAGATATATGTATACGAGCTCCCAGCTTATTATCTCTCATTCCCAGGTTAACCCTTATTTTGGATTTTGGAAATTAAGTTTTACAACTTATTTTTTTTTTTAACGCTGAAGTTAAAAAGTGTTTTTTTTTTTAAGTCCTTTTTGCACTTGATGACATAATTATCTTTAAAATAAAATTCATCCGAGGTTATTATAAATATTTATTCGTTCTTAAGAACGAAAAAAGGTGAAGAACGAACGTAGGTATGTTAAAAACACAGACATATCTCTAAAAAGGATGGATTCCGATTCAAAATTTTACGATTTGATAAATCAAATCAATTACAATAACTTCCATAGTGGGAATTTAATAAACACACTTGAGAGCAACTTTTCGCCTGCAAAGGATAATCGGCAAAAATGTATGGAAGGTGGTCTAGAAACCAATAACAACGAGACGTATGTCGTTGGAAAGGTATTTTTATGCGCTACAATAGTCACTATAGCGGTTCATTTCAAATCACTGTGTGAAAAAAGTTATTTGTTAACCAACGTTTTGTGTTAGTACCATTAAGTGTGGAAAAAATGTATACAGACTGGTCTTACCAGTACTAATAAGATGCATGTCGTTGAAAAGGTATTTTTATGAACAATAATAGTTACCATAACAACTTATTTAAAATCACTGTGTGGAAATAGTTATTCGCTGTTTTAGGGAATTTTATCACAGATAAAATGTATGGAGCATGGGTAACAATTAGCGAATAACATTTTTCACACAGTGACTTGAGTTAAGCTGCCGTATTGACTATTGTAGTACATAAAATTTCCTTTCCAACAACATACGTCCCGTTGTTATTGGTTGAGCTTGCCATCACCCTTTTTACCCATACTAAAAAAAAATAAATTTTATCACACTAAAATGAACCACAATATTTCATTAGTTAACGAATAACTTTTTTCACACAGTGATTTAAACTAAACTTATATGAAAGATATTGTAGGTCAGCGGTTCCCTAAGTGTGTTCCGCGGAACCCTGGGGTTCTGCGGGAGCGTTTTCAGGGTTCCACAAATTTCTTGAAGTATAAACAGTAAAATACAAACAATAAAAGAAAAATTTTCACAAACAAAAATTTGACCAACATTTTTTATAAAAAATGCATTTATTTTTAATTTTTAGATTTGAATAGCTATCTCAAAAAGGTGACGTGATAGAGCAATCTCAAGGCCAGATTCAAACTCAGCGCATCTAAGACCATCAGAAAAGTATATCATGGTTCATGTTACGGAATAAACTTCAAACTTTGACACACAAAGTAATTTCTTAGAGGTTTCGAGTGGATTTTCGAAAACAGTAAAAATACATCAATTTTCGACTAACGCTTGAGTCCAACTGGGTTGTCGCATAAAAAAAAACCTTAAATAGGGATTTATTGGAAATTGTGTATGCTTTCAATCGTAGCTAGATGTAATTTTTGAATAGTTGGTAGTTTTCGAGCCGTTAGTGAAAAACTACCAAAAAATGCATTTGTTCCGTGTTGCGTTACGAAATTTTGTTAGCAAACCTCAGATTCGGATTCAGCACCCCCAAAAACATAAAGGAGCGAACAAATCAAAACTACCCCACAATTTTCATGGTAAAAATACAATATCACTGGACTATCTCATGCGTGAACAAAAGAAGAATTTTGAGCGTTTTCCACTTTTACATGAATTCTTGCAAGAAAACATGCTTGAACTCAGAGCAGATATTAGCAATGTTATTGCTCTCCATTTGGTTAGTCTCGAAAGATCCATACTGGATTACTTTCCAGATACAAATACTGACATCGAGTGGGTACAAAATCCATTTCTAATGAAAGCCATCAAGCGTATGACCCTGACAGATCTGCAGAGCTCCTCTTCATCAAAATTTGTATGTGATTCTCTATCATTAAACGAATTTTGGATTGGTTTTAAAAAATGAATTCCCTGAGCTTGCCAAGAAAGCTATATTAAATTTGTTACCTTTTGTTACAACGTACCGCTGTGAAAGGCTTTTCAGCGTATACTTACACAAAAACTGAATACAGATCGAGGCTGGACGCTGCCCCAGATATGCAAATACAACTTTCGGACATAGAAGTTAATTTATTATCAAACAATGAAACAGATTCATTCTTCACACTAAATTAAAAATCGATTTTGAAATGTGTTGTTTTTTTCTTCATTTTTTGCTATTGTCAGGATGGGGTTCCGATATATATTTGGGCATTGTTAAGGGTTCCACGGCTTAAAAAGTTTGGGAACCGCTGTTGTAGGTAATGGGAATACCTTTCCAATGACATATATATTGTCGTTATTGGTTAGACCAGTTTTAATAAATGTTCCCCATACTAAATATACTTTATTCATACTAGAATGCACCAGAGCACTATCCTATTCAGCGAATAACTTTTTTCACACACTCCTTAATAAAAAATTAAACTTGAAAAAAAGTTGATCCCTTAATTTTTAACAAATTAATACCCATGTGATTTTCAAATTGGTGTTTTTAAGCTTTTATTTTCGAAAAAAGAAAAAATTCCAAATATAATATTTTATAAGATATTTTCAAATTTATTGAAGAACTTTTGAAAAACAGCGGTCAAAAAAATAGTAGTGCGCAGATAATACACCTTTAAATATAACAAAAAATCAAATTTAGGGCAAAATTTGTATCATAAGATTTATTTGAGGGTTTGGACCTTAAACTCACAGTTAGTTGCAAGTCCCTTGTTGAAACAAAAACAACAGCACAACCGCGTTGCATCGAGTTTATCAGGTTTTCACACCTTTCTACGCTTATCGAGCTCCATGAGTGCTGTATAGCTTCCCAAAGGGCTTTATTGTCAGTTGGATGGCAACTAGCAACATATTTATTTGCATCGCACAACAAGTTCTCAATGGGATTTAAGTCCGGAGACTGTGCGGCCAGTCCATCACATCAACTCTATTTGCCTGGAATCATTGCTTCGCAAGTTTACTAGTAGGCTTTGGGTCATTGTCTCACTGAAAGACACGTTTCAGTGGGTTTTTCATCTTCAGCATAGAGTAGCATTACTTCCTGCATGATCTTAATACAGATTTCCAAATCCATGATACCTTCAATTTTGTGTATTGGAAAAACACCATAGAAGGAAAAACATGCCCGAACCATTATGCTGAGACCTCCGTGTTTAAGTGCTTTTGCTTTGAAACGTGGATTATATTCTGTGTTTGTTGGCCTTCTTACATATTGATGAGGTCAATTTCCACCATATAAAATAATCTTGAGCTCGTTTGACCACAGAACATTACTCCGATTTGATGCAGGCCAGTCAAAGTGGTTCCTTTGCGAATTTCAATCATTTTGTTACATTGTTTTTTGTCAACAATGGTACCCCTCCAGGCTGTGGGCGGCTTGAACATGTTCTCGTGACTTTCTACGAACCGTTTTATTGATGGCAATAACATAAAATATGCCTTTAATTTCAGAAGCTGGCGTAACGGGAGTGATTTTTAAATGCCTGATGACTCGTTTCATCAACTTTGGTGGCAAAAGCGGCTTCCGCCCGCCATTTTCTGACTTTGGCAGTTAAATAATGACTTTTCTTACCATTGTTGGTGAGCGTTCAACTTGGCATTGAACCAGCGCATAAGTTTTGCCTTTCGATATCAGTCTTCTAACTAAGACACGCTATTCCGGTGTTCGGTGTTTGCCTCTGCCCATTGCTGGCAAAAATATGACCAATTTTTCAATAAAAACTATGAAGATGTTATGGATAAACAAAAACCAACGTTTTTTTAAATGTTTAATTTAAGAAATTAGGGAGAAAAATAATATTTCTTCACATAAACCGTTGCACTACTATTATTTTGACCGACAGAATTCGTAGCTTTGATTAATAACGGTTGCTTATTTGTCATATTACCGTTGCAAATAAAGAACGCTCATTAAGAAAATGTTATTAAGTCAAAATGCAACAGTTTGTTACTATCAACGCAATTTAAAATTTACAAAACTTAAGTTACGCAATTGATTTACTTGTACTACTATTATTTTGACAGCAACTGTATGTTAAAAACACAGACATATCTCTAAAAAGGATGGATTCCGATTCAAAATTTTACGATTTGATAAATCAAATCAATTACAATAACTTCCATAGTGGGGAAGTTAATAAACACACTTGAGAGCAACTTTTCGCCTGCAAATTTAAAGATTAGCTTGATTTGACTTTATTGAGAACTTAGTACATAGGTACATTTTATCTGTTCATGTACTTCAAAAAACTATGAATTTCTACGAATTTTAGTATATTTCTTATGAACTTCAGCTTTATTTCTAAGAAATTCATAGTTCTGGAGAGCACGCAAACAGATTAAAATTAGTTGATTTAAAAATTCACAGAAAAATGGTTTCATCTAAAGTTTGCTACTTTTATTTGCAGCTTGTTTGAATTTCCAGTTTTTCGTTTTTTTTTTTTAATGTTGTCTTTAGCATACAATTTCTGATTTTTTTTATCAAAACTTCAACTGAATTCAATTTAAATCTACTTGATTTATATTCACGACCCGACCATGAACATATATAATTTCAAACTTTGAATTTATATGGAAAATGAGATAATTTTGAATTCCAATTTGGAAATATTCTTAGAAATTATCTCAATTGTTATAATGAAATCATTGTACTAAAAAGTTATTGATAAAGAAACATTTGTTGCTTTATTTTCAATTATTGATTAAGCTATCAAGCTAGCTAGAGCAGACTTTGCAAACTTTTCTATAAAAAAAAAAAGTCATTATTCCTTAATCCAGGAAATTGTATATCCCCTCTGATTTTGAAAAATATATTTTTTTCGATTAGATCACATTTTGATTTTATTGAACCTATATTCAGTTTTTGTTTTCTTTTTTCATTTAAATAGGAAGTTCTGTGGAATATTATATTTCTTTTTGTAAGCAAATTTATTGAACAAAAAAACTTTCACGAATAAATCGTTTGAATATCGTTTAACATAATTTATTGAAGATATTACTTTGAAGATAGCTAGCTCTTTTTTTTGTTGGTTCATCTTCTTATACAAATTTTCAAAAGGACAAACAAAAATCGATTGGTTTTTGGTTAGGTTTATGATAGGTTCTTAAGCTCTTTGCAATTGAGGAAAAAGTATAAAAGAAAGAATTCATATTAATATGGCATTCATTTTGTTAAGGTTAACTGTACCTAAACAAACATAGATATTTTCAATGTGGAAGAATTACTGCTGTTTGTGTTTGTTTTTCGTTTTATATACAAATTAAATTTCTTAAATTAGAATTTGAGATATTTTCAGAAATACTTTTTTACCTACCTAACCTATAAGGAGTATAGGGCCTACTTAGACGCTGGGATTTGACCTAACGCAAAAAGTTTTTTAACTTTTGTACCAGGCTTTGTCAGGCTTTTTCACCTTTTTTTTAAACTTCTTTATCTACTCGATATAGACTATTGATTATGACCTAAAAAACAGAGCAATAAGGAACTAAGACGTTCATGGGATTTTATTGTAACAATCTTCAAAGGGGTCATTGAAGATGAGAAAACCGTGGAGTGTTATTAAATTAGAGGGTGCGTTTAGGGGAGGTTTAGCAAAAGCACCCCTTTTTTGTTTTTTGCGTATAACTCGAAAACGAAGCAAATTTTCGAGATAATTTTCATAACCTTTTTTGTAGAGAATAAAATTTGCCATCGAAATGGATTTTGAAAAAAAAAAAAAAAAATGTTCATTCAGCTAAATATTAAAAAATCATTTCAAAAAATTGTAAAAAATTGCATTTTTTTTTTACTTATTTGCTTATAACTTTTTTACCAGCAGAGATAGGTTTAGGCATTGCCATATAAAAGAAAGATAATTAAATTTCCTTTAAAATGAATTATTCAAAACGCGGTGTCTACGGATAAAAATCGACTGAGAAATTGTCGTTCAAACTAGGCTGATTTTAAGTTTTTTAAACTTTATAAATGGCATTGCCTTTGATGGACTTGTTAGATTATACGCTCAAACTGGTTGTATTGGTGAGTCATGACCAGTTAAGTCAAAAATAAATGTCAAGTTTCAAATATTTCGCAGTTTTAGGGTTGCCATCTAATTGTTTTAAAAATGTGAATGAATTAAAAAACCTCTTAAAAATCAAACATTTTTGAAGTTTTTTTACTGCTCAGGAAAAAGGTGATTTAAGGGCAGTTGGGTGACATTTAAATCGAAATACACTTTTGTCGTCAAAATATAGTTCATCTCCCATCTGTCAAGCCATTAACGGTCAAGTGGCTACGATGTCTATGGATTAAAAAACAGCTAAAAATATGAAATTTTTGAAGTTTTCTTACTGCTCCAAAAAAAAACATGATTTTAGGTCAATTGAGTGACATTTGGATCGAAATACACGTTTGCTGTCAAAATATAGCTGGTCTTTCATCTGTCAAGCCATCATCTGTCAAATTCCTTTGAAGGATGGCTACGATGTTGATGGAATAAAAGACCTCAAAACATTTGAAATTTTTGGAGTTAATTTACTGCTCCGGAAAAAGTGATGGGCAATTGGGTGACATTCGCATTGAAATATACTTTTGCTGATAAAATAAAGTTTGTCTTCCATCTGTCAAGCCATCAACTGTGAAGTTCTATTGAAGGATGGCTACGATGTCGATGGATTAAAAAACATCTTAAAAATCAGAATTTTAGGACAATTCAGTGACATTTGGATTGAAATATACTTTTGCCGTCAAAATATAGTTCGTCTCCCTCATCTGTCAAGCCATCAACTGTCGATGTTTAAAAATACTCAAAAAATGCAAAAATTTTGAGATTAAGATTAAGGTCAACGCAGAGTACGTTGACATGGCAGAAAAAGCCGCTGTGTCAAATTAAAGATACAGTCAACGCGTTGTTGAGAAGTCTGTCATAGTGTCCTAACTGCGTTGACAAGGTGACTACACCGCCAACGAAAATAGTCAACGCATGGACAGTATTCTGCGTTGACGATCACACGACAAGACAACTTTGGGACAGAATTTTACGTCATTTTGACGTCAGAGAGTCAACGCGGTAACCATTTGTGTTGACCGTCTAATCATAGCTTAACTCGTCTGGCACTATTTTGTCCATATAAAGAAAGGAGCAAGCCACCAAATACCCCGGTTTGTAAAAGTAGATTTGTTTGTATTGACAGTTATTTTAAAAATTAGAAACAAAAGGAAAAATCAGTCACCAACTTTATAAAATTAAGGGCTGTCTGGCATGCATTTTCCACAGCCAAACTTGTCTGGCACTATTTTTCTCTATTTAAGGAGACATTAGATAACATTTTTTGAAAACCCGGCTTTGTGAAACAAGTATTTGAAATAAAAAAAATTTATAATACCTACTTTGAAAATGTTGAGCTCGTCTGGCAGGACTTTCAACCGTAGAACTTGTCTGGCACTATTTTTTTTTATGTTCGAGAATGTATAAGCTAACATGTGTTCAAAACCCGGCTTGTAAGAGCAAGTGTGTTGATTTTGCAATTATTTTAAATTTTGACAAAAATTAGATAGCAACCCTAAAACTTTGAAAAATTTTAAACTTGATTTTTGTACGTAACTGGTCACTTATACACCCAGTTTGAGCGTATAATCTAACAAGTCCATCAAAATAGCCAAAAATTCCATTTAAAAAACTTTAAAAACTTAAAATCAGCCTAATTTTAACGACTATTTCTCGGTCGATTTTTATCCGTACCGTGTTTTGAATAATTCAATTTAAAGGAAATTTAATTAGCTTTCTTTTATATGGCAATGCCTTTACCTATCTCTGCTGGTAAAAAAGTTATAAGCAAATAAGTAAAAAAAAATTATTTTTCACATTTTTTTGCAATAATTTTTTTTTAATATTTAGCTAACTTAAAATTTTTTAGTTTTTGTCTCAAAAATCCATTTCGATTGCAAATTTTATTCTCTACAAAAAAGGCTTTCAGAATTATCTCGAAAATTCGCTTCGTTTTCGAGTTATGTATATGCAAAAACCAAAAAGTGTGCTTTTGCACTCTGCGGTTTTCTCATCTTCAATCACCCCTTTGATGATTTTTACAATAAAATCCCATGAACGTCTTAGTTCCTTTTTATATGACATAATCAATAGCTTAATAAGTCAATTTAATAAAGGTTTTTGGCTTTGGCTTTTTGACGTATGTCAGTTTGTTACTTCACGCAACCAAATAAGTGTACATAAATGCGATTTCCTTGAAAAAGGTTTCTATACAAAGTATGTTTCAAGAATTAAAAAAAAAAAACTAATACTTTTTAAATATTCTGTTTATAAAGGTATCTTCTGTGGAATTACATACCAACAACGTTTAAATTTTATTTAGAGTATTTTTTTTCTAATTCCAAATAGATGTAGGTGTATCCCTTGGGATTTGAGATATTAACAATAAGATTAAGTATTCAACTCAACCACTATAGGATAATATACATATAGAGTATTGAGTTTTCTCTGCACGACCTACTTAAAAGAATATTTCTACAATCAACTGCTAAAAGGTATAGAGGTTGAAATTTCGAGGGTTTATCTCAAAAATATATTTTGTATATCTTTATATACCTATGTACCTATTGTAAATTATTATGGGAATTCCATGACTAAGGTTGTTATTTATTTTCCAAGGGAGGTGATCCTTTGTGATTGTTTTTTTTTTCTTGAATATTACAAGAAAAATATTCCGATTTAAATTCTTCACTTACGAAAAGAATTATATCAATCCAATGAGCCTATTTTCAGATGATATACATATGTACAAGTACATATATACCTACATGCCATCGATACATTAAACATAATATATTACGATTTTGACAGATTTGTTGTATGATTTCTAATTCTCAGATTTGTTGTATGATTCGCTGTCATTTAACAATGTATCATCGGAGATTTACTTGATGGAAATATTGCAATTTTGTGTTAATCTGTTTCACAGAAATTTAAACTTATGTAGGTGCACATAGCTTATGATATTGATAAGCCTTAAATTTATCATAAATCTTATAAAGAATATCAAATTGGGATTTTCGCAAAAACAAGTGTGTGACTTTGAGAAACTTTGGTTACTTTTTTTTTGTGGCTGACTAATTTCTAAGCTAGTTGACATGTTTTGACCAACTACTGACCAATTTGATAGCAATCTGCTGTTTAGATTAGATCTTGTTACCGACACATTAGGTTAGGTTAGGTTAGGTTAGGAGGGGCGTGCAAAGCGCAAAAGCTGTTGCGTACACGGGGGCCTATTGGTCCATTGTGATCCCCTTACGAAAAGAAAGCAGAGATGCTCCTAAACTAATTATTCAAGTAGACTGGCTCATTTGCAAACCAGCCTGTGCTCTCTATGAATTTCCTCATATTTGCCATTGAGACCTGCGCTAGATCGTCCAGTTCTCCAACAAACCTGTTTCCGAAGTAACGGAGGCGATTTGTTTGGAGGTTTGGACAATCGCAGAGCAGGTGTTTAATGGTTTCTATTTCTTCTACATCCTGACAGCTCCTACAGAAGTCAGGTGCGAATACACCCAGTCTGGTGGCCATTGTGCCAATGGTGCAATGACCCGTTGGTACACCTATCAAGATTCTAATGTTCTTTTTACTCAGCGATAGAATATACTGAGTTTCCTTTTCATTAATTCTAGGCCATAGACTTCTATAGATAACGCAATCGTTCCTGGTAATCCAGGATTTATTGATTTGCACTTTCGTTATTAGGTCTATTTTCGTTTTAACCACACCGATCGGGATGTCTAGTCCCATATCTAATTGGTTACTACTGTTTCTTACTGATAATGACCCCTTGCCACATACTCACATTTTGGTTATACATCCACTCCTAAAATTTGGTGTCGGCTCTATATAAATGTACATATTTTATTGTGATTCAGGTAATATTGCATTTTAGATATTTTACAAAAATATCAATGTATTGTATTAACAGTCAAATCAAATCATAAATCCATTATTACAACTAATAAAAACTTAACACTTTTTCAAAGTAGATTTCCCGATGTTGATCTGTTCTCATTTTGTTAGCTCATGATGCATCTTTTTTTTTTAATTTTTCTGATTCGATTAGCTTTTAAGGAAATAAAAACTAGGGCATAATTTAATCCATAGGCCTAGGGCCCAAAAAAGTTCAATCCGGCCCTGCTGTGGGGATTAATTTTAGACTACATAACTCCCCATTTAAAATTCAACAGACCCTTCACTACCTCTTTTCCTAAAGAGAGGAGTGGGAAAACATCCAGCCTTTCAGTAATGAATATACGATAACTGTCTTTACTGATGGCTGTAAGATGAACACTGGGAGTTGCTGCAGTAATTTCGAAGCTCTGGGAATAGCGAGCTCCTTCAAACTTTTGCATCGTCTTCCAAGCTGAGACCTGAGATCTTGGCAGTGACCAAAGCAGCTACGCAAATATAAATGATGGCGATACCACGAGCTGATATCATCCTCTTTATTGATAGCCAAGCAGCAATGAAAGCAATTTCTGCCACCGAGATACACTCGAAGCTTGTAACTTGCTGCCGCGAAGAGCTTAGGGTTCTTGGCATGCAGCATTACATTAGACTCTGCTGGGTTTCTGGTCACAGTTATAGTGTGGCACGAAGGCCTTAAATTCAAATTAAGACAAGTTCTGCCTGAAGGACTTTATAAAATTCTAAACGAATATCTAGAAAACAGACTTTTTCGTGTAAGACACGGAAATGAATATTCTAATTTCAAAGAAATAGTGGCTGGGATACCACAAGGTAGTGTTTTAGGTCCAATTCTGTACCTTCTATTTACACGTGATGTACCTCAAATAGAAGACACTATCGTAGCAACGTTTGCTGATGATACTGCAATACTAGCAGTAGGCAAAACGATTAACGAAGCTACGATTAAATTACAAAATGCTCTTAATAATGTTAATGAGTGGACAAAAAGATGGCGAATAGCGCTCAATGAACAAAAGTCAGTCCACGTGGACTTTACGTATAAAAAAATAAATAGATTGCCCGTCTTTCTTAATACCGGTCGTGTACCATTTGCGAATGAGGCAAAATATCTGGGAATGACTCTAGACGCGAAATTAAAATGGAAGCCGCACGTAAAAAAGAAATGCGAAGAATTAATAAGTAAATTAAGAGATATGAACTGGCTACTCGGTAAATATTCCAAGCTTAGGATTGATAATAAATTGATTTTATACAGGCAGGTACTTAAACCTGTCTGGACTTATGGTATACAACTCTGGGGTTGTACCTGCGATACAAATTTAAATATCTTACAAACGTTTGAAAATAAATTGCTTAGGTCATTTGTAAATGCACCATGGTATATAAGAAACGAAGATCTTCACAGGGATCTCGGGATTCCTACGGTTCGAGACGAAATTGAGAGTTTCGCGCGAAAACATAGAAATCGGCTATTAGACCACTTTAATCCAACGATTATTGACATTCTTGACGAGTCGAATTTAGTACGCCGTCTGCAAAGAACAAAATCTTCCGACTTGGTGCGGTGAACACTAAACCGCTTTAAAATCGCGGAATAAGCAGAAACTTTCACCGGAAAGTTACCTGCAACACTTTACTTAACTTCGTTCAAAATAAATTGCTAGATAAGTTTCAACTTAGTTGCAATCGGGAAGTGGAGGTGGTTTTAGTCTAGTAAGAATCTCACACTTCTATGAGCACGCGTTTTCCGGTCCTCATAGAGCCTGATGCAGGTTTTGCACCTACCCACGGAAAAAAAAAAAAAAAAAAAAAAAAGTTATATACAGGGAAACGAAAGAGCTGATGAGCCGGCAAGAACGGGATCGTCGCTTGATCCAAAGTCAAGCTGAACGACATATTAAAGTACCAACCTGCAGCATCAAACAGGATATTGTTAACAAAATATGTATTAGTAAAAAACCAATGAGAGATGAAACCTATCGAAACTTGTGGCACAACTAGAAAGTTATGGCCAAATTTTAATAAGCAGAGGACAAACAAATGAACAAAAAACATCTTCGCTCCCTTGTCAGCATAATCACCGGACACAACCTACTGGGATACCACAAAAGAAAATGAGGCTCAGTACTGATGATTTGATGATCTCTGCAGAGGGTACAGCGATGAAGAAGCACATGAGGATACCTTACACTTCCTCTGTCACTCGTCACTGTCCAGCGCTCTGTCATTTAAGCAATAAATAAATAGAGAACCATTTCTATGACAACTTAGTGGAACTTTCCAGAGCTTCGACTAATAGCTTTCTGAACTTTGTCAATGCCTCTAAATGACTTGAATACTAACCCCCATATTAATAAACGCCGGATAACAACATGCTAGCGTTTATACATCTGTTAACTAGTAATTCTTATTCTTATTAACAAATGCGTAATAGTCTGTGACGTGTGTTAACGTACGGATAACTTTAACTAGCCAGTTTCCACGTATAATGAACGGATAACTTCTTAACACATACACGCACGCGTATGATAGCACCGTTTTCTACTACCAGTATACACTTCGTAAGGCAGTGCATGCATGTGACACATGTATTAGAAAATCACCATAATTTGATGAAGTGGTGAATTTGGTGAAGTGATAAATACTGGAAAGATATATCTTTTTTAATAAGAAAAGTTATCAAGCGGACAAGTTGTCTATCCGTGTGCCAGTTAATACGTGTGTTAGGGACCGGATACCAGTTTTTTATTAATACTGCTGTAACAGATCACATAGGGATACAATTTCCTAGGGTATCAAGAGAAATCTACTTAATGTTAATGTGTTTTTATGCTATTGAAAAAGCGGCAGAAATGGTGCAGAAGAAAAAACTGAGCTCGTCGGAGATCACATTTTTCGTGGACAGCCAAGCCGCTATCAAAGCGATAGCCGTCTCACTGGCTATTGCTATAAGATCCAAAACAGTGACAAAATGCCGAGGCATACTGAATAAAATTTGCAACACTAACCGAGTCAAACTCTGCTGGGTTCCTGGACATAGCAATATAGAAGGGAATGATATAGGTAGGGTAGAAGTGACTTTTTTCTTAAAATAAGTGCCAATATGTAAATTTTTCTAAAAATAGCGTAGTTCTTTGACTGAACGTCATTTTTCTAAAGCAATTTCAGCCACTACAAGAGCAAGTTAGGGCTTTTATTTTTAAAGAATAAAATAGCAAACATATCAAAGATAACAAAACTGTCCCTAACTCAAAAACGCTAAAACCCAAAAAGTCAGATAAGTTTTTTCTTCTTAACATGACAGTCAGCCAATCAAACTTTCAAGTCGATCGAACAAAATATAAATTATCGAACTATTGATTTAATAAATATGTTTTGTTGCTCTTTTTTTATTAACTGTTGATAAAATAAGTTACCTTGCAAACGGTCCCAATCCCCTTTTTCGCAAAAACGCAGTAACGGTACTTCAAAACATTTTTTTTTTGCTAATTTCAGAACAAAAAACATAAAGCTGTAAAATGCTTTTTGTTTCAACTCAATACGACCACTCGTCACAAAGATACAGCTCTTCAAAAAACACTAAAAAAAATTAAAAAAAAATTTTTCCTTTAATTTCGTTGACTAGTGTACGAAGATAATTAAGAAAGAAACATATTAGAGATGCATAAACATCTCCATCTTGATTCTTGACAGTCCAATTGATAAAACTCAAGATGTAACCATGTTATGCGAACATTATCACCGCTTTTTTGGAAATTTAAAACAAATCAACAAAATAAAGTCTCCAAAAAAAGGCCAATAAAATTTCCTTAAAAAGCTAAAATCATGGCTCCTATTGATCGGATCATCAAGACAAATGTCTAGACATTGGGAAAATGACAGAGTATCATTTCCTGTTTCTTAGAAGTGAATTTAAGTGTTAATGACACTTTCACATAGATATAGAAACCTCCCACCCCTCCCAAATGCAGAGAAATAAACCTGCCACCTGTCATACATTGGTATTCGATATCATGATTCATTTACCTGAAAGTCCTCATACCCAGATTTTGGTTGTACACGTCCACTCCCAAAATTTGCTGTCAGCTCTTGTACTACCTAATATATGAATTGTGAAATAGTTGAAAAAGATATTAATGAGATATACGAGACAACGTGACATAGAAATTTTTAATCAGAATGACAGAATGGCATGCAGAGAATATCAACGTGGGACAAGATAAACGGCAATAGCCATTTTCAAGTAGAAAAATTTTAAAATCTGACTGATAATAAGTCTGTTCGTGTAGGTACTCACACAAAACAGCGAAATTCGTGTTCGTGTACGCAAAAAATGTGTAGTTTTTTTTGCGGAAGGAAACGCTCACGAGAGAGTACAGAATATTCCCTTCAAAATATTTTAGACTCCAAAATTTATCCCAAAAAGTACAAAAACAAATTTACTATGTGGTTATTGAAAATAGTTGTCAAAAGTGTTCGTAATAAAAAGATTAAGAGAATATTTCCTCTTCAAAACTAAATTTAAAAAAATGCATTGCCGTTTTTTAATGATGAAAAGTGGAAGGTTTGAGATTTTCCATTGAATCCATTGCATGAAGTTTAATGGTATCTTAGATGCAGTTATTTCATTGTGTTTGACTTTTTGTTGGTGTCCCATTTGATGTGATATTATATGTATGTAATGTATGTACATAATGTAAACTAACTACAGAGAACTTCGCTTTTATTATAAATGGTTTTGCATTTCTAAACATTGTTGGTGGCAATGATTAAGGAACAAAGAAGTTCCGAGGGTTCCGAAACTTTGTACTTCGATATTCTATAATCTTTTGTAACTTTGGCTTTTCGAATTTTTTTCTTTCCGTAAAATTACGTTTTTCTTGTTATTTGAACGGATCATGAATGGATCTTCATAAGTTCTCGCATGATAAATTCGGGAACAAAAAAAAATATTTTGTAGATTGTAGCACAAACAAATAAATTTCGCGATCGAATTAAAAATGATATGATGTAACGGATCATATTTTATCGTTCTACGAACCATGGCTTTGACTAAAGCTATCTGTTGGCATCCTTTTTTTGCGTGGCCCCGATGGGAAAGATAATCTTACGGTTGCATCACGGACCAATAATACTTCCTTGAAATTTTTCCCCGAATCGCCAAGTGATAGGTATAACTACTCCTGACTTTAATTGTAATAATGTTGCATCAAAAAATAAAATGCACGACTGGGTCGCACGTACCTGCTCTTATTTTCAAGACACTGCGAGTTTAAGAAAATTGTATATACAAACATGGAAATTATGAGAGAAAAATGTAGAGAAGCATGAAATACGACATTTAAATTGGCTAAAACAACTCTTTTGACAGTTTGAGGTGCAAAAAAAGTATGCCATCTTAATTCATGATGGAATATGATTGTATGGGAAAAAAAATTTTAAAATCGTTGGAGCGGTTTTTTTTTTAAATAAATTTTTTATATATAAAATTCTTAAAACATTTTTAAGAACAAATTTTGGTATGCAGATTTAAACTATATATTTATGTGTATATGAAAATAAAATTTGAAAAAAAATTGTCAACCCGTTTTTGAGATATCGAATTTTCAAAGAAAAAATTTGAAACTTTTTTTAAAAATCCAAAAACTTTTTTTTTTGAAAATTTTGATATGCAATATTATTTAATCTTATCTGAAATTTGTATATAAAAAAATTCATTTAGATCCGTTAAGCTGATAACGAGAAAACTCAAAATAAAAAAATACGTTCTATGACGGGTACTACTAATAGTTGCTATGTGTAAAATTTTACAATTTTTGATGGTAGATCGTACTAATTTTAGTATATACAAAAAGTTTAATCAAAATCGTAGGAGTCGTTTTCAAGCAAAAAAATATTTTCCTTTGCGTTTTTTTCACTTTTGTATGGAAAGTACCGTTATTTTTTCATAAATGTAAAATTTTTTCTAAAAATATTTTAGAAAGTACTAAAAAAGTCTTAAATATCGAGTTTCAAAAAAATCTATGATGCCGTTTTCGAAATATTTGATTTTCCAAAAAAAATTTTGAAATATTTTTTAAAAATCCAAAAAATATTTTTTCAAAAATATTGGTACACAAAACTATTAACATTTTTTGGAAGCTTTTGTATAAAAAAAATAATTGAAATCGGTCATACCATTTTGAAGAAAATCAAAAATTAAAAAACTGGTTCCTTGGGAGGTACCATTAATAACCATTTTTGAAAAATGGTTTTCCACCCAAAGAAAGCCTTTACTAAAATAAATTTATTGAATTTTTTTAAGAAAAGTTGTCGAGCCGTTTTTGAGAAAAATATGATTATGTAAATTTGCCAAAAAAAAATGTATGGCAGGTACCGTTATTTTTGGTTCTAAAAAAAAATGAAAAAAACGTGTCAGCAGAATCACCAAAAACCACTAAGTACCAAGTTTGAAGAAAATCGATCGAGCCGTTTAGGCTGTAGACGAACAGACAGACAGACAGAATTTTGCCACCCACTTTTTTGGTGTTCTCTATCATCGTAATATCATGTTTGATTGTTATCTCAAAATTTTTTTTTGCACGAATCCAAAACTTGCCTTATAGTACCTATAATCGCAAGTAAAAAAAAATATGTGGCACATTCAATTCAACAGTTATTTTTTTATTTTATTAAAATAACTTACAATAGTGCAGGCTTTTTACACATTTATAAAAAAAAATTGTTAGCAGCAGTTAAACGATTGAAAACGGTGAAGGTGGTTATAAGGAATGTAAAAAAAATCTATTTCCCAGGAGCGGAGTGGGGGTGAAAAGGATGGGGGAAATTGTATTATTGCGTTTTCCGACTGAAGTGGACCCCTTAATGAAAAGTGTTCCATAAAAATGTTGTAGATCATGCAAAATCTACAACATTTATATTAATCATTTTTTAATCTAAAATTCCGAGATATTGTTGAAAAACCATATTTCGTTTTTGTTTCTGTTTTTTTATTTTTCATTTTCCCAAAAATAGTTCAAGTTAAATGAAACTTTGTGAAAATATATCTTGGTGTGTTCTTAATAACCACAAACAAAGTAAATGTAAAAACAAAACTAATGATCCTTGAAAGAACTCGTACGATGATTTCCCGAAGTACAATTTTAATTTGACAAAAAGTTTTTTTTTTCAAACTAAATTGAATATCTCAAAAACTGATCCATGATTTTGCTTGAAAAAAATTGTGGTCATTAAAAACACAACAAGATATATTTTCACAAAGTTTCATTTAAATTGAACTATTTTTGGAAAAATGAAAAATAAAAAACAAAAACAAAAAAGAAATATGATTTTTCACCAATATCTCGGAAACTTTGAGGTTATATTAAAAAATTATTCATTTAAATGCTGTAGATTTTTGCATGATCTACAACATTTTTATGGAAAACTTTTCATTTTGGGGTCAACTCCAGTCGGAAATGCAATAATACAATTTCCCCCCTCTTTTTCACTTCCCAAATCCCCCTGCCAACTCCGCTCCTGGCTAATAGATTTTTTTTACATTCCTTCACAATGTTCAATCGTTTAACTGCTGTTAACAATTTTTCTTTTTTTCCAGTAAAAATATATTAATTAACCTCCACTCTCCACAAATATTGAAAAGTAAAATTTTCGTATTCAACTCTAATAAAATTTATTTTTTCTAATTGTTTAATTGACACCAAAAACTGCTTAGATACATTCGTATTATCTATTATGATGAGGTTCCTAAATATAACAAAGCTATGAAATTTTTCTTATATTTATTTTTTCGGTTAGTTAGATATCTTGTTTCAACAATGTGAACTCAAATGCGGGAGTAATCTAAAGTTCCCAGCAACTGATTACTATATTGCCACGTTCTCACGTCCAATTTAATTTGTTTTTTCTTTTTTAGGGGGACAAAGCCTGGTCACACGCGCACAAAATTATAATGATGTTAACTCGACGTTAAACGATGATTTAAGTGCGACAATAGGCCAAAATTGAAGTTATCGTATAAATAATAGATGATGACAAACCCACTTTAGTTTTAAACACTTGCATTAATTTTAAAACTGTCCAAATCTTTTTTTAATTGTTTTAGTGTCAAACCATTCTGATTCTCGTATGATATCATACGAACAGCTGTCATTGATTTCGACCTGTTTAACTTCAATTATACTTACAGAAATGGTTTAAACGTGAAACTATAAAATATGAAATGCTTGTCCCTAGTTCAAGAAAAAGAGAACTGCAATAAAGTTAAAAAATTTATTATATACCTAATAAATATTATTTTTGTATTCTATTAAGTATTTTCTCTGTGTAATAATATAATAAATATTAAATAAAGGGAAAACTTTCCAATATGAAAATCATTTTATCATTAAATGCTCCGCATACTCTCATACATTGAATAATTATTTTATTAATATAAATGCACTTCGTGTCAAAAATATATTTCACACTATTCCATCATTAAAAGCAATTACATTTTATTATAACGGGTGATTTTTTAGCTGGTTTGGTTTTGGCAACACTGGTTTTGACAGCTGACGTGTGTTTAGTACCTTGTGTCACTGTCAAACAGCTTCAGTTTGGTTTGCAATTTAACCATGGATCGTCTTACAAATGAACAACGCTTGCAAATTATTGAATTTTACTATCAAAATTCGTGCTCGGTTCGAAATGTTCATCGCGCGAAAAATTGTGTTCAGCGATGAGGCTCATTTTTGGTTGAATGGGTACGTAAATAAGTATAATTGCCGCATTTGGAGTGAAGATCAGCCAGAAGCATTGCAACAGCTACCAATGCATCCCGAAAAAGCCACTGTTTGGTGCGGTTTATGGGCCGGCGGCATTATTGGGCCATATTTCTTCAAAGATGATGCGAATCGCAGCGTTACTGTCAATGGTGAACGCTACCGAGCGATGATAACAAACTTTTTTTTGCCCGAAATGGAAGTTCTTGACTTGCATGATATGTGGTTTCAACAAGACGGTGCCACATGCCACACAGCACGCGAAACAATGGCACAATTGCGAGGCGAGTTTGGTGAACAGTTAATTTCACGTTTCGGGCCGGTCAATTGGCCGCCTAGATCGTGCGATTTGACACCATTAGATTATTTTTTGTGGGGGTATGTCAAGGCTAATGTCTATAGGGACAAGCCCGCTTCGATTGACGCACTGGAAGCCAACATCCATGCATTCATTCGTGAGATACCGGCCGATATGTGTGAAAGAGTATGCCAAAATTGGACTCAGCGGATGGGCTACCTGAGACGCAGCCGCGGTCAACATTTGCATGAAATTATCTTTAAACATTAAATTGCAAGGTTCAAACTATCGATTCAAATAAATATTTCATTCATTTTTTCGAATTTTTTGTGTTTTTTTTTTTTTTTTAAGTTCTAAACCTCTTAAAAAATCACCCTTTAGCTAACAAACAAAGTGTGATTGTAAGAGTTGTTTAACAATATTAACTGCAAGAATTTTTATAATAATAAATACAGAATTGTTTCAACTATTATTTATGAGATACCTGGCGCTCTATCTACGTCAGACATTTTATTCATGTCAATGAACAGAGCACATGAAATAATATTAAATTTAACTATCTCTTTTTCTGTACACAAAATTTCTTTTTAGAGTCTATGCTCTCTGATTTAAGGCGCTTTAATGTATATGCTTTCTGTAGGTTTTGCCTTGTATTTTCTTGACGGTTGCTGTTGTGGAAAAAAAACCTAGTTTTACCTTATGGAAAATCTTGTTTGCTTCTGCTGACTAACCTATCTTGGTCCCTCACTATGTTTCTGTGGTGTAAGGGAAATAGTTCCACGGGCATCTGCTCAACATGGGAATTTATTCCATCTTAAGTGGGAAGCTGTTCAGCGTTGCCACGATGAAAAAAAAAATTTAAGAGCCATTTTGGGGGCCATTTGCTATAAGTCCGGGCCACATTCCGTCATAGAAAAAACTTCAATGAATCTGAAAAGTGATTTACAAAAGGAAACGTAGTTTTAGTAAAATTGTTAACAGCTTTCAAGAAAATTTAAAAACAAGAACTATTTGCCAGCTAGCTTAGCCATACTTTAGACCGTTTAAGCAATATAACTTTGATAATTCTCTTATAGAAAATATTTTTGTATGAAAACAGATTTGCGGGGCATTTCTGGTTGGCCCAGGCCTAAGGGCCAACTATACGATTTCTTATCATTTTTTGCATTTTTTGTCCGAAAGCCTATTTTTTGGTACTTTATGACAAATTTAATTTTCCTAGCACCTAGTATCAAGTCATATATTAATCGGACTATAGCCGTTCGGTCTGAAGGTCTGAAAGCATTTCAAAACTGCGGAAAAACAAAATTGCGAAACTAAATTCTTTTAAAATATTCTCTATACTCGTAATGTCATATTACATATATCAAACTCTTGATTTCGAACATTTTTTCGAATGTCAAATTTGCCATATTGTACCGAAAAGGGGCTTTTAGGCAAAAACTGCGAAAAATTATAAGAAATGGTAAAGTTTTGAATGGGCATATCTCTCTCAATTTTGAACAAATATTAGCTTTTGAAATGCCATACTAAAGCCTTTTGTCTCTACTTTATTTTGTCTACGTATGTCTTGACCCTAATCTTTGCCTCAAAAAAAGTTACGCCCAATTTAATAAGAAAATTTGAAATATTTTATTTAAGGTTGGTTTTTGTTAACTTTTCCTGCTTAAATTTTTTATAAAATTTTTTTAACTATCCATTTCAATAGAAAATTTAATTTTTAACAAAAAATTTTTAACGTAAAATTGTCAAATTCGGCTTAGTTTTCGAGTTATACCAAAAATATTGAAAATGGCCAGTGTGACCATTCTCCCAGAAACGCATGGGTGAATTTAGTAGCGTTTTCGGTTTTAAGCATGCTTATGAGCCACACAAACATATTCAAAAATAAAAACTTCCAGCTTAATGATTAGGAACTCTAATCTTTTTGGAAATAGTTAATAGTGGTTTTTTGTTGACAATCTACATTTAAGTTGAACTGAACTAAATACAAATAGCATATGACAAGGCTCTCACTATGTCACTGATGAGTCCAAGTGAGTTAGCCGGACGAAACGTCAATTTGTAGGATTAAAGGCCTTAAAAGCTTTTTTGAATCGATAATAACAATATGTTATACAAAAATTGATTCTCAGACCAGGTCGGAAGGACTCCGTACTCCAAGTGGAGATCTATCCAACTAAAAAGAGCGATTAATTATCTCCCCTCGGTGGGAATTAACTCCGTTTTGAAAAGTGGATCAGATTCCCAGTAAAAGTGGAATAAATGCCCATGTGGAGCAGATGCCTGTGGAATTATTTACCTGCACTGACTTTCAATTCTCATCATTGCCCTTAACTGAATTAGCCGAATTGTACCCCTACTATTTCATGACTCTTTCCATCATAGCAGAGCTGGTTTGTTAGCAATTTTTGTTGGATTTTGGTCTTCAGGTCTTGTGTAGAGTTTCTGAATTGCTGACATAAATGCGGGTAAAAAAAAATAAAATGCACGACTGGGTCGCACGTACTTTCTCTTATGTTGAAGATGCTGAGGGTTTAAGAAAATTGTATATAAAAACATGGAAATAATTAGAGATAGATGTTCAGAAGCATAAAATACGACATTTAAAATAGCTTAAACAACTCCTTCCTTAGACAGTTTGAGGTGAAAAAAAGATGGATAGATAGATATAAATAAAAAAATTTATTCTTTTTAAAATGGTTTTATAAAAACAGTATTGTTTTCTTGAAAAAAAAAACGCCATCTAAATTTTTGATTAAATATGATTGTATGGAAACAAAATTTTTAAAATCGTTGGAGCAGTTTTTTAAACAAATTATTTTTTATACAGGGTGTCCTGGACCTGAGTGGAAGTATCTTAAGGTGTGGTTCCTGGGTATATTCTAAGAAAAAAATTGTATTGGGGGAAAGTTGTATCTCCCCTCCCTGAGGCAGGGGGGGGGGCAGTTTCTGAAACATTGGCCGAATTCCTAAACGCATATATTGCGCATAATATGTTAAGCTAAATAATGTTCCCAAATGCAAACATAACAATCCCTGCTAAGCAGACTGTCCCAAAATGCACGAGATTCTTTCTTATTGTGCAAATGCAAAGGTATTTGTGCAAATGTTAAAATTAATTTGCGCAATTCACTTGCATTTGCTTTGTCTGTGTTTTTAATCTGCTTTGCATGTGTTTTGCTTTGCAAATCTTGCGTTTAGGAATTTGGCCATTGACTTTAAATCTAAAAAAAAAAACATTAAAAATCAACGAAAACACATCTATTAATGTGCTATAGTTTTTTGAAAGCTAATACCCCATTCCTGAATTTGGTTTTTAAATCAAGTTGTTTAAGCGAATAATTTTTGAGAAATTAAATTTCAAAGTCAAATTAAAAAAACATTTGTGGTTTTTTTTTTAAGTCAATTAAGTGCTGTTTTTGTGTTCAATATTCAATGCCCTCAATATTTTTTAGTCCATTACCGAAAACAAAACGAAAAAACCTTTCTTTGTTTTTGAGAAATTAAGAAAAAACAAAAGGTACTTTTACCAAAATAGCCCGAAAAAAGGGATAATTCATGAATAAATTCATTTTTTCGGGCTTATTTGGGAAAAGTACCTTTTGTTTTTTCTTAATTTCTCAAAAACTAAGAAAGATTTTTACATTTGGTTTTCAGTTATGGACTAAAAAATAATGAAGGCATTGAGTATTGAACACAAAAACAGCTTTTAATTACGTAAAATTTTGAAAAAAAAAAAAAATAACTTAAGAAAAAAAATATCATTTTTTTTTTATTTGAATTTGAAATTTAATTTCTCAAAAACTATTCGCTTAAACAACTTGATTTGAAAATCAAATGCAAGAATGGAGTATTAGCTTCGAAAAAAATTATAGCACATTATTAAATGTGTTTTCGTTGATTTTTAATGTTTTTTTTTTTTGGCATTTAAAGTCAATGTTTCAGAAACTGTCCCCCTGCCTCAGGGAGGGGAGATATAACTTTCCCCCATACAATTTTTTTCTTAGAATAACCTCGGGAACCACATCCTAAAATACTTCCACTCAGGTCCGGGACACCCTGTATAATAAATTCTTAAAACATTTTTAAGGAAAAATCTTAAGTTTTTATTTATGTGCATATAAAAGTTAAATTTCAAAACAAATGTTCGACCCATTTTTGAGACATCGAATTTTCAAAAAATTAATTTGAAACTTTTTTTAAAAATTCAAAAATTTAATTTTTGAAATTGTGATATGCAAAATTATTTGAACCTATTTGCAATTTGTATATAAAAAAAAAATAATCAAAATGCGTTCACCTGCTAATGAGAAAATTCAAAATAAAAAAAAACATTCTATGAGAGGTACGACTAATACATAGTTGCGAAGTGTAAAATTTTATAATATTTTGTAGTAGATTGAATTATTTTAAGCATACGAACAAATTAAAATGAAAATCGTAGGAGCTGTTTTTGGGAAAAAAATATTATCCTTAACGGTTTTTTAGCTTTTGAATGGAAGGTAGGGTAGATGGGGGAGCCTTTGCCAGGATTCCGGAATTTGACCTTACGCAAAATTTTTAGGCTGTTTTCAATTTTCTTCCTATCTAATATGTTCCCTTCTCTATTATCTTCATCTTAAAGTATATTTCATCAGGATACTTTAATGATTTATATTTTTAATATTTAACTAAAAAAAAAAATAATTTACATGGCAAAGCCTCCCTGGTAGTGATGCTTTGCCATGGGGATGGGGTACGTTTGCCAGTTACCTTAATATCAAAGTCAGTAAATTAAAAAAAAGACTAAACATTAAAAAACGTAACAAAACATATTTATTAATTCAATAATATTAAAAGTTACTTTAATGTTTAGAATTCAGCCTTTTTGTTCATTTTCATGGGGTGCCTTTGCCAATGGCAAAGCCACGTCTTGGGGTGCCTTTGCGAGGAAAACCTACCCACTAATAACCGACAACGGATGCCTTAAGCGTTCTTCTACACCTTTTACCACTTGATCTACACATTAAATATCTAGTATCTTGCAGTGCACTAAGACTAAAAGAATCAGATTGCTGGGTTGCTAAACCTTATGGTCACAGCAATATTACCAATTTGATTCCCACTGAAATCTTTTCGACTCCCACTGACTACTGCGCCCCTTCAGGGAGCCTCAGTAGAGATTTTAAAGTTATTATCCCATCTAGAAAAGACTGGGATGATGACATCGTGACGAGAGATTTTGACACAACTATTTATACTGATGGCTCAAAGATGGAGTGCGGTGTTGGTTCAGGAATCTTCTCTGAGACTCTAAACATCACTAGGTCCTTTCGGTTACCCAATTTTTCAAGTGTATTCCAAGCGGAATTACTTGCAATAAGGGAAGCATGCAAGATACTTAAACTAGACCCAAACCAAAATCGTAATGCAGCTATCCTGACAGATAGTCAGGCAGCTATTAAATCCATTGTTTCGAGTACATCATCCTCTAAATTGGTCCAACAATGCCGTGATGAGCTCGCAAGCCAGGTCACTTTGATCTGGGTTCCTGGTCACATTGGCATTGAGGGAAATGAACGGGCAGATGAGCTTGCCAGGCAAGGATCAGCCCTTCACAGCTCACTTGCGGAAAGAGTCAATATTCCCCTTGGAGTTGTGAAGGGCAATATATTCTCAATTTTCCTAAGTAAATCCAATCGTAGGTGGAACAGTTTAACCAACTGCAAAATATCCAGGAAAATCTGGCCCGCCTATAATAAATCCCGAACAACCGATCTGATTTGTAGACCTAGGCAAGACATAGCCAGGGTCGTTGCAACTTGTACTGGGCACTGGCCTGTAGGAGAACATGCAGCGAGACTGGGTTATTCCGCACAATACTCACTGTCGTAGCTGTGGAGACCATCAAGAAAAGGAAACAGTTCTTCATTTCCTTTGTAAATGTCCTGCTCTGGGCCAGAATGAGAGCACAATCGTTTGGTTTGGCTTTTCTTGACGACCTAAACGAACTTTCCGAGGTAAAGATCAGGGATTTGATCTATTACCTCAACGCGACTAAATGGATCTAAGACGAAATTGGTTGCTTCTGCATCATGCTCCCGTGCGGACTCCCAAGACCGTGCGCCATCGGAATTCGGGTGTCTGCAGGGTTACGTGGTGCTCAATGACCTTAGGATCACACAGTTGGTCCGTCTGCGCTTCGATTCCATTCTGCTACCTGCCTAGCTTTGGCATAATGTGGTTGGCCTCGGGGCGGGATGTGACCCAATTGCATGAGTGTCTTCTGACCCACCTCTTGTCGTTTTGTGCTCGCTCACAACACACCATATCCACACGTCATCCGTTATAATTCAAACCAGGCAGTACATCTGGTTTCGTGAGTGGTTGGTGACATCCGCTGGAAACCTCGCGTAATGCGGAGTGAGCAGACGGAGGCCCACGGTGATGTTGCACCCAATCATGCAACATGATGATCCCCTCGGGGACCGTTATTCGAGCTTTGAATAAAGCAACAAGCTACCTAGCATGGTTTCTTTTTGTTGTAAAGCCCACAAACCCTTACTCTAATCCACTTTAATCCACAGGTCAAACGAGTTATGGTATCAAAACGGCGCGGCGCACTCCAGCGCTAATTGGGTCACCGAGCGAGAGTATTGCTCGTGGCCGCCATTCCTACCTACCTACCTAATAACCGACAAAGGCTCCCCACTAGCTGTTTTTTTGAAAATTTACTCATAACTTCTTTTCCTTGTAAGCAACAAATGTAAATCAAAACTATTTACCATAAAAAATATACTAAGAAAAGATATTTGAAGCGAAAACATATTGAATAAGAAAAAAAATAGAAATTAACAAGGATTGCTTACCTTGTAATTTAGATTCTGGCACTTTAAAAAACAACACATACGTCTAACTCGGTTGGTGTTTAACGGAGACCTGCCAAACTTTATCAGAAGTTTGTAAAGGGTTTTTCAACAGGGACGCTACAAAAGTAGAGCAACAGGGACAGCAAACGACGCCATATTTCTTGCTGCTCTTTTTACATTTCTCTTCAGTAAGGTTTGCCATTTCATAATGGAAGAAAGAACTGAAGCCGATTGAACACCAGAAGCGTCGTATGTTCGTGAATTGTCCTGAGCAACAACTTGAAAATGATTCGGATTTTCATCGAAAAATCATTTTCAGCGATGGGGTTCATTTCTGGCTGAATGGCTTCGTCATTAAACAAAATATGTGGTATTGGTCAGGCAGCAATCCACACGTACTCCATGAGTCATCATTGCATCCCGAAAAAATTACGGTTTGGTGTGGTTTATGGGCTGGCGGCGTCATTGGGCCGTACTTCTTCCGTGATGATCAAGACCGGCACGTTACTGTGAATGGACATCGCTACCGTTCAATGATGACCGAATATTTTTGGCCCCAATTCGATGATATGGACTTGGAGGACATGTGGTTCCAACAGGACGGCGCCACAAGCCACACAGCGAATGTCACAATCAATTTATTGGAAACCAAGTTTGGAGAACGTGTTATCTCACGAAATGGTCCAGTCGCTTGGCCACCTCGATCGTGCGATTTGACGCCGTTAGACCATTTCATGTGGGGCTACGTCAAGTCTATGGTCTATGCCAACAAGCCAGCGACGATTGATGAACTTCGTACGAATATCGAACGTGAAATTGCAGCAGTATCGGCCGATTTATGCTTGAAAATCGTCGAAAATTGGGTTCAGCGTCTGGACTTCTGCAAGCGGGCCCGTGGTGGCCATGCAAAAGAAATCGAGTTCCATACATAATGGAACCAAACGTACTCTCACAGGAATAAAGAATTTCATTGATATTCAAAACCTTTTTCGTTTTATTAAAAAAAACTTTTGTAGCGCTCTTATTGAAAAACCCGATATATAGGGATATGCAATAAAAATCGATTTTTTGATATTTTACATTTTGTTCGTTCGACATTAAAGTTCGATTGGCAAAGGTCCCCCTACCTACCGTTATTTTAGCATAAAAGTAAATTTTTTTTCTAAAAATATTGTATAGAGTATTAAGAAACTCTTAATTATCGTGTTTCAAAAAAATTGAGCATATCGTTTTCGGATTTGATTTTCAAACAAAAAATTTGAAACATTTTATAAAAATAATCAATCAATAAATATTATTTTCAAAAATTTTGGTACACAGGACTGCTTATATTTTTTGAAAGCTTTTATATAAAAACAAATATTGAAATCAGTATTATCGTTTTCAAGAAAATCAAAAGTTAAAAAAGTAGTTCTTTGGGAGGTACCACTAATAAACATTTTTTTTTTGAAAAATGATCTCCCACCCAAAATTAGGTCTTACTGGAAGTAATGTATTGTTTTTTTTACGAAAAGTTGTCGAGCGGTTTTTGATAAAAAGACGATTATGTAAAATTGCTTTAGCAAATTCTCTGGTGCCAGGTAGAAAGGGGTTAAGTCAAAAAATTTGACTTTCGGATTTTAATTGGACTTAAGTCAGTTTTTTTTTTTTTCTATCGTTTGGTCCTATCGGCATAAGTCTAACGCTACTCCCTCCAATAGAAATAAATTAGTACAAAGGGCATAAGTCAGGAAATTTTTAAGATTGTTTGGTATTAAGGTCATAAGTGGGCTTAAGTCCCTTGAATTTTTAGTAATTTTATATTTTGAAATAATAAAGTTGCTCCAAAGGACTTATGTCTTCTTATGCCTATAGTACCAAACAGATTAGAAATAATCTTGTTGCTCAGAAGGGCTTAAGTCATCGTGTGCCCTAGTACCGAACAGTATATATCAGACATAAATCTTTTATTTATTCTTTCTTTTATTCTTGGGTACTAAAACACTCTTTAAGAATTCATAAAAACATACACCATCAAAAATAAGTATACCTATAACTTTAACTTGCCCAGTTGCACCAAAATTCACTAAAAGCGGTTTTTGCTAAAATGGAGTTAAAATTTATCGGACTGATAAATTTATTTGGGTTGCACCAATCTCTTTCGTGCATTTTTTAGCTAAAATGTAGTTCATGAACCACCCCTGGATTTTATCATATGTTTATTAAACTGAACGAAAAAAATTAACCAGTGCAAGTGAGATAGCAATAAGGAAAATGTGAATACACAATAAACAGAAACAAGGTATTCTCATTAGATACCTACAGCCAATGCGCCATCTTGGTGTTTTTTTTTATTATTATTTATTATTTTCTTTTTTTTCCAGAGAAATTATGAAACTATTGAAATAGATACTAACTAACACTAATATTTTTTCGACACACTCTTGGAAATTATGAACAAATATTTTAAAGCGACGTCATCGTATTCAGAAAATGGATTTCTCTGTGAACCTGAACAACTCTTCGACTTCTCGCCATTTGATGAACACACGATGCCCAGTCTATAATTTTTTCTGGAATAATTTATTTATTTAAGTAGTGAATTATAAAAAGGAAACAAAATGCCTTCACCTGTTGTTTTCGTTATTTTAATTTGGAATTAACAATATTCCGTCAAATAAAATTGAATTATTTTGTTTGTAGGTAGTTAGATATGTTCGTTTAAACTTGCTTTTAAAATTTATCTGGAGGAAAATGGAACTTTAGTTTATTGGTTCGTTTATTGGCCTGTTAGATTTAGAATTGGTTGGTGCAACCGATAAATGTCATTTTAAAATTAAACGAAGCAATAAATATTTAAAAGAGGTCGGTGCAACTGGCCATTAAGCCCTTAGACAAAACTGAATTTTAACAGGTAACAAAAATACAGATGGCTGTAAGGAGATAAGTCATCAGAAAATCTGGTAAGCGCTTAAATTTTTTGGTCACCCCTTTAATGGTATTAAAAACGACCGTTTTGAAGACTGTTTTGCATCATTATTTTTAAGAAAAAAGAATATCTGGATTTACAAAAAAAAATTCAATCTTCAATTGCATTTTTCTCAAAACTACTATTTCTGACTTAACCCCTTTCTACCTGGCACCAGGGAATTGTAGATATGGCAGGTACCGTAATTTTTGGTTTTAAAAATTAAATTAAGAAAACATGTGGGCATAATCACCAAAAACCACTTTGTACAGAGTTTGAAGAAAATCTGCTAGAAGGTCTGTTAGTAGAGGTACGCCTCAAGGCGGCGTCCTTTCTCCCCTTCTTTGGAACTTGGTGGTAAATGAGCTGCTAATATGCCTGGAAGAGGAGGGTTACAGAGTGATTGCCTATGCGGACGATGTTGCTATTGCCGTATCAGGAAAGCATCCTACCACCTTAAAAGAACTCTTACAAAACGCTTTAAATAGGCTAACCAATTGGGCAGACCGGTGTGGTCTGGGCGTCAACCCTCATAAAACAGAACTTGTTCTATTCTCAAGGAAATATAAAATCCCTCATGTAGATCCTCCCTCTATTAAAGGTGTTCCATTAACATTTACTGATCAGGCAAAATATTTGGGTCTTATTTTAGACAAAAAGTTAAGTTGGAAACCTAATATACAAGAAAGAGTCAAGAAGGTCACAGTGGCACTCTTCTCATGCAAAAAAGCCGTTGGGAACAAATGGGGCCTTCAACCTCGTATTACTCATTGGCTGTATAGCCATCGGTGATTAGACCGATTCTCACATATGGTGTTGCAGTATGGTGGACGGCTCTAGATAAAGCGGTAAACTGCGACAGACTAAGCAAAGTACAACGTTCGGCTTGTTTATGCATAAGTGGTGCGCTTCGCACGACACCCTCTGCTGCCCTAGACGTTCTGCTATATCTGACTCCCCTCGATATATTTAGCAAACAGGTGGCTGCAAATACAGCCATACGCCTACAAGCTTCCTCACAATGGTACAACAATAATATTGGCCATTCCATCATTCTGAATTCATTCAGGTCACTACCTAGTCACATTGACTACACCATCCCAAAACCACAATTCGGTTTAAACTTTCAAGTCACCATTCCTTCTAGAACCCTCTGGGAGGATATGGCTTTCTTGGAAGATGAATCGGTTCATATCTACACGGACGGATCGAAAACTGATGAAGGGGTGGGTGGCGGTGTGTACTCAGAAAGACTTAAATTAAGTCTCTCATTCCGTCTTCCTAATCATTGTAGCGTGTTCCAGGCGGAACTTATGGCGATTAAAGAAGCCTTATCTTGGCTGAAGGAAAACGTGATATCAACTACAGATATCCGCATCTTCTCGGATAGTCAAGGAGCTATTAAATCCCTGGAATCGGTCTCTACTAACTCTATAACAGCCCTTAATTGCCGTTCGTCTCTGTTGGAGATGGCACAACAGTTTAATATTCACCTGTGTTGGGTGCCGGGGCATAGGGACATCCCAGGTAATTGTAAAGCCGATGAACTCGCTAAAAATGGTACAACTTTACCCCTTCTACCCAGTAAGGCAGAAATAGGTATACCCATCGCTACATGTAAACTTTTGCTGAAGTAAGATGCCTTAGAGAGAACAAATCTTAGGTGGTATGATATCACCACTTGTTTGGCAACAAAACAAATCTGGCCAGTAATGGATTTAAAACGATCTAAGCGTTTGATATCTCTAAGCAGATTGCACATCAGCTCCATGATTGGTGTTATAACCGGACACTGCCTCATAGGCAAGCACGCAACGCGTCTTGGCGTATTCGCTAACGATTTTTGCAGAAGCTGTATGGATGAGGAGGAGATAGAATCGATCCCTCACCTTCTATGCACGTGCTCTGCTCTGTCTCATAGACGAAGACTTCACCTTGGTGAGTTCTACTTCAATGATCCTAGTGATCTGATAAACTTAGACATTGGCAGTCTATTACGCTTCATAAGAAGCTCCAAATGGTTCACCGAGTAGGGAAAAGGGTTTCCTGGATTCTTGTGGTATCACAATGGACCAACTCATGGTCTAAGTGTGTCGGTCCCCACGACTGACAGCCACTTCAACCTAACCTTGAAGAAAATCGATCGAGCCGTTTAGGCTGTAGACGAATTGACAGACAGATAGATAGAATAATAATTGTGCCACCCACTTTTTTGTGGTCTCTCTCTATCATCGTTAGGTCATGTTTGATTTTTATATCGATTTTTTTTTTGTTGCCTTATAGTATAGGTACCTATGTATATCTCAAGTTAAAATTGGGGCGACTGGGCTGAGCTACTCCAAATTGAACTCCGGGAAGTGTTCCCTCAAAACAGTCACCGATACCATTGAAGTGTGAGCCGTTACTATGTGCTGTTGGAACTTAAAAATGTATCTTCTAAGTGCAATTCATCAAGTCATGGAAAAAATTCCAAGCCGCAAACAACTTGTCGAATTTTGACAAGCGGGCTTTTTTGGTCAATTTTGTAAGGATGCAAATAAAACAAATTATTTCACATCCTCTACCAACATTTCGTCGGTTTTCACTAAATTATTTATCTTATTGTTAATTTAAATTTGCAGAGCTGATATTTTCAGGCCACAATAGTTTCTTGGATAGATTCATTTAGGTAGTTTGAAGTTTCTCTCTCTCTGGAGCTATTTCCTGTGAAAAAATACAAATTTTGTTTGAATACGAGGATCTAGAATTATGCAGTGTTGTCGAAATTGTTTTGCACCACCCTTTCAAAAACAATATTAAGTAAGTCGTCACATTATCAGCGCATCATTTTGTCTTAAACCACTTTTGACGTCAAAGAGATATCGATTAGATATTAGCCGAGTGTTGATGCAGTACGTGCGTTCGCCATCGTCATATTTCACACACAGACAAGTTTGACAGGAATGAAATTTAAGTTAAAAAGGTGATATAGTGGCATTTAATTGGAATATTGGAAATATTTAATTGAGACAGCGTTTGAATTAGATCACCAACATTTATCCAAAAAAACCCAACCATTATTATTTACAGCTAAAATAATTTCTTAAAAACCCCAACAACAAATAATAATGTATCAAAAACGAAATACGCCATAGATAATTCTTTTTTCCAAAACAAAATGTTATCAAATTCAAGATTTTCCATAATATTATAATAAATTATTAACCTCGAATTCGCAGTACCTATATTCTTTTAAATTAAATTTATTTAATTTATTTAAATTAACTCTCAAATTATTATCATAACCTCTTCGTCAGCAATTTTCCAAACAATAATTTCAAGTTTTAAAATTATTTACAAACAATCAAAAATTCAATGAAATTTATTTGTTAAATTAATTTATATAATTTATAAAGTCTGTAAACAGGCTATTGTAGTAGTAATCAATTAGCAAAAAAAAAAAATAAAAAAAAGAGGGAATATTGTTTTCCATGCTATTATCATTGAAGAGGAAGAAGATATGTTTAAATTGCTAATTTTTGGTAATATTATTCACATTAGATATATGAACGGAAAATTTTTAAATCGTAATGGAAGATTTTGTATAAACAATTTTTTGTTGGGGGAAATTACGATTTGAAGATTCAAATAAAAAAGAAAAAAAAAAAAAACAACGAAGTTACTTTCAGAAGAAGCATTAAACGAAGTTATAGTGTGACACACATTCTGTCTTATTAAATAGGTCTAGGCTATCTTGTTTGAGGCATTGTTTCAGAACTTGTCTTCCCTAGCTTGATTTCGTTTTTCAGGTTTTTTTTTCATGGTAAACATAGTTTTATTATTAATTGGGTAAGTGGGTTTAATATGGTAATTTGTTGCTATTTTTAATAAAAGAAACAATAATTCTTGCAAAATAAACAAGAAAATCTGTTTATAGATACTACTTATATGAATTTTAACTTAAAACAAATGAGTTTCGTGGTTTCGTCATAGCGTCCGTCAATGTTTGCCGGTGTGCGATTGTACGTCCAATGTACAACGAATTAGAAACGAAAAAGCAATTTTTGTATTTAAGTCACATTTAAATTTCATGTAAGAGGGTTAGGTTAAGCTATAAAATTTTAACTTTCCAACAAAATGTCATTCTCATTTTCTTCGCTCAATTAAAAATTTACAATTTTACGAAGGAAAATAATTAGAAATTTGGAAACATTTCGTCAATCCAAAGGAAAAACTGGACCAACTACATGCATATGTCACAGATTTCGAAGGTTAGGTTAGGTTAAAGTGGCTGCCAGTCGTAAAAACTGGCACACTTAGACCATGAATTGGTCCATTCTAATACCACACGAATCTAGAAAACCCTTTTCCTTGCTCAGTGAACCATTTGGAGCTGGGATGTTTTCATGCCCAGACACCCAGCACAGCAGAAACCAAAACCAGGAAATACTGTGAGAAAGTTCTACGTCGGACGACTACAGTCGCAACAAATCGCCAGGTCCTTTTCCGATCGAATCTCTCGCGCCCTCAGAGATGCCGCCTTGGACGTGCTGGGCCTCGCACGACCACCATAGCGAAACCCCTGGTTGGACAAAGAATGCCGGCAAGTACCTACATCCAGCCAAATAGTAGGCATACAAAGCGGCCCTTCACAGAAGGACCAGAGCTGCTCGCGAGCTCTACGAGCAGAAAAGGAGAGAGGAACACAAGCTTCTAAGAAGGAAAAAGAAAGAGTATGAAAAGCGCGTGATCGAGGAATTAGAGGGAAGTCATTGCAGGAATAAAGCTCGGAATTTTTACCAAAAAGTAAAAAGAACCTACCAAGGTTACAAGGCCCGAAACGAAGCCTGCAAGGACGATTGGGGAACATCGTGGTAGAGTCACAGTCGGTGCTGAGGATATGGAAAAATCATTTAGCCAGTTGCAAAACGGTGATGACAAACCGATCTCCGTTACAATGCATATTGCACCATTCAACCTGGATGACGAAGGCCAACAATTCCGTGCACCCGATCTCGACGAAGTGAAAGCAGCTATGTCTAAACTTTTGTCCAATAAAGCTGCTGGAGCTGAAGGCCTTGCGGCCGAGCTATTCAACGTGGCTGGCGATAAATTGGTAAGGAGTATGCACCAGCTCATCTGCAAAATATGGTCGGAGGAAAGCATGCCCGATGAATGGAACCTCAGTATTATTTGCCCGATCCTCTGGACTGCACCAACTACAAAAGCATAAGTCTTCTTAATATCGCCTACAAGATATTCTCTGCTGTACATTGTGAACGCCTGAAGCCTTTCGTCAACAATCTGATAGGTCCATATCGGTGTGGCCTTATGCCAGTGAAGTCCACCATCGACCAAATATTCGCACTACGGCAGATCTTGGAAAAAACCAAGAACTTTCAAATCGATACATACCACCTTTTCATCGATTTTAAGTCCGCGTATAAGACAACATCTATAGAGGCGAGTTATAAAGAGCTATGTCTGCCAAACTCATCCCTTTGTATGGAATGACGATGGAGAATGCACGCTGTTCCATCAAGGTCGGCCAATACCTCACCGACACCTTTGGAGTCAAAAAAGGCATAAGGCGAGGCCACGCGCTGTTATGTGACTTCTTCAACATCGTTCTTGAAAGAATAGTCCAAAACTCTCACGTCAACACTAGAGGCACAATCTTTCAAAAGTCCGTCCAATTACTCGCTTACGCTGACGACATTGACATAATCGGGCGAACAAAGCGTGATGTCAGTGGTGCTTTCGTGAGTATTGAGAAGGAAGCCAAAAAGATGGGGTTAACGGTGAATGAAAGCAAAACGAAATATATGCTGTCAACAAGAAAGGACACCCAACACTGACGTCCCAGACAGAACGTCACTATAGATAGCTATAAAATTTTTTAAGGTGGTCAGAGACTTTGTCTACCTAGGATCCGCTATAAACTCAGCGAACGATACCGGTGCTGAGATCAAACGAAGGATTACTCTTGCCAATCGCTTTTTTTGGGCTAAGAAGGCAATTGAGAAGAAAGGCTTTCTCTCGAGCAACTAGACAGTCCCTGTATAAGACACTTATCATCCTCGTGCTCATGAATAGTGCAGAGGCATGGACACTGTTAATGGTGGATGAGAACGCGTTAGACTATTTTGAGAGGAAAATTTTCCGGGTGATTTTTGGTCCCGTCTGCATAGATGGGGAATGGACAAGAAGATACAACAATGAACTGTACGGTCTATACAGCGACCTAGCCACGAAAGTGAAAAGCCAACGACGAGATGGCTGGGTCACCTAGAGCGAATGAACACCAATGCTCCGGCCCGGAAAGTCTTTATATCCAACCTCGTGGGACAGCGCAGTAGAGATGAACAGCACGCAAGTGGAAGAGGACCTCAACCAACTTGGCGTGCGAAACTGGAGACAGCTAGCTAGAAACCGATCCAGCTGGAAGAAGCTTGATGGTTGAGGTGGTGGTCCACCCCGAACTGTAGCGCAACCTTGAGTAAGTTGGTTAGTATGCCTTGAGAGGTCAGACTTTCTAGAAACTCATCCTACACTATTAAGGTTAGGTTAGGTTAGATTAGAAGGGGTGATGATACGGTAAGCCGCTTCATCTCACTCGGATCTCCGTGGATCCATTGCGCTCCCCAGGATAAAGGTAGGTAGGTGTGAGGAGGGGATGTGTGTGGGACTGAGGACAAGTTTAGGAATGGAATGCCTCCTTGAACCATCCTGACCTCTGAGTGAATTTCAGGATATTATTTAGTGGCAGGGTAGAAATGTCGCCCATTTCGTCGAAAAAGTATTCTCCGAGGGCCTCTTTTCTAGCTATGGCCAGACTGGGGCCTCGTGGCTTGATGGTTAGTGCGTAGGACTGTCATGCCGAAGGTGTGGGTTCGATTCCCAGCCGTGTCACCTAAAAACAGAAATGTTTTATTCGAGGTACTGCCTCTTGCGAGGAACTGACAAATCCTCCAAGAGTATACTTGTCATGAAAAAGTGCTTCTCATTTAGCCGTTCGGACTCGGCAAAAAACTGTAGGTCCCCTCCATTCCTGCCAACAAACACGCACACAGGAATGGTTGTGAGTTGTAAGTCACTAGGCCCTGGTTCTCCATGAGCTGTTGCGCCACCCAATTTATTTATTTAGACTGGGGCATTCACAGAGGAAATGGGATGAGCCCTCCTCCTCTTATTCATCTTGACACCCTCTTCATAAGTCAGATGGGTTAATACCCATTCTGCTCATGTGGGTTCCCAATAAGTTGTTGCCCAATAGGACTCCCGCTAGGAGGGATAATTGAGGCCTACTTAGCTTGAGTAAATAATATTCAGTTTTTTCTTCGATATGTTCGGTCATTAATTTCTTGAAACCCGACAAGTGTCAAGTGATGACCATCTGACATCTGCAGCTTCAAGGAAATTATGGTGGATTCTATTTTTCTCCTGCTCCAGTGGCATAAGTACCGAAAATTCGATTTGGCTAGAATCAAGAGATAATCCGTTTCTGGCCAGTTCATCTACCATTTCATTCCCGAGAATATCACGATGTCCAGGGACCCATATAAGGGTTACTGTGTTTGTTGTGCCTAGAGATCTAAGTTCAGTTCGACAACGATCTACCAGTTTGGACTTGATTCTGATTTAGTGAGGCGGCATAGCGCCCATATGAAGCATGATTGTGCACTTTGTGATAAAAGCAAATAATTTTAATCATTGTTGGCACATTATAAAAGAATGATTTTAAGATATTGGGCCACCTCGTATCTCCACCCATTTAGGTGGGCGGGGCAATTTTGTTTTGAAAATGACTTGAAATGAAAAAAATTATAAAAAAATAACGACAACACTTATAATATTTTGCTATATCTTTTTTGAAAGCCAAAACGCCATTCTTAAATTCTGTTCTTAAATTAAGTTATTTGAGTACATAGTTTTCGAAAAAATCATTTTCAAACTCAAAGTTTTGAAAAAATATGTTGAAAAAAAAAAATGTATACTGATTTTTTTTTAACTTTGCGTAGTTATATAAAAATAAAATTTTTATTTTTCAGTGCTGCTATCAATTTTGGGTCGAATTTTTAAAACCAATTTCTTTTAAGTCCCTTAGTTTTTGAAAAAAATTAAAAATTATACAAGCCATTTTTTTCGTAGACAAACTTTTTTTTTGAGTATATGTCTAATGCATAACGTAATTTTTGATCAAAAACACCCTGAACTTGTACCTATTGACAAAAACAACAATATAGACCAGTAACTGTCAAATCCCTTCCCTCGTCAAAAAAAAAATATATTAAAGAGTAAGAAACCTCATATGACAATTCTTTTTATTTAATGACTTGAATGAATGAATATAAGTAGAAGGCTCACCATTACTTCTTAAAACGCAAGCGAGACAGTGAAACAGTTGGTTTGGGTTTATTTGCACATTAGTGTTGATTTTTGTCGTCTTGGTCAAACTTACAAGTGAACGAACTTAATCTTTCCTCTTAATAAACATCGCTTTCATGGCTTTTAAACCTTCAGCGTTCCTAAGTTTGATCAGCTTTCATGAATCATGGGCAACCACACATGTAGTCAAAGATACAAGAAGAGCAATTTCCTCAAACGGCTTGTAAAAATGTAGCCACTATGTCAAATTAAAAAAGTCCCTATTATGTCCAATGGTACACAAGGATACTGAGCTCTTCGGAGATCACATTTTTCGTGGAAAGCCAAGCTGCTATCAAAGCCAGAGCCAGTGAGACTATAAGATCATAGACAGTAGAAAAGTGCCGAGGAATACCGAATAATATTTGTAACAATAACCAAGTCAAACTTTGCTGGGCTCCTGGACATAACAATAAAGAAAGGAATAGAAGATGAACTGGCAAGGAAAGGGTCAGTATCAAAAAGAAATAGTAGTAGCCAACTAGAAAAGGGACCAGACGTCTCAATCGGCGTGGTTAAAAGTAGAATAGACCTACTAACGAAAGGGCAAATCAATAACTCCTGGATGTCCAGGAACTAGTGCGTTATCTCTAAAGTTTAAGGCCTAGAACTAATGAAAAGAAAACTCAGTATATTTTATCGCTGGGTAAAAAGAATATTAGAAACTTGAAACGAACCAGTCTGTGTGAACCAATAGTTTTTTTAAGGGGATCACAATGGACCAATAGGCCCCCTTGTACGCAACATCCTCTGAGCACGCCCCTTCTTACCTAACCTAACACAACCTATGTCTGGTTGAAAATCTCGAAGTTCAACGTGTTACTCTTTTTTTCGGGGAAAACACCACTGAACAGCAATATGTGGTTATTGCGCCGATCACGGCTGTGCTCATTGACCAAAGGGCACCGATATGAATACGACCTTCACGATATTGTTTAATATGAAGATAATTGATTAAAAAACATGCCTGTGGCATCAGGGTAGAATTTCGATAAGGTTTCGCAAACTTGTACACAAGTGTTAACATGTATGCACATTATGTATTATTTATAAATATCTTTTATAAGCCGGTCTTACAATATATTATTTTTAGTGGATTATGTAATATAATTAAGCATGTTTTAACCTAATTTGTAACATAGTGTCTTTAAATTGAATTTTTGCTTTCTATTTCTTATTTGTGTTAAGTCATTAAATATCAAATTTCTGAGAGAAATTAAGGTGGAGGAAGAACTGTAAGATGAGCAATCTCATCCAGTTTTTAGGCGGGGGCACAATAGATCTTAAGGTCACAGTGCAACAACCCTAATATTTCATTCATTCATTCAAGTCATTAAATAAAAAGAATGTCATATGAGGTTTCTTACTCTTTAATATATTTTTTTTTTGACGAGGGAGGGGATTTGACAGTTACTGGTCTATATTGTTGTTTCTGTCAATAGGTACAAACCCAACTAACAATTTAGCTTGTATAAGGTTAAATTTTTCGAATTTGGCAAGTAATAGCTTGTATAGAGCTTGAATAAAGCAATCTCGAGCAAGTAAAGAATTTTCCACCTGAAATTTAAACAAATAGCTGCTATAAGGCCTTAAAATATGAATTACACAAGCTCTATACATGGCTTGTAAATATAAGTTATAAATGGTTTGTATAAGGCCTTCCAAAGTTGTTAACTGAAAATGTTTAAAATAATTGCTGCTGTAAGGGTGTTTTTGATCAAAAATTACGTTATGCATTAGACAAATACTCAAAACGAAGTTTGTCTACGAAAAAAATGGTTTTTATAATTTTCAATTTTTTTCAAAAACTAAGGTACTTAAAAGAACTTGGTTCTCAAAATTCCACCCACAATTGATAGCAGCACTGAAAAATAAAAATTTAATTTTTATATAACCACGCAAAGTTAAAAAAAATCAGTATACATTTTTTTTCAACATTTTTTTTTCAAAACTTTGAGTTTGAAAATGATTTTTTCGAAAACTATGTACTCAAATAACTTAATTTAAAAACAGAATTTAAGAATGGCGTTTTAGCCTTCAAAAAAGATATAGCAAAATATTGTAAGTGTTGTTGTTATTTTTTTATAATTTTTTTTCCATTTCAAGTCATTTTCAAAACAAAATTGCCCCGCCCACCTAAATGGGCGGAGATACGAAGTGGCCCAATATCTTAAAATCATTCTTTTATAATGTGCCAACAATGATACAAATTATTTGCTTTTATCACAAAGTGCACAATTAAATAGCTAAGCCACCCCACTAATTGAAGAAATAGCTTTAATTGCCGCCTGGCTATCTATGAAGATGTTTTTATTGCGATTGACTTATTCATGAAAGGCAAGATATTTCGCGGCTTCGCAAACTGCAAGCACCTCCGAATACACTGCAAAAGTTAGGAAGCTTTATTGATCTGTTTATAGGTGGATTTTCCGAGTAGATACCTGACCCTACCCCTTCGTCTGTTTTGGAACCGTCAGTAAGCACCGAAACATAATTTGTATTGATGACCCTGTTTTCATTCCAGAATTCCCTACTAGCGATATCTGTCATCGCCACTGGGTTAAAATCTATGTGCGGTGTGACGTAATCTGTTTGAATGTCTATGTCAGTGAATTTCATTATGGTTCTGTGACCGAAGTGGCCCTTTTTCCAATAATTGCACGTACTGTTCGTAAACAGATCGAGCGGAGCTAGTGAAAGGCTTTCACAACTGCCAAAGCGTGTTCTAAGAAAATCGTATAAATACGACTTTATTTGTCAACCACATACTAGCTTTACAGTATTAAGCTTTCTTTTAATTAAATATCATGTGAAGACTAACAACTAACAAAGGATTTCTCGGAGATTACACGAAATATTGGGAAGATTATAACTTAATTTTGGAGAAGATTTGTAGGTACTTTCAGAGAATCGTTGCAAATTTTAATAAAAAAAATATCTCGTGTTTTTACATAATATCAAAAACTCAGCATTATTATATTGAAATGGTGATTTCATGAATAAGATTGCGAGAGTATACTTGTCCGATCAAAGCGATTAAGGTGTCTATGGACAGGTAAACTTATTCTCTATGCCATAATTGAAAAAAAAATTAATTTTGTGCTCTATATTTTTGTAAAAGCCTCTAAGAAATCGAGAAAATGGCTAAAATGTCTGTTTTTCAAAGCAAATGTAGCCTACACTATAGCATTTTGTGCAAAAAAATGTTTAATAACATAAAATTCCATATTTTTATTATGCCACTATTGGAGAAAATTTTTAATTTTGTGCCTAATAAAAATTTTAATAATGTAAAATAAAAATGCTTGTGAATTTTGAAAAAAAAAAACATTTTTGACAGTCAATTTTGTATACCTAACGGTATTTTTTGACAAATTTTTTTGCAGTGGATATAAATCAATATATTTTTCATGATTTTCATTAATTATGGAATCATATTTGTATCATTTGATATTGAAATTTTTAGTTCTTAAAATGCACTTTTTGATAGAAAATTTATGTAAATTTAGAAGTTAAAATCAGTTACTTTTAGAAAAAAAATGTTTAATACAATAAAACGCCTACTAGTGACCAATTAGTAAAAATGCAAAGTTTTATAAAACAAAGTATCTGATGAAAGTGAAAAAAAACGGTATGCAAAAAAAAAATTAACAAATGACTGGTTTTGTTCAGTTCGGAACACTCTTAAGCACCAAAAATTGCCTTTAGAATTATTTTTTCTTCATATGTTCACAACCGTACAAAACCTGTGTTGCTATCATTTGTAAGGTGCTTATAAAAAATAACAAATTCAAAATTGAATTCCAAACAGGAATAATACATTCTTGATATCATCTAAAAATAAATACATTTTATCGTTGTTAACGGTAAACAGCCTTCGGTTTGCACGTCTAACTCTTTTCCGTATTAATATTTCTAAACATTGACTATTTTCCATTTGGTATTAAACTACTAGGTACACGGTTAAAAATTCTGGGGTATTTTTTAATACAGCCTTTGTATTACAGCCGTATTCAATACAGGAAATATTACTTTTTAATATTCCGTAAATATTAAAGAAATTTTCTAATAACTTTGTATTACATTCTAATAGATTAGTATTAAAATAGTTATTTTTAATACCAGAAAGATTAAAAAGTAATCGAATGAAATAAAATATAATATTTTGGAATTAAAATCTAATAACTTAAGTATATGCGTAAATTTGTAATACAAAAAATATTGAAATTTAATACAAATTGTATTAAAAGAATTGGGACGTGTGTATTTTTAATACAAAAAGTACTAAAATTTAATACAAATTGTATTAAAAATATCGGGATTCGGGATTCGTGTATTTTTTAATACAAAAAGTATTAAAATTTAATACAAATTGTATTAAAAATATCGAGACTCGTGTATTTTTAATACAAAATGTATTAAAAATTAATACAAATTGTATTAAAATATTCGGGATTCGGGATTCCTGTTTTTTTTAATACAAAAAGTATTAAAATTTAATACAAATTGTATTAAAATAGCAAGATGCGTATACTTTCAATACAACAGTATTAAAATCTAATACAATTTGTATTAAAACAGGAAGCCATTACAAGCAAGCATCAGCCATATTTAAATATGAACATGAAGCATATGTTTTTAATACCAAAGTATTAAAATTCAATACAAATTGTATTAAAACAGCAATAAAACAATAAATAAACAGTTTAAATATGCATTATTTTGAAGGCGCGTTGAAATATTTCGAGGTAAAATATACAAATTAGTAGATAAAATTTCAATCGCATTAAGATTTTGGTTCTCATATATGTGAAAAAATAAATATAATAATGCCTCCATTAATTGACTTGAAGATAAATACTCTTAGAAAATAGTCTTTCATTACTATTATTTTTGTAATATATTTTGTATTAATTTTCATGAAAAGGATCTAAAAATTAAATTTCAAGAAATAAAGTATTATATTATAATACCTTTGTATTATTAAAATATAATACAGATTTCGTATTCCTTTGTAATATCTGATATTATTAAGTTTTAATATATTTTGTATTAACTTCCAAATTTTAATATTTGTCAAGTATTACATTTTAATAAATTTTTGGTGTTGTCATATATGTAACCCAGAAAATATTAAAAAGTACCCCAAAATTTTTAACCGTGTATGCTTTTTTAATATTGGCAATTTTGTTGTAGTTTAGGATAAAGTATTAACAAACATTTTAACTGCCACTAAACCGTTATTGACCTTAGAGGTTAATAACTTCTATTTTTTACTAAAAACGAACCAAACTCATAATCGTTTAAAAGTGATATAATTCCACTGATTTATTAAAAGCAAATGAAGGAAATATCATAAAAGTGGAAGTAGTTAACCTATGTTAAAGCGATTTAAATAAATATTCGTTTGTAGCTTTTTTATGTTCTTATATAGGAAAATGCAAAATATTTAAGTTTTACTGTCCATAAGATTATAATTGATTTTAACATTGCTTTGCTCGAAACAACTTAACTATAAATCTTATGTTTAGTTTGTATTTAAAAAGCGAAACTAACATTTTAGTTACTAAGCAATTCTTGTTAATAAGTTTAATCGGTCTATGGTCATTTCAATTATAGTTGTTAGCTTTGTTTATAGAGTTTCTTTTGCTGGTGCCAGACAATAAGGCACAATGTCATGGCCATTTGTGACGTTAATAAACAAAACAATGCTAACGTCACTATGTGTGACACGAGCGAGCTATCAGATGGTGGAAAAATATGTTTAAAAACAAAGAGTTCTTTAATGAGCTACGATAACAAATTTATTTGGTAATGATGACGAGCAAAAGCTGGTGCTCGTTACCTAGTCTCCCACCTCTTTTCACACCTTTCCATTTGTCACTTCTTGCCAATTCAATTAAAAAAAAAATATAAGTAAACCCTTTGTTCATCTTCAGACTTTCATCACTTTTGTCGCTAAAGTTTCTCAAAAAATTTAAATATAGTTCAAAACAAACATTACCTATTCATTTTTAAATCAACATTTATATGTAGGAAGGTACTTTCTAACAGACAAATTCGCACAGCACCAATATTTTGCACACCGGCATCGGCATCGGCACTGCCTAGCTTAAATTTACCTCAAATCTTGTAGAAACAATAACAAAATAATTATATTTCAAAAGATAATAAATGGCATTCGACTGATCGATTGGTAGAAAATTTTGTACAAAAATACTTGCAAATAATAAATTTGAACTTTAACAAACAAAATCAAAATTCAAATCTACATAAATGTAGACTTCTAATCGAACAACAGGTAAGGTATAAGATAATAATAGATACAAACCAGTTATGTTTTGGATTCAACTAGATTTTTTTAGTTGATTAAAGCTTTTATCATATCATGTCGTTGTGATAAAGGTTTTATTTTTTTCAATAATCTATATCTACTCTTAATCGAGCTCATATTCATAGTTCTTTGATGAGTTTTGATTTTGTCTTTGCTAAACTAAACTGGAGTTTATGTTAAATACTGATAATTTGAACCCATATCTAAACGATAAACAAGAGTTGAACAATAAATAGACTAGAACATCTGTTTATTACTAGAAACGCACTGTCTGTCGTACGATTATTCAGTCGCAAAAATAGAAAACGTGATTTTAAATACAAATGACAACACAATATGACACCATAAAATCCTACTAAGCTGCGATTACTTTTTTCAGTCGCTGCAACAGAAAATCGCAAGTGCATTCCTTCCTTGAGCTGTTTTCAACAAAATTGAACGGTAAAGTAGTAGTACCTCGTGGCATAATGGTTAGTACGTTGGGATGTCATGCCGAAAGTCTGGGCTCGATTCCCGGCCGCTGCGCTGCCACCTAAAAACAAAAATTTTTTTCCCGAGGTACTGTTTCTTGCAAGGAACTGACAAACCCTCCAAGAGTATAATTGTCATTAATAAGTGCTTCTCATCTAGCTGTTCCGACTTGGCAAAAAATTGTAGGTTTCCTCTGTGCGTGAAGTTAGCACCGCCATTTTCAAAAATAAAAAAGTTGTGCTGTATTGTGCTCAACTTGTGTTGGCTTGTGCCGTAAATATTTTTAAAAAAAATCACAAAGGAGAATAGGACAAAACGGTCTACAAGACCAATAACGACGAGACATATGTCGTTGGAAAGGTATTTTTATGAACTACAATAGTTACTATTAGGGCTTACTTTAAATTGCTGTGTGAAAAAAGTTATTCGCTAAATAGAATCGTGTTCTGGTGCATTCTAGTATAAATAAAGTATTTTTAGTATGGGCAAAATTTATGAAAACTGGTCGAACAAATAACAACAATATATATGTCATTGGAAAGGTATTTCCATTACCTACAATACCTTTAATAGCAGTTCAGTTCAAATCACTGTGTGAAAAAAGTTATTCGAAAACTAACGAATTATTGTGGTTAATTTTAGTGTGAAAAAATGTTTTTTTTTTAGTATGGGCAAAAAGTGTGAACGCAAGTTCAACCAATAACAACGAGACGTATGTCGTTGGAAAGGAAATTTTATGTACTACAATAGTTAATGAGGCAGCTTATTTCAAATCACTGTGTGAAAAAAGTTATTCGCTACTTGTTAACCATGCTCGATAAATTTTATCTGTACCAAAATTCCCTAAGACAGCGAATAACTTTGTCCACACAGTGATTTTAAATAAGTTGTTAAAGAAACTATTATTGTTCATAAAAATACCTTTTCAACGACATACATATTATGGGTATTGGTAAGACCAGTTTGTATAAATTTGTTTCACACTGAAATGTACCAAAACAAAACCTTGGTTAGTAAATAACTTTTTTCACACAGTGATTTGAAATGAACTGCCATAGTGAATATTGTAGCCCATAAAAATACCTTTCCAACGACATACGATTCGTTTTTATTGGTTCCTAGACCACCTTCCATACAGTTTTGCCGATTGTCCTTTACTAATTTTTCAAATTTCGCAATTTTGTAAAAAATGAAAATTGCGCTGTTTTGTGCTCAACTTGTGCTGCCTTGTGCCGTTAATATTTTTTTCAAAAAATTTGTAAATATTTTTAAAAATTTCGCAAATTTGCAAATTTAACGGATGAAAACTTTTCAAATTTTGCAGTTTTGTAAAAAATCAAAAATGTGCTCTTTTTTGCTCAATTCGTGCTGCCACTTCCCGAAGAGATTAAAAAAAATAGCATACATATGTAGGTATGTGTAATTCTTACGGCCAAAAAAACAGTTTTGCGAAGCGTGAAGTTAGCACCGCCATTTTCGATTTTCAACAAAAAAAGTTGTGCTGTATTATGCTCAACTTGTGCTGCTTTGTGCCATCAATATTTTTTTTTAAATCACAAATTTGTAAATATTTTTTTAAAAATTCACAAATTTGCCAATTTTACGGATGAAAATTTTTCATATTTTGCAATTTTGTAAAAAATAAAATATGTGCTGTTTTGTGCTCACTTTGTGCTGCCACTTTCCGAAGAGATAAATAAAATTGCATATTTGTAACTTTTACGGCCAAAACACAGTTTTTCGATGCAGCACAACTTTTTACTTGCGATATAGGTACTATAAGGCAAGTTTTGGATTCGTGCAACAAAAAAAATTTGAGATAACAATCAATCAAACATGATATTACGATGATAGAGAGAGAACACCAAAAAAGTGGGTGGCACAATTCTGTCTGTCTGTCTGTCTGTCTATTCGTCTACAGCTTAAACGGCTCGATCGATTTTCTTCAAACTTGGTACATACATAGTGTTTTTTGGTGATTATGCCCAAAAAAATTTTTCATTTTTTATTTAGAACCAAAAATAACGGTACCTGCCATACAATTTTTTTTAACAATTTTACATAATCGTATTTTTCTCAAAAACGGCTCGACAACTTTTCTTAAAAAAATTCAGTAAATTTATTTTAGTAAAGGCTTCCTTTGAGTGGAAAACCATTTTTCAAAAATGGTTATTAATAGTACCTCCCAAAGAACCATTTTTCTAATTTTTGATTTTCCTCAAAACGGTACGACCGATTTCAATTTTTTTTTTATACAGAAGCTTCCAAAAATTGTTAATAGTTTTGTGTACCAAAATTTAAAAAAAAATTTTTTTGGATTTTTAAAAAAATGTTTCAAATTTTTTTTTGGAAAATCAAATATTTCAAAACCGACATAATGGATTTTTTTTAAACTCGATCTCGATCTAATCTCACAGTGAGCGTTTACACGGGATTTCGTGGATTTCCTGCTATGGTCTCGCTTTAGTCTCGCCATGACATTTACACGTGTTTTTTGGAACTAAGCACGTTTTGCCGTCATCTCGCTTTGGTCTCGCCATTGTAACGGGATCGCATTCCGATGTTTATTCGATATCGTCCCCTGATTGCAAGAACTATGTAACTCAATTTTATATTTTAATAATATATCGGCAAAAACGGTATTATTTTGTACAGTTTTAAAGATTTTTTGTCTAATCTTTTTCTATCACAGACAAAAATAGGATATTTGTGAAGTTTCAGGAACATACAAATTTACCTTTCCATCGTTCTCCAGTAGCTATGTTCAAATAAAGTCTGATATCTCCGAATAACTGAGAATAAACATTGGAGCATGGTCATTGTCGCCTGTTTGATTTGGTGGCCAGCCTTGGATAAGGCAATCTCAAGGTCATGACAAAAATTCAGAGACTGGCATGTATAGGTACAACTAGTGCCATGAGAACCACGCCAACCGCAGCCCTAGAAACTTTCCTCTCGCTTGCTCCACTCGATCTGTTCACGAAACAGTTGGCGGCCAAAAGTGCTCTACGACTTAAAGAATGTAATAATTGGAAAAAGGGCCACTGTGTTCACAGAACTATAATGAACTTCACTGACATAGACATTCAAATGGACTATATTTCACCGTCCATAGATTTTAACCCAGTCGCACTAACAGATATCCTGACATGGGAATTATGGAAGGAAAACCGGGTCCTAAACGCAAATCATGTATCGGTCTTTAATGACGGTTCCAAAACGGACGCTGGGGTAGAGTCAGGCATCTTCTCAGACAATCCATAAATAGATGATTGAAGCTCCCAAACTTCTGCAGCGTTTTCCAAGCGGAAGTGCTTGCGGTTAGCGAGGCTGCAAAATATCTTTTAACATAACTGACGAACAAAAATATCGATATCTTCATAGATAGCCTGGCGGCAATCAGAGCCCTTTCGTCAATTGTCACGAAGTCAAAACTGGTTGATCGCTGCCGTAGTGAGTTGAGATTGCTGGGCCAAACGAATTCAATCACCCTTCGATGGGTCCCGGGTCACCGTGACATTTATGGCAACGAAATGGCTGATGAATTGGCCAAAAGCGGTTCATCACTTGAACCGAGCCAAACTGTACCTTGGGTACTTATGCCACTGGAACAGGAAAAGAGTAGAATCCACCAAAGCTTCCTCAAGGCCGCTAACGACAGATGGTCAACAATTGACACCTGTCGGGTTTCAAGGAATCTTTGGCCGGATATTTCAAAGAACAAAACAAAATATTTACTGAAGCTAAGCGGACCTCAATTGTCTCTCTTGGTTGGAGTCCTTACGGGTCACAACTCAATGGGAACCCACATGAGCAGAATGGGCATTAGCACATCTGACTTATGCAGAGGGTGTCAGAACGAAGAGGTGGAAGAGGGCTCATCTCACTTCCTCTGTGAATGCCCCAGCTTAGCCAAAACTAGGAAAAATGCTCTCTGAGAATACTTCTTCCACGAATTGGGCGATGTTTCATCTTTGCCACTAAAAAACATCCTTCACTTCATCCAGAAATCAGGATGGTTCAGGGAAGCACCTCATACCTAACACTTCCACTTTATCCTCCCTTTTACCCTTCCCATTCCTATATTTCCCACATCCTGGGTATAGCACAATGGATCCATTGAGATCCGAGTGAGATGTTGCAGCTAGCCGCATCATCACCCCACCTAACCTAACCTAACCTATGGTCATTGTCTGTAGACCCAGAGCCGATGCCATCAAACAGATGATGGATTCAAGTTCAAAAATTACCTTAAGAACGAGTCTTATCTGCCCGTGTCAAAAACCGTGTAAACTGTTTGTATTGACATCATTGCCATCGTTAGATAAAATTTCATATTCTTTAAATTTTTACAAAATTATTTTTTTTTTTAATTTTTGGTGGAGAGTTATATTTGAGGTCCTAAGCAATTCCTAAAAATTACCCCTAAAATGGGTGAGGCGAAAAACTTAAGATTTTTTTTTTTTTTGTAGAAAAGTGGTAGGTAGAAAATATAGCTTTTGTAATTCCACACACAAATGAAATTCGATCAAGTTATTAAATAAAAACAAAATAACCCTATTTTTCAATATGGTGGCCTTTCCCTTACCTCGGGCACCTCAAAAACGGAGATGTAGCCAAACACAAATCGTATAAGAAATATTTCTCATCGATTAATGCAATTCATATTTTTTGACTAAACATTCTACACCACCAAATTCCTGCACATTTTTCTCTAAATCAAATGATTTCAATGAGAAAAAGTGGATTATTCTTTTCTGTGTAGAACTTACATGAAGCTTCTTTTTCTACCTTACTCTTTAAAAAAAAAACTGATACTTGTAATTTAAGAGAAACTGGCAAACAAAACAAAATGTATGCCTTTCCAGTCCCCCAAATTTGAAAGCAGTACGATATCCCGCAAACCAAAATCTCGAATAACGAAATCCAGCATTTTTTTTAAATCTCGGCAATTTAAAATTTCGCAAAGAATCTCGCGAAATTCAACCAAAATCTCGCAATTTAAAATTTCGCAAATCAAAATCTCGAAAATTCAGATGTCTCAGCAACGTATTGCTCTGGGTTTCGCACTGAAAAATAAAAATCCTGCAAATGGAAAATTCAATCTGGAAAACGAAAAACTTTCTTCTTCTAAATTATTTTCAACAATCAAGAAATGTAACTAACAATTAATTTCTTTATTAAAAAAACAAAAACAAAATATAAACAATTTTTTAGTGTTTAGCAATGCTTCGCAAAGTATTCAATTTTTGACAGGTGAAGTCATTTGTTAAAATCGTTTTCCAAAAATTTATTTATGGAACTCAAAATATATTTTGTTGTTTAGCATTGTGTATCTGTCATATTTCGTATTATTGCGGATGATTCGCAATGATTCCGCGTTGGTTTGGGAAAGCTTTAACAATTTATTAATAACAGGGTAATATAAAGGTAGGTAGGTACTGGATGCATATAATTTGGAAAAGGTAGGAAAACTCGAAAATTTGAATTGGATTGGAACAAATACAATTTTTTAATCAAAATCTAAACAATTAAAATTTGTGGCAATCTTTCGGGATTTCGTTATTGCGAGTTTATGAATAGTGGGATTTTGTTATTGCGACATTATGAAAAGCAGAATTTTAACTGTGAGAATTCGTTATGTTGGGAAACGCGATTCAAATTGCGAGATTTCGTAGCCAACCCAAAAAATGGCCCCGGCCCAAATTTTGGTTTCTAAACAAAGTCTCTTGATCAAAATTGAACTTTGTAGCATTTGATTTCGTAATTTTGCCATTTTTGCCAGGGCTTATAGTTTTCATTCCCAAAAAGAGCAAGTGTTTTGTATATTTTAATTTCAAATATTCGATTCACAAAGAAAGATAATATTATATAGTTTATGGAATGCATAGCTTCTATTTGAACAATCAATCTCAGCAGGCACTTTAAACTTAATTATTGGTTTATTTTTATAATTGTCCAATAAATTACCTCAATAAAAATTAAATGTTGATTGTTGGTATAATTGATAACTAAACCAGACCCAGAGACACAAACGATAAATGCACTTAAAACTTGTATTTGGGGTTTTTCATGATATTACATTCACTTTTTACTAAAAAGAATTTCAACAGCACTTGTAATCAAATTGGTTTTAAAAAAAGATACAAAAATTCATTTATTAATAAATTAAATGACGCAAGTACAAATTTAATTTAAATTGTATTGTCCATGAAAATTGAGGTTGCTCATGTCGTCGCGTGTCGGTCGGTCGTAATCCCAAAATAATATATGGGTCATAATTTTATTTTCAAAATTACTGTATGTACCTACGATATTATCAAAATTCTCACTGAACAATATCCTGTATAGTACTAGTACACCTACTATATGTATCTCTGTTTAATATCTACAATAAACACAATTGTTATAGTAAATACATTGGTTGGCGCAACGAGAACCAGGGCCTAGTGACTTACAACTCACAACCATTCCTGTGTGCTTGTTTGTTGGCAGGAATGGTGGGGACCTACAGTTTTTTGCCGAGTCCGAACGGCTAAATGAGAAGCACTTTTTCATGACAAGTATACTCTTGGAGGATTTGTCAGTTCCTCGCAAGAGGCAGTACCTCGAATAAAACACTTCTGTTTTTAGGTGGCACGTCTGGGAATCGAACCCACACCTTCGGCATGACAGTCCTACGCACTAACCATCAAGCCACGAGGTAAAGACAATTGTTACCAACCTTATAAAGACTTTCTTACAGATCTCAAGTGTGCTCACGCATCGGACATTTAACATAAAGTTGCGAGAGTACTGCAAATCCTTTGAAACCTGTGGACACAAAAACATTCCGTAAAGTTAAGTAAAGAGCATTTAACTTCGTTCCTTAAAACGTACGATGGGTATTTCTCCGACTGAGTCCTTCAACTTACTGTTGACAGTACATGTTCCGGGTTGCGAGAACACTAACCCCGAAACGCTTTCTTTAAACTCGTAGAGCGTAAAAACAATAGAAAGGTTGCCTCTGGGCAATCAATACTTGCTCTTCATTTAAGTCTTCAGGCCTGGACGGCAGGATACCAAGTTTGCTCAAAAACTTGCATGGTGTGGTAGTTCCTTGGCTATAGAGATTATCTTCAAATGATGTCTCTACATCAACCATTGCCGAGTAATGGAGACATGTGCGAGAGTAATTTTTATCCCGACAGTTAGTTAGCGCGGGAACGATATCCGACCAAATAGCTCACTGGAATGTACGGGATGACCCCCTAGACCCTAGAGGACCGTAAGCACTTCTGAACCAACCACCCAGTTGCCTAGCTTGTGGTAGCTCGGGTATCTTAATAGTTACTCACGTACCCGAATACCTGGGTATTGCCTACGTATCCGAAATGCCTGGGTTCCCGAATACCCGGGTATTACCCACGTATCCGAAAAAAACATGGGATTTCAAAAAACCCCAGTTCCCGGAATGCCTGGTAAATTTAACTACCTGCAGACCCGCGTCCGCAAAAAATTTAACGGGTATCGGAACTCTTAAAGAAAAGTTACTTAATTATGTTTATTTTATTTTGTAGTGCCTTATTACACGACGACTTTTGAGTCATGACTACGAAATTCAATTAGTGCGAACGAGAAAAAACATCTTATCTTACCTTCGCACTCATTTTATTTCGAAAAAAGTCATGACTCAAAAGTCGTCATGTTATGGCAGACTAAGATTTTTGTATGTGCTTAAATGTTCTTATAACAACTCAAATGCAGATAACCAGGTTTTGTACACCAGTGCTGTAGGTACTCGGACACCTGAGACACATATGGGTTCCCAGATACCCGAAGATCTGCTACCTGGATACCCAATTACTTGGGTAGTACCCAGATATTTTTATATGCCGGTACCCTGGCAGTTGTGAAACCAGGTATTACCCGGGTAAAATGAAAAGGCCTACGGATAAGGAAGGAATTACTTGGCATGAAGAATTAAGCAGTCTTCGAATTATATTCTTATCCGGCTCCCGATCCATGGAGGGTCTCTGCCTGAGATGGTGCGGTCTTCCATCGGTTGTGCTTCTTTGCTCATTCCATTCGTCTAGACCAAGCGCTCTTGCGTCTGTAACCATTTGGTCTCTCTAGAGGAAGTTCGGTCTTCCTGGTCGGCTCGAACCTGAATTCGAATATTTTCTTGGCTGGAGTGTTGTTGTCCATTTGCTCGATGTGGTCGAGCCATTGTAGTCAACGTGTTTTGGCTCTTTGGGCTACATCCACATCTTGGTACAGCTCGTACAGTTCTTGATTGAATCTTCACCTCCATTCGCCCTCTTCGCTGATAGGACCAAATATCCGCCGGAAAATATTTCTCTTGATAGAGTATCCATTCCCATTTTCTGCTTATCGTCCAGCACTCGGCATCGTAGAGTAGAACTGGTAAAATTAGCTTTTTGAATAGCGTGCTCTTTGTCTTTCAAGAAAGGAATCCATTTGTTCAGCCAAACCGAAGTAGCAGTGGTTTGCTAGGGCAATTCTTCGTCATATTTCCACTAAGGTGTCGTTCGTGGAATTGATGTTTGATCCGAGGTAGGTGAACTCCTTGACTACCTCAAAATTACTGCTACCAACAGTGACCTTTTGTCCTAGGCAATGATGAGGCTTTGTTTGTTGATAGCATACACTTTTATTTTATCTTCATTCACTTCAAGACCAAGACTTTTTGCCTGTTCATCGATAGCTGTGGATGCTTCAAGTACAGCTAGCTTGGAGCGGCCAATAATTTCGATGTCGTCCGCATAGCCAAGCTGTTGAGAAGACCTGTTGAGGATAGTGCCGTCCAGGTTAACACCACTCTTGCGCACCATCTACTCCAGGACTAGGTTGAAGAAATCACATAATAGCACATCTCCTTAACTGAACCCTGTGTACGTCTGGAATAACTCGGATGAGCTGTTACCAATTTGCACATTGCACCGCGTATTTTTGAAATTCATGCGGCATAGCCGAATCAGTTTTTTCAGAATCCCGAGTTCCGACATCGCCAATAGAAGCTCTTGGTGACTTAAGCTATCATATGCAGCTTTGAAATCGATGAAAAGATGGTGAGTCTCGACTTGCAATTCGTTGGTCTTTCCCAAGATTTGCCCCAATGTGAAGATTTGGTCTATCGTTGATCTGCCTGGCCTGAAGCCACACTGGTATGTGCCGATCATAGTGTTGCTGAAAGGTTTAAGACGCTCACATATTACGTTGGATAGGATCTTATATAGGCAACATTATGCATGGATATGTCTCTGACATAGGATCGCTTTTTTTTGTAGATTGGAGCTATTTGACCAGTCGTCGGGCATACTTTCCTCCTCCCACACTTGGTTTATGTGCTGGTGCATGCACCCTACCACGACGACTCTTCCATACTTGTAGAGTTCCACAGATAGGCCATCCGAGCCGATGGATTTCTTGTTCCAAGCTTGTGGATGACTTTCTTTATCTTTTCAGTATAGGGCGCTGAGACTGGATCCTTATTGACTGGTCTCATGCTTCTTTGTTCTCATGTTGCTTCCTCTACATAATGCCCATCCAGCAGTTGCTGGAAATAAAATAAATTGGGTGGCACAACAGCTCGTGTAGAACCAGGGCCTAGTGACTTACAACACAACTGTTGTTCGCAGGAATGGAGGGGACCTACAGTTTTTTCTCGAGTCCGAACGGCTAGGTGAGAAGCACTTTTTCATGACAAGTATACTCTTGAAGGATTTGTCAGTTCTTCGCAAGAGGCAGTTCCTCGGATAAAACATTTCTGCTTTTCGGTGGCACGGCTGGGAATCGCACCCACACCATCGGCATGACAGTCCTACGCACTAACCATCATGCCACGAGGTACTACTGGAAATGCTGCTTAAACAATTCTATAATTCCCTATGCTTCAGTGATGAGGCTCCCTTCGCTGTTTCGAAAAGCTTGCGTGCCGGTCCCATTAGCAGATGCTAGTTGCTTGGCCGTTTTGTAGAACCGGCGGGTATTGGTGGCGGTGCTGGACTCCTCAAGATTGCTCAGCTGAGAGACTGCGGATGCTCTTTTCTTTCTGCAAAGAATTTTTTTCTCTTTCCTCCTTCTAGGTTGGTATATTGTAATGCATCTCAAGGCGTGAAAGATGACCTTCAAGGGAGTTTGTCCAAAAAACCCTCAACTCTAATTTACATTAATCCACAGGTCAAAGAAGTTATAGCTTATAGGGTATCGAAACGCAAACGGCACTACTTCAGTGCTAATTAGGTAACCTAGCGAATTTTCTCAAAGCAGCCATATCTACCTAATTGCCTACCTATAAAAGACTTATATTCGGTCTAAATATTCAATGCGTTGTAGCCAAGGTTTTTAGGGTATCTTCTTTGCAAACAAAAACACAGCCATTTAAGCAGCTTGTTATCTTCTATAGTTTTTCTCACTTTGTTTATATTTTATTCATTAATAAATTAACTATTTAACACATAATTATGTCTAATAAATCCATTAACAACCAAGTCAAAAGAGAGTCTTGCCATGTCAAAATAGAACTACTGGTTGAAGAAATACCTTCTTATTACATTTTTGTTTTAACCTTGATTTATCAAATTATAAAACGTTTGAAAATAGTTTTTTTTTTTTGTTTTGTTTATAATTTTATGCTTGATATATTCTTTTGATTGAGGTATTGAAAGGTTTGCTAAGATATTCAGATAAAAAATGTTATTAATAACTTAAGAATTAAGCGTGAACAAATTCTTTTAGGGACTTATTAACATCTAGATAATCATTTTAATTATATTTATTTGACCAAGTTGAAATATCTGGTTCCTCTTCGGCTCTTTTTCCGAAGAGGAACCAGATTCTTCACCAACAAACTCTTGTAAAATTTAACACAAGCTGGGAACCTAACAATGAAATTTCAATTAGCACCATTACTTCCGTGGTTAATGCTTCACTCGTTATGAACACATTTTTTTTTTCTTTGTGAACCTAGGTTCTTAGTATGGGGTATGTTTTGGATTCACAAAATAAAAGGAAACTCGAGTTGACAATTACAAAAATTGAGAAACCACAGAGCGTGTACGTAAACATCAAATGCGTTTGTGAGTAAAATGAATGGCATTGGTCAAACCGGTTTTTTGCAAACCAGGACGATTGCATATGACAATTTTAGCCTGCGTCAAAAAATGGCGATTATTTGACGATCAAATTGACTTTGATTTGAAGTTTTCGAAAACGACCTTCTTTAACGATTTCTTAGCATTTGTATGGAAGGTAACGTTATTTTTGAAGAAAAGTTTAATTTTTTTATTTAAAAAACAAAAATTAAAAAGCCGCTAGGTACATTCCTACAAAGGTTTATTTTTTCAATAACTCTTTAAATCTTTATAGCTCTATAACCCACTCGAACTTTAAGAGCAAGTTCGTGTAACCCAGTCGTACATTTTATATTATAATAAATTGAATTCCTTACATACCAACCTTGATTAATTTTAAATGCAGTCCAGTTTGTTGTTTGGTAGGAATTGTCTAGTCGTGACTGACGAATTTCTCTTTAGACTGTGATTATCATATTTTTTACGTCATAACGCACTGGCTAATTGTTAGTTTAACTTTTAAAATTCGGTTGAAATAATTTAATTATCATCATCAGTCGTGCTTAAGTTAGGTTTAAACTTTAATCAAGGTGTAGGAAATTGGGTCTGTATGGATAAACATTGACGCATATCCGTTAATATTATACAAACAAAATATTATTTGCTAATCGTAGGTCTTAAAACATAGTTTACAGTTCCCTTGCAAAAAAGTTATATTTTCAAAAAAAAAAACACCACATCGAATAATATTCATAGCGCCAAATGTTTGCCTTGGCCTAAGCCACCCATTGAGTCATTAATTTAAATAAAGGCCTAAAAATGGAAAACAATTATTTTTGGATGCAAAAACCATTTGCATGCAAAAAGTGCCTTGAGGTCAATATAGGTATACTATCATTATTTTTTTTTCTTTTTTGAAGTGTAAGCCAACCATCCTAAAAAATAAATTTTACTCACCACACATTTTGCGCATGCCAAATAATTGTCAGTACAATGTTTTGCACGACATTTCATGACAGCAATAATTTAATGTTTTGCATGAAACTGTATAAACCAATCATACAAACAAATATTTTTGTATTTCACCTCAATAAATTTTGACATGCGAAAATATTTGCATAGTTTTTTTTTGGCACGGGAACTGTTAACTAGGCTTAAACTAAGAAAAGTTCAGAAATGCAAAATGCAAGTTCCATAAATGTAAAATTCAACTAATTTTCTTTCAATATTATTAAAAAGGTTGAATTACTGAACCAGATTATCCAAACCTGTGGGCAGTCATTATTTTTACATTTTCACAATATTACCGAATATCTATATTTTTGCTTTAACCAAAAGTGCTGCCGATTGCAAAGAATACCTTAATTTTTCGTTTTCTGAATATAAGTTAGAAAAATCTAAAACTCCTCGGGAGAACAATATTGTAGATTCCAAGATCCGTAATTCCATAATGATTTACTCAAATATTTGTAATTTCTTTAATTCTGCTAAACATTAAGCAAGTATTTAAAAATTCTTTCGATATGGTTTATTTAACATGTTAGTGTGACATTTGGCACTGTTACTCCTACAATCATACAGATGTTCAAAAGTTTATAAACATTGCTTAAAATTTAAGAAAATACCTAAAACCAAAATATTTTTAATTATTTACTCAACACAAAAAAAAATATATGTAGGGTAAACTGGGGTAAATTTAGATACAGACTTTTAACTTTGCCGGTTTAAAGTGAGTGAACACTTTTTGGAGTCAGCAAATTTAAATAAAAAAGAATGAGTTTATCTAATTTGTATTTACCAAAGTTGCTGATAAAATTTTCATCATTTATTTTTTACTAAATCGGTTTTTGAAAATATCAGACAACAGTCTTTGCCAAACGAACAGGGACCTTGACCAATGTGGTGAAATAGCTCACTGACCCAACTGAGGTCCTTTTCAGCTGTGATGGTATCTCAATTTCGATATCGAAATTTATTAAAATCCTTGGACAGTGAAATTTTTGTCGTGACACCATCTGTATTTCGATAGTGAAAGGCTTATAAGGGTGATATCCATAGTGTCGAAAAACTGTTTCTGAGTTACTTACTTTACTTTAGTTGGCGCTTCAGCGTGCGGTGCTCCTGGTCCTCAAGTAAAAGACTCTACCAGCTATGTCGATTTCTTCCTTGCTGTCTCAAGTTTTGTATACTCAGCCTTGGTCACGCCACGAGATGAGGTCTGCATTTGTTTTTCAAACTCCCTCTTGCTAAGCGTTGAATACCTTACAGGCTGGAGCGTCGATGTTCATTCACTCTACATGCCCCAGCCATCTTAGCCATTGACCAGTGGCACGTCACAGCTCGTATTACTCTTGGCTGTATAGTCTTAGTCAGATATTATTTTGTTTATATTAACACAAACCAGAGCCCATAAATTTTGCGTAGAACTTTTCTCTCGAAGACTTGAAGACAGTATTCATCTACCTGGGAGAGGGTCCATGCTTCTGCACCATAGAGCAAGACCGGAGTGGTGAGAGTTTTGTACAGTGTCTCCTGGATAATTCTCGATAGGGCTTTATTCCACAATTGCTTACTAAGCCCAGAAAAAACAGCGATTTGCAAAAGTTATTCCACGCTTGATTCCCGCAGTGGTGTCATTTGCAGGGTTCACAGCAGTGCCCAGATAGACAAATTCGGTGACCCTTGAAGTAATATCTATCGATAGACACGTTTTGACCAAGTGCTGCGATATGATGGATGACAGCATATACTTTCGCCGCGTTTTATTATAGCTCATAACCCATATGGTTCACCTCGTGAAAATAAAACAATGCGGGTTAGTGCAGAAACAGTGCTGTATATCAATCTGGTTTTTTTTTCTCGTTTTTATTCATTTTTCATGTTAAGCCCGTCCCTTTTCCTCTCTATTCCTAACACTGCTGACAAATTGCTGACACCATTCACAATAGTAAATAGCCTCCTGCCGGTCAGAGTGAAACCTGTATCGGAGTTATTGAAATTAACCTCGATAGAAACCTGGATCCCATGTTGTTTTTTTAATAAATGTTAAAAGATAACCTCGACCCAGACCCGGAGATAATAAAACGCAGCTTTTGTTTTCTCCTCATTGATAAGAAGACCCATTTTGCTTTTGACTATAAAAGACACCCATAACTATTCGTTTGGTTCTTCCTATTATGTCGAAGTCTTCTGCATCCCAGATATTGTAATAGATTTTTGAAAAATTGTGCCAATTGTGTTGGTTTGGATGTTGCGCCCTATACTCTCTGAAGAAAAATATTCATAGCCTATTGAATAGACCTTTTAAAAAAGAACAATTACTTATAAGGGTTTTTATTATTGAAAATGTTTGTTTGGCCCATAAGCATGCTTAAAACCGAAAATGCTACTAAATTCACCCATGCGCTTCTGAGAGAATGGTCACACTGGCCACTTTTCAGTATTTTTGGTATAACTCGAAAACTAAGCGGAATTTTACAATTTTACATTTAATACTTTTTGTTCAAAATTAAATTTTCTATCGAAATGGATAGTTTGGAAAATTTCTTTAAAAATTTAAGCAGGAAAAATAAACAAAAACCAACATAAAAAAAATCGAAAAATCAAAGATTTTTAAATTTTTCTCTAAATTGCGCATAATTTTTTTCGGAGCAGAGATACGCTCAAGACTTTCATGAACAAAGTAAACTGGAGTCTTACGGGTTTAATATGACATGTTAAAAAAGCCATATTCTTTAAAAATTGACAGAGATATAGCCATTCAAACTTTACCATTTCTTATCAATTTCCTCAGTTTTTGCCCGAAAGCCTATTTTTTGGTACTTTATGCCAAATTTAATGTTCCTAGCACCTAATACCAAATCTTATGTTAATCGGACCAGCCGTTCGGTCTGTAGGTCTGAACGCATTTAAAAATAGCCGAAAAACGAAATTGCGAACTTACATCCCTTTTATAAGTTCTCTATAGTTCTAATGTCATATTATATCAAAATGTTGATTTCGAACATTTTTACGAAAGTGAAATTTGCCATATTGTACCGAAAAAGGGACTTTCGGGCCAAAACTTAGAAAAATTATAAGAAATGATAAGGTTTGAATGGGAATATCTCTGTCAATTTTGAACAAATATTAATTTTTGAACATGCCATATTAAGGCCTTTAGTCTTTAATTTGTTTTGTCTGTGCATGTCTTGACCCTATCTTTGCTTCAAAAAAAGTTATGCACAATTTATTTAAAAATTTAGATATCCTTGATTTTTTGATTTTTCTTAAATTGGTTTTTGTTAACTTTTCCTGCTTAAATTTGTTGGTAAAACTTTTTGAACTATCCATTCCAATAGAAAATTTAATTTTGAACAAAAAGTATTAAATGTAAAATTGTCAAACTCCGCTTAGTTTTCGAGTTATACGAAAAATACTGAAAAGTGGCCAGTGTGACCATTCTCTCAGAAACGCATGGATGAATTTAGTAGAATTTTTGGTTTTAAGCATGCTTATGGGCCAAACAAACATATTCAATAATAAAAACCCTTGCACGTAATTGTTCCTTTATACCTCTCATTTTCCGGTCTATTCAATAGGCTATCAAGCGGCTACATAAAAGCGCGTCGCCTTCTCGTAGTTCTCTGGTGGTTTCGATGGTTTTGGTAGAATGTCCTCCAATTTCGACGTAAGGCAAGGATATCAAAACTTTACTCATCTATGTCAACAGGCGTTTTCATTTGCAGGTGGCGAAGTACTTGCAAGAACTTTGCTAGCTTTTTTCAATGGAACACATCAAACTGCTTTCCCATGTAAAGTGTATCTACTCGCACATGAGAGCATGAGCAGCTGGTAGTACTAAACTAGGGTTTTCATCTACTCATAAGCACTTTGCCACCTCCAAAGGAAAACGGCTAACGTTGTCAAAAGCTGCTTTGAAATCAATGAAAAGGTGATGTTTGTTATCGATAATAAATTCTTGGACATTCTCTAGGACTTGGCTTAATTTGAAGATTTGATCGATGGTAGACTTTCTAGGCCTGAAACCACACTGATTTAGAGCCAATCAGTTCGTACGTAAACGGCTGTAGGCGTTCACATAATATGCTTTTGACAGCATCTTGTAGGCCATATTTAAAAAGACTCATGCCTCTACAGTTTGTTGCAGAGAAGGCGATCACCTTTCTTTGTGAGTTGGGCAGATGGTAGGTACTAAGGTTCCACTCGTCGGGCATACTTTTCTGCCACAATATTTTAATGATAGACCATCCATCGGCACCGACTAGACTCCCTTGCTCAATCTTAACCTGTAGGTGATGGCGGGTGAAACACCAGACCATCAGCCAAACTGACTTGATAGGGCTGGTCATTGACGGGATCTTGGCTTTCATTAAGTCACTAAGCAGCTGGTTGAATTGATCCTTTCTGATTTCTGATTTTGGCTAAAATATCTCTGGACCTCCTTGATTTCACGCTGCTCATGATCTTTTTTCAGAGCAGGTGGTTTTCATCCCTTCTCTTGTCAACGTAAATAAAGTTGACGACGGGAAGCCATTGTTTTCTCTTGCTGCTGAGACCCGTTAGCCTCCAATTTGGGGTTCCTCAGTGGCGGTTGTGAAAATTCTAGCACCTTTTCTGCAGCATTCAAGAGACTTCTGTCAACTTCCTACTGAGTTTACTCTGCAGAAGTAAACTCACCTAGGTTAGGATTTTTCCTATCTAATCAAGGCAGACCTGTTTACCTTGAGTATGATCACGAATTTGATCGCAACCGCAGCCACCGCGACGCACCCCATAGGTGCCAACCCATATCACAATATATGGCGGGCTATAATAAGCCGGTCATAATTTTGTGATCATACGGTACCTTTAGTACATTTCCGTTTCAACTGTGCAAAGGTATAAGCTATACATAGAATTATGGATACATTTCATAACCAGTAACTCAAAAGGCGCAATCAATACTCATGACAAGTAAGGAATGCAGTAATCTTGTCTCTAATATGATCTTTCGACCCTGCAGTGTAGCAGGGACGGCAACCCTTGGTTAAATTTAAAGATCAGCTACCAAGGGCTGGGGGGTATTAGTTCTGCTAAATTATACCTACTGTTCTACTATGTTTAGTCGCCCTTACTTCATAAGGAGAAGGCTGTAAGTCGGATGTCTCAGGCGGATAGTATTTAGTTCTCAGCTCATCTGTAAAATATGGTCGGAGGAAAGCATGCCCGATGAATGGAACCTCAGCATTGTTTGCCCGATCCTCAAGAAAGGCGATCCTCTGGACTGCACCAACTACAGAGGCATCAGCCTTCTTAATATCGCCTACAAGATCTTCTCTGCCGTTCTTTGTGAACGCCTGAAGCCAACCTGATAGGTCCATATCAGTGTGGCTTTAGGCCAGGGAAGTCCACCATCGACCAAATATTCGCACTACAGCAGATCTTGGAGAAAACCCAGGAGTTTCAAATCGATACCCACCACCTTTTTATCGATTTCAAGGCCGCGTATGACAGCATCTATAGAGACGAGCTATATAGAGCAATGTCTAGTTTTGGCATCCCTGCCAAATTCGTCCGTTTGTGCAGGATGACGATGGAGAATGCACGCTGCTCCATCAAGGTCGGCAAAGACCTCACCGACACCTTTGATGTCAAAAAAGGTTTAAGGCAAGGCGACGCGCTGTCATGCGACTTCTTCAACATCGTTCTTGAAAGAATAGTGCAAAACTCTCACGTCAACACTAGAGGCACAATCTTTCAAAAGTCCGTCCAATTACTCGCTTACGCTGATGACATTGACATAATGGGACGAACAAAGCGTGATGTCAGTGGTGCTTTTCTGAGCATTGAGAAGGAAGCCAAGAAGATGGGTTTAACGGTGAATGAACGCAAAACGAAGTATATGCTGTCAACAAGAAAGGACACCCAACACCGACGTCTAGGACAGAACGTCACTATAGACAGCTATAATTTTGAGGTGGTCAGAGACTTTGTCTACCTAGGATCCGCTATAAACTCAGCGAACGATACCAGTGCTGAGATCAAACGAAGAATTACTCTTGACAATCGCTGTTTCTTCGGGCTAAGAAGGCAATTGAGAAGCAAAGCCCTCTCTCGAGCAACTAAACTGTCCCTGTATAAGACGCTTATCATCCCGGTCCTGATGTATGGTGCAGAGGCATGGACACTGCTAACGGTGGATGAGAACGCGTTAGGCTGTTTCGAGAGGAAAATTCTCCGGGTGATTTTTGGTCCCGTCTGCATAGATGGGGAATGGAGGAGAAGATACAACCACGAACTGTATGGGCTGTACAGCGACACCGACCTAGCCACAAAAGTGAAAAGCCAACGACTAAGATGGCTGGGTCACCTAGAGCAAATCGACACCAATGCTCCGGCCCGGAAAGTCTTTGAATCCAAGCCCGTGGGACAACGCAGTAGAGGTGGACAGCGTAAAAGGTGGCGCACGCAAGTGGAAGAGGACCTCAACCAACTTGGCGTGCGAAACTGGAGACAGCTAGCTAGAAACCGAGCCGGCTGGAAGAAGCTTGTTGGTTGAGGCCCTGGTCCACCCCGGACTGTAGCGCCACCTTAAGTAAGTAAGTAAGTAAGTATTAAGTTCTCAGTCTTCCGAAAAAAAAATTCGTAATGATCTGGGTAATAAATTACCTCATTGACATCCAACAAACCTCCAGTGCTACATAAGTGCGTTGCCTAGGTGCCACCCCGTAGAGGTACACAGTTCGGCAATATGAAACGCCTATGATGATCAGACTAAATCGGTCTTTCCAAGAAATATCCAACCAGTACCAAACATCACTTGGTGTCCCAAATCGGCACCCACCGGCTAAGAGCAGTTGATAAGTCGGTTGAAAAACAAAGCCCGTTAAAAGCCGTAACAGCTAATGGAAACACTGTTGATTAGCCAGTAAAGAGCCGTTAATATGCTGGTTAAGAGCCGCTGAAAAACCGGAAAAAAGTCGTTGAAAGCCCGGTGAAAAGCTTTTGATAAGACAGTCAAAAGCTGTTGATAGACAGAAGATACAATGTTGATAAGCCGGTTAAAACCTGGTGATTAGCCGGTTACCCGCGTTTGAAAAGCAGGTTAACAGTCGTTGAAAAGCTGGTAAATAGTCATTGACAAACCACCTCAAACCGTCATATCCAGTGAAAACACTGTTCATAAGCCGATTAATAGCAGTTCATAAGCCGGTTAATGGCCGCTGATAAGCCAGCTATAAAGACCATTAATAAGCCAGTTAAAGGCCGGTGATAAGCTGGTTGAGAGCCGTTGATAAAGGTTAAAAATCATGATAGCCAGTGGAAACGCTGTTGTCACTGATTCAAAGCCGATGATAAGCCGGTTGAAAACCGTTGATATGCCAGTTAAAAGCGATTGATAAACCAGTTAGAAGTCGTGCTGAGCGGTATGGATACCGACTAAAGACTAACCTGAAGAAGTATTATCATAAACTTTGGTGTTCCAGACACGCTGAGAGTGACTAAGAAACCGTATAACCGAGATCAGTGGAACCCTGGATCCGAAGAGCTTACCTGAGCACCTAAGCGAAGCCTTTTATTTTAACCAAAATACATCCCAAAGGCTTCCTCTTTCTGCTTAACATAATATAAATATATTTTTTGTTTCTAAACCAAAGTAAAATATAAACATTTCGACGGAAAAGAATTAAGTTTTTAAAATATATGTATCTAACACCAAAGTATATAACTTCAAAATGTGTCCAATCAATATGAATCACTTCCTCAGTTCGGACAATTTATTGCTTATTTTTAAGGTTTGATAAAAAAAATCGCCGCCATTAGTCTGAGGAACAACATATAATAAACAACACACCCCTCAACCAACGTCATTGATTATATTGTTAGAACGTTTCTGAATTTCATTGCCATTTTTATTGATTTCATACGCAAGCAAAATGCACTAAGCTCACTCACAAGTCTTATCAAATTCTAATAACACCAACAAAAATCGCATAAACGTGGCCTTACCTTGAAATACTAATTATCTTAGATATCTACTCATTCACAATTCAAAAACTCAATTTTAAACCACTCACACTATTTAATGTCCATCCCAATACACTAACTTATTGGAAAGCAATATGTCAGTTGATATATTCCCATTGATGAAAAAACAGAAAAAAAAATGCTACCTACTTTAAGAATAACTCTATTAAGACATTTAAACACGCCTTATTGAAATTAAATCCCAACTTATTCTGAAGGGGAAAACCCCCGCCATAAACAAGTAAATTTACTAATTATTTTATTTCTTTTTTTTTTCAGATTTTATATTCAAGATCTCTCAGTGAAGTCGGCTTACTTTAAAACAACAAAACAAAACAAAAAACAGAGGTAAAGGAAAAATACCAACATCTGTGAGTTGAAAGAAAAATAATATCAACATTACACAATACCAGTTGCAACGCCACAAGCAGCCAGCCCAAGGCACATATATATCAAAAGATCTATTTCACATTGACCAACTTGGACTAAAGACTAAACGCACTTTATCCAGACTTAAAAAAAAGAAGAAAGAAATAAGAACAGAAAAGAGAAGAATACAAAATAAAACAACTTCTAGCCATTGAAACCGGCTTCAAATCATTATTTTTTTTTCTCTTATTTGTCTGGTGGTTTCTCACATCTTTGTTAATTGAAAAAACGACGTCATCGATTTGGACACATTCTCGCAGTACACGTGTACTTTAAAATTACTCCAATCGAATTGAACACTTCAAGGGAAACACTTCAAATCTCATTATTTAAATAAATTAATCAACATGCAACGTACGCCTGATCTCATGTAAGCTAATAAGTTCACACGCTCCCGGACTTGTGTATTCTATATTTTCCTACACACTATTCAGATAATATAAGCAAACCAATTACCAAAGTTATCAATAAGAAATCAATTATTAAATATTTAAATAGTGTCATTCTATTTGACACTGTGTCTCATAATGATAAGCCTCCACAATGTAATCTAGAAAGAATATTTAGTTCAATGCTGATCAATTTGAATACAAATAAATAAAAGTATATTTACAAAAAAACAACTTAAAAACAGTACAAAAGCCAATAGCATCAATAGTCTCTATAAAGGTACATCCCTTTATTTGATTACATATCAAATCAATTTAGTGTAAATATTGTTCCATAAAATTGTGTCAATAATTAAATCACCAGTCATAGCTATCTATTCTCATTTAAAACAATTTTTTAACAATTCCACTCAAAAATCCACTCAACTCAAATTCACTCAATTTTGAGTGGTTTTATTTCACTCAAAAAGAGATCTCATGGAAAATTGCACATTTTACCACAAATACTAATAGAATCTGATAATTGGTGAAAATAAACAAAAGAAGTAAATATTCACCACACCAGATACTGATAATACCACAGCAAAAGAAAAACCCAACCGATGAGTGGCTGAGTGCGGAAAATGTCATCAACAATATCCATTCTCATTCACTCTCTGTGATTCTCTTTTATGCTCAGGAATATACTTAACAAGAGATACCCGCCACAAAGGAAGAGAGAACAATAATATAATTTTTAATTTACAAAGAAAGAAAAACGCCGCCGATCCGATTCGATACGATCCTCACCTCACACCACACCAACAAAATATACACGAAATACCCACCGGAGATTCAATAAGTTCATACAGACAGACACGCTCGTCTGTATTTTTATTTATAAATAAATAATTTTTTTTTGCCGTCTCGCAATATATATTTCTTGAGGGAAATCGCTTCAATAACGAACAGTTGTGGATACAACGCTCATGAGTGAAGATCTGTTTCGCGGATTCTTACAATAACAAAAAAAAAACATAAAAAAAAGATCGGCTTCAAAGAAAAAAGATACACACTCTTTGCGGAAGATACAATTTAACAAATTATTCGGTAAAATTATTAAAAAGACAAAAGATCTAAATCTCTCGGAACGGTTTAATCTTATTTTATTTAAATTGAAGATCGTCTAGTGACTTTAGCTAACAAAAAATAAAAAAAGTATCTACAAGACGTTGTCCTAAATAAAAATCTCGGTTCGAATGCAACATAAAAAAAACCACGATCGACTCATACCTATACTAACCCGATCGACAGAGTTAAAACTAGTGTTGAAATTTCTTACAAATAAAGTGAATAGCCAATGAAGGTGATTATTAAGAAGAATTAATCACAGATTATAACTTAAACATAAACTTTAAAAAAAAGAAGAAAAAAAAAAAAAAACAAAAACTAACCAAACCAGTGCCAATTTTTAACCAAATAAGAAAAGTGATCTTGAGTATAAATTTCATGCAAAATAAAAAATGTCCACAAGTTGGGCTCGAAAAAAAAATCCAACAAATGCGAATAAATATATTAAAAATAGTATCTTTTTATGCTGTATCACAGAAATAGATACAACTGAAACTTGATAAGTTTTTTGATCGGGTTATCAAAATCGTGCAAAATAAAAACAAAAAAAGTTAAATATAAAACCCGGAAATAATAATAATAAAAAAAAAATAATATAATAAAAAGAGAAATCCAAAGAAAAAGATACAAAAAACAAAAGCAAAAAATATAAAAGTTATATAGCCAACATTAAAAAGTAGTATTATTATGTACAAATATGGCAATAGACTTTTTAATTTTTGGTTTACTCTTAATATCGTTCACAATAAATCTGCTGGCATTAGGTGCATTTTGGGTGACACCAGGGTTACGAACAACGGCTAATCGTTTTGTTATTAATTTATTAATTATCAATTTAATCGGTTGTTGTATATTAGCGCCTACATTATTTTTGACTGGAAATATGTCATCATCAGGCACAGTGCAAGCATATGATGATACCTCAGATATCATCACAAAAGGAAGTCCGATTGATTATCATCGATTGATCATACATAGGAATCAGATGAAAGGTGAAGAATCAGTTGTTGATGAGGTCTTTCGAAATGGAAGCGAACTTTCGGAGACAATATTTAAGTGCAATTCAACGTATTGCGAACAGCTGACGATGGACGAAGACAGATGGAGACAAATTGTGATAGCCCAAATCGATGGGAAGACATACAATAATGTGATAGTAGATCCTAGTGTCCGAACTAGTGATAAGCCTAGAATAGTGGAATCTACATCGATGATGAGATGTTGGTCGATTGACCTGGCAGCGGCATTGGGAGCATTGTCGGTGCTTTTGGTAGTCGGAGATACGTGGATGGCTGTGACAGATCCGCTGCGTTATCACAGTCGGATATCGGGAGTGAAGGCGTGGATATTGATCGCCATGACCTGGGCGTTGGGGATTCTCTTTGGAGTGATGTCAGCCTTTAGGGAGATAAATTTTGAGTACACCACAGTGATTGGAAAGCAGAAAAGATACGCTCTACATGAAACAGAAGCGTTTAGTGTGACATCGAGCACAATATTCAGTATGGTCTTCGCAGGCATTTATTTCATTGTGATTATCCTACTGCCATTTGGATTTGTCTGTGGTATGTATTGGAGAATATTCTCAGAAGCCAAAGAGAATGGCTTAAGAATAAGACAGAATGGATCGTCACCATTGCTTCAAAGTGCAATTAATCTCGCTCATAGTAATAATCAGGGAAATACGCATTTGCTCGTGCAGAGGAATTCGATATCTGGTGCCTCGACTAATGGTGGTTTGCATATGCAAATTGATCATAAAAGAAACAGAAGAGAGTCAACAGTGACAATCGCTGAAACAGAGAGGCCAACGAGACGTACTTCCTTTACACCACCACCACCACCGCCACTACCCTTGGCTCCTCTCTCAGAGCCCGAAGAAACTTCAGCTGTGGAAAGAAATCCAACTAGCATACTGCTAACTTTGTCAAGTGCCAGTGGTGAAATCAAGAGGAACTACTCAGTACGGCAACTGCCACTATTGGGGCGATCTTCTCAGGATCTTTTAGCAGCTGACAGACTTCATGCCATCCGTCAGATACACTCCACACCGAATCTGCAAAAGTACAACCCGGGACATCGACACTCTTTGACCAGTTTCGATACGACATCCCGCCTTCGTTACATGCCCCACCAGGCCTTACAGATCCCAACCATCCATGCCTCCCCAAAGGCACTCAGCTACATGACATCCATTCGACACCGGCTCTCAAATGCTTCATCGCTTTTCAAGTATCGCGATGAGTCGCGTGCCGCTCGCATCAGTATTCTAGTCGTTTTTATGTTTCTCGTCTCTTACCTGCCCTATGGCCTCCTAGTATTACTCCAAGGACGGGTAATCGAGAACTTCCCGCATTCAACACAATTAGCAGTATTCATGATCCTTCTTGCTAATCTCACTTCGCCGTTCATCTTCGCTTATAGGAATAAGCGCGTTCGCCGTGGCGTTATACGCCTCTTCGGCTTGGATGCCCGTTCCAGAGAGCGTCGCTTACAGCGCAAAGGTGGCTTCCTGCGCTATGGCACCAAAGCCAGTATTAGTGTTAAACGTAGCAGTAGCAAAGTGTCTTCATATTCAATGAACTCATGTAAATATCTAACACCAATTCTTAGGCATACAAATAATAATAGTTTAAAAAATAGTAATAATAGTGAAACTAATACAAAAAACAATAATTCATCATCCGATACATTCCTAGCGAATGCAGCAGCTGTAAATTGGTTTCAAAACTCATCCATTCAAAAGAGCACCATTTTGGAGAATATTGCTGTCGATACGACAATTCACATTCAGCCCGATGATGCCGATGAGAAATTTTCTATTTTCAAAATGTTCTGCCAGAGTTCTCGTAATTTAAGTTGTGCCACACAATCATGTACAGCAGAACCAACGGAGGTTTAATATAGAGATAGACTTAAAAGAATTATTAAAAGGTGTTAACTTCCGACTAGAAAAGGTACCTTTCAAACAATTTTCTTGTTTTTCGATTTTTTGTATTCCGAAACAGAAACAAATGTACAAGAGAACATTTTAATTATTTTTACCAAAAATAAAAATTGTTTACACGCAAAATATATTTAAAAAACTAATAACAAAACTAAACCAAAAAATCTTATAACAAAAATTAAAGTAACAAATGAATTTAATTGAATTTTATTTAAATTAAAACAAAACAAATCTATAAATAATAAAATGGTTAATTTATTTATAATAATTGTTGATGTATCCAAACAAACCAAAACAAAAATTATAAGCAAATCGAATCAAAGATATATAAAAAATACAGATACAAAAATCAATTATTTAACAAATCATGACAAATTTTATTTAAACAAAAGAAAAGGACACTATTTATTTGTACACCTAAGAAAAAAAAATAACAATTCAACATTAACAAAAATTAAAAACAAATGTGAATTCACATAGTTAAGTTTTAAGAAAAGTATTTTTAAGACAAAAAAAAATAAATAAACTGAAAAGAGAAATATTTTTGTAAAACTTAATTAACGATATATAGATAATTATTTATAAAAAAAAAACAAAATGTTTGTTTATTATTGTTTTCATATTGAAAACTATTTCTTGATGGCTATAAAACTATTATTTCTGTTAATTTTTTCCTTTTTTGTTATATAACAATATGTATTATTTACATTGCTTGTACCTCATTAGTTTAATTTAATTTTTACTAAATACATTTATGTTTTTTTTATATAATTTTATTAACACAAATAGTTTTGTATATATGTATATTTTTCAAAGAAATGTCTTCATCGATTTTTTTAAAATTTGTTTTTAAAGCGACTGCATTTTATTTTGTTATTTATAATATACAACATGTCTTTCTTTTTTTTTAGTAAAATTCACTTGTAAATTAATTTTTATAAGAATGAATTTATAAACAAAATATATACAAAAATTGATAACGTTTTAGAACCAAAACAAATAATGATTAAAAACACAAAAACACGAATTAACGAATTGTGATGAAACTTAATGTTAAAAATTATAAATAGGAGAAAAAGAAAAGCCGAAAAGATGATAAATAAAAACTAATTAAAAAGTTAATTAAAAATTAAAAGAAAATTTGGTATTTTATTTGACTCTTATTGATGTTTGTTGTTGTTGCTGAATTTCTTGGGAAGTTGGTTCAATTTGTTAAAATAGATAAGAAAAAGCTGACAAGTGAGTATTTGCAGAATTATATGCAGGCAGAGATTAAGTATATAACATGAACGATTAGAAATGGAGTAATTGGTTTGAAAATATTTAAAACTACATATAGTGCCTTGCACGTGGGACACCACCATCAGATTCCTAACTGCGAACGATCACGAATTTAGACAATTCATTCATATGAATGAGTTATTTGTTTGGTCGCCCAAAGCTGCGAATTTTCATAAAACGTAGAGTAAAAGGTGATAGGTAAGGTTAAAAGGGGTGATGATACGAGAAGATCACATCACCTCACTCAGATCACAATGGATACATTGTGCTTCCCCGGGTGTAGGCAATGTAGGTATAGGGAGAGAAAAGGGAATTGATTAGTGGAATATTAGACATGGGGGAACTCCCTGAAGCATCTTGAATTCTGAGTGAATTTAAGTATGTTTCTTAGTGCCAAAAATGAGACGTCACGTCGCCCAGTTCGTCGAAAGAGTATTCTCCGAGGGCTGCCTTTCTGGTTCTGGCTAGGCTGGGGCATTCACAGAGGAAGTGAAATGAGCCCTCCTCTGCCTCTTCATCCTGACACCCTCTACACAAGTCAGATGAGCCGATGTCCATTCTGCTTAGGTGGGTTCCCATTGTGTTGTGACCTGGGATGGAATCGTCTAAGCTGATAGTCGCTTTGATTGTCGTTTTGATGATAGCTATTTCTATCATAAAAATAGGGAAATACAGAGAGAGCAATGGTCAAAATGACAATAATTTATTTTATCGATCACTTTAGTTTTACCCCATACGAGTAATGTTAGGATTCCAACCAGGAGGGACAGTTGAGGCCTGCTTAGCTTGAGTAAGAATTAAATTTTTCTTTGAAATATCCGGCCATAAATTCCCCAAAAAACGACAAGTATCGATTGTTGACCATCTATCGGTGGCAACTTTGAGGAAACTGGCAAATTCTTTTTTCCTTCTCTAGTTGCATAAGAACCGAGCAGTCAGTTTGGCTCGGATCAAGAGATGATCCGTTTTTGGCCAATTGATCTGCCATTTCGTTACCGTATATATCACGATGTCCTGGGACCCATCGAAGGGTAACTGGTATTTGATGTACTGAGTAATTTCATTTCATCACGACAGCGAACAAGAACAACCAGTTTTGACTTTGTAACAATTGAGGAAATGGCTTTGATTGCCACCTGGCTATCAATAAAAATGTCAATATTTTTGTTGACTAATCCACATGCGGAAAGGCTTTTTGCAGCCTCACAAACTGCCGAGCACTTCCACTTGAAAGACACTGCAGAAATTTGGAAGCTTTATTACCTGTCTGAGGGTGGGTTAATTGAAAAGATGCCGCCTTACCCTACCCCGTGCGTCGTTTGTCTTGGAGCCGTCCGTAAAGACCGAACGATAATTACTCTATATGACCCGGTTTTCCGCCCAGAGTGTCCTTGTGGGAATATCTGTTAGGGCTCGGCTAACTGATTAAAATAAATGTGCGGTAATGTATAGTAATCTGTCTGAATATTTATGTCTGTAAATCTCATAATAGTTCTATAACCGTAAAGGTCCTTTTTCCAATGATTGCATTGTTGAAATCACATATCACTTTTGGAAACCATCTCTTTCATATAAAGATCGAGTGGGGCTAGTGACAGGAATGTTGCCAGGGCTGCCAGTTGGTGTAGTTCTCATGGCACTGGTTGTACCGATACATGCTAGTCATTGGCCACGTTCAAACACCGAACTAAAGCGATCTGGATAGGTTTGTATTGTTGTAATCCCTTGTTAAAACACAGCTGATGACGAAACAGCTGTTGGCAGAAAAGAGATCCCAAGCTATCCTAAAAATTTTAGGATACAAAGCTATCCTATGAGAAATGTCAACAACGGCTGACTTGCGTTCAAACACATACATGGATACAAAGCTATCCAAGATAGGCTATCTATTCAAACATTGAACGCGCCCATTGAATTTTAGTCATGGTTCTAAGATTGGCTAACTTATCCAAAATTGGCCACCAAACCAAGCATGCGTATGTCAGGATTGGCCTTATTATGGCTGTGTACATCCAAAGAATGGATTTAGGGCTTGAACCCCATCTTTTACCGAAGATTCTACTGCAGGTGTAAAATGCTATTGATGCTTTTGTTTCTCTTTCTCTTATGTTTTCTTTCCAGTTGAGTTTACGGTCAATAATCAGACCAAGATATTTTGCCGTATCTACCAGTTATATAGAGCGATGTCCCATTTATAGTGGGGGGGGTATTATATTTGACAGGCTTAGGTTTGACATTTAGTCCACAGCTTTTGGCCACGTGATTGAGCTTGTTAAAAGATGTTGCTAGAGCTCGCGCAGAGTGGGGACAAATTTCCCTGAGGACATAATAACAATAACATCGGCATATGCTACGACTTTGACCCAGCTGAGACTATGATTAACCAGGATCTGATTAAAGACCAGAAGCCACAGCAAGAAGCAAGGAGTGCCCCTACACGTCCATACTTTAAGCTTGCTATGACCCATTTGTGCATTTACAAGTCTCATCTGCAGCATGGAGTCTATCCAATTTGAGAGTTTTGGATCGATACCCATCGAATCTAGGGGCTGGTCGAATTGCAATGTTTTCAACATTATTGAAGGCCCCTTCTATGTCAAGGAATAGAATATAGTTTATGTTATTTTGGGTTGAAGAAAAGAAAAATAATAAAAATGAGAGAAATTCCGCAAGGGAATGGTACCTAAGAAGGCCGAGATGGTTGAAGTCAGCGCAAGGGCCAACATTGGAATGGTAGGGATTCATTTCGGACTGCTGAGGCCCGGCTTTCTCAGTCGGTAGAACATGATACTCTTAATGTCAGAGTCGTGGGTTTGGGCCCACGTTGGGCGCCATTTATTACTGGGGGCTTGGGTGAAAAGAGGCGATTGTATAGCGATGAAGAATCTTGGAAGGTGGACGTAGGAATGAAAGAAAGGAGGAAAAGAAGCAGGTAGGTTGCAGGATACCGTTCATGATACGGGCCGGAAATTTGTTGGTAGATTTTCCGAAAAAAATTATGGAACTGAAATAAAATAAAATAAAATAGGAGAGAAAGGACGAGGGTAACCCAATTCGAGGAAGGAAGTGCCTGACCTTAGGACCTGGCACGCTTGCGTGGCACAGCTCAACTCGTCGAACATAGGGGGGAGACCTCGTTCCAGAAAATCAGACAAGGGTCTAGCAAAAAAAAACTCAAATTTAGGATTACAATTATTTAAATATATTTTTTTTCTACCTTAGGAACAATTGGAATTTTAGTGAATAATCAAATCAACAACAAATCGCATTCTACTCAGGGTTGCCACTTCCCAAAAAATTTTCGCAGTATATTTGCAAAAATAGTGCAGTAGATTCAATATTTTCTCAGTAAATATCTTTTTTTTTGTTTATTTTTTCAAAAACTAAATATGTCACTCGAACAAAACTGATAAATAAATAAAATTCTAATAACATTTGTTTTTCTTCAAAACATAAAAATAAAATACAAAATAGCTATAAATTAAACATATCATATTATTATTAAGGCGTGAAGGGTAATTTTGTTCGTAAAATCAAGTGTATTAGATTTTATTTTAAGGCAGCAGATTGATTTTGAGAAAAAATGCAGTAGATCTACTGCAATTGCAGTAAAGTAGCAACCCTGATTCTACTTGATATAAGCCATTTCGAGAAACGAATCAACCCAAATATACCAAAAGTAAAATTAAGGAGGTACCTACAATTGAAACCAAAATATTTTTCATATCGTCGTCGGCCTTGACTGAAAAACATCTAAAGGGAGAAGATCAAAATATCTCCTATCAAAATCGTACAAGTTAAATTCTCGCCGAATAAAATTACTGATCCACAGATCCCGCCATTCAAACTCCCGCCGATCGAAATCCCGCTGGAAGAGTCCCTCTAGTAGCCTGCTACTATTTAGCGGGATTTTCAATACTTCTTTAAAAATACTTTTGGAATAAAATTATGAACTGGTTTTCAATTTTTGGAGAGAGTTGGGTCTGGATTCTGGATAGAGGTGGGATTTTTTTTTTTTTTCAAAAAATTAAAAGAAAATATAAACTTTTCTCAACTTTTTTTTTGAAAATTTAATAAAGAAACAACTTTTTTTAAGAAAAAATGAAGTTTATAGAAATTTTCTTTTTCTTCGAAATATGAATTAAAAGAGAACCCAAAAAATGGAGTTAAAATCCTGCGAACCTGTGAAGCGGGCCACATAAGATACTGTTGCTCAAGAAAAGTGTTGACATTGCAGCCTGCCAGACGACTTTATATACCCATACCCGAAGCGGAGTAATGGAGTTACATGAGCGGGACAGAGGACTCAAATAAGGGAGTTAAAATGGTGGGCCACCTAAAGAACTGTTGTTCAAAAAAAGATTTAAAAATTATCGAAAAAGTTATTTTTAATAAATTTTTTAAAATAAATTCTTTCCTTTTTCCGAGTTCCTACTCCATCGGACCAACCAAAAAATGTATGAAAAAGTTGTTCTTTTGTCCATTTCAAGACCCACCTCCAGAATCTTCTCCCTCCGACACTTCTCCATCGGACCGACCTACCATAAGAACAAATATGTGAAAAACTCCATCAAAGGGCACGGTAGTGCCCAGCCAAGTTCACGGCACTACACCCTTTTTACAGGAACAAACTCAGGCGATTTTCAACCCCCATCTAACTTCCGTACCAATAAAGTCAGAAACTTCAAATTCGGAGTATTTGCTGAACTGATCAAACACAGGTGGCTCACCAAATTTCAACTCTTTAGCATTAGTAGTTCCCAAGATATAGGACTTCAAAAATCGCAAAAACCGTAACTGACTGACTGATTCACTGACTCACTGACTCACTGACTCACTGATTCACTGACTCACTGACTCACTGATTCACTGACTCACTGACAGATCATCAAAATTATGGAGCACTTCCCGACATCGTAGAAACTTGAAATTTCGCACAACGGTAGGCCTTGTGGTACATACAAACGAAAAAATCTAAAATCTGCAATTTTCTATTCAGGGGGCGTGGCATCCACCCACTTTCTTAAATATTCTATAAATTATATGGAGCTTTTCCGATTGTTGTAGAGCAATGAAAATTGGTAAGTTGGTAGGGTTTGAGGTACTTAGAAAGAAAAGAATTAAAAAATTGGAATTTTCCATACAGGGGGCGTGGCATCCACCCACATTCTTAAAAGTTCTTATAAATTATATGGAGCACTTCCGATTGTTGTAGAACGATGAAAATTGGTAGGTCGGTATGGCTTAAGGTACTTAGAAAGAAAAAAATTGAAAAATTGGAATTTTGCATTCAGGGGGCGTGGTATCCACCCACATTCTTAAAAATTCTTATAAATTATATGGAGCACTTCCGATTGTTGTAGAACGATGAAAATTGGTAGGTCGGTAGGCCTTGAAGTACTTAGAAGAAAAAAAAATCGAAAATTGGAAGTTTCAGTCCAGGGGGCGTGGCATCCACCCACATTCTCAAAAATTCTTTTGAATTATATGAAGCATTTCTGATTGTTGTAGAACGATGAAAATTGGTAGGTTTAAATGCCTTGAAGTACTTAGAAGACAAAATCAAGAAATTGGAAGTTTCAGTTCAGGGGGCGTGGCATCGACCCACATTCTTAAAAATTCTTATTAACTATATGAAGCACTTCCGATTGTTGTAGAACGATGAAAATTGGTAGGTCGGTAGGGCTCAAAGTACTTAGAAAGAAAAATTGAAAAATTGGAATTTTGCATTTAGGGGGCGTGGCATCCACCCACATTCTTAAAAATTCTTATAAATTATATGGAGCACTTCCGATTGTTGTAGAACGATGAAAATTGGAAGGTCGGTAGGACTTGAAGTACTTAGAAAGGAAAAAAATAGAAAATTTGGAATTGTCCATTCAGGGGGGGGTGCCATCCACCAACTTTATCAGAATTGCTATTATTTGTATGGAGCATTTTCGGTTCAGTTATGAAACTTTGTAGACCGGTAGGGCTTTTACCTGGCAAAATTAGTCTTTGCAAAAAGGAGTGAAATCACAACAAAAACATAAATGTTAAAAAAGGAGCCAAGTTCTTATTTGCACAAGAAACCTGTGCGTAAAAAGTCAGCCAAAAAAAGTAATGAGATGTAAAATATATGCCAAGTTTTAAGTTCATGAAGTTTAATATCAAATATCTTAAGAAGAGTATTATCGAAACAATTCCAAATCATGACAGAAATTTGGTAATTAATGATTACTGATTAAAATTTGGTGGGTTCACTGGTCAAGTTTTCATACATTTTAAATTTGTGATTAAGTAAGTATTTTAAGAGAAAACTTGCCAAGTAAATCCACCAAATTTTAATCAGTAATCATTAATTACCAAATTTCTGTCATGATTTGGAATTGTTTCGATAATACTCTTCTTAAGATATTTGATATTAAACTTCATGAACTTAAAACTTGGCATATATTTTACATCTCATTACTTTTTTTTGCTGACTTTTTACGCACAGGTTTCTTGTGCAAATAAGAACTTGGCTCCTTTTTTAACATTTATGTTTTTGTTGTGATTCCAACTAACCACACGGAATTCAAAGCAGAATAAGAATTAATAATACGCTGTTGCATTGTAGAGTAGAAAGGCTGGAATTTTGTGCGGCGGGATTTTAATCGGCGAGATTTTGATTTTCGGCATTTTTACTTCCGGCATTTCTCCGCGAGACTTCGACTTAAGGGCTTTCAACCCCAACCCACTAGTAACTCCTATTTTGCAGATTAAAAAAAAAAAAAAAAATTAAAAAAGTATTCGCAATATTTAAAGAAATGCAAAAATACATTAAGTATTTTTACAGACTCGTTATTGCTAAATTCATAGAAATTGAATAGATTTTTGTGTGTGTAGGCAATTTTTGAAGTGATCTACCTGCATTGAGCGTATAATGATCAAATATATGTGGAGTAAGCCACATTTCACTCTAAGTCAACGATATGGTAAAGTAGAATGGGCATAATTGTATGAGTTGCGTCCCATCGTTGCTACACTTTATGGCCTATATCATTAGAAAGGTCTCAATGAGTACTAGTGTTGTTTGTATGAGTAGGTATAAGTCTGTATCCTGTGCAGGGAAAGTTTTATAGCCCAACAACTATTGCACTGCACTTTAACTCTTTCTCTGCACAAGTTGCGTCCCAAGTGTTGTAACACCTTCTGACCTATATTATTGGCAATGTCTAAATGAGTGTTATTTTTTTGTTTTACGAGCATATCTCTGTATCTCGTGCAGGGAAAGTGTTATAGCCGAATAAATTTTACAGGTGTAATAGCGCACTTCAACAGTTATTGGGCTTTAACATTTTCCCTGCACGAGATACATGACTTATGCCCATATAAAAATTATATCACTTATTGAGACCTTTCCAGTGATATAAACCAGAAAGTGTTGCAACGGAACGAAACGCTCATTCTCCTTCTGCAAGACTTTTTAGCTCAATTCCAATCCTATAACAACTAATAGCTGTTTTGTTTATTAAAAACCTATTTCTTTGTAACTTAAAACCACAGAATGTTAAATTTGTGGAAATTGCCAAAACATTTTGTATAGATTTAGCGCTTTGTGCAATATTTGGTCTAGAACTAATTAGACACCCATGTCATTCAACGCAATCGGATTGATTAATTAGACACACCTATGCAAATAAATAATTAGATAGATACACACCACACTTACGTATTCATTTTAAAAACCAATATACGTCTAAAGATTTATAAAAACTTCAAGTCATGACTTAAACAACACTTGTTCTTTAAAATTAAGAAAATGGTCTCATAGTTGTGTTTGCAATACGTTGACGCACTTGCTATCGTTGATTTATTCAATCTCATTTTTTGCATTTTCTTAAGCACTTAACCAGAAATTTGAAAATTCTTCGATTTCGAAGTAAAAAGAGTCGATTAAGAGTAATTTCATGATAACTCACGTTGAATTTGGGAGAGTTTTACGAGATTTTTTATTAAAATTTTCGAATTGATAGGAGTATAAAATAATTGAAAGTCTTGATTTACACGTTTATCATTTTAATTGCTAGGATAATATAAATTTTTGGAGAAAAATTCATAAATTATTTCTTAGTAAAAAATACTAAAACATGTTGGTAATAACTCAAGTAATCATTTTTGGACACGAGTTTGTATGAAAGTACCTTGTACATTTTCTTAAATTTAAACAAACCCATAAAGCTTAACTGGTTTGTAAGATAGGATACAAGAATATTTAAGATTGATCATAACTACGTATTTTATTTTAGGTGGTCGTTAAAAAAGATCATCTTGGATGGGCCAAAATTGGTTATAAATGAATACAACATTTTTTTCCGAAGTAGGTTGACACAAGGAAAGAAAAAACTACTATAAAAAAAGTCCTAGTTCCCCCCACTTGGTAAGGAAGGGCAATTTTATAATAAAATTAGATAAAATAAAAAAAAAGATTTTTACTGTTTTTCTAGGACTAGTAATAACCATTTTTGATAAATTGAAAATAAATACACTTTTTTGAAATAGGTTTCTTTTTCAGGAGCTTCCCATTTCTTTGCTCCTAGGGGTGCATCAAAATAAATGATGCGGATAAGTTCAGGAAACCAAAACTTTTTTATTACTTACTTACTTACTTAAGGTGGCGATACAGTCCGGGGTTCCTCTTTCACTTGCGTGCGCCACCTTTTACCACCTACTGCTCTGTCCCACGGGGTTGAATTCAAAGACTTTTCGGGCCGGAGCATTGGTGTCCATTTGATCTAGGTGACCCAGCCATCTCAGTCGTTTGCTTTTCACTTTTGTGACTAGGTCGGTGTCGCTGTGCAGCCCATACAGTTCGTTGTTGTATCTTCTTCTCCATTCCCCATCTACGCAGATGGGACCAAAAATCACCGGGAAAATTTTCCTTTCAAAACAGCCTAACGCGTTCTCTCCACCGTTAACAGTGTCCATGTCTATGCCTCTGCACCATACGTCAGGCGCGGGATGATAAGCGTCTTATACAGGGACAGTTTAGTTGCTCGAGAGAGGGCTTTGCTTCTCAATTGCCTTCTTAGCCCAAAGAAACAGCGATTGGCAAGAGTAATTCTTCGTTTGATCTCAGCACTGGTGTCGTTCGCTGAGTTTATAGTAGATCCTAGGTAGACAAAGCCTCTGGCCACCTCAAAATTTTAGCTGTTTATAGTGACGTTCTGTCCAAGACGTGCGTCGGTGTTGTTGACAGTATATATTTCGTTTTGCTTTCATTCACGGTTAACTCCATCTTCTTGGCTACCTTCTCAATACTCACGAAAGCACCACTGACATCTCGCTTAGTTCGTCCGATTATGTCAATGTCGTCAGCGTAAGCGAGTAATTGGACGGACTTTTGAAAGATTGTGCCTCTAGTGTTGACGTTAGAGTTTTGCACTATTCTTTCAAGAACGATGTTAAAGAAATCGCATGAGAGCGCGTTTGTCGCCTTTCCTAAAGGTTTTTTTGACATCAAAGTTGTCGGTGAGGTCTTTGCTAACTATCTTGATGGAGCAGCGTGTATTCTCCATCGTCATCCTGCACAAACGGACGAGTTTGGCAGGGATGCAAAAACTAGACATTGCTCTATATAGCTCGTCTCCATAAATGCTATTATATGCAGTCTTCAAATCGATGAAAAGGTGGTGTGTATCGATTTGAATCTCCTGGGTTTTTTCTAGATCTACCCTAGAGCGAATATTTTTGATCGATGTTTGACTTCCCTTGCCTAAGGCCATACTGATATGGACCTATCAGTTTGTTGACGAATGACTTCAGGCGTTCACAAAGTACGGCAGAGAAGATCTTTAAGGTGATATTAAGAACACTGATGCCTCTGTTGTTGGTGCAGTCCAGAGGACCACATTTCTTGAGGATGGGGCTGAGGTTTCATTCATTGGGCATGCTTTCCTCTGACCATATTTTGCAGATGAGCTGTTACATACTCCTAACCAATTCATCGCCTGCCGCTTTGAATAGCTCAGCCGCAAAGCCATCAGCTCCAACAGCTTTATTGCACTTAAGTTTAGATATAGCGGACGGAATTGTTGGCCAACGTCATCCAGGTTGAATGGTGCAATCTGCATGGTAGCGGAATTTGGTTCGTCATCGCCGTTAAACAATTTGCAGAAATGATTTTTCCGTATCCTCAGCACCGACTGCGATTCTAGCACGATGTTCCCCTGACCATCCCTGCCGGCTCCGGTTCAGGCCTTGTAACCCTGGGGGGCTCTTTTTATTTTTTGACAAGACTTCCGACCTTCATTCCTGCAAGAGCATCCCTCTATTTCCTCGATCGCGCACTTCGCATGCTCTTTCTTTTTCTTCTGAGAAGCTTGTGTACCTCTCTCCTTTTCTGCTCGTAGAGCTCGCGAGCAGCTCTGGTTCTTCTATGCAACACCACTTTGTATGCCTGTTGTTTGGCTGCATGTACTTATGGGCGTTCTTTGTCAAACCAGGGGTTTCTTTGTGGTGGTCATGCGAGGCGACAACTCTGATGGCTCCTGGCAACTCTTCTACTGGTTCTCATTACTTGCAGTTGGCGGCATAGGACCAATTAAGAGGGATCTGACGATTTCTTGCGACTGTAGCCGCCCAACGTCGAAATTTCTCACAGTATTTCCCTGGTTTGGCTTTGGTCTGGATATCCGTAGCATTACCTTGGCTACAACGAGGTAGTGTTCCGAGTCAACGTTGGCTCCTCGGAACGTTTGGACATCCTTGATACTGGAGGAGTGCCTTGTGTCGAGCAATGTGGTCAATCTGGTTAGCGGTTGATTGACCAGGAACTCACCATGTTCCCTAGTGTATATCGAGATGCGGGAACTGCCTACTAGCTACCACAACGTTTTGTCCGTTATCGGAGGTGGTGTCGTGCAGGCTTTATCTTCCGATTATGCCACAATAGATGTCTTCTCTTCCTAGTTTGGCATTAAAATCACCCAAGATAATTTTAATATCATAGCTAGCAGCTAGGACATTGCTCACATGACTTTGTCTAGAAGCTCGTAAAGGGTTTAGTGTCGTCATCTCTCTCATCTGTGGGGCATGCGAGTACAGAGTGATTGCATATGCGGACGATGTTGCTATTGCCGTATCAGGAAAGCATCCTACTGTCTTAAAAGAACTCTTACAAAATGCTTTAAAAAAGCTTACCAACTGGGCTGACCGGTGTGGTCTGGGTGTCAACCCTCATAAAACAGAACTTGTTCTATTCTCAAGGAAATATAAAATCCCTCATATTGATCCTCCTTCTATCAAAGGTACTCCACTAACATTCACTGATCAAGCAAAATATTTGGGTCTTATTTTGGACAAAAAGTTAAGCTGGAAACCTTATATACAAGAAAGAGTCAAAAAAGCCACAGTGCGGCACTTTTCTCTTGCAAAAAAGCAGTTGGGAACAAATGGGGCCTTCAACCTCGAATCACTCACTGGCTATATACTTCGGTGATTAGACCGATCCTCACTTACGGAGTGACAGTATGGTGGACTGCTCTGGATAAAGCGGTAAATTGCGACAAATTGAGCAAAGTCCAACGCTCTGCTTGTTTGTGCATAAGTGGAGCACTTCGTACGACACCTTCCGCTGCTCTAGACGTTCTGCTCCATCTGACACCCCTCAATATTTTCAGCAAACAAGTGGCTGCAAATACAGCCATTTGCCTTAAAGCTTCCTCACAATGGACCAACAACAACTTTGGCCATTCCATCATTCTGAATTCATTCGGATCAATCCCAAGTCGCACTGATTACACCATCCCAAAACTTCAGTTTGGCAAAAACTTTCAAGTCAGCATTCCTTCTAGAGTTCTCTGGGAGGATACGGCTCTCTTGGAAGATGAATCAATCCATATTTACACCGACGGATCGAAAACTGATGATGGGGTGGGTGGTGGTGTGTACTCAGAAAGACTAAAATTAAGTCTCTCCTTCCGTCTTCTTAATCATTGTAGCGTGTTCCAGGCGGAACTTATGGCGATCAAAGAAGCCTTATCTTGGCTGAAAGAAAACGTGTTATCAACTACAGATATCCGCATCTTCTCGGATAGTCAAGCAGCTATCAAATCTCTGGAATCGGTCTCTACCATCTCTTTAACAGCCCTAAATTGTCGTTCATCTCTGTTGGAGATGGCGCAGCAGTTTAACATTCACCTGTGTTGGGTGCCGGGGCATAGAGACATTCCAGGTAATTGTAAGGCCGACGAACTCGCTAAATATGGAACAACTCTACCTCTTCTACCTAGTAAGGCCAGATATTGGTATTCCCATCGCTACATGTAAACTTATGCTGAAGCAAGATGGTTTAGAGAGAACAAACCTTAGGTGGAACAATTTCACCACTTGCTGGGCAACAAAACAAATCTGGCCAGTAATGGATTTTAAGCGGTCTAAATGTTTGATATCTCTAAGCAGATTGCACATTAGCTCCATGATAGGTGTCATAACCGGACACTGTCTTATAGGCAAGCACGCAACGCGTCTTGGCGTATTCTCTAACGATTTTTGCAGAAGCTGTATGGACGAGGAAGAGGTAGAATCGATTCCTCATCTTCTATGCACTTGTCCTGCTCTATCTCATAGGCGAAGACTCCATCTTGGAGATTTCTACTTCAATGATCCTAGTGATTTAGTAAATGTTGTCATATGTAGGTAGTCTGTTACGCTTCATAAGAAGCTCCAAATGGTTCATCGAGTAGGGAAAAAGGCTTCCCAGATTCTTGTGGTATCACAATGGGCCAACTTATGGTCTAAGTGTGTCAGTTTTCATGACTGACAGCCACTTCAACCTAACCTAACCTGGGGCATGCGCGCAAATGAGGCTGATGATGGCGAATTTAGCCTACGTGTCGTGAGGTGCTCATTCACATAGTTGAAACTCAAGACTTCTTACCTAAGTCTGCCTCTAACGACACGACGAATACACATCCAAAAAGACGCTGCCCTTGTGGCCGGTAACAGTCACCTTAGTAGATATCACAGTTTTCCAGTTTTCTTTTCCCCGGCCTATCCCATCGCACTTCATGGATGGCGGTGATGTCTGCTTTGTAGCAGTCTAGGGCTTCCGCTAAATGTTATTCCACGTGTAGATCCGAAGTTCGTTGTCCTTATTTCGTTTGCTAGGTTCGTCAACAGTTAATTTGTTCCTATCCGAGACTTGTTGTTGTTTTGCAACTAAAGTCGCTTTACATGGCTGGGAAGTCACCCCGACGCACGGCATGTCGTGCAATTTACTTTATTTGGAATAAAAAAAAATTAAAATAACAGTAAAATTATTAAGGAATAAAAAACGAAATCTTTCAGGGACTCGGACAAAAAAAAACAAGTATTCGTCGAAAGTCCATAATAAACAATTGAAATTATGTAGGTAGCGTGTTATTTCCCAGAGCCAGAGGGGGTGGTAAACGCTCCTCCCCCTTGCCCCCCGCACCTGTCTGGGCACCTATATGAGTCCAAGTTTGTCACCAGCCTTACACATTTGCCGCATTGATTGCATTTTGCTATTTAATTCCCATCAAAACAAGTTGAATGACTTTCACAGGCCGGACATTTTTAGCTCAGACCAAATATAGATTATTTGGAATAATAAGTCCAGAAATATTGAATGAACTTCCAAAATTAAAATTAAAAACAAAAATTACAACAAAAAGTATGTAGATTGATTTATTTCAATTATGAATTATCCATCACGTCAAAATACAAGACTATATCATTCAATGACGTGCCACAGATCGCCAGATGTGTGGCCCAATTATTTATGGCTTTACCTTCACGAGTTGTCGTTACTTGGACTGGATCCAGAAAAAAAATTTAATTATTGAAACTGTAAAATATTTACCTCATCACTTTGGAACCATAAAATTAATTAATATTAAAAAAGCCAAAAATATTTACATATTTACATACATACATATCTATATTTTAGACATTTTGTCTATACCATAAATAGATAAAAAAAGAAGGGTTTTCCGAGGATTTGCTTCCTTTTCGGTGCGGATCTTAATAGCGGTTTCGTTTTATGACAAAATCAGTGGCCGCACCTTTAAAATAATTTTGTCAACAACTTAACTTGTTTATCTTGTTTTTTTTTTTGACAAAAAATCGATTTTAACAAAAAATTCAAATGTCAGTAACAAAAAAAAAATGTTTTCATTTTTTTGTTTGTTGTTGTTGTTGGTGCTGTGAAAGCGATGATGGTGTCATTTCAATATCAAAAATAGATCGTTGAGTGATAAAGATCCAATATTGGCTAGAGAGAAGATAAAATGACAGACAGGTGTGATTCCCATTGAAAGACATAGGTTTAGAGAAATCCATAAATTCGAACAGATGTTTTTGTTTTACGCATAAATGGAACAACATGGCTACTATGCATACTTAAATTTCTATAGATATATGTAGTAGTAGGAATATATTACTGGAAGGTAGAGGTACCTGTAATGTAATTGTATAGTAAGAAGGCCTTTTGTCTTTGCCGGTTCAAGGATTGTTTGGGTAATAGAGGTATGATTTGAAAGAGATAAGGAATAAGGTCCTGGCCCTGGGTATGATCATTTTGTATAGCTAAGAATGCAGGTATGTCTAGAAAATGAAAATTATTGCTAGGCTACAATGTTACATTTTCAAATACAGGGTGCTGTGATTTTCGATGTCTGAAATAAAAAAAAAACGAATGATATTTACATAAATAAAAAGGGAAATGCCAAAAATAACAAATGCTTAACAATGCGCACTATGTATGTAATTCTGTTTTGTATTGTTTGCAGTCTTATGCTTTATCACCGAAAAGTGATAAGACACAAGGGATAAGACATTTGAAAAGGTCGATAAATCACACGGTGAGTCATGCATTGCATATTGTGTTTAATAACCTGAGGATATCCCTAAATTAGGGGGTTTACAGGATTGGATACCTGTTTATTTAATGGAACCTATATATTTTGTAAGGAGGATAGTATTTTTACTTGCTTTCAAGACTTCAAAAACCTGTCAAATGGTTTTTTTTTAAGATATAGGTATATTCTTTCATAAGAAATCGATCATGAATCTGAAGTTTGAATATAAATTAAATTCTAAATCTTAAATATGTGTTAATTCAGCTATAAAATAAACAAGGTCTTATCTTGATTTGTTTATTTATTGCAAAATTCATTTGAATAACAATATTATTTCCTTATATAAATCCATTAAATGTTTTATTAATTCCGTTTCACCGCACTTTGTTTTTTTTTCGAATTAAAATTTTCAATAAGGACAATAACCCCAGGGTGAGTATTCAAAAACTCAAAACCATTTATCAGATTTTTTCCACTTAATCAATCTTGCAGTGATTTATTTAACAAAATGATTCTTCTTTTTCAAAATTGCTTACAAGAAATAATTTTGAGTGATGAGAACGAATGGTGAATAAACACCTTATGTATTTATATATTAAGATTTTTAGCTAAAAATTCATATTCATGTAGGAAGGTTATCTTTTTTAAATAATACTCACTGCCCTGTATTTGATAGGTTTTATAAATAAAATATATGACTAGGTTGCATATACTTACTCTTATGTTCAATCAGCTTTAATAAAAATAAAATAAAATAAAATAAAATAAAATAAAATAAAATAAAATAAAATTAAATTAAATTAAATTAAATTAAATTAAATTAAATTAAATTAAATTAAATTAAATTAAATTAAATTAAATTAAATTAAATTAAATTAAATTAAATTAAATTAAATTAAATTAAATTAAATTAAATTAAATTAAATTAAATTAAATTAAATTAAATTAAATTAAATTAAATTAAATTAAATTAAATTAAATTAAATTAAATTAAATTAAATTAAATTAAATTAAATTAAATTAAATTAAATTAAATTAAATTAAATTAAATTAAATTAAATTAAATTAAATTAAATTAAATTAAATTAAATTAAATTAAATTAAATTAAATTAAATTAAATTAAATTAAATTAAATTAAATTAAATTAAATTAAATTAAATTAAATTAAATTAAATTAAATTAAATTAAATTAAATTAAATTAAATTAAATTAAATTAAATTAAATTAAATTAAATTAAATTAAATTAAATTAAATTAAATTAAATTAAATTAAATTAAATTAAATTAAATTAAATTAAATTAAATTAAATTAAATTAAATTAAATTAAATTAAATTAAATTAAATTAAATTAAATTAAATTAAATTAAATTAAATTAAATTAAATTAAATTAAATTAAATTAAATTAAATTAAATTAAATTAAATTAAATTAAATTAAATTAAATTAAATTAAATTAAATTAAATTAAATTAAATTAAATTAAATTAAATTAAATTAAATTAAATTAAATTAAATTAAATTAAATTAAATTAAATTAAATTAAATTAAATTAAATTAAATTAAATTAAATTAAATTAAATTAAATTAAATTAAATTAAATTAAATTAAATTAAATTAAATTAAATTAAATTAAATTAAATTAAATTAAATTAAATTAAATTAAATTAAATTAAATTAAATTAAATTAAATTAAATTAAATTAAATTAAATTAAATTAAATTAAATTAAATTAAATTAAATTAAATTAAATTAAATTAAATTAAATTAAATTAAATTAAATTAAATTAAATTAAATTAAATTAAATTAAATTAAATTAAATTAAATTAAATTAAATTAAATTAAATTAAATTAAATTAAATTAAATTAAATTAAATTAAATTAAATTAAATTAAATTAAATTAAATTAAATTAAATTAAATTAAATTAAGTTAAATTAAATTAAATTAAATTAAATTAAATTAAATTAAATTAAATTAAATTAAATTAAATTAAATTAAATTAAATTAAATTAAATTAAATTAAATTAAATTAAATTAAATTAAATTAAATTAAATTAAATTAAACTCAATTAAATTAAATTAAATTAAATTAAATGAAATTAAATTAAATTAAATTAAATTAAATTAAATTAAATTAAATTAAATTAAATTAAATTGAATTGAATTGAATTGAATTGAATTGAATTGAATTGAATTGAATTGAATTGAATTGAATTGAATTGAATTGAATTGAATTGAATTGAATTGAATTGAATTGAATTGAATTGAATTGAATTGAATTGAATTGAATTGAATTGAATTGAATTGAATTGAATTGAATTGAATTGAATTGAATTGAATTGAATTGAATTGAATTGAATTGAATTGAATTGAATTGAATTGAATTGAATTGAATTGAATTGAATTGAATTGAAGTAAATTAAATTAAATTAAATTAAATTAAATTAAATTAAATTAAATTAAATTAAATTAAATTAAATTAAATTAAATTAGATTAAATTAAATTAAATTAAATTAAATTAAATTAAATTAAATTAAATTAAATTAAATTAAATTAAATTTAATTTAATTTAAATTAAATTAATTTAATTTAATTTAATTTAATTTAATTTAATTTAATTAAATTAAATTAAATTAAATTAAATTAAATTAAATTAAATTAAATTAAATTAAATTAAATTAAATTAAATTAAATTAAATTAAATTAAATTAAATTAAATTAAATTAAATTAAATTAAATTAAATTAAATTAAATTAAATTAAATTAAATTAAATTAAATTAAATTAAATTAAATTAAATTAAATTAAATTCAATTAAATTAAATTAAATTAAATTACAGTGGACTCTCGCTAACTTGAACACATACGTAACCACGTCTGTTCAAGTTAATGGATCGTTCAAGTTACTGGATTTATCCAACAAATGATTGTTTCTTGCGGTTTTTGCCCAAACTTGACACTTTTTCCTTTAATATTAGCTTTTTTTTTGCTTTATAAAAGGTAATATTAAATAAATAAATAAGTTTAACATAAAAAAAAATTTAAAAAACTTTTCCCTTTCTTATGTGCTCAATATTTATTCCTGCCCTTAGCTTGAGTTTCAAAATTCTAATTTATTTAACCGTTTATGAACGTAGTGAGCTACAAAAAGGAAATTTCAATTAATGAAATACATTTTTTTTTAATTTCTGTTCAAGTTACAGAGATTGCAAGTATCTTAACTGTTCAACTTATAGAGTTTGTAATGAAAAAAATCAAGTTACCGAGGATTGAAAATTGCCTGTTCAAGTTATAGAATATCTACAAGGGAAAAATAGCATGTTCAAGTTATTGGGTCGTTCAAGTTATCGTATGTTCAAGTTAGCGAGAGTCCACTGTAAATTAAATTAAATTAAATTGAATCAAATTAATTAAATTAAATTTAAATTTAATTTATTAAATTAAATTTATTTAATTTATTCAATTTAATTTAATTAATTTAATTTAATTTAATTATATTTTATTTTATTTTATTTTATTAAATTAAATTAAAAAAATAAGAACTTGACTGATGCATACACACTGTACATATCTGTGTTACTAGCTGGCCCACCTCAGCATCGCTCGGGTAGAAAAAAGTTTTGAAAATCAATAACAAAACAATATTAAATAAATACATTTAACAGAAGATAAGAATTATGCATTAGGCGGGCAATGTGTGGTTTTCGTAAAAAAAAAGTGAAATAAAAAAACTCCACTACCGGCTTCCTTCAAGGCCGCAACCAGGGGGGATCACAGGGGTCTGACTCCCCCCCTCGCCCCGTATTGTTTGGCCATAATTTTCAAAGTGTTTTGTTTATTACCCAAAATACTTTTATCCTATTGTAATTAAACAAAACTTCGATTCATAAGAAGTCCTGTAATTTTTATAACATAGTTGCATCGTAGATTCAGCATTAAGAAATACCCTAAGACCATGTATCACATGCTTAGCTTGTCCCAAAAAACCATTTCAATTTGATAAACTTTCACCTCCCCCTTCCTCTATACGTCTGTGAAAGCGTCTATTTAAGAAAAATCTATAAGAAGATTTCGGGAGACTTTGGACACCTACGCTCATATCAATGAGAGAATTCTAAAAATATTTTTTTCAAGATTTGTAATAATTTTACCTACTTTGTACATATTATTCTTGGTCTATTCTGAGACTGATTGACAATTGGACGAGACGAAAGCAAATTCTGTGATGAGATCCCGTTGGAGTTTGTCAGACAAATTTTTAACAAACTTATTAAATAAATTTGATGGCGCAACAGCTCGTGGAGAACCAGGCCCAAGTGATGTTGTTGGCAGGAATGGAGGGGACCTACAATATTTTGCCAAGTCCAAATGGCTAGCTAGATGAGAAGCACTTTTACATGTATTCTCTTTAGTCCACTAAGAATAGATTTTTTTCAAGGAAAACATTTGTGGCAGATTTTTAGTATGCACATTGAGTTTGATGCTGTTTTTATTTTAGAAAAGTCGTCAAATACCAGATGACCGCTAGGGGTCAAAGGTCACGAAAATGGGGTTTTGAAAAATATCTATCTCAAAAACGGTAAGTTTTAGAAGAAAAAAATCTTCTTCAAACGTCTAGAAAATTTGTTCGTATCGTAACATTAATCGTTAAGAAGTTAGAGCACTTTCACTTTAGTTAAAACACACACCTAACACCTGACCTCTTATATTGGGGTCTTTAGTGCAAGAAATAAGGACATACCTATCTATCATTTCAACGTGACGGCTTTGTGCACTTTTAGTTCAAGGCTTACTTTAATTCCTAAGAAGTGTTGCTTCAGGGGCAACACTGACACAAGGACGAGAAGAGGGTTGCCACTTACCAGGATAGAACCCACAAATCGAGGACCAGATGTCCAACGATAACGCAAAAACACTCTATATGGATTAGGCATACTTTCAATCTCCCCCCATATACGCTGGTCCGGAAAAAGGCTAGTTGTAAGGCCATCATCCTTTCGTATGAGATTCTTTTAATTGAGGACACTTGCCGCATTGATATTCCTTGATGAAAATAACAGTTTTGTTCCAGAGATTTTTGGCGAAAATTGTCACTTTGGGAAATTGTAATGAATTTTTGATTTTGTTTGTATGTCACTAATACATATCTGACCTACGTCAACCTGGCATTTGACAGACCTAAGAACTTCTACCAAGAAATTTCTTGGACAGAATTTTGTCAGGAGGGGGAAATATTGTACTTTATGGTGAGAACTTTCTTTTAGAAAAAACAACCCAAATTTTGAAGTGCGTAACAGTAATTGTACAAAAATTGGTGGTAAATAGTAACATTTTAACTTATGTTAGGTATTATATAAAATTAAATAAATATATAAATAAATAATTGAGAACAATAAATATTTTGTTTTATTTAATTTATTGAAAACTTTAAGTTTTAACAAACACAACGATTATAAATTATTTACGACGCGTTTCGGAATCAAATTCCATCATCGGGCTTTTACAACTGAATGTGCTTGTACTTTGAACTATTTTAGTACAATTTATTGGAGTGTTGTTCTTGTGCTGATTGTCTCTTTTGTTTAAATTATAGTTTGTTGTTGACCAGCTGATGCGGCAATTAGTATTTATTTATTTATTTATTTATTTATTTATTTATATCAATCTACGATTTATAATCAACAGATTTAAGAAAATTTTACAATATTTATATATAATTTACTTAAAAACTAATAGTTTAATTACATAACAAAAAGAATAATTAATTATCTAATTGTAGAAACATCAATTTTAATTCCTTTTTGAACCTATCTCTGCTTAAGCATAAATTAATATTGCAATAATGTGAATTAAATATACTGGTGCATCTTGAAATTGGCTCTCTTTGGCCATAGGAAGTAGTATGTGGCAATTCATAAAGTAATGGTCTCAATCGCAATGACCTTTCAGGAGCATATATATTAATTTTTGATAAAAGATATCCACTATCAATAGTTGAACAAAGAATGTCTCGAATAAAAACTATGCTGAACTCTTCTCGCCTTCGTTCTAGGGACTCTAGGCCCAACAGTTGACGTCTTTCCTTATAATTTAAAACAACTTCATTATTCAAAGAAAAATTTCGAAGCGCAAACCGTAATAGTTTCTTTTGGATCATCTCCAATCTATTTATGTGATTGACAGTGTAAGGGCACCAAACAACAACACAATATTCTAAAAGAGGTCGTACTAATGAGCAATACAAAGTTTTAACTGTATACGGGTCCTCAAAGTCTTTGAATTTCTTTTAACAAAACCCAACATTGAGTTGGCTTTAGAAATTATTTCATTTATATGCTGGTCAAATGTTAGTTTCGTATCAAAAATCACTCCTAAGTCTTTGATTTCATTCACTCTTGGTAGAGACTGATTTTCTAAATTGTAGCAGAATAAAATTGGATGGAGAGACCGACTGTTAGTCATCACCGCACATTTTTGCAAATTAAGCTGCAAATCATTTTTCCGGCACCAGTCTTGAAAAGATAGGAGGATAGTCTGAAACCTGATACAATCATTAATACATTCTATCTCCATTAACATCTTGAGGTCATCAGCAAATAACAGAAATTTACACTGACGTAAGATAATGTGCACATCATTTATGTACAATAAGAATAAGGGAGGTCCTAAATGGCTTCCCTCTGGAACACCAGAGTACACATTAATTTTCTCAGAAACAAAATTTCCTACTCTCACTATTTGTTTTCTTTCTGTCAAATATGAGAATAACCACTTCAAAATGCTTCCGTCAAACCCATAAGCTCTCAACTTAATTAAAAGGATATTTAAATTTACTCTACTAAACGCCTTTACAAAGTCAGTATAAACAACATCAATTTGTTTATGTTTTTCCTGTGCTGAAATACAAATATTTGTGAACTCAGCTAAGTTTGTGCATGTGGACCTACCATTAACAAAACCATGCTGAAATTCAGAAATATTGTTATGAATTAAGAAACACAATTTTATTTGAACCAATTTATCCAGTAATTTTGGGATCGTGGCTTAAGTTTTGTCATTTTTAATGCTGTGTCATATAGTGGGTTGTTTTTTAGTATTAGTTTGTCATTTAGTAAGTTGTCTTCCTCTAGTTTATGAGATTTATATATTTCATATTCTTCGAGGGCGTCGAGGTCATCAACGTATCTGGAGTATGTGATTATTTTTGGGAATTGTGTGTTCTTGTTCGATAGGATAAATAAAAAGGCATCAAGAGGACGTGAAACGTCTTTGTATAAAATCGATACTTTCATACGGTAACGCACACCAAAATGTAAAGTCAGAATAATCCTATCCCTGTTAATTATATATCTGACAAAATATCTAAGGAAATGAATTATGGAAAAAAAATTTGGGAAACACTACTTTGGGAAACAATTATGTATTTTCATTTTCGTGAAGGTACAGCGACCAAAAATAATCTTGAAAATATGTTTTTTCTAAGCACCCTACCATGACCAAAGTTTTGTAAACAAGTGTTATACAGTACAGGCGCGGATCCAGGATTTTGCTCAGGGGGGGCAATTTTCGTAAGTTGCCAAAATCTTGATGAAATCTACAGAAAATTTGAGTACACTTCGTACCGCTCTACAAGTCTGATTACACAAAGCAATGCGAGTTGATGAGTTTGAAATTTGAAGACAATTAACTCTTTCATAATTGCCACAGTATTTCGAACAGCGGGTACTTTTAACTTTGTGAAATGAAGTTTTGCAGTTTGTAGCAATAGGATGGTGTCTCTAAAGCGTTTTTGAGTTTCCTCTGGGGAGAGTACGATAACTCAGGCGCCAAGAAACTATAACGGTTTTTTGTAGAACAGTTTAATACAAGAATTTTTTTACTATAGGATTGGGGGTCTATCTCACCCCGTTTGGGCGGGAGAGGTAATTTCATAAAAACAGTACCAAAAATGTAAAAAAAAAAAATATTAAAAAATAACGGTAATACTTACAACAAAGTATTATATCTTTATTTAAAGCCAATACTCTGTTCTATTAGCCAGTTTTTGAATCAATTGAAATCTATGCATGGTTTTTGAAAAAATGAATTTTAAACTCAAAATTTGCGAGAAAAAAGCATACAAAAAAAGGTTTAAAGTGTAATTTCTCAAAACTGTAAAATAATATATAAATTTTTTTCCTGAAATTCATTACTCTAATTAATTCTTAATCAAAAACTGAAAACTAGATGATTCTATGTCTTCCAGTTTTTGAGAAAATTGAAAATTACTAAAACTACTACCGTACAAAACTCGGATGTTTGCTCGTTTTTTTATGATCTAAGTATGATAAGGGTATGCATACTTTGAACATCACAACTGCTTTGTATATGTTTCCTTAATCCAGATTCTTTAAATGCAAAAGAAACTTTGCATACACCCAACCTCGCACCTACCCCAAATCTTATAATGTGCCCAAGCAGGGGGGTTGCATACATACCACACTGTTTATACGCCAGCCGTAATACGTTAGCAAGCAAAAAACAGGCATCCCATACAAAAGTAGTTATAGTAATTATGGATTTTTTCAAAAACTAGAAGACATAGAATCATATAATTTTCAGTTTTTGATTAAGAATTAATTAGAGCAACGAATTTCAGAGAAAAAATATGATATTTAATTTTACAGTTTTGAGAAATTACACTTTAAACCTTTTTGTATGCTTTTTTCTCGCAAATTTTGAGTTTAAAATTTTTTTTTTTTCAAAAACCATGCATAGATTTCACTTGATTCAAAAACTGGCTAATAGAAAAGAGTATTGGCTTTAAAAAAGGTATAGTACTTTGTTATAAGTATTACCGTTATTTTTTAATATTTTTTTTTTTAATTTTTGGTACTGTTTTTATGAAATTGCCCCTCCCGCCCAAACGGGGTGAGATAGACCCCCCCTCCCATAGTAAAAAATGCTTGTATTAAACTGTTCTACAAAAAACCGTTATTATTTCTTGGCGCCTGAGTTATCGTACTCGTGCCTTTCCTCTGGATCTGCGTAACTCCACAATTATGCTCGGAAAACATAATGGCACCGTGGTATGTTCCTATTTAGACACAACATGACGTTCGAGATCGAGTGAAATTTCCAGCCTCTTCTTTAGCAGGGACAACCTAACCTAACCTTGCCAGTAAAAGGCCATTTTCGAGAACGTCATCAGCATCAAAAATGCATTTTGCGGAATGTTCTCAAATGCAAACTGCAAAAGTCAAATACAAGTTTTACTGCATAAGCATTGTGTTCAATAATGCAGTTTGTTAAAGTCACATGTTCGAAAGCATCATGTTTGGTGCAATTCTGCAGTAAAAAATCGAGTTGGCAACGTCAAATGCGTTTGCAAGAAAATTGAAGGATCAAAACCGAGATGAACTGTATCGTAAGCTCAGACGCCTTCCTCCATCGATAGAAAACCAAACTTTTCGACGATTATAGTGGAAAGTAAAAACAACCTTTCTGTCAGACCTCCTCGATTCATCCTTCGAATGTGACTAACTTTCGTTATACATTTACACCGGTATTCATAAACGCAAATGAAACACAAATTATCTTTGATCAGTGAGTTAAGTGTCAAATCATATCAATAAATCAAAATTCATGGCATTAAACTAACTCACCAAATTAGGTACATTAAACGAGTAATTAAGTTAAAAATACTTCTGTCATTGTTGCCAAAAACTAGAGATAAAAAGAAACAGACGCTTGTGTCACACATGTTATCTACAGCCTCAAATGAGAGAGTGTATGTGCGAAAGTTCACATTTAGTGAGAAAGTGTATGTGCAGATCCATAATTAATCTTTGGAAAGAGCAGAGTTCTTGTGATTGTAGTAAATTTTCGTTGAGTTTTTGAACTTAACGTGGATTAGCAGTTTATATTTTTATTGATATGAAATTTTAATTCGTGAACTAACTTCTGATTGACGTTTTAGTTAATTTGTGAATTAGAAGATATCTGAGCAGTTTTTATTGATAGGGCTGTTAATTTACAATATATTTATAGCCTTCGTTAAGTTTTCATAAAAATGGTTCAAAATTTCAAACCATCGTTAAGAGAGTTGCCAGACTAATGCAGTTCGATACAATAGCAATATTCGCGTTGAAAAATGACGATCATTTGACAATCGAATTGACTTTGACTTGACGTTTTCAAAAGCGGCCAAAAACACCTATCCTTAGGTGTAAAAGTTCCATCCAACGTCTCTTCGGCAGTGACTGCTGTAGTCGTTCCTGGTTTCTCTCCAATCTTCTTCGTTGGATTCGTACTTTTCTCGACCTCGAAACACAGGTGCATTTGTATACTCTTAAGGTGCATATCCATTTTAGAGTAAAAAAAACGGTGAACAGCTCTGAAGAAGTTCTCGAGAGTAAAACACGAAAGTGGACACAAACACAGTCATGAAATAAGCTCACCAGAGGGGAAGAATGATATCCGAGAGTAGCTTTCCAGAGTTTTCTATTGTGAAAGTACTCCCGCAATGGAAATGCGCATATAAATATTTATCATAAAAAGAACTCTATCACACTTTGTATGAATTTTTTTGGTAGGTATTTCTCAATAAATTTTATACAAAAATGTAGTTTATTTTTAAACTTTAATAAGATATCTTAATCCTGTAGATCCAAGCATTTGAAGCAAAGTTAGAAATATTTAAAGCTAATTAATTTAAAGATTTAATTTCTTTTGTAAATTAAAATCAACTTTAAATTTAATAATTTAGATAAGTGCCCCTGCTGCCTCTACCGTTACATTTAACTATAAAAACCACTAACAAATTTGTAGAGGAGGGTTGGAGGTGGGGCAATAACTTTTTAAATCATTATATTTCAAATTGTGAAATGTTTCATTGACAGCATTTTGAAAAGTGAAAATCAAATTGATTTGGGATTCAATCTGATCCCTAGTATGAAATAAATTGCTTTTCTCATAAAATGTTATAGGTACAGTAATGTAGCCAGGCATCTATCTTTTAATCAAAGACCTTAACTTTGAAGATCGGACATCTAAAACAGAAGTTATAAGCTTTCCACTCAGTCGATTTGAAGGCAATTTGCGATAGCGGAACTGAACCTGGTCAGCCGGCAACGCACAACCACTCATTCTGCAGTGTTGGGCTACCAAGAAAAAAATTTAAAAACGTATTAAAAAATAACCTTTTTTTATAACATTTTATTAAATTCATATTTTATGCTTCGTTCGTTCTTTCCCAGGGGGGGGAAATTGCACCCATTGCCCTCCCCCTGTATCCGCGCCTGGTTATACATGACTTTGGGTGTATATGTATAGGTATGTGAATTGAACTTTGTTTAATGAAGAATCAAAAGTTTCATGTCGTTTTTAATGGACTTAATAACAATGTAAAATATAGGAAACACCCCCCCCCCCTTTTGTACAATTCCCGCGCACGGGTCTGACTTATACAAATTTTAACAGTTCTTAAACAAAAAATAAGAAGTGCCACCCTGCAGAACATTATAGTCGTATTTTTGTATGGGAATGATCACAAAGCAACAAAACAACTCATTAAATATTAGGTACACTCGGTAGGATGAAAATTTAATTTTTGGGTCTTGGTAGACATTTGTTGAAGGAGCAGGTAACTTTTCAGGACTGCAATGCACCAAAGATAATATAACACCGGCTCTTTGTTTTTCTAGTACTATAAGGTGTGTGTTTTTGTATGATTTTTATTTGCTATGTGGCTTGGTGGAAAAAACCTAAATTGAAATCAAACTCAAGTCACGAAAAGTGTGCCACATTAGAGAAACCGAAATACATATTTTGTGTTCGATATATTTAATTTACTTTTCTTTTGAAAACTCTAATAATAATTTATAGCATTGGACCGGTAGCAAAATGGTTCATATTTTATGTAATTTGTATACTAAGGGTTTGTGAAGAGTTTTAATAAATTGCCAAACTCATCCGCAGTTAAAAAAAACCTTTAAAATATTTTGTTCTTTCTATGTTGTAGAATCAAGAGCTATCTCTTATTCAGTCGAATGTTTGTGTAGAAGAAAGCGTGACAAGAATAATATTAAATCAAATTGTACCCAATGAAGGTAAATCCTCGAAGAATATGTACATATTTAACGGTTAAGATGGCTGGCTGATGTAGAATGGATGAATTAATGAAATCTAAATTAATCTAATTACTCTTGTTCTTAAAACCAAAAGTAAAGCAAGTAACTTTCACCTTCTGCAAATTCTAAGAGACTATTCTACATAAATATACTGTCAAAAGTCTAGACGTGTCTTATAACTTATTCATAATATTTCTGAAACTTAAATAAAATTCATATGAAACAAAAAATAAAAATCAATTTTAACTACTTCATAGTCAATGCATGATTTGCAATTCAAACATGAAATTAAAACTTTAGAAACAATTGGGTGACAAAAAAAAACTTTTAGAAATGAAATTTCACAACAAAACTTCAGCAGTGTTGACAACAATTCTATCGTCGATCTCAACATAGTCAACTTTACTTGTTCCTTTATTGATTTTCTATTGCATGTTAGGGTATCGTCAGTATTTTACTAATGCAAGGTAACCTACCGGTTTGCAGATCCTTTAAGGGTTACTACCTGAGGCACGGTGACTTTTCAGTCATCTGACAATGCATGGGGCCAAGATTCTAAGATTATTTTGGCTGGGGCACTTCTATCTTCTTTCCCATTTTTCCCATTTAATATCATTTAAAGTGCCTCTACACTATCCCACAGAGTATTAACACATGTCAAAATAAAGTGGGAAGAAATTTCATACGATTGCCAAATTTGTGTGATGGAACTGACTTTCATATTTTTCTTCCACGCACTTGCATCAAAAAATCAGTTTCACCATAACCTCAAACGCCCAAGTGGGATAGAAAGTGTGATGGTTTTAGAACCGATCCTAAATATTTCCATGTATTAACACATGTCAAATCGTGTCGGATGCGCTGTCAGGTTTTGTGTGATGAAATTTCATATTTTGTTTCCACACTATTATACATGATTTCTTCACACTTTTTTGACATGTATTAATACTCAGTGGGATAGTGTGGAATGGCTATTATTAATACTGAACTACAGCCCCGTAAACCAACAAAAAAAGAAAAAGAGTTCAATAATCTACTCGTATGCCTACGCCACAGAGCATACATGGCAGAATTAGGATTTGGACGAAAGAAGTATTTTGAACCAATGTGTTTAACCAAACTGAAGAATCAGAGTTTTTCTAATGGTAATTCATAAACCAAGCAGTTGATTACCTACTCTAAAGTAGAGTTTACTACGAAGTATATGAAAGATGAAAACATCAAATTCGTTGTTAAAATCAATACTTTGTTTAGTGAAAGTACGTACACTTGGCCATAACTCCATCCTCGTTTACTTCACAACCAACAAATTTCACCTGTTCCTCAAAAACGGTGAAAGACTCTATGTCGGAATGTTGGGAATAGCTGTAGCTGTTGATGTCGATTTCGTCAGCGAGCCCTAATAAAAGGTCAGATGCCTATTTCAGCGCTATAACATCAACTAATGGGTGTTTTTTATTAGAACTATAGAACTTTAAGTTGGCAAAACTCTTTTAACTGGCGGGCATTTTGTCAGCTGTCAAGTGATTTATTTTTAGTTTGGTTTGGCATTTGACCATAAATAGACTGACGCCTGAGTAGTACCTCGTGGCATGATGGTTGGTGCGTAGGACTGTCATGCCGAAGGTGTGGGTTCGATTCCCAGCCGTGCCACCTAAAAACAGAAATGTTATATTCGAGGTACTGCCTCTTGCGAGGAACTGACAAATCCTCCAAGAGTATACTTGTCATGAAAAGTGCTTCTCATATAGCCGTTCGGACTCGGCAAAAAACTGTAGGTCCTCTCCATTCCTGCCAACAACCCGCACACAGGAATGGTTGTGAGCTGTAAGTCACTAGGCCCTGGTTCTTCACGAGCTGTTGCGCCACTCAATTTATTTATTTTATTTAGACTGACGCCTGAACAACGCTTCCAAGTTGTGCAAATTTATTTTGAAAATCATTGTTCTGTTCGAAATACGAAATAAGCGAATTTTGTTAAGCGATGAAGCTCACTTTTGGTTGAATTGATACGTCAATTAAAAAAAACTACCGTATTTGGAGTGACCATAATCCTCAAGTGTATGTTGAGACACAGTTACATCCACAAAAACTGACTGTTTGGTGTGTTTTATAGGTTGTTGGAAATTTGTTCAAAAACGATGCTGGCTAGAACGTTACAGTCAATGGTGACCGCTATAGAGCCATGATTACTGACTTTTTCGTTCATCATTTGAACATCTATGATGAGCAGGAGCTGTGGCTTCAACAAGATGACACAACATGTCACACAGCTCGTGCCACAATTGATTTATTGAAGCAAACGTTTGGTAGCCGCAAAGTTCCATGTTACGGACCCGTGAATTGGCTTCTAAGATCGTGCGATTTAGCGCCACTTGGCTATTTTCTGTGGGGATATGTGTCTGAAGTCACTTACGCTAGTCTACAGCGATAAGCCCGAAATGATTGACCACTTGTAGGACAACATTCACCACGTTATCGCCGATATACGGCCACAAATGTTGGGAAAAGTCATCGGAAATTGGACCTTCAGATTAGACTACGTCCGAGCCAGCCGTGGCAGTCATATGCCAAAAATCCATATTTAAATTATAATGCCAGAAGATTATCTTTCGAATAAAGTAGATTTCATGTCAATTTAAAAAAAAATCATCTTTGTTTTATTCCATTTCAAAGTTCTATACCTCTAAAAAAAACACCTTTTATAAAAGAAATGTCAGATCAACAACATCTTACAATATTTCCAGTTGTATGTTTGAAACAGAAAAATGTAACCGATGTAGTTATAAGATGTAGTTATAGGATATATCATGCGAGATAACTATCATGCAAGAAAACTATAATACGAGAAAACTATCATGCGGAAAAACTATCATGCGATAAGACTATTATGCGAGAAAACAATCATGCGAGAAAACTCGCATGCGAGAAAACTATCATGCGAGAAAACTATCATGCGAGAAAACTATCATGCGAGAAAACTCGCAAGGGAGAAAACTTTTGTTAGATACTTTTGAAGCGCATGAAATTGAGTTATTCAGTTTGTGGGTGTAGCTCGTTATCTTTACGGTAGTTTTGGACTCGTTTTATATATCCGTGACAGTACCTCGAACTTTGAAAGGCATTACGACACATCCGTGATCCGTCTGTTCCACAACGCAACGTTCAGTGGAGTTTTCAGCCTCTTCTTTAATTGGGACAAGATAATTTGGCCAATTGCCTTATATACCAGTTAAAGACAACTCCTTTGGTGTAGAAGTTCCATTCAACTTCTCTTTGACAGGAATTAATTTTCTTCTGTCTCTCCAATTTCTTCATTGGACTCGCAATCTTCACCAGTTTTTAACAAAATCCATGAGAGATACCTATATCAAAAATAACAAAACTCATAAATTACCTAGAAAATGTTCATGCTGCAGTCATATAAGCCTTAAAATCAGCCAAACTACGAAATAAATGGCGAAAAGCTAAAAAGCTAAAAAAGCTGGTAAATGGCCTCCTCATGGCATTCTTAGGAAACTGTAAAAAGTCCCCATTGATACGAACGCCACTTACAATTTTACTGGGGGTCAAAGGCCCCCGAAACGGTTTTTTAGAAATATCTCCCGCTTGGTAACTCTTACAGAAGAAATGCCAATGACTAGGGAGTAGCTTAGAAAATTTCCGACAGAAAATGATGGGTATCTTTTTTTCATAAGAGTAACCGTTTTCAAGATAGTTCAATCCGTAGAGTTACGGCTTTTATGTTTCTGTATAAAATGTGCTCTTTTACACCACCTTTGATTTTGAGTACCAGGTAAGTTTTTCTTGCGTGGTATCCCCCAGGAAAATTAGAAAACAGTTCAAAAAAAATAAGGTTTTGGGAAAGTTCTCCATCGATTCGGGCTTACTACATTAATCATACGGGGTCGAAGGTCACGAAACATGGTATCTCGTTTATACTGAATGATTCGTATAAAATGTGACAAAAAGCTAGAACGTGTAGGGTGGGTTGATAAAGATAAAAAATCGTATGGGAGGGTTGGTTAATTCACCCCGTGTAGCTAGGAGGGGCAATTTTCTAAGAATTTGACTTAAAACATGAAAAAAATTATTTTAAATAAAAATAAAATAAGTGATTTTTAGCTTTACAAAAAGATATAGCATAGCATTGTAGGTGTTACCGTTATTTTTTAATAATGTTTTTCTGTTTTAGGTCAGTTTTTTTAGAAAATTGCCCCTCCTGGCTTAACGAGGGTGAATATGACCCCCTCCTCTTAGACTTTTTTCTTTTCTCAACTCACCCTACACGCTCAAATTATACGAATTTATACGAATCACCCTGTATTAACGCAATACCATGTTTCGTGACCTTCGATCCCGTATGATTAATGTAGTGGAGCCCGAATCGATGGGGAACTTTCCGAAAACCTTTAAATAAATCCCTGTATATATTTTTTTGAACTGTTTTCTAATTTTCCTGGCGGATAGCACGCAAGAAAAACTCACCTGGTACTCAACCTCATAGATGGTGTGAAAAAGTATATTTTATACAGAAACATAAAATCCGCAACTCTACCGATTGAATTATCTCGAAAACGGTTACTCTTATGAAAGAAAGGTACCTAAAATTTTGTATAGGAAATTTTCTAAGCTACAATCTTGTCTTTTAATTTAATTCACAATTTAATCGCGAATATTTTAAGCCAGGTTTGTGGTCAGTTTAATTAATTTTAAGTTTTCCACCTTATTGACCGCAAAAATCGTAACAAAAATATAAAAACACAAAAAACAAAAAGCGAAACGTTATTGTTCAAAATATTTAAATAATTTTTATTAAGCACGAATGCATTTCGGTTCTCGGCTGCGGAACCATCATCAGCGAGCGACAATTAAAAATGTACAAAGAGAATAATTGTGTAAATAATAGGTACATTAAATTAGTTAGACTCTTTGAGCATAAAATATAACTAAACAAAGAGAGCGGTGTAAAACAGTTTCTATTTATTCTATTTCTTCTCCTTTTTAATGACGTTGAACAGAGGAGAGTCAATCGGTCCAGGTTCCAAATTCATCAAATTCTTGTTTAAATGAATATGGATTGACTCATATGAGTCTAGTTTGTGGGGTTTGTTTACAACTTTAATGAGTTTAAAATTGTTGTCAAATGATGTGATTGAATGTGGAACTTCATTATCTGGATCGTATATGTGGGCTGCTATTGCTTTGTCTGTCTCTTTCTTTCTTACAGAGCGAAGATGTTCGTTGAATCTGGTCTCAGCGGCTCTTCTCGTTTGCCCAATATATTTTTTGTCACAGTTGGAGCAAGAGATTTCATAAATGCCGCTGCGTCGATTAGTTGGTGTATGGTCTTTTGTGGATCCCAGTTTTAGTTTAAGTTTATTGTTGTTCGTATGTACGATGTTCATATCAGCTTTGGTAAAGACATGTAATAACTTGTCGGTTATATTCGGGGCAAAGGGCAAAGTTACACGATGTTTATGTGTGTCTATGTTTTGGTCGAATAATGTGCTGATGTTACTTCGTTTTAATTTTGTAGAATGTTTTTTAACCAAATGGTCAATGATGGATTCGCTGTAACCATTTACATTAGCGATGTGTAATATTTGTTTGTACTCCTTCATGTAATTTTCAATGGATAGGGGGAGTCGGCACATTCTATACACCATTGAATGAAATGCAGCAAGTTTTTGGCTATACGTGCAATAGGAATCATTCGTTATGTAACGATCTGTTGATGTTGTTTTCCTGTAGACACTGAATTCAATTCTCTTATGCTTTCGTTTTATTTCTAAATCGAGAAAAGGCATAGTATGAATAAAATCGTCTTCTTTCTCAAAAGTGAACTTAATGCTGGGAAAACGACTGTTGATAGTTTTAAGTACTTCATCAATTTGTGACTTTTTCACCACGGCGAACGTATCATCAACATATCTATACCATATACGTGGTAGTTTGCCTATTTTACTTAAATCAGTTTCAAATTTACACATGAATGCTTCCGCAACATAAGGTGACAGGCTGTTGCCCATACTGCATCCGAAATTGTTTGTGTAAAATAGATTGCGAAATTGAAAACAATTATGTTTCATGCAAATGTTTATACAATCGATGTAAGCAGTTACTTGTTCTGGTGGTAGATTAAATTTGAGTAAGTGCAATCTAATTGCTTCCACTGCTTGGTTGATGGGGATTGATGGGAAAAGGGCTGTGACATCGAAAGAAATCATAATTTCATCGTCTTCAATTTCTATATCTTTGTTTTGTCGACAAAGTCAAAAGTATTTTTGACTGCAAAACCATCGAAGTTACCGAATTTTTTCAAATCATTAACAAGCCATTTTGTTATATTGGTTAGTGGTGAGTTCACGTTGGAAACAATTTTCCGCATTTTATCTCCACCTTTGTGTACTTTTGGTAACCCATACATTAAAGGAACCGTAGGATTAGACACACGAAGTTTGAATTTGTTCACATTGAATACACGATGTATAGTTTCAACTGCAATTTTGGCATCAGTGATCATGGCATTCAATGGTGATTTTTTACAAACTTTGAAGTTATCTTCTTCAATTGACTTCAACATTTTACTATCATAATCAGGTTTGCTCATAATTACTACTTTATTACCTTTATCTGATTTCATAAAGTAAGTATTGTGGTTTTTTAATTTTTCGAGAGCGATGTTCATCTTGGAATCCGTAGTGTTTAAGTGTAGTTGTTGTTGTTTGGCTGCATTTTTTATAACAGGTAGAGCCTTTTCCCTCACGGACTTTTTTATGTCAAACGGTTTGTATTGTATGGATGATTCGATGTCAGCTACGATGTCTATAATCGGAACTTTACGCGGTTTGACTGAATAATTAAGACCTCTATTTAATAAATCCATTTCATCTTGATCAAAATTTTCTTCTGAGAGATTGATAACTAAGTCTTTAACTGGTTTTACTGACTGCTTTTCAACTATAACAGGTGCATTTGCGGCAACAAGTTTTCCAAACTTAATATTTTGTATCTCTCTTTTTTTCTCAAAAACAGCATCACTTCTTTTGAAAATTGCAAAACAAAGATGATTGAAATGGTCAAATTGCAAAAAGTCTAAGTCTTTAGTCATCTTTAAATGTAACTCATAAATTTCAAGTTGAGCTTGATCTAAACAATGATAATGAAAATCAATTTCATGTTTCAACCATAGGCACTTTGCTTCTTTAATCACTCTATTTGTTCTTGAATTGTGTAAATTACATTTGATGTCCATAAAATTCGGAAATATTTTGTTTTCTTTACACTGTTTCAAAAATAAAATATTTGCTTGTATTCTCTTTCTCTTAATTAAAAGACGCGAATAATGGCTAAACACGCCAAAATTGTATTTAATTAAACTAGCTAATTGGAGTAATCAATACAGCTTGTATATTGCACAGTTCTATCTTGTTATTACTTAATTATTATTATTTGTATTATTTTTATTCTTTAATTATTCACAAATTATTAATATGTATTAGTTTTTATATTTTCTTTTGACACCAAAATAGTCCTAGGTATACCTTGTTTTGTATCTTCGTTTTTATTGCTACTATTAACTGGCGGTGTTGTAAAATTCTAGTTTTCTAGTATAAATACATACTAATATTATTCGAAAAAGGTTTATTAAATTTAGTTCGAAACAAGTCAAAATGAAATAAACATAGGTAACAGATGGTATCTATAAAAACTAAATCGACCAGAAATAAAATAAATTCGATATTATATTGTATGGCCAAAATTGGTTTTGTTGAACTTTAAACAAACCAGTTTTATTGAATCGTTTCACCTTTTATTAGACAAGCAATTTGATTAATTAAAAATCGCGTGATGATTTTTCATTAAACTTGTTAAGAAATTGAAATTTAATTTTGGTTTGAATAGTTTTTTGAACTTTGTAAAGTAAATAATAAGTCATATTTTTATATTACATTATAGCTATCTACGAACAATAATTTACATATGTATCTACAAACAAAGCAGGAACATAGATGTTACAAATATGGAATATTTTCAAAGTGGGAAGTGGCACTATGTCCGAAATAAGGCTCAAAGGAGATATGAAGTAAGGCTCCAGAAAAATGAACACACAGCAAAAACAATAAATATGTATTTTCAAACTTCAAAGTCTTAGCTATGTATTCATTTCATTTAGGGCCCTATTTTTCATTAGGTCCTTATGAAATAAGTCATTACAAAAAGCGCTACAAAAGGCGTCTGTTTTCCCATAGTGGGCGGCCTCGAGCAGATCTGTGTTTGACAATACAAAAAGCGGGTGCGCCTGTCAAATCTGAGCTTATGTATGTTATTAATGATTTCTCGGAGAACACCATGGTAGAAGGAAATATGCAAATACGTGCACTATGATAACAAATGAAACTGAGTCCCCGAGAGGTTATCCTTTAATGGAGAATCCTTCTGCAGCTTCGGTTGCAGTAAGCCGCTCATCGGAATTGGGGGGTGTGGCATCTTTCATGTGCGAGCGTCAATTAAGACGCCATAATAATAAATGAATCGTCAACAAATAGAAGAAGTCTTTCAAGAAGTGCAAAAGTTGCTTTTGGCTACCGCATACGTACGAAAATAGGAGCACGGAACGTTCGATCCCTGTACAGCGAAGGTAGATACGAGCAGGTTGAGCATGAAATGCTTAGCCTAAGGATCAATATCCTGAGCATAAGCGCAAACTAAGTGGAGAGGAAGAAAAAACCGCGTTCTACACTCATCTTAGCTCGGTTTACAAGAGTGTTTCGAGAGCTGATATCATAGTCGTCATGGGAGACAATTACGGTCTGGAACGCATGATGGGAAAAAATGGCTTGGGTTCACGGAACGAAAATGAACACTTGGGCTTGACTTTTGTAACGCAAATCGGTAGTGATAGGTGCGACTGTATTTAAGCATAAGACGTGCAACAAAATAACCCGGGTGCATCCGGATGGTCAAAGCGAAAACCGAATTGATCATATCATGATTCAGCAGCGATGAAGGAAGTCAATGTGTGATGTCCGGAGTATAAGAAATGCTGTTGTGGGTAGCGACCACCATTTTCTTCTGATGAGTCTGAAACTATGAACCACTACCGTCAGTGGCGTATTTAAAGATTTGGCGCCCGGGCCAGTAAGATTTGGCGCCCATCAAAAAATAACAAACGGAATTTTAATATTTTTGACGGATAAAAATTTGTTGATATACTGTTATATACCGATTCTGCTTAGTCAGAATTCAGGATTTAAAGAGATGGCTAAACTGGCATTTGATCGAGTAAAACGAAAATGTATATGGAGATCGTTGCGTGGTAGAGGCATTCCCTCAAAAATTGCTGCCACTATAAGTTAGTCCTACAACATCGCAAGGTGTTTTGTTTTACACAATGGGCAGCTATCTGACTCCTTCGTAGTGCAACAGGGTGTGAGACAAGGGGATGTTTTATCACGAATTCTCTTCCTGCTGGCGATGGACGATGTATTGGTGGCCAGTGTTGGAACAACTGAGCGACAGGGCATTCAATGGAGACCGTTCGAAAGGCTCAGTCATTTAGACTATCCCGATGACATATGTCTACTGGCAAATAACATCAGTGGGCTGAACGGGATGTGCCAAACGCTGCAAGTGAAGAGTGAGTCGAGTGGTCTAAGAATAAACAGCAAAAAGACAAAACTAATGCTCACAGGCCGCTCCACACAGCAGTGTATTATTCTACAGGAGACACCAGTTGAAGTAGTGGAACAGTTTAACTACCTTGGCAGTATTGTTTCTGCAAACGGTGGTACGGATCTGGACGTAAAAAGTAGAATAAATAAAGCTCGTGCTGCCTTCGGTACTCTGTCCCCAATTTGGAAATCCAGTCAAATCTCCTTACGCACTAAGTTGAGATTCTTCGAATCCAATGTTCGTGCTGTTACATATATATGCTTGTGAAACCTGCAAAGTCACGTCTACCATTTCGAAGAAATTGCAGGCTTTTGTGAATCGCTGTCTTCGCCACATCCTAAGGATTTGCTGGCCACAAATAATATCAAATGAGGAATTGTGGCGCAGGACAAGTCAAGAGCGGCTGGACGTCAATATAAGAAGGCGTTAATGGCGTTGGATTGATCACACACTGAGGAAACCAAACGATGAAATTGCAAAGCAGTCCTTTGAATGGAATCCTCAGGGTGCACGGCAGCGGGTTGGAAGACCAAGAATAACATGGAAATCAACTCTCTTAGCGGAAGCAGAATCCCAGAGAAAGACGTGGCCACAGTTAAAGTATCTACCTTGCAGCAGACCATGAAGGATGGAGACGTTTTGTTGAGTCCCTTTGCCCCAGCTGGGGTTACAGGACACGATGATGATGACGCAACCACAAATGAAACGACCGAAGAAGACAAAAGTGCGTTCTACACTCATCTTAACTTGGTTTACAGGAGTGTACCAAGAGCTGATATCATAGTCGTCATGGGAGACAGTTACGGTCTGGAACGCGTGATTGGAAAAAACGGCTTAGGGTCACGGAACGAAAATGGTGACTTGGTTGTCGATTTGTGTAAAGCGAATCGTCTTGTGATAGGTGGGACATAAAACGTGCAACAAAATCACTTGAGTGTATCCAGATGGTCAAACCGAAAACCATATTGATCATATCATGATTCAACAGCCATGGAGAAAGTCAATGTGTGATGTCCGAAGTATAAGAAATGTCGATATGGGAAGCGAGCACCATTTCGTTCTGATGAGTCTCAAACTACGAACCACTGCTGTACAAAAACCAGCGCAGGATTCAGCAAGGAGCTCAAAATTCAATACAAATGCCTTATATACATATGTTGAAACTATGTCACCACTCTTAACGACAGAACTTCTTCATTAAACAGAACCCAACATTCAACAATTGATGAGATGTGAAGTGAAATAAAAAGTGTTTTATGGAGCCTGGATCCGAAGCTGTACCTAAGTGGTCGAGAGTTAGAAACTTAGATATCCCAAGATACCTGGGATCAAATCGAACTTCGCAAATCGTTGAAAATCCAAATAAATGTCGAAGCAGATGTTCAATGAAAGGCTGAATTGCGAAGTGAGTACCACATTGCACATGAGATGGTCTATCGCTGTGTGAGACGTGACAAGAGGGTGAGGTTAGATGGACTCGCAGATAATGCGGAAACCGCTGCCAGAAGAGGAGATATCCGGGAATTGTACCAAATAGCCAAAGATGTTAACGGGGAAAAAAGCAACACCAATCATCCTGTAATGGATGTGGATGGTAACTTTTGGTATCAATTATGGATCAGCTTCGTAGATGGAAGGACCATTTTTGTGCCCTGCTAAATGAGGATCCAGTTGAGCAGAGTGCTGAAGTGCCCCAACTAAACGAGATGCGCAGGTCCTATAGGGGTATTGACATCGAACCCCCATCAGAATCGGAAGTCCATACATCAATAAATCTCCTCAAAAATAACAAGGCAGCTGGACTGGACGGAATACCAGCTGAATTCCTGAAAGCCGATCCCGTAACAGCGGCTAGTATTTTGCATCCGTTAATACAAAGCATTTGGGAAAACGAAAGCTATCCCAGGGACTGGAAGGATGGTGTGATTGTTAAGTTGCCAAAGAAAGGTGACCTTAAGAATTGCAACAAATGGCGTGGTATCACCGTTTTGTCCGTTTTCCCAAAACTAATGGCAACTATCATTCTCGAGCGAATAAAGGATAGAATCGAGTCTACACTCAAGAGGCATCAAGCTGGCTTCCGCAGTGGTCGATCGTGTGTCGACCATATCAACACCCTGCGTATCGTCCTCGAGCAGTTGATGGAATTTCAATCACCGCTTTACCTCATGTTCGTGGATTTTTGATCGAGTTAACCGAGAATGTATATGGAGATCGTTGCTTGGTAGAGGAATTCCGCCGAAAATTGTTGCCATTATAAAGGAGTTCTACAACAACGCAAGGTGTTTTGTTTTACACAATGGGCAGCTATCCGACTCATTCGTAGTTCAACAGGGTGTGAGACAAGGGGATAGGTTAGGTTAGGTAGAAGGGCTGACAGTTGATCTCGTTACCGTCACACTTAGATCTATGTAGATCCGTTGTGATACCCTAGGAAATTGTATTCCACTTAATGTAAAAACCTATGTGTTCTGTTAGCAGTCAAGCCATTTAGAGGCGTTGATGAAATTCAGAAGGCTATTAGCCGAAGTTCCAGAAAGTTCCTCTAGGTCATTATAGAAATAATTTCCTAGGTGTTTCTTTCTTAAATGACAGAGTGCTGGGCAGTGGCAAAGGAAGTGTGAGGTATCCTCATGTGCTTCTTCGTCACTGCATCCTCTGCAAAGGTCATCAGTACTGAGCCTCATTTTCTTTTTATGGTATCTCAGTAGGTTGTGTCCGGTGATTATGCTGACAAGGGAACGGAGATGTTTCTTGTTCATTTGCATAATTTTGTCTGTTCTCTGCTTATTGAAATTTGGCCATAACTTTCTAGTTGTGGCGCATGTTTCAAGCAGATTCCATCTTTCATTGGTTTTTTCTAATATTTTGTTACCAATTTCCTGTTTGATGCTACAGGTTGGTACTTTGATATTTTGTTCGGCTTGACTTGAATCAAGCGACGAACCCGTTCTCGCCAGCTCATCAGCTCTCTCGTTTCCCTGTACATCACTGTGACCGGGAACCCAGCAGAGTCTAATGTTATGCTGCATGCCAAGAACCCTAAGCTCTTCGCGACAGCAAGTCACAAGCTTCGAATGTATCTCGGTGGCAGAAATTGCTTTTATTGCTGCTTGGCTATCAATAAAGAGGGTGATATCAGCTCGTGGTATCGCCATCATTGATATTTGCGTAGCTGCTTTTGTCACTGCCAAGACCTCGGCTTGGAAGACGCTGCAAAAGTCCGGAAGTCTGAAGGAGCTAGCTAGTCCCAGAGTTTCCGAGAAAATTCCTGCACCAACTCCAGTGTCCATCTTTGAACCATCGGTGAAGACAGTTATCGTAGATGCATTACTGAAAGGTTGGTTGTTTTCCCACTCCTCTCTATTAGGAAAAGAGGTAGTGAAGGGTCTGTTGAAATTTAAATAGGGTGTTGTGTAGTCTGTGCAAACATTATTTCCCACATATCTCTGCAGAATCTGAGTATGGCCCGATGTGCTTTGCTTCCAGCATTTAGTCTGGCTTAGGCGCAGGGCACTGTATGCTGCAGATTCTTGCACGAATAGATCTAGGGGTCTCAAGTTGAGTATCGCTTCCAGTCCCGCTGTGGGAGTGGTTTTCAACGCCCCCGTAATACCTACGCATGCTAATCTTTGAACTTTTGTCAAGGTTTTCAGGTTTGTTGCTTTCTCAGTCGCGTTCCACCAAACTAAATTACCGTAGGTAAGTATCGGTCTAACTATTGCCGTGTACATCCACCTGATAATTTTTGGATTGGGTCCCCAGGATTTTCCAAAGATCCTGTTGCAGGAATAGAACGCAACCATAGCTTTCTTTGCTCTCTCTTTAGTGTTGAGACTCCAGTTCAGTTTCTTATCAAGGATCACACCCAAGTATTTGGCTTGATCCGAGATTTTGAGTGGAGTCCCTGCAATTGATGGTAATCTAAACATTGGTATTTTTCTTCTGTTAGTGAAGAGAACCAATTCAGTTTTCAATGGATTAACCATTAGACCACAATTCTTTGCCCATGTGTTGACCTTTGACAGGGCATATTCTATTTGTTCACTAATAGTGGATGGGAATTTACCTGTCGCAAGTAGTACTAGGTCATCTGCATAAGCTACTACTTTGACTCCACTATATTTTAATTTCACAAGAATTTCGTTCATAACTAGTATCCAAAGAAGCGGAGAAAGCACCCCTCCCTGGGGTGTTCCTCTGGATGTGGATACTTTTAAACGTGAATCTCCAAGTTCTGTATTAATATGCCTGTTTTTTAACATGCACATAGTCCAATTTATAATTGAGTTTTCTATATTCAGCTCTACAAGGGCTCTCTTAACTGCATCGTTTTCCACATTATTGAAAGCTCCTTCAATATCTAGAAAGGCAGCAAGAGTGTATTCCTTGTCTTTGAGAGTTTTTTCAATTGTATTAACAACACAGTGAAGTGCAGTTTCTACGCTTTTGCCTTTCGTATAGGCATGCTGCATTGGAGAAATTACCTCCGGTTTCAGTGAGCTGCGAATATAGATGTCCAACAATCTCTCGAAAGTCTTAAGAGTAAACGACGTGAGACTGATTGGTCTATAGTCTTTAGCTTCCGTGTGGCTGGGTTTACCAGCCTTCGGGATAAATACAACCTTGACTTCACGCCATGCTTTAGGTACATATCCCCATCTGAGGCTACTTGAGAATATGTTTTTCAGGTGTGAAGTAATGAGGTTTTCACTTTTTTGTAACATCATTGGAAAGATGCCATCTAGTCCCGGGGATTTGTAAGGGGAGAAAGAGTTTATTGCCCATTTAATCTTGTCTTCCGTTACAATGTCCGACGGTGTTCTGTGCTCTGTAAATATCTCAGTTTCCCGGTTATAGCTTGGGTTAGAGCTACACCCGGGAAAGTGAGCATTAACTAAGAGTTTTAGAGTTTCACTGCATGATTCTGTCCAGCGACCACTTGGTTCTTTTAAGGAACCTAAGGTAGATGGCTCTTTGGAGAGAATTTTCCTTAGTCTAGCTGATTCATTGGTGCCTTCTATTTCATCACAAAAGGTTCTCCACGAGCTGCGTTTCGCTCGCTGTGTTTCAGCTTTGAATTTTCTTTGACTGGATTTGTAGATCTCCCAGTCGATGTCTGATCTGGTGCGCTTGGCGACATTGAAAAGTCGCCTCGTTTCTTTCCTAATGTCGCCCAGTTCTATTGTCCACCAAGGTGGTTTTTTGTTGCCTTTTTTACCTGGTTTTAATGGACATCCTTTGACAAAAGCATTGCTGAGTATTTCTGTGAATTTCTCGGCAGCTTTGTCTAAGTTCTCAGGATTATCAATTGCATTGGTATTAAGCAATTTGATTTCATTCTCTACTTCCCCATTAAAAATATCCCAGTTAGTTTTTCTGAAGTTTCTAAAAGGTTTTCGAGAGTTTGTTGTACTAAGTATAAAGAATTCAATTAACCTGTGATCGGAAAAAGATTCTTCCTTAAGTACCTTCCATTGTTCTATTGAGACAGTATTCGAGTTGCTCACAAGGGTGATATCGAGTACTTCCTCGCGGTTCTTAGTGACAAATGTTGGTTCATTACCTCTATTCGCTACAAGTATGTTATTTTCTATGATAAATTCAAAAAGAGACTCACCCCGATCGTTGATATCAGTGCTGCCCCATTGAATATGATGTGAATTAGAATCACATCCTATCACAAGGTCCCATTTCTCTACAGCTGCGCGTTGAACAAGTTGGCACGTGACATTTGCAGGAGGTCCCTCCGTCCCATCGTACGGCATATAGCATGATGCCAAGATAAGCGGTGGAAGCCCATCGCGCTCCAACTTTATCGCAGTTTGGTCTAGGTTACTGTATGTGGATAGAAGAAAGAGATTAATCTGTTTTCTAGCTACAATACATGTTCTATAATTACTGTTGGTACCTGTGTTAGAGGATTTAAACAGTGTAAGTCCTTTTGAGTGGAGCCCCCTAATTCTGCCGCCTGATATCCAGGGTTCTTGAATTAGGGCAATGTCTATTTGTCTACTCTCCATGAGGTAGACCAGGTTGGCGCTGGCAGCTTTACTATGATGAAGATTTATTTGTAAAAATTTCATGATAAGTTATTAACTACCACCTCCTTATTTACCTGTTTTTTCTTATTGGCTATGAACCTAAGCTTGCATCGGTTTGTACCAACGCGCACTTTGTAGCCAATTTTCCGCAGAAGTGGCATCGATTTGTGGCTTAGACTCACAATCACTTCGGTGCCATCTTTGGTTGGTTCGTTAACCTGAACAACCTCCCAATTCTGGCTGAGTTGTTCGGTGTTCAGGGACTTGAGGTTCCGCTCTATCCGGTCTCTTGGTATCACGGGTCCCTTAAGTGTCAGCACTGCCTTTGGCCTGCTCAGTTCGCTGATTTCCTTCTTACTAATAAGTCGAAGGTCAGCGTTCGGCCAAGGAGCTTCGGTCTTCTCGATGAACTCTCGGAGCCATGTGAGAGTGTTACCGTCTTCACATGTCATCACCTTGAATCCGTGGACAGTGCTGAGGCTACCGAAGAGTGGCGGAGGCCTATTCTTGACGATAGCCTCGTTTACCCCGTCCAGAATTCTTAGTTCTATCAATTGCCATTGATCATCCGTCAGTTTCCTTGAAGGGTTGCCAAAGTCTGCAATCGCAGTCTGTTGGACCTCCATGGTCACCCGGGAGAATTTGGCTTTCTTCTTCTTGTTCCCCGGTGAGGGAACAGCTGGTGACGTAGTGTCGTCGTGCCTAGCTCTTTTGGAACCACTCACAGTTGGGCGAGAGATAGGCGGAGGCAAGAGGCCGTCCTTTCCTACCTTCACCTTTCCTTGAGCAGTCCTCAAGTTCGGCTCGTCCAGAGTCAGTCTGTCCGTAAATGTATTATCCGTCCGTGACGGATTGTCGTCTGGCCTAGCTTGGTTGGACGTACTCGCAGTTGGGTGAGAGCCAGGCGGAGGCAAGAGGCCTTCCTTTCCCTTCTTCACCGCCCCTTGAGCAGTCTTCAAGTTCGGCTTGTCCTTGGTTCGTCTGTCCGTACCCGTGCTTAATGTCGTGGTCGATAGTCTCTGAGTGGATCTATCCAGGGCTAGCTTTTCCTTGGCCGTTAAGGATTCAGGATTCCTTTTGCCTAGCCGCCGGATAATCCTCTCAGCGTTCCGGTTTTGCCTGCGGAATATTTGCTTATCGTCCAGGAGACCTTTCACCTTGCGCTTACGACGCTCAGCTCGGGCCTCCAAAACAGTCTTCACGGAGTCCATTGTTGAGTCGGTCTGTTTGCAATCCCCTGGCTGAGAAGAGGTGGACGCATCCGGACTGCATTCAGGGTTCTGAGCCCGAAGGCAATCCGAGTGCGACTCCTCTAACTCATCCACTCCCGTGGTTACCTCCCCACCTTCCAGGCCCGTTGGAGCAATATGCACCGCGCAACGGCTGGTTGATGGTTTGGATGGACCAGGAGCTGGTTCATGCATCTTGTCTTTTGTCGTGTCAGTATTTGCATGCACAGCTGATAAGGCCGTCCCTTTCCTTACCTGGGATTTACCAGCAGGGGGTTTGGGTGGTCCCATCAGCGTGTCCGCGTTTGTGTCTTTCACAGAAGTAGCCTTCGCCGGTGTTAGGACCAGAGGCCCAACTTCCATTGCAGACTCCTTCTGTAGAAGCGCACGTGCGTTATGCAGTCGTTTGCGTTCCAGTTCCGTAAGTTCTTCCCAACTCCTTGTGCCAAGTCGTTCAATCACTCTTCTACAGTTGCGGTATTTACTCCGCACTGAAGAAGTTGAAAGCCGTGAGATGTTGGAGCTGGCAACAGAACAGGAGTCACTGATGTCGTCAGTGTCGACCGTTATGATGCTGGCCCCATCATCCACACCGAGATTGGCAAAGGGGTTGAGAAGAAGGTCTTCCTCTTCCTCAGTCATGTCCGTTTTTGTGTCGTTCTTGTCTTTATTGGTGTTTTTTGTCACTGGCGACTTCTCCCCTCGTTCGTTTCGAGGGGCCAAGCCCACGCCGGCAGCCGCGACTTCTACCGACGGTTTAGCGTATATCCCCGCTAGTTTTTTTTCTGTTTTGTGTGTCTTGTCCATGGTTTTTACGTTGTGGGTTCCTCTTAGTTGGCCTAGAATCCTCAGCTGTCCAGCTGCGGATCTCCTGATCAGTCTAGTCCGTGATGTATTGTCGTCTAGCCTAGCTTGGTTGAACGTACTCGCAGTTGGGTGAGAACCAGGCGGAGGCAAGAGGCCGTCCTTTCCTTTCTTCACCTTTCCTTGAGCAGTCCTCAAGTTTGGCTCGTCCTGAGTGTGTCAGTTTCCGTAGTTACCGTCCGTGACGGATTTTCGTCTGGCCTAGCTTGGTTGGACGTATTCGCAGTTGGGTGAGAGCCAGGCGGAGGCAAGAGGCCATCCTTTCCTTTCTTCACCTTTCCTTGAATAGCCCTCAAGTTCGGCTCGTCCTGAGTTTGTCCGTATTCGTATAAACCGTCCGTAACGTAATGTCGGCCTAGCTTGGTTGAACGTACTCGCAGTTGGGCGAGAGCCAGGCGGAGGCAAGAGGCCATCCTTTCCTTTCTTCACCTTTCCTTGAGCAGTCCTCAAGTTCGGCTCGTCCTGAGTGTGTCAGTATTTACCGTCCGTGACGGATTTTCGTCTTGCCTAGCTTGGTTGGACATACTCGCAGTTGGGTGAGAGCCAGGCGGAGGCAAGAGGCCATCCTTTCCTTTCTTCACCTTTCCTTGAATAGCCCTCAAGTTCGGCTCGTCCTGAGTTTGTCCGTACTCGTATAATCCGTCCGTAACGTAATGTCGGCCTAGCTTGGTTGAACGTACTCGCAGTTGGGCGAGAGCCAGGCGGAGGCAAGAGGCCATCCTTTCCTTTCTTCACCTTTCCTTGAGCAGTCCTCAAGTTCGGCTCGTCGTGAGTTTGTCCGTACTCGTATAAACCGTCCGTAACGTAATGTCGGCCTAGCTTGGTTGAACGTACTCGCAGTTGGGCGAGAGCCAGGCGGAGGCAAGAGGCCATCCTTTCCTTTCTTCACCTTTCCTTGAGCAGTCCTCAAGTTCGGCTCGTCGTGAGTTTGTCCGTACTCGTATAAACCGTCCGTAACGTAATGTCGGCCTAGCTTGGTTGAACGTACTCGCAGTTGGGTGAGAGCCAGGCGGAGGCAAGAGGCCGTCCTTTCCTTTCTTCACCTTTCCTTGAGCAGTCCTCAAGTTCGGCTCGTCGTGAGTCTGTCCGTATTCGTGTTAACCGTCTTCAAGCAGATCTAAGAAATTCACAGCTGGCCAGCTGAAAACCTAAACGTAAGCCTCCCCACCACTACAAGGTGGAAACCCGTCGAGGAGACAAGGGGATGTTCTATCGCCAATTCTCTTCCTGCTGGCGATGGACGACGTATTGACGGCCAGTGTTGGTACAGCTGAGCGAAATGGCTTTCAATGGAGACCGTTGGAAAGGCTCAGTCATTTAGACAATGTCGATGACATATGTCTACTGGCAAATAACATCAATGGGCTGCACGGTATGTGCCAAACAATGCAAGAGAAGGGAGAGTCGAGTGGCCTAAGAATAAACAGCAAAAAGACAAAACTAATGCTCACAGACCGCTCCACACAGCAGCGTATTATTCTACAGGAGACGCCAGTTTAAGTACGGGAACAGTTTAACTTCCTTGGCAGTATTGTTTCTGCAAACGGTGGTACGTATCTGGACGTTAAAAGTAGAATAAATAAAGCTCGTGCTGCCTTCGGTGCTCTGTTCCCAATCTGGAAATCCAGTCAAATCTCCTTACGCACTAAGTTGAAATTCTTCGAATCCAATGTCCGTGCTGTTACATATGTGAAACCTGGAAAGTCACTTCTACCATTTCGAAGAAATTGCAGGCTTTTGTGAATCGCTGTCTTCGCTACATCCTAAAGATTCGGTGGCCACAAATAATATCAAATGAGGAATTGTGGCGCAGGACAAGTCAAGAGCGGCTGGACGTCGACATAAGAAAGCGTAAATGGCGTTGGATTGATCACACACTGAGGAAACCAAACGATGACATTGCAAAGTAGTCCTTTGAATGGAATCCTCAAGGTGCACGGCGGTGGGTTGGAAGACCAAGAACAACATGGGAATCAACTGTCTTAGCGGAGGCAGATTCCCAAAGAAAGACGAAGGATGGAGACGTTTTGTTGACGCCCTATGCCCCAGCCAGGGTTACAGGACACGATGATGATGAATGGCAGTTTATTTACTAATACTTCTATTTTCTTCGAGTTTTCTTTTTTTGACTTTGTTCGGTTCAGCTGTGAGAACACTATAGGATAAAACTTTAAAGTCTATTAACACCCGATCATTTAAATCTTCCTTCAAATATAAATGAACCTGTCTGAATAATCCCACCGGAGCCCTTAACAAATTAATGGCTATTTCCTGTCCACTATCAATTAAGAGGGACAAAAAAGCCACATTAATGGGATTCAGGGCTTGAACCGCTCAGGAAAAATTGTAGTAAATGTTTCAATAGAGCTAAAAGCACTCGAGAGTTGCTATCAAGGAAACACTTAAATTAAATAAGAAAGCTTTGTTTTTGTGTGAATCCAAAACTTACCCTTCATATACTAAAGTAAAGATGTTTTGATACTGATAAAGAGTGTGCATTTTTTCCATTATCTAATAGTACAAATGGGTTTTTCTTAGGATAACAAAATATCGCTCAAGATCAAAAATTTAAAAATGGAAACAATTCATCATTTTCAATAATTCGCTCACATTGATCTTACTTGACAGATAGACACAACTGCACTTTTCGAATTCTATTTCTATCATCATATTGCATGCATTAGCAACATTATTTGTTTGCGAAATTTGACAAAAATTGCGTATTTCAATTTTTACGAATGCGTTACTTGCATAAGTACATGCCGGTGCTACATTAAAACATTTGAAATTCTATTTTTAGATTACTAGTCGAACATTAAAATATAAAAATTGAGTGATTTCGAATAAATTAAAAACAAAAAACCACCACTTGATCATCTCATTTTATTTCAACCTTCTTCTTCCTATTTGAAAAAATGAAATATATTTCATCAGCATAAATTAATAACCAACTACATAAGCCGGTTGGTAATAAGAAACACACAAAAACATATTAAATAGAGATAATAATTTATATACAAAATCAAAAACAAAAAAATCTTAGCGGAAATTTTCCGCTCGCGCCCACTTGGAAGTAGCGTCATAATTGTTGTTTTTTAAATCATTCAAACGGTTGACAGGTCATCATCATCATCATCACCATGGTTTGCTTACTCACAAGCTTATCTCACTCGTCGGTTGACGACCACGAAAGTTTGAATTTGTCTATATCTATAGCTATGCCTGAATGGAGCACTCCATATCGCTGCTAAGTGGAATGACCGAAATCTGTTGAATCTTCTAGCTCAACACTGTTGTCGTAGGTTCTTGAATCTAAATAGAACACAATATAGAAGATAGTAGCTAGCTTATCTCGACAGACAGATTGTCACCCTGAGATATTTAAAACCGAGTCAGTAGAGCGGCTTTGTGAAATTTTAAGCGGGTGGGCGAATGCCTCATCATCAGAGGAAGTATCTGTCGTGTGGCCTTAAACCTTTTAAGTTTTGTTTTTGGCAAAGCAAACACCAACTTTGCAAAACCTGTCAATGGGGTTTTGGATTAAATTTCCATAATAAAAGTTTCTCCGCAATGACTTAACATTATTGATACTTAATAAATGCATTAAGAGCATGGATGTATAGGGGTTTCCATAAAAGAGAGTTCTCACATAACAAAAAATCCCCAACCTTCTTCGGGACATTGATCTGTTTCTTGTTAACCATAAGCACTTTGTTAATTTTGAGTGACATTTTTAACGACCCAAAGAGGAAATGGTTGTATATAATGGAGAGTCACTCCAATTAATAATTACAATAAGATCGACTTTTTAATAAATAAATGTTTTTATGGCCACTGTCACACAGGTTGAGACAGCAGATGCTGCTTTAGGTCATACATATTTGAAACAGACAAACAGTTATGTAGTTTTCTGAAAGGGGAATAAGAGATTTGCTTACACTTGTTATATATGTATTTATTGAAAAAAAAAATACATTTTAGGTGAACGACAATTGAAACATTGATAAACCTACAGTCCAAATCTCGACTCTCTTTGAGTCATTACACTCTAAATATAAATTTAATACAGGGTCCTCCAACAAGAGATTTTATTTTAAATTTAACTGTTTATTAATTTCAGCATTAAGGTAGAGTTACATATAATGGTCGTAAAGCTGCTGATGTCAAAAACAAATGAAAAGTATCTTCCCGTATCGTCAAAACACTTACTTACTTACTTAAGCCTTCAATACAAGACTGGCCTCATCTTTGGGTCGTTATGAAATTCAACCACTGACAAATTACTCGCTGATTGAAAAGCATGTTAGTGAACTAACGTCAGCCATTATTAATGCTTTTGAAAGTTCTTGCCCCATAACCAAAGGAAAAGGCAAACTCAACCTCGTATGGTGGTCAAAAGAGCTGTCAATCCTCAGAAAAAACTCAAGGAGGCTGTTCAACAGAGCGAAGCGTAGTTATGAACCAGCTGACTGGGATCTCTTCAAGATCAGTAAAAACATGTATAGAAATCGAACAACTTATGCAAAAAGAGCAGCCTGGCAATCATTTTGCACATACATTGAGTCAACAAATGAAACTGCCAGGCTAAGGAAAGTAATGTCTAAGGTTCACATCCCTCCAGGCTTTTTTAAAAGACCTGATGAAACCTGGACGGACTCCTGCTCCGAAACTTTAGAGTCACTTTTGAGCACTCGCTTCCCAGGATGTACTATCGATACACCTTCTGTGGACAGAGGCTCCAACATAAGTGAAATCTCTAACATAGGTACCCAAATAGTAGATAGTAGAAAGGTGGCTTGGGCCATTGACTCCTTCTCAGCATACAAGTCTCCAGGGCCTGATGGAATAATTCCAATTATGCTCTAAAGCTCTAAAGACATAATTGTTCCAATTCTAGTGGACATATTTAGGGGTTGTCTTAACATCACCTATATTCCCTCTAGTTGGAGAGAAGTCAACGTCATTTTTATACCGAAAGCTGGCAAGCCCACCCACACCAAACCGAAAGACTTCAGGCCTATAAGCCTCTCCTCTTTTCTTCTCAAGACCTTGGAAAGGCTAATTGAAACTAATATTCGCCTTAAACTGAATGATGGCGTGCTCTCGCAGGCCCAGCATGCATACATGAAGGGCAAGTCTGTTGAGACGGCGCTTCATGAAGTGGTCGGCACAATCGAAAAATCAATTAATTTCAAGGAATTTGCTCTAGTAGCATTCCTCGACATAGAAAGGGCCTTTAATAATGTCGACAACAGTGCAATTCGACAAGCCCTAGACTCTATCGGTATTGATCCAATACTGATAAAGTGGATTGACTCCATGCTCCAAACGAGACTTATTAATGTGGAAATGGGCGATAGCAAGTTAAAAGTAAGGACGTGTAGGGGTACTCCACAGGGTGGAGTCTTATCTCCTCTGCTTTGGCTTCTTGTTGTCAACCAGATTTTATTAAAACTAAATCTGAGTGGTATCAAGGCCGTGGCATATGCCGATGACATTGTGTTAATGGCCTCAGGAAAATTTGCCCCTACCCTGTGTGAGCTCCTACAAACGGCCCTTAACAAGCTCAGTGATTGGACCAATAGCTGCGGACTTAGCGTTAACCCACAAAAGACAGAACTGGTTTTGTTTACGAGGAAACGTAATATTCCGAACATAGTCCCGCCAACCATCGACGGAATTCCGTTACAGATTTCGGGTACTGCCAAATATCTTGGCGTTGTTCTTGATCGTAAACTAAACTGGAAAGAAAATATTAAAGAAAGAGAGAAAAAAGCCTCAATAGCTTTCTACACTTGCAGTAGAATTTTTGGTAAAAGATGGGGTCCCAGCCCCAGAACCATTCATTGGATGTATACAGCCATTATAAGGCCAATTCTTACGTACGCATGCATGGTCTGGTGGCCAGCCTTAGATAAGGAAACCAATCTTAAGACCATGACTGATGTGGCTCTTGAATGACTGCGGGTCGGTTGGCGGGATTTCTTCTTCTGCGTCGTTTCTTTTTTCTACGACGTTTTCCCATTCTGCACACAGATTTTGTGTGGATGCGTGCTGACGGAGTTCCTTAAAATGTTTGCTCAACCTTTTGCGCAGCATCGGCATCGTACCACTGGTGTCCAGGTTTCGGTCTTGTAACACTTTGATAATCTCGGATTTCTTTAAGAAATATATGAACCCCAGGTTCTTATACGGGTTGATGTCTTCCATCTGAGATTCGTCAGAATCGGATTCGGACATGGTGAAACGGGTAGGCGGCGGATCGGTATACAGGTCGGTGGAACTTTTTCGAAGGGTCACGGTGAGTCGGTGTCTGGTTACGGATAAATCTTTCCAAAGGACTTTTCGGAGAAAAACGGGTTACGGCGGCGGACGGTGTTGCCTTCGAAAGATTTATGGTCGGTCGGTGGGAGTTCGGATGAACCTTCTAAAAGTCCCTGCTCGGGCGCCAAAATGTGATTCTTTTTTGTTTCCAGCTGAGGTAGGTCAGCGGAGTCCAGGGTTTAACCGTAGAAAGCGAAAACTCGGTTTGTAGAGAGTTCAGAACTCCAAGTTCCAAAATACAATTATCGTTTATTTACTGATAACTTAAGACCATGATGGCGTCCCAGCCCCAGAACCATTCATTGGATGTATACAGCCATTATAAGGCCAATTCTTACGTACGCATGCATGGTCTGGTGGCCAGCCTTAGATAAGGAAACCAATCTTAAGACCATGACAAAAATCCAAAGAATAGCGTGTATCGGCACAACCAGTGCTATGAGAACTACACCAATGGCAGCCCTAGAAATATTCCTTTCACTTGCCCCACTCGATCTTTTTACAAAAGAGATGGCGGCCAAAAGTGCTTTAAGACTTAAACAGTCTAATAACTGGAAAAGAGGCCACTACGGTCATAAAATAATAACGAACTTTACGGACATAGACACTCAAACAGACTACATCACACCACACATAGATTTTAACCCAGTGGCCATGACAGATATCCCAACAAGGGAATTCTGGAATGAAAACAGGGTCATTAATGCAAATCATGTTTCGGTGTTTACTGACGGTTCTAAGACAAAAGAGGGGGTAGGGTCAGGTATCTACTCGGTAAACCCACCTATCAACAGATCAATAAAGCTTCCAAACTTTTGCAGTGTATTTCAAGCGGAGGTGCTTGCAGTTTGCGAAGCCGCGAAATATCTAATCTCTTATGAAGTAGTCAATAGTAATATCGACATCTTCATAGATAGCCAGGCGGCCATTAGGGCCATTTCTTCAATCACTGTAAAGTCCAAACTGGTGGATCGTTGTCGGATTGAGCTTAGATCTCTAGGCGCAACGAACACTGTTACCCTAAAATGGGTCCCAGGACATCGTGATATTATGGGGAATGAAATGGCAGATGAACTGGCCAAAAACGGATCATCTCTCGATCCGAGCCAGGTCGAATCCTCTATACTTGTGCCACTGGAGCAGGTAAAAAGTGAAATTCACCAGAATTTCCTCGAAGCTGCAGACGTCAGATGGTCATCAATTGACACTTGTCGGGTTTCAAGAAATTTATGGCCGAATATTTCGAAGAAAAGAACTGAATATTTATGTACTTAAGATAAGCAGACCTCAACTATCGCTCCTAGTTGGAATCCTAACGGGACACAACTCAATGGGAACCCACATGAGGAGAATGGGCATTAGCCCATCGGACTTATGTAGAGGGTGTCAAGATGAAGAGGCGGAAGAGGGCTCATCCCATTTCCTTTGCGAATGCCCCAGCTTAGCTAGAACTAGAAAAGAAGCCCTCGGAGAATATTTTTTCGACGAAATGGGCGACATCTCTTCCTTGCCACTAAAGAATATCCTGAAATTCATTCAGAATTCAGGATGGTTCAGGGAGGCATCCCACACATAAATTATCCCCGATCACCCACCTTCCTCATACCTACCTACCTTTATCCTGGGGAACGCAATGGATCCACGGAGATCCGATTGAGATGATGCGGCTTGCCGTATCATCACCCCTTCTAACCTAACTTAACCTACTTAAGGTGACCCTACAGCCCGGGGTGGACCAGGGCCTCAATCAACAAGCTTTTTCCAGCCGGTTCGGTTTCTAGCTAGCTGTCTCTAGTTTCAGACGCCAAGTTTGTTGAGGTCCTGTTACACTTGTGTGCGCAACCTTTTACGCTGTCTCCCTCTAATGCTCTGTCCCACGGGGTTGGATTCAAAGACTAAGGGCCGGAGTACTGGTGTCCATTCGCTCTAAGAATACCCAACCATCTCCGTCGTTGGCTTTTCACTTTTGTGTCTAGGTCTTTGTCACTGTACAGCCCTAACAGTTTGTCGATGTATTCTCTTCTCCATTGCCCATCTATGCAGACGAGACCAAAACTCACTGGGAGAATTGTCCTCTGAAAACAGCCTAAAGTGTTCTCATCCACCGGTTACAGTGCCAATGCCTCTGCACCATACATCAGGACCGGGACTATAAGCGTCTTACACAGGGACAGTTTAGTTGCTTGAGAGAGGGCTTTGTTTCTCAATTGCCTTCTTAGCCCAAAGAAACAGCGATTGGCAAGAGTAATTCTTCGTTTGATTTCAGCCCTGGTATCATTCACTGAGCTTTGGTAGATAAAATCTCTGACCACCTCAAAATTTAAAGCTGTTCATAGCGACGTTCTGTCAGAGATGTCGATGTTGGGTGTTCTTTTTTGTTGACAGCATATATTTCGTTTTGCTTTCATTCAACCTTAAACACATCTTTGCTTCCTTCTCAATACTCACGAAAGTACCACTGACACTGATCACGCTTTGTTCATCCGATTTTTGTCAATATTGTCAGCGGAAGCGAGTAATTGGACTGACTTTTGAAAGATTGTGCCTCTAGTGTTGAAGTGAGAGTTTTGCACTACTTTTTCAGGAACGATGTTGAAGAAGTCACATGACAGCGCGTCGCGTCAGTCGCCTTGCCTAAGGCCTTTTTTGACGTCAAAGTTACCGGTGAGGTCTTTGCCGACCTTGATGGAGCAGCAGAACACACCCATACTGTACTTATCATCTATCTTTTTTTAACATTACTGTTTCACCAAATTACAGTTTTACTCGGGCGTGCACCTTACTTTCAAAAGCAAAGCTGAACGAAACTTGACGAAATTATAGTCGTGACATATACTTTCCTTGTACTCGGTAGTTTTCTTCCGACAACTTAAATGTCCCTGCGAGTATTGCAGTTCTAGCTTAAAGGTAGAACTATAATAGTCGGAAGGGCACTGAATCTAATGTCAAAAACCAACGAAAAGTAGCTTTCCGTACCGAAAAAAGGGGAACACACCCATAATGTAATTATCATCTTTCTCTTTTTGGCATTCCTATTTCACCAAATGTCAGTTTTACTTAAGTGAGGTGCGCTCGGGAGCGCACCTCACTTCCGTAACCAAAGTTGAACGAAACTTGACGAAACGCTCCACTTCGCAATTATAGTCGCGTCAAATGCTTTCCGTGTATTTGCTTGTTTTCTTCCGACCACTTAAGTGCCCCTCCGAGCATTATAGTTCTAGCTTAAGACTTCAACTATCCTTGAGGAAGCATCCTGCATTCTCCATTCATCCTGCACAAACGGATGAGTTTGGGAGGGATGCCTAAACTCGACATTTCTCTATATATGTAGCTCGTTTCTATAGATGCTGTTATACGCGGCCATGAAATCGATGAAAAAGTGGTGGGTACCGATTATTGCTGTGTTTTTTTTTTTTTCAAGATCAGCCGTATAGTGCGAATATTTGGTTGATGGTGGACTTTCCTGGCCTAAGGCTACACTGATATGGATCTATCAGGTTGTTGACAAATGCTCCCGAGCGCACCTCACTTAAGTAAAACTGACATTTGGTGAAATAGGGAGGCCAAAAAGAGAAAGATGATAGTTAAATTATGGGTGTGTTCCCCTTTTCTCGGTTCGGAAAGCTACTTTTCGTTGGTTTTTGACATTAACTTCAGTGCCCTTCCGACTATTATAGTTCTACATTTAAGTTTGCATATAACTATCTTCACTTCGTCCAGATCGGGTGAACGGAATTGTTGTTGGCCTAACTGTCAGGTTGAATGAGACAATCTGCATAGCAGCGGAACTCTATACATCATCGTTACACAATTTGCAGTCCAAGACCCAGCACGTCAGAGGCGGCATCTCTAATATGGCTTCCTGGTAATTATTCCATTGGTTCTCGATGTTTGAAGTTGGTGGCAAATGATCATTCAAAATGGTACGACGTGCGAGAGCCTCGATGGGAAAAGGACCTGGTGATTTCTTACAACTGCAGCCGCCCGACATCGAATTTCCTCACACTATTTCTCTGTTTAAGCTTTGACCTGGCTAAAACTAGGTAGTGGCTCGAGTCAATATTGGCTCCTCAGAACTTTCGAACATCAAATATACCTACTGAAGGAGTGCCTTGCGTTGATAGCAATGTGGTCAATCTGGTTGGTGGTTGATTGACTAGGATATCGCCACGTCCCCTTGTGAATATCAAGATGTGGAAACTGCGTACTAGCTACTATAACGCTTCGCCTCGCAGCAAAGTCGGTTAACCTGAGTCCGTTATCGGAGGTAATGTCGTTTTCTCTTCCTAGTTGGGCATTAAAATCACCTAAGACGATTTAGGGCACTGCTCATGTCATATATGTGAAGTCCAGGGGCCCACAGAAGTCATCCTTGGTATCATAATTTGTCTCCTATGTGGAGGCATCCCGCATAAGGGGCTAATTCAGCCTTGATGCTAATTGTCGTGAGGTACTCATTGACATAGTTGAAATTCAAGACTTCTTGCCAAAGCCTGCCTCTAACGACGAATTCACATTCAATAAGACCTTGCCCTTGTTGTCGATAACAGTCGCAGTAGTAGGGCAGTCTTTCAGTTTTCTTTTGCCCGGTCCATTCCATCGCACTAATTGGATAGCGATGATGCCTGCTGTGTAGCAGTCTATCTGGGGAATTTTGCCAATGCTGCCCTGATGAAAAGAGAAGAGCCTTAGTGGAAACATTACTCTCGGTCCCTGTCCTCAAGACTGTTAGTGGCACCGTTGATTCTCTCTCCTGAGATTATAGTTTTGCTATTGTTGTCTTTTATTCAACACTCGCACTTGTTAGATTAGGAAGTCAAGTCCGGATAATCAAGAGCAAAATCCGATGGGCATCACTTGGACGTAAAATAAGCATAATTGACGTGTAGTATTCGTTGCACCACTGGACGTTGCCATGTTGACGCCAATCAGTGATTACCCGCTTCCTACAACGTCCAACAATAGCAGGTGAGTAATAATAGAACTTTCGTGTTGTTCCGTTATGGTCAGGTGAAAATATCTCCACTGTTGCTGGGACCCAACGTGTGTACATTTCGATATGACAACATGAATTGTGGAGCTATCTTATATCTCTTTCGACTGCATTTTTTGTTTGACATTGAAACTTTAGACGCAAGCGGCTTTGAAGGAAGCACGCCCAATGACTGGTCTACCAACTCCATAATGCTCCATCTACAATAAAGGCGATCCTTTGTCCTGCAAGAACTATCGAGGTATATCGCTGATAAACGTCACATACAAGATCTTATCCAACGTACCTACTGTGTGAGCGTATAAAGCCTTTCTGCAACACTATAATCGGCAAGTATCCTTGTGACTTTTGGCCAGGTAGATCGCCCTAGACCAAATATTCACTCTCAGGAAAATCCTGGAAAAGACCAAAGAATTTCAAGTCAAGACTCACCACCTATTCATCTACTTCAAAGCCTCATACTATAGCGTTCATCGCCAGAGATCCCGGGAAAACTGATCCAGTTGTGTCGCGTAACATTGGAAAATATGTGATGCAATCTGAAACTAAGGAAAATCTCTTCCGAACTTTTCCAAACATGCCCTTAGCTTCAGTAAGGAAATGCGCTATCAATCTTATGTTCTGAAGCATATTGTGCGCAGGGCACGCGTTATAGCACTGAAGGCACTTTTTTCAATAGATCTGTCCAACTTCTAGGGTATGTCGATGAAATTGGCATAATAGGCCGTTCCCAACAGCAACAGGCCGTTAAAGAGTGTTTCAAGGCAATTGAAAAACAGGTGAAACTTGTTGGTCTTTAACGAGGACTTGCCCGAATACATGCTATCAGCAATCAATGGACAAAACATCACTGTTGATCACAGTACACATATTAAAGGTAATATATTGCGCATGTTTTCAAAAACCGGTTGTCAGATATTGACCAAAAACAAATAATTAATTCTCAGAGACCATGTCAAATTGACAATGGGTACAATCAATGCCTCAATTTCAGTACTGAATCTTCAGATTTCTGAATTCTGGCCGATCAGAGGCTTGGAAATTTAAGGAAACTGAAAATCTAAATGTAAAATTTGGAAAATGTTGAACATGCCACAGTACACACACAATGAACTGACAGAGGTCTCTGAGATTTTGACACATGCGCTAACTTGAACGAAAATGAAAACTTGGAAGATATTACCTTTAAAATGTGTACTATGACTGTTGATAGCAACAACTTCGAAGTAATATAGGAGTTCATTTACCTCGGAGTAAACATCAATCCCACGAACGACATCTAGGTTGGAGATCCAACGAAGAATAACCTTGTGCTACTTCGGTTTGGGTTCCAAGCTCAATAAAACCCTTATACTACCTGTCCTGTTTTATGGCACCGAATTGAGGGCAATGATCAGAAAGAGAGAGCTGTTATTGGGCTCCTTCGAAAGAAAAAATTCTTCGGTGGACATTCGGTCCTGTGTGCGGGGAGGGCAAATGGAGGAGAGAATACAACTTCGAACTCTATATGAGCTGTATTAAGATGTCATGTGGGTGTAGTTGACTTGGCCACAACAATCCATTGGACAATAATGCTCCAGCCAAGAGTCTTTGAGTCCCAGCCACCAGGCTCGCAAGAACGAAGATGACAGAAGCTCCGGTTAATAGACCAAACCACCGCGGATGCCAGAAAGCTTGGTCTAGATGACTTGAAGCAGCGTGATCAGGATCGTAGGGGATGGGAAACTGACCTGTCCCAGCTTGCAACCTTTAATGGATTGGGACCCAAGTAGTAAGTTAACAATTTAAACGAAATTTATTTTCAGTAGGTCGGGCCCACCACACAAGAAATTTAAATAGGTATGGAATAAGTTTAAAACCCAACGTGCACAATTTGAGTCTAAAACAACATACAATAAATGCCATCCACTACATGAAACAGGTCACTAAATCACATCATTTTTATCAAAGTTTTCTATAAAGAAAACAAATTTGGTGGCGCAACAGCTCGTGGAGAACCAGGGCCTAGTGTCTAACAAATCTCAACCATTCCTGTGTGCAGAGGACCTACAATTTTTTACCGAGTCCGAACGGCTACATGACAAGTATACTCTTGGAGGATTTGTCAGTTCATTGCAAGAAGCAGTACCCCGGAAAAAACATTTCTGTTTTTAGGTGGCAATGGCTGGAATCGAACCCAGACTTTCGGCATGACGATGACAGTCCAACGCATTAACCATTATGCCATGAGGTACTACATCAATCAACGCTATCTAGGAACAATTTAAACAAACATCAAAAGAAAATATCCGACTCCGACATTTCGCAGTTTCCGCCCAAACACTTTTGATCTAATTCTTGGTCTCAAAATGCAAGCAATTTATCAATCATCAAGTTCTTTTACTTATTTTATTTTTTTTGTAGCACCAAGGTGGAATAAAAGTTCAATGGCGATGCGATGTCCATATGTCATACAATTTTCATAATTCATCTCAAAATTGCCGAAAACCAAGTTGCGCATTTTATTTTTAATTAACAAAAAAACATGAAATGTAAAAGATATAAATTTAAGTCAAAAAGATAGACGTTCTCAAGTGGGTGGATATCTTGATCAAAATGTGTCCTCAATTAAATGAAGCGGAGTGTAGATTATATTAAGATGATAGCGTGTCCAGCTAAACAATTGAATTTTTGTGTATCTTATTGGATTTTTTTTAATTTGAATGAATTTGTCTTTTATTGACAACACAATCCCGCCAAAGGCATTAAACTTATTATTTTATAATCTTGTTATGAAGAGTGTAGGTGTAACACACTCATTATTAAAGAGCTTGGGTTGGGTAAAGCTTTCTTCCCCTACAGCACTTTATTTATTTATTATGCTTTCGATGTTTGCGTGTAACTGCTTTGCCTGAACAGAATATAGTGCTGCAACTGGAGCTGCAGCTGCATCGGGAATAGCTGTCAAAAAATGTAGTACGTGAGTTTATTTAGGCGCCCAGAATGCAGCTGTCCAGCTTTTTGACAAACGTCAAAAAGCTGCAAGCAAAATTAAAAGTTGGCTAACTTGCCTCTGCAGCTGCGTCGTGTTGTGATCGTATCATTGAATTTGTGTGTATTGACATTGTTGACAGCTATTCCAGCTGCAGCTCCAGTTGCAGCTGCGTGTCCATTCTATTCAGCCAGTTAAAGTGATCTGATACTCCAAAGCCAGTGAATAAGGACTAAAACATTTCGTAGGCATAGAAAAACCGGTGAAATTCTCCCATCTATTATGTGAATAGCTCAAGGATCTTCTTAATCAATGTTGTTAGAGAGCATTTCTTTTCATAAAGTGGTTTTGACAACCAAATATTACTTTTGAAATAATTTGCCCAATACGATCACTTACTTACTTACTTAAGGTGGCGCTACAGTCCGGGGTGGACCAGGGCCTCAACCAACAAGCTTCTTCCAGCCGGCTCGGTTTCTAGCTAGCTGTCTCCAGTTTCGCACGCCAAGTTGGTTGAGGTCCTCTTCCACTTGCGTGCGCCACCTTTTACGCTGTCCACCTCTACTGCGTTGTCCCACGGGGTTGGATTCAAAGACTTTCCGGGCCGGAGCATTGGTGTCCATTCGCTCTAGATGACCCAGCCATCTCAGTCGTTGGCTTTTCACTTTTGTGGCTAGGTCGGTGTCGCTGTACAGCCCATACAGTTCGTTGTTGAATCTTCTTCTCCATTCCCCATCTATGCAGACGGGACCAAAAATCACCCGGAGAATTTTCCTCTCAAAACAGCCTAACGCGTTCTCATCCACTGTTAGCAGTGTCCATGCCTCTGCACCATACATCAGGACCGGGATGATAAGCGTCTTATACAGGGACAGTTTAGTTGCTCGAGAGAGGGCTTTGCTTCTCAATTGCCTTCTTAGCCCAAAGAAACAGCGATTGGCAAGAGTAATTCTTCGTTTGATCTCAGCGCTGGTGTCGTTCGCTGAGTTTATAGCGGATCCTACGTAGACAAAGTCTCCGACCACCTCAAAATTTTAGCTGTTTATAGTGACGTTCTGTCCGAGACGTCGGTGTTGGATGTCCTTTCTTGTGGACAGCATATATTTTGTTTTGCTTTCATTCACCGTTAGACCCATCTTCTTGGCTTCCTTCTCAATGCCTACAAAAGCACCACTGACATCACGCTTTGTTCGTCCGATTATGTCAATGTCGTCAGCGTAAGCGAGTAATTGGACGGACTTTTGAAAGATTGTGCCTCTGGTGTTGACGTGAGAGTTTTGCACTATTCTTTCAAGAACGATGTTTAAGAAGTCGCATGACAGCGCGTCGCCTTGCCTAAAACCTTTTTTGACATCAAAGGTGTCGGTGAGGTCTTTGCCGACCTTGATGGAGCAGCGTGCATTCTCCATCGTCATCCTGCACAAACGGACGAGTTTGGCAGGGATGCCAAAACTAGACATTGCTCTATATAGCTCGTCTCTATAGATGCTGTCATACGCGGCCTTGAAATCGATAAAAAGGTGGTGGGTATCGATTTGGAACTCCTGGGTTTTCTCCAAGATCTGCCGTAGTGCGAATATTTGGTCGATGGTGGACTTCCCTGGCCTAAAGCCACACTGATATGGACCTATCAGGTTGTTGACGAATGGCTTCAGGCGTTCACAAAGTACGGCAGAGAAGATCTTGTAGGCGATATTAAGAAGACTGATGCCTCTGTAGTTGGTGCAGTCCAGAGGATCGCCTTTCTTGAGGATCGGGCAAACAATACTGAGGTTCCATTCATCGGGCATGCTTTCTTCCGACCATATTTTACAGATGAGCTGGTGCATACTCCTAACCAATTCATCGCCAGTCGCTTTGAATAGCTCAGCCGCAAGGCCATCAGCTCCAGCAGCTTTATTGGACTTAAGTTTAGATATGGCTATCCTCACTTCGTCAAGATCGGGTGGACGGAATTGTTGGCCTACGTCGTCCAGGTTGAATGGTGCAATTTGCATGGTAGCGGAATTCGGTTCGTCATCGCCGTTATACAATTTGCAGAAATGATTTTTCCATATCCTCAGCACCGACTGCGTTTCCACCACGATGTTCCCCTGATCGTCCTTGCAGGCTTCGGTTCGGGGTTTGTAACCTTGGGAGGTTCTTTTTACTTTTTGGTAAAACTTCCGAACTTCATTCCTGCAGTGGCATCCCTCTAATTCCTCGATCGTGCGCTTCTCATGCTCTTTCTTTTTCTTTCTGAGAAGCTTGTGTTCCTCTTTCCTCTTCTGCTCGTAGAGCTCGCGAGCAGCTCTGGTCCTTCTATGCAGCGCCGCTTTGTATGCCTGTTGTTTGGCTGCATGTACTTGCCGGCATTCCTCGTCGAACCAGGGGTTTCGCTGTGGTGGTCGTGCGAAGCCCAGCACGTCAGAGGCGGCATCTCTGATGGCTTCCTGGCAGTTTTTCTACTGGTTCTCGATGTTTGCAGTTGGCGGCAAAGGACTAGTTAAAAGGGCGCGAGAGACTCGATCGGAAAAGGACCTGGCGATTTCTTGCGACTGTAGCCGTCCGACGTTGAACTTCCTGACAGTATTTCCCTGTTTTGGCTTTGGTCTGGATATCCGTAGCATTACCTTTGCTACAACGAGGTAGTGGTCCGAGTCAACGTTGGCTCCTCGGAACGTTCGGACATCCTTGATACTGGAGGAGTGCCTTGCGTCGATCGCAATGTGGTCAATTTGGTTGGCGGTTGATTGACCAGGAATTCGCCATGTCCCCTTATGAATATCGAGATGCGGGAACTGCGTACTAGCTACCACAACGTTTCGCCCCGCAGCAAAGTCGATTAGCCTGAGTCCGTTATCGGAGGTGGTGTCGTGCAGGCTGTATCTTCCGATTGTGCCACCAAAGACGTCTTCTCTTCCTAGTTTGGCATTAAAATCACCCAAGACAATTTTAATGTCATAGCTAGGGCATTGCTCATATGTCTTGTCCAGGAGCTCGTAGAACTCGTCCTTGGTGTCGTCATCTTTCTCCTCTGTGGGGGCATGCGCGCATATCAGGCTGATGTTGGCGAATTTAGCCTTGATGCGAATTGTCGTGAGGCGCTCGTTCACATAATTGAAACTCAAGACCTCTTGCCTCAGTCTGCCTCTAACAACAAATCCACATCCAAAAAGACGCTGCCCTTGTGGTCGGTAACAGTCACCGTAGTATACATCGCAGTCTTTCAGTTTTCTTTTGCCCGGCCCATCCCATCGCACTTCTTGGATGGCGGTGATGTCTGCTTTGTAGCAGTCTAGGGCCTCCGCTAAATGTTCGGCTGCACGTGGTCTATAGAGAGACAGAACATTCCACGTGCAGATCCGAAGTTCGTTGTCCTTATTTCGTTTGCTTGGTTCGTCAACAGTAAATCCGTCCGTATCCGAGGCTTGTTGATGCTTCGCAACTAAAATAGCTTTACGTGGCCGGGAAGTCACCCCGACGGCACGACCCCCAACCTGGAGGACCAGACCCTATATTTATAACTCCAAGGGCGGGGAGCCGGATTAACCGCTCCTTATAGGCCTGAGCTCCGAATATGTCGTAGTAGCCCGTATAAGGTGTTCACTAAGTAGTTCATCCTAACTGGAACTGTAGACGCCACCGTTGATTCCATCTTGAGAATTCTTCCGCTGCCGCCTGGATGAAGGAGAAGTGCCTTAGTGGGAACACTCCTCCCCCCCTCTCTCGTTTGCTGCCCCCTAAAACCGTCCACAGGGATTGGAACCCCATCTTCAGTTAAAGGTACTAGGCACCCGATGTTCACCGCGGGGAGGTGAGAGTAGGAGTTGATAGACAGAGGTTCGCTTTGAAACAAAGCTTGTGGACGCTTGTGTCCTCTTGAATGCACATGTCTACCCTTTGAACATCAATACGATCAACATATGTTCTAAATCACTTTGGTAGAAATACAATTTTTTGACTGTAGTGTAACGGATGTTGGTAAGACAAGCACGAAGAGTGCGAACGCATCTTGCGCATGCTCACATAAATCCCCCAGCACCCGCCACCGAATCCAAGGGATCCCCTGTTAATATTGTTCCCATGCATGGCGATCGTGCTTCCACTCCTACCTTAATTGTGAGCGGCAAGCAGTTGGTTACTTTGGAGACACTGTATGCGGAGATAATGAATTTACAAAAACTAAATATGGAAGCTCTCTTAAAAATAAAATCTCTGGAAGGGAGCAATGAATTTTTAAGAAAAAAAGTTGATGGCTTGGAGGCTAAGGTGAATTTGCTCGAACAAAAAGAGAAGCAATGCTGTGTTGATATAGTTGGTGTTCCTGATGTAAGCAATGCAAATGTTCAGGACAAAGTGATGAAGCTGTTTACTGCTGGTGTCGGTGTTCCAATTGTCCCTGAAGAGATTGAGAGTTGCTACGTAAAAAAAACAGTAAAATCAAAAACAAATAACAAAAATAACAACTCAGGTAGTTATATCATAAGTAGGGCTGGGATTTCCATGCAAATGCATGTTTTTTCTCATTACATTTAGAAGCCTAAGACTAAATTATCTTTACGAATCATAAAATTTCCTTTAAAATGGCATTTAATCGTTAGTGCATATTTTGCATATTTCATGCAAAATGCATATTTTCCAAAATAAATGCATATTTTCATAATAAATGCATATTTTAAGTGCATTTTTTCGTATTTTGTGTGACGCAAAACCTTGCTCGATAAGTTATGGTTTAATAAATAATGCCTCATGTGCACCGACCCTATTCCAACTACATATTTAGATACTGAACGTAAACGTAGTAATAGATTGTCGGCAAAATGAACGCGCCTATTGAAAACAAATAATACCCTTTTCTCTTTCATTGAACTGTTGATGGTTTGGAAACTTCCGTTTCGTCAGCTTTTGTCAATAGTTTCGATGATGGTGATGCCATCGCAACTAAAAAAGCAAAAGAAATATTGACTCAACCCTTGCTTAAAAGTGAAACTGTTTTTATTTTTTCAAATTATCGTTTTCTATGTGACACGATCACAAAGCTTGAAGGTAGAAGCACATTGAAAAATCAAATCGACTTAATTGATGAAACTTTTGCAAAAATTAACTCTGTAAGGGCCCTATTGGTGCAATTATAAAAAAAAAATAAGACTGTTTTCGAAAAAAATAAAGGGTATTCTACAATGAAAAGTTTAAATAATGTATTAATAGTACAGGAAAAATAGTACGAAAAGTCTTCCGAATAAAAAAAAAATTAGTACCATCATGAAACTTGGTGAAAACGTTTCATGTATTATGAGAATGAAAAATCAAAAGAGTCTATAAAAATATTTCACATGGAAGGGTGTTTTTTTGAGGGGGAGAGGGGGGGAAGGTGTGGTGTATCAAACAGAAAAATTAACTTTGGTGCAACATTAGCATATGACACATGTTTTTAAGGTAGTTTTAAATGCCGAATCAAATGACACCAAAACCAAGTCGATACGGCCTCCCTGAAAAAAGTTACTGTAATTTTAATGTAAGGATGACTATATTTTCAGTATAAAAGTAAAATATTACCGGAAAACAGTTGAAAATAATGGTCCATTGATGAAACTTGGCATCAATGGTTCATTTGCCATGAAAAGCAATTATAAGAAGAGTCTATAAAAATATATGTGGTTAAAGGGTGTTTTTTGAGGGTTGTTGTGAGGATTGGGGTTATGGTCGGATTATTACCATAGAACCTGTTACAAAAATGGTACCCTCATGAAACTTTATAAAAAAGTGGTATGAATTACCAGAATGAAGAATCAAAAGAGTCTATAAAAATATCTATATGGTAAAAGGATGTTCTCTATGGGTGAAGGAATGTATAAAACTTTTTCCAAAAACTAAAATTGTTTCCAAAAACAAATAACACCCTTTACCCAAGCCCACAAAAACACCCTTTCTTCCTTGATATTTTTGTAAACTCCGTAAATTCTTCATTCTTGTAGTAAATGAAACATTTTTACCAAGTTTCTCGAGGGTTACCAAGCTTTACCATATTTTAGAAAAATAACCATACACTTCCCCCTATCTTCAAAAAATACACTCTTCCATGCAAAATATTTCTATAGACTCTTTTGATTCTTCATTCTGTAAGTTAATAGCACATTTTTTAAAAATCTCATGGGGATACCATTTTTGTAACAGGTTCTATGGTAACAATCCGACCATAACCCCAATCCTCACAACAACCCTCAAAAAACACCCTTTAACCACATATATTTTCATAGACTCTTCTTATTATTGCTTTTCATGGCAAATGAACCATTGATGCCAAGTTTCATCAATGAACCATTAATTTCAACTGGTTTCCGGAAATATTTTACTTTTATACTGAAAATATAGTCATCCTCACATTAAAATTACAGTAACTTTTTTCAGGGAGGCCGTATCGACTTGGTTTTGGTGTCATTTGATTCGGCATTTAAAACTACCTTAAAAACATATGTCATATGCTAATGTTGCACCAAAGTTAATTTTTCTGTTTGATACACCACACCTTCCCCCCCTCTCCCCCTCAAAAAAACACCCTTCCATGTGAAATATTTATATAGACTCTTTTGATTTTTCATTCTCATAATACATGAAGTGTTTTCACCAAGTTTCATTATGGTACCAATTTTTTTGTTTTATTTATCCTATTTTACCTGTACTATAAGTCTGAGCAACAATAACGAAAACTTTTTTAATAATCTTACAATAGATAAAATTTGTTGTTTGAAAAATGCTCCCCTTCTGTTGACGTGGAACGTTCTTTTTCTCTTTACAAAAATTTTCATAGGCCAAATAGGCAAAGTTTTGTGTTTGAAAACTTTTTAAACAAAGTTTTCTTATTTATGTGAACAACACATATGAAAGAAAATAGTATGTAAGTTTCTGTTACTTAAGATATTTTTAATATTGTTAACGTTTTAAATACAAATACCTATTTATTATTTTTATTTTTTTACTTCTAATGTTATCTTTATTTTTGTTAAATAAAAGACTGAATTGAATTCGCAACTTATAAAATCTGACTAAAATTTCTTTTTTTTATTTGTTTTTTGGGGAAAAAAAAGGTAAAATAATGTTTTTTTAAGTGCATATTTTCCAGTTTTTAGTGCATATTTTCCATTTTTAAGGGCATATTTTAAGCGCATATTTCCGATTTTTTAGTGCATGAAAATCCCAGCCCTAATCATAAGCGTTCGATTCTCTTCTCTTTCATCAAAGATGAAAATAATGAACAAGATGCGTGTTGATAAAATCAAACTTTCTGCGAGAAGTTTTGCTAATTATAACAACGGCGGCGGCAGTGATGGTGATGGTAAAGACGGCAGCGAAGGAGTTATTGGTGATTGCAGAATTTTTATAAACGACTCACTCACTAGTTACACACGATCACTTCTGGTAAAAGCTAAGCAGCTCAAACAAAACAATTTGTGCCAGTTTGTTTGGATAAGAGAATCTTCAGTGCTCATAAGAAAAAAAGAAGGGGAAAAGGTGATCAAAGTGGTTAGCTTTAAGGATTTTGCTGAATTTGAAAATAATTCAAATAATTTATAATTAAGTAATGGCTGTTTTTAATTTAAATAATTTATCACAAAGTCCTTATAATAACTCTAATGAAAACAATTTATCCTCTTCAACTTCTGACAATTTAAAATGTTTTTGCATTAATCATCAAAACTTGCTATCTTTTTCTGGATTTTCTGTAATTCATCAAAATATCCGTAGCATTAGAAAAAATTTTGATACTTTTTTAACTCATCTCGCCTCTATGGATCATTTACCTGATCTTATTTTTCTTTCTGAAATTTGGATTTTCGATGATGAAGTTTCGAGATTCTCTATACCTAATTTTAGTTTTGTGGCATCTTGTAATAATTCTTATGCCGCTGGAGGGGTCGGAGTATTTTATAGAAATAAGCTATTGGCTAATATTAAAATTAACTGTCATAATCTGAACAGTGCTGACTTGATAAGTGTCAAGTGCGAGATTTCTGGTGTTAACTATTGCTTTGTATGCGTTTATAGATTTTGTTTTTGTCCAGTAAATGCCTTTCTGGATGATTTCTCCAGCTTTCTTCAAAGCCTTAAGTGTAAAAATCTTATTTTGGTCGGTGATTTCAACATTGATCTTTTGACTAGTTCATCTGATAGTGATAATTATTTATCACTTATGTCTTCTTTTGGTTTCTCCTGTTTATTGAATGAGCCTACACGTGTATCTCAAGACTCTTTTTCCTGTCTAGACCATATATTTATCAGACAACATAGAAATAATTCTTCTAGTTATAAGGCTTCCACTTATGACCTTAATATAAATGATCATTTTTTAACCACAGTTCAACTTGATTACAGTGTGTCCAGAGCGAAGCAGCATATCGTTAAAGAAATAACAAAAATTGATTTCGCTGCTCTTAAATCCACTTTAGTTTTTGAGTTTTGGGATGAAGTATATAGAGCTCAGGATCCATGTACTGCGTTTGAGTTGTTTCTTGACAAACTACAATCTCATATCCTGTCCTCTACTAAAAAGTTTGAAAAGCGACAAGAAAACAAATATCTTAAGCAATGGATGTCTGGTGCTCTGTTAAAGAAGATTATGAAAAAAAACGACCTTTATAAGTGTACTAAAAAACATCCCAACAACTCTAGACTGAAGAGGTGTTATGATAAGTTGTCTGAAGAGCTAAAAACTGAAATACCTTTTCAAAGAGATGCTTATTTTAGCAATAGACTAATTCAAAATATGGGTGATTCTAAAAAGGAATGGCAGGTTGTCAACGAAAGTTTGAACAAAAACAAATCAAATGCTGATCTTGTAGTCAGTTTAAATAGCACGACCCTATCTGAGCCCTTTGAAGTTGCTACTGCATTTAATGATTATTTTTCAAATATTACGAGTACTGTTCCGAACACCACAGTGAATAATGTCTCTGATTGTCTTTGTAGTAATTTCGATACTTTTGAACCGTTTCAAAGACAAAGTTTTTTCATGGACTTTTTTTCTTCCTTTGAAATAAATAAAATTATTCAGTCGCTTAAAAATTCCAACTCTACGTCGTGTGATAATATTTCTAGTAATATTCTCAAAAAAATATCTTATCTTGTTTCTGATGTCTTAGCTCACATTTTCAACTTAAGTATACAGAAGGTTATCTTTCCAGATATACTAAAAACTGCTGTCGTTATATCCTTGCACAAAAAAAGGCGATGTAACGAACGTAAACAACTATCGCCCTATATCCCTTCTATCAGTTTTCTCTAAAGTTTTTGAAAAAGGGGTTAAGTCAAGAATGCTGAGTTTTTTAGACAAAACTAATTTCCTAAGTAATTCCCAGTTTGGTTTTAGAAGCGGCAGATCTACCGAGGACGCTTTGTTAATGTTGTGCAGTGTAATTTATAGCAGCCTGAATGATTCTGGTATCCCAGCTACTTTATTCATTGACATCACCAAAGCTTTCGACATGGTGGATCATGATATTTTACTTAACAAATTATTTAATGCTGGTTTCAGAGGTTTTATCCATGATTGGTTTGCATCTTATTTGCATAATCGAAGTCAAAGAGTAAAAATTAATAATATATTGAGTGCTAAAAATTTCATTAACGTAGGTGTTCCACAAGGCTCCGTTCTCGGACCGATTTTGTTTTTAATTTTTGTTAATTCACTTTTCTTTCAACCTCTCAAGGGCAAAATAACAGCATTTGCCGATGACACCGCTTTGACGTACAGCTGTAAAAGTTATTTGAATCTGTTTTTGGACGTGAACCATGATTTAGAAATCTTACGTAGGTGGTTCAAGCTTCATAAACTGATCATAAGTGAAAAAACAAAGTTCATGATATTCAACATTATGGGAAAAGTATGTAACGACATGCCTTTACAATACCATTCTCCTAATTGTAAGAGATTGCCTCTAAGTAATTCATGTATTCATGATCACAATGCACCCACTTTTGCCGCTAATATGAGCTGTGCTACTGACTGCTTCTCAATAGAGCGCGTTGACAGCTTTAAGTATTTAGGTGTTACCTTAGACTATATGATTAACTGGAAAATTCATACTTTGGCTGTAAAGCAATTTTTAAATAATGTTGTTAGACAGATCTATCTTCTCAGTCAATACTGTGGTTTGTCAATTTTGAAGTTAGTTTATAATGGTCTTTTCAAATCTAAGTTGCAATATGGGATATCTTGTTGGGGTGGAACTCATCATAACAAAATTGAGCCTCTGCTTACTAAACAAAAACATGCTGTTCGCATTCTGTGCAAAGTCAGTCGTCAAACTCCTAGCTTTCAGCTGTTTAAAAGCCTGGATCTTCTACCATTAAGGCATTTGTATTTCTACAAGGTTTTGAAAATATTTTTTGAAAATTCCGGATATAACTCTTCAAGAATTTATGATAACCGCAATCTACGCGTGAACAATAGTAATCTTGTACTTATACCTACAATCAGGAAAGCACATTTTTCACACTTTTATAATGTCACTGCGCCCCGACTATTCAATAAATTACCTTTTAATCTTAGAAGTGAGCGAGTTAAATCAGTTTACCTTAAAAATATTAAACAATGGCTTTTTCTATTTAATCACCTTGAAATTGAAAATATATTAAATACGATAGTTTAACTTTTTTTTTTCCTACATTGCTTTTTTTGTATTTTTTTCTTATTTAAGTCATTTATATATTTTAATTTATATATTTTAATTGATTTAAAATTCTTAACTTTATCGCATCCCCATCGATAAACTTAGAATAATTATCTATTAACTTATATAGTGCATTCGCCTCTTGCCTTTGGTCAACAGAATGTACTTAACTATTTCATTTATCTCACTTAATAAATGAATACTCATACTCATTAGTTAATATAATCAACATTTGAGTCAGGTGCATTCACAAGGAATGAATATACTCATTCGGATCAGTCAATTACGGTCTGGAACGCGTGATGGGAAAGAATGGCTGGCTTGGGGTGGAGATTTGCTTGTTGACTTTTGTAACGCGAATCGTCTTGTTTTAGATGGGACTGTATTTATACATAAGAGGTGCAACAAAATCACCTGTCAATCTGAAAACCAAATTGACCATATCATGATCCATGTGTGATGTTCGAAGTATAAAAATGCCGATGGGGGAAGCGACCACCATTTGGTTCTGATGAGTCTCAAACTACCCACCGTTGCCCTACAAAGCCAAGTGCAGGATGCAGCAAGGAGTCTAAAATTCAAAACGAATGCCTTAAACGTCATTAAACGGAATTCAACATTCACCAATTGATGAGATATATTTTTATGGAGGCTGGATCTGAAACTGTACCCAAGCGGACAAAAGTTAGAGACTCTTGGGTATCCCAAAAAACCTTGGATAAAATCGAACCTCGCAAATCGTTGAAAAAGCAAACAAATGCCGAGGCAGATGTTCAACGAAAGGCTGAATTGCGAAGTGAGTATCACCTTGCACATACGACGATCTATCGCTGTGTGAAGCGTGACAGGATTGTGAGGTTGGATGAACTCGCAGACAATGCGGAAAACGCTGCAAGAAAAGGAGATATCCGGGAATTGTACCAAATAACCAAAGCTGTTATTGGGATAAAACAACACCAATTATCCTATTATGGATGTGGATATCACACTTTTGGTATAAATTGAGGATCAGCTATACAGATGAAAGGACCATTTTTGTTTCCTGCTAAATGAGGTTTCCGTTGAGCAGAGAGCTGAAGTGCCCTACCTTACCAAGATGCGCAGGTCCTAAAGAGGTATTGACAACAATCCCCTTCTGTATCGGAAATTCAAACATCAACAAATATCCTCAAAAACAACAAAGCAGCTGGACTTGACGGAAGCTGAATTCCTGAAAGACGATCCCGTAAAAGCGGCTAGTATTCTACATCCATGTTGGTATTATCCTACAGGAAACGCCAGTTGAAGAAGTGGAACAGTTTTACTACCTTGGCAGTATTGTTTCTGCAAACGAAGATACGGATCTGGACGTTAAAGGTAGAATAAATAAAGCTCGTGCTGCCTTCGTTACTCTGTCCCCAATTTGGTAATCCAGTCAAATCTCCATACGCACTAAGTTGAGATTCTTCGAATCCAATGTCAAATCCATGCTGTTCTATGCTTGTGAAACCGGGAAAGTCACTGCTACCATTTCAAGGAAATAACAGGCTTTTGTGAATCGCTGTCTTTGCCACATCCTAAAGATTCGCTTGCCACAAATAATATCAAACGAGGAATTGTGGCGGAGGACAATCAAGAGCGCCTGGACTACGACATAAGAAATGGTGTTGGATTGCTCACACACTGAGGAAATCAAAGCAATCCTTTGAATGGAATCCTCAGGGTGCACGGTGGGTTGGAAGACCAAGTACAGCATGGAAATCAACTGCCTTAGCGGAAGCTAAAACAGTCTTTTTAAGAAAATTTTATATTAAGACATGGAAATTATGAGAAAAAATTATTGTTTAAAAGCATTAAATGCAATATTTAAATAAGCTAAAACAACTCTTTTGATAGTTTGAGGTGAAAAAAGAACTCCATCTTAATTCTTGATTGAATATGATTGCATAGAAAAAAATTTAAAACCGATGGATGGAGCTCTTTAAAAAAAAATAATTTTTCATGTGTAAAAGGACACATTTTAGTATTCAAATCTTATTTATTTATGTATGTGCATACGAAAAAAAAAATTAGAAAGACTATCAACCCGTTTTGAGATATCAAATTTTCAAAAAAATAATTTGAAACTTTTTTTAAAAATTAATATTTTTTTTTTTTTTAAATTAATTTTTTTTTTTTTTGAAAATGTTGCTAAAATATTTTAAAATGTACTATAAAGCTCTTAAGTATCGAGTTTCGAAAAAATAGATCATAGCATTCCAAAAATTTGATTTTCAAAACAAATTTCTTAAAGATTTTTAAAAAATCCATAAAAATATTTTTTTTTTATTTTGATACACAATACCTACTATTCATTGTTGAGATCACGCATACAGTTTTGAAGAAATTGAAAGTAAAATAAATGGTTCTTTTGGAGGTACCATTTATAACCATGACCTCTCTGCTTACGCCAATTATCTTAACTCCAGGCGAATAACACACCTTCAAAGGTCTCAAGTAACCCACAACAATTTTTTTCGTCACTAATAGATTATTCTCCCTGCAGCCGATCCTTGACTCCTACCAGAAACATTTTCTGAACAAAAATATAATTCCTCAATGCTTATCAATTTATTATCAAAATGTCCGTGGACTTCGAACCAAAACGTCGGCAATATACCTCAACTCTCAAAAACTTCCCTATAACGTTTTTGCCCTAACTGAAACTAACCTCTCTCAAGACATTGCAAGCAATGAGCTCTTTACTTCTGACTATAATGTCTTTCGTCATGATGTTCTTGTCAGCGAATCCAACCTTAGCACTTCAGGACGTGGTGTCCTAATAGCATTGCACTCAGATTTTGACTCATCATTAATAAATATTCCAAATATTTTTAATCTTGAGCTTGTGTGTGTAAAAATAAACCTGAACAAACGCTTCCTTTACATCTTATGCTGCTATATACCCCCATCTCAACTAACAATTCAATATGAGCTGCTTGCGGATGCAGTTGCCTTTGTTGTTGAACCCCGAAGACGATGTCACATACCGTCTTCTTGCTTCCTGTCTTGTTCAGATGAGTGATATCAAAAATAGCCTCGGAAGACAACTAGACCTGATTTTTACCACTGACGCTGACAACTCCGTTTTCACAGTAAGCAATGACCTCCTCTCCACACTTGACAACTATCACCCCCCCATTTCTATTAGCTTCGCCTTTGTTAGCGATCTTCATAATCCTGATCTTTTAACTCAACGGAAATTTAATTTTCGTAAAGCTAACTTTGACAAACTCAATGATCTTATTGGGAGAATTAACTTTGACCTTATCTCCGATGAATCCATTCATATTGATGTAGTTATTGACACCTTTTATACCCACATCCTAACTTGTTTAACTAACTCCGTCTCTATTTTACTTCAAAAAAACTTCACATCTTCTCCTCCCTTGTATAGCAAAGAACTACGTTCACTTCAGAACCTACGTAATAAACTTTGGCAAAAGTTTCTAAAATCGAGAACTAGCTTTGACTTTTCAAATTACCTCTCATCCTACAATAACTTCTCAGTTTTATGTGAATCTCTTTATTCCAATTATATACACAAAATGCAGGCCGATCTTATTTCCAACCCAAAAAAGTTTTACCAATTTATTAATTGTCAGAAAAAATCAGATGGTTATCCCTCCGCCTTAAGACTCCGTGAATTTTTGTCAGCTGATCCAAACACCATATCCAATCTTTTTGCAGATTTTTTCAATAAAGCATTTTCTTTCAACAATATTGAGGTAGATCCTATCTATTTTAGTTATTTGAACAATTGCCCTCAAACCTCATTTACGAATATCAATATTTCACCTTCTTCAGTAGTGGTTAAAAATAATCAGCTGAAGGATGATTTCTCTCCTGGGCCAGATGGTCTCTCAGCAATCGTTCTAAAAAAAAATGTATTGACAAATTAGCGCAGCCCCTTTCCGCAATCTTCAACCTTTCTATCGCATGTGGTGTTTTTCCTAAGATGTGGAAAGATTCTCTCATAATCCCTATCAACAAAAAAGGATGCAAAAATGATATTTCCAACTACAGACCCATTGCAAAACTCTCTTGTATACAGAAACTTTTTGAAAGTATCAAATCAATCTGTTCCCCCAAGCAACACGGGTTCTTGAAAGGGCGATCCACAACCACTCACCTGACTGAATTCGTTTTGAAAACGCTATCTGCCTTAGAAGAAGGTAAAGAGGTTGATGCAATTGCAACAGATTTTAGCAAGGCGTTTGACAAAATTTCCCACGACATCATTATCTTCATACTGAAAAAGTTTGGCTTTCCACATTCGTTCTTGTCCTGGATCCAGTCATATCTAGTTGACCGTCAGTATCGAGTTCTTTTCAGAGCGAGCGTCTCCAAACCTATTCATGCCATATCTGGTGTACCTCAGGGAAGCCATCTGTGACCTCTTCTCTTTGTTTTGACTATAAATGATGTTGAGCTTATTTTACCCCACACTGATTTGGAAATTTACGCTGATGACATGCGGATCTCTAAACAAATTTCTGCCACTGACGATGCACTTATGCTGCAAACAGACTTAAATTGTTTTTTTTAACGTGGTGCCAAAAGAACTTCCTTGAGCTAAACATTAAGAAATGCCAAGCCATAACTTTCTCTCGTAAGCGTCCTCCCCTGCCACAAAGACAATACTCGATCAATGACGTGCCTGTTCTAACCGTAACCTTTATTTGCGACCTTGGTGTCATTTGTGACACTCAACTCAATTTTCGCGCCCATTACGACAGCATTTCGTGAAACGCTGGTCAAAAGAATTTTCTTGTCCCTACGTTACCAAGTCTCTTTATATGACTTTCGTAAGACCTCTACTTGAATATGCCTCCCAAGTCTGGTCACCATATCATCAAGTTCACATAGAACGTATTTAAGCCGTCCAGCGCAGATTTTTGCGCTTTGCTTTGATGGGACTTGGCTGGGATGACCCTTATAACCTTCCTCCTTATGCTGACCGTCTTAAACTTTTAAACCTCCAATCCCTCAACCTACGCCGAGACATTGCCGACATTGTTTTTGTTCACAAATTATTAAATGGTGTCATTGATTGTCCTAATCTCCTCCAAAAGATCTCTCTGAATCCTAATCCTCGCCAATTAAGATCTGTACCTTTCTTCCTCATTGATTACCATCGTACTGATTATGGGCTAAACGAACCTTTGACTCGAATGCAAAGTAAGGCTAACAAACTAAATCCCTTCAACCCCAACATTAATAACTTACTTACTTATCCGGCTCCCGATCCATGAAGGGTCTCTGCCTGAGATATTGCGGTCTTCCATCGGTTGCGGTCCCTCGCACGCTCCCTCCAGTGGTCGAGACCAAGCGCTCCTGCGTCTGTGACCGCCTGGTCCCTATAGCGGAGGTTCGGTCTTCCTGGTCGTCTCGAACCTGGGGGCTGGGATTCAAAGATTTTCTTGGCTGGAGCGTTGTTGTCCATTCGCTCGATGTGGCCGAGCCAGTGTAGTCGACGTGTTTTAGCTCTTTGGACTACATCCACATCTTGATACAGCTCGTACAGTTCACGATTTAATCTTCTCCTAGAATCGCCCTCTTCGCATATAGGACCAAATATCCGCCGAAGAATTTTTCTCTCGAAAGTGCCCAGTATCAATTCCCCTTTTTTTACTTATCGTCCAGCACTCGGCGCCGTAGAGTAGAACTGGTAAAATTAGCGTTTTGTATAGCGTGCACTTTGTCTTTCGGGAAAGGAGTTTTGAACCCATTTGTTTGGCCAAACCGAAGTAGCAGCGGTTCGCTAGGGTAATTCTTCTTCGGATTTCCACTAAGGTGTCGTTCGTGGAATTGATGTTTGTTCCGAGGTAAGTGAACTCCTTGACTACCTCGAAATTACTGCTACCAACAGTGACGTTTTGTCCTAGGCGATGGACAGATGAGGCTTTGTTTGTTGATAGCATATACTTTGTTTTGTCCTCATTCACTTCAAGACCAACGCGTTTCGCCTGTTCATCAATAACTGTGAATGCTTCAAGTACAGCTCTCTTGGAGCGGCCGATGATGTCGATGTCGTCCGCATAGCCAAGCAGTTGAGAAGACCTGTTGAAGATAGTGCCTTCCATGTTAACACCACTCTTGCGCACTATCTGCTCCAGGAATAAGTTGAAGAAATCACATGATAGCGCATCTCCTTGTCTGAACCCTGTACACGTCTGGAATAACTCGGAAGAGCTGTTACCCATTTGCACGTTGCACCGCGTATTTTGTAACGTCATGCGGCATAGCTGGATCAGTTTTTTCGGGATCCCGAGTTCCGACATCGCCAATAGAAGCTCTTGGCGACTTGTGCTATCATATGCGGCTTTAAAGTCGATGAATAGGTGGTGGGTCTCGACTTGAAATTCGTTGGTCTTTTCCAGGATTTGCCTCAATGTGAAGATTTGGTGTATCGTTGATCTGCCTGGCCTGAAGCCACACTGGTACGTGCCGATCGTAGTGTTGCAGAAAGGTTTTAGACGCTCACATAGTACGTTGGATAGGATCTTGTAGGCAACATTAAACAGGGATATGCCTCTGTAGTTCTTGCATGACATAGGATCACCTTTTTTGTAGATTGGGCATATGGAGCTATTTGACCAGTCGTCGGGCATACTTTCCTCCTCCCACACTTGGTTGATGAGCTGGTGCATGCACCCTACCAGGACATCTCCTCCATACTTAAAGAGTTCCGCAGGTAGGCCATCCGAGCCGGCGGATTTGTTGTTCTTAAGCTTGTGGATGGCTTTCTTAACCTCTTCGGTACTGGGCGCTGGGACTGGATCTTCATTAATGGTCTTGTGCTTCTTTGTTCCTCTGTTGCCTCCTCTACATAATGCCCATTAAGTAGCTGCTGGAAATGCTGCTTAAACACGTCTACAATTCCCTGTGCTTCGGTGACTAGGTTACCTTCGCTGTTTCGAAGAGCTTGCGTGCCAGTCCTATAACCAGATGCCAGTTGCTTGGCTGTTTTGTAGAACCGGCGGGTGTTGGCGGCGGTGCTAGACTCTTCGAGATACTTGAGCTGAGAGGCCGCGGATGCTCTTTTCTTTCTACGCAGGGTTTTTTTCTCTTTCCTTCTCTTTTCACGGTGCTCTTCTCTTGCTGCTCTTGTTTTCCGTTGCAGCATTTGCATTCGTGCATTTTCCGTCTCCTGCTTCAATACCGCGCATTCATCGTCATACCACGGGTTCTTTTTTCTGGGTGGTTGATAGCCTATGGTGGTCTCGACTGTCTCCTTAATGATGTCGCGATATTGGTTCCACTGGTTGTTGACGCTCGTGGCTGGGTTTACGGCAGAGAGTTTCCCGGTCTATTGCTCACTGTAGTCTCTGGCTTTCTCAGATGTGCTAAGGCATGCAATGTTGAATTTCTTCCTTTGGGCGGTCTTCGTTTTCTTTTCATTGGACAGTCAGGCTCTGAACTTTGTCACAACAAGAAAGTGGTCAGAGTCCACGTTTGCGCCTCGGAAAGTTCGCACGTCCAATTAGCACGTGGTCGATTTGGTTGGCGGTTCGATCATCTGGAGATCGCCAGGTTGCTGTGTGTATCCTTCGCCTGGGGAACCTAGTGCTACTTATCACCGTATTACGAGCTGCAGCAAAGTCGATTAGTCGGAAGCCGTTATCTGTTGTCGTTTCGTGGAGGCTGTGCTTTCCAACTAATCCGCCAAAGATGTTTTCCTTTCCGACTTTAGCATTGAAGTCTCCGAGCACAACTTGACATCGTACTCCGGACAGGCTCCGTAGGCTCCGTCCAGGAGGTCGTAAGACTCCTCCTTGTTAGACTCCTCAGCTTCATCGGTAGGGGCGTGTGCACATATTAGGCTGATGTTTTGGAAGGTAGCTTTGATGCGGATCACAGCCAGGCGATCGCTTATCGGCTTAAAATCGATGACTTTCGATCTGAGTCGATTTCCCACGACGAATCCGCATCCTAACATGTGCAGTCTTTGATGGCAGCTGTAATAAATGTCGCAATCTTTTCTTTTCGTTATACCTGATCCTATCCATCGTATCTCCTGGATCGCGGTAATATCTGCCTTGTACCGCGAGAGGACAGATTCAAGTTTTTGAGTAGCACCTGGTGTATAGAGTGTTCTTACATTCCAGGTACATACTCGTAGGTCATAGTCCATTTTCGTTCCGTTCCGGGTCTGGTTGCCATTTGAGGGGGGTCGTTATCCGAGGCTTCTCGCGTCTCTCTCATAACAATTGGCTTTTTTACTGTGGTCGGGTCGTTAGCCCAACGCACTAACCTCCAATCTGTAGGGCCATGGGTTTAATGTTGCAATTCTTTCCTTGGTCAACATTCGCACTTACAAGCTTAGCAAGTCAAGGCATAAAGCCAAGACCAGTATCCGGCGGCTACCAACGTGGAGGTATTGTAAGCACTTGATGTGTAGGAAAAGATACAGCTCGAGGCCCCCAGTTCCTACAACATCCAACCACCAACATTAATAAGCCTTCTTTAAAACTAGCTATTCTAAACTCACCCATCTTATAGCCCTTTTCTTCTAATTCTTACTCTCGCCCTTTGATTATTTCAACCTTTTTATATTTAAGTATAGATTTAAGAAATTGTATGTTAGTTTTAAGTCTAGCTTGTATTAAGCTTATAATAAATATGTACAAATATGTACATTTATGAAAAATTGTTTTCCTATCCAAAAAGTTATTTATTGAATTTTTTTACGAAAAGTAGTTGAGCCACTTTCGAAAAAAAAATACGGTTTTGGAAAGTTAATAAAAATTGTATGACAGGTACCGCTGTTTTTGGGGCTAAGAAAAATGAAAAAAAAAAATGTGTGGGGGGAGTTTCCAAAAATCACTATGCACTATGAAGAAAATATATCCAGCCATTTAGGCTAGGATTTAGTTCTAATGTCCATTTTATTTTGAATAAACTTTTTTTCACTTGCATTTTGAAGACAAGATTAAAAGAAACAACAATTTCTTCTTCGCTGTTTCGTAAGCAAAATATAATTAGAATATTATTAATTTCACATCATTTTTTATGCAGAACAAATTTTAATCAACAAGTTAAACTTGTATTATGAATTAGTTTAAATAAATTGAAACACATGCAGATTTAATCCTTTCCAAGTTATCAATGAAATCCAGATTTTCGTTTAGACATGCTTTATATTTATAGGTTACTAAAAGGCAATTAATTTATTTTACACTTTAAGATGCTACGCCATAAATCAAGTACCTATTATTATAGCTTGTGTATGAATTTTCAAACAGCGGATTTCGTTTGATTTTAAAACCTGAGTTATCTACGAACTTATCCTAAATTGATCATTGAGAAGCGGTTAAGACCAACCATTCTTGTTTTAGTAAATTGATTTTATTGCGCGCATGTACCTACTAAAAACTGTTATAGTTTAGATCCCATTGGAATTAGTTATATTCCAATAGGACAGTTTTAAACTCATATTTTTCAAAATTGTGAAATAAATAGTTTAAGGTGTTATAGCTCCTGTACTTAATTTTATTTTGCAATCACACAGTGAAACCAAAATAAAAACTTCAAAAACTACATAAATAAGAAAAAAAAAAAATAAAAAAAAAATAATTAAGGCAACATTTTATTTCGAGGTAAACACCTTTAAATCGACTTTGTTGTATTTTTTTTTTTATCGAATTCAATTTGTGATGATGATTTATTGTTATCGATATCAATTCAACAACGACAGAATAACCAATAACTTAGTCTTTTTACAGTTTTTGTTTTGTTTTTTGCTGCACTGTCTGAATGCGATTATATATTATAATTTGGCAATTTGACCATCCGAATTATTTTTATAAAACGTGCACGTATGCATATAAACAGTTTATAAGTATATATAATATATTAGGGTGTTCGTTATATGTTTTTTTAATACTTTTTCATTTAGATGGATGGCAAAATAATTCCTTATTTTTCAGATTATATTTTCATCCGCTTTAATACATTTTAATCCCTTCACATTTTTATATTACTTTTTTGTACCTATTGATTTAAAAATCATTTTTCACAGAAACTAACCATTAAATTTAATTTTAAAATAAACAGAATACATTTCTGGCCTTACACAAAATCTACAAAATAATATTGTAATTGTAAGTGCTTCCGTCATTTTTTTTTTTCTTTTCTATAGTGTCAATCTACATGATCTGCACCCAATAGAACCTTCTTACTAACATTAAAAAAATACTGATTAAATCAGCGGCACCATAGGAGATGTGAAATAAAAATCTGAACAAATTAGGGAATTAATTATTTCTGCTTCACTTAGAGCCAGCCAATGTAGTTTCTTACGACCACCCTATTGTATAGGTACATATCTACATCAAACAAAAGGTCTCTTGCAAAATTGATTTCTTTGCCAATTGTACCACACGAAATTGAGCTTAAATTTCTTTTTTATTTACACTTCACTGGTAATCAGCATGAATATGAAGTTTTCAAAAAATAAAAATAATAATAGCAACACATTTTAAATAGCCGAATGTTGAATTAAGCATTTTAATGATTGTACCTGCTTCAAAGGAGTTATGTTAGTTGAAATTGAATTATGATTAAAAATATATACAGTCGGCTCCCTCTAAAAGTCAAATTTTCACGGGATATTAAAATCAGTTCACGTTAGAGAGAGTTGTGCCAAAATTCAAGTTAGCGAGAAGTAAATATAGTTTCAAAATTTGAGGGGAGTAAAAAAATATGCGAAAAAGTTCGAGTCAGAGTGAAATTCGACTTAGAGGGAGTCGAATGTCCTTGGGTAAAGATAGGATTGAAAAATTAACTGGAATTAAAGCCACCAATAACCAAGGTTGATTCAATATGTTATCTTGTTATGAAATATTGAAATTAGGGCCATGAGTTGTTTTGACATTTCTATTGACGTCCAAGGGATTTTTTTTAGGTTAATTACCTTGTTCTCATCTTTTATTAAAAAATAATGGAGTTTGACATTGCGGATTTTATGTTTTGAAAACAAAATCATCTTAATGCAGTCCATTCCCATTAGGCTTGATTCACACTACTGTGCCAATATCGATAAATTCTCAAAACGTTCTCGCTCCGATACTTAATCCTAGTATTCACATTGCGGCTCCGATACCGATATCGATATAGCTCCCATATTTGTTTGTATTCTTTTTTTTCATATATTATTTTCAAATTATTTTTTTTGTCATCGATTTGTCACATCAAAATAAATAAAAAATTGAAAAATGAGTTCTCACTTCGATAAAATATTCTTTCAAACAAATCGAAATCGGAGCGAGAGCGTATCGGTTTTGGAGCGATAACGATTGTGTGAATATAAACATTGTTTCTCGTTTAAGAATATTTTAATGTAGTGAGAACGTACTGAGACTGTATCAGTATTAGAACTATAGTGTGAATCAAGCTTTAGTAGGTCTAGCGACACTCTTACAATCGGACTCCCAAATTTGCGAACACGCGAACGCATAGAATTGGTTCAACTTTAACATCACGGTGAATATTATCTTGGACTTCAGCCACATATTCTGGCGTTGCCGATGGTGACATTTGCCACTTCTCATCTCATCTTAATCCCCTTCTCTCCCACTTCAATTTTTCATATATTGGACTGGATCTAGGTGTTACACGACCCGTCCCGATAATCAGCCTGAATTGGGGCTGTTTGAAAAAAAAAAATTGCTCAGTGTTCAACGGAGTATACGGATTTTGGAAATTTTAGGATCAGCTGTCATTTAGTGCGGTCAAGTAAGATTTCATTATATGGAGCGCTGGGAACTAAATCCGAGGTCAGGTTTGACTTCACTATTCGATAGGATATTCGTTCACAAGTCTAAAACCACATTTCTCACAACTGTACCTTGAGTCATTTGGCCGCCATTTTGTTTTGTATGTTTATTTTTATTTTTGCTTATTACTTGCGCATTTTTGATCTTACGAAAAAAAATGTAGCTCAAACTTATATAAAATTAAATTTTCTACAAAATATGTTAGATAACTTTTTTCGCTAAACACTCTTGTTTAAAAGTTACAGCCCATTAACAAAAAACAAAATTAAATTTCTTTTTTCTAATTGCCATCATTTTTTTTTTTTTTGTAACTCAAATCAAAAAATCACCATAATAAAAGTTATAGATCTTTTATTTATCTTTATTGTGTGCCCTTACAGTTTCTTAATTATAATAACGGTTCTCGCTTTTGAGCGAATATACGCTCGAGCAATCCGCACGGTATAAATTTTTGTATTTATAATTTTTTGTTTTGATTTTAATACAATGCTCGGGACACCGAGCCTAATTTATGCTTTGAGTTCCGAAATGGTGGTTTTCTTACCACAATCACAAAAACGAGTGCTGTGACACGTGCATCACATTCGTTTTTTAGCCTTAGCGCGTTATTTTTTTGTGTGGTATCTTCAGGAGATCAGTCATTCAAAATTTTCTAGATATTGTAATACTTCGATATTCTTCTTCTCTTTTTGGAATGTCCTATGGTGGTCATCATCATCATGTTCATCTTAAAAAAAGATCCTCTGTTACTCTTACTTGCTTACACCATTTCTAAACTCGAAGCATAAATTAGACTCGGTGTCCCGAGCATTGCATTAAAATAAAAAAAAAAAGAAAATTAATAAATTAAAAAAACTTATTCCGTGCGGATTGCTCGAGCGTATATGCGCTCCGAAGCGAGAACCGTTATTTCAATTAAGAAACTGTAATGGCAAACAATGTAGATAATAAAAAGATCTATAACTTTTATTATGGTGTTTTTTTTATTCGATTAACAAAAACAAATTATGGCAAATTGGAAACAAAAATTAAATTTTTTTTTTTTGTTAATGGACTGTAACTATTAAACAAGAGTGTTTAGCGAAAAAAAATTTTTAACATATTTTGTAGAAAATTTAATTTTCTACAAGTTTGACCTACAATTTTTTTTCCTAAGATCAGAAATGCGCGAGTTATAAGCAAAAATCAAAATGAACATACAAAACAAAATGGTGGCAAAATGACTCCAGGTACAGTTGTGAGAAATGTGGTTTTAGACCTTATCAAATAGTGAAGTCAAACCTGACCTCGGATTTAGTTCCCAGCAATCCATATATGTAATTAAATCTGACTTGACCGTACTAACACTCATTTCTGACCATCCATCGTCGGCTGTCTAATGAGATTTCCCCCATGGTAGTTAAATAATTAATAATTTGGTGGCGCGGCAGATCGTACAGAACCAGGGCCTAGTGTAGTGACTAAAACAACTCTCAACAATTTCTGTGTGGATATTGTTGCCACGAATGGAGGGACCCACAATTTTTCGCAGAGTCGGAACGCCCAGATGAAAAGCACTTTTTCATGACAATAGATACTCTTGGAGGATTTGTCAGTTCCTCGCAACAGGCAGTACGTCCGCGTGTATTCCAAGACTATATGTTTAGCTGTTTGCCACTCCTCATCTCATCAAAATCACCTCATCAGTCCTCACCTGCTCCAATTTGCTATTGTTATTGGGCTCGATCTAAGGTAATTAATACACGACTAGGGCTGCCAGATTTTTAAAGCAGCTCGACGGGAAAAATGGTTAAAATTATAGAAAATCCTAGAATTTAAAAATGTTTCCCGAGATAAATAAAAAAAAAAAATATAAAAATAAATAAATAGTGCAGGCGTTTTACACATTTGTGTAGGGGTTTATAAGAAATTTAAAATAAATCTATTTCCCAGAAGCGGAGTTGGAGGGGGAATTTGGGGGGTGAAAAAGATGGGAGAAATTGTATTATTGCGTTTTCTGACTAAAGTTGACCCCAAAATCAAAAGTGTTCCATAGAAGTGTTGTAGATAATGTTGTAGACATATTTTTACAAAGTTTCATTTAAATTGAACAATTTTTGGGAAAATGAAAAATAAAAACAAAAACAAAAAAAAATACGGGTTTTCGCAAATATCTCGGAAATTTTGAGGTTTTGTAAAAAAATGATATGCATAAAAGTTGTAGATTATTGCGTGATCTACAACATTTCTATGGAACACTTTTCATTTTGGGGTCAAATTTAATTTAATACAATTCCCCCTCCACCTGGAGTTTCCAGATTGTTCTCGAAGCTCGGTGGGACACATGGCCACAATTAAGGAAAATCCTGGGATTGACACATTAAGCCCAGGACAAAATAAATTTAACCGAGACAAGAAGCAAATCGTATGGGAGGGGGATTTTTAGATTTAGATTTAGATGAATCTTTATTGATAACAAAAATAATAATTCATAAATACAATTTTCATAAAGATTTGAAGAGGGGGATATATTCTCCCCATATTTTTAAAGCTGAAATACATTCCCTAATTGTATTTCATGAAAAAGTTGTTTTTTGTAAATATTTTTTTTAATAATTTCCATACTAAATTTTTTGACAACATGTCGTTATTAGGTATAAGTTTATTTTAAGCATTAATTATTCAATGCTCTTATCAATTTTTAATCAAGCACTCAAAGGCCGTATGCTTAGCTTAGAAAAAAAAGAACATTCTTTCGGAATCCAGAAACAAATTGGCAAATATTTTTATTATAATATTATTTTGTCAATTTAAATGATAGTGACAGCAGCTGTCAGGTTGCCAAAATGTCATTTGGACTAAAGTTCACAAGAACTTTAAACTGCATCAAATTCAACAATCCACAAAAACAAAAATAACAATTTTTCTATTATTTACGTTTTTATTCTGTATTCCCATTCTACGTTAAGTTTGGTAAGATTGATTAAAATTTTAATGCGGCAGTTGTTTGCCAACTAATAAAAGATACATTTTGGTACTTTTTGTGAATTAAGGTCACAACCCGGGAAAAAAGTTGTCCCGGCGGGACAGTCGAATTTATTCTTGAAATCCGGGACGTCCCGGGTAAACCGGGACCTCTGGCAACGCTACCTCCACCACTCAAGATGTTCTGGTGTATCCTGCCATTCGCCTTAGAGCTTAGTCACATTCACTTTGGACAAAAAATAACATTGGCCATTCCATTTTGAACTTATTCAGATTACGCCCAAGGCCCAAGGACCTAAGTCATGTGCACAATCCCAAAACCAGTTCGGCAATAAATTTCAAGTCACAGTTCCTTCTAGAGCTATCTGGGAGGATATAACTGAAGATGAGGTGGTGTGTACTCAGATAGACTGAAATAAAGTATCTGCTTCCGTACTGTGTACCGTATTTCCAGTTCACGGCGAAACTTATGGTAATCACAGAAGCTTTATCTTGGCTGAAAGAAAACGTGACATCGACCACAGTTATCAACATTTTCTCAGATAGTCAAGTTACTAATAGCTACCATCTAGAGTCCGGAATGGGTTTGTACTAACTCTTTAACAGCCCTAAATTGCTGTTCATCTCTGCTGGAGATGGCGCAACAGTTTAAAATTATCCTGTGTAAGTTTCCGGGGCATAGATTCAATCACAATGGACAAATTTATAACTCTAAGTATGTCAGTGCTTACACCTGCTAGGTGACGGCTACCTTCATCTTAAAATAAGCTCACTTAATTGATATTCCTTAATTATGAGTGTTTTCTTAGTTCAAAAAATAATTTACATAGTGTTAGAAAAATTGATAAGAAATAAGGTTGTACCACAGATACAAGAGTTACTATAGTATCTGTGGTTGTACTTACTTGAATAAAAATGCATATCTAAATGATGAATCACTTTTCCATATTATCTGCACTGTGCTAGATAATTTTTACGCTAAAGAAAAAAGTAAACAATGACTTTTACAAATTTGATAATTTTCATATAGAGATAATTAGTTATTTAATGGTTGTAGGTGCAAAACGTATAGTAGGTAGGCACATTTCGTATTTCACAATTAAATTTGTTATCAGTATGAGAAAGTAGTAATCAAACAGGATTAACAAGATCAACAAACGATCGTTGAAGTGCATATTAATATTCATGAAATATAATAAAAGAGCAGGAAATTCGTTATTTAAATTGACCAAAAAAAAACAAACATAAGTAAAAGTAAAACAAAAAACAACTTGAATGACCCACAAGTTTATAGGCTGAAATTATAGCTATTTCACGCGTGTGTCAATTTTATGTTCAGACTCCTTAAGTGGTGGCTAGTTTCGTATGCTAAAAATAAATTGAAAAACTCTTTGTCGTCATCTGGGAGCAAACCATGTACCAAGTGCATCAGAGGCCCATGTACTACACATAGCACATGGCGCTATCGAAGCCACTGGATTAGCTCAATCCCAATGCGGGTATAATAATCAATATTGCAATGGCCGGCAGCGGCGACGACTAGCATTTTTATTGGTTCTAACAGTTTGGTATTATTTAGTCGGTTTTTTCCATTGTTTCCCCCCACAAGGGGGTATGAATTGAAAGATTTGACGCTGGTCAACAATAAGTTTCAAATAAAAGTGGAGTTTGTATGTTAATGGGAATCTTTACAAATGCAGTGCAAGGTGCGATGTATACATTAATTTTCATTGAACATTTTTGAATGAACAAAAGAAAAAACAAAAAAAAAAAAAAAATATAAAGAAGTTTAAGTGAGCTCAACTCCATAATATATTGCGTTTCGCATGTATACAATACATGCTGTGATTTTTATATGAGGCGGTAAACATCGACCAAAATTTGCGTCTTAGAAAGGTACTATAGCATCTAACTGATCAGCCCAACTGTTAGCCCTAAAAACCAGCGATTGGCACGAGTAATTCTTCGTTTGATATCAGCACTGGTATCGTTCACTAAGTTTATAGCGGATCCTAGGGAGACAAAGTCTCTGACCACCTCAAATTATAGCTTTTTATAGTGACGTTCTGTCCGAGACGTGCTTTTATTCACCGTTAAGACCATCTTCTTGGATTCACGAAAGCGCCACTGACATCACACTTTGTTCGTCCGACTATGTCTTTATCGTCGGCATGAGCGAGAAATTGGACAGGCATTTGAAAGATTGTGCCTCTAGAGTTAACGTAAGAGCTTTGCACTATTCTTTCAAGAATGATGTTGAAGAAGTCTCATGGCAGTGAGTTGCCTTGTTGAAAAAGCGTGCATTATCCATTGTCATCCTGTACAAACGGTCAAGTTCGGGAAGGATGCTAAAACTAGACATTGCTCTATATAGCTCGCTGTCATACGCGGCCTTGAAATCGATTGTGGCGGGTATCGATTTGAGGCCCCTGGGATCTTCACGAACTGCCGTGTGCGAATATTGAGTCGATGATGGACTTTCGTGGTCTAAGGCCATACTGATATAAAGGACTAAGGAGACTCATGTCTATGTCGTTGGTGCAGGCCAGAGGATCGCCTTGCTTACGAATCGGGCACACAATGTTGAGATTCCTTTCATAGGGTATGCTTTCCGCCGACTATATTTTGCATATGAGCTGGCTTATTCTCCTATCCAATTATCACCAGCCGCTTTGAATAACTCGGCCGCAAGGCCATCACCTCCTGCAGCTTTATCGGACTTAAGTTTAGATATAGCTACCTTCACTTTGTCGAGATCGGGTGGACAAACAAAAACAAAAATTATGCCACCAAGGACGTCATCTCTTTCTAGTTTGGGATTTAAATCCCCCACGAAAATCCTAATGCCATAGCTAGGGCATTGCTCATCTGTCTTGTGCAGGAGCTCGTATAGAACTCGTCCTTGGTGTCATTATCTTTCTCAAAATTTAGCCTTGATGCGAATTGCCGTGAGGTGCTTGTTCACATAGTTTAAATTCAAGACTTCTTGCCTAAGTCTGCCTCTAAAGACGAATCCACGAATATCCACGAACGTTGGATATTAGTCACTGTAGTAAATATCGCAGTCATTCATTTTATTTTGTCCGGGACATCTGATGTCTTTTTTGTAGCAGTTAGGAGCCTTCCCTTAATGTTTGGCTGCCCGTGGTCTAAAAAGAGACAGAACATTCCACAAGTTAGCAGATCCAAAAGTTAGTTGTCCTTGTTTCGTTTGCTAGGTTCGTCAACAGCTAATCCCTCCGTATCCGATTCCTGTTGTTGTTTCGCTAAAACATAGCCTTACGGGGCTGGTCACTCCAACGCGACGGCACGATGTCCAACCTGGAGGATCAAACACTTAGTATGATTCCAAGAGCGGGGAGCTGGATTAATCATTAAAGGCCTGAGCTTGGAAAATGTCGTAGTAACTCGTATAAGGTGTTCACTTGGTAGTTCAACCTAATTGGAACTGTAGACGTAGGTGCCACTATGATTCCATCTAGGGAATTTTTCCAATGCCGCCTTGATGGAAGTAGAAGTGCATTAGTAGGAACACTCCTCCCTCCTCTCGTTTGCTGACCCCATTAACCCTCCACAAGGAATTTTCTTCGATTGAGGTACTAGTAGTCCAGTTAACGAAGACTCATCAAAATTATAAAATAAATCGTGCTCTCTGGGTTATTATTCTATGTAGTAGGGGTGAGCCCCAGGTATAACATACTAAAAGTCCCCAGCCCAGGGCCGCGATCTTTAGGTAGGAGGGAGGGGGGGGGGGGTAAAGGTCCCCTTTCGGAACTGTTCGGGAATATTTTGAAAACTAAGCGTTTAAGCGAAAAAGTGTACACTACAATATGAAAAAATAATAAATGAATGAAAATACCCCTCCCCCCTCCTGCCTAAAGCTTGCGGCCCTGGGCTGGGGACTTTTAGTATGTTATACCTGTGGGTCATCGCTACCACATGAAATAATAACCCAGAGAGCATGATTTATTGCATTTATTTTTCCTTCGTTGACTGGACAATAGGCACCCGATGTTCACCACGGGGAGGTGAGAGTAGGAGATGATAGACAGAGGTTGATTTCACAAAAAAACCTATGGACGCTTGTGTCCTCTTGAACGCACATTGTCTAACCTCTAATATCGTCATGTGATGTGATTGTACTTCATTTTCATTCCAACGCGCAAAAGGTGAAAAGGAGTGCAAAGAAGTGCTTCGAACATCCAAATCCAAACGAACACGACACTTAGCCAGTAAGCCCATCTTCGAAGGTATATCGTATGTATCATTTGATCTTCAAACTCATTCAAAAAATTGTTTTTGTTCAGAAATTAAGTTTTGAGATACATTCAAAAGAGAAGACAAATCGCCTAATAGTATAAAAAATATTTTGATTAGGGCAAGTGCACATAAAGCAGGGATTGAAAATAACATTTGACCTTTATTTTCAATTTGTTTCTCACTGAGAGATACTTAATTCGTCAGATTTCATTTTGATCTCGGTTTGAGATTTATTTTTAAAAATTAATTTTTTAGGTCTTTTGGTGAGATTTATGATTTAACTTCCAGAATAACTCTTATCTGTTGACTTTTTTTTCTAAAAACTAAAGGAAAACGATCAACCTAAAACTGTTTCCATGGCAAATAAAGAATGGTCTTTTCTCTCTAAGAAAAAGTAGATATAAAATCTGTGTTGTTTGAAATATTTCAGATAATTCAGATTTTAATAGACTCAAATCGTCATCAACATTTATAAAAGAAGTGGTATTACGATAACGACGCCGCAGATACCGTCTAAGCGTTCAGTTACATTGTGGTCATTGTGTTTATCTCGCTTTTGTCTCGCCGTTCCCACTTACATGGCTATCTGTGTCGTGGTTTTCTCGCTATGGTCTCGGTTTGGTTTTGCCGTGATATTTAAGCGTGGTTTTTGGTTTTAGAATGTTTTCCATCATCTCGCTTTGGTCTCGCTATAGTCTCGCCAAAACTTTTTTTTCAAAACTACTTTTCAAATAGGTTACAATAAGCTAAAACCGTGGCTAAAAATTTCAAAGGTGGTTTTATTTTTCATTTACACGGCTACCTGTATCGTGGATTTCTGGCAATAATCTGGACATAGTCACGCCGTGACATTTACACGAGGTTTTTGTCATTGTTCATGTCTTATCATCGTCTCGCGGTGGTCTCGATTTTATGTTACCAAAGTCCGACTATTATAGCAATTAGAGTTTCATTTTAGCTACATTTTTCTAGCTGCTGACAACGGTGCCTGACTGGCAAAAAAGAAAACTGTTAACAATGACAGTTGACACTGTACTGCCTACTGAACATACATACCTTACAAGGGTCAACGGAACGGAGTTGCGTGAGTGGCACAGAGGCCCCAAAGAAGGAATACAAATCCAGATGAGAACCCGTTGGCCAGCCAACGCACAATCGTTCAAGAAAACTGTTGACTAACCTTAAAAAACCCCCCCGTGGTTTTCACCTTGATGTGGTGGGGGGGCTTACGTTCGTTCCTCCAGCAACCCAGCTGCAGGATCGAACAACCAAGAAAAATCAACAGAGATGCTAATCCAAAAATTAGAACCTTACAGATAAAAATGGAAAGTTCAGATAAATTTATTAAAAATCGAGTGGGGATATACACTCCAGTGTCGGCAGAAGTCACGGCTGCCGGCGAGGGCTTGGCCACGGCTAAGTCGCCAGTGACACCAACGACAACGACAACAACAACAACAGCAACAACAACAACAACAACAACAACAACAACAACAACATCATCATCATCATCATCAACAGCTACAACAGCTAAAGCCTGCAGCAATGTTGCCCGTAAGATTGATGGGGTATTTTCTGAATACCTCATGGATCTTACTGACTCTGAGGATGGGGCTGTTGGAACTGGGGAGGAGGAGATGGCGTCTGATGAGGAAAACCGCATCCTTAATGACGACGACTATCAATCCTTCGCCAGTTCGGACAGCTCAGACGCAGACGTCACTGTGGCCGAGAACCCTGCTGCAGGTCCGATGAAGGCACCCTCTCAAGGCGAGTCTGTGGCGAACCACCTGGCGCTGCCGGGAGCCAAGACTACTTCAACTCCTTACAAAGGGTCTGGGGCAAGTGACCCAACCGAAGTCTGCGCGGATGGCCCAGGGTCTTCTAAGACCGTGATGGCAGCCTTATCCGAAAGTCGATGTCCGTCAATCGATGGGCCAAAACCGACCGTAGGAAAAGTGGCGAATCCAAAGAAGCAGAATAAGGGAGGTGATCTTAATCCAGAGCTAAAAAGGATTGGAAACGCCAAGAGAGCCGTGCGTAGGTATGGCAAGGGTGATCCTAAGAAGCTGAGTCTTAGGGAGTGGAAGCGGTTGGGCTGGGCCCAAAAACTGCTTGCCAAGCTGGAAACTAAAGGCGAGAATGTCGTCTCTAAGTCAAACGACAAAAAAGAAGTTGACAAGCCCTCAGCTCAGAATGCCTCTTCCTCCAAATCGACTGGCGGCAACCCTAAAGTGAGGCCATTGAATGGTCCAAAGCACTCGAGGGTCGAGACAACTGGCCCAAGTAGTCAAAAGAAGAGGATGAGGCATAATGATTCGACGCCCCCTCAAACGTCCTCCAACAAAAAATTTAAAACGTCCCACAGCGCAGGTAGGCTAGCAGACATTGTTAGCCAAAGTCTCCAAGTGGCCGTGGTTAATGAAGGAAGCTCCGAGTTGGTGCTTACAAACGAGCAGTGGGCTCGGGTGGAGGTTAGGATTCTCGAATGTATTAACACCGAGATCCTCGCCTCTACCGGGTTTGTACCACAATTCGGGCCATTATCGACGCTGAAGGGGTTCAAAATACTGACCTGTAAGGATGGACCCACCTTGAAATGGCTTAAGTTGAAAGTCTCGGAGATGACAGGGTTGCTCGAAGGGGTAACACTGAAAGTTGCCTCCAAAAGTGACCTTCCCACTAGACCGAAAGTCCGCATTAATGTGCCGGGCCCTCACATCACCAAGGAACTACTGGAAAACCTTCTCCGAGGTCAAAATTCCAGTTTTCCTAGTGGTGACTGGAAGGTCTTGGAGATCGAAGCGCCCTCCAAAACGGGCCAGGAAGCCATAGTGATGTTAAATCATGAAACCATGGCAATGCTTCCCTCCAGGGGTTTCAAACTAATGGTGGGCATCAATATGGTTAAGGTGCGCCCGGTAGCCAGCCTACAAAAACCAAACAGCAAAAATGATGATGAAGGTGCTACAAGTAAACATACAGCACAGTAAGTTGGCCTCGGCCACCTTAACCTCTTTGATGTCCAAAGATAATATTGATATCGCCCTTATTCAGGAGCCCTGGATCAACAGCGGCAGGATCTGCGGACTCAGCTCCAAAGATGTAAACCTGTATTTTAATAAAGGGCCTACAGAAGGTAACTATCGGACATGTATAGTGGCGAAAAAAATTATAAATCTTTTCCTCTTATCTTCCCATAGTAGTGCAGACATGACGACGGTGAAGTGCGACAGAAAAGGGGCCCCGCCCCTGATCCTAGCCTCCATTTATATGCCAGGTGATTCACCGGGGCCACCGCCGTCAGCAGCCCTTGATGATCTCGTCAAAACAACAGGGAAGAACGGTTGGGACCTCCTGGTTTGTTGCGACGCCAACGCTCATCATCTACAATGGGGGAGTACCGACACAAATAAAAGAGGTGAGTCACTTTTTGAATATATTATTAAGGAAAACTTATTGATTCTAAATAAAGGTAACGAACCAACCTTTGTTACTAGAAATAGGAGAGAAGTGCTCGACGTGCACAAAATTGAAAACTCAAAACCCTATAGAAACCCCAGGAAAACAAACTGGGATGCCTTCAACACTAGATTGGCCTCATCTTTGGGTCACTATGAACATTTACCATTGACAACCTGCTCGGTCATTGATAAACATGTAAATGAACTAACGTTAGCCATAAATAATGCTTACGAGAGTTCCTGCCCCATTACCAAAAGTAAAGGCAAGCTCAACCCCGTATGGTGGTCCAAAGAGCTGTCTATTCTTAGGAAAAATTCAAGGAGGCTTTACAATAGAGCAAAATTCAGTAATGACCCCACCGATTGGGACCTTTTTAAGGTCAGCAAAAATCTATACAAAAACCGAACGACCTATGCTAAAAGAGCAGCCTGGCAAAAATTTTGTTCAGACCTTGAGTCTACGAATGAAGCTGCTAGGCTCAGGAAAGTCATGTCTAAGGTACCCATTCCCCCGGGATTTCTAAAAAGACCGGATAACACCTGGACGGACTCCTGCTCTGAAACCTTAGAGTCACTTATAAGCACTCACTTCCCAGGATGTACTAGCAGTACATCTCCTGTGGACAGAGGGCCCAACATAAGTGAAATCTATGATATAGGTAAACAAATCGTAGACAGTAGGAAGGTGGCTTGGGCCATCGACTCCTTCTCAGCATACAAGTCTGCAGGGCCTGATGGAATCATTCCAATGATGCTCCAAAGCTCTAAAGATATAATTGTTCCAGTTCTAGTGGATATCTATATAGGTTGTCTAAACATCACCTATATCCCCGCTAGATGGAGAGAAGTCAATGTCATCTTCATTCCAAAAGCTGGCAAGCCCACCCATACCGAACCGAAGGACTTCAGACCTATTAGCCTTTCCTCCTTTCTCCTGAAGACCTTGGAAAGGTTAATTGACACTCATATTCGCCTAAAACTGAATAATGGTGTGCTCTCACAGGCCCAACATGCGTACTTGAAGGGCAAATCTGTTGAGACAGCACTCCATGAAGTGGTCGGCACAATTGAAAAATCAATCCACTTCAAGGAATTCACTTTAGCAGCATTCCTTGACATAGAAGGGGCCTTTAATAATGTTGATAACAATGCTATTCGACAAGCCCTAAACTCCGTCAGCGTCGATCCATCACTGATAAACTGGATTGTATTCATGCTTCAAACGAGAATCATAAATGCAGAAATGGGTGCCAGCAAAATAAGAGTTAGGACGAGTAGGGGCACTCCACAGGGTGGAGTACTATCTCCTTTGCTTTGGCTCCTTGTCGTCAACCAGATCTTGGTCAAACTAAATCTGGGTGGCATCAAGGTAGTCGCATACGCCGATGACATTGTGTTATTGGCCTCCGGAAAATTTGCCCCCACTCTGTGCGAGCTCTTACAAACGTCCTTTGACAAGCTCAAAAACTGGGCCAATAATTGTGGCCTTAATATTAACCCACTGAAGACAGAACTGGTGCTGTTTACAAGGAAACGTAATATTCCAAACATAAACCCGCCAACCATTAACGGAATTCCGTTACAGGTTTCGGGTACTGCCAAATATCTTGGAATTGTTCTCGATCGTAAACTAAACTGGAAAGAAAATATTAAAGAAAGAGAAAGAAAAGCCTCAATAGCTTTCTACACTTGTAGCAGAATTTTTGGTAAAAGATGGGGTCCCAGCCCCAGAACCATCCATTGGATGTACACAGCCATTATAAGGCCAATTTTAACGTACGCATGCATGGTCTGGTGGCCAGCCTTAGATAAGGAAACCAATCTAAAAACCATGACTAAAATTCAAAGACTAGCATGTATTGGCACAACCAGTGCAATCAGAACCACACCAACGGCCGCCCTTGAAACTTTCCTTTCACTTGCCCCACTCGATCTGTATACGAAAGAGGTGGCGGCCAAAAGTGCTTTAAGACTTGTTCAATGTAAAAATTGGAAAAAGGGCCTCTACGGTCACAGAACCATAATGAATTTTATAGACACAGACATTCAAACAGACTACGTTTCACCGCACATAGATTTCAACCCAGTAACCATAACGGATATCCCAACCAGGGAACTCTGGAATGAAAACAGGGTCATAAATGCAAATCATGTTTCGGTCTTCACTGACGGTTCCAAAACCTCGGAGGGGGTTGGGTCAGGCATCTACTCAGATAACCCACCCATAAATAGATCTTTAAAGCTTCCAAATTTTTGCAGTGTTTTCCAAGCGGAAGTGCTGGCAGTATGCGAAGCCGCGAAACATCTTTCCTCAATCAGTGAATTAGTCAACAACAATATTGACATTTTCATAGACAGCCAGGCGGCAATTAAAGCCATTTCCTCAATCACCACAAAGTCCAAACTGGTCGATCGCTGTCGGAATGAGCTAAGAGTACTCAATGCGACGAACACAGTTACCCTTAGATGGGTCCCAGGACATAGGGATATTCATGGGAACGAAATGGCAGATGAACTGGCCAAAATCGGGTCATCTCTTGATCCGAGCCAAATCGAAGCCTCTGTGCTCATGCCACTGGAGCAAGAAAAAGGTAGAATACACCAGAGTTTCTTGGAAGCTGCAAATGTCAGATGGTCATCCATCGACACTTGTCGGGTTTCAAGGAATCTATGGCCAAATATTTCAAAGAAAAAAACGGATTACTTACTTAAGCTAAGCAGGCCTCAATTATCTCTCATGGTTGGTGTCCTTACGGGCCACAACTCAATGGGAACCCACATGAACAGAATGGGCATCAGCTCATCGGATCTATGTAGAGGGTGTCATGATGAAGAGGCAGAGGAGGGCTCCCCCCACTTCCTTTGCGAATGCCCTAGCCTAGCTAGAACTAGAAAAGAAGCCCTTGGAGAATACTTCTTCGATGAACTGGGCGACATCTCTGTCTTGCCACTAAAGAACATCCTGAAATTCATTCAGAACTCAGGATGGTTCAGGGAGGCCCCCCAAACCTAAAACTTCTCCTTAACTCCCTCCCTATCCCTCCTAACTAACCACCTATCCCCTGGGGAGCACAATGGATCCACTGAGATCCGAGTGAGATGGTGCGGCTTGCCGCATTATCACCCCTTACAACCTAATCTAACCTAACCTTAAAAAATCTCTTTAAGCTTATTTTACAAATAAGACCATAACGAGATGAAAGAAAACCTCGTGTACGTTTACCTAAATGCATACGGTGAGAAGATATGAAAACCATGGCGAGGCGTATGCCATGGGACAATAAAACACAAAACTACGTATAAACGCAATCGGCAAGATGACGCCAAGCAATCATCACCATCGTGCAATCGTCGTTGTTGTTATTGTGTCCGTCATCGTCGATGACGTTGTATTTCATCTTGCGCGATTTTAAAGTGCGAGATTTTTACCACAAACCCTCATAGACGCGTGTCAGCTCAAAGTCCAAAAAGAGTCAATTACGATCAGCACTTCCACTAAACTTTTATTGAAGAGTATTGAACAAACAATTCATTGAAAATCCAAAAGCATACCTTTTAAGTTTTAAATCAAAATTTTAAAGACTTTTCAAAAGGTTAAGTTTTGTTTTCAACCTCTATAAAGACAACCTTTTATCTTTTAAACAACAAAATCCAAAAATGTATTAGATATGTACAATATATAATGTATATGCACCTTCTCATACTTTCAAGGTTCTGAGTTCTAAATATTTTTTCATCAAAATCAAATCAAATAATTATATTTGGAGAAAATTAACATAAATAACAAAATTGGCATCAGACAATTAAGTTTAAGGTTTCTTTATCTTAATTAATTGCGATAACTTTCAAAACAGCTTATCAGCTTAATTGGTTATCTTTATATAACTTCATGCTACCTACCTCCAAAAATTTCATTTTTATTATATATAAAAAAAAATCTGCGGCTACTAAATAAATAAAATATGACATTATTTCAAAGATAAAAATTGATTGATGGAAGCGAACACCCCAACAATGACAAGTTACATTATTATATTTGAATTCATTCACTAAATTTATTTGCCTAACAATCGACTGTCGAAAATTTTAAAATTTTATTTAGACAAAAAATTTGTTTTCCTGTCGAAATTAGGAAAAAAATGACATTGGTTTATAAAACGAAATGTATTGTATTTTAAATTTATTTAAAAATTCTAAGCTAAAAAGAATAAAAAATAATAAATTTCTAGACTTTGTGACCTTTTGTTGATTGATTAATGCTGATGCATTATTATGTGAAAACACTGAACTCCATCAATGTCTCGAACATTACTCATGCTGGAAATTGAATAGCTTTACACCACCTCCAAACCCACCAAAGTTTTTTTCTTGTTCATATTATAAGTAATTTGTCGTTATTTGAAGAAGCCCTTGATTACAATGGACGTGTCTTGACAACCCAACACTCATCACATAGACATTATCTCGAGTTTCTATTTTTAAAGACGTGTGTATTTATCATCGGGTATATCTTGGCCAGCAAGAAAACCACAGAGGTGTATACATATAGGTATGTAGGTACAAGTAGATACCTGCCAACTTTCTCATAGGTATAATTTTTTATAGCTTGAAGGGCTGCAAGTTGAATAATACGATTTTTAAATAACATTCATTGATTTTTTCTTATAATAAGGTGTGGTAGATACAAGTGTAAGTATCTCCCAATTGTTACACCTGGTCAACCGGCCGTGGTTCGTCGCGTCACTCGTATAGTAATATTGAAATGAGCTTCTCTTTGATACCTTCTTAATAGACACTTTACACTCAAGTTTAATTTCGGTAAGTATCTTCTGCCGGAAAGTATGTTGTAGTCAATAAAATTGCAAACCCACTCGCATCCAATTCATGCCACTTCAATACAATTAACTGTTCAGCGAGTTCTTGCATCATATTCAATCGAACTTTGTATGAACGAACGAACTAACTTGCACTGTATCTCAGTCCCCAGTCACTTTATACTGTCCGCATCGATAAAGAGGTTTATCTATCTTTTTTTTATGGATGAAACAAGAAAAACCGGTTTAAAGCTTCGATTGGACAACTTATTTGCAAAAGTGGATCGAAATAATAAAATAGATAGGCAATTTTACAAGGCCTTAAGTTGTAGGGGGCGGGAATGCTGTATTAGCTACAGCAGGTATCAACAGTGGCGTTTATACAGTGCCAGTCAGGTTGAACTACTTAGTGAACATCTTATACGGGCTACTTACTGTGACATATTTGGAGCTCAGGCCTATAAAGAGCTAAGTCCCCTTTCACACGAAGAAACAAGTTGCTGGAGATTTTTTTGACGTTTTCTTTTAATCTCCTTAAAAATCTTCCTTCACACGAGGAAACAAATCTCCAGGCAATTTTTGAAATTTCCTTTGAAAATCTATTGGTTGAACACACCTAAGCCTAGATGTGAAAGGAAATGTCAAAAAATCTCCTCAAATCCTCGACCGGGGAGATTCTGTTCGCCCCCCCTTCCTCCTGCCCTTCTCACCCAGGAACAAAAGGTTGCTGGCAACTCAGTTTCCTCGTGTGAAAGGGCACTCATAATCCGGCTCCCCACCTTTGGAGTCTTACTGAGGGTCTAGTCTTATAGGTTGGAGGTTGTGCCGTCTGGGTGCCTTCCCTGCTACGTAAAGCTTTTTGGTTGTGAAGCAGCAATAAGCCTCTGGATTAACTGTTCATACGAATCTAGAAAACGAAATAAGGGCAACGAACTTCGGATCTGCACATCTTTTTATAGACCACGTGCAGCCGAGCATTAAGCGGAGGCTTTAGACTGCTGAAAAGAAGACAGACAAATTAAAATCAGTGATATACACTACGGTGATTGTTACCGGCAGCAAATACACCGTTTTTTTGGGTGTGAATTCGTTGTTAGAGGCAGACTTAGGCAAGAAGTCTTGAGTTCCAACTATGTGAATGAACGCCTTAAGACATTTTGCATAAAGACTAAACTCGCCAACATAAGCCTCATGTGCGCCCATGCCCCTACAGAGGAGAAAGATGATAACACCAGGGAAGAGTTCTACGAGCTCCAGGATAAGACATAATGAGCAATGCCCTAGCTATGACGTTAAAATTGTCTTGGGTGATTTGAATGCCAAACTAGGAAGAGAAGAAGTCTTTGGTGGTACAATCGGAAAATGTAGCCTGCACGACACCACCTCCGATAACGGACTCAGGTTTATTGCGAAATGTCGTGGTAGCTAGTACGCAGTTCCCGCATCTCGATGTACACAAGGGGACATGGCGAACTCCAGGTCAATCAACCGTCAACCAGATTGCGATCGACGCAAGGCAATCCTCCGGTATCAAGGATGTCCGAACGTTCCGAGGAGCCAACGTTGACTCGGACCACTACCTCGTTGTAGGAATGAAGTTCTAAAGTCTTACCAAAAGTAAAAACGAGCCTCCTGGGAATACAAGGCCCGAATCGAAGCCTGCATGGATGATCAGGGGAACATCGAGGTGGAATTGCAGTCGGTGCTGAGGATATGGAAAAGTCATTTCTGCAAATTGTAAAACGGTGCTGACGAACCGAATTCCACTACCATGCGGATTGCACCATTCACCCTGGACGACCGATGACGTAAGCCAACATTTTCGTCCACCCAATCTCGACGAAGTAAAGATAGCTAAACCTAAACTAAATCCAATAAACCTGCTGGAGCTGATGACCTTGCGGCTGAGTTATTCAAAGCGGCTGGCGATGAATTGGTTAGGAGTATGCACCAGCTTATCTGCAAAATATGGTCAGCGGAAAGCATGCCCAATGAATGGAACCTCAGAATTGTTTGCCCTATCCTCAAGAAAAGCGGTCCTCTGGACTGCACCAACCTGAGAGGCACTAGTCTTCTTAATAATAGAAACCTTCTCTGCCATACTTTGTGAACACCTGAAGCCATTCGTCAAAACAACGTGATATGTCCATATCAATGTGGCGTTAGGCCAGAGAAGTCCACCATCGACCAAATATTCGCACTATGGCAGATCTTGTAAAAAAACCAGGAGTTCCACATCGATACCCATCTATTGAGACGAGCTATATGGAGCAATTTCCAGTTTTGTCATCTCTGCCAAACTCGTTCGTTTGTGCAGGATGACGATTGAGAAGAAAAGCTGCTCCATCAAGGTCAGCAAAGACTTCTACGACACCTTTGATATCAAAAAAGGCCTTAGGCACGGCGACGACGCGCTGTCATGCGACTTCTTAAACATAGTTCTTGAAAGAATAGTGCAAAACTCTCACGTCAACAATATAGGCACAATCTTTCAAAAGTCCGTTCAATTACTCGCTTACGCTGACGACATTGAATCGGACGAACAAAGCTAGATGTCAGTGGTGCTTTCGTGTGTATTGAGAAGGAAGCCAGGAAGATGGAGTTAACGGTGAATGAAAGCAAAACGAAATATATGTTGTCAACAAGAAAGGACACCCAACATCAACGTCTTGGACAGAACGTCACTATAGACAGCTATAATTATTTTAAGGTGGTCAGATACTTTGTCTACCTAGGATCCGCTATAAACTCAGCGAACGATACCAGTGCTGAGATCAAACGAATGATTACTCTTTCCAATCGCTGTTTCTTTGGGTTAAGAAATCAATTGAGAAGGAAAAGCCCTTTCTCAAACAACTAAACTGTCCCTGTATAAGACGCTTATCATTCTGGTCCTGATGTATGGTGCAGAGTCATGTACAATGTTAACGGTGGATGAGAACTCGTTAGGTTGTTTTGAGAGGAAAATTCTCCGGGTGATTTTTGGTCCCGTCTGCATAGATGGGCCGGAATGGAGAAGAAGATACAACAACGAACTGTACCGCTGCACAGCGACACCGACCTAGCCACACAAGTGAAAAACCAACGACTGAGATGGCTGGGTCACTTAGTGCGAATGGACACTAATGCTCCAGCCTGAAAAGTCTTTGAATCCAACCCCGTGGGATAGCGCTGTAGAGGTGGACAGCGTAAAGGTGGCGCACGCAAGTGGAAGAAGACCTCAACCAACTTGGCGTGCGAAACTGGAGATAGCTAGTTAGAAACCAAGTCGGCTAGAAGAAGCTTTTTGGTTGAGGCCCTGCTCCACCCCAGACTGTAGCGCCACCTTAAGTAAGTAGGTAAGAAAGTAAAGTAATATTCCAGGGGCTGTGTGAATATCATGGATTGTCAAAAATCCATATTAAGAATTTTAAAGATAATTTTAAGAGAATTTAGAAGAAATATTTTTGGAAGTGTTACACTGATAGATGGAGAAGTTATAGTACTATTGGACGAAATTTGAATCAGGCAGAAGGAAAAGCCTTGCTTTATAGATTTTTGTAATTTTTATGCCAATATTTTTTAAATGCAAAATAGAAAAATCTAAAATTTGTTGGTAGCGTTGTATTTTGAGAACCAGAGGGAGGAGCAAATGCCTCCCCATGCCTCCCCTCCTTCTGGGCGCCTATGGCTCCAACAACTTATTTGGTCAAAACTAAACGCTTACTTTCCTCCAAAATGGTCGTTAAAGATAGCGGTGTACAAATCGCCTAGGATAAATTCTATATCAACATAAGTACATACAACTCCGCCTCTGTGTCTTTTGAAGTGGTGAATGTTTTTTTTTTTGCATTAAAAAAGCTTCCACTAACTTGTTTTTTTTTTTAGCCAAAAGATCCGCAGACACACAGACTAAATGTTGGCCACTTTTGATAAGACATCGAAATTTATTAATAGAGGCGCTTTTTGTTTGAATAAAAAGATGATTTGACTGATTATTTATTATTTTTAAAAATAATATAATCAGAAAAAAGTGCTTCTGATCGTGTTAAATGAGTGTGGTTTCCTGTGCTGCCGCATTTAAAGTTCATAAATAATATTAGAAAATGGGAGGTAATTTGGTATGGCATAAATATTCTTGGATTTAATAGAACAACTTGATGGTGAATTTCACACCGCTGCTAATACTCTTTGGCTTAGATATAGCTTATTGGAACAAGATCAAACATATAATTGGATTCGTGTAAACTTGTTTGACCATGATGGTAAATCCAAATGATTTTTTTTTTTTTTATCTTATGTTTATTTATTTTTTCGTATTAATTCTTTCAAGTTTCACTTTTTGATTGTGCAGATGTGAGCAAAAAAGTATCTTTAGGATACCTCTACTTTTTTTAATTCTTTTTGCCAGAGTGAGAAATTAATTTTGAATATTAATTTCCGCGATAGAAACTTGTTTTTGTTTTATTTAATTCATTTTTTTTTTGTTTCTTTGAAACAAAAAACAATTAAAGTTAAAGTTTAAATGAACGACTTTATTTAAGATAAGTAGATAGGTAGATGTTTGTTTTATAGTGATATAGTTTTTATTGATTTAAATTTCCAATTCAAATGAAATAATATTTTTTATTTTGTTGGAGCCAAAAATTGAAGTTTTGATTTTTTAATATTTAAAAATATATTAAAGTGCTTTAAGGTAACTGACTGGAAATTGTTAAAGAAAATACAATTACTTTCTCTTTGGTTAAAACAATATTAAGATTACGATTATAACAAATTGAAATAGATTGATTAAGTTGGATTAAGTGAAGTAGGAAATAAAAGAAACTAGCAAAGGAATTTTTTTGTTTTCAATTGCGCTTGATAGACTCAGTTCTCACTTCGTGGGGAATTAACAAATTCGTCTGAAGTGAGTCTAGTTCTAATGCAAGTTGGGAAGATGCTGTTGTTCATGTTCTTATGGGAACTTATGAAGTACACATTTACAAATGTGAAGAGGAAACTTTAATGTAAGTTAAACTAGAGTTGAATAACAAAATTTAAACCACAGTTTTAGTGTCAGTATGCTCATTTTGTTTTTTTCATTGTTTGTCAAAACGGTGGAAAATGAAGATGTGTTGGGTTCAAAATATACACAATCAAATGGAATTTTATTTCAGACCACAGTATGGCCGTATTAGGAAAAAGGGTTAAATTTAGACGTTGAGATTATGATCTCATATTCAACTATAGTATTTAATAATAACTACCATACCTTCCTGTTGGAACCACATGTCCTCCAAGTCCATATCATCCAATTGGGGCCAAAAATATTCGGTTATCATTGAACGGTAGCGATCCCCATTCACAGCAACGTGCCGGTCTTGATCATCACGGAAGAAGTACGGCCCAATGACGCCGCCAGCACATAAACCACACCAAACCGTAATTTTTTCGGGATGCAATGATGACCCATGGAGTATCTACGTGTGGATAGCTGCCTGACCAATACCGCATATTTTGTTTATTGACGAAGCCATTCAGCTAGAAATGAGCCTCATCCATTAATTGGACGTAGCGCTCTTAACGTTGAGGCCACTGACTCCGAATTTCGGTCAGCCCCGGATCCACGATTTTTCCGAACCGGGGCAAGAACTTGATTTTGGCACCCCTGCAGTTCTTGATGGAATGAAAAAAAAAACATTTAGTTGGATTTTTTATCACTGGGAGAATAAAACTTTTTAATGGATGTGCAGTCTATATCTATTCATCAAATTGCATTAAATCTACAAAATTGACAACGCCTAAACAAAGACGATACACAGCCAAGGTAGAACGATAAAATATGATTCGTTCTCACGTAAAAATTCAAAAGGATTTTTTTTTTTATAATCGATCGCGAATCTTAGTGGTTCGTTCCCGAATTTATCATAGGAGAACTATTGAACTGACGAACCATTCAAATAAGAAAGAAAATTGTAATTATACGAAAGGACTTAATTTCACTAGGCCAAAGTTAAGTTAGATAAAGTATCGAAGTACAAAGTTGCAAAAAAAGTTTTGAAATCCTTCCTTGTTCCTTGAGCGATTTAAATTAAATTGACAGAGGTGATAGCTGAGACAGAGTTATACCATTAAAAAATATATTTTTAAAATAAGACGTTTCAAAATTATGGCAAAATTTTGCAACTTTGTTCTTCCTTGACCGTTTGCAATGAAATTTCCACAGGTGATAACTGATGCAGAATTGCAACAGAAAAAAATATCAAAACAGGATATTTAAAGAAATGTTGTTCGTTCAAGGAACAATTTTTCAATGAAATTGACACATACAATTTCAATCCTTAATAGTCGAGAGCTAAGCAACATCAAAACACGGGGGGGATATACGCTCCGTCGGTAGAAGTCGCGGCTGCCGGCGTGGGCTTGGCCCCTCGAAACGAACGAGGGGAGAAGTCGCCAGTGACAAAAAACACCAATAAAGACAAGAACGACACAAAAACGGACATGACTGAGGAAGAGGAAGACCTTCTTCTCAACCCCTTTGCCAATCTCGGTGTGGATGATGGGGCCAGCATCATAACGGTTGACACTGACGACATCAGTGACTCCTGTTCTGTTGCCAGCTCCAACATCTCACGGCTTTCAACTTCTTCAGTGCGGAGTAAATACCGCAACTGTAGAAGAGTGATTGAACGACTTGGCACAAGGAGTTGGGAAGAACTTACGGAACTGGAACGCAAACGACTGCATAACGCACGTGCGCTTCTACAGAAGGAGTCTGCAATGGAAGTTGGGCCTCTGGTCCTAACACCGGCGAAGGCTACTTCTGTGAAAGACACAAACGCGGACACGCTGATGGGACCACCCAAACCCCCTGCTGGTAAATCCCAGGTAAGGAAAGGGACGGCCTTATCAGCTGTGCATGCAAATACTGACACGACAAAAGACAAGATGCATGAACCAGCTCCTGGTCCATCCAAACCATCAACCAGCCGTTGCGCGGTGCATATTGCTCCAACGGGCCTGGAAGGTGGGGAGGTAACCACGGGAGTGGATGAGTTAGAGGAGTCGCACTCGGATTGCCTTCGGGCTCAGAACCCTGAATGCAGTCCGGATGCGTCCACCTCTTCTCAGCCAGGGGATTGCAAACCGACCGACTCAACAATGGACTCCGTGAAGACTGTTTTGGAGGCCCGAGCTGAGCGTCGTAAGCGCAAGGTGAAAGGTCTCCTGGACGATAAGCAAATATTCCGCAGGCAAAATCGGAACGCTGAGAGGATTATCCGGCGGCTAGGCAAAAGGAATCCTGAATCCTTAACGGCCAAGGAAAAGCTAGCCCTGGATAGATCCACTCAGAGACTATCGACCACGACATTAAGCACGGGTACGGACAGACGAACCAAGGACAAGCCGAACTTGAAGACTGCTCAAGGGGCGGTGAAGAAGGGAAAGGAAGGCCTCTTGCCTCCGCCTGGCTCTCACCCAACTGCGAGTACGTCCAACCAAGCTAGGCCAGACGACAATCCGTCACGGACGGATAATACATGTACGGACAGACTGACTCAGGACGAGCCGAACTTGAGGACTGCTCAAGGAAAGGTGAAGGTAGGAAAGGACGGCCTCTTGCCTCCGCCTATCTCTCGCCCAACTGCGAGTGGTTCCAAAAGAGCTAGGCACGACGACACTACGTCACCAGCTGTTCCCTCACCGGGGAACAAGAAGAAGAAAGCCAAATTCTCCCGGGTGACCATGGAGGTCCAACAGACTGCGATTGCAGACTTTGGCAACCCTTCAAGGAAACTGACGGATGATCAATGGCAATTGATAGAACTAAGAATTCTGGACGGGGTAAACGAGGCTATCGTCAAGAATAGGCCTCCGCCACTCTTCGGTAGCCTCAGCACTGTCCACGGATTCAAGGTGATGACATGTGAAGACGGTAACACTCTCACATGGCTCCGAGAGTTCATCGAGAAGACCGAAGCTCCTTGGCCGAACGCTGACCTTCGACTTATTAGTAAGAAGGAAATCAGCGAACTGAGCAGGCCAAAGGCAGTGCTGACACTTAAGGGACCCGTGATACCAAGAGACCGGATAGAGCGGAACCTCAAGTCCCTGAACACCGAACAACTCAGCCAGAATTGGGAGGTTGTTCAGGTTAACGAACCAACCAAAGATGGCACCGAAGTGATTGTGAGTCTAAGCCACAAATCGATGCCACTTCTGCGGAAAATTGGCTACAAAGTGCGCGTTGGTACAAACCGATGCAAGCTTAGGTTCATAGCCAATAAGAAAAAACAGGTAAATAAGGAGGTGGTAGTTAATAACTTATCATGAAATTTTTACAAATAAATCTTCATCATAGTAAAGCTGCCAGCGCCAACCTGGTCTACCTCATGGAGAGTAGACAAATAGACATTGCCCTAATTCAAGAACCCTGGATATCAGGTGGCAGAATTAGGGGGCTCCACTCAAAAGGACTTACACTGTTTAAATCCTCTAACACAGGTACCAACAGTAATTATAGAACATGTATTGTAGCTAGAAAACAGATTAATCTCTTTCTTCTATCCACATACAGTAACCTAGACCAAACTGCGATAAAGTTGGAGCGCGATGGGCTTCCACCGCTTATCTTGGCATCATGCTATATGCCGTACGATGGGACGGAGGGACCTCCTGCAAATGTCACGTGCCAACTTGTTCAACGCGCAGCTGTAGAGAAATGGGACCTTGTGATAGGATGTGATTCTAATTCACATCATATTCAATGGGGCAGCACTGATATCAACGATCGAGGTGAGTCTCTTTTTGAATTTATCATAGAAAATAACATACTAGTAGCGAATAGAGGTAATGAACCAACATTTGTCACTAAGAACCGCGAGGAAGTACTCGATATCACCCTTGTGAGCAACTCGAATACTGTCTCAATAGAACAATGGAAGGTACTTAAGGAAGAATCTTTTTCCGATCACAGGTTAATTGAATTCTTTATAGTTAGTACAACAAACTCTCGAAAACCTTTTAGAAACTTCAGAAAAACTAACTGGGATATTTTTAATGGGGAAGTAGAGAATGAAATCAAATTGCTTAATACCAATGCAATTGATAATCCTGAGAACTTAGACAAAGCTGCCGAGAAATTCACAGAAATACTCAGCAATGCTTTTGTCAAAGGATGTCCATTAAAACCAGGTAAAAAAGGCAACAAAAAACCACCTTGGTGGACAATAGAACTGGGCGACATTAGGAAAGAAACGAGGCGACTTTTCAATGTCGCCAAGCGCACCAGATCAGACATCGACTGGGAGATCTACAAATCCAGTCAAAGAAAATTCAAAGCTGAAACACAGCGAGCGAAACGCAGCTCGTGGAGAACCTTTTGTGATGAAATAGAAGGCACCAATGAATCAGCTAGACTAAGGAAAATTCTCTCCAAAGAGCCATCTACCTTAGGTTCCTTAAAAGAACCAAGTGGTCGCTGGACAGAATCATGCAGTGAAACTCTAAAACTCTTAGTTAATGCTCACTTTCCCGGGTGTAGCTCTAACCCAAGCTATAACCGGGAAACTGAGATATTTACAGAGCACAGAACACCGTCGGACATTGTAACGGAAGACAAGATTAAATGGGCAATAAACTCTTTCTCCCCTTACAAATCCCCGGGACTAGATGGCATCTTTCCAATGATGTTACAAAAAAGTGAAAACCTCATTACTTCACACCTGAAAAACATATTCTCAAGTAGCCTCAGATGGGGATATGTACCTAAAGCATGGCGTGAAGTCAAGGTTGTATTTATCCCGAAGGCTGGTAAACCCAGCCACACGGAAGCTAAAGACTATAGACCAATCAGTCTCACGTCGTTTACTCTTAAGACTTTCGAGAGATTGTTGGACATCTATATTCGCAGCTCACTGAACCCGGAGGTAATTTCTCCAATGCAGCATGCCTATACGAAAGGCAAAAGCGTAGAAACTGCACTTCACTGTGTTGTTAATACAATTGAAAAAACTCTCAAAGACAAGGAATACACTCTTGCTGCCTTTCTAGATATTGAAGGAGCTTTCAATAATGTGGAAAACGATGCAGTTAAGAGAGCCCTTGTAGAGCTGAATATAGAAAACTCAATTATAAATTGGACTATGTGCATGTTAAAAAACAGGCATATTAATACAGAACTTGGAGATTCACGTTTAAAAGTATCCACATCCAGAGGAACACCCCAGGGAGGGGTGCTTTCTCCGCTTCTTAGGATACTAGTTATGAACGAAATTCTTGTGAAATTAAAATATAGTGGAGTCAAAGTAGTAGCTTATGCAGATGACCTAGTACTACTTGCGACAGGAAAATTCCCATCCACTATTAGTGAACAAATAGAATATGCCCTGTCAAAGGTCAACACATGGGCAAAGAATTGTGGTCTAATGGTTAATCCATTGAAAACTGAATTGGTTCTCTTCACTAACAGAAGAAAAATACCAATGTTTAGATTACCATCAATTGCAGGGACTCCACTCAAAATCTCGGATCAAGCCAAATACTTGGGTGTGATCCTTGATAAGAAACTGAACTGGAGTCTCAACACTAAAGAGAGAGCAAAGAAAGCTATGGTTGCGTTCTATTCCTGTAACAGGATCTTTGGAAAATCCTGGGGACCCAATCCAAAAATTATCAGGTGGATGTACACGGCAATAGTTAGACCGATACTTACCTACGGTAATTTAGTTTGGTGGAACGCGACTGAGAAAGCAACAAACCTGAAAACCTTGACAAAAGTTCAAAGATTAGCATGCGTAGGTATTACGGGGGCGTTGAAAACCACTCCCACAGCGGGACTGGAAGCGATACTCAACTTGAGACCCCTAGATCTATTCGTGCAAGAATCTGCAGCATACAGTGCCCTGCGCCTAAGCCAGACTAAATGCTGGAAGCAAAGCACATCGGGCCATACTCAGATTCTGCAGAGATATGTGGGAAATAATGTTTGCACAGACTACACAACACCCTATTTAAATTTCAACAGACCCTTCACTACCTCTTTTCCTAATAGAGAGGAGTGGGAAAACAACCAACCTTTCAGTAATGCATCTACGATAACTGTCTTCACCGATGGTTCAAAGATGGACACTGGAGTTGGTGCAGGAATTTTCTCGGAAACTCTGGGACTAGCTAGCTCCTTCAGACTTCCGGACTTTTGCAGCGTCTTCCAAGCCGAGGTCTTGGCAGTGACAAAAGCAGCTACGCAAATATCAATGATGGCGATACCACGAGCTGATATCACCCTCTTTATTGATAGCCAAGCAGCAATAAAAGCAATTTCTGCCACCGAGATACATTCGAAGCTTGTGACTTGCTGTCGCGAAGAGCTTAGGGTTCTTGGCATGCAGCATAACATTAGACTCTGCTGGGTTCCCGGTCACAGTGATGTACAGGGAAACGAGAGAGCTGATGAGCTGGCGAGAACGGGTTCGTCGCTTGATTCAAGTCAAGCCGAACAAAATATCAAAGTACCAACCTGTAGCATCAAACAGGAAATTGGTAACAAAATATTAGAAAAAACCAATGAAAGATGGAATCTGCTTGAAACATGCGCCACAACTAGAAAGTTATGGCCAAATTTCAATAAGCAGAGAACAGACACAATTATGCAAATGAACAAGAAACATCTCCGTTCCCTTGTCAGCATAATCACCGGACACAACCTACTGAGATACCATAAAAAGAAAATGAGGCTCAGTACTGATGACCTTTGCAGAGGATGCAGTGACGAAGAAGCACATGAGGATACCTCACACTTCCTTTGCCACTGCCCAGCACTCTGTCATTTAAGAAAGAAACACCTAGGAAATTATTTCTATAATGACCTAGAGGAACTTTCTGGAACTTCGGCTAATAGCCTTCTGAATTTCATCAACGCCTCTAAATGGCTTGACTGCTAACAGAACACATAGGTTTTTACATTAAGTGGAATACAATTTCCTAGGGTATCACAACGGATCTACATAGATCTAAGTGTGACGGTAACGAGATCAACTGTCAGCCCTTCTACCTAACCTAACCTAACGTCAAAACACAAGACATTTTAGATTGGCTGGTTCTATGATACCCGTGAGGGCAGTCACTGGCTGGTGGAAAATGTTGTGTTATCCGCCATTTTGAAAAAGAGTGTTGACAAAAGGTAAATGCATTTTTCTCGGCTCCTATAGCACAAAGAGTAAAATTTTGATTTTGTAGGTTAAAATATCTTTTAAATTTTTTGTTTTCAAACATTTTCGACATCATGAAAATTTGCTGTCGAAAAACTGTAAAAATGGTTTTTAGCATTTATTTCACCTTTTGTTCATCTGAACGAAAACGTTTTTACTATAAACAGTTTTTTGTAGAAATCCTGATTTCCTACATTTTTGTTTGTGTTTAGATTTTTTGTGAACTAAAAACTATCTAAAATACAGTATAATAAAGTTGCCAGTTTTCAGCAAATAATTCTTTGGGCAAGACTACTATTTGTACGGCGGCGGCGCGGCGGTGGCGCGGCGCGTGGTGCGACGATTGTTGAGGGACACAGTTCAAGTGTTTTATACTATTTTTCAAGAAGGGGGATTTATCTCCTACAGCTTAGGCAGGAGGGGAAGTTTTGTAAAAATACCCTTGCATACAATGCAAATAACAATAGTTAAGAAACCACAGAAAAACTTTCAATAATGTTTTAAAGCTCGTTTCTTTTATTAATTTTTTCAATCAAGTTATAGTATTATAATGGATAAATTGAAAGATTTATTCTTATTCTCATACAAATTTTATTTTATTTGCTAACGTTTTCAAGAACATACATTCTCATCTTCAGGCTAGTTATAGTAGTCAAAAGTTTTTAAAAAATGATTTTAAATGGTGAAGTAATGATAGAAAAAACTGTTAAAGGTTGACGGAGAAATACAGTTTGATGTTCCATTGTCCCATCTCATTTCATTAAGCGTCGCAATTCTCAATTTTTTCAGTCACATGTATTTGGCGCCCCTGAAAGCTGCCGCCCGGTGCACGGGCCCCGGCTCGCCCCCCCCATAGATCCGGGGCTGATTTCGGTAGTAAATTTTAATAATTTTGACTCGTTGTTGGCTCGCATATCTTTCCATCATGAAATGGCAAACCTCACTGAAAAGAAGTGTCAAAAGAGCGGCAAGAAATATGGCGTCATTTGCTGTCCCTGTCGCTCTACTTTTGTAGCGTCCCTGTTGAAAAACTCTTTATTTCAGTGAGTGAGTCACTCAGTCAGTCAGTCAGTTAAGGTTTTAGCGATTTTTGAAGTTCTATATCTCAGAAATTACTAATTCCAAATAAATAAAATTTAGTGAGTCGACTGTGCTTGACTAGGTCAGCAAATACTGGGAATTTGAAGTTTCTGACTTCATTGGTAATAAAGTTAGAGGGGGTCGAAAATTACCTGAGTTTGTTCCTGTAAAAAGGGTGTAGTGCCACGAACTTGGCTATCCTTTCATGTTTTTCTAATTATATTCTAGTTTTCGATAAAATTGAAACTTACCAAAATCAGATTTTAATTTTCACTAAGAGCTTTTTCTTCAGAATTTAATTAAATTAAACAATTTGCATTTTATCGTACGTTGAACTTGAACATTGCATTAACTTACTTTTTGCGCAAATACCTACTTTTATGAAACAGACAAATTAGCCGTTTTTGTTAATTAACTTCTACATACAAGCTTCAAGTCTGGGATACTTTCTTAGTCGATTCAAATTATGTTTGAAACCCAAATTCAATCAATAAATTTCATCACTACAAATAACACAAATTTTGGGTCATGGTAGGGTCCTTAGAAAAAATATATTTTCTAGACTAATTTTGGGTCACTGAACACGAAAATCAAAATTATTTTTTTTCCAAAGAAGCGTTTTTGAAATATGCACAAAAATCATTTTCTCATTTACAAACATAAAATGTGTATTTTCTGAATGATGTGATCTGTCTCCTTCCGACGATGTAGGGACTGCTTGTATAAGTTGGACTGAAATTTTATAATTTACAGGCATTCAAAGTTTCAAAAACGTAAATTGCAACTGCAAATTTTTCAAATGGTGATTTTTCAATTCTTTCCGTGTACTAAAAGAGTTCACTTCAAATCTATATGTGAAAAAAAATATTTTGTTAGAAAAGTTAGATTGTTTTTCACTTGAGTGCTTAAAATTTCTTTAAATATTTTTTTTTCTATCCATATGGAGGCACCAAAAACTAGAAATTTTTCAAAAATACACGTTTTTGAAACTTTGAATGCCTATAACTTATAAAATTTCAGTCCGACTTATACAAGCCGAATATCGTCTGAAGTAGACAGATCACATAATTCAGAAAATACACATTGTATGTAAATTGGCTAAGCCGTTAGCGAGATTGATGGGAATATCTGAAAAAATAGCTGAGAAAATGATTTTTGCGCATATCTCAAAAACACATCTTTGAAAAAAAACAAATAATTTTGATTTTCGTGTGCAGTGACCCAAAATTAGTCTAGAAAATATATTTTTTCTAAGGACCCTACCATGACCTAAAATTTTGGAAACTAGTGTAATTGATAAGGAAATTATACCTAATTTGTATATTGGGTTGCATTTGCGACATTTTGGTTACAATTGATTTGGTTGAACTTTCTCATTAAGTAGTTACCTACTATATTATTAAAGCAGATGCTGTAACATCTTTCTTTCAAACTAAGAAATACGAGTGCAATTTAAGCCCATAAGATAATTAATACATAAGCAGATACAATGAACTCGTTAAAGTGCAAACAAAAATTCTCACAGTCTGTAATGACCTGATTTAAATTTTATTAAAATTCCAACATCGCAATATGAAATTTAATGATTCAGTGATTTCAATGGTGTGGCCGGCCGGCGCGGCGGCACCTTTTAACAATGTCCAAAGTCTACTTCAATAGGAAATAATTAATTACTGTCGGCTATCATCGAAATGTTGGTTAGAATTCCAGTCATGGTAGATTACGTTCCGATAAATCATCATAGACACAATTGGTCTTTTGTTTAGCCTGAATATTCAAATCACAATAAATTAACCGATATTTAGTTTTGCACATACAAATATATATATTATGTATACAATGTACATACAAACGTTAATCTATACAATTTGGGTTAAGCAACTTACAATGTAGGCACTTTTTATATGTACCCCAAAGTAAAATAAAAATAAATATTGTGTGAGTATAACGTAACTTCTGTCAATAATAGAAACAAACAATATTATTATAAATCCAAACTACCCTACTATCCACACAAAATAAGCCTTTTTATTAGTTCTGCACATAAGCTTGGATATAAATTCAAACACCAGCCATAGTACATACTACTATGCATAGGCGCCCGCAGGATTTTGTCCAGGGGGGGGCAGACACCAAACCAATTTTGAGATATCAAATTTTCGAAAAAAATGGGTATTCAAATTTTTTTTTTTTTTTAATATGCAGTATAATTTGACCTTTTTGGAAGTTTTATAAATATTCTCATTTAAATCCTTCAGTCAATAATGAAAAAATCCAAAATAACGTTCTATTTGAGGTACTGTTACTAGTTATCCAGCATAAAATTATTTTAACGGGTGATTTTTTAGCTGGTTTGGTTTTGGCAACACTGGTTTTGACAGCTGACGTGTGTTTAGTACCTTGTGTCACTGTCAAACAGCTTCAGTTTGGTTCGCAATTTAACCATGGATCGTCTTACAAATGAACAACGCTTGCAAATTATTGAATTTTACTATCAAAATTCGTGCTCGGTTCGAAATGTTCATCGCGCGCTGCTTCCATTTTATGGTCGGCATTCTCGACCTTCTGAGCAGTCTATTCGGAAGATTGTGACCAAATTTCGCACCAAATTTACTTTGTTGGACATTAAACCACCAACACGTTTACGTACTGTGCGTAGTGAAGAAAATATTGCGGCCGTATCAGCTAGTGTGACAGAAGACCGCGAAATGTCGATTCGGCGCCGTTCCCAGCAGTTAGGCCTTTGTAACAGCACTACGTGGAAAATTTTGCGGAAGGATTTGGGCGTAAAGCCTTTTAAGATACAGCTGGTGCAAGAACTAAAGCCAGCCGACCTACCACAACACCGAATTTTTGGTGAATGGGCTCTTGGAAAGCTGGCCGAGGATCCGCTTTTTTATCGAAAAATTGTGTTCAGCGATGAGGCTCATTTTTGGTTGAATGGGTACGTAAATAAGCATAATTGCCGCATTTGGAGTGAAGATCAGCCAGAAGCATTGCAACAGCTACCAATGCATCCCGAAAAAGCCACTGTTTGGTGCGGTTTATGGGCCGGCGGCATTATTGGGCCATATTTCTTCAAAGATGATGCGAATCGCAGCGTTACTGTCAATGGTGAACGCTACCGAGCGATGATAACAAACTTTTTTTTGCCCGAAATGGAAGTTCTTGACTTGCATGATATGTGGTTTCAACAAGACGGTGCCACATGCCACACAGCACGCGAAACAATGGCGCAATTGCGAGGCGAGTTTGGTGAACAGTTAATTTCACGTTTCGGGCCGGTCAATTGGCCGCCTAGATCGTGCGATTTGACACCATTAGATTATTTTTTGTGGGGGTATGTCAAGGCTAATGTCTATAGGGACAAGCCCGCTTCGATTGACGCACTGGAAGCCAACATCCATGCATTCATTCGTGAGATACCGGCCGATATGTGTGAAAGAGTATGCCAAAATTGGACTCAGCGGATGGGCTACCTGAGACGCAGCCGCGGTCAACATTTGCATGAAATTATCTTTAAACATTAAATTGCAAGGTTCAAACTATCGATTCAAATAAATATTTCATTCATTTTTTCGAATTTTTTGTGTTTTTTTTTTTTTTTAAAGTTCTAAACCTCTTAAAAAATCACCCGTTATATTTAATAGTAGACCGTACTTATTTAACCACACAGGCATTTTTTTGAAACTTTTTGTATAGAATGCAAGGTTCATAGAATCATAAAATATTATTCGGACACTCGTGAAAAAATCCAAAGGGTTGTTTTTTTTGATTCGATTAAAACCAAATTCATTTTCACGATCGAGCAAAAAATTCTAGGATGTAGATCTATAAAATATGGTTAGTTCCGAATTAATTATGCGAGAACTATTGAAGATCCATTCACGAACCTTTAGAATAAGAAATAAAAATGTAATTTTACAAAAGGAAAAAGGACAGTTTCAAAAAAAAAAGTTTGGAAATCCTTTGACCTTGATAGATTTCAATGAAATCGAATTGTGTGATTTCAATGAAATTGCCACAGGTCATGGTGATGATGGTGCCATATTTTGAAACACCGTTTTGAAAATATTCGTTTCTGTTAAATTTTGTCTCAGTCTCAGCTATCCTGTCAATTTCATTGAAATCTTTCAAGGAATAACGAAGTTGCAAAATATTGACATGTTTCTGAAAGACATTGTTTTGAAAATATCCAAATGTCAACGAATTTCCCTAATGGCCTTTTCGATTGGCAATCCGGAAGACCGATTCGATACGTGTGAACGATTCTGAAATTAAATCCGGAACAGTTTTCTCTCCTTTTCAGAGTAAGAACTGTCATTCCATCCCCATTCGAAAAGGCCATAAAATCACATTTTTGTAAAAAATTTGAAAATTTCTGATTTTTTAGAAGTTTTCTTAAAGCATCGACAACGTAGCCATTCTTCAACAGGCTTTGAAAATGAATGGCTTGACTGATGGGGACCATTTTTTTTTAATAAATAGCTTCACAGCCGCAGTGAATGGATACTTGATGAAGAAAGATTTATTTAAAGGACCTTTTCAGATCCTTATTTAAATCCGTTCATCCAATGACAAAATCCAAAACAACTTTGGATGTAGGTACTGTTTACAAATTGTTCTATAAATATTGTATAAAACGACCTCCGGATAATAAACTGTATTGTATATTATAATTTTTATATTTTAGTTTTTCAAATCAAAATTTGATAATTATTGATTCATTTACTTTCAAACACAATTGATTTATTATTTTGTATGTATAAAACAGGTGCCCTAAGTGCATATAATTTTTTCCGTGTATTTTTCCGATATTTTATTAGTTATTCTATACTTTTCGAGACGATTCCAACAAATCAGGTCCAGCCGTTCTTGAGTTGTAAATGGCGTAAGTAACTCGACTTTGTTTTATATATTAAAAAAATAAGAAAAAAATAAGATTTGAAAATTCAAATCAAAAATTTCGAATTTAGCCCAGTCAAATTAAGAAATCAAACCGCATTTTTCAATGGACAATTTTTTTTATGGAATCTGTTTGGGTACGCCTTCTTATCATAAAAACGAGTTTTTGGGATTTTTGAGGTTAGGGAAAAGCCGCTATCTTGAAAAAGAGATTGGCTTTGTCTTTATGCAATAGCTCGCTTGCATTTCATTTTTCGGCAAAACGTCCACTTTCATCTTTGTAGAGAATAAAATTGCCTATAAAATTAGCTACCAATGACTTCTCAAGGTTGTTTAATCTTTCAGTTATAATGGGCCAATGTTCCTCTATGGGTTGTGGTTTGGGGGTGGTATGACTTTTCTTGAGTTATTTCGGTTACCTTGGAATTTTTTTGATGATGTTCTTAGAATAATTTTAAGTTCTTATAACGACCTATAAAATGAGCCTTTAATCGATATCATCAGCCACGAATTATGTGAATCATCCAATTCATAAGTTCTCACTTTATGAGTCAAGAGAAAAAATAAGTATAATATTCTTTTTTCTTAAAATGTTTATCCGATGAATCGTACAAAAAAGATGTTACTTAAAATTTTGTCCATAGTAATATAAATTTAACATATATTATACGTGCAGTTGCATACGACATAGAAGGTCGTGGGGCAGCCGGGAAGGTCAGGGCACCGACGTTACTTGATGTTGAAAACTGAGTTTAGCTGTGAAATGAAATGCGAGCGAGCTATTGCAAAAAAAACAAAACTAAACCAAATCATAAACCTTGACAAAAAAAAAAAGACAAATAGGTACCTAGTTGTTAAAATTAATAGTAAAAAATGCATGCAAAAATGTGGTAATGCCAGGGGGGGGCAAACCATGAACTCAATAAAGAAGCTGTAAAGAAAATATCCATATTTTCCAACAATATCGAAACTAAGGATATTTTCAGATACATTTGGTATGATCCAGAGCCAGGGGGGGGGGGCAAATCATGGAGAGAAGGCAAATTTTTTGTTAAAATTTAAAGAGAAAAGTTCCTTAGTTGTGTGGTATTGTCCAGAGCCAGGGGGGGCAACTGCCCCCCTTGCCCCTCCCCCCCCTCTGGGGCGCCTATGCTACTATGATGTGAGTTTTCTGTGTGACTTTCTTAAGTATTTGGTTGTTTTTTTTTTTCCTTCGAAAAGAGTTCATTAGCAATAATCTTTTTCGAAAAAGTCAAGTCCGAAAATATAAATAATTATAGTCTTTTTCTCTATAAAGTACTGGAGAGTGCTAGGACGCCACTCTACAAAAGGGGTCTGTTTTCCCATAGTGGGCGGTCTCGATCTCGAGTTATGTGTTTGACCCTACAAAGGGCGGGTGTGCCTGTCAAGATGAGCCTATGTATTTTATTAATCGTATCTCGGAAAACACCATGGTGCGGTGGAAGGATATAGGTATGCTTATACATGAACTATGACAACAACAGGAGATGAGTCTCCAAGAGGTTACCATTTTATGGAGAATCCTTCAGCTGGAGCGGCAGTAAACCGCACATCGGATTTGCGGTTGCTGCATCTTTCTTGTACCAGCGTCAAGCAAGACCCCATAACAATAAATGAATCGTCAACAAGTGGAAGAAAGTCTGTCAAGAAGATACTTTTGCTACTGCACACGTGCGAAAATCGGAGCATAGAAAGTTTGATCCTCATCCTTGTATGGTGAAGGTAGATACAATAAACCCAGGTTGAGCGTGAAATGCTTCACCTTACGATCAGTATCCTGGGCATCAGCGAAACTTCGTGGAGGGCAAGAACCGAATACGGATCTGACACCGGGCAAACGAGAATGCTGTTTTTTCGGGGAGGATGAAATAGAGGGTGGCCAAACGCTGCATGGTGTCAGAATTATGTTGAACGAAGAAGCGAGGTGTTGTCATATTTCCTGGGCGCCCATTTTTGCAAGCATAATGACAGCAAGGTTCCGTTCAAAAATTCAAAACAGCGCAATAATTCAGTGCTACACCCACCCGGATGGTCAAACCAAAAACCAAATTGATCATATTATGAATATGATTCAGCATCGATGGAGGAAGTCAATGTGTGATGTCCGAAGTATAAGAAATGCCGATGTGGGAAGCGACCACCATCATTTGAGTCTGATGAGTCTCAAACTACGAACCACTCGCAGATAACGCGGAAAACGCTGCAAGAAGAGGAGATATCGGGGAGTTGTACCAAATAGCAAAAGATGTTATTGGGAAAAAAGCAACACCAAGCATCCTGTAATGGATGTGGGTGGCACACTTTTGGTATCAATTAAGGATCAGCTACGCTGATGGAAGGACCATTTGTATACCTGCTAAATGAGGATTAAGGTGAGCAGAGTGCTGAAGTGCCCAACTAAACGAGATGCGCAGGTATATTGACATTGAACCCCCGCCCGCCAGAATTGGAAATCCAAACATCAAAAAATGAATATATTTCCTCAAAAACAACAAGGCAGCTGGACTTGACGGAAAACCAGCTGAATTCTTGAAAGCCGATCCCGTAACAGGGGCTAGTATTTTAAATCCGTTGATATAAATCATTTGGGAAAGTGAAAGCTATTCCAAGGACTGGAAGGATGGTGTGATTGAGCTGCCAACGAAAGGTGACTTTAAGAATTGTAACAATTGGCGTTGTATCACTGTTTTGTCCGTTTTCCCAGAGCAAATGGTAACCATCATTCTCGAGCCGATAAAAGATATAATCGAGTCTATACTAAAGAGGCATCAAGCTGGCTTCCGCAGTGGTCGATCGAGTGTCGACCATATCAACACCCTGCCTATCCTCCTCAAGCATTTGATGGAATTTCAATCACCGTTCGTGGATTTTAAGAAGGCCTTCGATCGAGTTAACCAAGAATGTATATATGGAGATCGTTGCTTGGTAGAGGAATTCCCCCAAAAATTGTTTGCCTTATAAGGGAGTCCTACAACAAACGCAAGGTGATTTGTTTTACATAATGGGCAGCTATCTGACTCCTTCGTAGTGCAACAGGGTGTGAGACAAGTTCTCTCCTTGCTGACGATGGATGACGTATTGACGGCCAGTGTTGGTACAACGGAGCGACAGGGCATTCAATGGAGTCATTTAGACTATGCCGATGACATATGTCTGCTGGAATATAACATCAGTGGTCTGAGCGGGATGTGCCAAGCACTACAAGTGAAGGGAGAGTCGAGTGGTCTAAGAATAAACAGCAAAAAGACTAAAATAATGCTCAAAGTCACAGGTCGGTCCACATAGAAGTGTATTAATATACAGAAGAGGCAAAAAAGTTGAACAGTTTAACTATCTTTTGGCCTTTTGGCAGTATTATTACTGCAAACGGCGCACTAAGGAGCATTTTACCTCAAAAACCGGACAAAATTAAAAAAATAAAACTATTTTGAAAGCCCCCCAAATTGGTTTTGCTCGTAGCTGATTAACCGTATTATCATAAACCAGTCTCAAAGTTGACCCCCACCACACCACCTCTTCAGACAGCTAGTCAGAATCTAGACCAATTTAGTAGGCACGCCTGCATTTGCAATGCGCTCTATTTTCACCAATTTGAAGTTGGTGTTTTATGTTTTTTGAAGTGAGTTGAAAAAAATTTTATTAATGAATGTTAGAGACAATGGTGTATACTTAATTTCAACGTTTGATTTATTTGATTTCATCGACTAGTATCTATGTTCTTAGGCAAACATTGATTCATCAAAAAGTCAAGAAGTTTATGTATTTTTTTTTACAGTTAAGTGTTTTTGTTATACTGCCGGGTGCTGTCGGGTTGTAAATTTTTTTTTAAAGCAAACTATTAGGTCTCAGTGTTTTGTACAATCCAAAACATTTTCCTCATATTTCCTCCTTTTTGAGAAAAAAATTATTTAAAATTGCCGTTTTTTCCAAAGGTATTATTTTTGAACAATTTTTTGTTTTTATTATTCGAAATTATTCGAAAGTTTTTTGTATGCAATATGGCAAACCAAACCTTCAACCTTCGATAAAAAAAAATTGATTTGTTTTATTACCTTTTTTGGTCAAAAATGTAATAGAAGTTTCACACATATCCATAAGCCCATGGGTAGACAAAATTAAAAAAAACCCACAATTATTTATTTCTGTTTTAAAGAATGGAAATACTTTAAAACGGTATAAATTTAAGTTTCAGATGAAAATTTGGTCACTAAGACAAAAAAATAATTTTGACCAGTTTTTTCATGCAAATGCTCCTATGTGCGGCGGTACGGATTTGGATGTTAAAAGTAGAATAAATAAGGTTAGTGCTGCCTTCGGTACTCTGTCCCCAATTTGGAAATCCAGTCAAATCTCCTTACGCACTAAGTTGAGATTCTTCGCATCCAATGTCAAATCCGTGCAGTTATATGCTTGTGAAACCTGGAAAGTCACGTCTATCATTTCGAAGACATTGCAGGCTTTTATGAATCGCTGTCTTCGCAACATCCTAAAGATGCGCTGGACACAAATAATATCAAATGAGGAATTGTGGCGCAGGACAAGTCAAGAGCGGCTGGACGTCGATATAAGAAAGCGTATAAGGCGTTGGATTGGTCACACACTGAGGAAACCAAACGATGAAATTGCAAAGCAGTCCTTTGAATGGAATCCTCAGGATGCACGGCGGGTTGGAAGACCAAGAACAACATAGAAATCAACTGTCTTAGCGGAAGCAGAATCCCAGAGAAAGACGTGGCCACATCTAAAATACCTATGTCCCAACCGGGGTTACAGGATACGATGATGATGACATGATCAAAGAACGCCTATAATAATTCCCACCATTCTGAAATTAATTTATAGTTTTCCAAATCGAGATTCAGGGTCAAAGTTCGAATAATTTTGAATCAGCCCGGAGTTCTATGTACATTATGTAAAAAATAAAAAATAAATTGGGTGGCGCAACAGCTCATGCAGAACCAGGGCCTAGTGACTTACAACTCACAACCATTCCTGTGTGCGTGTTTGTTGGCAGGAATGGAGGGGGACCTACAGTTTTTTTGCCGAGTCCGAACGGCTAAATGAGATGCACTTTTTCATGACAAGTTTACTCTTGGAGGATTTGTCAGTTCCTCGCAAGAGGCAGTACCTCGAATAAAACATTTCTGTTTTTAGGTGGCACGGCTGGGAATCGAACCCACACCTTCGGCATGACAGTCCTACGCACTTACCATCAAGCCACGAGGTACTACATGTACATTATGTACATATTAGTATATATTTTATATTTGTATAGAAGGGTTCAGTTAAGGGAGTCTCTGACAAAAAAAAAATACTTAACAATGTACTTGCATGTTCAGTTAAAGTTCAATAATATTCATAATTCCCCTGAACCTTATTATTTCTGCCGATAACACTTTACCTACTTACAACTTACATATTTACATGAAGGTAAGTTACTTCACCTTTTATGGCAATGCTATACAAACAAAATAATCTTTTGAATCCCAACAAGTACATAGCGCTCAGGCAGCCAAAGATACAAATATGTAGACATATCTGTAATGTTCCGTAGAGATATTTTTACGGAAGCACCTTGCGAGATTCATCTGTAATCTGTAAATATCGCAATTCGATTAAATGGCAACCTTTTTCAAGGGATTATTACAGGGCAACGGCAAATGCATGGCATTGTGGAAAACTCAAAAGTTTACACTTGAACGATAAGAAAGAATCATAAATCAACCATGAAGTTTGTCTGGGTTATAACATCGTTATCATTGAAATAAAAATCACAACTAGGTCGTCAATGTTCGCGTAATTTTACCTATAGTACAAAAAAGTTAATAAAATGTATGAATGAACGACATCAAACACAACAGCAACATTCACAAATGGCGCCCAATCTGGGGAAAATAGTAAATTAAAAACAAAAAAAAAACGTTAATTACTTGAAAAGTTGCCATGGTATAAAAAAAGGGTAGTGTCTTAAATAGTCGCACCTTTAGGTAAAATGTTAGTGCTCCCACATTTCGGGAACATACATTTTTTAAGGTGAAAGGCTGGGACCAATACTTTCTTGGTAGTTTTTAATATTTTGAACATGTAAAAGTTGCAGAAACGACCCTAGTTACCAAACCCGTGTTGGGAAATAACAGTTGAAGTTTAAAAAAAAGGTGTTGAGCAGACGCATCCTCAATTATAATGTTAATGCTGCCACTTTTCGGGAACATTTTTTTTGTATGTTAAAGGGTGGCACTTACACTTTTGTTGGTTGCGGAAGCGCATGGGAAAATAATGGTTTATGTTTCAATAGTTTTAAAAGAAAGGTGTTAAATAGACTCATCTTTAATTAATATATCAGTGTTCCCACCTTTCGGAAACATACTTTTTTCTATGTCAAAAAGTGTCACTTCCACTTTTAATACATTTTTTGAATCTAAAAAAGTTGCGTAAACGCCTCCAGACGACAAAGGCTTGTTGGGAAAATAAGAGTAGATGGCTTAAAAAATAGGTATTGGGTTAACGCACCTTCGGTAAGAATGTCAGTGTTGTTACTTTTGGAGAACATTTTTTTTTATTTCAAAATGTGGGACTTCCATTTTTTGGTAATTTTGATATTTTGAACGCAAAAAACTTGCATAACATATTGCCATCGTTTTACATAAACCAAAATTATCTTCCCGAAAAGTGGCAACACTGATAACATTTTAACCGAAGGTGCGTCTACTCAACACCTTTTAAGATATCAACAGTTATCTTTACCATGGAAGGGGAAGACACGCTGCTTTCAAGAGGACACAAGCGTCCACAAGCTCTTTTTTCAAAAGGAAGCTCTATCTATCAATTCCTACTCTCACCTCCTCGTGGTGAACATTGGGTGCCTACGTACTAACTTACTGAAGATGGGGTTCCAATCCCTATGGACGGTTTTCGGTGGCAGGAAACGAGAAAGGGGGGAGCAGTGTTCCCACTAAGGCACTTCTCCATTATCCAGGCGGCATGCAGCGGAAGAATTCTCCAGATGGAATCAACGGTGGCGTCTACAGTTTCAGTTAGGTTGAACTATTTATTGAACACCTTATACGTCCCAGGTTGGGGGGTCGTGCCGTTGTGGTGACTTCTCGGCCACGTAAAGCTATTTAGTTGCAAAGCAACAACAAGCCTCGGATACGGACGGATTTACTGTTGACAAACTTAGCAAATGAAATAAGGACAACGAACCTCGGATGTGCAAGTGGAATGTTCTGTCTCTCTATAGACCACGTGCAGCTGAACATTTAGCGGAGGCCCTAGACTTCTACAAAGCAGAAATCACCGCCGTCCAAGAAGTGCGATGGGATGGATCGGGCAAAAGAAAACTGAAAGACTGCGACATCTACTACGGTGACTGTTTTGGATGTCGAATCATCGTTAGATGCAGACTTAGGCAAAAAGTCTTGACAATTCGCATCAAGGCTCAATTCATAAACATTAGTCTTATATGCATGCATGCCTCCACAGAGGAGAAAGATGACGACACCAAGGACGAGTTCTACGAGCTCCTGGACAAGACATATGTTTATGAGCAATGCCCTAGCAAATGACATTAAAATTGTCTTGCGTGATTTTAATGCCAAACTAGAAAGAGAAGACGTCTTTGGTGGCACAATCGGAAATTTGTACGAGATCACCTCCGATAACAGACTCAGGTTAATCGACTTTGCTGTGGGGCGAAACGATGTGGTAGCTAGTACGCAGTTCCCGCATCTCGATATACACAAGGGGACGTGGTGAATTCCTGGTCAATCAACCGCCCACCAGATTGACCACATTGCGATCAACGCAAGGCAATCCTTCAGTATCAATGATGTCCGAACGTTCCGAGGAGCAAACATTGACTTGGACCACTACCTCGCCTAGGTAGTGCTACGGATATCCAGACCAAAGCCAAAATAGGAAAATACTATGAGGAAGTTCGACGTCGGTCGGCTACAGTCACAAAAACTACCAGATCCTTTTCCGATCGAGTCTCTCGCGCCCTCTTAAATATTCCTAAGCCGCCAACTGCAAGTATTGAGAACCAGGGGAAGAATTGCCAGGAAGCCATCATAGATGCCACCTCTGACGTGCTGGGCCTGGCACAACCACCACAGCAAAACCGATGGTTCCACAAAGAATACCGGCAAGTACATGCAGCCATGAGCTCTACGAGAAGAAGAGGAGAGAAGAACACAAGCTTCTTAGAAGGAAAACGCAAGAGGATGAGAAGCGCCTGATTGAGGGAATAAAGGGATGCCATTATGCAGGAATGAAGTGTGGAAGTCTTACCAAAAAGTAAAGAGAACCTCTGGTAACAAAAGGCCTGAACCGAAGCCTGGAAGGATGATCAGAGGAACATCGTGGTAGAATCGCAGTCAGTGCTGAGGATATGGAAAAATCATTCCTGCAAATTGTATAACGGCGATGACGAACTGAATTCCGCAAACATGCAGTTTGCACCATTCAACCAGGATGACGTAGGCAAACAATTACGTCCACCCGATCTCGACGAAGTAAAGATAGCTTAACCTTAGCTTAAGTCCAATAAAGCTGCTGGAGCTGATGGCCTTGCATCTGAGATATTCAAAGAAGCTGGCGATGAATTGGAACCTTAGAATTGTTTGCCCGATCCTCAAGATAGGCAATCCTCTGGACTGCACCAGCTTCAGAGGCATAAGTCTTCATAATATCGCCTACGAGATCTTCTCTGCCGTACTTTGTGAACGCCTGAACCCATTCGTCAACAATCTGATAGATCTTTATCAGTGTGGATTTAGGCCAGGGAAGTCCACCATCGACCAAATATTCGCACTTTGGCAGATCTTGGAAACAACCCAGAAGTTTCAAATCGATACCCAACACCTTTTCATCGATTTCAAGGCCGCGTATGACAGCATCTATAGAGACGAGCTATGAAGAGCAATGTCTATTTCTGGCATCCCTGCCAAACTCGTTCGTTTGTGCAAGATGACGATGGAGAATACACGCTGCTCCATCAAGGTCGGCAAAGACCTCACCGACACCTTTGATGTCAGAAAAGGCCTTAAGCAAGGCAACGCGCTGTCATGCGACTTCTTCAACATCGCTCATGAAAGAATAGTGCAAGACTCTCACGGCAACACTAGAGGCACAATCTTTCAAAAGTCCGTCCAATTACTTGCTTACGCTGGCGACATTGACACAATCGGACAATCGAAGCGAGATGTCAGTGGTACTTTCGTGGGTATCGAGAAGGAAGCCATGAAGATAGGATTAACGGTGAATGAAAGCAAAACGAAATATATTCTCTCAACAAGAAAGGACACCCAACATCGACGTCTCGGACAGAACGTAATTATAGACAGCTAAATTTGGAGGTGGTCTGAGACTTTGTGTACCTAGGATCCACTATAAACTCAGTGAACGATACAAGTACTGAGATCAAACGAAGTATTACTCTTGCCAATCGCTGTTTCTTTGGGCTAAGAAGGCAATTGAGAAGCAAAACCCTTTCGAGCAACTAAACTGTCCCTGTATAAGACGCTTATCATTCCGGTCCTGATGTATGGCGGAGAAGCATGGATACTGTAAACGGTGGATGCGAATGCGTTTGGCTGTTTTGAGAGGAAAATTATCGCTCCGTCTGCATAGTTGGGGAATGAAGAAGAAGATACAACAACGAACACTACGGGCTATACAGTGACGCCGACCTAGCCACAAAAGTGAAAAGCCGACGATTGAGATGGCCAGGTCACCTAGAGCGAATGAACACCAATGGTACGGCCCGGAAAGTCTTTGAATTCGACCCCTTGGGACAGCGCAGTGGAGGTGGATAGCGTGAAACGTGGCGCACGCAAGTGGAAGAGGACCTCAACCAACTTGGTTTGTGAAACTGGGGATAGCTAGCTAGAAACCAAGTCGGCTGGAAGAAGCTTGTTGGTTGAGGCCCTGGTCCACCCCGGACCGTAGCGCCACATTAAGTAAGTAAGATAGTAAGCATGAAAATTTTTCCAAATTATTTTTGAGTTTTTAGGTGCTAGTTTTGAAAACGGCTTTCAAGCGACAGAAGAACTTTAAAATTTAATATTAAGACGTTTTTGTGATGTTTTTAAATTGGGACTCCCTTGGTAATTATCGAGCTACAAACTTTTTTTTCAAAAATTTTTAAGGGAACAAAAATCAAGAGAAAAAAATTTTAAGTAAAGAGAGAAAATCCCATTCAAGTTTGTTTGGGAAAAGTATGGGCTAAGAGCCACGGGTAAATACCACCGCGGACAAAATTATTTTTTGATCAAATATGCTTCCCTTTTTCCATTTTTATACAGTTGACGCTCGATTTAGTGAATTTTGAAATAATGAACTATCCACAATATAGTGAACACACAAAATTGTATATAAAAATGTATTTTGCGTAAAAATGTCTCGCAAGCATTTAACATAGCTTGAGAACACTGAGGAATTGCTTCTGTTTTTTGTTTAAACCTGTGTAGAAGCCTTGTTTAATGCTAAATTAAATTTAAGCACATTCTCATCGACCGAAATGTGTGTTTTGAATCAAATTCATCTTTAGAAAGCCTTCTAAAACCCCCCCTCGAAAAAGTGAACAATCTCGAAAGAGTGAACAGGTCTAGTTTTTATTACTTCACTATATCGAGCGTCTATTGTATTAGGTAAATAATGCATGTACAGTACATTTACTTTTTTTAAGAATCTTATATTAGCCCAGGAAAATAAGACTTTCACTTCGAAAAAATTGCGACAAAGCTGATTTTTGGTGGAGTGGCTTATAATGACGTCTTAAGCATTTCCTGAAAAGTACCCTAAATTTGGCCCGGGGCTAAATTTTTTAGGGGGGGTGAAAGGGGTTGTAGTTCAGTTTTTTGGGAATTGCTCCTAAACTATCGGTTTCATTAAAAAAATGTGAAAGTAAAAATTAAAGCTGATGTTATTTTACACAAAAAATGTTAACATACTTTTTTCGTAGAACCAATAGTTTCAGAGAAAAACGTTAGAGAACTTCATGGAGCAGTGAGTTAAGTCCAAAAAATTTATAAAATGTTTGCTTATCGCTGGGAAAATTTTGTTTTGTGATTTATGTTTAAGTACAACTCCTTATTGTAAAATCAAGTTTTTGGGGTGGTAGGGGAAAGGGAATGGCCGCCATCTTGAAAACAAGGTTGATTTTGTTTTTATTTAATAACTCGTTGAAATTGCGTTTTCCAAAAAAATTACCAAAAGACAGATTTTAGACGATTAAATTATCTAAAAAATTAGCCATTAAACAGCTCTGTATGTTTATTAATCTCAAAGTTACAGTGGATAAAGGTCACCTATGTCTCATATATGGTGGGGATTAAATAACGTTTTTAAAGGTTTTTCGATTATTTGTGAGTTTTTTTGATGATGTCTAGAATATATTTTGCACTGCTATTGATTGTCTGTAAAATAAGTCTTCTATTCTGACCAAAAAAATTCACAAATAAGCGAAAAACCTTAAAAAAACGTCATTTCATCCCCACCATATATGAGGCATAGGTGACCTTTGATCCGCTGTAACTTTGAGATTAATAAACATATAGAGCTGTTTAATGGCTCATTTTTTAGATAATTTAATCGTCTAAAATCTGTCTTTTGGTAATTTTTTTGAAAAACGCAATTTCAACGAGTTATTAAACAAAAACAAAATCAACCTTGTTTTCAAGATGGCGGCCATTCCCTTTCCCCTACCACCCCAAAAACTTGATTTTACAATAAGGAGTTGTACTTAAACATAAATCACAAAACAAAATTTTCCCAGCGATAAGCAAAAATTTTATAAATTTTTTGGACTTAACTCACTGCTCCATGAAGTTCTCTAACGTTTTTCTCTGAAACTATTGGTTCTACGAAAAAAAGTATGTTAACATTTTATGTGTAAAATAACATCAGCTTTAATTTTTACCTTCACATTTTTTCAATAAAATCGATAGTTTAGGAGCAGTTCCCAAAAAACTGAACTTCAACCCTTTTCACCCCCCCTAAAAAATTTAGCCCCGGGCCAAATTTAGGGTACTTTTCAGGAAATGCTTAAGACGTCATAATAAGCCACTCCACCAAAATTCAGCTTTGTCGCAATTTTTTCGAAGTTTGGCCATTTTTTTGTCTAATTTTCCTGGGCTATATCTACACATCTGCCTTATAAATTATTATAATATACCACAGCACAAACAAAAATTCAATTTAGTTTAATCCACAATACAATTTTCATTTTGGAGCATAATTTACATACATACATACATACATACATTCTATTCAAGTCTATCTATTATTTGAATTTGTGACCATGGTACAATGACATAAATAGTCGTATCTCGTATGAAATATTGAAGTAATGAGATGTGATAGCAAGTGTCACGACTAATTTTCACCCCCCCCCAAAGATGATAACGAGTGTTAATGCTCGCCCCAAGGTCGAGCTAACAGCATTAGTCAGCAAATAATTTTGATTCTAGAGCTCCGGGGTAAAGAGTGAAAAGATGATTTAAATTCAAAATATGTGAAGTCTTATCAATTATTATTATGATGTAAATCTTATGCCATTTTTCACTATCATAGGAACATTTATATCACGTCTAGGCGCCAGTTATAGCTATCATTGAAACTCATCATTGAAAATATTAATTATTTTTTTTGAGACGTTTAAATCGAAGATTATTTCGATGCACATTGAATCAAAAAAATATTATTTTATGTGGAAATGTGGGCCTGGTTAAATTTTTGGTGTACCTAGAAATAATAATCAGGTCTAAGGGTCCTATAATATGTTGGCATCAAAATAATCCTTGATTTTACTTTCTAAACGTCTCAAAATCAATCATTAAAATTTTCAATGATAAGTTTCAATGATAAGTTTCAATGATTGCTATAACTCGCACTCTAGTAGAAATATTTTCAAAATGAAGTGAACTCCTATTTACTGTAAGGTAGGAACAAAATCACTTTCCAAGGAGTAGGTATTAAGTAGATAATATATAACTTTAATATTTTTACTTTGAAACAATGAAAATAGCCTAAAGCTAGTGGATAAATAAAGCAGATATAGCATAATATTCAGAATAGTGATTAATTGTAGTACTTATGCAAATTTAAAAATTTATCATAAATTTGCTACGAAAAAACCTATAAGTAATGTGCTTATATGGTTCTATTGTACAGAGTAAAGCAGCGGCTAAGTCTAGTACGCTACTGATGCGAAACCAAAAATCGCATACAAATATGACACAACGATATCATAAATGAAAAATTTAGTTCTAAAAAAATAGATAAGTGTAGCAGATAAATTGGAAAAGTTTAGTCTTTTTCTTTGCACAACAAAAGGCTTTGAAAAAAAAAATCGCCTTATTCTTGTATTTAATCAGACCATCATAGTAATTTTTTGATTTGCTGTCGGCTCGAAGGATTTGTTGTGGGGGCGTATTTAACGTTCCTTTTACGAAATTTACAAGTTTTTTTTTATTCACATTCATGACTAATATTGTAGAGCTCATAAAATGTAAATGTAGGTAGGTATAGAAACTTGGTTGGAGTTAAGTTTTTTTGGATTTCCTTGAGTCATACAAATGCATTTTATGTCATTATGATAATAAACAGTAAAAGTTCAAAAAACACTCCGATATTGTGCTCCAAATTCAGAAAAATTTTTCGTTAAATTTATTTTGATAGACTCAAATGAAAGATTAATGAACTGAAAAGGACAACAAACAAGGACAAGGAACTAATTTATTTACTTTTGTAAATATACATCACACACACACATGCATACCAACAGTTGTACATCCATATGAAAATGAATATATATAAGCCATTCTTGCGATGATGCAACATAGGTATACATACATGTACATTAGGGGTGTCGGAATTTTTTTTTATTTTTTATATTCAAAATGGGTATTGTGGATCTTGTGAAGTGTTTAGAAAGAAGTAATTTTTGTTCTGGGATTTTTGGAAAAATTGAATATTGAGACCCCGCGGCCGTTTTTTGGTTAAAAAACCTCAATTGGTAAAAGCGGTCTGAAAAACCAATATTATATGAGGTCACAGTAACTTATAATAATTTGCTTTTGGTTTTGTAACCTGTTGGTAAGAAAATAGCATTTAAATTAGCTTGTCAAAATATCATAACATAACTTTTTACATTAAATCCCCCCGACAAATAGATCGATTTTCTAGATGTTTTCGATTATTTTTTCTAAATGGAATGCTCGAATTGGTTGAAACTTGCTTTCTTAACACTATACAGCATTTTTAAATTGATATTTGGTCAATACAATTGAGAAAAGAAAGCCAAAATAAAGCATTATAAGTAATTTTGAGCACATATAGACGCAAATTTAATTGGTTTTCCTGACCACTTCTTCGAATTGTGCAGTTTTTTACCTTAAAACGGCCGCGGGGTCTCAAAATTCCATTTTGGAAAATGTCCCAGAACAAAAATTACTTCTTGCTAAACCCTTTACAAGATCCACAATACCCATTTTGAATATAAAAAATAAAAAAAAATTCCGACACCCCTAATGTACATATATATAAATAAATAAATCAATTGTTTTTAATCGATAGTACCTATTTATAGTTTTACTAGCCTTTACCCGCAGCTTCGCTCGCGCTAGTGTTTATTTCGTCAACCGATTCTGGTTGTCGATCATCAAATCATTTACGAAAAACTTTTTTTACCTTCATATCATCGGTCTTAAAGTTGCGGACAAAATTTGAAAATATTTTTTTATAAGTGCAAGGAATTACATTCTGCGATATATTGATACACGCCACTTTGCCGCAATATCTGCTGAATGAATTTGTTTTGTTTCTGACCTACTGAGATTTAACTTTAAACCGACTGCATATAATATAGGCACATGAGACTTGAAATTTTTTAGTGTTTCCTTTCGTCCAAAAATAGTGAAGCTCATAATTGTTTATTAGGCGTGTCTCACCAAATAAAATCTCTGAGAGGTCAGAGATTTTTAAAGTGGGACGAAAAATCTCATCTGAGCACTGAGATTTTCTTCAGACAGATTACTGAGACGAACATTTTTTGGATTCATTTCTCAGCTAAAACTGTTCATTTGACAGCCAAATTGCAATTTTCATTCATTTTGTAAAGTTTTGTGCTTTAACATTTAAATATTTAAAGCAAAGTTAAAATTTTGTTTCCATAATTTCAGTACGATTGAACAGGGAATCTTGTTCCACCAAAACATTCCGCGTACGTCAACTTGATATTGAGCGCTCGGTGAGATTTTACTGGGTGAGACACGCCTATTGCTTCATCAGTACTCGACAGCAAAACTGAGAAATTGCATACTGTTCATATTTCTCAGATCTAATGATCATGAACCATGAGAGGGTCAAAGCCACGGCTAAGTCACTACTGAGTGTCTGATAACAGAGTTATTACTTAACTGAAATTGTAGTAGATTGTTGATCTAATGCATTTTTTCTCAAAATAAATCTGCTGCAAAATCTACTGCACTTCATTTTACGAAAAAAGAAATAATCTTCGCAAAAAAACTCACTTTTTTTTTTAATTCTTTGTTCAGCCATTATGTAGATATTATTTAGAGCTTTTTTGTTTGCTGGTTTTATGTTAAAAAAAAAACTAATGTAATATTTTATTTATTTTTATTCATTTATCAGTTTTGTTTAATTAATATTTATTTAAAAAAAAAAAACAAAAACAAATCATCTGCGAAAATATTCAATCTACAGCATTTTTTTTTTTCAAATCTAACGCGAATAATTTTCTGAGAAAGATCAACCCCTCTGATCTCTAAATTGAGGGAATCAACAGACACGTACCTATATGTAAGGCTACAAAAGAGAATGGTCATTACGAAAGCCATCATTTTGTTTCTAAATTTGAAAGAATTGTTAATTTGAAAAAATTAACTTTTGTGTTTATTACCTACTTCTATAATGAGCAATGGTCATGATTCTGCCGCCCCTAGTGATTTGAACACAATGAAAAATTGTACGTTCATCTTCATATACCTATTCAAATTTAATAGAATTTTTTACTTAAAAAAAGTAATACTTTTTTTGTTTATTTCCAACTTCTGTAATAAACAACGATGATGATTTGCGCCCCTCTTGATAAAATAAAAATAAAAATTGGTTGAATTATTTATTAAACAAAAATTAAACTTGTGTTTATTTCCAACTTCTAATGAACAACGAAAATGATTTTATCGCCCCTACAAATTTGAATACTACATATAAAAATTGTATGTTTTCTGATAAAAATTTAATAAAATTTTCACTAAAAAAACTTTTGTAGCTAATTGGTTTACAACATCCCATGAACAACGAAGATGATTTTCCGATTTGCCTCCCCTAACTCCTGGCGCCCGGGGCGACCGCCCCCTTTGCCCCCCCCCCCCCTAGCTACGCTACTGAGCATAATATCAGGCTCTCGCATATAACTATCATTTATTCTGTAGGAAATGAGTCTATGCTTAAAATGTAGATATACAAAAAAAAAAATCAAAAAGGACCGTTTGGTATACAAAATTGACTGCCAAAATGAGTCCTGTGAAGTTAGCAAAACAATTGTTTCAAATTGAATAAAATATGAGAGTTCCCGCTAGCAAACAAAGAGTTCTAGAGTTCCTCATACTTTTTACTTGCGATATAGGTACTACAGGGCAAGTTTTGGATTCGTGCAAAAAAAAACAATCAAACATGACAATACGATGATAGAGAACACGAAAAAAGTGGGTGGCACAATTCTGTCTATCTGTCTGTCTGTTTGTCCGTACCTCAACCTACAGCCTTAACCACTGAAGTGATTTTCTTCAAATTTTTAACTTAAGGTTTTTTGTAACTCTCCAGAGGGGAAATTGAAGTATTGTTTAGCTCAAAAAACAACGGTACTTGCCATACAACCGTTAAGGAAGAGCTTATTTATCTCAAAAACGGTTTTGATATAGAAAAATCAGTGTATTATTGTAGAATATGATGCACCTTTTAGTAAGAAAAAAAATTACCAAAAACATTTATTAACGGTACCTGCCATATAACGGTTTTTTTATTTTTGGTTTTCTCATTAACCGCTCATCCGATTTAAATAAAATTTTTTGCACAAAAGCTTTGTTAAAATATAAATAATACTGCATACCAAAATTTTTGGAAAAATAAATTTTGGATTTAAAAAAAAATATTCAAAATGATTTTTTGAAAATTCAATACAGTCAAACTTCTTTATAACGAACCCTCAAGGGGCCAAAAATTGGTTCGCCATAGAGAAGTTTAAGGCAAAATTCGCTATAAGGAAAATTTCTTAAATTACTGAAAATATTATTTTTTTCACATCAGATAATCAGGGAATGTATGAATGTAAATGATGAACAACAAACAGTTTTTTATTTTTATAAGTGTAGAATTTTTTTCAGTACATTTTTATTGAAAGTGGAAGATATAACGCATAACGCAGGAACTATTCCCTCTTGTTTCACAGTTATTTAAGCAGAACTTGGGCTGCTATTACGAGTGTCTTGCTTGCGATTACGAGATTACGACTAATCTTTCTTGACCAAATTATTCGTTAACAGTTTACAACTACAAATTTCGTTCACGATAGGCAATTAAGATTTTCAACATAAAAATTATTTTTTTCGATGATCGATTTCGACAAAAGTCGTTTATTGACAGTAAACAACCCTCGTAAAAGCCCCTTGGTGAAAACAACAACCGTTCGCTTTCACCAAGTTTTCAAAAAGATTTGCAAAACTGATGTTTGGTGAGAATTCCAAATTCAATTTTTGAATTGTTGCCACACATTTCCTATTCTATTACCAGCTAAGAACTTGTACAAATTCGGGAATTAGTTTAAAAAAAACTTTGTTTCGTTCCATTTTTTTTAGGATCGAGGAATTTCATAAAAAAATTGTATAGAAATTTCGTTATAAGGAAACAGACATGATGATGGTTTCCAAGAATTATTTCCTTATAAAGAGAATTTCGTTATAGAGAAATTCGTTATATGGAGACACATTTGTATAGAATATTTTTTTACGGGACGGGGACAGAGTGGCAGTTCGCAATATAAAGATATTCGTTATAGGAAAGTTCGTTATAAAGAAGTTTGACTGTATTTCAAAAAAAGGGTTGATGAATTGCTTTGAAATTTCAGTTTTAAATGTATGTATATTAATATATACTCAAAATTGGCATACAAATTTTTTTTTTTTTGAAAAATGTTACAAAAATTGTATGTATAAAAAATTAATTTTTAAGAAAACGGCTAAGACGATTTTAAATTTTTTTTTCTACAAATATTCATATTTTTTCAAGTAATCAAACGGCATACTTTTTTTTTGAGCTCTAAGTTATTTATCAGACTGTTTACACAATTAAAAGAACGATTTAAATGCTTTTCATACTTTTTCTATAATTACTTGAATATTTTTAAAGAACAAGTACGTGCGATCCAGTCGTGCATTTTATTTTAAACAGTTCTGGCGAATGAAGTTATAAAATTAAAAAAAAAGTTTTTTTTGTTAACTTCACGCAGCAAGGACTTTTTTGAGAAAAGAGTTCTGAGCATGTGTTTCAACTTAAAATCAAGAGGTCTGGAAAAGTTAGGGAAAATTTTGGTGCCCATTGACTTCGAACCAAAAATTTTAAAAATCCATTTGAAAATTTTTGGTTCCAATGGGCACTTAAATTTGCGACTAACTTTTGAAAAATTAGTTTTAGAAAAAAAAGTTTATGGAAAATGTTCTGAACTCTCATTTTTTATTCAATTTTAAACAATTGTTTTGCTAACTTCACAGGACTCCAAAATGCTTCTTTCGTAATGTACAAGCATTTTTATTTTATATTATTAAAATTTGTATTAGGAACAAAATTAAAAATATTCTTCAATAGTGTCTTAATAAAAGTATGAAATTTTATTTTATTTTTTTTTTTTATTTATTATTTTGCCTTTGAGAAAACGAAAAATATTTTAAATTTTGTACCTAATAAAAATTTTAATGATAGAAAATAAAAATGCTTGTACATTTAAAAAAAAATTAGCATTTTTGGCAGTCAATTTTGTATACCTAACGGTACTTTGTGATATTTTTTTTTAATAAATAAAATTAAACGTTATAGCCAATACTTACTATAGTACAACTTTCCAGAAAAATCCCCAACTATTCATGTGTTGAGGAAAAATAAAATGCACGACTGCAGGATCCATGGATCACACGTACTTGCTCTTATGCCGGATTTACACAATTGGAAAACTACCAGTATAATGACAAAAGCAACAACAAAAGAATGGACAAATTCATTCTTTTTATCATTATACTGTCAGCTTTCCATTCGTGTAAATCCGGCATTATGTTCAATTTGCTTGGAACTTAAGAACTTTTGAAATACTTATAAAAGTGTAAAAAGCAAACATTAAAAAAATTGGTTTGCCAATTTTGACTATTTGTTAATATACATTTATAAACCTAGTTTCAAAATAAAAATCATAAAACCATTTCCGAAATATTGAATTTTTCAAAAAAAAAAAAAAAAAAATAAATAGCTTTTAATGGCCTTTAGTCCTACAAATTGGCGTTTCGTTCGGCTTACTCACTTGAACTCATCAGTAACATTGTGAGGGCTTTGTCATACGCAGTTTGTATTAAGTTCAGTTCAACTTAGATGAATTTTTCAACGAAAATCCACTGTAAACTATATCCAACAAGATTAGAATTCCTAATCATTAAGTTGGAAGTTTTTCCTTTTTTTTTCCTTGATGCTAAGTCTTCTACTTGGCTTATTTATTTGAGTAGTACATAGTATATAGAATTTATATCATAAAAATGTTATTTCTTAAAAAATCCACAATTTCCTTTTTTCAAAATGTTGATAAGCAATATTATTGACATTTTAAAGGAGCCTTTTCATAAAAACTTTGATTGAAATCGGTTAAGCCGTTAGTGAAAAACTCGAAATTCTAAAAAATCATTATATGCCAGGTCAAGTACAATAAGTAAAAGTTTTTATTAAATTTGTTTACCAATATGTACATCATAGCTACAATAATACACTTACTTTTCATCGAAATCGTTGGAGCCGTTTTTGAGTTAAATAAGCTTTTCGTTAACGGATGTCTGGCAAGTCACATTATCTTTTGAGCTAAAAAAAAATTAATTTTGGAACGAATGCAAAACTTTCCCTATCGCAAGTTAAAATAACGACTATCTTATAAATACTACGTTTTCATTACAGCCGAAATGAGGTGATTCGCAAATCACAGAAGAAGTGTTTTCATCTGTAATTTGGTAATTTCGTTTTACAACCATTTCATTTTTGAATTTCAACTGGATGTTAATCGCTTTTTGTTGTTTATTTCTACTCACATTGAGCTTTGACATTTTTATTCAAAACCTTTTCAGAGCTCTTCAAACTGTGTCCAATTTGGTGTGTTCGTTAGGTTTTGACTCAATTTCGTAAGGAAAAGGACGTCATTCATAGGTATCTAATGGCCTTTTCGATTGGCAATCCAGAAGCGTTCGGAATGCATGTGAACCCGTCTGAAAGTGTTCTATTGGCATTCAGAATGACAGTTCTTCTCCTGAAAAGAACAGAAAACGATTCTGGATTTCATTACAGAATCGAAACCAGAACAACACACACATTCAAATACATAGTTGTGAAAGTGTTGTCAAATATTGCAAAAAGTAAAAGTTTAACTAAAAATAAGTAAATTTCACACATTTTATTGTTTCTAAAAACAATTATTTTCCGTTTAGAATATTATTTTCCCATTTTCTTTATTGAGAGTTATAGCCTATTGAATAGACCGGAAAATGAGGGGTATAACGGAACAATTACGTGCAAGGGTTTTTATTTTTGAATATGTTTGTTTGGTCCATAAGCATGCCTAAAACCGAAAATGCTACTAAATTCACCCATGCGTTTCTGAGAGAATGGTCACACTGGCCACTTTTCAGTATTTTTGGTATAACTCGAAAACTAAGCCGAATTTGACAATTTTACATACAATACTTTTTTTTCAAAATAAAATTTTCTATTGGAATGGATAGTTCAAAAAATTTTACGAAAAAATTTTAGCAGGAACAGTTAGTTAACAAAAACCAACCTAAAAAAAATCAAAAAATCAAGGATATTTAAATTTTTTAGTAAATTGCGCATAACTTTTTTTGAAGCAAAGATAGGGTCAAGTCATGTACGGACAAAATAAAGTAGAGACTAAAGGCCTTAATATGGCATGTTCTAAAATTAATATTTATTCAAAATCGACAGAGATATTCCCATTCAAACCTTATCATTTCTTATAATTTTTCGCAGTTTTGGGCCGAAAGTCCCTTTTTAAGTACAATATGGAAAATCAAAGGGCACGGTAGTGCCCAGCCAAGTTCGCGGCACTACACCCTTTTTACAGGAACAAACTCAGGCGATTTTCAACCCCCCTCTAACTTCAGTACCAATAAAGTCAGAAACTTCAAATTCGGAGTATTTGCTGAACTGATCAAACACAGGTGGCTCACCAAATTTCAACTCTTTAGCATTAGTAGTTCCCAAGATATAGGACTTCGAAAATCGCAAAAACCGTAACTGACTGACTCACTGACTCACTGACTGACTGACTCACTGACTCACTGACTGACTGACTCACTGACAGATCATCAAAATTATGGAGCACTTCCCGACATCGTAGAAACTTGAAATTTCGCACAACGGTAGGCCTTGTGATACATACAAAGGAAAAAATCGAAAATCTGCATCTGGCGTGGCATCCACCCACTTTCTTAAATATTCTATAAATTATATGGAGCCTTTTCGATTGTTGTAGAACAATGAAAATTGGTTAGTTGGTAGGGTTTAAGGTACTTAGAAAGAAAAAAAGTGAAAAATTGGAATTTTCAACACAGGGGGCGTGGCATCCACCCACATTCTTAAAAATTCTTATAAATTATATGGAGCACTTCCGATTGTTGTAGAACGATGAAAATTGGTAGGTCGGTAGGCCTTGAAGTACTTGAAGAAAAAAAAATCAAAAAATTGGAAGTTTCAGTTCAGGGGGCGTGGCATCCACCCACATTTTCAAAAATTCTTATAAATTATATGAAGCACTTCCGATTGTTGTAGAACGATGAAAATTGGGAGGTCGCTATGCCTTGAAGTACTCAGAAGAAAAAAATCGAAAAATTGGGAGTTTCAGTTCAGGGGGCGTGGCATCGACCCACATTCTTAAAAATTCTTATAAACTATATGAAGCACTTCCGATTGTTGTAGAACGATGAAAATTGGTAGGTCGGTAGGACTTGAAGTACTTAGAAAGAAAAAAATCGAAAATTTGGAATTGTCCGTTTGCAGGGGGGGGGTGTTGCCATCCACCCACTTTATCAGAATTGCTATTTCGAATTGCACTTTCGGTTGTCGTAGAATTATGAAACTTTGTGGAGCGGTAGGGCTTGAATTTCACCTGGCAAAATAAATCTTTGCAAAAAGAAGTGAAATCACAACAAAAACATAAATGTTAAAAAAGGAGCCAAGTTCTTATGTGTACAAGAAACCTGCGCGTAAAAAGTCAGCCAAAAAAAGTAATGAGATCTAAAATATATGCCAAGTTTTAAGTTCATGAAGTTTAATATCAAATATCTTAAGTAGAGTAATATCGAAACAATTCCAAATCATGACAGAAATTTGGTAATTAATGATTACTGATTAAAATTTGGTGGATTTACTTGGCAAGTTTTCTCTTAAATACTTACTTAATCACAAATTTAAAATGTATGAAAACTTGACCAGTGAACCCACCAAATTTTAATCAGTAATCATTAATTACCAAATTTCTGTCATGATTTGGAATTGTTTCGATATTACTCTACTTAAGATATTTTATCAAAATTTTGATATAATATGACATTAGAACTATAGAGAATTTATAAAAAAGATGTAAGTTCGCAATCTCGTTTTTCGGTTGTTTTTATATGCTTTCAGACCTACAGACCGAACGGCTGGTCCGATTAACATAAGATTTGGTACTAGGTGCTAGGAACGTTAAATTTGTCATAAAGTACCAAAAAAAAGGCTTTTGGGCAAAATCTTTTAAAAATGATAAGAAATGGTAAAGTTTGAATGGCTACATCTCTGTCAATTTTCACATATGCACAACTAAGAAAAAAATTTTAAAATCTTTGATTTTTTGATTTTTTTATGTTGGTTCTTGTCTACTTTTCCTACTTAATTTTTTTTAAAAAATTTTCCAAACTATCCATTTCGATAGAAAATTTAATTTTGAACAAAAAGTATTGTGTGTAAAATAGTCAAATTCGGCTTAGTTTTCGAGTTATACCAAAAATACTGAAAAGTGGCCAGTGTGACCATTCTCTCAGAAACGCATGGGTGAATTTAGTAGCATTTTCGGTTTTAAGCATGCTTATGGACCAAACAAACATATTCAATAATAAAAGCCCTTGCACGTAATTGTTCCTTTTTAAAAGGTCTATTCAATAGGCTATTATCAGTAGCGGATCCAGGATTTGGCTGTGGGGGGGGCTTGGAGTTCCCTAAGACACATCTTTTTAAAAATATTCTTAATCATAAACGAATGCCCTACCAACCCAAATTTTCTTTTCTCACAAAGAAGTATAGTCGGCAGCTGAATTAAAAAGATTTTGTATAATGCAAAAATATATGTACTTAAAAAGAACATTCTGCAAAATTTTATGATTGGAAATGGAGCATCTAGAATTATTGAGTTTCAGCTCCACAAAGACACATCGTATAAGAAAGTTGTTAGGATATGTTTATAGGAACTTTAAATAAGTAGCTACCTTTCTTTGATTTGAATATTTTTTGTAAGATTTATAAATACTCATCCTACAGTACTTTGTCTAACTTTAGACAGCTGTCTACCTCCGAAAAGTTATTGACAAACTTTGTAGGTTTCTGTTGTCCTAAAATATTTTAACTTGGACAACGGAACTGGCTGTCCAAGATTTGATGAACTAGACTGTCTGTTTTTGACATTAACGTAAGATACGTGCGAAAAATATATGGACAAAATTGAAACAAAAGGGCGTAACGCCAAGGGGGGCAGCTAGATGCGCTTGCCCCCCCCCCCCCCCCCCTTATCAGAATATATTTTATATTATATTCAATCTTTTAACTACTGAGCTATTTCGCAATACAGTTATGCAATGTTGAAAATGAAAAAGTATATACTTTAATATGTCTTACCATTGTATGATGGGTATAAAATATTTGTTTTTTTGTTTTTGTCATATATGGGGTATTTGTGATGGCTGATGGGATAACAAGACCTATCCAACAAGTTTTTACTAGCGAGGGCCTCGGGAGTATTTGACAAGTTTGCCTTGTCTAGATTTTCCCTACCGAAGCCTTTCCAGTGCCTCGATTAAACTTGACAAAAACTTGCCATTTTTCCAGGCGGGACCTAATCGAAATCTGGCGTACGCCCTTGTATCTCACCTATCCAAATCTTAATATTTAATTCTTAAAGAAGAGAATCAGAATGCTATGTCCAAAAAGAAAGGTAATTAAGTACCCTAAAAAAAAGACAATTGCAAATTTTGTGTACAAGTAACTGTTCCAAGAAATTAACTAAATCATGTTTTTCAATTTAAAAAAAAATGAATTTGGATGTTCTGTTCTATTCCATCTAAAATGACTTTAGTCCATGTGGATTGGTATTTCGAACATACAAATTTGTGTTCAACATTCCGATCATTGACTATTTTAAGTGAATTCCATTCATATTTTTTGTCAATTGAAATCCTACAGTTTGACGAAGATTTGAAAAAAAATTGGAGTTAAAATTTAAAATATTTTGTCTGCCCTTCAATTTCTATTTATTTATAGTTATACGAGAATTTCGTCCATATTAAAACAAAAATGTACCTATATTACAGTTTTTAAAGAAAAAAATATTGTCATTAACCGTTACAGCTGATTTTTACATTTCGAAAACGAGTTCGAAGTGAATTGAAACTCTTTTTCATTTCATTTAATGAATATTGCTCGCGGGAAGAGCTCTCTAATCTTTCGTTAGAGCACAAAGGAAATCAAAAGAGAAACTTAGATCAAAAATCTCTTCGTCTTAAAGCGGTTTTTGAAACCGTCAAAATATCCTTGGGCATACGAAAACAAGCTGATATAAAAACATAAGTTTCAATTTCTAAAACAATATTTTGATGTTATCATGCAAACTACCTATATCAAAGATTACCTATGTATAGCATGCGTCGAATGAGCTGTGGAGCGAATCAGACTGAATTTTGACATTTTTATTATGAGCCAAATGTCAAAATTAAGCCTGACTCATTCGTCGGATTCTGTTATCAGGGTGTTTTTTATACCAGAAGCTGAGTTTTTAAACTAAAGCCCCAAAAATTATCTGGGCTCAGCTAAGTCCGAAAAATACCAAGAGGAGTTGAAGAAAAAGGTTACATTGATTTATTTTCTCAAACTTCATTTGATGTTTAAGAAATATCGATACCCAAGGAAATCTAGGTAACAATAATAGCATGAAGGTCAACCTCACTAGTTTCAATATAAGGACTTGGACAAAAAACGCAGCATTTAGGTATATGCATACTTACTAGCCCCAAACTTGTTATTTCTATAGTCTGATTCCCTAAGGGCTTGAAAAAAACAAAGCTCACATACAATTTGTTAAGCCCCAACCTCCATTTTTCCCAACAACAGCTTTCATGCTAATTTTTTAGCTCTTGCCTCTTATTTTCGTCGGATTTCTTTAATGCCTTTGTTAGCCCTATCAGTGTTATAGTTTTCATCAGATTCCCTTGCAGGCTTAGAAAAACGCTTCGTAAAGGTTTAGCCCCAAGCTTTAATTTTTCGTCTAACACCTTGAAATAACTAGAGCCATTTGATTTTTTATATAATCGTCTTTTTTCATCCAATTCTCTTGGGGCCTCGAAAAAAAACACAATTGCATATAATATGGTTCAGCCCAATAATTCGTTCAATTTCCCTAGGGCTTGGAAAAACACAGCTCACATGTAAATTTTGTAGCCACAATCTTAGTTTTGTTTGTCTAACTCTCTTCTGAATCAGCCGTGGGGGGGGCTTCAGCCCCTATAGCCCCCCCTCTGGATCCGCCACTGGCTATTATCATACTCGTTCATATTTGTTTCCGACAAGTTTCCAAATCCCAGTAGGAAATTTCGTCCTCAAGGAAAAATTTCGGTGAATAGCACAATGAATTCATGAGATACTTTTTACGAGGAACATGCATGTAATGATTTCATTAGAAAAAGGTGTTGCCTTTTTCACCAGTTCATTATTTTCATGACATCACCCTTTCTTTTACTTGGTGCAAAAAATCAACTGAATTCAATGCTTCCCATGCAGTGCACAATTTCATTGCAAGAAATCATGCTTCGAGAAACACGAGGTTTTCAACGATGAATAGTAATGGACAAAGTCCTGAGCTTGTGATTTTTTGGTTCTCATTTTGTAAGATAAAGTTCACAGTGACTTCCGGTAAGAAAATCAATGTAAGATGAACTGAACATTACTCAAATTGCGTTTGTTAAAACGTAAATATAACTTTTGATTTGAAATGAGAACTTCTTTTTGGTTCATTTTAATCTTAAATTAGACAGTACACTACCGATGCTGATGATTTCACTAGATGATTAAGTAGGTTCCATTCACAAAGTGATTTCCTTGGTGAACATTCATGACATTTTTCATTTAAAAAAAGATAATGGCCTGGTGAAAAAGCAACTCCATGTACCTAGTGATATCACTGATGTATATTCACGGTATGTTTCACCAAATGCAATTAATTATGGAATAAGCAAGTTACACCTTCTTAGTGATTTCACTACTGAATATTCACCAAGAAAGTCATACTTGGTGAACGCCAATGACAACCCCATGTTAATTTCCTCGATGATTTCACCTCAAATTCCTTGGGTGTAGCTTCCATTCCTCGAGGAAATAGAAGGGGATTCCTTGGTGAATTTTTGAAAATTTCCCACTGGGATGTGAAGAACTATTTCCATCCGCTTGTGAAGTTGCACAAATACAGGGATACGAAAACTTCAGAATCAAACTTCATGTGCCTGTTTGTTTTATTGGCGTTCCGGATCGGAGAGTTCTTCCGAATTGCCAATCGAAAAGGCCATAAATGTTTATTGTTAGGTTTGCAATCATTAGAAACTTGACGTAAAATGTACAATGTCCATGTGCATTTTTTTCTTCAACCATTGACTGTGGGTTTTGGGAATTTACTGCTTCCTTTTAATATTTATGCACCTCAGAGTTCGCTTAGATCCAGACCGCTTTTATGGGAAACTTCTCATAGTTATTCCTATGGTTCATGAGATCCAATATCAAGTTATAGTAAAATATTTAATTTTAAATATGACTAGATGACCCGGTGAACTTCGTTTCACAATAAATTAATTTAAAAAAAATTGAGTGTAACTCTCCATAGGCTAAGCCCAGCGGACGTTGTATCGCATTAGAAAATACAGTTGATGGCAAGCTCCGAATATAATTTTGAACAACTCCACTCCCGATTGCCACACTACCAAACATTTTTTTTTTTCATATACCTATTAGGTATAGTAGATCGTGGTCACCTCACTTTGTAATAGAATATTTTTTAAATAGGCTAGGCTATAGAACTTCTGAGTCTTAGGAATACTTGATAGCCTGGTACAGTGAAAGCTACAATAAGCGAACACTCATCGTCACCTCTATTTTGTCCGGTTATCAGAGCTGTCGTAAAGAGAAAGATTGCCCAATGGCAACCTACTCTTTTTGGCATCGCAAAATAAAATTACTTCGAAAATAAGAGCTGTAAAACATTTACAATGCCGAAACGCGGTGGAGAAATAGGAATGACACACTCTAAACTAAAGTTAACTTATAGTTACCCGGAGATCCCGTACTTAGCTCTCAAAGCAAAAGTAATCTGTTTGGTTATTAGAAATTTGCTTTTGTATTGAAAACCAAAATTCGAAACTGTTTAGAAAACAGATCCTTTACTTCTTCCATTGTGTCCATTTGTTGTGACGTTTTCTATTTGAAATTAGCAAAAATAAGTGCCCGAGTCAGTAAAGGAGTGTCCGTATAAACTATAAAGGAACGCAATTTGTATGAGAAATTCGAGAAAAGAGTTGGTTCGCAAAAATATGTCCGTTTAAGGGAATTTTCCGTTTATCATAGCTATCCGCAAATAGAGCTTTCACTGTATTTATACCTTGTTGAAGTTTGGTGGGGTGATAATTTTATTTTATTTAAAATCATTTAAAAAAGCTAGATCTTTAAAAATACTCATTTCTTAAGGCCATTTTATAACTTCAACCCTTCAAACACAAATATCAATTTTTAGAATCTGACCGGAAGTCTCTTAGATTTAAAAAATCAAAAAAAGTAGATACCCGACCCCATTGCTGGTTCACAAAACCAATTTCTTACCAATTCCGAAGGTCACTTGAAACTTTTGAAAAGGATAAGTCTGTTGATGGAAATAAGAAGACATATGGCCTTTTCGATTGGAGTCAGAATGACAGATCTTCTTCCTCTTCTAGTCAAGTCAAGGTCTTCCAGATTTCCAATCAAAAAGGCCATTCATTTTTCACTGTCTGCAATATTTTGTAGTTCAATGGTTCATCATTTTTTAATTTTTGCTAATTTTGCATAATGCGCTTAAATTTCAAAATGCAATTTTTGTCCCCACGAACTATCTTAGACTATACAAAATATTCTGTATTAACAATTTATTTACATTAGTTATACCAAACCTATCCTAATCCTTAGTAATTTAATATTGTAAGTGAATGAAATAGACCACACTTAAAAATCTCGTTTTGATATTCTGGCCCTTGCGTTTAGCACCTGAGAACACAGTTTAAATTTTCTCATGAAGTAAACCTTTATATATCCGTGGCGGTCGTGAAGTACCAGGTAATTCGAGATACCTGAAGTGAATTATTGTTGATAACATTCTACGAAATTTTATTTAGTTTTACCCTTATGTAATATTTTCCTAATGCATCTGAAAATACATTATGAACACTTTTTTCCGCATTAGCATGGTTTTGTGTATGATATTCAACATAAACCCCGACCTTATAAACTTTTTAAGAGTTTCAGTTACCTGGTTCTTCACGACCGCCACGGAAATTTAGTACCTCTTGGCTACCAAAAGTCATATCAAGTTCATGGTCTTCAACTATGAATGTAGTTCAATGGACTATACCATTTTCGAGTTTTGTTTTTAAGAAATTTTGCAAAATGCACTAAAATTACAATACTCAAAATGTGAGTCTTTGATCCCCCTAAAAACATCTTGGATAATAAAAATACCCCGTATCAACAGTTTATTTGCATTTTACCAAACCGATCCCAAAGCATTTTCTTATGGGTTAAGTATAACTTTGGCCACACTTTAAATTCTAGTTTTTAAAATCCGGTCCTCGATTAACGGAATTTCGGATAAGGGAGACTCGACTGTAATATTATTTTTTTAATTTTATTTTGTCAAACAAAAATTTCATAATAATTGATTGATTGATTTTTTCAAACTCAAATTGATTTATTTATTTTTTTTATGTGAAACAGGCACTCAAATTGCATTTTTGCATGTTACTGGCAAACCGCAAACCCGTTTTAGACCAATCTTCATTTAAACACCCACCGGTTCATACCAAACACTTTTTGAAAAGAATCATCCAAATCAGTTCAGCCGTTTTTGAGCTTTTGCAGGACTAACGCACAACGATTGATTTTTATATATAAGAAAGATGAGAATTTAGATTCATTTATTTATTATTAACAATGTATATACAAATCTTCTCTTTTCATGTTATTTTCTGACTTAATTACCACAATAATTGTAAAATCTTTTTACGTATGCAATTCCTTGCCAAAATAAAGGACCTGACAAACATGGTCTATTAGTAAGTACTAAAAATAGTAAGTGAAGCATCCAAAATCTAATAATTTATTTTTGCTGGCACGTGTAACCTTGAAAAAGATGCGTCTCATTAGAAAAGTAATTTCATAAAATCCCGTCCCATATGTACTCAATTTTGAAATTAAAAATAACAAAAACACATTACGAGCAAATTGCCCGAACGTTGGCGACAGTTTTCCAATTTTCTTTGCCAAAATTTATTATATTCTTTGAAAAATACAAACATTTTATTTATAAGTTCCTTGTGGGTGAGTAACCATTTGATCATCATCACCTGTATTTTGTCTGTGCGCTGTGCGGTCACCACTCAGCAACAACTGGCTAGAGATTTATAGATGAAGTCATAAAGTTCCAAGCATATTACAGGATACTGTATCTTATGTTATTAATGACTAAAGGATGCTTTAAATCTTTTTTAATTACTTTCTTTGACACGATTCAGATAATATTCTTTGATTTTTTTTTTCTTTCGAAAATTAGTTCTGTTTTTTTTTTTTTATTGCAATGCACCAATCATCGCCACTATAGATTAGCACAGCACACTGCTGAACTAATTTAACGCTCAATACTTCTGTCAGAATTTGTTTTAAAATAAAAAAAAAATAAAACTTTTATTGCGACATTTTAAGATGTTGACGAGTTAAATTTGTCGTCTGCGCTTTTATCAAAGAAACATTTGAGTTTCCATGAATTCATGCGAAAAATGTTTGCTGTGTTGAATGGCAGCTTCCTATGCATTAAGAAATTCCGCATAATCAAACTCAAATGTCACCGTAGAGCAGCAGCCAGAAAAGAGCTCAAATACCTATGTATTTTTCTAGTTCGACGAACGCGACGCCAAAAAGACAAGAAACCTGAAGAATGGGGTTTCAGGAAAAATTATAGGACAAGATAGTTTCTACCGGGGTAAAGAATTAGAGGCAGGGTGTACACGGCGGGCTTCCCGCTTGGGCTTTCATTGACTTGGATTCGCTTTGAAATTCTATACAAAAAAACGCTTCGAATGAACCAGATGAACAGACAAGACGGTAGCGGGAAATATCAGACCGCATTTGGTTGATAATATTATATGGCTTGCTGATGTAGTCTTGTTTCTGTGTATAATTGGGGGAGGATGGGGTTTCGTTTTTGGTTTTTTCGAGAATTACTGGTGCCTTGCAAGTGGCCTGTAATTTTGTGTTTTTGGCTTTGGGCCAAGCAGTAAAAAAATAGATAAAAAGTGTTAAATACAAACAAGTGTAACTCAGTGGCAGACGGCATCATGTTTTTTTTTTGCAAATCTAAGGTGAACAGATAGTATAGATACTCGTACGAAAATGATTTTTAGAATATATAAAGAGCACGTTTTGTTGAAAAAAAAGAAGATTAGGAATAAACCCACCTACATATATGTTGCTATAGATGGGATAAAATTATAGAAAAGAGTTGAGTATTTTGGTGTTTTAAAAAGAAGTTAATTGCATTTGAAGAATCTCATCGAATATACCTACACGACTATGAAAAAATATATTTCTGTTTTTTTTGGAAAGTACCTATGTACTTTAAGCCTTTCACTAGGCGAAAGACACGACCACATACAGATTTATTGGGTATTAGATATTGGATATGTACAATAATAGTATGTAGGGATACAAATGAAGGGTCAAAGGGTAAGTCCAATTTTTTTTTCAAACTAAGGTAATGATGACATCTTGTAGTACTAACTATCTGATGCAGTAAAGCTCTCTCCACAAACGACTTTGAAAAATCGCAAAATGGCACACTGTCTAGAAGCAATTTTTAGAGTTTTCTTTCGGTTGGTTCCAAAAGTTAAACGTTTTGTTTAAAAAATGTGTATGTATAGACCTAGTAGAACAGGTAAAATAGGATAAATAAAACAAAAGAAATTAGCTCCATCGTGAAACTTGGTGAAAACGTTAAATGTACCATGAGAATGAAAAATCAAAAGAGTCTATAAGAATATTTCACATGCATGTAAGGGTGTTTTTTTGAGGGGGAGAGGGAGGGAAGTTGTGGTGTATCAAACAGAAAAATTAACTTTGGTGCAACATAGGCATATTACACATGTTTTTAGGGTAGTTATGAAACCAAAACCAAGTCGATACGGCCTCCGTGAAAAAATTTAGTGTCATTTTTATGCTAGGATGACTACATTTTCAGTATAAAATTTAAATATTACCGAAAACCTGTTGAAAATACCGTCCCGTCGATGAAACTTGGCATCAATGGTTTATTTGTCATGAAAATCGATAAAAAGCAGAGTCTTTAAAAATATCTGTGGTTAAAAGGTGTTTTTTTTTTTTTAGGGTTTTTTAGGAGTCGGGGTTATGGTGCGATAAGTACCAAACAACCTGTTATGAAAATGGTACCCTCATCAAGCTTTATAAAAATATATTATGAACTACCAGAATGAAGAATCAAAAGAGTTTATAAAAATATCTACATATATGGTAAAAGTATGTTTTTTATGGGTGAAGGAATGTATAGTACTTTTTCCATAAACTAAAATTGTTGCCAAAAACAAGTAACACCCTTTATCCATGCCCACAAAAACACCCTTTATCCCTCAATATTTGTGTAAGCTCCTTAAATTCTTCATTCTCGTAGTAAGTGGAACACTTTAACCAAGTTTCTCGGTTCCCCAGGACATAAGTCCCGTTTTTTTTTTCTGGACTTATATCCCACTTTGCTGGGACATAAGTCCCGAATGGAATTCGGGACTTATGTTCCATCCTACAGGGACATAAGTCCTGAATTTTTTAGTCGAAAATGGGACATAAGTCCCGAATGAAACAAAATTAATTTTCTCTAAATCCAGATTCTGTAAATCCACTTTTTAAAAATGCAAAAGAGACTTTGCATTCACCCAACCTCGCACACACCCCAAATTCTATAGTGTGCCCAAGCAGGGGGGTTGCTGTTTATTTGCCGTAATGCTAGGTGCCTGTAGGTACTGTTTTTGTGTAAGGCAAAGCAAATGTAAATAAGATCAGTGCTAGCACCCAGCATTAAAGCGAATACACATTGAGGTATGTATGCAACTGCAACCCCCCTGCTTGGGCACACTATAGGACTTGGGGTGGGTGCGAGGCGGTCGTATGCAAAATTCGGCTTTATTTCCCTTAAATAAAGTGAAATAACGCCAAATTTTATCGTTCGGCTCTATTTCGCTTTGAAAAGTGAAATTTGACTTAAAAAACTATCTTGTTGGGCAGCATAGAACGGTCTAGGGGTTAAACCTGCAAAAACTGAACTAGTTCTGCTTAAGAAGAAAAGGAATTTAATGAATTTTACCCCTCCCAAGCTAAATGAAGCTGCTCAGAAACTTTCCAAAGCAGCTAAATACCTTAGAGTAATCCTTGATCCCAAGCTGACATAGAAACGAGCAAGGAATGAGAAGAGCACTTTGTGCTTTCTACACAACATGCAAAAGAACCTTCCGTATGCGGTGGAGTATGCGACCGTCTGCCATCCAGTAGATGTACACGGCGATTGTTCTTCCCATACTTACCTATGGTTACTGTGGTGGAAGGCTGTTAAAAAAGTTAGTTATCTCAAAAACCAAGGTACAGAGACTAGCCTGTATAGGAATAACGGGGGCACAGAGGTCTACGCCACAAGCAGGACTGGAAATTATTCTAAATCTTCCAATCCTGGACGAGCAGATAAGATGCACAGCACTTCGACTGAAAGAACTGGACTCGTGGAAGCACAGCACCTATGGTCATTGTTCTATCTTGCAAAGGTATGACACAATAACGGGGCTTTATGCGACGACTGATTGCATCCCACCTCTTATAAACTTTAACAAACACTTCTCTATTTTAATACCCGAAGGAATAGGAACCCAACTCACTTATCAATGAAGAGGATATCCCCTTATACACCGATGGGTCAAAAATGGAAGAAGGAATATGAGCTGGGGTGTTCTGTGAAACTCTCAATATTAGAGAATCAAAAGAACTACCAGATGAATGTAGTGTCTTTCAGGCTGAGATCTACACTATTGAAAAAGCGGCCGAAATGGTTCACAAAAAAAAAGCTGCCAGTGACACTATAAGATCCAAAAACCAAAACAGTAGCAAAATGCCGAAGCATACTGAACAATATTTGTAACACTAACCATGTCAAACTGTGCTGCGTTCCTGGACGTAGTAATACACCAATATAGAAGGGAATGATATATCAGATAAACTGGCAAGGAAAGGGCCAGTATCAAATAGGAACAATGGTTATCCATTCGTTATGGGACCAGACGTATCCCGATCGGCGTTATTAAAAGGAAAATAGACCTAATAACCCAAAAGTAAATCAATAACTCCTGGACATCTGCATTATCTCTAAAAGCTTATGGCCTATGATAAATGAACAGAAAACTCAGTATATTTGATCGTTGAGTAAAAAGAACATTAGAATCTTGATAGGGGTACTGACGTGCCAATACCATTGGCATAATGGCCACAAGAATGGGTGTACTGGAACCCGATTACTATGGGAGCTGTCAAGATGTCAAAGAAATTGAAACCATTAAACACCTGCTCTGGAAACAGGTTTGTGGGAGAACTGGACAATCTAGCGTAGGTCTCCATGGCAAACATGAGAAAATTCATGGAAGATACAGGCTTTATACCAGGCAGTTTATGTCAACCAGTAGCTTAGGAGCATCCCTGCCATATTCTGTAAGGGGATTACAATGGACCAATAGGCCCCCATGTATGCAACAGCCACTGTGCTGTGCACGCCCTTCCTAACCTAACCTTATGTGAATTAAAAAACTAAAATTTCAAATTTCCCGTTTTTGATATATCGAATTTTGAAAAAAAAAACTGATATCTACATTTGTTTCAAATTCAAAAATTTCTTCTTTGAAAATGTTGATAAGAAATATTATTTAATTTTATTTGAAATGTGTGTAAATAAAAATAAATATAAATCTGTTTAGTTTAGCCGATAATGAGAAAATTCAAAATAAAAAAAAATGTTTTATGAGAGGGACTAAAACCCTCTATAACTCAAAACCTTCATATTTCATAGTTTTTGTGGAATCGGATAGATTTATGTATAAACAAAAAAAGGTATTTTTTTAAATATTGAAGTTATTTATTAAATGTGCATAATGTGACAAAAGGGGGAGTGTATGTAGCTTATAGGCAACAATTAATGATAATGGCAAAGAAAATTAACAAAATAATGAGAAAAAATAATGAATGAAATAATTTTGAGTCAAACGAAAATCATTTATGACAGATGGAAATTCTTGAAACAATTTTTGTTTTTGGTATAGCATAAGGCTACGCCACACTTCTCGCACATGGTATGAGAGAATCCAGTACGCTTTGGGAACTTGCATCAGATTTTTTTTTTCGGACCATTGCACAGTGGTTTCGCCCATACGACAAAAATGAAAAAATAACAGTGCTTATTTTTTTTGTTTCTTGACTTTTTACAGTAGATTATGGTTTAAAATTTATCGTTGCAAACATTGCGTCACAAATGTTACGTGTTATCAGTTTCGTTTTTGCATTCAAAAAGAGCTAATTGTTTGGTCTAAACATACAATCAAATTTGTGCGTAAAATTGACTCTTTTAAAAGTGATTTTTTTCTAGATAAAAGTAAGATTTTCGAAATTTTTGTTTAACGGAATTAAAGGAGCAAGGTGTTTAAAGTATTTTATTTTTTGTTTAGTGATATTTCGATTTTCATTTAAAAAGTTGTATTGGTAAAACCCAGTAGACATTAAAGTTGATTTTTTTAATTTTTCTTTGAAGTAAAAGTAAGGCTTTAACATAGTTCGCAATGTAACCTAAATTTAAAATTTTGTCTGAAGTATCGAGAAAACTCCCAGCTTTTTGAAAAACATTACCTTAGGACCCACAATCACCCACTAACAGATTTATTCAGGTTTTACTACTGGTGTTTACCGTTTCTGATTTTTTAATTTTCCCATTTTAAATGTTCCTTAGGTTCAATGTGTCTTAGAAGAATGTTTACGATATTTGGGCAATTCATTTGAAAAAAGTGCCATTTTAATTTTAACCACTTGAAATCGCGCTTATATTTACTATATTTGTGACCGTTTAGCTATTGTATTAAGGGAGTGCAGATACCACAAACAAAATTTTTGATTTTACACCTACGCTACATAAATACTATATTTATCTATATCTATATCTATCTATACTATATTATAAAGACGAAACATTTATTTGTTTGTTTGTTTCTACCTATGAAGGGGGTAATCTCTGGAAATATTCAACCAATCCTTAAAATTCTTTAATAAATGGAAAGATATAATGTCCCTGAGTAATACAGGCTAAATTTTATTTGGATACAAATTAATTGCAACGTTAAAATCTAAATGTTTGTACTTTTTTTGGGGTATTTGTGAGTTTTTGATTTGTATGTTTTGAAATTTCAAAATTTCTTTTTGAGTTTGAAAGGTTATTCCAAGGGGAAGGCCTTACGGTTACAAAATTAAATTTGTAGGGATAAATGGCGTAAAATCAAAAATGGTATGAGATAACAAAAATTCTTTTTTTGTTTGATAGAGTTTACTAAGAGGATGTTGTCTTCATACATAGGGTGAAATGGGGTAGAAATAAAAAATAATTTTTGAGTTGGGAAGGTTATTCTTCAAGGCTTTAGGACTGAAAACATTTCACAATTGAAATACCTTTGGTGTGAAATGGGGTTTGTAAAATATGGAATCTGATTTTAAACGTCCGTTTTATATTTGAAAGGTTATATGAGGCTGTGAGTGCAAAAGTGTTGTAACACACTTTTTTTTATCATATTTTTCGTTTTGAATCGATTTTTTATACTATTTGAACTGAAATTCAAAAAGTATACGTCACATTTTTGGAAAGCTTAGATATTTTAGAAATTAAAATTTTAGCTTTGATGACTTTTGATGCATAAATGTAAAAATACGAGACAAAAATATCAAAAATGCCAAAAAAATGGGTTACACCACTTTTGCACTCACGGCCTCATATGTAGAGGATGTCATTCGAAAATTTTGCCTAACCGAGCAAAGCCGGGGCGGGCCAGCTAGTGCATAATAAAGTTATACTATGTTTTTATTTTTATTGCAAAATATAATCATCTAATTAACGAAACAGTCGAAATTTTCAACATTTTATTTCAAACGTTAAAGAGTTTTGACGCTTCGTCCTTGAAACAAAAACAAAATGCATTGGCACCCAAATGAACTAAAAAGAAGATATGGGTGTGTCAGTGGTGAATATTCTTTGTTATCATTTCTCATGCTGTCATTTATCATGCCTCAAAATTGCATCAAAATCGGTTGAGTTGTTTGGATTTTATTGCTTGAGACTGTTCCTTAATATGAAAAAGATGTTTAAAAACACCCAAAAGGTGGGCGTGGCAAACATGTTTGTGTAGACGAATTTCTTAAAAGAGCATTTTCCAAAAAAATATATCAAAACTTAATATAAGCTTTAGCCAGTTTGTGTGACTATATCACCTTATTCAGAAAGTAGGCGTGGTAGGAGGTGGAAATTTAATGTGATGATTTCTTTAGTAATTTTTTGTCTTAGCTGAAAATTTCATCAAAATCGGTTGAGTGGTTCAGATTTTATTGAATTTTGACGCCTTCTCCATACAACCGAAACCACTGTGCATTGAGGCCAATGACCATCTTGATCTTGGCGAACTGCTTGTGGTGGAACATGTTGGGCAGATCCTTTATATTGCTTTGCTTGGATCTCACCTTCTATACTGCGGCGTGTTGTCAGGCCGGTTTTGGAACCCATCTTACATAGAGTTTTGGCAACTGCCAGACGAAAATCTGCCGATGCCATGACGGCCTTGTCAGGCAGTTTTCTGTATTTGCAAACCCTTTTGTAGAGCAACCACGAGTTAGCCATCGTAAGATTCAAGTAGTGATAAAAGAGTCGCATCTGCCATCGTTTGCTCATTAGTCTTATCCTGTAGATACCCATTATACTATCGATAAGGTCAACACCGCCCATATTTTGGTTATACTGGCCCACAACATTAGGTCGCGGAATGTTGATGTACCTCGAATTCTTCTTGTCGTATCTCCGGACTTCAGATATGGGGTTTTGACCAACAAATGTGGAATCCAATGTAACGATTTTATTGTCCTTCCATACAACCCTTTACACGTCAATGCCTTTGATATTGGCTACGTACTCTTCTGAGTATCCTCGGTCCATCTTCATAATGACTTTCTCGTTCGCCAGCTTGCAATCAGGAATTCTGTTTCTTCTGATAGTTTCCAGACCAAGAATACCTTCTTTAGCTAAATATTCCAAAAAAGGCAAGGAAGGGAAATAATTATCGAAATAGATCTTGTAATTTTGGTTTCGTGGAATCATACGTGATAATCGCACAACGACGTTGGAAGAGGCTCCCAAATCTCGCTCTCCAGCTCTCACAACATTTTCTTTTCCAGTTTCAACCTCTGTCGCATAACCAAAACCGGAAACACCACTCAACACATGCAATTTATAACCCCACTTATGCGGCTTCTTTGGGTTGTATCTTTTGAGCATATTCCGTGCTTTTCTAGGGCACAAATGGGACTTTGGCATATGCTTCGTTAAATGCCTCAACTACCGGACGAATTTTGAAGATCCTATCAGCGTCAGGATTGCTTCTAAGAAGACATTAAGTGTTGTCGTTGAAGTGCAGGTGTTGTCTTATTTTTTCAAATTTATTCGATGGCATTGTATTTTGAATTAGAGGCGTACCAAGGACGGAACTCCAATGGTTAGTAACTCTGGGCAGCTGAATCAGAGACATAATATACACCAGACCTATAAATTGTCGGATCTCTGTGTCAGATACACAAAAATTGTTAGGATCTTTCTGTACCATAGGGCTGAAAATTAAGTTCTGAAAAAAATAGGGAGTTTTTGTTTGTCTTTGTTTACAACCGATTTAGACCCATTCAAGTTGAACTTTTTTAAACAATTTTCTCGTTTTCAAAAAGTATTCAAGTAGATTTTCAACGTCGTCAGTCATTCATTTCATTCCTTCCCAATAGTTTCTCATCAGCAGAGAATATCAAATAAAGAAGCCAATCCTTCGTACGTTTCACCCCCCTAAACCCATTTATTTACATTGTTGTATTTGTAATTTCATTTCGTGTCGAAGAAATAGATGTGAATTGCAACAACAACAACACCTGTGCTGAATGACTAGTTGATTCTATGTGTGCGTTTTGCACTGCTTTTCACTAATACTTTGCAGATCTAATCATCACATCTCTTCGTTTCAGCTTCTAGGCAAATCAAATTGACAGCCGAGGATTGGCTTCTTTATTTGATATTCTCTGCTCCAGGCGCGGATACAGGGGGAGGGCAATGGGTGCAATTGCCCCCCCCCCCCCCCCCCACTGGGCAAGATCGAACTAAGCATAAAATATGAATTTAATAAAATGTAATAAAAAAAATGTTATTTTGTAATACGTTTTTAAATTTTTTTCTTGGTAGCCCTGCGTTGCAGCAATGAGTGGTTGTGCGTTGCCGGCTGGCTGACCAGGTCTTTGTATATAAAAGTTCATATACAAAGACCAGGTTCAGTTCCGCTATCGTAAATTGCCTTCAAATCGACTGAGTGGAAAGCTTATAACTTCGGTTTTAGATGTCCGATCTTCAAAATTAAAGTCTTTAATTAAAAGATAGATGTCTGGCTAGATTATTGTACCAATAACATTTTATGAGAAAAGTCAATTTATTTCATACTAGGAATCAGATTGAATCCCAAATCGATTTCATTTTCACTTTTTAAAATGCTGTCAATGAAACATTTCACAATTTGAAATATAATGATTTAAAAAGTTCCCTCCTCTTCAAATTTGTAAGTGGTTTTTATAGTTAAATGTAACGGGAGAGGCGACAGGGGCACTTATCTAAATTATTGAACTTAAAGATGATTTTAATTTACAAAACAAATTAAATCTTTAAATTACGTCGAATTAATTAGCTTTTAAAATTTCTAACTTTGCTTCAAATGCTGGTATCTACAGGATTAAGTTATCTAATAAAAGTTGAAAAATAAACTACATTTGTGTATAAAATTTATTGAGAAATACCAAAAAATTTCATACAGAGGGTGATAGAGTTCTTTTTATGATAAATATTTAAATATACGTTTCCATAGTAGGAGTACTTTCACAATGGAAAACTCTCGACAGTGACTCTCGGATATCATTCTTCCCCTCTGGTGAGCTTAATTCATGACTGTGTTTGCGTCCACTTTCGTGTTTTACTCTCGAGAGCTTCTTCAGAGATGCTCACCGTCTTTTTACTCTAAAATGGATATGCACCTTAAGAGTATGCTAATGTACCTGTGTTTCGAGCTCGAGAAGAGTACGACTCCAATGAAGAAAATTGGAAAGAAACCAGGAACGACAACAGCAGTCACTGCCGAAGAGACGTTGGATGGAACTTTTACTCCTAATGATAGGTGTTATTGGCCGCTTTTGAAAACGTCAAGTCAACGTCAATTCGATTGTCAAATGATCATCATTTCTTGACGCGAATATTGCTATTGTATCGAACTGCATAAGTCTGGCAACTCTGCAAACGATGGTTTGAGATTTTGAAACATTTTTATTAAAACTTAACGAGGGCTAAATATATTGTAAATGAAGTGTATAACGCAAGTTAGTCACAATCGAAGGATGAATCGAGGCGTTCTGACAGAAAGGTTTAATTTAGAGTTTTTTTTCTTTGTATTTTCCACTATACGACCTCCAGCTTCTCAATATTTTTGTGGTCAACTCGATTTTTTACTGCAGAATTTCACCACACATGATTTTTTCGAACATATGTGACTTTAACAAACTGCATTATTGAACACAATGCTTATGCAGTAAAGCTTGTATTTGACTTTTGCAGTTTGCATTTGAGAACATTCCGCAAAATGCATTTTTGATGCTGATGACGTTCTCGAAAATGGCCTTTTACTGGCAAGGTTAGGTTAAGTTGTCCCTGCTAAAGAAGAGGCTGGAAATTTCACTCAAACTCGAACGTCATTGTGTCCGAATAGGAACATACCACTGTGCCATTATGGTTTCCGAGCATAATTGTGGAGTTACGCAAATCCAGAGGGAACTTAAAAACGCTTTAAAGACATCATTCTATAGCTACAAACTGCAAAACTTCATTTCACAAAGTTCAATGTACCCGCTGTTCGAGATACTGTGGCAGTTATGAAAGAGTTAGGTATATGTCTTTAAATTTCAAACACATTAACTCGTATTGCTTTGTGTAATCAGGCTTGTTGAGCGGTACGAAATGTACTCAAATTTTCTGTAGATCTCATCAAGATTTTGGAAACTTACGAAAATTGCCCCCCCCCCTGAGCGAAATCCTGGATCCGCGCCTGCTCTGCTCATCAGATTCTTTCTGTTTGATGTTGCTTGACATTCATGTTTTCATTTCACTTTCAACCAATATTGAATAAAGCTTTCTTGCTTTGCTTATACAATTTTTCGAAAATCGAATTGGTATAAAAGATAATTTTTCAACTCCGAATTTATAAAAAGAACAAGTAACTATGTACATTAGGGTGGTCCTTATTTTAAAAATTTTTGAGCACCCGTTTTTTTTGTTCATTGACATCTTAAAACACTACCCTATTTTTTTTTATTTTTTTAAATCACGTTAACACGTGCCGCATTGAGCTTAAAGTTGATGCCCCTGTGAGAGTTGGGGATTATTTAAATACTGTTTTAGCTGCAAAAATAACGGTACTTGCTGTACAACCGTTATGAAAAACCTTATTTATCTTAAAAACAGCTCAAAAGATTTCGATAATAATTTTAAAAATGTTTTTATAGTTACTCGAATATTTTTAAAAATTCTTAATTTCCAAGCAAATTGAACTTTTTGAGCAAGAACGTGCGACCCAATCGTGCCTTTTATTTTTTTTTTTATTTTGAAGCAAGAGTATGTAACAGATTTGAAAGTGAACTTTATTAATTCTGCAAATCAAATTTTTAATAGCACCCGGTTGTGGTCGGTTTTATGAAAACTCAAATTTTCAAGCTCATTGCGGCACGTGTTAATACAATCCGATTAGCATGAAATTTTTTTCGTACACGTATTTAATGTAGAAGAACAGAAAAAAATGGTGCTCAGTAAAAACAAACAATTTTTTTGTTTCTCCATACAAATAAGGACCACCCTAATGTACATATTTTATAGAATTCTTAGAATCAGTTTGTGGCATAGTGAATGAACAAAATATTGTACGAATGTAGGATCTTATAATTATTTTCTTCAAATCATTACTTCATACAACGAACGATGTGTTGTTTTGAAAATAATGAGTAGTCCCCCTTAAGAGTATGACGGGGAGAGGAGATACAAAATTTATCCTCATGAATTAGCACATCGAAAATTAACATTTTCTGTTTTATTTTTGTTGTATAATAATCACAGAGTCCTTTTGGTAACAGAAACAACATGCTTTCATCCCAAAGTAACCTTGTGCAAAAATAAATAACCGGAAGATTTAATCCAACATCAAAAATTATTTTCTATCAAGCTTATGATTAAAATATTACACCCTTGGCAGAGAGCTTCTGCCATGTCCTATATAGATATACAGAATAATTAAATCTGGCGGCAAAGTGGCGATGGCGATGGTGACGGTGACTAATCTCTATGAATGTAAATAATTAGCTATGTATAATTAGTATCTTTTGAAATTATAAACATTCAACAGAGATTTCTGGTTGCCATCATGACCAAAATCCTTTTCAAAACAAGATGTCTCTGGCTTATCGGGCTACCCACATGAAAACTTTGACATGTTGTTTCTGAAATCAAGATCTTATCTCTCTTAATTAATATGGTTTTATGCTGATTAAAAATAGGTGGATTCAATGAAAATATGATTACCAAAGTTGTTATGGTCGATAATGATAGTAAAAAGCAATGACTTTATAGGCTATTAAGGATATGTATAGACGGCTTGATTAACCCCCAGACTTTGTTTTAAAGTATTATATGAAATAAAAATACGATTACTCTTACGTCAAAAAATAAAATGCACGACTGGATCGCACGTACTTGCTCTTATGTTCAAGTTGTGTGGGGCTTAAGAACTTTAAAAAATATTCAAGTAATTATAGAAAAAGTATAAAAAGCATTTAAATCGTTCTTTTAATTGTATAAACAGCCTGATAAAAACTTAGAGCTCAAAAAAAAGTATGCCATTTGATTACTTGAAAAAATATGAATAAATGCAAAAAAAAAATTAAAAATCGTTGGAGCCGTTTTCTTAAAAATTAATTTTTTATATATAAAATTTTTGTAACATTTTTCAAAAAAAAATTTGGTATGCCAATTTTGAGTATATATTAATATACATTTAAAACTGAAATTTCAAAATAATTCATCAACCCGTTTTTGAAATATTGAATTTTGAAAAAAAAATTTTGAATCTTTTTTTAAAAATCCAAAATTTATTTTTTCAAAAATTTTGGTATGCAGTATTATTTATTTTCTAACAAAGCTTTTGTGAAAAAAAATTTCATTGAAATCGGATGAGCGGTTAATGAGGAAATCAAAAATAAAAAAAACCGTTATATGGCAGGTACCGTTAGTAAATGTTTTTGGTGATTTTTTTTCTTATTGAAATTTACATCATGTCTACAGTAATACACTGATTTTTTTTTATCAAAATCGTTGGAGCCGTTCTTGAGATAAATAAGCTTTTCCTTAACGGTTGTATGGCAAGTACCGTTATTTTTTGAGCTAAAAAAAAAATTTCAATTTCCCCTCTGGAGAGTTACAAAAAAACCTTAAGTTCAAAATTTGAAGAAAATCGCTTCAGTGGTTTAGGCTGTAGGCTGAGGTACGGACAGACAGACAGACAGACAGACAGACAGACAGACAGACAGAATTGTGCCACCCACTTTTTTCGTGTTCTCTATCATCGTAATGTCATGTTTGATTGTTATCTCAAAATATGCCCTATAGTACCTATATCGCAAGTAAAAATATATAAAGGTAAATATGTATATCGGAAATCGGGGTAAAAAAAAAATAAAAAAACATTACTTACCCCGATTTCCAAATCCGATGCATAGGCTGCGGATCCTATCTGACAGAATTTTCAAGTTTTTACTATCAGAAAATCCGCTGGTGAAAAGTTGAAAGAATGTCGATAACATAGTTTAATTTTTTTTTAGACTACTGATTCTGAATACCCAACCCATCCGCGTTCTATATAACTTTTGACTTTGCAAATCCGCATCAAAAGTTTTGCGGATCCAAATTAATTTGTTTTTCTGAGAAATGTTGGCAAACAATATGGAAAATAATGAACTGAAAGTGAAAATTAGACAAAAAAAATTGAATTTTTGACCCAGCTATGCTCATAGGTGTAGTGGGCAGAACGTAAAAATATCTATATAGAAGCATGAACCAAGAGAAGAATCCAACTTTTTTTGTTATTCCTAAAAAACAGTCGATCAATCCACTTTTGTTTGCATTTGAATGGCGTTGTCCGTTCCTGACAAACTCAAACTATTTTTTCAGTATGTTTTTGCACTTTTTCTTGTTTCTTGTGTGTTTTTAATGCTTAGTACCATAAATCTGAATTAAAAATGAGGAGGATAGTAATAAAATATGAAAATGGCAGGGACAGAAATCTAATTGAAAAGATTGATTTAACATTTAATCCAATTTCGGAAAAAATTATGGTGGAAAAGTCGGGCAACTTTATAGGGATATTTACAATTTCAGCTAGGAACGATACGTTCTTAGATTTTGTAAATGTGTCAAAAGACCGAAAAAAAACTTCATTTGCATTATTATAGCAAAAAATCGTTAATTTTTCCATTGTAAATAATTCTCCTTTATCGATTACAAATGGCCCAAATACCACTTTAATTTTTTTTTCTGAACTTCATCAAGAGTAATTAACCGATAACAACAGGAACGCATGCGATAGTAAGTTAACTATTTTTGGAAAAAGAACGCAACAATGAAATTGAATAGGGGGGTTTACATGGACCAACATGCTCGACAGCATGGCTCGATGGAAAAAAATAACTGTACACCCAACTTTGCGTTTACATGGATACTTATGTTGTCGAGCATCATTATTTTTCATTTTTCGGAACAAACGCACCTGCGTGGCTTGCAAATTTTTTTTTATAAATTTCACTTTTTATTTCCCAAACCTCTGGTAAAGTCTCTTAAAATGCGAAAAACTGTCTCTAGAACTCATTACCTATTTGTTACTGTTACCATTTTTCCCCGTCACCGTGGCTAGATAATGCAAAAAAAAAAACACCGATGTTGTCGAGCATCTGTTTACACAAGTTGGCTGGTTGGACGAGCCATCAAGTTTTCAAAACATTTTGAAAACCGTCGAGCATGTTGGTCCAGCAGTTGGTTTTGCGTTTAAATGATCGAGCATGGCTCGACAACCAACCATGTTGTCGAGCATGTTGGTCCATGTAAGCCCCCCTAATGCCAAAAACTGACAGCATCGATAAGAAAGTTCGGAAATGATAAGGTAGTTTTAAGAATCGACAATGTAGTTCTTCCGGCGGATTTACTAATTAATTTTTACCGAAGACGTGAATCGAGTTGATTCCCCGGGACTTAAATTTTGCGGATTTTGTAATCGGCATGACTATCTTATTTTATAAAGAGCCAGTTTTTCAGTGCGAGGCCATCCAGAACGTGTTTTTCAGTTAATTGAAATTCTAAGTTAACTTCACGTTAACTCCCCTAATTCGGTGAGTTAACAGGGAGCAGGGACCAAATTGAGGGCTTTTCAGCTGTGGTATCATCTCAATTTCGATATTGAAAGAATGGCACTGCTAAGAATAATTTATTAAAGAAAAACTTATTAATAGTTAAATACTATCAATAATAGCTCCAAAATAAAAGTTGTCTCAAAATAGAACAAAATAAAATGCACGACTGCGTCGCACGTACCTACTTGTTCTTATGTTTCAGACACTGACAGTTCTTGGTTAAAAAAGGAATGCCATCTTAATTCTTAATTGAATATGATTGAATGGAAAAAAAAGGTTTAAAATCGTTGGAGCGGTTTTTAAAAAAATGTTTTTTTTATATATAAAATTCTTAAAACTAAATTTAAAAAAAATTGTCAACCCGTTTTGAGACATTGAATTTTCAAAACAATTTTTTTTTAACTTTTTTTAAAAATTCAAAAACTTTTTTATTTTTATTTTTTTTTTCAAAGGATATGCAATATTTTACTCTTATCTGAAATTTGTATATAAAAAAAAATTATCTAAATCCGTTTAGTCGATAATGAGAAAATTCAAAATTAAAAAACACTTTCTATAACAGGTATAATTTTTTGTAGTAGATCGTACTAATTTTAGTATATCGAAAAAGTTAAATCAAAATATCGTAAGAGTCGTTTTTGAGAAAAAATATTATTTTATTTTTTCATGAATGTAAAATTTTTTCCAAAAATATTTTAGAGAGTACATACTAAAAAAAACTCTTTAGTATCGAGTTGCAAAAAAATCGATCAAATCGTTTTCGAAATATTTTATTTTCAAACCAAATTTTTTTCGTGGACTCAGAGTGCTTCTTTGGGAGGTATCATTAATTACCATTTTTTTTTAAATAGTCTACCCCACAAAGGAATCCTTTACTAAAAGTAATTTATTGAATTTTTTTAAGAAAAGTTGTGGAGCCGTTTTTGAGAAAAATACGATTATGTAAAATTGATAGAAAAAATTGTATGGCAGGTACCGTTATTTTTGGTTCTAAAAAAAAAAGAAAGTACATGTGGGCATAATCACCAAAAACCACTTTGCACCAAGTTTGAAGAAAATCGATCGAGCTGTTTAGGCTGTAGACGAACAGACAGACAGACAGACAGGCAGAAAGAATTGTGCCACCCCACTTTTTTGGTGATCTCTATCATCGTAATGTCATGTTTGATTGTTATCGCAAAATTTTTTTTTTGCACGAATCTTAAACTTTCCTTATAGTATCTACATTAGGGTGGTCGTTATAATGGCTTTTTTAGTTTTAATATTTGGATGGGCCTAAATCAGCTCTAAATGAAGAAAACAAAATTAACTAATTTTTTCAGATTTTTAGTTTCATCCCCTATAGTCGCTGTAGGGGTAAATTAAATTAACTCTTTTTCTTGGAAATTCACGTAAAATCTGCCGAACAATTCAGAGCATGTAGGTGAGAAGTAGAAAAGAAAATAATCCTATTGGAGTGGGGTAATATCTCCCACCGCTTGGACGGGAGGGGCAATTTAGTAAAATAATTGCATAAAATGGGAAAAATAATTAAAAACAATGGCAAACTCTTGCAGTAATGTTTTGTAGCTTTTTGGAAAGCCAAAACAAATTTGGGTCAAATTTTTAGAAAATTACCCCTCCCGCCTGAACGTGGGGAAATAGACCCACCCTCCCATACGATTTTTTTTTCGTTTGAATCTAACCTATAAGTTCTGATTTTTTTTCGCGTGTTATAATAATCAACGTAACCCCATTATTTGTGCCTTGAAGTGAAAAAAGAGAGACCAGGGTGGTGAAATAAAAATCTGAAAAAAATAAGGAAATTGTTTTTCAATGTTTTGAATCGATAATGAGGGCTATCTAAGACAATGTCAAATTTAAGGACCACCCTAATGTACATACATATGTGTATAGAATTCAACTTTTAACACACCAAAATGCAGTATCAATGCTTTTTTTCAGTAATTGTACATCCATACATCATACGACCGTACTTATGTACTTACATATTTACACAGCCGACGTTAAATCAAACACTGAAAACGGGAGCGGGTCGAAATTCTAGTTTTCAAGATTCTATTCGAACAAAATTCTTTTTTCTAAAATTCTACTTATGAAAATTTAAATTCTGTCTAAGAAAAATTTTATGATTTTTTAATGAAAAACAAAAAACATAAAAGAATAAACCGAACAAATCTATACGTCTGTGAAGTTAGCAGGGCAACTTTCACCCACGCAATTGGGACCTTGACAGGAATTTGCAGTTTTTTTTGCATTTTTTTTGCATTTCTATTCCCGATTTTGCAGTTCGCCAAATAACGGTGTAATTTAGTGACCTGCTAACTTCACAGTGAAGTTAGCAGGTCACATGGCGTATCTCAGGAACCAAGCGTGCTAGGAACTTGTAGTAAGGCTCCCAATTTGCAGTTTTTTTGCATTTCAAGAATAGGCTAGGTCAGAATTTTGAAGTCCTTTTTTTGAAAAAAATTTCATACTGACCTGCTAACTTCACAGTGAAGTTAGCAGGTCACATGGTGTATCTCAGAAACCAAGCATGCTAGGAACTTGCAATAGGGCTCCAAATTTGCAGTTTTTTTGCATTTCAACGATAGGCTATGTTCAAAATTTGAAGTCCTCAATATAAAAATTTCCCAAGTTTGACTTCAATATGAAGCAAGTAGGCCACATCGTGTATCTCACGAACCAAGCATGCTAGGAACTTGCAGTAAGGCTCCAAATTTGCAGTTTTTTTGCATTTCAAGAATAGGCAGGGTCAGAATTTTGAAGTCCTTTTTTTGAAAAAAATTTCATACTGACCTGCTAACTTCACAGTGAAGTTAGCAGGTCACATGGCGTATCTCAGGAACCAAGCGTGCTAGGAACTTGTAGTAAGGCTCCAAATTTGCAGTTTTTTTGCATTTCAAGAATAGGCTAGGTCAGAATTTTGAAGTCCTTTTTTTGAAAAAAATTTCATACTGACCTGTTAACTTCACAGTGAAGTTAGCAGGTCACATGCTGTATCTCAGGAACCAAGCATGCTAGGAACTTGCAATAAAGCTCCAAATTTGCAGTTTTTTTTGCATTTCAACGATAGGCTATGTTCAAAATTTGAAGTCCTCAATTTAAAAATTTCCCAAGTTTGACTTCAATATGAAGCAAGTAGGTCACATCGTGTATATTTTGAGCATAGGCTATCATTGAAATGCAAAAAAATTGCAAATTTGGAGCCTTACTGCAAGTTCCTAGCATGCTTGGTTCGTGAGATACACGATTTGGCCTACTTGCTTCATATTGAAGTCAAACTTGGGAAATTTTTAAATTGAGGACTTCAAATTTTGAACATAGCCTATCGTTGAAATGCAAAAAAAACTGCAAATTTGGAGCTTTATTGCAAGTTCCTAGCATGCTTGGTTCCTGAGATACAGCATGTGACCTGCTAACTTCACTGTGAAGTTAACAGGTCAGTATGAAATTTTTTTTTCAAAAAAAGGACTTCAAAATTCTGACCTAGCCTATTCTTGAAATGCAAAAAAACTGCAAATTTGGAGCCTTACTACAAGTTCCTAGCACGCTTGGTTCCTGAGATACGCCATGTGACCTGCTAACTTCACTGTGAAGTTAGCAGGTCAGTATGAAATTTTTTTCAAAAAAAGGACTTCAAAATTCTGACCCTGCCTATTCTTGAAATGCAAAAAAACTGCAAATTTGGAGCCTTATTGCAAGTTCCTAGCATGCTTGGTTCCTGAGATACAGCATGTGACCTGCTAACTTCACTGTGAAGTTAACAGGTCAGTATGAAATTTTTTTCAAAAAAAGGACTTCAAAATTCTGACCTAGCCTATTCTTGAAATGCAAAAAAACTGCAAATTTGGAGCCTTACTACAAGTTCCTAGCACGCTTGGTTCCTGAGATACGCCATGTGACCTGCTAACTTCACTGTGAAGTTAGCAGGTCACTAAATTACACCGTTATTTGGCGAACTGCAAAATCGGGAATAGAAATGCAAAAAAAATGCAAAAAAAACTGCAAATTCCTGTCAAGGTCCCAATTGCGTGGGTGAAAGTTGCCCTGCTAACTTCACAGACGTCAAATCTATGGCTCTGGACCTTTAGCACCTCATATGAGGGAAATTTGATAACAAAAAAATGTTATCTTATTGGTCAAAAAAGGTCAAGTGGTCCCAGAAATTGGTCAGCTCTAGATAACTTTTAATCAAGACTTAAACTTTCTCAAGGTCGCTCAAGGTCACGTGCGATTTTTGGCACCTCATTTAAGGGAAATTTGCCAAAAATGTATACCATCTGAAAGATTTATAGATCGTGATAAAAGGTCAACTATTTTCAGTAATTGGACAGCCAAAGATTTTTTTTATGAATATTTAATGAATTTAAAAACAACATTTTTGGCACCTCATTTTAGGGAAATTAACAAAAAATTTGTACCATCTGAAAGATCTCTAGATCTATATAAAAGGTCAGCTAGTTTAAGTAATTGGTCAGCTATATATTCTTTTAGACGATTTTTTTTTTTAATTTATTTTCAAGGTCATGAACGATACGTGACCTAGAGCGAATGAACATCAATGTTCCGGCCCGGAGAGTCTTTGAATCCGACCCCGTCAGTAGAGGAGGACAGCATAACACGTGGCGCACGCAAACGGAAGAGGACCCCAACCAACTTGGCATGCGAAACTGCAAACTGGAGACAGCTAGCTAGAGACCGAGGAAGAACCTCGTTGGTTTAGGCCCTTGTCCACCACCGACTGAAGCGCCACCATAAGGCGCCAGTTATAGCTATCATTTAAACTCATCATTGAAAACTTTAATGATTGATTTTGAGACGCTTAGAAAGCAAAATCATTCATTATTTTGATGGACGGTTAGAGCTCAAGACTTAATTAATATTTCTAGTCCAAAAAAAAAGTTTCAAATAGTCCCTACTTTCCACAAAAATTGACTTTTCAATGACCATTGGTATGGTAGTTCAATCATAGAAATAAGAAATTTTTTTATGTAGAAAGTACTGCCTATTTGAATTATTTTTTTGGCTACAAATATTAACTGATCCGCTGGCCCGGATAGTATCCCTCCAATTGTTCTGAAGAGGTGTTCTTCAACGCTGGCAAAGCCACTGCGTAAGCTTTTCCATCTGTCCTACTCTACTGGTCTCTTTCCGAGTGGATGGAAAACAGCATTTCTCCAGCCTGTCCCTAAAAAAGGTGAAACTTCGTCTCCCTCCAACTATCGACCAATTGCACTTACGTCCCTTCTTTCTAAGGTCATGGAAACGCTGATTAATTATCAGCTTAAGAAATATCTTGAAGAACGGAAGCTTCTTAATGACCGGCAGTACGGCTTTCGTAGCAATAGGTCCACTGGTGATCTGATGGTATATCTCACCGAGCAGTGGAACAAATCTTTACATCGTTTTGGAGAAAGTAAGATTGTTGCACTTGATATTTCAAAAGCGTTTGATAGAGTTTGGCACCAAGCTCTCTTATCGAAAATGCGTGCATTTGGTTTCGATGAATCTCTTCTTCGTTGGATTAGAAATTACCTTTCGGACCGTTCAATACAAGTTGTACTGGATGGTTTCAAGTCTGATATTCATAAAATAAATGCTGGTGTGCCCCAGGGCTCCGTTTTGTCTCCGACTCTCTTTCTCATTTTCATTAATGATCTCTTGTCTGAAACTTCTAATCCATTAAATTGTTTTGCTGATGACAGCACCCTCAGCTTTTCATATTCGTTTCTTGATTCACATCCTTGTCCTTCGGATGTGGAACTTGAACGGCAGCGTATGATAAGCTCATTAAATTCTGATCTTGACAGCATTGTTCAGTGGGGAATAAGAAACCGTGTAGGATTTAATGCTTCAAAAACTCAATGCTGTTTGCTGTCTCTAAAGCAGAACCCACCGCCAATGTCACTATCCATGAGTGGCACTTGCATCGAGGAAACCGAACAGCTTTCAGTCCTGGGTATGTGCATCTCAGATCACCTTCTGTGAAATGAACACATATTCAATGTCGCCAAAAATGCTGCGAAGTGTTTAGGTTTTCTTCGAAGATGCAAGAAATTTGTCTCCCCTTCTGATCTGGCTGTAATCTACAAAGCCTTCATTCGTCCAAAGCTTGAATATAATTCTCATATTTGGGCAGGTGCTCCAATAACTCATTTAAGCCTTTTAGATAGAATCCAAAAAAGAGCTCTTAAAATGATAGGTGACTGTAATATAACTGAAACATTCGCATCTCTTGAACACCGTCGTAATGTTTCATGTCTCTCCTTATTCTATCGCTATTTTCATAAACAGTGTTCTAGTGAAATAGCCAGTTGCATTCCTCCCCTAAAACAATTCCACCGTAATACTCGCACTTCCAGGAATGCGCATCAGTTTACTCTTGAGCCCAATTTCGGACGTACTGTAAAGTACAGAGATTCTTTTTTCAGCCGAACAACACGAATGTGGAATGCCTTACCCGGCTCTATTTTTCCCTTCCATTTTGATATTCAGAACTTCAAAACTAATGTGCATCGGTATCTCCTTTCAAATCCTTCCCTATTTTCCTAACGCTCGCACTGCGTTCAATCATTTTAAGGGTAGTCACAACCCCTTTAGTGCGCGTATATTATAAAAAAAAAAAAAAAATTAACTAAGTCTTAAGCTTTATTTGTCCATCAAAATAATAATTGATTTTACTTCCTAAACCTCTCAAAATCAATCATTAAAATTTTCAATGATTGCTATAACTGCACTGAGAGAAAAACCTATGCACTCAGCACAAAGATATTAAAAGTTATGTACCAAAGTTTGTATGGAAATGCCATAAAAGTTGTATTTACTGAGTGGATTCAACGTGCACTGGTTACATTTGAAATTATGTGTCAAAAGAAATCACCAAAATATATGTATTCAGTGTAAGGAAATTTTATTACATGCATTGAATATAGATCATATTGACTCAATATATAGTATTGTATTGACTAAACACTATCTAAAATTCTATTACAAGCATCGTGTGCTTATTCAATATTTATGTGGCAAACATTTAAAAAACTGCCAGCAATTAAAAAAAAAAACATAAATCACAGCAAGTTATCCGATGGCTACAAGCAGCGTGTATTCAGTCTATATTTAAGTATAGAAATATCTGAAACTCACCATCTATCCAAATAAAAAATGGTTACTCATATTACAGCGAATAATGCAATGAGTATAAGCAACGTATATCCATTCAATATGAAGAAGTAATATTTAAAACCTGTCAGTTATCAAAATAAAACAATAATGGATTTCACAGTCGATCATGCGATGAGTAGAAACAACGTGTATTGATTCAATATTTATGTAATAACATTTAACCAATATACCAAGTTATGCGTTGAGTATAAAGGTACGTTTGTTCAGTCTATATTTTATTTAAAATTACTTCAAACTCCCAGTAAAAACTATAACCACTACATACACATATGCGATGAGTATAGGCAGCGTGTATTTATTCAAAATTCGCATACAATTCGTCAAACGCAATTTGTATTAACTATGCCTGGCCCCAGGCAAAAAAACTTCCAGCTTAATGATTAGAAATTCTAATCTTGTTGGATATAGTTTACAGTCGATTTTCGTTGAAAAACTCATGTAAGTTGAACTGAACTTTATACAAATTGCGTATGACAAAGCCCTCACTATGTCACAGATGAGTTCAAGTGAGTAAGCCGAACGAAACGCCAATTTGTAGGACTAAAGGCCATAAAAAGCTATTTTGAATCAGTCGTTTTTATGTAATGAGTACATTTTTAATGCACTCATTACATAAATGCAAGTATATATATATACTTTTATAATTTATATACATATATACTTGCATTTATGTAATGAGTGCATTAAAAATGTACTCACTAAACAAATATTTTCTCATCACTGACAACTTTTACATAATTATGTAATGAATAAATAATTCTTTACTCATCACAGGATTCCTAGTTTTATTTATGTACTGAACACAAAAAACATTAGTTTTTATGTTATCAGTGCAAACAATCTATGCTCACTAAATTATTGTTTACTCATCACAGATAAATGTAACGCATTTTTGTAATGAGCACATATAATATTTGTATTTATGTAATGAGTGCATTAAAAATGTACTCATTAGCTAATTATTTGCTCATCACAGATAACTTTTACGTTATTATGCCATGAGTAAATAATTCTATACTCATCACAGGATTATTAGCCTTATTTATGTAGTGAATACAACAAATATTTGTATTAATGTAATCATTGCAAACAATCTGTACTCAGAAAATAATTGTGTACTTATCACAGATAATTGTAAAGTATTTATGTAATAAGTAGGTATACATAAAATGTTCCTACTACACAATTATTTACTCATATATGTAAAGATTACATAGAGTATCTATATTAATGTAATGAGTCCATAGATACTGTACTCACTACATACTCATCCGGTAATATTATTGTGATGTGTGTAAGGAATATTTATTTATATTTAATGAATGTGTAAAATCTTCACTCACTACATACAAATTTTCTCAACACAGATAACCGCCACACAATAATGTAGTGAATCCATGGCATATTTATATAAATGTAATGAGTGTATGGAAAAATGCATGCCTTTACCCTATACCTTTACTCACTAAACAACCATGTATACTCATCGCAGACAACCCTCATGGATTTATGTACTGACTCAAATTGAACATTATTATTAATGCAATGATTCTATAGACACTTCGCTGAGTACATAATTACGAAAATTATCGCGAGGTATCCGACAGTGTTTTGTGCGATGGGTCAATAGATTCTTCATTGACTATACATCATGCAAATAAATGTTTGTATACAGTACAGATTTGATAATGGAATCAGTACACAATGTTATGTGTGCAGAAAAATATGGGATGAGTCAATACATTTATGGGCTATGTGCATACATTTTTCCCTCAGTGTGGCACCTAAGAAAGTAAGGCCCACTGTTCAACTTAAAATCTTAAGTTTTACTTTTTCTTAAGTTTTTAATGGGCCTTAGTAAGGTAAGGTGTAAATTTAAGCTTCCAGATTTTCAATTTTTCTTCTGAAAAGTTGAAGAACTTTAAAACTATAGGTACAAAACAGAGTTAGCTGTCCTTCGTGGAACATATTTGTGTCCAGGCATAGTCCGTTCTACTTTTATTAATATCGATATACCATTATGATGTTGAATAAAGTTTGTTAAGTTACATTATATTATAATCAATTTTATTAGCCTTGATGATGTTGGATACTTTCTTGAAGAAAGTCAAGGTTATCGATGCGAGAATAAAAGCATACAAAAATAATTATACTTCTACTACTACAACCTATACACTCGACCCACCATCAGATATACCTACTCTTATAATGTGGTTAGACGTTAGAGAAAATTCCATAAAATATTCTTCTGCATCTATACTTGGATAATAAATTATATTGATAAAATATATATCAATTTTCCATTCACGTCGATAGCAAACTTTCGATAGTTTTTTTTTTTTTGGAAAAAAAAAAAACAAAAATATAATGTAGGATCTATCAAAAACTTTTAATGAATTACGGTTCGGCGCGGCCGGCGGTGGCCAATATTGCTATATTTTTGTATATACTTTTGTAATTTGTATGCCTCAAACGAATTGTGCTTTATGAAAATAAAGGCCTTAAGAGAGATTTTTAAAACTTTTACACCACACATATTGTTTTGAAAAGTAATTACATCATCCTGATATGCATTCACCCTCCAAAAAATAAAAATAAAATTATGAATATCGGAGGAGGAAGTTGAATACGATATCGCGTGATATAAGCTATTATTTAAGACCTATTCACACTTTTTATTTAAAAATTCAAAAGAAAGAGTCCATGGTCATAAGAAACAAAAATTAGCATAAAGACCAGCTAAATAAGAATTGGTCTGGTAAAGAGGTAACTGAAGGCATAAGGGATACTTAAGGATTCACAATAATTTAATAATGACCACAAAGAGAAGACTAAAATATTTCTCTCATTTAATGAAAGTATTTACTTAAATAACATTTGAGCAGAAAGTTCTGATGACAGATAGAGCTAAGAAAAATAAATTAGCTGTTTAATCGTAATTTACGAGTAGTTATCTCCATCAGTATTAATTTTATATGCATTAGGCAAGTTTTCTTTTTATATCACCATAAAATGTATTATTTTCGAATTTATTGCCATCTATTCATCATACAGGCTAATTAACATAATCATATAGTTCATACAAACAATGTCTCGAAATTTAGTAAGATGGAGGCACAATATCAGTTCATGTACTTGCAACGAAGTCGTGTGCCTTATTTGAATATAGAAAACATTTTGTACTCCTTAAAAGGAAAGTGATGATTTATCTTTGCAACAAAAGAGGATTTATAGAGCGATTAAAGCGGATTATTTTTTTTGTTTGCCTTCGTGACCTATTATGGCGTACCCATAAATTTTTGTTATAGTTATGGACCTGATTGAATTTCGATAATATAGTCAAATATAATTCTATGCTAAATGCCATCTATAAGATTGTTAATATTATTATTTTGTCTAGTCAATGAAACGAAGAGGGGATGATGCCTGGATATTAATTTAATGGGAAATTTGGTCATCAATATAAATCGTCAGATGGTCGGTTCTAGGTTTGGTAGCCATTCTACAAAGGTATATAATGAATAGGAATAAAAATACAAATAAAAATAAAAATAAAAATGAAAATAAAAATAAAAAAGTAATCGAACACGTATCTTTGGAACTATGAATAAGTAGTTTTTAATAGTACTTAGTGAGAAAATTGGCCTACGCCAAAACAATATTTGGTAGTGTGACGGCTCGTGGAGAACCAGAGGCTCTTCATCATCGTGTCCTGTAACCCCGGTTGGAGCATAGGGCGTCAACAAAACGTCTCCATCCTTCACGGTCTACAGGAAGGTATTTTAACTGTGGCCACATCTTTCTCTGGGATTCTGCTTTTGCTAAGACAGTTGATTTCCATGTTGTTCTTGGTCTTCAAACCAGCGCCCGTGCCCCTGACTATTCAATTCAAAGGACTGCTTCGCAATTTCATCGTTTGGTTTCTAGTCCAGGCAATCTAAGCTAAAAATACCCCAAACATGGGCAAAATTGCAACAGAAGCTTTATTGATGGACTTTTGTTCAGTATCCATTACTGAACAACATATCCAAAATCGGACAAAATCCGTCCATGGGAACACCCTCAAAAACGGATTTCAAAACGGCGGATTGATTTGGGTGCTGTTTTAGGTTATTATTTTTACTACGCAGTTTTTTTTACTGTTTTTCTGTGCAGAAATCAGTTGCTTATCCTAGGAGAGGGCCAAAAATCAGTCATGATATTCCCAGTCACCCCCTCCCCTAGTCATAGCCCCTCCCCCATATCTGGCCCCCAGAGGAAATAATGGATACTTCGACTATTCACTTAAAGCTTAAGAAACTGAGGAAAAAAGACACCCCCCTCCCATTTACGATTCCCCTTCTTTCAAAACCTCCTTCCTTCAAAACCCCCTCCAGCCATGTTTTCCTCTCAACAATGATCTCTTTAGAGCCCAAGAGAAAATTATAGACACGACAAAATACTCTTCTACAGTCAACAAATACTGAAGAAAAATAGCACAGTCATGACGCAGTCAACTAGCCCCTCCCCCCACCAGTCATGAGCTCCCAAGCTCTTCTTAAAATTGCAGGGTTTTATTACAATTAAACGTGGACCTCTACAGTAAAGGACGTATATCAAGAATGACGCGAACGGTACAAAAAGACAAGTAGAGATATTAAATTTGAGCCTAACAAGTCCAGGAGGCAGCCGCGTGAACCCATTTCATGATAGCCACCTATTGAAAAACAGAATAGTAACCGATAGCTAAAGTGTTATCATTTACCAAAACCGTCTGTTGGCAGACTTGTCTAGGTTGCTTCGTTGCTTTTTTAAATAAAACAAAACAGTAAAACTGGGTAAAATCATATCAAAAATTTAGCTTAGAAAGTGACCTTTACCACTTTCATTTAATTTTTAATAGATTTCGAATTTTGAACAGAAAGTATAAGCAAAACACCTTTTTTAAAAAGAGTATTTCAACTCAAGACAACCAATATAGCTGTCCAAACATCAATATCGTATATCGACAGTCTTAGCTTCAATTTGGTACCCCAATAATACTATATGCAACCTTTTTTTTTTACTTACGCAGAGGGTGCCGGGACGAAGAGGCGGAGGAGGGCTCTTTTCACTTCGTCTGTGAATGCCCGATCCTAGCATGAAAAGGAAAACAGCCCTCGGAGAATACTTTTTCGACGAACTGGGTGAAATCTCTCTTTTGCCATTAAGGAGCATCCTGAACTTCATTCAGATCTCAGGATGGTTCAAGGAGGCATCCCATTCCCAAAACGTCCACTAAATCTCTCCTCTTATCCCTCGTTTTCCTGCATTATCCACATCCTGGGGAGCACAATGGATCCATTGAGATCCGAGTGAGGTGATACGGCTTGCCGCATCATCACCCCTTCTAACCTAACCTAACCTTTACTTTTAAGTGGGATTTTTTATCAAAGCTAACTGAAAAAGCAAGCCCAATCCATGGTTTTGCAAATTTTTGGACAAAATCTACCGGTTGGTTTCCTGTTTTTCAAAAGCTACAATGAGATATGTACCTAAACTTACAGTTGCATCCCGGACTTAGTCATCAAGTTAGTCGGCAGAACAGATTCAAGTTTGAAATAACAAGCAACCTTTAATAATTGCCTTGCTTGGTTAATTGCTGAAGAAACAAGGATCTTCTGTAAGTAACGCTGGTGTGGATATTGTTTGTACCGCAACTCATCTTCAGAACGTGTTTATACAAAGTGATAGAAGACGACATTGATCTGCTGATTTTGCTTTTTTACCATGCAAAGGGCAATGAGATCAAACTAAATCATCGTAGTAAGATGTGGACCAACTCCAAATTTAGTGTAAAATATCCTTAAAATATAATCTCTATTAGGTCAGGAATGTATTTATATATATATATTTTTCAGGCCTAGCAAAGCTATTTAATGAAAGAATTTTAAGAAACTGTTCAAGCCCTAGAATATATGTGCGTGCCAAAAGCTTACAATAGGTTTATTTATGTATTTATGTCCTCATTTTCTAGAACCATTACTGAAGGTTGGTCGTGTTTATCATTTGCTGGGAGGAGACATATGGCTTGGGGGGGTCGTGAATAGTGTGTATTTCTTTTTTTTTTCTTTTTGTGAACAGTTTTTTTTATGGGAAAATTAAGATTTTTGAGCAGAGAGAATACCATGACTGGGGTGCTTCATGATCAACTAAACTAAACTAAACTAAACTAAAACAACACCCCAGTTAGTCCACCATTTTGAAATCCGTTTTTTGGAGTGTTCCCATGATCGGATTTTGTCAGATTTTGGGTATATTGTTTAGTAATGCTTACAGATAAAAAATCAATTAAAAAAGCTTCTGTTGCTATTTTGCCCATGTTCACGGTATTTTCAGCTTAGTTTGCCTGGACTGAATAAATACATTTATTTTCTCTTGTGATTTAACGTATATTTAGATAAAATAGAACTATTTTTATGGTAGATATGGTATATATGTATGTTAATAAATGTATGGGGGGGTCATTAATGAGGGGGATCATAAATGGGGGTGTTTCTTTCTATACTCGTGAAGATTGGTCGCGTCGATCATATTCTTTAGGGCTCTGAAGCTAGTGGGGGGGGGGGTCATAAATGGGGAAGGGTCATGACTGGGGGAGGGGGTAATGACTCGGGAATGTCATAGTGGATCCACCAGTGATAATTAAACATAATTAAAAGGAAAAATCACAGCGTAGTAAAAATAACAACCAAAAACAACAAACCAATAAATCCGCCATTTTGAAAACCGTTTTTCAGGGTGTTCCCATGGAGGGATTTTGTCCGATTTTGGATATGTCTTTTAGTAGTGGTAACTGATCATAAATTGATTAAAAAAGCTTCTGTTGCAATTTTGCCCATGTTAAATCATATATTGCCTGGACTATTCCTCAGTGTGTGACTAATCCAACGCCATTTACGCTTTCGACGTGCAGCCGCTTTTGACTTGTCATGCGCCACAATTCCTGGGTTTGATATAATTTGTGGCCAGCAAATTTTTAGAATATGGCTTGGACAGCGGTTCACAAAAAGCCTGCAATTTCTTTGAGATGTTAGTCGTGACTTTCCAGGTCTTGCAAGCATATAACAGCACGGATTTGACATTGGATTCGAAGAATCTCAACCTAGTTCGAAAAGAGATTTGACTAGATTTCCAAATTGGGGACAGAGTACCGAGCATTATTAATTCGACTTATAAAGTGCAGATCCATACCACCCAGCGTTACCGCTGTGCCACTTTAGTGTCAAATTGCCACTTTTTTTCAGGCTATGCCACCGAGCCACCACCTTTCAGTCGGTGCTACTTCTTACTCCCCACAAGTAAAACTAAAGTTAGCAATTCACCATGCCATTTTTCCATACCTTTTCATCAGGCACGAGGCGTGACTTTTTTGGTAACGGAAGCACTTAACATAAAACCAAAAAGTAAAGGTCTTTTTTTTTAGATCACATTTGTTTATTTTTTAATTCTTCTTAATCATTATTTTATACCTACATAAAATAATTAAATAACTAAAATTAAATGATTCTATGCGAACAGAACCAAACATTTTTAATGACACCATTGCACTTAAATATGAACCGCACTCTTTTCCATGCCTTTTGCCGGCTTTTGAAAAATTGTTCATATCATTAAACCCCGCACTGTTCCACATACGTTTTTCGTTTTCAAATAAAAGGCAATGCCAACAGTACAACATATTTGTTTTTGAACATCCTGTTAACCACGAAAAAATTTCATTTGGTTGCATCGAAAAATGACTAGTACACCGCTTTGTAAAGGTGTTTATAATTACACAAGATTTCGGTCTCCAATTATCTATTATATTTTTTTTTTTTATCAAACGATCTAGCTGAAAATGGTTTATCGAAAATACTTTCTATAGCACAGTTACAGGAATTCATATTTATTCCCAAAAAGATTATAACAATAGAAAACAGGTGGATTGCTTATATCGCACACGGCCACGAAACTAATTAAAAAACTACCACCTTAAATCGGCTCTTTGTTTATTCCCTATCCCACTCACACAAAAAATATCTTTTCTGACCCTTTCTTCTATGAAATTTAACTCATTAACAGTGTGAGACAATACGCAACTCAATAGATACATCTTTGTTTTTCTCTCTATCTCTATTCATGAAATATTCAGAATGCATTCACTCAACTCATTCTTCATACGTTGGTTAAATGGCGAAAAACAAAACAAAATTACTTTGACTCTGTGTTGGGATCTAAGCTAAGTATGCGAAATAATGGAATGCCTAGCAGTTGTGCATTCTAGTTTTTTATGAAGCACTATTGTGTGAGCATTATATGAATATTGGGTGGTTATGTTATCTGTATTCTCAATTTGGTTGGAGTAGGTAGTAGGGTATTTTGAAATTGATTTAAGAAAGCGACAGTTAAGAATGCATATCTGTTACGCATTCTATAGTAATTTTGGTAAAAGATGATAATGTTCTCACAATGATGTTGGAATTAATTCACAGAATGAAGATTTGATTATAGTAGAAAATAAAGGTAAATAGGTATATCATAACGGGAAAATGAATACGATTTGCAAGTTCGAATTTAATTCTTTGCTCCTACGATTTTTTAATTTGTTTAACGGAAGCACTCATTCCACTCATTATATGGACGCTTCGTCCCTGCTTTTCATATCTTTCATGCGTACGATACTTATACCATCAAAGTTTTAAAATTCAACATAACCCACAACATTGAACAAACTGCTCAATGCAGCATCAATGGGAAATGGAATACAATAATCTTACTTGAAATTGGAATTGGAATAGAATATTGGAAAAAGCTAAGAAAGACGATCATTAGACATTTATGCCATTTTTTGAGTTCAACGCGATGTGCTATGTGCATTAGGGTGGTCCTTAAATTGGACATTGTCTTGGATAGCCTTCATTCGATTCAAAACATTGAAAAACAATTTCCGTATTTTTTTCAGATTTTTATTTCACCCCCCTGGTCTCCCTTTTTCCACTTCAAGGTACAAATAATGCTTTAAGGATGATTCGTATAACACGCGAAAAAAGATCAGAACTTATAGATAAGATTCAGACGAAAAAAAAATTGTATCGGAGGGAGCGTCTTTTTCCCCCCGTTCAGGCGGGAGGGGTAATTTTCTAAAAAGTTGACCCAAAATAGAAAAAAATTATTAAAAAACAACGGGACTACTTACAATGGCATGCTATAGCTTTTTTTTAAAGCCATGAATCCAGTCTCTAATATTTTCCTTAAATCAAGTTTTTATTGTAAAATAGTTTTTGAAAAAATAATTTTCAAACTTATAAATACAAACAAAAATAATAAAGTTGTACGTTTGAAAATTATTTTTTCAGAAACTATTTACAATAAAAACTTAATTTAAGAATCATATTAGAGACTGGATTCATGGCTTTAAAAAAAGCTATAGCATGCCATTGTAAGTGGTCCTGTTGTTTTTTAATAATTTTTTTCTCTTTTGAGTCAAATATTTTGAAAATGACCCCTCCCACCTGAACGGGGGTAAATAGACTCCCCCTCCTCTGCAATTTTTTTTCGTCACAATCTAATCTAAAAGTTCTGATTTTTTTTCGCGTGTTAAGATTCACCCTAGCTCCATTATTTGTACCTGGAAGTGGAAAAAGGGAGACCAGGGGGTGAAATAAAAATCTGAAAAAATTAGGAATTTTTTTTTTCTCTATTTAGAGTCATTTGATGCCTATCCAAGTTGGAATTTAAAAAAAAAAAAACAATATAAGGACCACCCTAATGTGCATATGTTTTAATTAAAGTGGTTGCGATAAGTGAACGAACAGTGAACTTCGTGTGGAATATTAAAGTATCAATGAAAAAGTAATGCGCAGGTAAATATAATGTTTCTAATTGCATAAAAACATCTTTCAAATATTAAAAACATTGAATACTGCAGAACTGTGATTTAGCTGAGTGGAGTCCAGATGAGCTTCTCATAAAAAAATATAGGAAAGCCATCACAGGAAAGTAAAATGTGATACGAATTCTTTTAAATAAATTATTATTATTATTTATTCATACTTTTATTTATTTATTTATGTTGAATAATCAATACAAAATGAACTGTTAAATTTTTAGTTTTTAGCTTACGTTGCAATAAACCTTAAAATGATTGTTAAAATTATTTATTTTCTTCAACTCCTATAAATTCGTTGAGATAAGTGTGAATTTTTTTCCCTTAAGTCAATTTTTATACATATATGGTGTTGTTTTGTTTTTAATTTTAAGTGCCACCTTTTTTTCTCGAGTGCCACTTTTTTTGCCACTTTTCCAAAATATCCAACGGTAACGCTGATACCACCGTTTGCAGAAACAATACTGTCAAGGTAGTTAAACTGTTAGACGTCTTCCACTGGTGTTTCCTGTAGAATAATACGCTGATGAGTGGAGTGGCCTGTGAGCATTATTTTTGTCTTTTTGCTGTTTATTCTTAGACTACTTGACTCTTCTTTCACTTGCAATGTTTGACACATCCCGTTGAGAACATTGATGTTATTTGCCAGGAAACATATGGCATCGTCTAAATGACTGAGGCTTCCAAACGGTCTCCATTGAATGCCCTGTTGCTCCGTTGTACAAACCCTGGCCATCAATACGTGTCGTCCATAGCCAGCAGGAAGAGAATTGGCGATAGAACATCCCCCTTGTCTCGCACCCTGTCGCACTTCAAAAAAGTCGGATAGCAACCCATTGTGTAAAACAAAATCACAACAAAAACATAAGTTAAAAAAAGAGCCAAGTTCTTATATGTACAAGAAACCTGTGCGTAAAAAGTCTGCCAAAAAAAGTAATGAGATCTAAAATACATGCCAAGTATTAAGTTCATGGATTTTAATATCAAATATCTTAAGTAGAGTAATATCGAAAACACTCCAAACTATGACAGAAATTTGCTATTTAATGATTACTGATTAAAATTTGGTGGGTTCACTGGTCAAGTTTTCATACAGTTAAGTTTGTGTTTAAGTACATATGTAATTTAGGGAAAACTTGCCAAGTAAATCCACCAAATTTTAATCAGTAATCATTAAATAGCAAATTTCTGTCATAGTTTGGAGTGTTTTCGATATTACTCTACTTAAGATATTTGATATTAAAATCCATGAACTTAATACTTGGCATGTATTTTAGATCTCATTACTTTTTTTGGCAGACTTTTTACGCACAGGTTTCTTGTACATATAAGAACTTGGCTCTTTTTTTAACATTTATGTTTTTGTTGTGATTTCACTCCTTTTTGCAAAGATTTATTTTGCCAGGTGAAAATCAAGCCCTACCACTCTACAAAGTTTCATAATTCTACAACAATCAGAAGAGCTTCATATAGTTTACAAGACCTTTTGATAAAGTGGGTGGATGCCACGCCCCCTGAACTGAAAGTTCCATTTTTTCGATGTTTTTCTTTCAAAATATTTCAAGCTCTAACGACCTACCAATTTTTATCGTTCTACAACAATCGAAAGTGCTTCATATTATTTTTAAGAATTTTTAAGAATGTGGGTGGATGCCACGCCCCCTCAATGGAAAATTTCAATTTTTCTCTTTCGAAGTACTTCAAACCCTACCGATCTACCAATTTTCATCGTTCTACAACATACAGAAGTGCTCCATATTATCTATATGAATTTTAATGAATGTGGGTGGATGCCACGCCTCCTGAACGGAAAATTCCAATTTTTCAATTTTTCTCTTTCTAAGTACTTCAAGCCCTACCGACCTAGAAATTTTCATCGTTCTACAACTATCGGAAGTGCTTCATATAATTTATAAGAATTTTTAAGAATGTGGGTGGGTGCCACGCCCCCTGAATTGAAAATTCCAATTTTTCAATTTTTTTCTTTCTAAGTACTTCAAGCCCTACCGATCTACCAATTTTCATCATTCTACAACAATCGGAAGTGCTCCATATAATTCATAAGAATTTTAATGAAAGTGGGTGGATGCCACGCCCCCTGAATAGAAAATTGCAGATTTTAGATTTTTTCCTTTGTATGCACCACAAGGCCTACCGTTGTGCGAAATTTCAAGTTTCTACGATGTCGGGAAGTGCTCCATAATTTTGATGATCTGTCAGTGAGTCAGTGAGTCAGTGAGTCAGTCAGTCAGTTACGGTTTTTGCAATTTTTGAAGTCCTATATCTCGGGAATTACTAATGCTAAAGAGTTGAAATTTGGTGAGCCATCTGTGCTTGCTTAGTTCAACAAATACTGCGAATTTGAAGTTTCTGACTTTATTGGTACTGAAGTTAGAGGGGGGTTGAAAATCGCCTGAGTTTGTTCCTGTAAAAAGGGTGTAGTGCCGCGAACTTGGCTGGGCACTACCGTGCCCTTTGATATCTAGCTATGTATAGGACTCCCTTATAATAATGGCAACAATTATTCTTGGGCAAATTCCCCTACCAAGAACTGATCTCCATCTCCATATACATTCAAACGCCTTCTCAAAATCCATGAACATGAGGTTAAGCGGTGATTTAAACTCTACAGACTGCTCAAGAACGATGCGCAGAGTGATGTTATGATCGACACACGACCGCCAACTGCGGAAACCAGCTTGATGCCTCTTGAGTGTAGACGTGACTCTAACCTTTATCCGCTCGAGAATGATGGTTGCCACTTGTTTTGGGAAAACGGACATAACGGTGATACCACGCTTAGTATTGTAATTCTTTAGGTCGCCTTTTTTTAAGAACTTAACAATCACACCATCTTCCAGTGATAGATTTCGTTTTCCCACACAGCTTGTATCAACGGGTGTTGAATACTAGCCGTTCTGATGGGGTCAGCATTCAGGAATTCGGCTGGTATGCCGTCAAGTCCAGCTGCTTTGATCCTTTTGAGAACAGTTATTGAAGAATGGATTTCCAGTAGTGTAGGAGTTCGATATCATCAGCCTTATAAGATATACGCATCTCGTTAAGCTGGGGCACTTCAGCACTCTGCTCAACGAAATCCTCACTAAGCAAAGCACAAAAGAAATCCTTCCGTAGCTGATCCTCAATTGATACCAAAAGTATGCCATCCACATCGCTACAGGTTGATTGGCGTTGCTTTTTTCCCGAAAACTTCTTTGGATATTTGGTACAATTCCCTCATATCTCCCCTTCTTACAGCGTTTTCCGCATTTACGGCGAGACCGTCTAACATGAAGTCAAGTCGATGCGATCACATAATTCGCATTCCATTCAGTGGCGTAGCGAGCACTTCAGGGGCCGCGTATCAAAAAATTTTTAGGGGCCCCCTTTTTCCTGACAGTGGCACTTCCTTTTTTGTTTCCTGGCAAAATAAAGTTACATCAACATATTTTAAAAGTAAAACAAACTAGGAACTTTACATAGATTAGACGGTCAACGCAAATGGTCAAGGCGTTGATTCTCTGACGTTAAACTCTATCCCAGAGTTGTCTTGTCCTTTGATCATCACGCAGAATACTTTCAAATCGTTGAAAGTTGCGTTGACACAAATTTAAGGATCAATGCGATAATTATTTTCGTTGGCCGTGTATTCACTCTTTCAACGGAGTCAGAACACGTTCACCAACGCATTGACTGTATTCTTACGTTGGCACAGCAGAATTTTCTACCATGTCAACGTAGCTTGCTTTGATCTTCATATCTATCTAGAAAGATGGGGAACGAACTATATTTTGACATAAAAAGTATATTTCGATCTAAAAAACACCAAATTGCCATGAAAACACTATTTTATGGAGCAGTAACAATCCTTCAAAAATTTCAAATTCTAAGAACTTTTGTCGGCAGAGGAACAGATTTTGAGAAAATCACGGCAAAACGCTCAGTGTGCTCAGTATTTAGATTTCAATAGTGTGCCGCAGTGCGGCACCTTTTTCTTTCAAAATCTGATGCTCTTACGAAATTTTAATAAATCTTTTCGAATTAGCTAAAGTTCTTGAAGATTTTTCTCTAAATTATTTATTGCATGATAAAAAGTAAGCAATTTTTTTTAGTGTATAGCAACATTTGCTTATCCCTAAAAATATAAGCCCCAGATTAAGAGTAAGAACTTTTTATTGAATGCTTGAGACGTTAAAACGAAGCTCCACATCAAAATTCAGTTTTGTGAGGATTCTTTCCTAGTTTTGCCATATTTTCGTCTAATTTTCCTGGGCTTCTGGCACGAGTTCCAATAAAAAAACATAGTGGTGACACGTAACAGTTACGGCTGCTTTCTTTAATAGGATGTAGATAGAGATACATAGGATACGTAGGAAAACTATCGAAAAACACATGCAACAAAAATAAATACATTTTAAAAATGAAAACGATATTGTGCGTCGTATTCATCTCAATGAAAAATTTCTTGCACACATCAAGTCCTCTGTACCGTGGGAGCCCCTTTATGTCGGGGGCCCCGTATCATTGATACGGCTGATACCACGGTAGCTACGCTACTGATTCCATTGATATGGTGAAACAGGTAAATTTTAAAACTTTAACAATAAAGCTGTCGGATCTGATGGCAATGTTACTAAGCCATTCAAATTTTTAGGCGATAGCTTAGCTTAACTTAAAATTAAATTAAGAGAAAAGCATTCCTGATAAATGAAACGTTAACATTGTTTTTACAATCCTTAAGAAAAGTTATCTCTCAAATATTTTCAGTCTGCTATGCCCTAGAGGCAAAATCTTTCAAAGGTTGGTCCAACACTGACGATACTTACAAAATATGAAGAACAAAACCACCTTATAAGTATTAGGATGGAAGCAAAGAACAAACCTTGGCTCCCCTATCAAGTCAGGCAATAGGCATTTTTCTTTTTTAGCCTTGAGCATAGCACTGGAACTGTTAAAAATAGATCTGTGCTTCATTTTAAGCTTATAGCACTCAGAGCCGTCAATTGTATTTTAAAATTCAGAGCTAGCTTGGAGTACGCTTCATGAGATCAGAATAAAAAGCTCGTGCCAATGGAGCAAATAGCTGAGCGCCACCAACTTCACTCCTTTTTCACTCATTTAAAAATGGGCGCGTTCAACACATCAATTTCAGTTCACAATTTTTACTTTGTCGAGTTTTTGATTGGCCAGCTGTCAGATGAAAATTAAAAGTTATTACTTAATCTATGAATATGAGCACAAACGAATTGAAACATTTATATAATACGCCTCCAACCCGGTTGGCCACCGTGGAGGCGCATGGCCAAAACCCCCCTTCTAATGAAAACGAACCAAAAATTCATGGTAGCAAAAATAGTATCAACAATAATTTAAACGTAAATCGAAACAAGCAGTTACATATCGCAACACTAAACACTAGAACTTTATTATCCGAAGAAAAATTTATAGAACTCGAAAATGCTCTCTCAAAGATTCACTGGGATGTTATAGGTCTGGCTGAAGTGAGAAGACATGGAGAAAACATTACAGAACTTAGCAATGGCAACATTTTTACATACTTCGGTACCAGAAAAGGATCCTTTGGCGTTGGTTTCCTGATAAACAAAAAACTAAAAAAAAAACATCCTCGAAATAAAAGGATTTAGCGACAGAGTAATAGGTGTAAAATTTAAAATTGAAAAATGTAATATATCAATAATTCAAGTTTATGCACCTACTAAAAAGGCAACAGAAGATGAAATAGATACATTCTATGATACACTTGATAGAGCAAAAAACCATTTCAAGGCTGAAATTCTTCTAACAATTGGCGACTTCAATGCAAAAATTGGATTTAGGGAGAGAGGAGAAGAAAAAATAATGGGCGAATTTGGATATGGAGAAAGAAACGCAAGAGGAAGCCGCCTCATCCAACATGCGTGGCAGCACAAGCTTATGGTTGGCAATTCGTTCTTTAAAAAGAAACCACAAAACCAGTGGACTTGGATATCGCCAGATAGGAACTTTAAAAACCAATACGATTACATCCTTTCAAATAAACGATCTGTTCTAGAAGATGTCAGTGTTCTAAATAATTTTGAGTTCGATTCGGATCACCGACTAGTGCGAGCCAAGCTTACGATTAGTCACAAAAATAGACAGCTCCACAAAGCAACAAAGAAGAACGTCTCAAAGATCCTCACCGATGAAGCCATCAGGAATTATAATGCAGATCTACAACAACGATACCAAATACTTGCATCTAGGAATGATCCAGTTCAAAATATGTATAACATCATGGATCAAACAATTAAGCAAGCTGCAGAAAGACACATTCTGGCAACATCAGCAAAGAAACCGCAAAAACTCTCTAATGAAACATTGCAACTTATTAAGGAACGTGAGCAGTTGCGCTTAAAGAAAAATCTCAATGTATCCGAAAAGCACAATCTTAGAACTCTCAGGAAAAACATTAAGAAAAAATCTCAAGAAGAAATACAAAATTTTAACGAAAACTGTTTAAAAAATATAATTGAAGAAACAAAATCAATTAAAAAAGCAAATGCATCATTACAACCTCATAAAGAATGGATTGTTGCCTTATCCGATAATGTTAGCAGGATCCATAGTAGAAAAGATATCAACAAAATAGCAACAAACTTTTATAGCAACCTATATAAAACACAACTAAACAGTTCTGATGTTCATTCACTTCTAGATGCTGGGACCAGCACTGAATGGCAAGAAGAAGAGCAACAGTTTCCAAACTTTCTTAAAAGCGAAGTCGAGAATGCGATTCAAAATTTAAAAAACGAGAAATGTTATGGAAGTGATGGAATTGCTGCAGAGTATTTAAAATACGCAAAATGTTCATTGGCCAACTGGTTGAAAGATGTTTTCAATCAGGTTTTGGTCACCGAGGAAATTCCAGAACAATGGAAGAAATCCGAAATAATCCTCATCCACAAAAAAGGCAAGATAGATGATATTAATAACTATAGGCCCATTAGCATAATATCGTGCGTTTACAAAGTCTTCCCAAAATGCCTATTCAATCGAATGAAAGCAAGTCTAGAGTTCAATCAACCTTTTGAGCAAGCTGGATTCAGGTCTGGGTTCTCAACAATCGACCATCTTCAAACAATTAGCCAAATTATAGAAAAATCTAAAGAGTAGGTATAAAATAACTCTATATTTAGCATTTATTGATTTTGCCAAAGCGTTTGATACAGTCGAACAAATATTTATATGGCAAGCGTTAATTAAACAAGGTGTGGAGCCGAAAATTGTTCGCATCCTTCAAAATATGTACAATGATAGTATTGCATGTATTAAAACCGAAAGTATTGGGCCAATATTTCAGACGACACGTGGAGTAAGACAAGGTGACCCACTTTCGCCAGCACTTTTTTCCGCAACATTAGAAGAAATTTTCCGAAAATTGAAATGGGAAAACAATGGCCTGAATATAAACGGTAAATACTTATCGAATCTAAGATTTGCAGATGATATTGTTTTAATTGCAACAACCAGAAATGAATTACAAACTATGTTAAATGAGCTAACCTTAGAATGTAAAAAAGTAGGCTTATCCACAAATCGACAAAAAACCAAAATAATGTCTAATGGCAATCATTCCGAAATTAAAATTGAAGGTACCATTTTAGAGTATGTAGAAGACTACACTTACTTGGGTCAAATAATATCATTCACCGATAAAGATAGGAAAAATGTTAACCAAAGAATAACAAACGCTTGGCGACAATTTTGGAATGTGAAGAATCTGCTGGATCTTAACATTTCGACACAAACACGGAAATGCATTTTTGACTCAACAATTCTTCCAGTTCTAACATATGGCTGCCAAACATGGCAATCCACAAGAATCCTTGAAAAATAAACTTCAATCCTGTCAAAGAGCCATGGAACGATCGATTTTGAAGGTGAGATTATCGCAACGGATTAACCATGAAAATCTAAGAAGTCAAACCAAATTTGAAGATGTTCTTCACAAAACAAGAAAACTGAAATGGGATTGGGCTGGACACGTATTTCGGACGTCAGATGATCGATGGACCAAAACAACAACAGAGTGGACTCCACTGGATAAGAAAAGAAGCGTTGGAAGACAATTCAAGCGGTGGAGAGACGAAATCCAAACTTTTTGTCCAAACTACTGGAGAGAGGCCCTAGACCGACGAATGTGGAAGATGAAGGGGGAGGCTTATACTCATCAAACTAATTAAATAACCGTTTTTTATATGTATATAAAAAAAAAAAAAAAAAAAAAAATTTGTTAACCTTTACGAGTGAATAAAGCTTGAATAATAATAATAACTTAATCTTGGTGAATTGACTGCATCGCAATTGTATCACAGTTTAGAGCTCACATGTGTTTCAAAATTATATCGGAGAACTCGGATCATACTCTGCTCCGAGCTAACAATCCGATGTATGAGGTGACAACTGCAGAGTTTTTTGTTTTTTTTTTTAATTTTCTAATTAATTAACCCAAAAATTATGAATTTGGTTGCGTTAAACTAGGGTGTCCATAACGTATTTGAAAAAAAGAGGACATTTTCGAAACTCCAAACTTCTAATCGCTCACCTCACCATCGGAATTTTAGTAAAATGTAGGCAAAATATACATTTATTTTCTTCCTCATCTGAAGTATCATATTTTTAAGAGCTTCGAATTTGGTTAAGATACTTATTTTCATATAAAAAGATTTCATAAAACTTTTGACAGCTAAAATCTCTTAAGTTATAGGCAACTATGAGAATCCTACTTTTAAACGATTTCGTTCTTTTGCCCATTGCGATCCCATCAACGAGAAAATACGTTCCACGTTCATATTTTGTGCAGGAAAACAAAAAAGAACTTTCACATTTTTAAGAGTTCTGAATAATGCTATGTTTCCACCAAAGGTTTATCTCAGATTAGATTTAATAAATCTTTTTGGTGTTTCCACCGCACAAAAAGATTTAAAAAAGATTAAATTTGACAGCACCTTCAAAAATGCAAATGGTGTTCCAATTTTTCTTATGAAGTGCGAATGAGACAGAATGTTTGATTCGTGTGAAGCAATGAAGAACTGAATGCGAGTCTCGAATGAATCGTTCAGCACCATGTAAGAATAGGTTAGTTCGATTTGTAAAACTATTTGTCGTAGGAAGATTTAACAAGATTAATTTCTAATCTTCAAGATTTACGAAATCAATTTGTATGGTAAATCTACGAGATTTAAAGGAGATTTAAGGTTAATCTCTAGGTGGAAATGTAGCATAAAACTCAAGATTTGTAGACGACCTAAAAATACTGGCCCACTTTTGAACAGTTATTTTGTTTTTAAAATTGTCATTTTCTTTCGAAAGAAACTTGTTTAAATGGTAAAATAGGTCAAACAACTTTGAGTCATCCAGTAAAACTTCCTTAGAAATTCTGTAATCGATACTTTTTTCTAAGTCTTCCCCCATACTTATTTCTTTTCTAAATTCTTTCATCGATCCTGAACAGGAAGGTTTTTACTTCAGTGGTATTAATGCTTAATTTTATATTTTAGGGGACAATACAACATTAATGAAAAGTGTGTTTAATTAAAAAAAGAGATAAAAAAGAGTACAGAAGTTAAAAAGAGTAAAAAAAAAGAATTTTATGAAAAAAGAAAGAATCAGAAAGATCAGAGTCAAAAAAGAGAACATGTTCTCTTTAAAAGAGATGTTCTGGAAACCCTACGTTAAACTTAACAACAAAATTGAACTACAGCCCTTTTTGTAGATGAAAATTGATTTTTCAAAGCAACCATTAAAATGGTTACATTGTGTCGTATGCGTACTGTTATTCAAAACAATAAAGCTGGAAGTAAACGAAAGGCCCAATTTTTTTTAATGATATAAATTATTAAAAAAATTAATTCTTAAATTCTTTTTTTGCATTCAAAAATTTATTTTTAAACACGTTTATTCATTTTCTTTTGTGAATAACGGATCACCTGCAATTCATTACATACATGCTTTTTAAATTTTGTAAAGAAATTGTTCTACCAAATATTCATCTATTAAAAGTAGGACTGAAAACGATATCAAACGAAACAATACTTCTGTGAGTATTGGTAATATTAAAATTGAAACATTTCAGTATCACCTCGGTATCAGTCTCAGTCTCGTGAAACTCAGTTTCGTATCGGTCTCAGTCTTGAATAACAGAGTCTCATATGATGTATAGAATTTCAGCAATTAATGAGCAAATAAAAAAACCAGTTCTATCGGTGTTACTGGTTATAAAAACAATGAGCTGCGTAAAATCATTACAAAAATCATTAGAGCCATCTTCGAGTAACCTAGATATAAGATAAAGCAAGCGTTATAAATTCCTCTACCTAAGTAAAAAACCAAGTCTAAAAATTTCATCCACATCATTGGTTTTCGAAAAACCCAGCATACAAAAAAAAACGGTTGTTGCAGAGGGCGATTTTTGTTAAAATCATTTTCTAAACCTTCTCCCTACCAAAAACAAAAATGGTGAATGTTTCACTCAAATCCTTATAGCCATTTCCGATAAACCAAGTACAAAAATTCTGCGCTTGAAATAAAAGTAAAAGAAGAGGCTGGGTGCGACCCACACTAGTAACTTTCCATTGGTTTCCTCAGATGCTAGAGGCCCAATATTAGTTTTTTATTAAAAAATCGCCGATTCTCGATCTTCGAAAACTTTTTCAGGTGTTCAATATGCAAGCAAGCGACGACTAAAGATGGGTTTGCCTTCGAGATATTAGACAAAATATTGTTGAATAATGTTTGTAGTCTTTTTCTATGAACTGTTTATTACTTCTTTTACAAATTTGAAATAGTATGCAGAGCTAAACTTTCCCAATGCCCATATCAATATTTGTCCTTAAGATATTTGAGAATATGTAAGAAAATGTTCAAAAATTTTTGGTAGGTAAAGTTTCTTGTATTTTGTTCGCTTTTAGAAAACTGTTTGTTGAATTTGTCTGCAAAAGCTATATCTATTATCAATTTACTATATTCTAGTACCTATTTGTTTCAAAGTCTTGCAGTCCACAATTAGGGACTTAGTGATTAAAAAGTGCATCAATAGAAAATATGAATGCAACTTCGAGTGTAATCGTGTTAGTCGGATTTGGTTTTCACCCCTCCCTATATATAAACTAATTGGATCACATATCACGGAAGAGACCATTTGAGTGTATAGTTTTCCCTGCCAGACCTTTTAAAAAATCAAAATTCTAAGTGAAAAACGATTTTTTCAAACAGTTTGGCAAGGCGATATGTAATCCGTGGCGGTTGTGAAGAACCAGGTAACTCAAACACTAAAAAATATTAAAAGGTCGGGGTCTATATTTAATAACAATCTCAAAATCTAACTAATGTCAAAAAATGTTTATCATGTATTGTCAAATATTTAAGGAAAGTATTAGATGAGGGTAAAATTTTGTTGAATATTGTTAAATATTTATTTAAGAATTAAAAAAAAAAAAATAAAAATGCTCTTCACGTCCGCCATGGATATATACTCAAATGAAACCAATACCATGATATGGAATCCGAGGAGCTTATCTACGGTGGGGTGGAAACCAATTTTGGCTAACATCATCACTTACACCCCAAATCGGCTCTGGGCTCTTAGCCTATTAGCTAGAACTAGTAGCTGTGGGGAATGGGTTAGATTTGTATACCTCTTAAACAAGAAAAACAAAACACTTAACACCTTTTGTTTTTTAACAAATTACCAGTCAAAGTCCACTCTTAATAAAAAATTACTCAACTCACCAAATAAGATTCCCAGCATTCATAGCAATTTTGGTTCATGATCTAATAATGAAACAAACATCTGCTAAGTTTACCTGTAGCATATTGAAAAACATTTTTCAATTTGCATTACCTACATAGATGCAAAATGTAAGCAAAAAAAAACTAAAAAAACACTAAAATAAAAATAAAAAACAATAATTAAAACCCAGGTGGTATGGCTCTTATTGTTGTTCATCCATCAACAGTACAAAAGAATTCTAAAAATAGAAATAGCAAAAGTTGTTGAAAGTTGATCGCACTTCACACATAATTTTTGCGAAAATATAATAAATCAAAAACGTGTGTTGAACAAATTCCATACCCAATACACCCAGGAGTGAATGTGACGATTATAGATAACGGAGCAAATGCTTGGGGCGACAAGTTAAATTAAGTTTCAGGTTTTCATATTAATCTACCGACAGTCCGACAAGGCTCTTACAATTTTTTTGAACAGGAGGTTGACGAACAGACCTATAGCTTACATACGTTAACAGATTTATGAATTTATTTGAAATCAATCGTCACAAGCAAGAAAATTGGAATTATTACTTAAAATAACGTTAGGTACTTGTTATCCAATATTCGAAATTTATCAATCGATGTAGACGGACTTTTTTTCACGCTCATGTCAATTTCGAAACAGACCAAAAATAGTTTGTTTTATCCATAACCTATATACTTTCTCCAGAATAAGCTCAACTAACTTAGACTCACTTTTGGAATATTGTCTTGCCCTGGCGTCTTCTCATTAATATAACGACTAGTGTGAAACTCTACTAGTGTCAAACTCCACCCCTGCTCAATACACATCAAACCAAGTAAATAAAGTGTCAATTTACAGCTGAAATATTTGTATTGCATACAGAACAATTTATTGTAACACAATATTGATGTTTGTTTGTCTTTGTATAAACGTTTATGTTGGCTGTCAACAAAAACAAAGAAACCTCATTCTGCCGCCTGAGGAACAGTCACAATTAAAGTGCTGTTAAAATGATATAATACCACCTACAACGCACTTAACATCGACTTTAATTGGTTGCATTCCCCTATTTTGCGGGAGATCCCTCTCAAAAATAATATTTGCACGATTCTCAGTTCTTGAGAAGTTTTTGTGCTGTCAGAATCAGAATCTTGTGACAACAATAAGAGAATCCAAACATCACGCTGCGGCCGCCACGTTTTCGAAAATTATATGGCACAATAATTGAGTGGCATTATTTAGTTGTTGTGTCATAATAATATTAAACAACTTATTGAGCTTGTTCATATTTTTTAAGTTCGGCAAGACAATGAAAAAGAACCAAATTGCTGTCAATCCAGCTATCTACTTGAGAACTGAAGTATTACCAATTTACTGTGTATGGGATTGAGAAGTATACCATTTGAACTTGCATACCTAAGAGACCTTGTAGTTTATACACAGCTTCGCCGGCGGCGATTTTTGTTTCTCTAATCACTTCATTGTTCACTTGTTCAGACAATTTGTGTTTCTATATTTAGATACTTTATTAATTGATTTCGCTAAACATTTGGATACAAAAGAATTGTGTATATTGAAAATTTGATTTGAGACAGCACTAATAGTCCAGACCCTTACATTTTTTCATAATTTTGTCCAAACATGCATGTATGGAGCTACATATATATGTATATATTATTTGATTTGGATATTTATAATATTGTAATTTGCTTCAAATGCATTCTTAATTTGTCCCACTCAATAAAAATAAAAAATTTTAGTTTTGTATTGTTTTTATTTCATATTAGTGTAAAAGATTATTGAAAGTCATTTTTTTATAGTCTTTACGGTACTTAATTTATGTGCCAAGTTTAAAGATTTTTCTATCAACGTTTTTTACACATATAGGTACACCCAAAAAATTTTTCGTTAAATCACTACGATCGTGTAATCTACGAAATTTGTTTAATTGAACCAATATTTCGTAGGAAAAATTAGATAGGAAAATTTTGTAATAAAAATACTTTATATACAATTTACGAAAAGCTCTTCGTAAATTTCTTTTGCACGAATTTTAGGGGCCAGTTATAGCGATCAGGAAAATCCATCTGGAAAAGTTGAAACAGTATAAAATTGAACACTTTTTCCTCATGGTCGTTTATAGCGAACAGGACGAATATTTCAGTTCAGTGGAACAGGGAAAAATTTAAACTCAAATCATTGGAATGATTTTTTCCGTTTTGTTTTATATATCAATCAGCTGGTCCGAAAAATGAACTTACATCAGGAAAAAAGATAAATTAATTTTAAACAAAAAATAATTAATCAATTGAAAATGTTTTGAGCAAAATGTACTGACAAATCCTCCAAGGAGTAGTCTTACACTTGCTATGAGAAGTGGATTTCATCTAACATCTACCCCGCTTGGACTCGGCATACAATTGTAAGACTCACAGGAGTTAAAAGTCCTTAGGCTCTGGCCTCTGGTTCACCACAAGCCATCGCGTCGCCTCTCACAAATTCATTTACATTCATGCAAATGTACTAGATCTATAATCCAAAGATTTCTTAGAATATATGTACATGTATGTATGTATGTAAATACTCAGAAACATTTCGTATATTCTACTAAATTTTTGAAAAATATTTCGTGAATTTAACTAAATTTTGTTCACAATATTTGTAAAAATACAAAAGTTTCATAGGATCAACGAATGCAATAACAATGATATTTGTAAATTCACGAAAGCGAATTTGTACAAATTATGAAAATTATTCGTGGTCTTGCACCACGGAAGTTTCGTTAAATATACGAACTTTTGAGTTAAATACACTAATTATTTTTTTGGGTTTACCGACACTTTGTGTAAAAGGCTGTGAAAACATCATGTTTTTGTATACAAAATTTCAAGTGCTCACTAGCATGTGCAAACCGTTTTCAATTCTTTTGCAACGTGACTTCGAGAAGATTCAGCGATATTGCGATGACTGGAAGTTGAAAATCAACTTCCAGAAATCAGAAACTATCTTGTTTAGGACTATGTTGCATGGAGCCACAAGGGATACGAGAAAGAACTGGCGTAAGCTGGTGATCGTAGGGCCAAATGGACAGCCACTGGCGAGTAAAAGTGTAGTTAAGTACCTTGGCATCTGGATGGATCAGTATTTGTATTTCGACAGACATATAAATGCTGCTCTGTCCAGGGCTAGGGGAGCTTTTGCCCTGACGAAACGGTTGTTTTATAGCAGCCGGCTTGACAGCAGGGTGAAGGTGATTTGCTACATGGCCCTCATACGGCCGATGATTGCCTATGGGTGTCCGGTTTGGTTCAACGTTGCCCCATCTCAAATGGAAAAGATTCGGGTGTTTGAGAGGCAGTGTCTTAGACGCTGCCTTGGATTACACAGAACACCAGAGTCGGAGTACAAACATTATTATTCTAACCTAGTTCTATACAACGGCGCCAACATAAACAGGATAGATAATTTCTTGCTGAAGCTTATTCGAGGTCACATTGCAAGAGCAATGTCTTCGACCAACAGCTTAATTTTTGGGGCTTATTACCCTAAAAACGACTATTACGAGAGTGTGCGTCTAAGCGGCTTTATTCCGCCCGATGCATTCCTCTATTTAGACAGTCGAGGGCTGATCCAGGATAGAGCGGCGGTTCCGCTAATCTACCACGTCGGCCGTAGAACTGTAGATCGGCGGCTCCTTTATGATCGAGACGTCCTCGCACAACACGGAGCGGAGCACCTTCGGTTCAGTAGGACTGTGTCCGATCGGGACCGAAGAGATAGGGTAAGGCAGGAGAACCAGTTCTGGTGGTTGAAACCTGAACAAGAAGTTAATTCGGATATATAAAAGTTAACTATGCATTTTTCTATGCAATGGCCGACTTACATAGGTTTAGGTACTTAGTTTTAAGCAGGGACAGTCAGGGTGGCACAAAAAAAAAAAAAAAAACACAAAAAAACCAATAAAAACACAAAAAAAAAAAAAAACCCGAAAATGCTTGCTGTGGCTGTTCTAGTTTGTAAGTAGTTTGTAAGTAGCTTTAAGTAGCTTTATAGTAGTTTTAATTAGTTTTAATTAGTTTTAATTAGTTTTAATTAGTTTTAATTTAGTTTTATTTAGTTTGTAAGTTTTATATAAAACACAAAAATAAAGTCATTGATACCGAGTTTTTTTTTAAATTCTTCTCGGTGAAAAATAAAACCGATATGAATTCTAGTTTTAAGATAGTTCGTAGGCCGAAAGGCATTAGCATTAAGTTATTAGTTTAACTTAGAGCGCCCGAATGGGGCCAGTAGGTTAGTTGTAAGATATTGATAAGTAGGCTAGTTTTTATGAATTTTTGTCTAGCTTTAAGATAGTTTTAAGATGAATGAAAAATAAAAATGAATTTATAAAAAAAAAAAAAAAAAAAAAACCGTTTTCAATGAAATTTTACACATACATATGTACATATTTTTTTTACTTGCAATAAAGGTGCAAACAAAAATTGAGATAACAATCAAACATGATATTACGATGGTAGAGAACACCAAAAAAGTGGGTGCCTCAATTCTGTCTGTCTGTCTGTCTGTTCGTCTACAGCCTAAACGGCTTAATCGATTTTCTTCAAACTTGGTACATAGTGGTTTTCGGTGATTCTGCCGACACATTTTTTTCATTTTTTTCTTAGAACCAAAAATAAAAGGTTATTAATGGTAAAGGTTTTTAATGGTACCTCCCAAAAAACCATTTTTTAAATTTTTGGTTTTTTTCAAAACGGTACGACCGATTTCAATTATTTTTTTATACAGAGGCTTTTAAAAAATATAAATAGTTTTTTGTTCCAAAATTTTTGAAAAAATATTTTTTGGATTTTTAAAAAATGTTTCAAAATATTTTTTGAAATATTTTGAAAACGACATGATTTTTTTGAAACTCGATACTTAAGAGTTGATTAGTACTTTCTAATATATTTTTAGAAAACATTTTATGTTAATGAAAAAATAACGGTACCTTCCATACAAAAGTTAAAAAACCACCAAGGAAAATATTTTTTTCTCAAAAACGACTCCTACGATATTGATTAAACTTTTTCTTTATACTAAAATTAGTACGATCTACTACCAAGAATTATAAAATTTTACACTTACCAACTATTAATAGTACCTGTCATAGAACGATTTTTTTATTTTGAACTTACTCGTTATCGGCTAAACGGATTTAGATAATTTTTTTTATATACAAATTTCACATAAGATGAAATAATATTGTATATATCAAAATTTTCAAAAATTTTTTTTTAGATTTTTAAAAAAAGTTTCCAATTTTTTTTTAAATTCGGTATCTCAAAAACGGGGAAAACGGGGTGACAATTTTTAGATTTGCATACCAAAATTAGTTCTGAAAAATGTTTTAAGAATTTTATATAGGTATACAAATTTTTTTTTTAAAAAGCGCTCCAACGATTTTAAATTTTTTCCCATACAATCATATTCAATCAAGAATTAAAATGGCATTCTTTTTTCACCTCAAACAGTCAAAAGAGATGTTTTAGCCAATTTAAATGTCGTATTTCATGCTTCTCTACATTTTTCTCTCATAATTTTCATGTTTTTATATAAAATTTTCTAAAAACCGCAGTGTCTTGAACATAAGAACAAGTACGTGCGACCCAGTCATGCATTTTATTAATAATGTACTTTGATCACTTTAAGGCATGGTAATCAAAGAAATTCAGACCTCTAAAAACTAGCCGTTTAGGCTGTAGACGAACAGACAGACAGACAGACAGAATTTTGCCACCCACTTTTTTGGTGTTCTCTATCATCGTAATATCATGTTTGATTGTTATCTCAATTTTTTTTTTGCACGAATCCAAAACTTGCCTTATAGTACCTATAATCGCAAGTAAAAATTCAATAATGTAGTCAAAATTTGATATAGAAAAGTGCAATTTTGTCTTCTCCGTTAACCTACTTTCGTCAGTTCAGTAAATTCGACACCTAGGTTTATCTCTTTCTACAGCGTTCCTATCAAGAAAATAGAAAACCGTCCCGAAATAAGTGTATTGAAAGTACTTATACAAATTTCACTGCACCTTGCAATGTGCATCACAATTTATAGGGAACTGATACCAGCAAAAATTGCAAGAAATGTTACGGAAGATAAAATATGCGTTTTTTGATCACTCCTCTATTTTATAACAACAATTAGAATTTTTTATCAACCTTGTTTTGTTAAACTATATATACAAATATTCTTAATGGTTAACCTAAATATATTCTTTTCCATAGTTCGAAATTGAGTTGCTTGGTTTTGATATTTTTTAAATGGCCGATTCGTTTTATTGCAACATGATAAAAACACGGAGTGCTATTAAATTATAGGAGGCAATTTGGAAGGGGGAGTGTGTTTTGGGAGTCCCCTCCACCAAAACGCACAGGATTCGATATCCTGACCGGACCATAAGGAAGCCTGTTTAGACTCTAGATTGCTGAAAAATTTATTAACCGGCGAACCGATTGACTTTGTTGCACCTCTCTATCACAACAATGTAAGTGCAAGTTAAAATCGGAAAAAGTGTCGGAGTTTTGAACAATTTGGAAACTATTTCATGGTGGAGAAGAATATCATATACCTAAAACTCATCCCCCAGTCATCACCGCAGACGGAAGCACAGGCTCGTGAGGTAATTTCAGTTCGAAAAGCTTCGTTTTGGATTTGTACCGATTTTTATGATTTTGGGGCTTATTGCCTTCAACTAGCTCTATATTTGTTAAACTTCAACAAACTCTTAAAACTTATTCTTTACTCTATACTCCTAACTGTTCCATTTTTTTCTTACCCAATCTGGGGTTTGCAGTCAGTTTGTGGCTGGCCAGTATAGTATGTGTGTAAATTCCTATCGTACCCCTTAAGAATGAACCTCAAATTTAAATAAAATGTGACAGTCCATAATTTGTTTTTATGTTTAAAAAGCCTGATTTAAAAATATTGGTGCAAACGAATTTGTCATTTTACTTAAATAGGTATAGAGGAAAATGTTCACTGTGGCGTATACTTAATATTTTATATTTTAGACTTTCATATTTAATAAAATTATAAAATTTTATTTTTTAGAAATACCATCTACATATCAATACATAAAAACTTTAATGTAATCTTTAAAGAAATGATTACGGAGATTAAACCAAAACAAATTTGAAATGGCTTTTTACAGAGAGAAAGCGTTAAGATTACTAGAAAAAATGTTAATTTTGTTTATGTATTGGTGGAATAAAATCGTGCAGTAAATCTCAATTTTTATATCCTTCTATCCCGCGTAAGGATGTTAGATTTTGAAATCACTACCCAAACCTTAGGTATCTTCTTCATTTAAATCTTCGTCTTTGAGCTAAGTTACTGCATTTCGTAATTTTTGAATGAAACTTCAAACTTCAGTTATTCATCAATTTTTATGAAAAATATTAGATCCTTAGTGCTTCATTACAAGTAAACATTTTTTGTCTTCCATTACTTTGTAACTGCCGCAAAAGAACTTAAATGGAAAATTAGGTATAGGAATCCAGGAGTACCCATGCTTAAATAAGCTCGCCGTAGTTGTGAGAGGAATTATCCCTCAGTAACCAAACTAAGGCTTTTTCAAAAACATAAGCATGTCTGATTTGCTACAAATTAGAAGTAAGAAACTGTGTTGAACTAAGTCATTATTAATCTAATCTTATCATTCATGTTTCACTTATTATTCTTTGAGCCTGGTCTGAGTAAAAGGAATGTTTAGAATCACTGTCAAATCATATACTTTTTTTTTACCGATAAGAGGACTAAGGAATCCTCAACCCATCCAAAGTAAATCGATTTAGCAATGCATAAATCTTCTTAAAAAACAAAGCCTGCTTGATGAAAACAAAAACATTTATCACATAATTTGTTAACATTAAATTAAACAATTTATTAGAAGACATTATCATAGAAATACATAACTAATAAATTAATATCTTGTAAAATATTTTATCTACTTCGTATAAGAGAAATTTTATATAAACCAGCTACTGTTTATAATTTAGTCAAAAAAAGTGGAACTGCTTTGAATATATTAGTGTGAACTCAATGGGAAACAACACCCACCAAGAAGTTTTTATTTTAAGGTTAACGGACATTATTTGTATGTTGCCATGAGAAAACACATCTCACTTAAGCTACGAAACCTGTATGAAAACTGTTAAGTGGTTTTGGATCATTTTAAAGCAGTGTTTGCTATTAAGCTGCCTAAATTGTTTTCTTAAATTGACTCTTTTTTCAATAAAAGTGGATTTATTTTGTTGATCAAGGTTAGTAGTTATAGGGAATAATATTACATATTTTAAAGTTAGAAGATGTAACGTTCTAAACAAGTTTACGCTATTTTTCAGACCATTCATAGGAATTAAAAATGGACATTGAACTGGATTTCACAAACATTATTAACAGAAATTCAAAACAAAAAACTTTGTATAAAATTATGTTTAATTCCAACAAATCTAAAATTTAAATCATTAATTAAGAAACTTCGCTTTTCGAAGATCTATAGACAGATATTATTTTTATAGAAAATATGAATACTCACTTTCTTTAAGTTCCTTAACAAATCTTAATATTCGTTTTTGAAAAAATAAATTTTTAAACAAAAGGGGTACAACAGCATCAAATATCAATATCAGTGCCTCCCAACATGGGGCCCTCGACCCTCGATTTCAAAATTGTCCTTCGCACTTATTTAATTTTGAAATCTAAAGCGGTTGCAATTTTGAAAGAAGTCCGGACTCAATCTTGGCTTGTTCAAACTACCTCACAAAAATGTGAGGTGGTTACCACTATAGATGTTTTTGTTGATCATCTGGAATATTTTTTATCACCAGATATAAAAAAAGATTATCAGATAGTATTTATATCATTCATCCTAGTTTTTAATAGTATTGCAAAAGTTGTGGTTGGGCATAGCACAAAAAAGTTTGGAAAATACTCATTCTAACTAATAAGCACAATTGTGCTTCGCAAACGAAATGTATTTGTATGCATTTTTTAAAACTCTTATTTTATGACCTTTGACAACCTCTGTAACTGGGGTAGTGCTTATTTTGAATCTGTGAGGAACTATCTTAGTTTATAAAAAGTCCTTATACCAACGTTCATGCCGAATTTGTTGCCTGTTCATAATTTTTTAGTTGTAAAAATCCATTATTACTAGAATTTATATTGACGTTATCAAGTCAGTCAAAATCGTTGTAGGTACCAAAACAGAGTGTATCTTACTGAAGAGCGGATCGAGACTTTGACCCAGTAGGTGGAGAGAGGGTTCGAGTTCTTAAAAATTCAATAAAGTGTTGGACTCAAAAATTATTTTTATGATTTTTGGTTGGTTGGTTTTTGTTAACTTTTCCTGCTTAAATTTTTTCGTAAAATTTTTTGAACTATCCATTCCAATAAAAAATTTAATTTTGAACAAAAAGTATTAGATGTAAAATTGTCAAATTCGGGTTAGTTTTCAAGTTACACCAAAAATATTGAAAAGTGGCCAGTGTGACCATTCTCTCAGAAACGCATAAGTGAATCTAGTGGCATTTTCGGTTTTAAGCATGCTTATGGGCCAAACAAACATATTCAATAATAAAAACCCTTGCAAGTAATTGTTCCCTTATACCCCTCATATTCCGGTCTATTCAATAGGCTATTTGTCTCGAAATACGAAACAACTTATTATAAGCTACTTACCACTTTCTTAAATGGCATCATATACAAACAAAACAGTGATTTTCCATAAGTTTCTATCAAGTTGGAAGGGGGGCGAGTGCAAGGAATAAGGCCTAGAGCCAATCGAAATGAAAGGTGGCGGTAATTACGATAAAAAAATACACTTTCTAACATAATTCGCTTCGGTTTGATCGTAGCTTCAAAATGCTTCATTATTGTATGTGCTGTCATTGTTTTTAAATATTTTTTTTGTATTTAAATTCCACTTTTCCAGAAATGCCCCTCACCTCAAGGGGGGGGGGGGGGAATAAATTTTCCACTCTCACGATCTTTATCTGAGAATGTATCCAAAAATCATGCCCTTAAATATAAACTGACGAATTGAGGGACACCCAGTATCACTGGCGTAACTAGGGGGGGGGGGGGGGGGAGTAAGGAGGACATTTGTCCCCTCCCCCTCTCCCTCCAGATCATGCAAAAAACACACTAAAAGCTGCATGAAAGCCTTAGCCATGATCACATGTTAGTGACAATGGATGGATGGATGGATGTCAATCTGATAATCGATTTATATTGCTGAGCAAAATTGACATAATTTTGTATTTTAAAATCCTTAGATTTTATAAGGGGCCAGCCAAGTTTGCGGCACTAAACCTTTTTACCCCCTCTTACTTCAGTACCAATAAAGTCAGAAGCTTCAAACTTGCAGTATTTGTTGAGCTGATCAGACACAAGTGGCTCACTTCAATTTCGAATCCATAGCATTAGTAATTCCCGAGATATAGAACTTCAAGTATCGCAAAATCCGTAACTGACTGACTGACTGATCATCAAAATTACGGAGATCATCGCAACACCGTAGAAACTAGAAATTTCACACAACGGTAGGTCTTGTGGTGCATAGGAAAAAATTGAAATTCAGCAATTTTCTATTCAGGTGGCGTGGAATCCACGCACTTTCTTAAAAATTCTTAGAAATTATATGGGGCACTTCCGATTGCTGTAGAACAATGAAAACTTGTAGGTCGGTAGGGCTTGAAGTACCTACTTAGAAAGAAAAAAACTCGAAAAATTGGAATTTTCCGTTCAGGGGGCGTGGATTCCGCCCACTTTCTCAAAAATTCTTTTAAACTATATGGAGCACTTCCGTTTATTGTAGAGTAATGAAAATCGGTAGATTGGTAGGGCTTGAAGCTCAGGGGGCGTGGTATACACCCACTTTCTTAAAAAGTTTTCTCTTAATTAATTACTTAGGCCAAGCAAACGGTTCTTAATATCACAAATCTAAAAGCATGCAAACTTCACCAGTAAACCTTCCAAATTTTAATCAGCAATCATTAAATAGAAAATTTCTGTCATAATTTGGAGTTGTTTGATATTACTCTATTCTTAAGATATTTGATATTAAACTTCATGAACTTAAAACTTGGCTTATATTTTAGATCTCATTTTTTTTTTGGCTGACTTTTTATACATAGGTTCCTTGTATAAGAATTTGGCTCTTTTTTAACATTTATGTTTTTGTTGTGATTTATCTTACCTCATTAATATACGCTAAATAGTTCAGTCATATTGTATTTTTACCATGTGAACTGTTGGTTAGTTTCGATTTTTGTCCTCATTATGTTTTCGACTAAAATTTTGTGACGCAACATAGAAAAAAATGCAAACAAAAATATGCAAAAATGCCCATTGGGGCTGAGTCCAAATAGGTTGTCGTAGAGAAAAACCCTAAATGGACTTTTTTTGGATATTGTACATATGTATGTTGGAAAATAAAACTCTGAACAAACTTTTATTTTAATTTCAGTATTTAATTCAAAGTATTTTAATGAACTTAATACAAAATGTAGATTAGGTTAGTTTTAAGAAAAATAATTTTAGTGATGTTAACTAAGAAGGTGACGATAGCGAATGACGAAATATGACTCCAGTTAGGCAATCGTTCGATGTAGATTTAGAAGGGATTAACTGGATCTTGTTTACTTCTTATTTTGCAGTCAGTACTGCCCAACCTTTCTGTCACGCACCCAACATTCGGCCATCCTCTTTCAACCGTCCCGGCTTGATGACAAGTTCCAAGGCTTCATAAATTCGGCTACAGTTGTTGTATGTTTTGGGCCTTCACCATCACCAATCCGTTCCACAGAATATCGATCTCTCCCATCGGAGCTTATGACTTTGTAGGGACCTAAAAACAAGGATTTTAATTTGTTACCAGGCCCAAATTGGGTCCGCTTAATAGCGACAATATCATTAACCAAAAATAGTGTTGCCTTCTTTCTCCGTAGGTTATACGTTTTCTTCATTTCATCTTGGACTTTACCTATTTGAGCTTTTGCTCCTGCTCTAATTTCCTCTCTGCTTTTCTCGAACTCAGCAACAATTTCCAGGTATAGAGCCTCCAACAACCTTATATCTTCCTTCTGTCGCATTTTTACTCCAACTAGAACTTCAAAGGGCGACGTGTTAATGGATCTTTGGAAAGTTGAATTAAGAACTCGTTGCACCTTTTCGACGTGCTTGTACCAGTGGTCAGCGTTCTCCTCTGAAAGTTTTTTTTAGCATCGGGATGACAATTTGATGAACCCTTTCCACTTGTCCATTTGAACGGGGTACGCCAGTTGTGATAAGATGGTGCCTTATGCCTTCAGACTCACAGAAATCCTTAAATGCCGTTGATGTGAACGCTGCTCCACGATCCGTCACAATTGTATCAGGATTTCCAAACACCGTCTGTTGAGCTTTTAATTTGTTGAGTACCTCTGCTGCATTTGTTGTTTTTGTTGGATACAGCCACACAAATTTGGAAAAGCCATCGATCACTGCAAATATATATTTGTATTGCTTACTTGTAGCTGTTATTGGTCCCAAGTGGTCAACGTGGTAGACTGAAAGAGGTGCATTTCCTTTCGTAACTGGGTTCAAGAGACCCTCTTTTTTGCCTCGTTTTCGCTCTGAAAGAATACATGGAACACAACAGTTAACGCATCGCAAAATTTTATCATGTACATTTTTTATATAAAATTCTCTATTGAGAATATCTTCAACTTTTTTCGAGCCAATGTGACCATTCTCATGAACGTTTCGAATAACTTCTGATTGTAAATCTTCAGGGACGACCAACAAATCCTCTCCTCTGACCCGCTTATACAAAACGTCATTTGTTAGAACATACCCATCGTAATCCGGCTGCGCGCGAAGCACAATTTTAATCGCCTTAATTGTTTCATCTGAATTCTGGGACTCTCTTATAACTTTTGTCAGCATCGTCTCTGCATACATCACCGGGTTTCTAGAAAGCGCATCAACATGCTTCATTCTTACTCCGCTCCGATGTTCCACAGCATAGTCAAAATCCTCGAGAAATATTGCCCACCTGGCTACTTTTGGAGAAATATCTTTTTTCTTCAAGGTTTTTGTAAACGCCTCACAGTCTGTTACTAGCTTAAACTTTGTTCCCAGCAGATAAACTCTAAATTTGGTCACCGCATTGATTACAGCCAAAATTTCAAGTTCGAAGCTTGAATACTTTCTTTCGGTAGGAGATGTTTTCTTGCTCATAAAGTGTACGGGATGCAGACCTTCCTCATGCGGCTTTCTCTGCAACAAAATCGCTCCGAAGCCATCTTTACATGCATCTGTATGCAGTTCAGTCACTGAGTTTGGATCAAAGATACGCAGAATTGGATTAGTAGAGAGAACTCTTTTCAGTTGATTCATCGCTAGACGTTGTTCATTCCCAAAACAAAATGGCGAATCTTTTCGCAGCATATCTGTAAGAGGTTTAGCTATTATTGAATACTTTGGAATAAATTTTCTAAAAAATCCACTAAGTCCTAAAAAGCTTTGAATTTGCTTGACATTAATTGGTTCTGGAAAGTTCTGAACCGCTAAGACCTTGCTGGGAGATGGTTGGATCTTACCACCTTCTATGAGATGACCAAGAAATTCTACCTGGCGTTTCAAAAAGATACATTTTTTCCAATTTATTTCCAGTCCGTTTTCCTCTGCTGTCTGCAAAACCAATTTCAAATTTCGCATAGCCTCTTCTCTATCCTTACCCTTTATCACAAAATCATCAACAAAGATAACCACAATTTTCATTGTCAAAAGTTTTTTGAAAACATGTCTTATAAATCGCTTGAAAGTCGCCGGTGAGATGCACAAACCAAAGGGAGTTCGCAGAAACTCATACAAACCACTCTCGGTAGCAAATGCTGTGTATTTTCTTGAATCCTTTGCGACAGGAACATGGAAAAATCCATTGCGAAGGTCCAGGGTTGAAAATACCGATGAGTCTGCACACTGATCTAGCTGCTCTTCCACCAAATCCATAGGGAAACGATCCTTTACGACTTTTTTGTTAAGTCGTCTGTAGTCGATGCAGACGCGCATGCTGCCATCTTTTTTCTTGACCATAACCACGGGACTAGCATATTCGGAAGTACTAGGAGCAATTATATCATAAGCAAGCCATTCATTTACCTGTTTTTCTAACTCAGCTGACTCCTTCGGTGCCAACCGTCGTGGTCTTGAATAAACAGGAATCTCATCAGTGAGGATAATTTTCGTTTCTATTGGTGTCTGGACGTTTCTATTGGGTTTGTAGTTTTTAATAAGTTTAATTACCTCACATCTTTCAGGCACACTTAGTTCTCCGTTCAGTTCCATTTCATCGACATAAGTGATGTTCATGATTTCATGTAACGCGTTTTCTTTCACATCTTCTCTTCTGGGAACCCATGCCGAGATTGTTACTCCTTCAGGGCTAACGTGTAAAATTGCATTTTTAAGAAGTTCTTGTCCAACAATAATTTTGACTTGAGATGATGCATCTGGAATGACGTAAAAATTAGATAGAAATGTATGAGAATCAATTTGGATTTGTATCTCTATAAAACCAAGTGGAACTATTTCTTTCCCGCCAAGACCAACTAGAGTCTTACACGTCGCATTGAGTTTTGGTTTTCCTAGAACTACCAGTGTCAATCAGAGCCTCGAAGCTCTTTTCATTTATACAAACTGTTTTATGAAAATCGTTTTTATCACGAACAGCACTGGTGTAACTCTGTTGCTCTTTTCCGCTTAGCTGCTTGTTTGCCAACGCATTAGTTTCGTTATTAGACACACATTTTGATGCAAAATGTCCTCTTATTCCACATTTCCAGCATCTGCCACGTGCTCGACCTTCTTTTCCATCATCAACTTTCTTTTCTTTTGGATCTGATGTACTGCTGACATTAAATGAACCACCACCACGATTGAACTTCTTACCACTTACTCCACTGGCACCACTGGGAATAGATTTCATTTTTTCAAAGCAATCCAACTTGACCTTGAATTCTTTGAAATTCGATGCCCCATACAGAACCATTTTGTGCAGGTCATCACCTGTTATTCCATTAATAACGTAGTGGATTATTGATCCCTGATCCATCTCGATATTGCTTCCTATCTCCTGCATAGCGTACAAATATTGTCTGTAGCTCTCGGTAGGTAACTTTTTTCTCTTCTGCATCGCCGCATGGATTTCGGCAGCAGACTTTTTCACCTCAAATTCCTCGACCAAGCGAATTTTCAGTATTGTCCAGGAACGAATACCATTTAACGAGCTGGCAAAAGCTTTTGCTGAGCCTCTTAGCAATCTTTTGGCGTACACCAACATTTGCAGCTTGCTCCACTCTAAAATACCTGCCATCTCTTCAAACTCATCGCTCCACCTGGAAATATTTAAATTATCATCGCCTGAAAATGTCTGCACAGTTTGCTCGATGTCATGGAAGGAAAAATTGCTACCACGTGCTTTTGATGTATGCAAAAACGATTCGACATCATCTCTTCTCTGCGCACCCTCAACTTGCTCATGGAGACCCGTTTTTTCGGACTTCTTTGCACCTTGTTTTCCATCCAACTCTGTACCCTCAGCATCACCATCCTCATCAGAATTTTTGTTCTCACCTTCAGACTCTGAAGTATCTTCTTCGTTCGCTGTTACACCAAGCAAATGTTTCCTCAGTTTGTTCAATAAAACTGGTCGTATTCCCCTTGAACATAGATTATAACTCTCTAAAAGACATCGAAGTTCATCAAGTGTGAGCTTGTCAGCTTTGGCCAGGATTATATTTGCATCCATATTTGACATTCAATTTCGCAGCAGTCTATGCACCGAAATTCTAAATTGGGTAAAATATGATAATCAGATAATCGCACCAACAGCAACAACAGCAATCACCAACAGCAGCAACAGCTCCGATTCTTCTAACTCAGCAAAAAAAAAAGAAGAATATTATGATTAATTTGCTTGATGTGTATCGCCACCTTCTAATTTATTTTAATTTAGCAATAGGTTGAGCCCCCATATGTTGGAAAATAAAACTCTGAACAAACTTTTATTTTAATTTCAGGATTTAATTCAAAGTATTTTAATGAACTTAATACAAAATGTAGTTTAGGTTAGTTTTAAGAAAAATAATTTTAGTGATGTTAACTAAGAAGGTGACGATAGCGAATGACGAAATATGACTCCAGTTAGGCAATCGTTCGATGTAGATTTAGAAGGGATTAACTGGATCTTGTTTACTTCTTATTTTGCAGTCAGTACTGCCCAACCTTTCTGTCACGCACCCAACATGTATATGCTTTAAATTGTTTTTAGATGTAATTAAGGAATAAATTGATAGTTTTTGAGCCATAAGTGAAAAACTCACAAAAAATTAATTTGTATTCAGTCGCAAACCTTAGATTCGGATTCAGCACCACCGATAACATATAGCAGGAAAAAAAAAATCAAAACTACCCCACAATTTGGCCACTAAAAAGTATTTTTTTTTTTATTATTTTCACGCGTTCCAACTGCCTCCAATCCCTGTTTCAACCGACTCTATTAGGAGGTCAAAGGACGATTGAAACAATCTGACTTTTTTCTTTTAAATTGATATACCACTTTAAATAACACATTTGGTACTCAAAAACCGCTTCCCATCCAAATATGGAATCACGAACTTGCATTTGAAATAACTAACCCTATAAATGACAAATTGACAATGCTATGGACGGTGTTAGAAAAATTGTTTCAACCGTACCCAGTCTCCCCTACATTGAAATCGCCCTCAATGACAATTTCATTGTAAAGATAATGGGCAACAATTCTTTGATTGAAGCATGTTTGTCAGATGTGCTTGCTGGCCACAAGAAGTTGAAATTTGTATTTGAGCACAAACAATATTGTTGTTGATGTTGGTATGTACACCATTTCTAATGTAGACAGAGAGACCATGGTGGGAAAAGAGGTGCAGGGACATAAAGCCCAGGGACATATTGCCCAATTTTTATTTCTGGGGCTTGAGTACCACCCAAGTGAGACCCCAGACACCCATTTGCTAAAAATGGGACATAAATCCCAATTTTTCTTAGAGCTACAGAACGATAAAGAGTTTTCGATAATTTTTGTGTTTTTCAAAAATTTCTTAAATCTAGAATTTTTAAATGCAAAAGAAACTTTATATACACCACCATCGCACCCACCCCATGTCCTAAAGAGTGCCCAAGCAGGGGGTTCCATACAAACCTCACTGTTTACTCGCCGTTATGCTGGATACTTGCACTAATCTTATTTACACTTGCCTTGCCTTACATAAATACAGTACTGGCATCCAGCATTATGGCGAATAAACAGCAAGGTATGTATGAGGGGCCATGCTGCCCCCCTGCCTGGGCACACTACAGGATTTGGGGTGGGTGCGAGGTTGGGTGAATGCAAAGTCTCTTTAGCATTTTAAAAATGTGAGAAACTTTGAATTTATCGTGTATACCTATCCATTTTATTGAATGGGTCTTCTTTCCGTTTGGTGACTCTTATTTAGTGGGACTTTGACCCCAACATTTTTATTTTGGACTTGAGTCTCACTTGGGTGAGATATAAGCCCCAAAATCAAAAATTGGGCGTTATGTCCCTGGGTGATATGTCCCTGCGCCGGGAAAAGAATAAAGAATAATGGCACTAAGCTTTACTCCATACACGACTCAAACCTTAAAAAAAAGCAATTCTAGATTTTCAATAAGCAAATTAACAAAAATTAATAGTAGGTCAAATGGCACCAGTAATGCCATATATACAATAAGCTTGTCATATAGTTGCCACAAATGCGAGAAACAGATTGAAACAGCAACTTCAACATCAACTTTTAAAGCAACGAAAACTTTGGCATCTGATCCATGTGAAATAGACTACAACGTAAACAGTGCTTTTGACAGCATAAAAACAAACAAACACAATATTTGAAAATCTGTAGTCACATTTTCACTTGAGTGTTGGCAAACCTGAAACAATTCACCATAGATTTGGTAGCATTAGATGTCACAGCGACTGCGACATCGAACTCAGGGTTTAGATCTAACGTTGATGTCGATGGCCATGTCGATGTTTTAGTGCTAATGTATTTAATACCATATAAAACCAGTGGCTCTAAAAAGTGTCATGTGGTTGTCAAAGTTGCTGTTGAAGTTGCTGTGCCAATCTCTTTCTCCCCTTAGGGTGCCATCGTCAAGCATAATTCTTATAGTACCGAATACTTCCGTGGCTGAACTCAGTTAAATTGTAAACAAAATAATTGACTCGATTATACTCACTTTTTTTGTTGGTTGCAGTTTTGAAGTTTTAAAAGCTACTTCAGAACTTCAGTATATACTGCATCCAACAGAAAGCTTACGTAAAATTAAATAATTTTCTGATATATTGTTTTAAAAATAAATGTTTAAGTTTGAAATATTAAAAACCTGATCTATTAGTTGAAATGTTGGAATTGGAACTGAGTTCATCGCCCAAAAATTGATGCTTGCAACAGTCTTATTTTCTCACGCCAAAAGTTTAATCACGTTAAATGTTAACTAGTTACTTTATCAGATATAAACTATAACTGTAGACTGCCGGGAAGAGCACCATCTATAGTTACAAACTGATTTCAAAATATTTAAATTTGATACCAGTTCAAATCTTCAAATGAAACATATGCCTCATGAACATACAAAGAGCTGAAGTTTAAGCTATTATTTTGTTTCTGTTCCTTTAAATTAATAGTCTGAACTTTTAACGGAATATAAATCTATAATTTTAAATATTTACATACAAGAAATATGATCTACAAAAGAGTCTTTTTTTTTTCTTTTAGAAAACTAAAATGCTAATTTTATTTTTATAGCTTCAAGTTTCTTTAGTTTTTTGAATGGCAAGACTTTATGTGTCCACATAAACGAGTTCATATAAGCACGTCTGTTTCAAATGTTTAACTGGATGTCTGTTGCTGTGGTGCCACTCTGTCTGCCATTTTTTTTGTACTAAACTAATTTTATGAGCAAATTTTCTTGATCCCGTGTTCATTATTTACATATCGAATCGTTCATCAGAAGGGTGGTGGGTTGGAGATTTCAATCTTCACGTGATTATATCAAGATATACAAAAGAGTCGATGTCAAATTGTGAATAAATTAATTTTGTTGTTGTTTATCCAAAAAGTTACAATCAACATCGGAACTGTAAGGTTCTTAACACTCTAATTAAATCTTTTATTAAAAAAGTTTAACAACAATCAACACACTTTGCTTTATTATTTTGATGCTTCAATTCTTTTTAAAGCTTAAGAAAGATAAAGATTATTATATAGAACGTTTGTTGACAGTGACAAGTTAGTGTGAACACGCTGCCAATCGGATAAATTTAAAGCTATATCTATAGCCATCAACCTTCCTTGATTCTTGGGGTTTGTAACTTTGGGTAACATTGACCAATATCTATATTTTAAGCTAGTTAGAGACATATTAGCGTGGATGTGGTTCCACTGTATGGTGTAAAATACGGTGTTGAAGGCGTGTGTCGTCGCCAGCGTGGCTTCGCAGAGATTATACACACAGATGGAAGTTTTTATATATAGTTGCGATTAATTCCACTATGTGGGTTTGTGTCTTAAAATGACATCTGACATCATACTTCACATTTAAATTAACGATGTCACTTGGCCACGCGGTGGCGGTGCTTGTTCCCAATTTAAATAAATCGATTAGATTCAGCAATAAACGTCGTCGGTCGTGTGTTTCATGTAGGTATATTATGTACCTATTTAGATATATATTCTTAAATAGAAAAGGTTGCGGGCAAACTAGTTTATTCTTTATTATTTATATTCTATAACTTTTTGTCAGGGATCCGAATGATAAATTAAAAAAAAAAAATAAAAAAAAGGTGTTGCATAAATTTAAAGTTAATATTTTTCAGTCTTGTTATATTTAAATTTTGTTTTGAATGAGCCATGGTGCTTAGAATTGAAATAAGAGATTTAAATGTTAAGACCACACACCGGATGGAATCGTACTGCAACCGGTGTTCTAATGGAAATATTATAAGAAATCTGCAATAATAACAAACAAATTTATAGTCAATAAAATACTCAATTGGATCGCAAGAACTTTCTATTGTGCTTCAAGGCTATAACGTATCTAAGTATTGAAGATAGAGGAGAAAGTGTGAAGATACCGAAAAAAGTATAACATACCTAATTGATTTTATAATATATTTTATATGAACACAAAAACCATTGCAGATGCTGGTATAGAGTTCTTGAGTTCTTGTTTACAAAATTTTAATAAAATTATGTAAGCCAATACCTATAATAAGCAATAATGGGATTGAAGATATTGCATTTTGTGTATAATTTCTTTCAATGAAACCCTGAAGCCTATTTTTAAGCGTAGTAAGCCGGTAGTCACTGATTGGCATCAACTTGGTCCAGTCAATTGTGTTTATTTCACCTCCACGTGTAAACTATTGGATATTGGTGTCGTCCATTTGGACTTGGCTAAACAAAAACAACACTATAATATGTCGGAAATGACTGGCTGTTCCATTCGACCAAAATCATGGGTGAGCCTATCAAAAGGATGGTTTGCCATAAATGGATTCAACGTAGAGAATCAACGTTGTCACTTGTCACCAATAGTCTGAAAGACAGACTACTACACGAACTACTCTAGCATATACATACTTCTTAGAGATAAGGTCAGTAAGGATTTTCAGTACCTGCCAGGGTACTGAAAAAGTGATGGTGGCGAATGAACCCATTATGGGCGAACGGCAGCGCTCATATCCACGTTAGGGGGCTACAGTGGAGAGACAGGGCATTCAATGAAGACCGTTTGAAGGCTTAGTCACTTAGACTATGCAAATGATAAGTATAGTTGGACCTTTTGGGCTATTGAGCCATTTGCAAATGCCATTAAGCTACTGATTAAAGAATGTCTCTTGGCAAATAACATCAGCACCTGTTGAAAAGGTTGAACAATTTAACTACCTTGGAAGGATTTGTTTCAGCAAAATGGTGATACTGATCTGGACGTTCAAAGTAGAATAAATAAAGTTCGTGCACCCCTCGGTTCTCTGTCCCGAATTTGGAAATCCAGTTAAATCCAATTTCAAATCCATGCTGTTATATGCTTGCGAAACCTGGAAAGTCACGACTACCATCCCGAGGAAATTGCAGGCTTTTATCAATCGCTGTTTACGCCATATTCTAAAAATTCGCTGGCCACAAATTATATCAAACGAAGAATTGTGGCGCAGAACAAGTTAAGAGTGGCTGGACGTTGGCATAAGAAAACGTAAATGGATTGGTATTGGATTGGTCACATACTGAGGAAATCAATTGATGAAATTTCAAAGCAGTCCTTTGAATGGAATCCTCAGATTGCACGGTGGCGGCGGGTTGGAAGACCAAGAACAATATGGAAGTCAACAGTTCTAGCAGAAGCAGATAATGGGTTTCATGTAGAGCGAGAAATAGGACGAGAAGCAAACCCAACTCCAGTCAATTAAGACCCATAGTCACCTAGTACCACTACCAAATATAGAAGAGATAGATTAATCTATAATCGGCCAGTACCAGTGTGGCTTCCGACCATGCAGATCAACCATATATCAAATATTCACTCTCAGGCAAATCCTGGAAAATACTAACGAATTTTAAAGTCCAGACTCCAGACTTACTATCTATTCATCGAGTTTAAGGCCGCATTATGATAGCATTCATTGTCATGCTCATATGGCGATGGCTAAAAAAAAAACGAATGACGAAACGTAACAAATAAAGATAGTAGGGGTATTCATGCAACTGCGTAAAACACTAGATAAGTTTACGATTTGGTTAATTTTATCTTTTGGTTAATGAACTGTCAAATTTTGTATGGGAAATGGTTTACACAATTTGGTTAATTTTATCCAAGGATTTAGCTGCGGAAAATTAACCAAATATTTGGTTAAACTTATCCAAACGTCATTGTGACTTTAAGATATTGAATTAGGCGTGTTTGTGACTTTTAGAACTAGGCATGTTTAGAAACATGTTATAAATGATATCTCGGAGAACTAAAAAAGCTCTGAATGTGTTCTGTTATTATTGCACTGCAATTAGTTGGTGATAAAAGTTGTGAATTAAAACGAAGTTTACACAAAAAAAAAAATAATTAGAAGGTCTACATTTACTCAACGATTAAAGGCTCTGCCCAACCAACGCGAAATTATAGCGAAGCATTCACAAAGACAGTTTTTTGTTGTTTTTTAGTAGTGAGATCATTCACTTTAATTTCGTGTTGGTTATGGGAGAGCCTTTAGGAAAGCTACCTACTTTTCGTAAATTATTAAAGTAGAACTATAAATTCTCACCCAAACCAATGCGAATCTTTCGTAGACGACGACGAACGTGTTGTTCTGTTTTACAACAACATGTTGTTATTAATGTTTTTGCTGTGGTCAACGAATGATTCGCACTGGTTTGGAAGATTCTAAATAGTTGGAAGCTGTTAGAAACAGATGTCATTAGCCAATGCGAAGTATCTTTCTGAACTGTCAAAATCAGAACTAAGCCATACCTCACTTTTTCTCTTTTTTTCGTTCCTACATCAACAAATTTCAGTTTCACTTCCGTGAAGTGTACTCGGGGGCGCTCTATTCACTTCCGAAAGCAAAAGTTAATGAAAATAAAGAAAAGTACATTATGGACGTGACATATGATTTGTTTGTATTCGCTGATTTTCATCCGACCACTGCCGTGAGCTTGCGACTAATATATTTCTACCTTACAACGCGACTATTGTCATGTATCTTAAGGTAGAACTATAATTATGTCGACAGCTCACTGAAGTAGTCGGTTGAAAATGAACGAATACATGAAAACCATACCCATCTCACGGGAGTTAAACTGACATTTGGTGAAGTTGGAACGAAAAAAAGAGAGGGATGATTCATTTTACTTAAGTGGAATATTCCTCACTTCTTCTGTTGACTGTTTGGAAAGCAACTTTTCGTGGGTTTTTAACCCATTGATTTTGACAGGCAAAAGTTTCGTTGTCGTTCCAAATATTTCGCATTGGTTTGAGAAAGCCTTAATAGTTCTAGCTTTACATTTTGTTTTATCCTTCCGAGTTTCCGACTTCACGTTGGTTCGGGAGAGGTTCTCTATTTAAAAATTACTACGTTTACAAGCAGAATCGGGAGCTCCAGGTTTTTTGTCACTTGAGTTGAGTTGAAATGGTATTGAGATTCCAGCAAAATGAATGGCATTGATGTATTTATTTTAATGCAAAACAAATATAATTGAATTAACAGGAGTACCTACTTACTACACGTATCTTTGAAAACAAATATATATTTGTACACACACATGCAAATAAACAGACCATAATGCATTATCTGTAAAACCAACTCCTCGACCCAAGCCGAACGCGCCCAAATATTTGACGTTTGACGAACAGCTGATTCCATTACACAGCATTTAACCAATTTAATAAAAAGGTCGTTCATGCAAACTTTTGCGTAAACTTATCATTTTACACAATTTGTAAACTTACGACGTTGCATGAATACCCTTAGTATGTACCAATGTACCTATATCGCAAGTAAAAATTAAGAGAAACGATTTATCAAGAAAAAATACCACTTTAAAGGGTTGAACAATTTTCTATTAATTTAATTGAAACATTTGAGCGTATCTATATCATGGATCGTGCGAAGCAGAATAAGTGAAATATATATAAGTCCTCGATTAAAAATAGTTAAACAAATGCAAAAGTAATGAAAAATTGCTCTCAAAGTCCCGTCAAAAGTCAATTTTAAACACCGTGACATCCTTTTCTTTTAAAGCATAATATTTCCACTAACAAAAAAAATAGCTTGATAATAATATTACTAAGCTTAGGTATTCAAGAAAACTGCTTTAACACAGGTTTAAGAATAATATCAGTCAACTTTTTGACACGAAAAGTGAAAACGTTTTAAGGCATACTTTTCGGCGCTGAGCTCAAAACCGTGATCCATTTTTCATTATGAGCTCGGTTTTTCAATACTTTCCCGTTATGAATTAAAATTAAAATCGTTTTTCGCTATTTTTGTGGTTGTGTACAAATGCAAAGTAATTTTAATTCAATAGTAATGATTCCTTTATTCAGAATTTGGTTAAAATCTTTTCAATATTCTTATTCCAAGTTCAATTATTAAAGCCTTTCCAATTTATTTTATATTCTCTGATATTTGTTGTTGAAATGTATGTTTTAGTATATTTATTCGGAATTTTACCCTTCTTATTTTATTATTTAGGGGAAGGTGAATACTAACAACTTATAGGTACTAACAGTCTATGCAATAGGTAAACCAACCCCCAGATGGTACCAGACAGTGATGCCAAATGAGATTATCTATTTTTTGTATATTAAGACTTCAAAATTTGTGGTGATCCTTTTCTTGAAACGCAAATTAAACTGCAAATTTGGAGCCTCATAACAGAGTCATAACCTAGACCGGTTGCTGAGGAAAGGACATTAATTGCTGAACTTCACGGCGAAGTTAACAGTACTGTGGGTTTCGCCAACTATTGGTGAAACGCAAAGTCCAGGATATAAATGTGAATTTTGGCTTATCCGCCATTCCAAAAAAAAATCGAAACGAAGCAATTTCGAATTAAAGAACAAAATATATATGTTTCTAGGTGATACAGAAGGTCCACTTTTCCTTAAGGCATGTGACGGATGGTCCTTGCCCAACTATATGTGTGTGACAGGTGGTCCACACCAACGATGCATGCGACAGATGGTTCATTGTCCAACGACATGTGTGACAGACGGTCCACATCCAACCTTAAATTGACTGACATGTCAATACTGGCAACGCCAGTCACCAATGGCCGAGGGCCCAACGTAGCATGTCGTTGCAAGAAAAAGAAAGATATCTTGTTAGGTGATTCCTCAATTCCCCAAATCTGCACGAAGGTCTACGGTGTTAGGGAAATTTTAACTTCGCGTTGAAATCGAATTCTTCCTCACCATTTAATATTGGTAAATGATGGAAGTGCATTCGTCAAGAATAATTTTCTCGATCTTAGTCTGGGTCGGTTTGGAACGGGGACTTTGATCGTGTAAATTTGATTTTTTTTTTACTTTTTGTGTGGCATAATATGATGTAGGTGGACTGGATGCGTTCACTGAGCTACTCCCCATTGTGAATGATCCCTTTCACTAGGGATACTTGAATTGAGACAGTGGATTGGGTTCAACAGCCAATAGGCGAAGTCCTTGCACTAAACTCGTGACCGAATACCGCCACTACTGAGTGGGTGTGAAAGAGAGGTCGACAATTGGAGAGGGCGAAAGTGAGCGCAAAAGGCCGCCATTATGGCACTTTTTGGTGAGATTCTGTACAAGGCAGATCGTTTTTTGAGAAAAGTTAAAAAGATTAATCAAATAATCGAAAAATTCTTCAAATTAATTGATTAAAAATTTTGTGAGGTTTTCCAAAAGTTATCACGATTTTCCAGTGAGGGAAATTCTAGTCATTGTTGTGAGGAGTGAGAATATTCTTGAACGGAGCAATTTCAGGAGTCAGGGCCAGGTGGGCCAGAGTACTCAGGACCAATTCGTTTTCTTTTTGGAAAAAGATTAGTATTATTTTTATTCTTCATTATTTTAATTCGTTGTTTTTCGCTTGCCAGATTGGGCAAAATATATTCCGATAGGCCTTCGTTTTTGTTCTAATTGTTTCCCGAAAATACGGGACTTCTACAACCCCCATTTTTTTATCTTCTTTGTTCGGGAATCTTTCCCAAAATCATCTTTATTCGGTATTGCGTTTGTGACACAAGAATTGCTTGATTTTAAAATTCCAAATTGTGTTTTAATCTTTTCTTACATTGGCCTTTTGCCAATATTCTTACCTATATCTATAAAGGTTTCCCTAACAAAATATTTAAATTCCTATTGAAAATTTAATCTTGGTGTTGTGATTTAATTTAGAAGAGGAATCATATTTGTTTCAGGTTTTGGTAAGTTTTCACCATCATAAAAACTTCCTGGCGCCCATTGAAGTACGCCCCTGTACTTCCATATCATTTAATTGATACCTCATTACTTAATTAATCCAGCGCAAATTAGGCGCTCGATTAATAAAACATTAATTTTTTTAAGAACCCACCCTTCGCTGAGCAAAACCGGTGGTAGCACCTTTAATTGCTGCCCAGTTGCATTTTTTATTGAACGCGACCCATTCTGACAGATTGTCATTTCATTTTCTCTTTCCTTTCATTCTCGAAATTTACCCATTGCGACGCACACCGGTCTTTGTGCATTTTTATAATCTCGTTTTGATTAATAAATAATTGTTGGATACGAATATCCAAACTCGCGGTTTTTAAGTTCCGATATCTCATAAATAGTTTAGTTAATTAAATTCGCGTTTACTAAATAAAATTGCAACAAAGTGTAAACGTTGATGGGTAATCTTTAAACTTGGCACATATAAGTACTCTATATACAATACATATACTATAGAGAGTATACAAATATGTTTTTTTATTTTTTTTAACGATAGTTGCTCCATTAAAAATAGCAACAAATGCAACAAAAAAAATGTTTAATGATATTTTTAATGGGGTAAATATTTAACAAAATTATTGAAAACATTTTTTTTATACTCCCTACGATATTTAATTTATGTGTCAAGTTTAAAGATTTTCCAACAATTTTTATAATTTTGCTGATATTTTAAGTAAAAAACTGTGAAAACCCAATGTATTTTGTATGAAAAATTTCAAATGCTCGCTAGCACGTGTAAACGTTAACCGATTTCAATGAAATTTTTAATTTTTTTTTTTTCAATTACATTTTGATCACTTTTATCATTAATGAGAATAATACAAAAACAAAAAAACAATATAGGTAATTGAACAAAAAAGAATCTTAAATCGATTGTGTCTTCTCCGTTACCATTAGTTGGATTCTCCGTTACCATTTTTCATATTTTTTTCTGATAGTAAAATCAAACTCGGCATTAAACCAACTATGGTTTTTATTAAAAGTTGGCTTTATGAAAGTGTGCAAAAAAAAATCAACTTTATATCTTGATGGACCACGCAGAGTTTTAAACTTTAAGACAAAGGCCAGAAATCTCTATATCGTACGTGTCTTCTCCGTTACCATCAATTTTTACTTGCGATATAGGTACTATAGGGCAAGTTTTGGATTCGTGAAAGAAAAAGTTCGAGATAACAATCAAACATGACATGACAATATGACATTACGATGATAGAGAACATGAAAAAAGTGGGTGGCACAATTCTGTCTGTCTGTCTGTCTGTCCGTACCTCAACCTACAGCCTAAACCACTGAAGCGATTTTCTTCAAATTTTGAACTTAAGATTTTTTTGTAACTCTCCAGAGAAGAAATTAAATGTTTTTTAGCTCAAAAAGTAACGGTACTTGCCATACAACCGTTAAGAAAAAGCTTATCTATCTCAAAAACGGCTCCAACGATTTTGATAAGAAAATCAGTGTATTATTGTAGATATTATGTACCTTTTAGTAAGAAAAAAAATCACCAAACATTTTTATTAACGGTACCTGTCATATAACGGTTTTTTTGATAATTGGTTTTCTCATTAACCGCTCATCCCATTTCAATCAAATTTTTTTGCACAAAAGCTTTGGTAAAATATAAATAATACTGCATACCAAAATTTAAAAAAATAAATTTAGGATTTTTAAAAAAGATTCAAATTTTTTTTTGAAAATTCAATAGTAGTCCAGTAACTATATACATTGGACCTTGCGTCAGGTCCGGTAGTTCTGATTTTTTGCTGAGTTGTTTATGATGTTGGCCTAGTATTAAATCTGATTTTTCGACCTCGAGCGCCGAACGCAACATTGGTAAAAATCCAAAAAACCGCGAATTTTTCGCGGTTTTTTCACTTATTGGCTATTTTAACCATTACGCCTTAACTTTCGAATAAAACATTGCTCTATGATTTCAACCTTACTAAATTTGCTTCAATTTGAGTCCAAAGCCGGTTCTGTAGACATAACGGTTTCCAAGGGACGGCATTTCAAAATATAGCAATAAAAAATTTAAAACAACAAGTAGTATATAAAACAGTATAATAACAAAAACATGGTCGTTGACATATGCTGCATCAAAGCAATAGAGCGTGTAGATTGGGCCAAAAGAAGAAAACAATAGTACCGGATGGGGGGTATATATCCCCCCGTTTAGGCGGGAGGGGCAATTTTAAGAAAAGTTGACTTCAAATAGAAAAATAACAATAAAAATACAATGGTAATATCTGGACGAAAATCCATTCCTCATCTCAAAGCCAGAAATCCATTCTTTAATTTTTTTTTAAATAAAGTTTTTTTAGCTGATAGTTTTTGAAAAATTTACTTTCAAACTCAAAATTTTGAGAAAAAGACGATTTTTTTTTGTTAATCTATTTTTTTTTTTATTTTATGGTATTAAGTACTATTTTTGATTTTGATTTTCAATGCCCTTATTAATTCTTAGTTAAAAACTGAAAACCAAATGCTAAAATGACTTCTAGTTTTTGAGAAAACTGAAATTAACATGATCAACTTCACTGTTTTCAGTCTAGTATCCTTTTTCTTCGGGGTGGGAGGGCTCTGCCTCAGGTGCGGTAGTTCTGATTTTAAGATGAGTTGTTTATGATGTTGGCCTTAGTAATAATCCAAGTTTTCGACCTCGAGCGCCGAACGCAACTTCGTAAAATACGCAAAAGACCGAGAATTTTTCGCGGTTTTTTCAGTTATTGGCTATTTTAAACTTTAAGGCCTGGTTTGCGATTATAATTTTGCTTTACCATTTCAAAATAATTAAATGGGCTTCAATTTGAGCGAAAAATAAATTCAGATTGTGAAATTTTTCATCAAGTTTCGAATTTAGAATGCTGCAAATCGAATTGAAGGGGGCTTATTCACCCTTATGTGAAATCGTTTGCCCCTTTTCAATGATTTTTTTTATATTGTGTACCGTCTCATGTTGGCTTTATTTTAAGATCTTAATCATGAAGATCGGATAAGTAGAAACGGAGATATGATTTTTTAAAGTCAACCATATAAAACTCGAACTAAAACAGTACTCAGTTCAGTACCCACCAGTGCGAATTATCTGAAGCGAATGTTTTAGTTCGAGCTTTATATGGTTGACTTTAAAAAATCATAACTCCGTTTCTACTCATCCGATCTTCATGATAAAGATCTAAAAGCAAAGCCAACATGACACGCTACACAGTATAAAAAATCATTGAAAAGGGGCAAACGATTTCACACAAGGGGTGAATAAGCCCCCTTCAATTCGATTTGCAGCATTCTAAATTCAAAAGTTGATGAAAAAACTCACAATTTGAATTGATTTTTAGCTCAAATTGAAGCCCATTTAATTATTTTGAAATGGTAAAGCAAAATTATAATCGCAAACCAGGCCTTAAAGTTTAAAATAGCCAATAACTGAAAAAACCGCGAAAAATTCTCGGTCTTTTGCGTATTTTACGAAGTTGCGTTCGGCGCTCGAGGTCGAAAACTTGGATTATTACTAAGGCCAACATCATAAACAACTCATCTTAAAATCAGAACTACCGCACCTGAGGCAGAGCCCTCCCACCCCGAAGAAAAAGGATACTAGACTGAAAACAGTGAAGTTGATCATGTTAATTTCAGTTTTCTCAAAAACTAGAAGTCATTTTAGCATTTGGTTTTCAGTTTTTAACTAAGAATTAATAAGGGCATTGAAAATCAAAATCAAAAATAGTACTTAATACCATAAAATAAAAAAAAAAATAGATTAACAAAAAAAAATCGTCTTTTTCTCAAAATTTTGAGTTTGAAAGTAAATTTTTCAAAAACTATCAGCTAAAAAAACTTTATTTAAAAAAAAATTAAAGAATGGATTTCTGGCTTTGAGATGAGGAATGGATTTTCGTCCAGATATTACCATTGTATTTTTATTGTTATTTTTCTATTTGAAGTCAACTTTTCTTAAAATTGCCCCTCCCGCCTAAACGGGGGGATATATACCCCCCATCCGGTACTATTGTTTTCTTCTTTTGGCCCAATCTACACGCTCTATTGCTTTGATGCAGCATATGTCAAAGACCATGTTTTTGTTATTATACTGTTTTATATACTACTTGTTGTTTTAAATTTTTTATTGCTATATTTTGAAATGCCGTCCCTTGGAAACCGTTATGTCTACAGAACCGGCTTTGGACTCAAATTGAAGCAAATTTAGTAAGGTTGAAATCATAGAGCAATGTTTTATTCGAAAGTTAAGGCGTAATGGTTAAAATAGCCAATAAGTGAAAAAACCGCGAAAAATTCGCGGTTTTTTGGATTTTTACCAATGTTCCGTTCGGCGCTCGAGGTCGAAAAATCAGATTTAATACTAGGCCAACATCATAAACAACTCAGCAAGAAATCAGAACTACCGGACCTGACGCAAGGTCTCAGTACTATGAAACTACAAGGTTACTGGACTATAGGTCTGATCCTTTACTTTGGGTTTCTGTGATTTTTAGTCCAAACTTGTGTCAAAATATTTTTTTTATATGAACTTTGACACAACTTTGGACTAAAATGCGCAGAAATGCACAGAAAATCACAGAAATTCAAAGTAAAGGAACAGACCTAATATTTCAAAAACGGATTGATGAATTGTTTTGAAATTTCAGATTTAATTGTATATTAATATATACTCAAAATTGGCATACCAATTTTTTTTTGAAAAATGTTACAAAAGTTTTATATATAAAAAATATATTTTTAAGAAAACGGCACCAACGATTTAAAATTTTTTTTTGCATATATTCATATTTTTTCAAGTAATCAAATGGCATACTTTTTTTTTAGATCTAAGTTATTAATGAGGCTGTTTATACAATTAAAAGAACGATTTAAATGCTTTTTATACTTTTTCTATATTTACTTGAATATTTTCTAAAGTTCTTAAGTCCCACACAACTTGAACATAAGAGCAAGTACGTGCGATCCAGTCGTGCATTTTATTTTGTATAAGCTTGCTGAATTTCATTATTTTTCGGTGAAACTTATGTGTCGTGTACTTTTTGATTAATTCTTAAAAACTACTGAGTTTCATTAAAAAATTTCATTTCATTGCTTAACATGAAAAACCTCACCACAAGCGTCCGTTTGTCTTCTCCGGTACTTTGGAATGGCCGTATCTAGATGTCTTTTGCTGCATAAAAAATGTAAAAATAAGAGACAAAAGTATTAACTTTGCCAAATAATGGGTTACACCACTTTTGCACTCATATAACTTCAAAAATAACGAAAAATTACATTTTTTACATGCGATAGGTACTATAAGGCAAGTTTTGGATTCGTGCAGAAAAAAAATTAAGGTAACAATCAAACATGATATTACGATGATAGAGAACACTAAAAAAAGGGGGGAACAATTCTGTCTGTTCGTCTACCTACAGCCTAAACGGCTCGATCGATTTTCTTCAAACTTTGTACATAGTGGTTTTAGGTGATAAGCCCACAAATTTTGTTCATTTTTTTTAAGAACCAAAAATAACGGTACCTGGGATACAATTTTCTTTAGCAATTTTACATAATCGTATTTTTCTCAAAAATGGCTCAACAACTTTAAGAAAAAAAATCAATAAATTTATATGAGTAAAGGCTTCCTTTGGGTGGAAAACCATTTTTCCAAAATAGTTATTAATGGTACCTCCCAAAGAACCATTTCTTAAATTTTTGATTTTCTTCAAAACGGTAGGTACAACCGATTACAAGTGTACCAACATTTTTGAAAAAATATTTTTAAAAAATGTTTCAATTTTTTTTTTTGAAAATCAAATATTTCGAAAACGATTTGATCGATTTTTTTGAAACTAGATACTTTAGAGTTTTTTAGTACTTTCTAAAATATTATTAGAAAAAATTTTACATTTATGAACAAATAACATAGGAAAATATTTGTTTGCTTAAAAACGACTCCTACGATTTTGATTAAACTTTTTTCATATACTAAAATTAGTACGATCTACTACCAAAAATTATAAAATCTTACACGTATTTTTTATTTTGAATTTTCTGGTTGTCGGCTAAACGGATTTAGATGAATTTTTTATATACAAATTTCGGATAAGATTAAATAATATTGCATATCAAAATTTTCAAAAAAAAACGTTTTTGAATTTTTAAAAAAAGTTTCAATTTTTTTTTTTGAAAACTCGATATCTCAAAAACGGGTTGACAATTTTTTTTCAAATTTTGTTTTTGTATACACATAAATATATACTTGGCATACCAAAATTTGTTCTAAAGAATGTTTTAAGAATTTTATGTACAGGGTGTCCCGCACCTGAGTGGAAGTATCTTAGGGTGTGGTTCCTGGGTATATTATAAGAATAAAATCGTATTGGGGGAAAGTTGTATCTCCCCTCCCTCAAGCAGGGGGGGCATTATCTGAAAAATTGACTTAAAATGCGAGAAAAAACATTAAAAATCAACGAAAACACATCTTATAATTTTTTTTGAAAGTTAATACTCCATTCTTGCATTTAGTTTTAAAATCAAGTTGTTTAAACAAATAGTTTTAGAGAAATTAAATTTCAAAGTCAAATTTATTTAACAAAATTGTGATTTTTTTTTCTTAAGTCGATATTTTTCAAAATTTTACGTAATTAAATGCTATTTTTGTGTTCAATATTCATTGCGCTCATTTATTTTTAGTCCATTACCGAAAATTAAATGTAAAAATCTATCTTAGTTTTTGAGAAATTAGGAAAAAACAAAAGGTACTTTTACCAAAAAAAACCGAAAAAAGGGTTAAATTATGGAATTCATGAATAAATTAATTTTTTCGGGCATATTTGGGAAAAGTACCTTGTGTTTTTTCTTAATTTTTCAAAAACTAAGAAAGATTTTTACATTTAGTTTACATTTAGTTTTCGGTAATGGACTAAAAAATAATGCAGGCAATGAATATTAAACACAAAAATAGCACTTAATTACGTAAAATTTTGAAAAATATCGACTTAAGAAAAAAAAATCACAATTTTTTTAAACAAATTTGACTTTAAAATTTAATTTCTCAAAAACTATTTGCTTGAACAGCTTGATTTAAAAACCAAATGTAAGAATGAAGTATTAACTTTCAAAAAAAGTATAGCATATTATTAGATGTGTTTCGTTGATTTTTAATGTTTTTCTGGCATGTTAAGTCAATTTTTCAGAAACTGCCCCCCCTGCCTCAAGGAGGGGAGATACAACTTTCCCCCCATACAATTTTTTTCTTAGAATATACCCAGGAACTACACCCTAAGATACTTCCACTCAGGTGCGGGACACCCTGTATAAAAAAATATTTTTTTAAAAAACCGCTCCAACGATTTCAAAGTTTTTTTTTCCCATACAATTATATTCAATCAAGAATTAAGATGGCATTCTTTTTTTTCACCTCAAACTGTCAACTGTCTCTCATAATTTCCATGTTTTTATATAGGGGTTTCTTTGACTCGCAGTGTCTGGAACATAAGAACAAGTACGTGTGACCCAGTCGTGCATTTTATTAAATTTTAGAAAGGGAATACTTTTTTCAAAAGCCAGAGCTAATCAAGATCAAAATATCGAAAGAAAATTATAAGAATACAACTGAGTGTACAAGCCCTAGAACCATGTTGAGTAGATTCCTATAGCAAGTCATCTTGTATAATGTATACTCAACATACAACTACACAGATAAAATGTAAAAAACCACAGAGAAAAATTAAATTAATCTTACCTATGTATATTTTTAAATTAAAATTAAAATAAAACGACTATTTCCTAGAAATATTTTCTAAAATTAGATTTTGTTCACTCTTGCTATTACGTTAACTATAGGTACATACCTTTATACTTCTTTATACAAACATAGGATGTGAACATAATATGACTTTCTTGGTTTATTCCATAACTAGTTTCAACCACCATTGAACAGAAAAGAACTTACGTCGAACACGTTTTTAACCCTTCCGTTTGTTTAATAGAGTTAATAAAGGAACTCCATTCAGCACATTTAACAATCGAGAAGCATGTGCTGCACTGATTGCAGTTTGCAATTCAAAAGAAAAAGAAAAATAAACTTTGTTTACCTAAGTTCCTACATACGAACATATTCAGTTTACTCAGAATATTATATAGGTACCTAAACCATGCTGATGCTCTTGTGTATCGTCTTTCCTGACGTGACTTTGCTTTACAAAGTACACAAATTCTTCCAACGAATGAAATTAAATCGGAAGTTCAACACAAAGCTTATAAAGGAAGTTGAAAAGGATGAGGAAAAGGAAATGCCACACCATCACCAGCACTAAGTTCACGAAATGAAGCATGGAGTTTTTATAGTTTTTTTTTTTTTCAATTAACATCGCACCTCACTTCATCAAATGGAATTACCTCTTGTCTATTGTTTAAAATTCAATTAATAGTTCATTAGATCTCGTTTTAAATCTCGTAAGCCTTAAGCTCACGAAAAATACCGGCCGTCGCCGTCGGCATATAGTTATGACTAATTAGGTTATTGACTTTGTGCGACGACGACGGCGACGAAGCACAGGTTAATTGAATCAACCACGAAATACTCTTCCGTTTGATTACTTGGTAGAGAATCACATTTTTCATAACTAAATAAATGTACCTATTTCTCTACATCCCACACTCGATTATATAATGAAGCCTTAATGCTATTAACCTAATCATTTAAGCCACCTCGATCATCGAACTTTTTAATATTTATCTCTGAAAAACTCGCCTACTTCAATAGGAAGTTTATGAAGAAAAAAAATATATTTCCGCCAAAACAATTTTGATCGATTTTTATTTCGGGAACTTTCTTGTACATGATTTATCTCCAATTTGACCTAGACATTGGCCTAAGTGCGCTGTCAAAACATATGCGGCACTAGAAAATTACCACCCACCACGGTTGTGGGCAATAGACGTAATTAATGCATATGACCTCTGTGAGGTTGTTGACTTAGATATTTGTTGCGATTCACAGCATCTATGATTAAGATGTTGTGTGGACCACTTGTTACCGTTGTTTGTTATGAGAAATCAAAATAGAGATTTGTTATTGTAGAGTTCAGTGAACGCATTGAATATGGTTTTATTAACCTATTAATAATATTATATTTGTGTTTGAGTGTTAATACTTCAAAGTGTTTATTATAATCTTTATTGAAGTCAACGCTGGTGATAAAATTTAAATGAGGAAGTGTAGCATACCTAATAATATATTTATTTAACAACGCAATTCGTGCGAAACTAAATTTATTTCATGCCATTTCTTATTTTCGCCAAATTTTTAACGCTGAGAGATAAACACAAACAGTAAATATGTACCGACAAAAACTGCCCATAGCTAAAAGATGTTTGTACATATGTACCTTCGAACCTATGAAGTAAAATAATATTTCAACCTTCTAACTTTCTGTCTGTTCAGAAAAAGCCTTAACGGCTGGGATCGATTTTCTTCTAACTTGGTAGGTACATAGTGGTATGTGGTGATTCATCAACACGTTTATTTTTTCATAACATTTTAAAACGCAAGATAACAGTAGCTGACACACAATTCTTTTTAAGAAATTTAACATAATCTTATTTTTCTCAAAAATGGTTCCAACATTTTTTTTTAAACAATCAATAAATTACTTTTAATATGTCTGTTTGCGTGCCTCCCAAAACTACGAATTTCTACGAATTTAGCCAAAAGTTCTGTCAAAGCTCATATCAAAAAAATAAAATTCGTAGAAATTCGTAGTTTTGGGAAGTACGCGACAGACATTATAATACCCCAAAAAACCATTTTTTACCAACGTTTTCAAGAAAGTATTTTATGTAATTAAAATTTTTTTTGTTTTGAAAACTCATCACATATTTCCAAAACCTTCTAGTCATTTTTTTTTAGGAAATTAACGTGTTTCTAACATTTCTTTGTAGAATATTAAACAAATTATATTTTGTGTACAGAATTAATGGTAACTTATGAACTACCCCTTCCCGTTTAAAAAAAAAAAATACTTTTTTTTTAAGTCAATGAAATAAATCATGAAGTATGTACCTTTTTGGAAAGGTCTATTCAAACTCCATCGATACATCCCAGCATGGTCTGGTTAAGGAAATATTCGCATCCAAAATGATTTTCTGCCCCAAAACAACCGACCTTAACGTCTTTGATGGCGATAATTCCTAAACCAAGTGTCGAAAAAAAAAAATAAAACAAAAAAATTTCAGATAGAGATTTTCCAGAGCTTTCCAAAACTGATAGCCAGAACCTTCTATGATATCTGGTTCTCGAAATATCCGCTTCCAAAGTGATATTTTATTTTTTGCGTTATTTGATTTATCAGCCTGAAAATACCTTTGGATATATATATTTTCACCATTAAGCCTTCCAAATGGTTTTGGTTTTCAATTTCTAAATTCTCTAGTCAAAAGCAATCCATTACTGAAAACCAAAAGCTTTTGAAACGTCTAGTTCATTAGATATTTGCAATAAAAGTAATTTTATTGAGTTTTGACGCAATCCATTATATGCGAATATCTAACGAACGGAGATTTCAAAATTGTTACGGTCTTCAGTGCTTAATAGCCAATGCACACGCACTTCTCCAAAAATGTTAAAATTTCGTCACAACATTTTTCATGGAATCCGAAAAAAAAGTATGGACTACCACCTTGCCATTTAAAAAATAAAATAGCTTTTTTTTTTAATTCAATGAAATAAATCATGACGTACCTTTTTGGAAAGGTCTTTTTAACTCAGACATACAGGGTGTACCGGACCTGAGTGGAAGTATTTTAGGTTGTGGTTCTTGGGGTTATTCTAAGAAAAAAATTGTATGGGGGTAAAGTTGTATCTCCCCTCCCAGAGGCAGGGAGGCAGTTTCTGAAACATTGACTTTAAATGCCAAAAAAAACATTAAAAATCAACGAAAACACATCTGTTAATGTGCTACAGTTTTTTTGAAAGCTAATCCTACGAGTTGACCTTGTCGTAGTGGGGGTGCTTACGTGGGGTTCTCCAGCAATCCAACTGCAGAGCCACACTACCAACATAACTCAAACAAAAACCTCAATGTTAGAAAACTTGAACAAAATATGGATACAAGTAAAAATAAAGAACAAAAACGAACGGGGATATACGTTCAAAAGTCGGCAGGTATCGTGACTGCCGGCGAGGGCTTGGGCTCAGGTGAGGATAAGTCGCCAGCGATATATAAAGTATCCATCTGCAAAGAAGAAGTGAAGAGCAGTAGGACTGTTTAGCCGTCCATCATCCCAGGCACTCCTAGGAATGATAGAACGACTCGCAATCTAGACGCTATTACTAGTAAAGGAGGAGGTGTACCTTCCGCTAGTACTATACACAACCCGCACTAGGTGGGTTTGCCCAGCGTTAGTAGCGCTGAGACTGCGACTGTCAGCCTCACTTCTACTGTCGGTGATCAACTCCCAACGGGTACGGTAGAAAAAACACTTCTTACACAAAACCGTGGGAATATTGCCATGACGCTTGGCTGTATTACCACTCCTACAAAAAGACCTCTCACTGGCTCGGAGTGGGCTGTTCTGGCAAGTAAAATATCTGTGACATGCGATATCACCTCTGGTTAGAGCAGACCCCGTCCGAACACGGTGGAGGGTTCCCTCCCTGATGGCAGACCTGTGACATACAGCTCATCTTCCACCAGCGAGATAAACAAAAACGTCAAACCCCATAATGCCAAGCGCCCTGAAAACTATCAACGGCTCTTGGACTAACTCTTGTGAAGAATTTCTCGACTTGCTATTAGATACTCACTTCCCAGGTAGCTCCCAAAATATATGCAGTTTTGACTCAATAGAGTCAAACAGTATAACAAATAATAAACTAGGTCTGATTACTAGAGAGAAACTCAAATGGGCAATCGACAGCTTCGATCCATATAAATCAGCTGGACCTGACGGTATAATACCAGCTGAACTACAAATGGCTTCAAACATCATCATCCCTATCCTTGAGATAATTTTGAAAGGGTGTATGAACTTAACATACGTACGATCCTTATGGAGAGAAGTTAAAGTTGTATTCATACCCAAAGCGGGTAAAAGCTCTCACGTAAATCCGAAGGATCTCAGACCTATCAGCCTATCATCATTCCTTCTTAAAACTCTAGAGCAACTGATTGATATCCATCTGCGTAGTGCCATAGAACACGATTACCGCAAAGAGAAATCGGTAGAAACGGCCCTGCACAACTTGATACGTACTATTGAATATTCCCTTAATCATAGAGAGTATACCCTGGTTGCTTTCTGATATCAAAGGTGCTTTCAAAAACGTCAGCAATACTGCAATCATAGCCACGCTTAAGAACTTGAATGTTGATAGCTGACTTAGGGAGTTAATCAGCCTCATGTTGAGAAGTAGAATAATCAGTTCAGCATTAGGTGACTTTTCTGTTAGAAGATCTGTTAGCAGAGGAACACGCAAGAGGTGGAGTCCTATCTCCTATCCCCACTCTTATGGAACATCGTAAGTAATGAACTATTAGTTAATCTAGAAGCGGATGGTTTCAAAGTAATTGCATATGCTGATGACGTTGCCATTGCAGTGTCGGGAAAGCATCTTCAAATCATTATAGAATTGATGAAAACCGCTCTCAACAAATTACTTAAATGGACAGACAAATGTGGACTAGGTGTAAATCCCCACAAAACTGAACTTGTCCTCTTTACAAGGAAATATAAAATTCCGAATATAGACCCTCCATCAATAAATGGTATCCCACTTAACTTCTCAGATGAAGCTAAATATCTGGGTCTGATTTTAGACAAAAAGTTGAGTTGGAAACCAAATATACAAGAAAGAGTCAGAAAGGCCACAGTGGCACTTTTCTCCTGTAAAAAAGCTATTGGAACCAAATGGGGCTTGTCCCAATATATCACCCACTGGCTATACACAGCGGTCATCAGACCGATACTCACTTATGGGGTGGCAGTATGGTGGACTGCTTTAGATAAAATAACTTATCGTGATAAGTTAAGCAAGGTGCAGAGATCGGCTTGCATGTGTATCAGCGGAGCTCTCCGTTCGACACCTTCCGCTGCTTTAGACATACTGCTTAACATTACACCCCTCGATATATACACTAAACAACTGGCAGCGAGCACAGCTATTCGTCTCAGAGCCATCTCTCAATGGTCCAATAACTCTATTGGCCATACTATCATTCTGAACAAATTCGAATCAATCCCTAAACACTCCGACTTCACCATCGCTCAGCCGATTTTTGGAAAAAATTTCCAAGTCACAATTCCAACAAGATCCACTTGGGATGATGAGGAATTCTTGAGAGATGAAGCGATTCATTTCTACACGGATGGCTCAAAAACCGAAGAGGGGGTGGGTGGTGGCGTGTACTCAGAACGACTAAACATTAGCCTCTCTTTCCGTCTCCCTGATCATTGTAGCGTGTTCCAAACGGAAATCCTGGCGATAAAAGAAGTTTTATCTTGTCTCAAAGAAAACTTAATATCTACTTTAAATATCCGTATCTTCTCAGATAGCCAAGCGGCCCTTAAATCACTAGGCTCTGTTTCTACAAACTCCGTAACTGCCCGAAATTGTCGATCGTCTCTAATGGAGATGACAGAACAGTTCAACATTCACCTTTTCTGGGTGCCGGGACACAGAGATATTCCAGGAAACTGTAAAGCCGATGAATTCACCAGGATGGGAACTATTCAGGCGCGGATACAGGGGGAGGGCAATGGGTGCAATTGCCCCCCCTGGGCAAGAACGAACGAAGCATAAAACATGAATTTAATAATATGTAATCAAAAAAACGGTTATTTCGTATTACGTTTTTAAATTTTGTTCTTGGTAGCGTGTAGCATTGCAGCAATGATTGGTTGTGCGTTGCCGGCTGGCTGACCTTCCGCTATCGCAAATTGCCTTAAAATCGACTGAGTGGAAAGCTTATAACTTCGGTTTTAGATCTCCGATCTTCAAAGTTAAGGTGTTTAGTTAAAGATAGATGTCCGTCTACATTATCTACTGTACCTATAACATTTTATAAGAAAAATCAATTTATTTCATACTAGGGCGCAGACTTTAATCCTAAATCGATTTGATTTTCACTTTTCAAAATGCTGCGAATGAAAAATTTCACAATTTGAAAAATAATGATTTAATAAGTTATTACCCCACCTTCAACCCTCATCTTCAAATTTGTTGGTGGCTTTTGTAGTTAAATGTAACGGGAGAGGTGGCAGGGGCACTTATCTAAATTATCAAACCTAAAGTTGATTTTAATTTAAAAAATAAATTAAATCTTCAAATTACGTCGAATTAATTAGCTTCAAAAATTACAGGCTCGGATTTACAGGATTAAGATATCTAATTTAATTTAAAATAATAAACTTTGTGTATTGTAATTGCGAAGTAGGTACCAAAAAATTTCTTACAAAGGGTGAAAGAGTTCTTTTTATGATAAATATTTAAATGTGAGTTTCCACTCAGGGAGTACTTTCACTATAGAAAACTCTCGAGAGCTTCTTCAGAGCTGCTCACCGTGTTTTTATTCTAAAATGGATTTGCACCTTAAGAGTATGCAAATGCAAATGTGTATCGAGATCGGCTTTTTCCATATTATTAGAAGAGTACGAATCCAACGAAGAAGATAGGAGAGAAACCAGGAACGACTACAGCAGTCACTGCCGAAGAGAAGTTGGAGGGAACTTTTACACTTAAGGAAAGGTGTTTTTAGTCGTTTTTAAAAACGTCAAGTCAACTTTATTCGATTGTTAAATGATCGTCATTTTTTTGACAGAAAGGTTTAATTAAGAGTTGTTTTTTCTTTGCATTTTCCACTATAATCATTGTGTCTTAATTCAATGTCGGGAAGTTTATTTTTGCATCGATGGACGAAGGCAAATGAGCACACGATACAGTTCATCTCGGTTTTGATCCTTCAATTTTCTTGCAAACGCATTTGACGTTTATGAACACGTCCTCCGACTTCTCTAATTTTTGTTGCCAACTCGATTTTTAACTGCAGAATTGCACTACACATGATGTTTTCGAACATGTGACTTTAGCAAACTGCATTATCGAACACAATGCTTAATGCAGTAAAACTTGTATAATTGACGTTTGAGAACATTCTGCAAAATGCATTTTTGATGCTGTTGACGTTCTCAAAAATGGCCCTTACTGGCAAGGTAAGGTTAGGTTGTAACCAAAGAAGCGGCTGGAAATTTCACTCAAACTCGAATGTCATGTGTCTGAAATAGGAACATAGCTACCACTGCATCATTATGTTTTCCGAGCATAATTGTGTAGTTACGCAGATCCATAGGGAACTCAAAAACGCTTTAAAGACACCATGCTATAGCTACAAACTGCAAAACTTCATTTCAAAGTACCCGCTGTTTGAGATACTGTGGTAGTTATGGAAGAGTAAATTGCTTTCTTAAAATTTCAAACTCATCAACTCGCATTGCTTTGTTTAATCAGGCTTGTAGAGCGGTATGAAGTGTACTCAAATTTGCTGTAGATCTCATCAAGATTTTGGAAACTCACGAAAATTGCCCTCCCCTGAACGAAATCCTGGATCCGCGCCTGGAACTATTACATCAATATTACCTAACTGGGTGAATATTGGAATACCAATCGCTACTTGTAAGCTTATGCTTAAGCATGATTCCATGATGATGACAAACAGCAGATGGAAATCGGATCTGGCCAACACTGGATCCGAAGCGATCGAAATGTTTGTTATCTCTAAGTACATAGGTTGCATACTAGCTCCACAATTGGTGTCATTACGGACACTGCCTCATAGGCAAACACGCCAATAGACTCAGCGTTATTTCAAATGATTTCTGCAGAAGCTGCATGGACGAGGAGGAGGAAGAAACTATCCCACACCTTCTTTGTTCATGCCCTGCTCTTTCTCAAAGACGTAAAATACACTTAGGACATTTTTTCTTTGACGATCCCAGTGATTTAAATAAAATCGACATTCACAGTCTCCATCGGTTTATTAAGAGCTCCATTTGGTTTAATTAGCGAGGATCATCTCGCAGTCTTTATGTGGTATCACAATGGGCCTATTCTGGCCTAAGTGTGTCAGCAGTTTTCCTGGCAGCCACCTTAACCTAACCTAACCTAACCTAATACTCCATTCTTGCATTTGGTTTTTAAATCAAGTTGTTTAAGCGAATAGAGAGATTTAATTTCAAAGTCAATTTTGTTTTTATTGTGATTTTTTTTCTTAAGTCGATATTTTTCAAAATTTTACCTTATTAAGTGCTGTTTTTGTGTTCAATATTCAATGCTCTCATTATTTTATAGTCCATTACCGAAATCAAATGCAAAAATCTTTCTTAGTTTTTGAGAAATTAAGAAAAAACAAAAGGTACTCTTTCCAAATAAGCCCGAAAAAATGAGTTTATTAATGAATTATCCATAACTTAACTCTTTTTCGGGCTTTTTTGATAAAAGTACCTTTTGTTTTTTCTTAATATGCGGTGGAAACAAAACTTAAAAGAATATGAAGCTTGGTGCATAACATTTTTGTATGTCTTTGAAGTTAGCAGGTCAACTTTCATCCACGCTTATGGGACCTTGACAAGAATTTCCTTTTCTTTTTTGTATTTCAAGTCCGATTTTGCAGTTCGCAAAATAACCCCCTTATTTTACAGTGAAGAAAGTAGATCACATCGTGTATTTCAGGAACCGAGCATACTAGCAACTTGAAATAAAGCTCCAAATTTGAAGTTTTTTGGCATTTCAATAATAGGCTAGGTTCAAAATTTGAATTCTTCAATTTGAAAAATTTCACAAAATTGACTTCAATGTGAAGTAAGCAATTCACATCGTGTATGAGGAATCTTTAGTGGGAATCTGCCCTACTGTTCAAAGTCAAGATAATTCCTACCAAGAAAGGGAATTTATTTCACCTTTTAATGAGAAAGATCTGCACTTGGAGCGTGGAGTTCTTTCCCACTTAGTGTGAGAATCAATTTCACTTCATTTTTTTATTCGTTCTTAGTAGGTATTTTTTAATAGCATATAGTTTATATAGGGGGGTTGCAAGGGGGCAGCGTGTCTCCCATGTATATCTCACTGTTTATTCGCCTTAATGCTGGGAGCCTGCACTGTATTTATGTAAGGTAAGGCAAGTGTCAATAACTCAGTGCTAGCACCCAGCATTACGTTGTATAAACAGTGAGGAATGTTTTGGGAGGGGGGGGCACCCCCCTGCTTGGGCTCGCTATAGGATTTGGGATGGTGCGAGGTTGGGTGCATGCAAAGTTTCTTTTGCTTCTTTTGTGCAAAAAAACATGAAAACGGCATAAAAGCCAAATTGGTCTTATACCTTTAGTAAAGCCTAATACGCAGATCGAGCTAAAGCAAATTTTATCTCAACATATTTTTTCTCAAGACAAATTCTGAAGGTGTGAAGATAAAAACAAATATCAAATGAGAACAGTAGCGTAGCTAGACATTAAAAAAAATAAAATGCACGTACTTGCTCTTATGTTCAAGACACTGCGGGTTTTAGAAAATTGTATATTAAAACATGGAAATTATGAAAGAAAAATGTAGAGAAGCATGAAATACGACATTTAAATTGGCTAAAACAACTCCTTTGACAGTTTGAGGTGGAAATAAAGAATGCCATCTTAATTCTTGATTAAATATGATTGTATGGGAAAAAAAATTTAAAATCGTTGGAGCGGTTTTTTTAGAAAATAATTTTTTTTATATATAAAGTTCTTAAAATATTTTTAAGAACAAATTTTGGTATGCAAATCTAAAGTATGTATTTATGTATATATCAAAACTAAATTTGAAAAAAAAAATTGTTAACCCGTTTTTGAGATATCGAATTTTCAAAAAAAAAAAATTGAAACTTTTCTTAAAAATCCAAAAATTTTTTTTGGAAAATTTTGAAATGCTATATTATTGAATTCAAAGTTAAAAGTTCAAGTGAGCACTACACTTAAACAGAAGAATTTCTTTTTAAATTTTCTTCATATTCAATTATTATATTATTGAATCTTATCTGAAATTTGTATATAAAAAATTCATCTAAATCCGTTGAGCCAATAACGAGAAAACTCAAAATAAAAAAAACGTTCTATGACAGGTACTATTAATAGTTGCGAAGTGTAAAATTTTATAATTTTTGATAGTAGATCGTACTAATTTTAGTCTATGAAAAAAGTTTAATCAAAATCGTAGGAGTCGTTTTTGAGCAAAAAAATATTTTCCTTTGCGGTTTTTTAACTTTTGTATGGAAGGTACCGTTATTTTTTCATAAATGTTAAATTTTTTCTAAAAATATTTTAGACAGTACTAAAAAACTCTTAAATATCGAGTTTATCGATCATGTCGTCTTCAAAATATTTGATTTTCAAAAAAAAAATTGAACCATTTTTTAGAAATCCAAAAAATATTTTTCCAAAAATTTTGGTACACAAAACTATTTATATTTTTTGGAAACTTCTGTATAAAAAAAATAATTGAAAGCGGTAATACCGTTTTGAAGAAAATCAAAAATTTAAAAAATGGTTCTTTGGGAGGTACCATTAATAACCACTTTTGAAAAATGGTTTTCCACCCAAAGAAAGCCTTAACTACAATAAATTTATTTAAGTTTTTTTAAGAAAAGTTGTCGAGCCGTTTTTGATAAAAATACGATTATGTAAAATTGCTAAAAAAAATTGTATGGCAGGTACCGTTATTTTTGGTTCTAAAAAAAAAAAATTAAAAAAATGTGTCGGCAGAATCACCAAAAACCACTTGGTACTTAGTGGTTTTTGGTGATTCTGCCGTTTGAAGAAGATCGATCGAGCCGTTTAGGCTGTAGGCGAACAGACAGACAGACAGACAGAATTGTGCCACACACTTTTTTGGTGTTCTCTATCATCGTAATATCATAGTTGATCGTTATCTCAAAATTTGTTTTTGCACGAATCCAAAACTTGCCTTATAGTACCTATAATCGCAAGTAAAAATTACATTTCCTTCGATTCACATAAGTTTTAAAATTTTACATACAGAATTCAGATTCCGCAAGGATTTGCAAAGCAAGAAAAATTGATCGCCTGTGCTTGATGGGGAACAATGTTATGTGGATGGATGAAAATACCCCTAAAAAATCATATTTTGTACTTCTCTGGAAAAAGGCGATTTTAGAGCAATTGGTAACATTTGGATCTAAATAAACTTTTTTCATCAATTTGTCCCCCACCTGTCGAGCCATCAAATGTTAAATTCCATTGAATACGAAATCGATGGTTTTAAAGAAACCTTACCAAAATCAGAAATGTTCAGTTCAATTGAATTTGCCAACTCATATTGCTGCTTCCAACTCGGTGTACCTCGGTTTGGAAATCAATTTAAATTTTTGATTGAAGAAAATATTTTCCGTATCTGTATGTGGCCCTTTTGTACCCTTTCTTATCAGCTACGCCACTGACTGATTTAAGACAGCTGATCTATTTATTTTATTATTCCATCAGTGGCCGCGCTCCACAGTTTATTCTCTATATAGACTCTTCTTATGTCGACGGCCAGCCGCTCTTGGCCTGTCCTGCGCCACAGTTCCTCCTTTGATATTATGTGTGGCCAGCAAATCTTAAGGATGGGGCGAACACAGTGATTCGAAAAAGCCAGCAATTTCCTTGAAATGGTAAATGTGACTATCCAGGGTTTTGACATTGGATTCGGAGAATCTCAACTAAGTGCGTAAGGAGATTTGACTGGATTTCCAAATTAGGGACAGAGTACCGAAGGCAGTACGAGCCTTATTTATTCTACTTTTAAGGTCCAGATCCGTACCACCACCGTTTGCAGAAACAATACTGCCAAGGTAGTTGAATTGTTCCACTTCTTCAACTGGTGTCTCCTGTAGAATAATACGCTGCTGTGTGCAGCGGCCTGTGAGCGTTATTTTTGTCTTTTTGCTGTTTATTCATAGACCACTCGATTCTCCCTTCACTTGCAGTGCTTGGCACATCCCGTTCAGCCCACTGATGTTATAGACATTATGTCATCGGCATAGTCTAAATGACTAACCCTTTTAAACGGTCTCCATTGAATGCCCTGTCGCTCAGCTGTACCAACACTGGCCGTCAATACGTCATCCATCGCCAGCAGGAAGAGAATTGGCGATAGAACATCCCCTTGTCTCACACCCTGTTGCACTACGAAGGAGTCGGATAGCTGCCCATTGTATAAAACAAAACACCTTCCGTTATTGTAGCACTCCCTTATAATGGCAACAATTTTTGGGGGAATTCTTCTACCAAGCAACGATCTCCATATACATTCTTGGTCAACTCAATTCTAAACCTTCTCAAATCCACAAAAATGAGGTAAGACATTGATTGAAATTCTATCGACTGCTCGAGAACGATACACCGGGGTGTTGATATGGTCAACACACGATCGACCACTGCGGAAACCAGCTTGATGCCTCTTGAGTGTAGACTCGATTCTATCCTTAATTCGCTCGAGAATGATGGTTGCCATTAGTTTTGGGTCTTATTAAGGTCACCTTTCTTTGGCTGCTTAACAATCACACCATACTTTCAGTCCTTGGGATAGCTTTCATTTTCCCAAATGCTTTGTATCAACGGATGTAAAATACTAGCCGCTGTTACGGGATCGGCCTTAGGGAATTCAGCTGGTATTCCGTCAAGTCCAGCTGCCTTGTTGTTTTTGAGGAGATTACCTAATTGATGCTTGGATTTTCGATTCTGACCGGGGTTCGATATCAATACCCCTATAGGACCTGCACCTCTCGTTTAGTTAGGGCACTTCTGCACTCTGCTCAACTGAATCCTCATTTAGCAGGGCACAAAACTGTTCCTTCCATCTGCGTAGCTGATCCTCAATTGATACCAAAAGTGTGCCATCCAAACCCATTAAAGGATGCACATTGAAGTGAAATTCATTCCCACAAAAAAAGCTCTCAGCTTCAGTGGGAAATAACTTCACCAAAAATAATAGAAATTAATTCCCACTAGTGGTGAAGTTAATTCCCATGTGAAGCTAGTTCCCGTGAAGGTATTTAATTCCCTGCAACATTCTATCGGCAGACAGGCGCAAATATCAAATTTTTTTAAAGCCAAATCGAAAATTTGGCGGTTAATTCCGTATTGAAAACGAAATATGGCCAAGTTGTATTTTTGGTTTTCATTCTTTATTTCATGTCCCGATCATTACATAATCAGAAGTCAGAACATGAGAATGCAATAATTATTGTAAATGCTAATAAGCTAACAAGTTCGTGTCTCAAATATTCACTCGTCATGATAAAAAATGATCTATGGAGAGAAGCGAGCATCATTAACAATAGGAACACCAATATTATTTTTTTATTAATTATATTCGATTAATTTTGTTTGTATTCTGCATGAAACTTGACTTTCACCATCACAACGACGTTCCTTGTCGGATGCAATTATTCAACAAAAATAATTCTAAGTCTTCTACTTAGCTGACTCATTTCACTACGTTATATTGAATTCGTGTTATAAAAACCATTTTATAGAGCCTATTATATTCCAAAGTGCAAAATGCTTCACATTCATCAAAGATGTGATTCACATAAAAGCTTTAATGCATCAAATTGCAATAAACGTGATTTAAGATTACAACACCACTGGGTGGCAGCTTATAATTAACTCAATCAAGCATGGGAAAAAAATTCTTTGCATAAATCTCGTTGGTGGTTACTAGGCGCTGGCTGGTTATCTTGCTATTTGCTATAGTAATCTGAGTTATTACAGGAGATACTTAAGCAACCTACAGCGATGATAACGGACGCGCAAACTTAACTCTCTAGAGTCTAGAGGCTCGCGTTATGTGTTTGCGGTTTGTGCATCCGGTTACTATTTCAATTGTGCATTCTAGGCCTCGACTTTTATTAAATCTATCAAGTGATTGTCATGAATAAAATCATGTACCTACAACAACTATGAATTGAAGGCTAAGTGGAGCTTACATAAGCTGATAATGGTAACAGCTGGGAATAATATTTTAAACTATAATTCCTAATGGTTTTTCCACTTAATTTTGTTTCAAGTTGACACCTTCTTTCAGCTACACGTGTTTGTTTAATGTTTGAAGTGTTTATTGGATCAGTTTTGATGGCCTTTGGAAGTCTGTGCGTCTTTAAAAATGCATGCATTTCCACTTCAAATTGTGTTCCTTAAATAACACTCAATTGGGAATTTATTGTGCATGTATGAAATATAGCGACAACAACGTTCCATGTTCATCCTTGATGGGTGATTTAATTATTCAAGGTATCATTGAAAGTTAACAAGGGTGAAAACAACGCCAACGCTTCAAAGCATCCCAAAAATTCTTGATTTGCTATCAAATATTAACTCGAATTTCGAATGATTATTCTTCAACGGTAGGTGTACCTACTTGTACCTTTATGAATGAAGTCGGCACATGGTTTTAAATATTAATGAGAAATCCCTTAGGTACATGAACGTACGGCGTACCAAAGACGGTTTTTTTCGGAAGGGAAATAATACGCGAAAAAAAAATGGACAATCTGTTATAATTGGAGAAAGTTACGACCTTACTCAAAGAGATGGAAAAATTATACGGACATCGGAATGATACCTTCATTTTCTCTTTGGCTTAAATTGAACATTGAAGGGAAATAAAATGCATGACTGGTTCTCTTAGTTAAATGGCTATAAGCTTATAAATAAAAAAGTATTGAGAATATAAGTTACCAATAGGTTCAACAAATAGGTACAATGACATGTGAACAAAATCAAAACTTGATAAATCTTGTAGCTTGACAGCTGTGAAAGGTGCTAGTGACATTAGTGACTACTCTCAACTGTTAATGTGTGTTTGTTTTCGGCAGGAATGCTGAGAGCATTGACCTACTATATATGGACTGCCAGGAGCCAACTTCACTTATTCACAAACTACATCTATTAAATTTACCTCTGTCACTAATCAAAATTCTTTTTACTTGCGATTATAGGTACTATAAGGCAAGTTTTGGATTCGTGCAAAAAAAAAATGTTGAGATAACAATCAAACATGATATTACGATGATAGAGAACACCAAAAAAGTGGGTGGCACAATTCTGTCTGTCTGTCTGTCTGTCTGTCTGTCTTTCTGTTCGTCTACAGCCTAAACGGCTGGATTGATTTTCTTCAAACTTGGTACTTAGTGGTTTTTGGTGATTCTGCGGACACGTTTCTTTCATTTTTTTTTTAGAACCAAAAATAACGGTACCTGTCATACATTTTTTTTTGGCAAATGAACATAATCGTTTTTTTCTCAAAAACGGCTCGACAACTTTTCTTAAAAAAAACTCAATAAATTTATTTTAGTAAAGGCTTTCTTTGGGTGGAAAACCAGTTTTCAAAAATGGTTATTAATGGTACCTCCCAAGGAACCATTTTTTTAATTTTTGATTTTCTTCAAAATGGTATGACTGATTTCAATTATTTTTTTTTATACAGAAGCTTCCAAGAAATGTTAATAGTTTTGTGTACCAACATTCTCGGATTTGATTTATGCCTTGGGGTGAGTGGTGGTGTAGGTATATTAAAACTAAAACTTAAAATGTGTATTGTTTTAGAAATACCAAGTCGAATGTTATCATGGAAATTACAGAGCTCGAGTGTATAGTATAAACGATTTGAAGAGTAATGAAAAAGCATTGCACAATGAGCTACTCGAACTTTGCGAAGAACTACATGAATTACAAAAAGAGACACGTTCACTCTCTGATGAGTCAAAATCTTGCCATAGGAAGATGGTATGAGTCCTTATTAAAAGATTTTTGCTTTTATCTTATAAAATACAAAACAAAATAAGCCGTGTCTCAAAGTGTTACTTGCCTTATAAGATGCAACCAAATTTTCATTCAAATCCTTACAAGACCTAATATATTCTTCCATAATCTCATTTGCACATTTTAATTCTTCTAGAAAAAAAACTCGAGAGTTAGAAAGAATAAACAATCATCACTTCAATAGCACCTACAAAACCATTATAAATGATTTACAAATGCATTTGGAAGAATGGGCCAAGCAACAAATGGAACTTATTCTGTATGAAAACACAAAAAAAACTAAACCGAGCATATAAGAGACTCGAAAATGTTAAAGTTTTTACGAATGTATCTGATGCGCTCACAAACGCGGGGCTAATTTGGATTTGGAGAAGATCCGAAATCGTTTTGATAATTCTGTTGAATTGAATATTTAAACTCAGCTTTGTTTGCGACGGATCAACGCAATGAAAAATCTTCAAAGGCGTCCATCTAACACAATGAGTTTTCGCGAAAATCGCAGGGATTCTTTCGAAGCATTCAACGGTAAAGGTGCGTAGCGAACCTAAGGCGTGTTTGTATGAATTCAAAAAGTTTGGGCGACTTTTGAAATATGCAATGAATGCGCTGTTAAATAAGAAGTCCTACACATCTGTTTTGAATCTAATCGAAGAAAAGTTAATAATAAGTATTCGTACCAACAATGACTTACATTTAATTTTAGCAATCGAACTGAGAACATCTTGAAGCCTTATGTGTATGACAGCCCAGTTAAATTGCCCATGTTAAAACAAATTAATTTACTCAAACCAATTTAATGCAAAAATGAACAAAAATCATTTCGATGTGGATTTCCGGTATTTGCGTTCCCAGTTTCAGGAGAAATTTCACGAACAAATGGTTTAACTAATTAGACATTTGATTAGTACGATAAAATAGTATTTTATTTTTTCCAGGAAAATGTGGCATAATGGTCAATTGCTTTGGATATAGTTTCTTATGGAAACGAAAAAGCTACAAGATGCAGTTGCTGAAGTTCGAAAAGCAGCTTCAAAAGCACCAATAATGACTTTAGTCAAGTCACTTGGGGGTATTAAAAGGAAAGGAGAATCAGGCATTCCTTGAGTGCTTTTATGTTATTAATATTTGTTTGAATTAAAGTTAAGTTATAAATTTCATAGTAGGTATTATTGAATTTTGGTTATTGTAAGAACTGTGTGAAATAACTCATAAATTTTGATTTTCTTTTATAGAGATTCTAATATATTTCATTAGATTGATCTCAGCAACCTTGAATCGACTGTATAAAGTCAAAAAAAATTTTAAAAATCAACTATGAAAGTGGACTCAAAACCATAACGACCACCCTAATGTACATATGTATGTATGCTGCTTTCTAATTTGTTCAGTTTAAATTTTAATTTAATTAACAGCTATTTAAAAAGTATAACTTTTTACTTGCGATAGAGGTACTATAGGGCAAGTTTTGGATTCGTGCAAACAAAATTTTGAGATAATAATCAAGCATAACATTTCGATGAAAGAGAACACCAAAAAAGTGGTTGGCACAATTCTGTCTGTCTGTTTGTATCTGGATCTACAGCCTATACTAATGATGCGATTTTCTTCAAATTTTGAACTTAGATTTTTTTGTAACTCCAGAGGGGAAATTAAATTGAATAACGGTACTTGCCATACAACCTTTAAGGAAAAGCTAATTTATCTCGAAAACGGCTCCAACGATTTTGATGTAAAAATCAGTGTATAATTGTGGATATGGTGTACTTTCTGGTTAGAAAAAAAAATTATCAAAACCATTTATTAACGGCACCTGCCATATAACGGTTTTTTGATTTTCGGTTTTCACATTGACCGCTCATCCGATTTCAATAAAAATTGTTTGCATAACAGCTTATTTAAAATATTAATAATACTGCATACCAACATTTTGGAAAAATAAATCTTGGATTTTTAAAACAACTAGATGTTCATTTTTGTCTCGATTTATACCAAGTTGTCCTCCTGTTTGAATGTCTATAACACCTGGCTTGCCCTTGACAATTTTGTGCTCCAAACTAAAAATTCAAAACCATCTATTGAAGTATATTTGTTAACGAAAGAAAGAATAATTCTTTAACTTACGAATCTCTATCCACAATACTGATTATGTTCGCTGTGCCCACTGTATGAATGATGTACGTACAGCACTCAATAATTGCAGGAGTCTCAAGAATTAGTTCTTTCTTTGTCTTTCTTTAAGTCTAATGGAATTCGAATCAACATCAGATTATCACCGTGATTCGTGAGGACAAAATCAATTTTGTCGATGCTTTTGTTTGTATGTAGGTCCTTGCATCAAGAAGGTAGATAGCTTTGTTGCTGAGAAGAATAAAGCAATCCCTTGGCTTATAGCCATGTCCATCGTATTTGACGCAAGGCGAGGAATATTTAAGTTCTTCCGCACCAAGTGCAGTTGCCACAAAACTACTGACTTGCGTAGCGTGTTCCTTGAGAATATGGTCTTCTTTGAACCATTTAGCAATACTTTGGGGATAGTTTTTCTTTTTATCTAGGGAAAAAGACTCATTTAAATATACGGGCAACAATTTATCATTGTTAAACCAAAACTTACCTTTGAAAACCTTTTCAGCTGTGACTTTTAGTTCGAATTGGTGCTTCTCTTCATTACCTAGCTGCAGTCGATATTTCCTCGCTAGATAAAGTCTATGAACCCTATGGAGGTATTTGGAGGCTTCTTGGCAATGTTTTTGGGGCTTTAGGCCAACTCATGATCTCTTCGCGTTGGCAATGAACGCTTCATTCAAACCATTTGGAGGATCTTCCCTGGTGATGAAACCCTTAATGAATGCCCGAATCTTAACAGCAGCCTCTCTTCGTCTTTTGGCAGCTTGAATCGCTAGAAACCGTCGGCAATATGATTGGATGATAATTGTATTCTCACGAAGTTTAAGATACACTTGGCGTTGTTTTCGTCCCTTCCTGTGTGACTGAATAATGACAGCGACATCATTTTTCTTGGCTTGGAATGCATCTTCGGTATCGAAAGGGTCTTAGGGAATCAAATGAAAATCTTTGTCTGTCCCAATCGGAAATCTTCGAGGCCGAAACCAATTTCCTTGGAATTTCTACACCGATCTTGGCGGGACCTTTGTAGTTTGACCAGGTTTTCTTTGACAAACACTTTTACCTTTGCAAGAACATCTAATAAGTTCTTCGGTATGCGAATCCAGCCCTACGAACTCTCAGATTTTCCATCAAGCCAAGGTATTTCCCCTGATGTAACACCAAGCTATCATTAAAGATGTCACTTGCTTGTTGGTCATTCGGTTTGATAGAACGAATATACGACGGCTCCTTGCACATTGAAATGTCCATAAGATTGTTAAGCGATATCCTGAACTGAGTCATAGCGGTATCAGGCCTCTTCTTGGATATATATTCCTGTTCCGGGAAGCAGGCTCGTACAATGGTATTCTGAGCTTTGCTCATAGTTTCTTTAAGATCTCCGAACAGAAGATCGTTGTTTTTATCTAAAAATCCAACTTCATTGTAAGTCACATCTCCGACACAATAAGTACACTAAGCGGAATTCATGACGACCCATGGTCTTTTGATCCTGAGTTGGTGCCTTTGTGATGGCAGATATAATGCGGATGATTACCCACCCAACAATTGGTTAACTTATCCAAGAATGTCAAGTCTGTTGGTTTACCTGGACGTAGGCACTCTTCGTCCAAGATTGAAAGAATTCCCTTGTACTTCTCTTCGATCAGATTGCAAATTACTTTCTTATCTAAGTACTCAACGGGAACCCATTCGATTCCCTCGCGGTTATACTCTTGCTGTTCGGACTTCAAAGTGAGTTCAATAAACAATTTCTTCTGGAAAAAGTGTGCAACTACTGTGCGGTGTTCTTTGGGTATAGTTGGCAAGACCACAAAATCGCACCAAATCTCATTTCATAAAGCTGATGCTTGGTGTTTTAGTATGTTTAACTGCAATGAGAAACACAGTTTTTTTTTAAGTAATTCTTAATTAATGTATAAAAAATAAATATTTACCTCATTTAAAAAAAAATATGCTGACTGACACTCACAAGTTTGACATCATGCACTGACACACAGAAAGTCAAAATAGTTATTTTATTCGCCGCAATTCGAAGGTAGCTCTTATGTTGATAAGGAGAAGCTGAACCTCTTTCTATTGGGCTTTTGTATGGAAATTACATACGACTAGCAGTCCATATATAATAAGTCAATGGCTGAGAGGAATAAGGCACTTCATCATAGGCCAAAGGGTGTGTTATTTTTGCAAACCCAAGGGTTTTGGACGAAAAAAAACAACATATAGGGACTAAGCGACCGACGGCAACGCTGTCACAAAAAAATTAAGTTTCCAGCAAAGACTATCTGCGTTTTATTATCTCCGGTTCTGGGTCAAGGTTATCTTTTAACATGTATTACAAAAACAACATGGGATCCAGGTTAAGTTCAATAACCCAGAAACAAGCTTTCACTTTGACCGGCAGATGGCTATTTACCATTGTGAATAATGTCAGTGATTTGTCAGCAGTGTTAAGAAAAGAGAGGAAAAGAGGCAGGCCTTACATCAAAAATAATAAGTTAACATAAGGAAAAAAGAGATTGATATAAAGCTCTGTTTTCGCACTAACTCGCATCGTTTTATTTTCACGAGGTGAACCATATAGGTTATGAACGATAATTAAACGCGGCTTCTATTGAAAACCTGTTTATTTACTTATTTATCAGACTCCCAATCCATGAAGAGTCGTAACCTGAGATACAACAGCCTTCCATCCTCTACGATCCCGAGCATGCTGCTTCCAGTCATCTAGACCCAGCTTTCTGGCATCCGCGATGGCTCATGGCTTGGTCTATAAACCAAAGGTTTGGTCTCCTTCGTTCTCTCGAACCTGGGGGCTGGGATTCAATGACTCTCTTGACTGAAGCATTATTGTCCAATTGTTCAATGTTCAAGATGGGCGAGCTAATTTAGTTTACGTGTTTTGTTATTCTGGACTGCATTCACATCTTGATACAGCTCATAGAGTTCGCGGTTTATCTTATCCTTCATTGGCTCTCCTCGCACACAGGCAAATATAAGTAGAAGAAATTTTCTTTCCAAAGATTCCAAAGATACAAAGAGTGCAGTTCATCATTCGTGTGAGGAGTTTTGATGTGATGCATGCACCCTTTCAACAAATCCCCTCTGTGCTTGAAGGGCTCCGCTGGTAAACCAACAGATCCAGTTGCCTTTTTGTTCTTAAGCTTCTCTTAATCTAAGTCTACCTCCTCTATACTGAGTGGTAGATTTCGGTCTTCATTAACAGGAGGTGGGTTCTCCACTTGTCCTATTTCTCGCTCTACCTGATGCTTATTTAGCAGCTGCTGAAAATTTTGCTTGAATACATCTACTATTGCCTGTGCTTCAGTGACTATGTTATATTTGCTGTTTGTCTGCATTTTAATTTTAAGGCCAACAGCCAGTTGCTTGGATTTTGTATAAAACTTCCAGGTGTTGTTTTGATTGCGAGACTCTTTAATATCTTTTGTTCTTGCTTGGTACGCCTCTCGAACTGCTCTTGTTTTCCGCTGCAGCATATTCTCATATGCATTTTCTGGCACCTGTTTTAGCTGTTACGCATTCATCATCATACCACACGTTCTTTTCGGGGGTGGTTGGTAGCCTACTGTGGTTTTGGCTACCACTTTGATGATATCACGAGACTGGGACCACTGGTTGTTCTCGTCTGTGGCATATGAATACAAAAAGGAGAGCTTCTCGATCAAATGCTCACTGTAGGCTCTTGCAACCCCAGATATGCTAAGGTGACCAACGTTGAATTTGTTTTCTTCTTTAGGGTGGTTCGTTATTTCATTTAATTTGACAGGTGAGCACCTAACATTGCCGCAACAAGGAAATGGTCAGAATCAACGTTTGCCCCTCGAAAAGCACACACGTCTTAGATGTTAGAGGCATCTTATCCTCCGATTAGCACATGGTCAATTTGGTTGAAGTATCGACCATTTTGGGGAGCTAGATTCCTTTGAAGATTCTTAGCCTTGGAAACCTTTTGCTACTTATGACCGTATTACGAGGTTCTGAAAGTTCTATTAGTCGGAGGCCATTTTTATTTGTCTCTTTGTCTAGGTTGTACTTATCAACTGATCCGCCGAAGGTGTCTTTCTTTCCCATTTTAGTATTGAGGTTCCCGAGCAAAATTGTTGCATCGTACTGCGAGAATGCCTCTTAAGTTCTGTCCAGTAGGTCATAAAACATAAGGGCCGTGTGCACTGCACATTTAAGAATTTTATTTTGTAAAATGGCTTTGATGTGGATCACAGCCAGGCGATCACTTATCGATTTAAAGTCGATAACTTATTAACTTTGCTTCTTAACCGATTTCCCAATACGAATCAGCATGCTAACGTGTGTAGTCGTACATCACAGCTGTAATAGATTTCTCAAACTTTTCTTTTCATCATATTTAATTCTATCCATTGCATCTCCGGGATTCCAATAATGTTTGCTTTATATACCAAATGAGAACAGGCTCAAATTTTTGAGTTGCACCTGGGGTGCAAAGCGTTTTCACGTTAGAAGAACATAGTCTCAAGTCGTTATCCGTTGACATGGATGCCGATGCCAGTGCCAGTATTGCAGTCATACATATAAGCCTCAAAATCAGCCAAATTACGGAATAAATGGTAGAAAGCTGGATTTTGGTACATAGCATACCCATGTCATTCTAAGGAAACTGTAAGAAGTCCCCATCGATATGAGCGCCGCTAACAATTTGACGGGGAGTTAAAGGCCCCCCAAACGGTTTTTAAGGAATATCTCCCGAACGGTTACTGTTACACGAAAACTATCAAACATTAGGTTGTAGCTTAGAAAATGTACTAAAAAAAATATTGGATACCTTTTTTCATAAGATTAACCGTATTCAAGATAATTCAATCGGTAAAGTTATGGATTTTATGTTTCTATAGAAAATGTACTCTTTTACACCACCTTTGAGGTTGAGTACCAGGTGAGTTTTTCTTGCGTGGTATCCCCCAGGAAATTTTGAAAACAGTTAAAAAAATATATATACCTTGATTTATAGGTTTTGGGAAAGTTCCCCATCGATTCGAGCTCCACTACATTTCCACACGGAAATTTTATGGGAAATTTTCTTGGCTACAACCTAAAATCTGTATCTGACATTTTTTCTGTAAGAGTAATCGTTCGGGAGATATTCTTTTAATGCCATGTGGGGGGGCCTTTGACTCCCGTGAAATTGTAAGTGGCACTCATATCGATGGGAACTTTTTACAGTATCTTTAGAATGCCCTTAGGAGGCTATATACCAAAATTCAGCTTTCCGCCATTTTTTCCGAAGCAAACAGCTTAAACAATTTGGACTTCAGATCTTTTTGCCATTTGAGGGTTATCCGAAGCTCCTCGTGTCTATGTCAAAAACCAAAATATGTTTACGTGGTAGCGAAGTTAACCCAACGACACACTCCAAACCCGGACGACCTGGTCCTTGTTAAGCTTTTTGACCCCAAACCGGACAATCCGATGCCAGTAGCCCAATCAGTGGCGTAGCGAGGGTTCGAGTCGTGGGGGGGTGACTTTCATTAAAATGCCGATTTATTTTAGGAATTTGCCGACTTATTTTAAAAATTTGCCGACTGTATAGATTAAGCATTTTTCGGGTGAAACTCAAAATAAGGGAAAAAAAGGGATTTTTTCCGAGTGGAATGACATTCGGGCGAAACTCCTGATAGGGCTGATTGATTTTAGCTCAAATCTTCACTTCGCCACATACACAGAAGAAAAATAATGCTTCCAAAACATTGAAAAACTCTTTAATCAACACACTCGAATTACATGCTGTTTCAACGAATATATTGATACGATGCGCTTGGCATGGAATGTAAGGGATTATTTTACCGCATTTTTCCGATAGTTTTTGCTGCGTACCGTTGTACTTTCCTGACATGTTTTTGGCGAAGTCATAAGATTGAAAAGCAATGTTTTTAATGGAAATTCCTATTGACTGAAGGATCACTATTATTTTTTGGGCCAATTCTTCTCCCATTTTTTTTCGTTAGGACGACGTCCATTTTCAGAAGACGTCAATAGGAATAAGTCTCTCGTTTGCTTTCACTACGTATCGAACATTAATAGCAAGTCGATCTTCATGTGATGAGTCTGGAGTTGTGTCAACCATTACAGAAAAATACCAGCTTTATTGATTTCATTTACAATGGCTTTTCGAGTTCTAGTTCCCAAGAGATCAACGAATTAATTTTGGGCATCCGGACTAAGGTACGTCACATGACGTGGTCTTTTTGATGATTCATCCAACCATTAACGGGCAATGTCGTGAAATCAAATAAACAATTTGTCGAAAATTGCCATCGCTGGCTCTAGTGATTCGTCATGACCACGAAAAGCTAATCCCTGCTTCCCCAAAGTTCTCGCGACATCAATTATAAATTGCAAGACTCTCAAATGGTAAGCTTTTTCTTGTTCTTCTTGAATGATTTGTTCCCTTTCAGACTTGTCCAGCAAAACGTTGATATGATTTCCTCCATTAACGAAGTTACAGTAATCACGCAGAGCAAATTAAGCTTCGTTGATTTGCCGACTCTGGAATTATTCGGCATATTTTCGAAACTATCGCAATCGGCAAAAATGCTCGTTTTATTAGATTTTTTTTTTCAAATTAAGCTTCATTGATTTGCCGACTCTTGAATTAGTCGGCATATTTGCGAAATTCGCAATCAGCAAAAATGCTCGTTTTATTAAATTTTTTTCAAATTAAGAATCGTTGATTTGCCGACTCTTGAATTTGTCGGCATATTTGCGAAATCCGCAATCAGTAAAAATGCTCGTTTTAAATTTTTTTTTTTTTAATGAAGCTTCGTTGATATGCCGACTTTTGAATTAGTCGGCAAATTTCCCACATCCGCAATCGGCAAAAATGCTTAGGCTCGTTTTATTCATAATTGTTTGCAAATGAAGCTTCGTTGATTTGCCGACTCTTTAATTATTCGGCATATTTCCAAAATCTGCAATCTGCAAAAATGTCGATTTGCATAGGTACATTTAAAAGTTTAAAAACCTAATTATAATAAAAATACAAACTAACTTTTTTTTAACTTTTTCCGAAAAACATTGTAAAATTTCTGGTTTATTATTTTTTTTTTAATTGCTTAAATAATTAAATCTAAGCTTCCTGAATTTGCCGACTCTTAAAAATCGTGGGGGGGTGTAACACCCCCCCCCCCCTCACTACGCCCCTGAGCCCAATACAGGGATATGAGAGGTGGCGTCGTTGGACCGTAAAAGTTTCATCCGCCACCATCTTTTTTTCAGCATCCTCTGATGGCAAGTACTAAAAATCCTTACTAACCTCATTTGTGAGCATGCTAGTGTAGCTTAAGTAAGGTCCTTGCCCTTCAGACTGTTGATGAAACCGTTGATTATCTATGATAATTTAATCCACAGCACGCCCGCCACATCTTCTGATAGGCTCGTCCAAGCCGAATACATTGTGAAATTTGTTTTCAAATTAATTATTATAAGATTCATACTAAGGGTTTGGTTTCTAGAGGGTACCCTTTTTTTTAGCTTGAAGTTAGCACTCCCATTTTCAATTTTCTAAAAAAAGTTGTGCTGCATTGTGCTCAACTTGTGCTGACTTGTGCCGTAAATATTTTTGAAAAATTCGCAAATTTTACGGATGAAATTTTTGCGAAATTTGAAAATTTCTTAAAAGAAACAGTTGTGCTGTTTTGTGCTCAGAAAATGCTACTTAGAACCAAAAAGAAAAAATTACATAATTGCAAAAGTTATGGCCAAAACGAAACTTTTCGAAGTGCTGGAGCGTGAAGTTAGCACCGCCATTTTCGGTTTTCAAAAAAAAAAAAAATTTGTGGTGCATGTGCTCAACTTGTGCTGTCTTGTACCGTAAATATTAAAAAAAAATCGCAAATTTGCAAATTTTAGGGATGCATTTTTTTTTTTAAATTTGCAATTTTGTAAAAAATTAAAGTTGTGCTATTTTGTGCTTAATTTGTGCAGAACACCCATTTTTTGCAAACCAAAAATGCAATAAATTTTTGTTTGCGTAACTAATTCGCAATAAATTAGTTCTAAATAATCAACTTTTTTCAGCTCGATTATCTTCATTTTTGAGAAAGTTGTCCTGCTAAGTTTATTTGAAGTTAGCAGGCCACCTATTTTTTCGCAAACCAAAAATGCAATAAAATTTTAGTTTTTGCGTAACTTATTCGCAATTAATTAGTTCTCAATAGTCAACTTTTTTCAGCTCGATTATCTTTATTTTTGAGAAAGTTGATCTACTAAGTTCATATGAAATTAGCAGGACACCCAAACCAAAAATGCAATAAAAATTGTTTTTGCGTAACTAATTCGCAATTAATTAGTTCTCAACACCGACGTCTAGGACAGAACGTCACTATAGACAGCTATAATTTTGAGGTGGTCAGAGACTTTGTCTACCTAGGATCCGCTATAAACTCAGCCAACGATACCAGTGCTGAGATCAAACGAAGAATTATTCTTGCCAATCGCTGTTTCTTCGGGCTAAGAAGGCAATTGAGAAGCAAAGCCCTCTCTCGAGCAACTAAACTGTCACTTGGTTGAGGCCCTGGTCCACCCCGGACTGTAGCGCCACCTTAAGTAAGTAAGTAAGTAAGTTCTCAATAACCAACTTTTTTCAGCTCGATTATCTTTAGTTTTGGGAAAGTTGTCCTCCTAAGTTCGTATGAAGTTAGCAGGACACCCATTTTTTCGCAAACCAAAAATGCAATAAGTTTGTTTGCGTAACTAATTAGTTCCTAAAAACCAACTTTTTTTTCAAATCATTAATCTTCATTTTTGTTAAAGTTGTCCTGCTAAGTTCACGTGAAGTTCGCAATTCGCCTATTTTCGCAAACGAACAAAAAATTCATTTCTGTCTGCGTAACTAATTCGCAATTAATTAGTTCTCAACAACTAACTTTTTTCGGATCGTTTATCTGCATTTTTGAGAAAGTTGTCCTGCTAGGTTCACATGAAGTCAGCATCAGAGCACCCATTTTTTCTTAAACCAAAAATGCAATTAATTTTTTTTTTTTTTGCGTAACTAATTCGCAATTAAGTCGCAACTAATGATTAGATGGTTTTTAACCTGAATTTCCGAAAGTGTCCTGCTAACTTTATATGCATACCATATTCCAAAGAGATAACAATATTTGTAACTTCTACGAAAACGGCGGTGCTAACTCCGCTTCTTCTGATTTTTTGCCGTCGCGTCGTAAAAGTTACAAATATGCGAATTTTTGTTTATCTCTTCAGAATATGGCAGCACAAATTGAGCACAAAACAGCACAAATTTAATTTTTACAAAATTCCAAATTTTGAAAAATTTGCAAATTTGCCTTTTTTAAAGTTATTACGGCACAATATAGCACAACTTTTTTTCGAAAATCGAAAATGGCGGTGCTAACTTCAAGTTTAAAAAAAAGGGTACCCTCTAAAAACCAAACCCTTAGTATTCGTTTTTTTTTTTAATACGGTACATGGCAACACAAGTTGGGCACATTATCTTCAGCACAACCTTTTTTAAATCAAAAATGGCGGTGCTAACTTCCCGCACATAAATTATTCCTTTCGAAATCTTAAAGTATTGGCCTTTAATGTTATAGATTATCTCAAAAGCCTGAAGTATTCGAACAAAGATAAACGGAAGATTGAATATCCCGATGTATAGTTGTAGTTTGTCCTCTCTTCCCGTCAGGCGCGGATACAAGGGGGGGGCAATGGGTGCAATTGCCCCCCCCTGGGCAAGAACGAACGAAGCATAAAATATGACTTTAATAAAATTTCATCAACAAGAAAGGTTATTTCGTTATACGTTTATAAAAAATTTTCTTGGCAGCGCAGCGTTGCAGCAATGAGTAGTTGTTCGTTGGCCGCTGGCTGACCAGGTTAAGTTAAGAAAAGTTACGCTATGCACAAATAGCGCCTTCAAATCGACTGAATGGAAAGCTTATAACTTCGGCTTTTGATCTCGAAGGTTTTTAATTAAAAGATCAATGTCAGGCTACATTACTGTATAACATTTTGTGAGAAAAGTCAATAAAATTTCATACTAAATGGGTGATAGAGTTCTTTTTGTGATAAATATTAAATTGTGTGTTTCCATTGAGGGATTACTTTCACTAGAAAACTCTCGAGAGTGACTCTCGGATATCTTCTTCCCCTCTGGTGAGCTTATTTCATGACTGTGTTTGTGTCCACTTTCGAGTTTTACTCTCGAGATCTTCTTCAGAGCTGCTCACCGCTTTTTTACTCTGAACTGTATACGCACTTTAAGAGTATGCACATGTGTTTCGAGTTCGGCGCTGTACGCAGCGGTGCGTGCAGACCTGCTGCACATCTGTTTAAGCCATATGATACGTTTTTGAGGTGAGAATTTTGTCACTTTTATGGATGTGTTTTGGAAACTTCCGTGTTCCATATTATTAAACTACCGAGAAGTGCGAATCCAACGAAGAAGATTGGAGAGAAACCAGGAAACGACTACAGCAGTCACTGCCGAAGTGCCGAAGAGAAGTTGCATGGAACTTTTATACCTAAGGAAAGGATAGTTGTTTCGTCAATTCGATTGTCAAATGATTGCCATTTTTCGACGCTAATATTGCTATTGCATCGAACTATATGAGTCTCGCCACTCTGTAGTCGATGCTTTGAGCTTATATGAAACATTTATATTAAAACTTAACGAATGCTAAGCATAATGTTAATGAAATGTATAACGAAAGTAAGTCACCTCACAATCGAGAAGGTCGGACGGAAAGTTTTAATAAAGAGTGGTATTTTCTTTGTAGTTTCCACATTCCACTACAATCATTGTGTTTTATTTCAATGTCGGAAAGTTTGGTTTTGTATCGATGGACGAAGGGATCTGAGCAAACGATACGTTTCATCTCGGTTTCGATCTATAATTTTAGTTCAACTAAAATACAGATATTGTCAAATTAATGCAATGGTTTTGTTTGCACAAAATCTTTTATATCAACGTCTTTCAATTTTCTTGCAAACGCATTTGACGTTCATGAACACGTTCTCCGGCTTCTTAATATTTTTGTTTCCAACGCGATTTTTGACTGCAGAATTGCACCACACATGATGTTTTCGAACATGTGACTTTAGCAAACTGCACTATCGAACACAATGCTTATGCAGTAAAACTTGAATTTGCCTTTTCTAACAGCAGACTTTTGCAGTTTGCGTTTGAGAACATTCTGCAAAACGCATTTTTGACGCTAATGACGTTCTGGAAAACGGCCTTTTACAAGCAGGGTTAGGTTAGGTTGCCAGCTAAAGAAGAGGCTGGAAATTTCGCTCGAACTCGAACGTCATGTGTCTGAATAGGAACGTACCACTGTACTAATATGTTTTCCGAACATAATTTTAGAGTTACGCAGATCCAGAGGAAACTCAAAAACGCTGTAAAGACTACAAACCACAAAAATTAATTTTACTAAGTTCAGAGTACCCTCTGTTCGAGAACTGTGGCAGTTAGAAAGAGTTTATTTGCTTTCTTCAAATTTCGAATTCATTAACTCATTGCTTTGTGTGACCAGGCGTGTAGAGCGGTATGAAGAGTGTACTCAAATTTTCTGTAGACCTTATACAGATTTTGCAAACTCACGAAAATTGACCCCCCCCCCCTGAACAAAATCCTGGATCTGCGCTTGCTTCCAGTTCCTACCCCAGATGAATTTTTAAATACTTGTTTCGAGTAAAATAAATTGAATGTTAAATAAATGTAACACTTTATCTGTGTCGATAAATAAGCATCATTTAAAAATTCCCTCGGCAGTATTTCGAAATATTATGTGATGAATTTAATTTTGAGGCACATTCAACCTCTATGAACCTCCTTCACAGTCTCTCTGAGGTTCCTGAAATTGACAGACAAATAAAGAACCGTGGTCGTGGTTTGACCATGATTATTTATTAACAACAAAAAGGTAGTGTAGGTGTATCTTTATGAGAAAATACACAAGTAGCGTACTGAATATACTTACATATGTACAAAAATGTGAGTAATATTTTGGCATCACACTCAGAAGTCACATTTTGATGAAATTTTTCATTTGCTTAAGCGAAAGGGATTAAGTTAAGGCCGCGATATTGCCTTTCGTTGAATTAATAGATGCAATTTCAACTCAAATATGTGACCAGAGTGATAATAAGGCAAGCTAAGAAGGACATTTTTTTTGTGAAATTACTCCAATAAGTATTCATGATGTATATTATGTTTTTTTTTTATGCTGGCATTGGCAGTCGAAAGTCTTCAAATATTGAAGTAGAACACTCTTAATAGGACTGCTGACAAATATTCGCTGCATGATGATGGTAAATTGTAGATATAAGGGGAATATCTGTGAATACATTTAGACAAAGCTAATAAGTCTTGATTTAATATTTTCTATGTCCTTAATATTTTGGTTAATTCAAACTCATAGTTAAAAAGTGTGAAATTTTAAACCTTCTTTAATTTTTGACATTTTTGAAATGGGGGTCCATGTGTGTCGCGTATGAACAATTATTGTTAAACTTCAAGTTATTCCAATGCAGGTACATGTGATGCAGTTGTTCTTTTTTATCTTAAATCCCTTACATTCTTTAAAATGATTTAAACTTTGATCTGTATCACTCTGAGATAGCATTTTTGAAAGCGCACACCATTTAATGGCATCACAGTCATTTCAATTAGTACCGCTCCGTTGGATTTTCCTCTCATTCTCATCCTAATGCAGTTTACTGCCGCAAATTGAGCGGCTTCAAACAGAATTAAAATTTCAACAACAAAAGACGTTTTGCTCTATAAAAGCTCTGTCACTTAAACCGAGAATGGATTACACTTTATGTAGGTTGTAGGTATACCTACATACATTATTCTGCAATTCTGCATATCTATTTCTATAGAGTACTTTTCTAAATAATTTAACCTCTCACTATGTTATATAATCGGTCTTTTTCGTTTGTGGAGCAACTATGTAGGTTTATATGTATAAAACGTAACTCTTTTGTGAAATGCTCACTTCCAAATGGATAAGCCTTATAAAGTGAACAGAGGCAGAGTATATATGTCAGAATAAACATAGCCTGGATTTTCAACCAAATTGATTTTTTTTTTGCTGCAGGTGGAATAAAAAATAAATATGTAGAGTGGAAGAAACAAACGAAATAAAACCTAGAACGTTATAGAATAAAACTTGCTTTTCTGTTTCGAAGCAATAAAGTAGAGGGCTAGACATTGAAGATGTTTCAAAGTGACACTATTCCCAAGACCAAGAGAAGTTTCCAAAAGTCAAATGTCCTAAAATACAATATTTTGTCTTAGATTTTTTAATAAAAAAGAGTTTGGGTGCTAACTATATTCAGGCAACTTGGATATTTGAGGCCCGATATTATTTTGTTGTTAAAAAATCACCAATTCAAGATCTTCGAAAACGTTTTCAGGTGTTCAATATGCAATCAAGTGAAGATAAAATAATAGTTTTCCCTTCGAGAAACATATTAGAGACAAAAACAATGTTTAGAATTGAATCGGTCATTTCAAAAACCACTTAAGTCACATTTTTTTTCAAATATGCTTCTTTTGCGGGAAATATGCTTTTTTTGCGTTTTCTGAGAATAAATTACATCGGTCCAAACACTCCTTCCTCTTCAAATAATACCTCACAATAGACATTCCATGCAAAAACAATGCAAGTCAATTGACTTAAGTGGTTTTTGCATGCACTGCTAGATGGTGGAAGTTGTTATATTTAGTTTTGACGTTTTTAACTTGTGTGGTCCCGATTGATTTAAATATCAATATTCAGATCTTCAGTTTTACAGTTATATAATTTGTAAATTCGCTATAGTAAAAGTTACATTTGGGGTTGCATTTGTCAGAGGATGCAATTTTCTTATTTAGATATCAAGGGGGGTCAGTTTAAAGTTAAATCCAAGTTTGTGGGGTTGCAGCCCTTGTCCCGCAGCGCAGCCGCCATCTTGGAAAAAGGGGTTCAAATGGTTTTTATGATTTGAATTGATTAAGCGGGCTGTTGGTCAAGGTCACGGAAATAAATAACAACTTTAATAGTTTTTATGGTTTATCTGGTGTATCTGACGAGCTATACTGCCGTGTTAAGAAGAAAAAACGTTACTGACATTTTGGCTGTTTTGAGTTAGAGCCAGTTTTGAAATCCTTGGTAGAGTTATTATTTTATTGTTTAATAATAAAATCACTCTCTTGCCTTTTTAGTGGTTAAAAACGCTTACGAAATATGACGTATGTACAGAAATCCATGCTTTTTTAATAAAAATTGACGTATCTGCATTGCTTTTTTAAGATAAATTGACGTATCTGCATTTTTCATAAGAAAAATAGACGTAACTACCAAACAAATATTCGTAGATGCGGAAGGGAATTTTTTTTACTTTCAGATACGGCAGATAGTCTTAACATGAAAGTTATTTAACTAGACTTCTATTAAATATAAACAAATGAGTTTTTGATCAAAAATTATTAATTTGATTACTTATCATTTCCTTAAAGAATGAAACAAATTCATCCAGAAATAAAAAAGTTATATACATAAACAGAAAAACGCATTTATCTCGAAATGCCCAAAATACAGATACGTTTTTTCTTCTTAACGCGGCAGTATAGGTCTCACAAAAAAAATAGTTAACAATATTTGTTGAAAATAAGATTATCTACAACTTTTGTCAAGTGACTTTTTGTCGTAGAACCAAAAATAAAAAAGTGATTAGCGAAAGTCCATGAAAGTTTGAGAAAAAAATTTCTATTGGTTATATCGACTTTTATTCTAATCATTTTACTAGAAAATGACATCAGACCATTTTTAACGATGGTGTCTTAAGGAATAATTTTCACTATAAACTTTTTAAAATATATTCATTACAGCGCTGTGGAACGAATGCTCTTCAGTATTCATAACTATACGCGTACATAAATATTAATGATTTGTTAAAATTTTTAATCATCTTTTCATTTTTGTTTATGATAATCTTTTTAATTATTGTTGGTGCAATATTGTTATTAGTTAATTATTAACTCTTTTCCCCACCACTTACGAGGTAGAGTCTGTGCGCGATTTCTTAGGTGGTATCTAAAGGCATAATCCACGGTGATTTTCTAAATCACAACTACTCAGTCCTCCGTCTTTTTGATTGACCAGGCTCCGACTCAGCATCTAGTTGACTTTTGTATATTAAAAACTTGAGGGAGAACCGGAGAAGAAAGTGGCGTTATTGTCGGTGCTTCAGCTTCAAAATTATTTTTCTCAATTAATTTCGACAGCTCCATTATGTAGCTGCAAGTCTCCCCAGAACAATGGAAGCACACTGCAGAACATTTCAGGCCTGCTTTTCGACATCCACACATCGCTCCACAGCTTCCTTTGCATCTACAGAAAATTAAGTTTAGAAGCTCAGGGGGTGCTGGGGGTTTTGAGATCTGCACTGGCATCAATATTTGTCCACATTTTTTCATACCCCAGTCTTCAGGATCGTTATAATTACCAAGCCACGACTGGAACTGATGGTAGGCTCGGAAGCTGTGGAAGCGGGCTGTATCTTGTCTTGGATGAAGTAAAGATAAATTAAATGTTGTTTTTGTTATTGACTTGGCGAATTGCTTACATCTTAGGCCGTCAAGAGAATTATCATCTTTATTACCACCATATAAAAAGATGAAAAAAACGTTCACCAATGACAGTAAGTAAAGTAGGGTAAACTCTTTTGTTGAGGAACAACGCCGTTGTTGCATCATTGATAACACAGGCTAACAAATATGGGTTAACTTTTCGACACGTGAAGGTAAGAGTCGTTCTAAGGGTAAATGTTTGCGCTGAACTCAAATCCGTTGTCCGTTTTTCAGCTCCCCAAAAAAGGCGAAAAAACGTTTCTTTTGCACTAATATCTCGAAAGCCAGAGCTGAAAGCGAAAAACGGATAACGGATTTGAGTTAAGCACGAAAAATTAGTCATATCAAAAACTTTATAAACCTGTGTAGTTAAAAAGTTTATCATACAAAAAAAAAATTAAAAGATGATTAAAGATTATAAAAAATCATTAATATTTACGAGTATTATATGTATAGATATGAATACTGAAGAGTATTCGTTCCGCAGCGCTGTAAAACCTTAACTAATGCATATATTTTTAAAAGTTTATAGTGAAAATTATTCCTTAAAACACCATCTATAAAAATGATCTGATGTCATTTTCCAGTAAAAAGATTAGAAAAAAAGTTATATCTGCCAATAGAAATTTTTTTCTCAAACTTTCATGGATTTTCGCTTATAACTTTTTTATTTTTAGTTCTATCTTTGTATATAAAATCTATAGTACTATCATGGGTGACGAACGACTGGCACGAACCAAGTGACGGCTTATGAAATTACTGGTGCTGAGCCTAACTAAGTGTATACAGCTGAATTGTAAACTTAAGAATATAGCAAATGAAGAATAAAGTGTAATAATAAAATAATGAGAGAGCTGTATACTTTTTTATAAGAGTTGGAGGGAGGCAAGAAATCAAGCAATTTTGTTTTTTTCAAAGGTATTGGTTTTGTCAATGAATAATAGGTTGGGAGTTGGGTGAGTATGCGTATTTGGCTCTGATGTGAGCTGAAATGAAAGTATGATTGTTTTTCTTTCTATCGTTGGGAAAGAAAAAATTTGTATTTGGAAACAAACAACAAAATATATGCTTGCAAGTTATATTGTAAGATTGTATTTGTAACCATGGTTACTTTAAATCTTTTTATTTGTTTTTTTTACTTTTGTGTTTTCTTTCGTGTTTTGTTTTTATCAGATTTCAGTCGTAAAAATGCTTTGGTGGGGGAAGGTTGCTGCTGTTAGGTGTAATTTTCGTTGTCATTTAGTGTGTATATTTTTGGGTTGTTTTGTTTACTTTGGTTTTTTGTTATTTTTGTTGATTGTTGTTGGAATATGGTAAGCACGTAGGTGGTTGTCATTGACGGCTGCTGTTGCTCATGCTCGGCTGCTGCTGCTGCCGCTCAGCATACGATCGGAATATTTTTTTTCGGGGTGGGTAAAAACACGAATTTTTGTTTGGGGTGGTTGGTTGCAGGGTTATCAGATTGGGCTATTTATCATAAATTGGGCTATCTTTTTCCTTAATTTGCGACAAGAATATGAAAAAAGTAGCCCAATTTCATATTATTTCTATAACTTTTAAGAAAATTCGTTACATAAGTTCAACGATATTTGTCCTGGGAAATTATTCCAAAAAACAAAACAAAAAGTGGAATGTATAAGTAATCCTATATTTTTAAGATGAGATTGGGCTCATTTTTGGGCTAGATTTTGGGTAGCGATTTGGGCTACAAGAATTATTCTGAAATTGGGCTACACAAGTGCTTCTTGAGCTGGCAACCCTGGTTGGTTGCTTTAGATCTGTTTTCGTTTGGATGTTCTTAGCATTGCTTTTGCAGCACTTTTCCTGTTTCACACAGTTGGAAAGAAAAAGGAGTGCAAAATAACAGCCCTGAACAATCAGTGAAATTTGAAACATCTATCGATAGTTAAACAATACCCATAAGGGGAGATTATGATAACTCGGGCGACAAAGTTTATTGACAGATTTGTATAGAACAGTTATTTACAAGCATTTTTTATATGAAAGAGGGGGGTCTATCTCACCCCATTTGGACGGGAGGTGCAATTTTCTAAAAAAACACTTAAGATGAAAAAAAAATATCTAGAAATAATGGCAATACTTTCAATTAAGGATAACACATTTTTTTAAAGCTAAAAGTCTGTTCTATCATCTTGATTTTAAATCAAGTGATTTCCATGAAAACTAATTTGAAACTAAAAATTTCAGAACAAAAAATGACAAAAAACAAGCTTATACTGTCTTTATTCCAAATTTTGAGACTAAATACTAGTTTTTTTTTTAATATTTTTTTGCTTTTATTAGTTTTTAATCGAATACTGAAGACTAGATGGTTATAGATATTTTTAGGGACTCTGGACTCTTGGTTCTATTGACTAATTATTCAAAGTTCCACTGACATCCCATTATTTTAAAAAGGTTTTCGGTAATATTTCGGATTTTAAGGGACTTTGGATATGCCATAAGGGGTGCAATTCTGCGTCGATACCAATTTTAATATTTCATGAATTAATTATTTCAAGGCTCCCTATATGATTTGAGTTCTTTTTTCTGGCTAAGAACATATTATTCAACAATGTTCTTGTCTCTTATATCTCGAAAGCAAACCAATCTTTGGTATTCACTTGATTGCATATTGAACACCAGAAAAATAAAAATTAATACAAAAAATTACATTGGGCCTCTAGCTTTTGAGGGCACCAATACAAAGGTTCTATGACAAAAAGTCACATGACAAAAGTTGTAGATAATCTTATTTGCAACAAAAATTGTTTAATATTTTTCTTTGTGAGACCTATACTTCGTCAGATAAACCATAAAACCTTTTAAGCCCGTTTTTCAAGATGGCGTCTGCGGGACAAGGGCTGCAACCCCACAAATTTGGATTTAACTTCAAACTGACCCCCCCTTGATATCTAAAAAAGAAAATTGCATCCTCTGACAAATGCACGCTAAGCCCATAAAAATGTAACATTTGAATGGACTACTACTTTTTTCAAAAATGTTGTGTTTTGAGACAGGTAGTTCCACAGACAAGAAATTGTATCTTCAAAATATGTTTTCAAGTGAAACAGAGCAATATTGAGCCAAAAAATAAGACAATGTGTAATCCGTCAACGTATTCAAGAAATGTTATTTAAAATACTTAAGTTCAAAAATCGGTCATTTCAAAAACCACATGAATAACATGATGGAGAATATTATGATTTATTGACTTTGTACCTTATCGCGAGGCATCACGAGCTAAAATACACACTATCGAGAAACTTATAAATAGAAACTTTTGCAACTTTGCCTTTTTTGAAGCCAGTTGATAAGCGAGTAGAGCGGCGAGTAATTTGACATTAAAGGGCCAGTTTTTCAGTGCGAGATCATCCTAGTCTCGGGGTTAAACCTGAGTTAACTCCATAAACATGTTTTCCAGTCAATTGAAATCCTAATTTAGCTCCGAGTTAACTCGTCTGATATGGTGAGTTAACTCATGGACCAAATTGAGGGCATTTTCAGTTGTGGAACCATCTCGATCTCCATAAGGAAAGTTATTGTCAGTACAATGTCGTTGTGATGCCATCTCTATTCCGATGCGTGAAAGGCTGCCCAGCCCAACCCTCTTGCCAGTACTCTTTCGTGTGACCTAAGGGTTAAATATATTGAAGCATGATAAATTAAAACATTTGACATGTTAATAAGTTAATTTTTAAATGAAATTTTTAATAAAAATGCAATAAAAAACCTTTCATTTTGTTTAATTTGTATACCACTGACGCCGTGGTACCCGAAGGTGCGTGTACTCAACACCTATCTTTAAGACATCAACCGTTATTTTAGTTATGGAAATTTTCCAAGTTATTTACGAGTTTCCCTTCATTTTACAGTTTGGCCCAGGCCAATTTTCAAAATGGTGTCCAAACGACGGAATTAAAAAAAAATGATTCCCAACCTTAACTTAATCGTTATCATGTCAAAAATAAATTTCAAATGTAAAAATAAAATCCCCTAGAGCTGTGTAAATCGTTCATTTCAAATGATCGAATCGTTCAAGAATCAGTCACCCAAAATGATTCGATCATTTCAATCAATCGATCTTTTGACCATTTTCATTTCACTGAATTTATTACCGATTCAATTATCATTTTCATTTCGATGGATTTAAATTTCTTCGATTTTAACGAATTCAATTAAATACTGTACCGATTTTGATCGAATCTAAAACAATACAATTTGGATGGATTAATAAAGCTCGAAAAAATATGAAATTTTCACAGGTTCTTACTACTCCGGAAAAAGGTGAATTTATGTCAATTGGTTGACATTTGCATAGAAATATTCTTTTGGTGTGAAAATATAGTTCGGCTTCTATCCGTCAAGAATCAGTTGTCAAATCCCATTGACGGATGGCTATAATTTCGATCGATAAAAAAATCTCTTAAAAATCTGAAATAATTGAATAATTTTTACTGCTCTGGAACAAGGTTATTTTAAAGCAATTGGGTGACATTTGGATCATAATACACCTTTTCTGTCAAAATATAGTTCATCCCTTTTTTGTCAAGCAATCAGCTTTCAAATTCAAATGGAATGGCTACGATGTCGATGGATTAAGAAACATCTAAAAATCACAAGTTTTTGGAGAGAAAATCGAGATTCATCGAAATGATTGAGATTGATTGAAATGAAAATTTGTGTCATCAATACTTTTCGATGATCAGATCACAAAAATCGAATTGTTTCTGATTGACACTACCCAGTAGCAGATCCAGGATTTGGCTGTGGGGGGGGCTCGAGGCTTCTATTTTAGACATTTTATTTTAAAAAGGCACAATCTCTCAACCCTAATTTTCTTTTCTCAGAATGTAGGCAAGTTGGCAGAGTCTTCATAATGCAAAAAAAATGAAAAATTTTATGATTGAAAAAGGAGCAGTTGTAAATAATTAGAAGATGTCAAGAACGTCCCCACTGTGCCAGAAGTTTTTAGGATAATTCAAATGTCTTTCTTTTTATACTGAATATTTTTTTGGTGAATTTATACATCTAGGCAGAACGCAGATCGTGCTGAATTCTAGCTCCTACATTTCTCTCAAAACACCAGCTAAATTGCTAGCTCTATTTAAACATATTTTTGTTGATAGTATTACATAAAACAGCTCTTCTCTGAATAAACAATTTACTCAACTATTTCAAATAATTTTTTTTTCAATATTTCAAGTAAAATAAAATGTTTTTTTTTCGAACATTTCTTGTTTTCGATATTCATTTTAACAAAGTAAAGTTCACCTAAATCTCATGAATACAAAAAAGTAACAATTTAGTTCAAGAATAATTGTGGCGGGCATATTATTTCGTGCACTAAATTTTGGCAGGTATCTTGACGATGTACCATTGTACAGTAAGAAACGAAGATTTAATTGGAGTTGCGTACCACTTGGAAAAATACAAGGCAATATTTTGGGAAGAACTTTGTAAGAGAGTGAAATTTTTTCGCGTTCCAAAGATATTGGTTAAAACATGTTATTGATATTGGTTTAAAATTCAATAATAAAGGTTATTGTGGCCTTTACTCTAATGAATGCGTTTCGCCCAGGCATGGTGGTGGGCTCATCAGTTAGATGCCACCATACCCAATCTAAAACGCAATGTTTTTGTCGATGGTTACCGACATATGCATATAACACTCAGTGAAAGAACTAACTGAGAATGATATTGGCTTAAGCAACCATTTACAGCCACGCCATTTTGTTTGAATGATCCTACCATCTCCAATCATAAATATTTAAAAACATTAGACAATTTATTTATTCATTTAATTTTATTTACTTTTTATTTTAAAGAAAGCCAAAAGAGAAACTTTAAAAATCGCATAGTTTTAGGGAAACGTATATGAAATCGTCAAAATATCGTCAAATTGTAAATATTAAGTTTCAATTTCAAGGACCTATTGTAATAAACAATGATTGTATGATTCGGTTGCTCGAAAACATTTCAGGCAAAGCTATTTTTTTGCACCGGAAACACAGTTTTTAGAGTAAAGCTCTAAAATGTTTTGGGGTCAGCCAAGCTCGAAAGATATCAATTGAAGAGTTTTGGAAAGAAGGTGACATTTGCTCTTATGGTCAAATTCAATTGGATCCTTAATGATGAACTCTATCGATATCCCTCACTGAGAAAACTGAACTATGAGTTATTTAAACAGAAGCATGTCGAATTTTTTGGAAAGAAACACAGCCACCATGCAAATTTGCTAGCCCCATTCTCATTTTTTCCAATTCCCTTAGAGCTTGGAAAAACACATTCAATTTAATATTAAATTGCTTAGTCTCATCTTCGTTTTTTGATCTAATTCCTTTGACAACTTAAAAAAACATACTTTCATGCAAATTTTTCAGCCCCAACATTGTTTAAAAAAATACTACATAAAACAAAGCACAAATATTATATTATCTATGATTTTAAGGATAGTTTTTTGTTTCATCAAGTGTTTTTAAAAATTTTAGGTTAGAAAACGAATACAAAATTGAAACATTGTAATGTTTTGTCTTTTGCTATTAAATTAACTATATGAATCGACTGCGGAGGGGGCTTCAGCCCCTATAGCCCCACCTCTGGATCCGCCACTGACACTACCCTAGAAACCTCTCCTCCCTACAAAAAGTGCCAGGATTTTGGTTTCCTGACCGGAGTACAGGTTGGGCGCAATTTTTCAAAACGATTTTCGATAAATTTTTATATACAAATTTCAGATAAGATGAAATAATATTGTATATCAAAATTTTTGAATTTGTAAAAAAAAATTTGTTCTTAAATATGTTTTAAGAATTTTATATATAAAAAATTTATTTTTTTTAAAAACCGCTCCAACGATTTAAATTTTTTTTTCTAAACAATTATATTCAATCAAGAACTCAGATGGCATCTTTTTTCATTTCAAACTGTCAAAAGAGTTGTTTAAGCTAATTTAAATGTCGTATTTCATATTTTTCTATCATAATTTCCATGTATTTATATACAATTTTCATGAACCTGCAGTGTCTGGAACTTAGAGCAAGTACGTGCGACTTAGTCATGCATTTTATTTTCCATACAATCATTCATTCAACCAAGAATTAAAATAATTAATTCAAGTATCGTATCTTATGCTTTTAAAAATGTTTCTCTTATAATTTCCATGTATTTATATACAATATTTTTAAGCCATCAGCCTCTGGAACATAACAGCAAGTACGAGTGACCCAGTCATGCTTTTTATTTCATATACAAATTAAGCTTTGGAAATACATGGTTCCGTGGCTGAGATCCTTGGGAATTCATTAAGCGAATTTTCTATTTTTCTCAAAAATTCGTCCGGAGGACTCTTAAGCAAAGTTGAGTGGGTGCAGCTAGTCATTCTACACAAATTAAAGGTAATTTTTGTATATTTTTTTTCTGTTTTTTTTTTTTTTTTACTGAAACAAATATTGTACGAAATGATTCAAATTTATAACTTCTAGATGTATAGTAGAGCCAATCTACTAGGCACCGTATCTCATGCAGAGGCTTGGATTGGGAGCCCATTAAGTAAGTAAGTAAGCAAGTAGTTAAAGTGGTTTTAATAAATATTTTGTTTTAATATTTTTAATAACCCTAATGATCATGATCAACAAATAATTTGTGTATAGAAAAAAACGAATCAATTCGGTCTAAAAGTTGCTCATTGCCGTAACTATATCTATTAGTTACGAGACAGTTTTCAACATGCGCGGTGTTATGGCTAAATACACCTTTGTCGGATGAAATTTGCATCAATTAATTCAAACACCTGCAAGTTTGATCGGTCGTCTACCTTTGATAACAATATATAATTGGCATTTAATTATACTCATACTTGTTCTAAATTGCTTAGTAACTCTTATAAATTAGTATTAAAGTACACAGGCTGACAAGTTTATTTTTGTCGCAATTTGCGCGGTTCTAAAATAAAATATTTACCCATTTTATAAATATTTACAATTTTTGATTACCGACATTGTGGAAAAAGGTTCACATAGATGTCAAATATTTCTTTGTTATGATTATCTATCTTTGAAGTAGATTTATTATTAGCTTGAGGTGTTATATTTTATTTATATTCTAAACGTAAACAAAAACACCAAATTAACAATGAAATTGACCCTTTAAAAATGTAACAAAATTAAAGTTAAATATTGTTTTTTTTATACAAATATTTTGAAACTTTTTGTCTGATGAAATATTTGTTGGTTTATTTTTGTATTTGATGTTTTTTTAGAATTATTAATAGAAAAAGGTTATCTAGTGTTAAATGTTTACAACAAAGGTGCTTACACGTGTCAACGCTGATGATTCAAAATGAAATCAACTGGAATAAAAGGCAATAGCTATATTAAATTGTGTGAATTATGTATAACTAACTTAGAATGAAATTAAAATGAAAAATAAAATAAGTGTTGGTAACAAATACAATGTACCCAAGATTTTTTCACAATAAATATGCCAAGGCTTATTTGTAAGATAACAAATTCATTAGATTATCGTTTATTTTTCTGATTAACACTAAAAAATTTATGGAGTTTAATAAAAAGCGACTTTAGGAGTCAAATAGTATTCGCCAATGATAGTAAAATACCTTGGCATCTGGTTGGATCAGTATTTGCATTTCGACAAACATATAAATGCTGCTCTAACAGGGGTTAGGGGAGCTTTTGCCATGACCAAACGGTTGTTTTTTAGCAGCCGGCTTAACCAGCAGGGTGAAGGTGACTTAATACATGACCCTCATCTGGCCGATGCTTGTCTATGGATGCCCAGTTCGGTTCGGCGCACAGGGACATAAGTCCCGAATTTCTTTTTCGGGACATATGTCCGACTTTACTGAGATATAAGTCCCGAATTCGATTCGGGGCTTATTTTCCACTCTACTGAGACAAAAGTCCCGAAAAAACATTTCGGGACTTATGTCCCACGAGTATTTGTATTTTTGCATATGTACAATTTAAAGAGACAACAGCTGACGAAATGGTAGAACCGGTATTGTTCACTCGATTTATTTTTTTTCTGTAGTACCTACTCCAATGTAAAGTACAGTTATAAGCCTTAAATACAAAAAAAAAACTTTGCATACACCCACCTTGCACCCACCCCAAATTCTATAGTGTGCCCAAGCAGGGGCAAGGGGATGTACATACATCACTGTTTATTCGCCGTAATGCTGGGTGCTAGCACTTATCTTATTAACACTTGCCTTGCCTTACATAAATACATGTACTGGCACCCAGCATTACGGCGAATAAACCGTAAGGTATATATGGGGACTGCAACCCCCCTGCTTGGACACACTATCGGATTTGGGGTGGGTGCGAGGTTGGGTGAATTCAAAGTCTCTTTTGCATTTTAATAATTTGGATTAAGAGAAACTTTGAATTTATCCTATACACCTATCCACGAAATTGTTTTTGTTTCATTCGGGAATTATGTCCCATTTTCGACTAATAAATTCAGGACTTATGACTCAGTAGGGTGGGACATAAATCCCGAGTCGAATTCGGGAGCTATGTCTCAGTAAAGTGGGACATAAGTCCCGAAAAAGAAATTCGGGACTTATGTCCCTGCGCCGTTCGTTTCAACGTTGCCCTATCTCAAATGGAAAAACTTCTGTGGTCTGACACGCGTCTGTGTGGCGTGTGGGTTGTGTTCAAAATCTTGCACATCAAAATCGCGCAAGTCGAAATACCACGTCAACGACGAAGACGGCCACAATAACGACGATGACGATGACTGTACGATGGCGATTGTAACGATTGCTTGGCGTCATCTTGCCCATCGCATTTACACGAGGTTTTGTCGTTTGTTGTGCCTCTCGTCACGGCATTTACACATGGTTTTTCTATTTGTAGCCATGGTGTTCATTTTTTCGGGGTCTCACCGTATGCATTATTATTTACTTACACGAACACGAGGTTTTCTTATTTTTGTTTATAATTTCATCTGGTTGTAGTCCTATTTGAAAAATTTGCTTAAAGGGATCTTTTAAGGATAGTCACTAAGGGTATGTTTGTTCAGTTGGCAGTTAGGTGTCAATTATCATTGTCCACAATTTTATTTAGCCAGTCAGGCACCAATGTCAGCAGCATGAAAACTGTAGCTTAAATGAAATTCTAATTGCTATAATAGTTGGACAAAGTGAGATGATGATAGCACATACACATGCACAATGACAAAAATCTCGTGTAAATGTCACGGCGCGACTAAAGCGAGAGTAGCAAGAAATCCACCAGACAGGTACCCGTGCAAGTGGACACGGTGAGACTTCAGCAAGACGAACACAACGGCCATGAAACAGAAAACCACTTTGGAATGTTTAATCACGTTTTAGCTTACTGCGGTGGTTCCCAAAGTAGTCCAGGTGTGGACCCCGAGGGGCCCACAGGAGATTCGACAGTGCTCTACGTTCACAAGGAATAGAAATGGGGCTTCACCAGTTGTAAGTGGGGGTCCACGAAAATATATCTGACTTCAATAGTAAAGAACAAAAATATAGACTAGGCCTTATCTAACAATGAAGGCAGATATTCCCCACAAAATTCCAAATGTTTCGGTGATTTTTGACAGGCTGTATTTCAGTAAATAATGGTCGTATTGTGACTCCAAAAAAAAAGGGTTTAGAAGCTTTAAGAATTAAGCAAGAATTCTTATTTTTAAAATTGTTGCCTAAAATTTTGTAGAAGCTTCTCATGCACTCCTATCAATTATATTGTAAGAATAATATTGTTAATTTTTTACTTTTTCTTTGGTCCGCGTGTTTGACCAAATAGCCTGTTTATGTAGCATTAATTCCCTTTTTTAAAATCTTCTTTAATTTTTTTGAGAAGTATATTTTAAGAAGATCAGCGACTGTCACTTCTAAAAACTTGCATATCATCGGCTTTCTGTCAAAACTTCATAAATCTTAAATTGCCATTTCATTGGCCCTGAGTAATAGATCCGAATCTAGCTAAAGTCGACTATAAAACAAAAACATCCGTAGAAATAAAACACAAATTTCACTTCTAAATGCTTAGATTTGATCATTTTAAACTTAGCTTGAGGTGCTTCTAAGCAGTTAGTGGTGAAATTTGCTTTTTATTTCGACGGATGTCTTTGTTAAAGTCGACTCTAGGCTAGATTCGGATCTATTACTCAGGGCCATTGTATTTCAGATCAAAACAAATCACAGAATTCCAATGTCAATATCTCGTAACTGTATTATGGTACCTTTTGGTGCTATCAACCAGTTTAAAGACCTTTTATGATCTAAGAAGTCCATTTTATTACCTTTTAAATTTTTTGTTTGTGTCTTGTAAGCAACTCTTTAACCCTGAGGCCACACGAGCCAGTACTGGCTAGCCAGTTTGCTACACATACTAACTGCCAAATTCCTATTCGTGTATATGCTGTGACGTAGGCGGTATGCCAAACTGGCTTCATTACTGGCCAGCGTTCGGATCTAACTCCAAATGGAGTAAATCTACTCCGATTTAAAGGAAAGAAATTTAACTACTACGATTTTCAACTTTTTCAAGACTGAAGATGGAACCATTTCAATCTATCGTCTGTGTGGTGTGGAGTGGCATTTTAAATACTCTGTGCTCACTTCTCAAGCCTGCCATGTTGTAAACTGTCATTAGCCGTTGTATTAAGTGCATTTTTATCTTCGCTTAAAAAAGTAGCATGTTAAAATGCAACAACAGTTTTGTATAACTCCGTATTGTTGTTAGCCTCATCTTTTAGTACATTTTTATCTTCGCTTACAAAAAAAGAAGCATGTAAAATACAACAACAATATGGAACTGTATCGGATTGATGTTGTATTTAACATGCTACTTCTTATGTGCAGATAAAAATGCACTAAAAACAAATGCACTGACGCCCTGCAACATCACTTCACTAGCAAAAAACAACAAAATCCAAAGTTTCGTTGTCATTACGAAAGTTTCGCGTTGGTTTTGGAGAGCCTAAAAACTTATTTCTATCACAAAATAATATTTATCGTAAGAGCTGTTGCTTTATTTTTCGTGCGCAGCGATACAAAATACGACAGATACACAATGGTAAACAACAACAAAAAACTGTCGTCGGCGAACGTCTTGAGTCGGTTAGGGAGAGCCTTTAATAAATTCACTTGCCAGTTTTTTTTTGGCTTTCTTCTTGAACAAAAATAAGACCCTACAACAAAACCAGATGAGACATGTGTGGTTCTGGTTTTATTCATATTCAAACATTCATGAATACCCTTGCTATTTTCCAAATATGCTACGAAATAATACTGCCGAACCCTGTTACCGGCTGCTCTACTGGCTACGAAAAAGGCAAGCCAGTTGACGAGCCAGTTGCTCAGGTTTGTATGTGTTAGTAAAAAAATGTGAGTGTATTGCGACTGGCTAGCCAGTACTGGCTCGTGTGGCCTCAGGGTAAAACTGACTTACGACTTACGAAGCTTTGACATCAGAGAGCCGAAGATATTCGATATTTAGTGCAACGCCTGTTGAGACTTGCAAAGTGGCGCCCCAATTTAGGGTTGGAACTCAGCTGCGATGCAGATGTCTATCTTTAGATCTAATCTTCGCATTTTTGACGAGTTTTGAGAATATGGTAAAAATGTTGCAACAGGGGTCTACCGAAACCAAGTTAGTTTTTGAAAGTGGTCTACGAGAAAAGAAAATTTGGGAACCTCTGGCTTACCGTAACCTTTAAAAAAAAAATTAATTAAGAGTTTTTGCGAGACTAAAGTGAGACCAAAGCCAGATGATGGGAAAACATTCTAAATGCTAAACACCAAGTGTAAATATCATGGCAAGACCAAAGCGAGACCTCAGCACTGAAAACCACGTTTAGATGACCATGGCAAGTGATCAGCGAGATGACACGTCGTCGTGGTCATCGTCATCGTCATCGTAGTCGTGGTCGTCGTCATTATCGTCGTCATTATCGTCGTCATTATCGTCGTTGTGGCTTTCATCTTCATTTTTTGGCTGTTGCGACGAGTCCGGCCATTTTTTATCAGACACAATTCCTGCGCTTGAGCTTGATAAATCATACCAGAAAAAAATAATCAAAAAAGGACATCTTAACCAAAGTTACCCAGCTACCATTAGCACCACCTAAAAAGTCCTTAAAAAAATCATAGTTTCTTTAACAAAACCAAAACAAACTCCCTACATTTCTTTAAAACGAATTTTGTGAAGTTTTTATTAACAGGACAGATCATTCAAAAATATCATTTAAGAATACAAAAAAAAATTACATATTGTCATCGTTCAATGAAAACTCCCTAAGTTAATTTTTACTTATTTTGAGACACCGGTATTTTTATCGTTTTGTACTAACTAGAATTTAAAGATAATTGATTTTGGGATTTTTTTTCCTTTAGATATTTCTACAACAACATAAGATTAAGAGACCTTTTACCGAACTAAAATGTTTATATTTTATTAAATATATCGTTTTCAAGAGAGAGGTTTTAGGTTTCGAATGAAATGGACTTATAGCCTATTGAATAGACCTTTTGAAAAGGAACAATTACGTGCAAGGGTTTTTATTATTGAATATGTTTGTTTGGCTCATGAGCATGCTTTAAACCTAAAATGCTACTAAATTGACCCATGCGTTTCTGAGAGAATGGTCACACTGGCCACTTTTCAGTATTTTTGGTATAGCTCGAAAACTAAGCCGAATTTGACAATTTGACATATATTACTTTTTGTTCAAAATTAATTTTTCTATCGAAATGGATAGTTTGGAAAATTTCTTAACAAAATTTAAGCAGGAAAAGTAAACAAAAACCAACAAAAAAAAATCGAAAAATCAAAGATTTTTAAATTTTTTTCTAAATTTTTTCGGAGCAAAGATACGCTCAAGACATGCATGAACAAAGTAAACTGGAGTCTTACGGCTCTAATATGACATGTTAAAAAAGCCATATTATTTAAAAATTGACAGAGATATAGCCATTCAAAACTTACCATTTCTTATCAAGTTTCGCAGTTTTTGCCCGAAAGCCTATTTTTTGGTATTTTATGACAAATTTAACGTTCTTAGCAACTAGTACCAAATCTTATATTAATCGGACCAGCCGTTCGGTCTGTAGGTCTGAAAGCATTAAAAAACAGCCGAAAACGAAATTGCGAACTTATATCCTTTTTATAAATTCTCTATAGTTCTAATGTCATATTATATCAAAATTTTGATTTCGAACATTTTTACGAAAGTGAAATTTGCCATATTGTACCGTAAAAGGGACTTTCGGGCCAAAACTGCGAAAAATTATAAGGAATGATAAGGTTTGAATGGGAATATCTCTGTCAATTTTGAATAAATATTAATTTTTGAACATGCCAAATTAAGATATTTAGTCTCTACTTTATTTTGTCTCTGCATGTCTTGACCCTATCTTTGCTTCAAAAAAAGTTATGCAATTTATTAAAAAATTTATATATCCTTGATTTTTCAATTTTTTTTAGGTTGGTTTTTGTTAATTTTTCCTGCTTAAATTTTTCCGTAAAATTTTTTTGAACTATTCATTCCAATAAAAAATTTAATTTTGAACAAAAAGTATTATGTAAAATTGTCAAATTCGGCTTAGTTTTCGAGTTACACCAAAAATATTGAAAAGTGGCCAGTGTGACCATTCTCTCAGAAACGCATGGGTGAATTCAGTAGCATTTTCGGTTTTAAACATGCTTATGGGCCAAACAAACATATTCAATAACAAAAACCTTTGCTCGTAATTGTTCCTTTATACCCCTCAATATCCAGTCTATTCAATAGGCTATTAGGGAGTTTTCAAATACAGACAACGATATATAACTTAAAATATTAGAAGATTTGATTTTTTAAGAAAAAAGTCTTAAATTTAAAAAAAGGCAAGTAATTGAAAGTTTGAGAGGCTTCATGGTTTGAATTTAATTCGTAATACCTAAAAAATAAAATGTGTGCCGTTTAACTCACTGTCTACTCCCAAGCTAACTATTAATAATTTGATGTGTGTAATTTTTTATAATATGTAGTACCCAGGCCACACTATTAAGCATGTCTATTATTATGCATGTGTTAGATTGCCTTTTTTTACTAACCACTAACACATGCACTTATGATGAGCCTCTGATTGTAGGTGGCAGCTTGCTCTAAGCTCACTACAACTATAAGAATCTGAAGTGTAAAAAAAATGTCGAACAAAAATTGTCAAAATCGTTTCTGGGAAATATAAGATTTTTCTTAACGGTTTCTTGACATTTTTATTGAAGGCACCGTTAATTTTTCATAAAAATTAAATATTTTCCAAAAATATTATAAAAAGTTTAAGTTTTTAAAAAACAATTTTGGAATATTTTTTTTAAATTCACACACATACACCCACTATTAAAATTTTGTAAAAGATTCTGCAGAAAAAAAAACTATAAGAATCAGTCATATCGTTTTCAAGAAATGGAAAATTAAAAAAAATGGTATTTTGGGAGGTTCCTAGTATTAATAACCATTTTTGAAAACTTTTTTTCCACAAAAATTTATCTTTTACCAAAAGTAATTTATTAATTCTGGAGCCCTTGTAAAATTGAGTTTAAGGAACCAATGCATTCTTATCTCAAATTGCCCCTACAAATATTTACTTTCATTTGATTGGTTAATTTTTATCTTGTGTTATCTCTCCTATTAGTACATTAATCTTATCTTTCATTTAGCTTCTCATCTGTTAAAATAAAGAAATATAATTGCGGAACAGCTATTTTCCAAAAAAAAAATATTTAAACTATTTGTTTTGCTATTTTTGTTCTGCAGAACGTTATTTTAAGTTTTTGTATTTCGCATAGCTGTGTATGATATATCAAATAAGCGCGTTTTTGATAATAACCGTTATAAATTTGAATTATCTAAATCCGTTGAGAAAATAAAAATAATGAAGTACAGCGCAATAATTAATAAAAGTCTTAAATAAATACAATTCAAAAAGTGTTAAATTTCAACCATTCTGCTGGATTTATGAGCGCCTAATTATATTTAAAGAACTAACCAACGACACGAGTAGGAATATTCCTCAAAACTTTTCTGTATTTAAATGTTTGTTTATTATTGTTTTTAATTTTTAGGTTAATAAACGAAATGTGTACCTATTCCGTTTTTACTTGGGATATAAATAATACATATGAGTATATAAGTAATACAAATATGACAAGTCATGCATTTGGATAAAAAATTGAACTCGAGATATTGTATTGAATTTTCCTAGTAATGATAAGGAAGACCAAAAAAGAGGTCCCACAATTGTGTCCGTTCAGGCTGTAGCCATCACCTGCAGCCTGAACGGTTCATCGTTTTTTCACTTTTCTTAATACCAAAAAACAAAGGTATCTGCCACACAATTTTTTATAAGCAATTCTACTAAATCTTATTTTTCTCAAAAACGGCTCCATATATGTATTTCTTAAGACAATTAAATAAATTTCTTTTGGTAAAGACTACCTTTTGATAAGAAACCATTTTTTAAAAGAATGGTTAGTAATGGTACCTCTTTAAGAACCATTTTTTATATTTTTTATTTTAGTATACGTTTTAAAGAAAATCGAAAATCAAAAAATGGTTCTTAGGGAGGTAACTACCATTAATAACCATTTTTTTGTAAAATGGTTTCCTTTTCGAAAGTAACCTTTACTAAAAGACATTTATTTACTTTTTTTTAAGAAAAGTTTTGGAGCCGTTTTTGAGAAAAGTTAGATTGCTAAAAAAAATTGTATGGTAGGTACCGTAATTTTTGATTAAAAAATATGAAAAAAAACATGTGGGCAGAATCACCAAAACCACTATGTATACGGTGACCATCCGTCTTCTTTTTAAGAGGACAGTCTTTTTTTCGGTAGCGTGTCCTCTCTATTTTATTTTCTTAAAGAGGACAGTAATTTGTCCTCCTTTTTACTAAATTTTACTCCCAATGTCCTCTTTTTATCTTTCAAATCATTTTTCTATTATTAAAAATACATAAGGTACCTTCTTCATAACTAAATCACTTAGGGCGGTATTCAGCGAGCACTCAAAAACGGCTCTTAAGTTTATGAGGCTCCTAACTCAAATAATATTTGTGCTATTCACCAACCACTCATAGCTCTTTTTCGAAGTTCGAAAATGAGAACAACTCTCTCTTTCCCAGGTACCCCTAAACTGTGAAATCAAACTGTTTTCAAAAATGACCGCACTTTGTCGGTACTTCTTGGATCCTTGAAAAAATGAGTGTTGCATGCACATAAATAAATTCTTTGTGACTACAGTAATTTTAATTTCTTTCCACTCATTTTCTTAGTTTTGTCTCGGGGTGAAGATCATTGCACGATTTAGTTTGTTTTATATAGGGAAATGTTCTTACTTTAATTTTTAGTTTCGCTAATTATTTCGTTCGTACATTGTCTACTACGTTTGCGGATCCAAAATGGACTCGTTGGCTTGAAGGAGAATTAGACGTCAAATGTTGGCTTATATTAGCTGTGTCAAATGAAGAAAAACTACATCAGGGGCCCAATTCCACAAGAGTAAGTTTTTTCTGTGTACACAGAAATTCGTGTACACATCGATTTTTGCGATTCGGCAAGTGTGAATGTTAAGTTTTTGACAGATATCGAATGCACAATCAATCAAATTTATTTACATTTGTTTTGGGTGTGAATAGAATATGTACACCGAAAATCAGTCACCCTTGCGGAATTGGGCCCCAGAACAGTATAAATGTGTGAAAACTGTCAAAACTGTCAGATTTAAGCAAAAAGCTTTTCTGAGATAAATTTTAGCTTATTATTATCCCAGACAAACAAATCAATTGGTACTGGTACTTCGACATTTCTCACTCATTTTCTCCACCACAAAAGTAGGTTAGGTTAGGTAGAAGTGGCTGTCAATACTAAGTACTGACACACTTAGACCAAAATTGGTCCGTTGTGATACCACATGAATCTTAAAAACTCTTTCCTTACTCGCTAAAACCACTTTGAGCTCCTGACGAAGCGTGTGAGACTATAAATGTCTGTGTTTGCCAGATCACTAGGATCGTTAAAGAAGTAAACTCCTAAATGGAGCCTACGTCTGAGGGAAAGAGCAGGGCATGTGCAGAGAAGGTGAGGAATCGTTTCCTCTTCCTCCTCGTCCATGCAGCTTCTGCAGAAATCGTTTGAAGGTACGCCAAGCCGCGCTGCGTGCCTGCCTATTAAACAGTGTCCTGTTATGACACCTACAATAGAGCTAATATGCATTCTATTTAGAGATATTAAACACTTGGAGCGTTTCAGGTCAAGGTTTGGCCATACTTGTTTTGTCGCCAAACAAGTAGTGATGTTTTCCCACCTTGTGTTTGTTCTCTTCAACGCATCTTGCTTCCACGGTTGCCGCTTGTAAAAAAAAATTCCTACCAAATTTTCCAAAAAAACCTACCAAAAAGAATAAAAACCTACTGTGTAATAATGTTTGAACTGTATGTGTTTTGTGTAATTTATCAATGTTTAATTAAAAAATGTTTGTGTAAATTTTGTTAATAAGTGTTTAATGAAAGTCGATAAATGTATAATGTTATATGTGTTATATGTTTGTGAGTACAATAATGTTACTTATGCTTTGTGATGTGTGCTGTCCGACTGTCCAAATTAAAAAGAAAGAATTTAACATGTAGCAACTTGATTATGCAATAAGAAAAATGAGCACAAAGCAAAATTGAAGATTAGCAAAACAAGTTACAGTATTTTCGGACTAAATTACTCTGTTTAAAGATAAAATAAAAAGTACGGACAGTTAGCATTATAATTCAAATTGAGTGATAATAAAACATAGGGTAATTTTTGATATGTTGGGCACTTTGTGCACATAGTACTGAACACCTACCAAATAAAAAAACTCTATTTCCGTTCTGCAAATTTTCTTTGGTAGAAACGTCAAACACATTAGAGGTACGAGGTTTATTCACAATCGTGAAATCCATTTTCCAGAAAATTTGAAAAGAAAACTGAAATTGTTGTAGGTATGATGAGCTAGAACAAAAATTCGAGTTCCACCCCACCCCAAAGATGTGCAGTAAATTTAAAGTGAATCAAGGTTTATGTTAAGAAGGTTCACTTGGGCGCATAGATGCTAATTATATTTCCGAATTATTTATTTAGGTAGTTTCATGGTAACACTTCATGATTTCTCCTTGCTTGGAATTTTCTATGCATAAGACTTTGACATAATCTTCAAATGTTTTCACTTGAGGTGTGACATAATATAATTTTCAACATAATTTTGTTTGAATTTGGTTAAAATCATTTCATTTTGAAAAATTAATCACAACAAAAACATAAAAGTTAAAAAAGGAGCCAAGTTCTTATATGTCAAAGAAACCTGTGCGTACAAAGTCAGCCAAAAAAAGTAATGAGATCTAAAATATATGCCAAGTTTTAAGTTCATGAAGTTTAATATCAAATATCTTAAATAGAGTTATGTACATATATCAAATCATGACAGAAATTTGATATTTAATGATAACTGATTAAAATTTGGTGGATTTACTTGGCAAGTTTTCTCTTAAATACTTAACTACTTAATCACAAATTTAAAATGTATGAAAACTTGACCAGTGAACCCCCAGCTTATAGAGATCGCACGATCTCTGATCATCGCAGGCGATGAGCTTGACATGGCCCTGGTGCCAACCGCCATCACTAGTGATTGGAGGTGGTCCCGGGTTGTCCCTCATAAGACTTAAGAAGCCAGCCGAGAGCTTCAATTTCACCATCTGCCAATGATCAGAGGATATCGTACCATCTATATCACTTCTATCAATAACCGCAACTACGATTTTATCTTTTAGAATATCTCTAAAAGATTTGATCGGGGGTTTGAGGGGAGTGCTGGTGTTTTGCACTTTTGTTCGTTTAGCGTAAGGCATGGTACCTTCAATAGACCGTTGTCGCTTTGACGTGGAGTCGCCGCTGGTCTGGTGTTTAGCTAAGAAGCTCTTAGCCCACCTTACTTTCGCATCATGCTTTGAGTCACCTCCAACCTTCGGTCTCGCACCAAAGATCTTCAGGATCCTCTCAGCATTCCGCTTATCCTTGTAAAAGGACCCACCAGGTGTAAGCTTACGCCTACCCCCACTGGGACCCGTGTGAGCTACACTCACGTTAGGGGTGGAAGGGCCATGCTTCACGATCCTTCCACCACTAAAGTGAGGGTGCGAAGTTTGGGGAGGTTTACTCTCCGTAGTGGTGGAAGGGCCATGCTTCACGATCCCTCCACCACTGAAATTGGGTATTTCTACCTTACTCTCACTGTTCTTGTTGCCAGCAACTAGAACATGATTTCTCACGGTTTCGCCACCAACAGGCAAGACAGGAGGTACAGCAGACGACTTTACAGTCGCACTGCCGGCCGAACTTGAAGAAGAACCGGACTTACCACTAACATCATTTGAAAAATTCATTTGATTCCCACGAGTATCGGAGAAGGGGTGGTCACTCTGCACAGAGATCCGTATATGCAGAGAAGGCTAGTTAATTCGAAGATTGCCATCTGTCCGAATACTCCGTTAGCGACTGAGCTAGTATTTGAATTGGGCCCTCAGCCAGGCTGATCATCGGCACGGGTCGTATAACACCTTGATCCAGCCCAATATAGGAGATTTGGGGAGAGGAAGGATATGATGATGTGGGGAGCAACAGACAGCCTCATCGCCGTTCTGCCGAGAAGGAATGAGGGAAGGAACACCGAACAGCTTTTTCGCCGTACCGGTGAGGGAAAAGGAGACGACAGACAGCATCATCGCCGTACCGCCTAGAAAGGAATTATATGATAGGAATCGTCGGACAGCTTCATCGCCGTACCTACGAGGGAGGTAACTCATTGGACAGCATCATCGCCGTACCGCCGAGAAGGGAGTGTCGTACAGCATCACCGCCGTACCTCAAGTGGGGGGGGGAAACACGTTGGACAGCATCTCGCCGTACCGCCGAGGGGGAGGGGTGAGGGAGGGAGGGAGGAAGGAGTTTTGGGGAGCGCCCTTTGGTTTCAGGACTCATCTGGAGAGGTTATCTCGAGAATCATTGACCTTACTCAGCTTCTACAACTCGACAAGTTCGACGCTTAGGTAGAAGACCACAAAAGTAGGTGCAGGAAATATTGTTCTTAACTGTTCTGAAAAACATCATGGAACACATAGTGACAGAATGAAGAACAGTCCGGGTAAGGTTTTTACTCATGGAACACACAATCCTGTACTTTTCTGTTATTTTCTATTTGGAGCAGATTCATTATATACACCTTTTATTAACCTATTTTTTCAAATTTTCACAGCAAACGGACAAAAGATTTATCTTCACCGCGTGAACTTCAAAAAGAACTTAAAAAATTGAAACAATAAATAAAATTCCTGAAGACAAAAGGAATTACAATATGTGTGATCCAAGAAGTACCGACAAAATGAGTCAGTGAATTTTCTTAAAAGGTTACTGTTGAAATTATCCTTTGTTATATTTCTATTTAGGTTTAAGAAATAATTGAAACAAAGATTTATGTATAACGAAGAAAAATAATATTTAATAAAGAATTTAAATGTTGCTTGTACAATATATGTATATATGTAAAGAATGAACAGAAAATTAAAAGCTATAATGAAAGTTTAATCAAAGTTTTCTATACAAAAATGTATAACTCAACACTCCCACTCATTTTTATATAACTTTCATTATTGGTAGACAAAGAATTAAGAAAAAAACAAACAATAAACAAAATATAAATACTTTGAACACCGTTTAAACAATTTCATTCAAGCCCAATCTGATCATGTTTGATTTAAAAGTCGATGTTGATAATGGTTTTGTGAAACCATCTGCTAATTGATCCTCCGTTTTAATGTATTCAACATTGATAACTTTTTCTTCATTCAGATTACGAATGAAATGTTAACGTATATCAATATGTTTCGTCTTATGATGCATTTCAGGATTCCGGACTAAGCGTATTGCACTTTGATTATCAACAAATATCTTAGTTGCTTCATGTTGTTCATATCCAATGTCCTTTAGTAGTTGACGCAATCAAACTGCTTCTTTGGCTCCATCACAGGCTGCCATATACTCAGCCTCTGTTGTAGATAACGCTACAGATTTTTGCCTTTGACTTTTCCATGTAACGATACCTTGGCCAATTTTGAATGCGTAACCAGTTGTTGAACGACGTGATTCCGTGTCCCTTGCATAATCAGCATCTGTATATCCCGTCAATAGTACTTCCGTTTTGTTCTCCAAGCCATACTTTATACCACTAGATTTTGTATGATTTAGGTATCGAAAAATTCTTTTCACAGCATTGATATGTTACTGATCCGGATTTTGCATATAACGACTCACTTCTCCCACTGCATATGAAATATCAGGTCTTGTAACAGTTGCTGCATACATTAATGATCCACATGCTTGACGATATGCAAAACTAAATTCACAGTCCTCGCTTGATTTTGATAGAACTGTTCCAATGTCAAATGGAGTTGAAATAGACTTCGAATCATTCATCCGAAATTTTTCAACAATCTTATCGATATAATTTTGTTGGCCGATTGTTATTGTTTTTGCATTTCAATCTCGTTTAATTTCCATTCCAACATAGTAATTACTGTCGCCCAAAGTGATCTTGAAAGTTTTCTGCAATTCATTCACCAATGATTTAATTGCTTGCATACTATGCGAAAGAATTAAACCATCGTCAACATATAGCAAAACTACAACCTTTTTGCCATTTAGCTCACCAAAAAATACGCATGGATCTGCTCTTGATTGAAGCAAATTGCAACTTATCAGAAATTCAACGAACTTTGACTTCCATGCTCTTGACGCTTGTTTCAGACCATATAAACTTCGCTTCAATCGACAAACCTGACCAATTTTGTGTTCAATACCATTTGGAACCTCCATGTATATTTCTTCTTTTAGGTCCCCATTGAGAAATGCAGTTTTAACATCAAATTGCACCATTTCCATGTCCTCAATTGCTGCTATTGCCAAAACACTTCGCACTGAATCATACCGAACAACTGGTGAGAATGTTTCAGTGTAATCTATTCCCAAATGTTGAGAATATCCTTTGGCCACCAGGCGAGCTTTGAATGTTGGCTGTTTATTTGGTGTTGTTTTTAGCTTAAACACCCATTTATTTCCAATTACATTGCAATTCTTTGGTTTGTTGACAATCTCAAATGTTTCGTTTTCATGTAATGATTTAATTTCATCTTCAATAGCAATTTTCCATTCCCTTGAATTATTTGACTGCATTGCGTCCTCATAACTTAAAGGTTCATCAATCATTGCCACCATACTTGCTTCGTAGATTTTCGTTTTCTTTGGATTCAATCTTAAACGGCCACTTTCCCGCTTATATTCTGGAATATTTTCTTCAGTCGAGGTAATTTCAACTTGATTGGCTACTGAATTTTCTTCACAGGCAGTTTCTGTTAATTTTTGTTGAGCTGTGTCAGCATTTACTACCTCAGTTCCGTTTTCATCATTTGAAAATTGAAAATACTCACTTCTGATGAAATTTTCATTGAATTTCACATCACAGCTTACAATAATTTTTCTTAAAACTGGATCGTACAGTCGAATATTCTTTTGCGTTGGTTCATATCCAACCAAATGGACCTCCTTCGCTTTGTGATCCCATTTTTGTCGAGAGGTTTTTGGAATGTGTATATAGCCAACAGACCAAAGACCTTTACATGTCCAAGTTGTGGTTTTTCACCAAACCAATTTTCATAAGGTGTTATATAGCTTGATTCTTGGCATTTGGTGAACGATTCAATAAATAAACCGCTGTTCGAACTGCTTCTTCCCACAATGATTTATTCAAAGCACTTTCACATAGCATTGTCCTTGCATATTCTTGTACCGTTCGGTTGTCTCGTTCAATGTATCCATTTTGTTCCGGTGTGTAAAGCGAAATTCGTTCAACAATTATTCCACGCTCCGCAAGATACTTCATCAGACTCCGATTGATAAATTCACTTCCATTATCACATCGAATTCGTTTAATGGATCTTTCCATAGAATTTTCGATGAAAGCTAAGAATTCTTTAAACTTGTCCTCTACTTCTGACTTCTGAGCGATCAGATAAACAAATCTGAAACCAGTCGCTTCGTCTTTCATCAACATAAAATATTGAGCACCACCAATACCTTTTTGCTGCATTTTTCCACACAAATCAACATGGAAACATTCACCCTTAGTAATTGAACGCTTTTCTTTTAATGGATGTGAACTTCGATGCAATTTTCAGAACTGACATTCCCTGCAAAAGAAGTTGTTTTCATCAGACAAATTGATTCCACTTACTAAGTTTTGCTTGACCATCGCCTTGATTGTTGTCGTATTCATATGGCCAAAACGTCTGTGCCATTGTTGTAATGAATTCATCGATTCCCCACCAAAGCCTTTTGCAGTCAAACATGAATCAGCACACTTCTTTGTAGTATCATGTCTAAAAATCATTCGCACTAAATTGTTTTCATCTTTGTAGCCGAGAGCCGCTGTTTCATTTCCTTGTGTGATGACGCAATAGTTGTCCTCGAAATTGATTTCGAAACCTTTGCTCATCAACGATCCAATTGAAAACAAGTTGACGTTTGATTTTGGAACATATCGAACATCTTCTAAAAATCTTGTACGCTATTCGCCATTAACCCATGCCTTGATTCCGATAGTACCACTACCTTCGACATTCAGTGATACATTGTTTGCAGTTTTGATGCAAGCTTGATCTCCATTCGATGAAAAATTACAGAACCAATCTTTTCGGAAAGTTATATGTCTGGATGCTCCAGAATCTGCCAACCAAACATCTTTGTAGCTCGCTGACAAAATATCTGTCATTGCTGAAAATGCCATTGATGATTTCTTTTCGTTCTTGTCTTTTGTTTGATATGATTTCTTCTGATCTGGGCAATCCTTCTTCCAGTGTCCTTCCTTACCACAGGAAAAACAAGTCGATAAAGATTTCTTTTTGTGCTCAAATACCTTTTTTTTCTTATGTTAATGTTTTGTATTGAGAGCTGCTGCAACCGGATGTTGTTCTCGATCTACTTTATTCATTTGATCTTCTTCTAATTGCAGTTTTGCTAATAGTGTATCAATTGTCCGACAGTCTTTAATATTGTACCAAACCGTTTTAAAGTTCTTGAACTTGGAGCCTAAACCACTGATAATTCGACACATCTTGAGATTATCAGACAATTTTTCTTTATGTTCTTCTATCTCAGCTGCCAATCGAGAAACCTTTGAAACGTACGACGCAACTGATTCTTCGTCATTCATTTTAACTGCGAAATATTCTTCATACAGTGTCATTATCCTTACATCGCTCTTCATATTATGGATGCTTTCCAATTCATCTAAAATTTCTTTAGCCGATTTGCAAGTTAAGTTAAGATTCGCTTGTTCACCATCCAAAGATGAAAAAAGAATAGCCATTGCTTGACCATCTCCCTTGAGCCATGCTTTGTGCTCTTTTTCATTATTTTTATCTGGTGCAACCTCAGAACCTCCTGCAATTTCCATGAGACCTTTCCCACGCAGAATTGCCGTTACTTGAAATTTCCAAGCTTTGAAATTAGATCCATTCAAACGATGAGATATAGTTGCAATATCCTCTGAATTATTCATTTCTACAAATCTTTGCTAAATCAGAGAATATCAAGTTATGACGACACGAAAAATATTTCCAGCTCGATTTTTCTTCAGTTATAATGCACTGGGGCTCATAACCTGTTGAAATTATCCTTTGTTATATTTCTATTTAGGTTTAAGAAATAATTGAAACAAAAATTTATGTATAACGCAGAAAAATAATATTTAATAAAGAATTTAAATGTTGCTTGTACAATATATATGTAAAGAATGAACAGAAAATTAAAAGCTATAATGAAAGTTTAATCAAAGTTTTCTATACAAAAATGTATAACTCAACAGTTACTTCGAAGGTTTTTGACTTAGTTTTCGGAGAGAGCGCTCATAACTTTATGAGTGGTCAGGACCACTCATAAGTCTTATGAGAACTCATAAATATTCACTATTATTGCTTGGTGAATAGGTTTATGAGCCTCATAAGTTACGAGCCGTGCGTCGGTGAATACCGCCCTTAGATATAATAAGTAAATAGCACTGGTTTGAATTCAAAAGCTTTGCCAATGTATAAGAATTAAGAAAAGATCTAGAAATCAATGATGAGGAATTATTTTACAAGATTACTTGAGTCAAACGATAAGTCAATGAAGAATAAATTTGTCCCCAAATAAGAAATGATTTGAATTTTTCAACATTTTCATGAAGAACATGTGAGTTTTGCTATCATTAATTACTTTTTAGGAAATGCTTTAGACTTCGAAATAATTAATTAATTACTTTTTAGGAAATGCTTAAGACTTCGAAATAAGGCTTTCAACCAAAATTCACCTTGCTTTCCTTAGCTTTCTTAACTAAGTGTAGTCCTAGACCAAAACAGTTCGTATTAAGTATATGTCGAAGCATATCGAAGAATTTTTAAATATTCCTTGCAAAAAAATTATCAGGAAGATGATACTCTACAAAATACTGGTACACTGTGACGTATACGCACTTTTTTATTTACATAGCTATGCAAGGTGTTTTGCATAAAGTACAAAACATTAGAATGTTTAGGTTGGTTCCAAAGATTTGTGTAGGTGAGGGTTCTCTTTATATAGGTGAATGTGGCAATTTTCAACAACTAAAATATATTTGTATACATACTTGGTGGTGCGACAACTGTGGGAATGATGATACAACTTTGGTTACCTTGATATCCAAGATACACTGGATGGATACACAAGCCAAATATGTATTTCACAAACGACCTCACACGTAATCAGTAAGCTTCATAAAATCAATTACTTGTTATTATTTTTGGGTAAACTTAAAGTACGAAAGTGTTTTCGTTTACACAGCTTTTCCAAGTATCTTAAGTTGTCGTGTTAACTTTAATTATCTTTACTTTAAAAAGAACTTGGGCAAACTAAGCTATGTTCTTAACGTGTTATTGGTTCTTTTTTAAGCATCCTTTGTGCAAGTTTATTTTCCTTTAAACCATAGCATTATTTGTGTTGATACATCAACTTTGGATGTCGCTAATGTGTTTTCATTTCTTATTTCCTCATGGTTTAACAACCACCCTCATCAATAGTGATAAAGTTTATTTACAAGAACAAAGTCACAATCAAAAGACATCAAATTTTTTCGGAAAATATTTTATTGTTTGTTTATATACAAATATTTGACATCTGCAATTATTAACCTATAAAATATTATTGATACATACTTCTTTAAAATAACATCAAATTATATCAATGAACTGTGAACTACTATCTGATAGATTTTCATTATTTTTCAATCATTTAAACAATTTTTGAAAACTAGTAATAATTTTATTTTGACTACATAATATTGTAATATACAATATGTACATGTAGGTATGTATGTATGTTTATATTTGTATGCGCCTGTAAGATTTAACGTCTTTTAAAAGCAACCTCAATTTATTGTAAGACACACTTTAATAGTTATAAGGAATTGATCAATATGGAAAAGTTTTTGTTGACACAGTGTATTGAGAATAAGGTGTTAAATATACATAAATATCTCATTAAATCCCACGAATGGCGTCCATAGTTAAAGCTGGACAAATTCGAAAAGAATGCTGCTTTTAGTAGGATCTTAGGCCATACTTTTCAAGTTAGCAGTCAAGGAGCCAAGAGTTAAGTACTACATCCATTACCATATACTGCACTATTGCCACCCGCAATAAGAATATTTTGTGATAATTAATTAAAAGTTCATACTTACTCAATTAAAGCAAAAGAGTGGAGCTGGAGTAAAAAGTGCTTCTTATCGAAACGATAAGCTGCTCTATGGAATTTACCTACAAAGAATTGCGTCAGCGTAATGCGGTATACTCATTACTCGTATAAGAAACAACGAATATAATTGCACTATTCCGAACATGAGGTGTCAAATAAATGAGGTTAATAACATTAAATAAATATTTGTCAATAATGAGAAGCAGGGTTGCCACTTCTCATAAAATTTTTCGCAGTAAATTTGCAAAAAAGTGCAGTAATTTCAATATTTTCGCAGTAGTATATTATATTTTTATATTTATTTTTTCAAAACACTAAATAGATATGTTATTCGAACAAAACTGATAAATAAATCAAATACAGCATTTGTAATTGGCGTGAAGGGTAATTTTGTTCATAAGATCAAGTGCAGCAGGTTTTATTTTATGGTAGCAGATTGATTTTGAGAAAAAATGCAGTAAATCTACTGCAATTGCAGTTAAGTGGCAGCCCTGATGAGAAGTAACTTCTTTAAAGAACAAGTTAAGTAAGTGACATTCCTGACTACCGATTAGTTGGTGTAATGAGCTGAAATTTGGAAGGAGAGTAGACAACTAAACATTCTTATGTAGGTAGGTGCGTACGAACGTACTTAGGTTGGTTGACACACAGACATTTCTATATAAAAATTATGAACTTGGATTCTATGGACCTTGAAACGAAAGAGACATGTCGAAATTTTTGATGAGACAAACAGGGTCAGTCTTCCAAGAAGAAGTGAAAAATGCACCGGTATCACCAAATTTTACTTTCTTTAAAACTTATAACAATATATTATTAAATGCAGCTGATTTTTTTCGACTTTATTCAAAATATCTAATCTAGTAAGATTTTTATTTTTTCATTTTATTTGAAGTAAAACCTAATGTTCTCACGGAGCAAAATCTCGAATTTCAGAGATTTCAGTGCAAATCTTCACATTTCCCCATACAATTTTGAGATATCGAAATGCGTTGAAATCTCAATTAAATATTGTATCAATGTGAAGTTTTCTTGATGAACAGGCTTATTTTTTGGATTTCACTATACAAAGGTGAAAAGCTTTCCAATACAAACTACTTTCCTGTACCAAACAGGTAAAAAGAGAAAATATGATTTTGATTTTGGCATTTGAGCTCAGAGAGAAAATAATATAGAAGCATACAAAAGTACTTTTTTGTGTTTATATGTATTTGGGCCGTCAATGAGAAAATCGAAAATAAAAATAACCGTTACATAACAGATGCCCTTAATAACAGTTTTCGTAAACAAAAAATTCAAAAAAAGGCTCAACCTTTCTACCAGTAATTGACTTATTTTTTAATCAAAATAGTTGGAGTCGTTTTTGAGATAAATAAGCTTTTTTCTAAGGGTTGTTCGGTCAGGGGCTAAACAAAATTCCATTAAGGGAAGAGTAAAAAAAAAACTTTATCGTAATGTCATATTTCATCAAAGTCTTAAGTTCAAATATTTTTACGAATGGGAAATTTGCCATGTAATACTAAAAAAAGGGGCTTTCTAGCCAAAGCTGCAAAAAATTGAAGGAAATGGTAAAGTTTAAAGGGGTATATATCCATCAATTTTGAATAAAACTGGGTTTTTTAACGTGTGTTTTGGGCCTATTCTTGCTTCAAAAAAAGTTATGCGCAATTTGTTGAAAAATTTAGAAATTAATATTTCCAATTTTTTTTTGGTTTTTGTTAAATCTTCCTGCAAAAAACTTTTATATAATTTTTTGGGTTACGTACGAATGACCGACAGAAAAAATATCGACTTTTGTCGACCTATCTGTAAGTAAAAATATCGACTTTACAGTTATGTGATGCTATGGAAAATTTAAGACACAAGTTCTTATGTGTATTTTATTCTCATAATAATGAACTAATTTTAATTTCAATATATTTAAATTTCAATAAAATGCATTTCTGTTGTCTACCTTCCTTATGTCCATGGCAGTCGTGAAGAACGCGGCAAGTCGAGATAACTGAAGTGTATTATTGTTTTATTAATAATTCTGAAATAACTAGTTAACAACATTAAACAAAATTTTAACCTTATGTTATACTTTCCTAATACATCTGAAAATACATAATGAACACCTTTTTAAACATAAGTTAGTTTTTTGTAATGATATTCAACATAAAATCCGACCTTCTAAAGACGTAAAAGTTTGACTCACTACCGCCGCTGATATGTATATTTCGAAGTTTCCCCAACTAAAAAAATTGCTTCGTATTGCAGACATTATAGTGTAGCGCTCCTACTGCCCCTCTGACGGGAAGTAAATACCTTATTGGAGCATTACTGATTCCTTAAATATTTTCTGGTGCAAATTCTATCAGCTTGATAGAAGCGATATACCAATGTTTCTTTAATCTCTCTATATTACTCTTATGAAAGTTCAGACCATTTCTGCTATACTAGTGAAAACACAAACCACTTCTGGTATACTAAAGAGTATAGCCACAAACTAGCAGTGTGGGGAAAGTGCATACGTTTTTTTCATCGTAAATATTCTCCCATGGCCGAGTGGTTGGCGTGGTGGACTTTCAGTGGGAAAGGACCATGGTTCGAATCCCACAGAAACCTTGTACATTTTATAACTTAAATAATATCTAAAAAATTCCTAGATTGCATTTCAGATAAAAAATTTCAAATAAAATATCAACAAATAAATAAAATTAAAAAAAATATAAATAAATATGTAATATATAATATATATATAAATTCTAAGATTGCATTTCAGATAATAATATAATAAAATATCAACAAATGAATAAAGTAAAAAAATATAAATAAATATAAATATAAATATAAATATAAATATAAATATAAATATAAATATAAATATAAATATAAATATAAATATAAATATAAATATAAATATAAATATAAATATAAATATAAATATAAATATAGATATAAATATAAATATAAATATAAATATAAATATAAATATAAATATAAATATAAATATAAATATAAATATAAATATAAATATAAATATAAATATAAATATAAATATAAATATAAATATAAATATAAATATAAATATAAATATAAATATAAATATAAATATAAATATAAATATAAATATAAATATAAATATAAATATAAATATAAATATAAATATAAATATAAATATAAATATAAATATAAATATAAATATAAATATAAATATAAATATAAATATAAATATAAATATAAATATAAATATAAATATAAATATAAATATAAATATAAATATAAATATAAATATAAATATAAATATAAATATAAATATAAATATAAATATAAATATAAATATAAATATAAATATAAATATAAATATAAATATAAATATAAATATAAATATAAATATAAATATAAATATAAATATAAATATAAATATAAATATAAATATAAATATAAATATAAATATAAATATAAATATAAATATAAATATAAATATAAATATAAATATAAATATAAATATAAATATAAATATAAATATAAATATAAATATAAATATAAATATAAATATAAATATAAATATAAATATAAATATAAATATAAATATAAATATAAATATAAATATAAATAAATAAATATAAATCAATTGTGAAATATTTTTTTTTTATTTTTCCACCTTCTTTTATAAGACCAAAAGCTGGCAAGCCCACCCATACCGAACCGAAGGACTTCAGACCTATTAGCCTTTCCTCCTTTCTCCTGAAGACCTTGGAAAGGTTAATTGACACTCATATTCGCCTAAAACTGAATAATGGTGTGCTCTCACAGGCCCAACATGCGTACTTGAAGGGCAAATCTGTTGAGACAGCACTCCATGAAGTGGTCGGCACAGTTGAAAAATCAATACACTTCAAGGAATTCACTTTAGCAGCATTCCTTGACATAGAAGGGGCCTTTAATAATGTTGATAACAATGCTATTCGACAAGCCCTAAACTCCGTCAGCGTCGATCCATCACTGATAAACTGGATTGTTGTCATGCTTCAAACGAGAATCATAAATGCAGAAATGGGTGACAGCAAAATAAGAGTTAGGACGAGTAGAGGCACTCCACAGGGTGGAGTACTTTCTCCTTTGCTTTGGCTCCTTGTCGTCAACCAGATCTTGGACAAACTAAATCTGGGTGGCATAAAAGTAGTCGCATACGCCGATGACATTGTGTTATTGGCCTCTGGAAAATTTGCCCCCACTCTGTGCGAGCTCTTACAAACGTCCCTTGACAAGCTCAAAAACTGGGCCAGTAATTGTGGCCTTAATATCAACCCACTGAAGACAGAACTGGTGCTGTTTACAAGGAAACGTAATATTCCAAACATAATCCCGCCAACCATTAACGGAATTCCGTTACAGGTTTCGGGTACTGCCAAATATCTTGGAATTGTTCTCGATCGTTGACTAAACTGGAAAGAAAATATTAAAGAAAGAGAAAGAAAAGCCTCAATAGCTTTCTACACTTGTAGCAGAATTTTTGGTAAAAGATGGGGTCCCAGCCCCAGAACCATCCATTGGATGTACACAGCCATTATAAGGCCAATTTTAACGTACGCATGCATGGTCTGGTGGCCAGCCTTAGATAAAGAAACCAATCTAAAAACCATGACTAAAATTCAAAGACTAGCATGTATTGGCACAACCAGTGCTATCAGAACCACACCAACGGCCGCCCTTGAAACTTTCCTTTCACTTGCCCCACTCGATCTGTATACGAAAGAGGTGGCGGCCAAAAGTGCTTTAAGACTTGTTCAATGTAAAAATTGGAAAAAGGGCCTCTACGGTCACAGAACCATAATGAATTTTATAGACATAGACATTCAGACAGACTACGTTTCACCGCACATAGATTTCAACCCAGTACCCATAACGGATATCCCAACCAGGGAACTCTGGAATGAAAACAGGGTCATAAATGCAAATCATGTTTCGGTCTTCACTGACGGTTCCAAAACCTCGGAGGGGGTTGGGTCAGGCATCTACTCAGATAACCCACCCATAAATAGATCTTTAAAGCTTCCAAACTTTTGCAGTGTTTTCCAAGCGGAAGTGCTGGCAGTTTGCGAAGCCGCGAAACATCTTTCCTCAATCAGTGAATTAGTCAACAACAATATTGACATTTTCATAGACAGCCAGGCGGCAATTAAAGCCATTTCCTCAATCACCACAAAGTCCAAACTGGTCGATCGCTGTCGGAATGAGCTAAGAGTACTCAATGCAACGAACACAGTTACCCTTAGATGGGTCCCAGGACATAAGGATATTCATGGGAATGAGATGGCAGATGAACTGGCCAACTGGCTCCCCCACTTCCTTTGTGAATGCCCTAGCCTAGCTAGAACTAGAAAAGAGGCCCTTGGAGAATACTTCTTCGACGAACTGGGCGACATCTCTGTCTTGCCACTAAAGAACATCCTGAAATTCATTCAGAACTCAGGATGGTTCAGGGAGGCTCCCCAAACCTAAAACTTCTCCTTAACTCCCTCCCTATCCCTCCTAACTAACCACCTATACCCTGGGGAACACAATGGATCCACTGAGATCCGAGTGAGATGGTGCGGCTTGCCGCACTATCACCCCTTACAACCTAACCTATATAAGACCTCTTAATTGAGTGAAGTAAGTGTTTTACGGGGCAACTGAACTTACTCCATAAAGGTCCAATAGGAGCTTAAAAAGTGCGCCTATTTAATTATATGGATTATTATATAATGCTTATATGATTGCAAGAAATGATTATGAGAAGCTTCTTTGAATGATTGGGCCTTATCTTTTGGATGTTTTATTATTATATTAATATTAAAACACACTACAGACCCTGAAGAAGTAGCAATTAAAACGTCGAAATATATAGGCAGCAAAAATTAAATTACAAAAAATTCGATTTATTGAATTATGATAATGCGATATTAAATAATAATGTTCAGATCATAGTTTAGGTAATGATGTTTACAAGCGCGAGTTACGGAAGTTACGGACAATGACCTTCCAACCTTGAATGAAGAGTCTCATTCTAAAAACATATTTAAACCATTGTCATTGTCATGGTAATGTATCAAATTACTTATATTTAATTTAACTTTATTTTGCATTTCCGCTACTCTACTGAGTAAGCATAATGCAAAAACATTGTTAATAAACTAAGATAGGAATATAGAAATTAATAAAGAAGAGTTTGATTTTGGACACCAAGAAAAACGGTATTATTATTTAACTCGCGCGCTTGTAAAAATCATTCCCTAAGCTATGATCTGATCAAAATGTCGACTTTCAAAATTGCTTTCTTTAAAATGTGGACTGTTGAAATCTCGATTCATTAAATCTTGATCACTATCGACATTTTGAAAATTAACATTTTGAAAAATCGATATTTGAAAAAGTCGGTCAAATTTGTGTTTTTTTGTTTTGATCTATCGGTCTTTTAGTCGACCTTATGGAGTCGATATTTTAAAAGTCAACATATCGTACCCAATTCATGCGCGGATTCAGGGGGGCAATGGGTGCAGCAATGGGTGCAATTGCCCCCCCCCCCCCCCCTGGGTAAGAATGAACGAAGTTTAAAATAAGAATTTAATAAAATGTAATCAAAAAAAGGTTATTTCGTTATACGTTAATAAAAGTTTTTCTTGGCAGCGCAACGTTGCAGCAATGAGTGGTTGTGCGTAGGCCGATGGCCGACCAGGTTTAGTTAAGAAAAGTTCCACTATGCACAAATAGCCTTGAAATTGACTGAGTGCAAAGCTTATATCTTCGGTTTTAGATGTCCGATCTGCAAAGTTAAGATCTTTAATTAAAAGATAAATGTCCGGCTACATTACTTTATAGCATTTTATAAGAAAAGTCAATTTATTTCATACTAGGGAGCAGGTTGAACCCTAAATATATTCGATTTTCACTTTTCAAAATGCTGTGAATGAAAAATTTCACAATTTGAAAAATAATGATTTAAAAGTTATTGCTCCACCTCCAACCCTCCTCTACAAATTTGTTAGTGGTTTTTATAGTTAAATATAACGGAAAAGGTGACAGGGGCACTTATCTAAATTTTCAACCTTGAAGTTGATTTTAATTTTAAAAAAATTAAATCTTTAAAATACGTCGATTTACGAGTAATTACCATCAAAAATTTCTAATTTTGCTTCCAATGTTCGGATCTACAGGATAAAGATATCTAATTAAAGTTCAAATAATAAACTTCAGTTTTATATAAAAGTTATTGAGATATACCAAAAAATTCATACTAAATGGGTGATAGAGTTCTTTTCTTAAAATTTGCGTTTCCATTGAGGGAGTACTTTCACTAGAAAACTCTCGAGAGCGATTTTCGGATATCTGTCCTCCCCTCTGGTGAGCTTATTTCATGACTGTGTCTGTGTTCACTTTCAAGTTTTACTCTCGAGAATTTCTTCAGAGCTGCTCGCCGCCTTTTTACTCTGAAATGGATACGCACATGTGTTTCGAGTTCGCAGCAATGCGAACAGACGTGCTGCACATCTGTTTTAGCCATAAGATACGTTTTTGATGTGAGAATTTTGTCACTTTTATGGATGTGTTTTGGGAACTTCCGTGTTCCATATTATTAAACTACCGAAGAGTGGGAATCCAAAGAAGAAGATTGGAGAGAAACCAGGAAACGACCACAGCAGTCATGGAACTTTTATACCTAAGGAAAGGATAGTTGTTTCGTCAATTCGATTGTCAAATGATTGCCATTTTTCGACGTAAATATTGCTATTGTATCGAAATACATGAGTCTAGTAACTCTGTAGTCGATGCTTTGAGCTTTTATGAAACATTTATATTAAAACTTAACGAACGCTAAGTATATTGTTAATGAAATGTATAACAAAGTTTCGAGAAAGGTTTAATAAAGAGTGGTGTTTTCTTTGTATTTTCCACTATAATCATTGGGTTTTATTTCAATGTCGGAAAGTTTGGTTTTGTATCGATGGACTAAGGCATCTGATATGGTTCATCTCGGTTGCGATCTATAATTTTAGTTTAGCTTAAATACAGATATTGTCAAATGAATGCAATTGTTTTGTTTGCACAAAATCTTTTTTATCAACGTCCTTCAATTTTCACGTTCTCCGGCTTCTCAATATTTTTGTTTCCAACTCGATTTTTGACTGCAGAATTGCACCACACATGATGTTTTCAAACATGTGACTTTAGCAAATTGCATTATCGAACATAAACTTGAATTTGCCTTTTCTAATAGCAGACTATTCCAGTTTGCGTTTGAGAACACTCTGCAAAACGCATTTTGACGCTGATGACGTTCTCGAAAACGGCCTCTTACTAGCAAGGTTAGGTTAGGTTGCCAGCTACAGAAGAGGATGGAAATTTCAATCGAACTCGAACGTCATGTGTCTGAATAGGAACATACCACTGTACCATTATATTTTCCGAACATAATTATAGATTTACGCGGATCTAGATGGAACTCAAAAACGCTGTAAAGATACCATGCTAGCTACAAACCGCAAAAATTCATTTCACAAAGTTCAAAGTACCCTGTGGCAGTTATGAAAGAATTTATTGCTTTCTGCAAATTATAGGGCGGTATGAAGTGTACATAAATTTTCTGTAGACCTTATCAAGATTTTGGAAACTCACGAAAATTGCTCCCCCCCCCCCCCTGAACGAAATCCTGGATCCGCGCCTGACCCAATTCAATTTTTTAAATCATCCATTCCGAATTCCGATAAGAATTACAATTTAGAACAAAAATTTTGAGAAGTTCAATTGTCAAATTTAACTTAGTTTCCGAGTTAAACCAAACATATTGAAAAGTGACCTACATACATGAATCATGTACCTACTACACATACCTATCGCAATTCGCAAGTAAAATCTATAGGTAGTCAACCAGTGCCGAGATTCAGCTATTTCAGTGAGTGAGATGAGATGACTCGCCTTACTCGCCGACTCATCTCTCTTCACTCGCAAAAGTGATTCAGCTATTTAGGTGAAATGAGTAAGTTCGAATTTAGTTTCGAACATGAGACAAAGAATAAATATAAAAGAATTAAATTCTACCTCCTTGTCACACTCGTTACGCAAAACAAAATGAAACAACAAATACAACAATGTAAACATTGGAATCTTTAATAATGGAGTTTGGAGTACATTTTGTTTCAATTATTTTGTTTGTCATAATTAAAGTTTAATGTGAGTTTCACCCTTGAGAAATAAAAAGTTTAAAAGTGTCGAAAGTGAATAGAATATAAATTTATTAATATATATATGTGCACATGAAAATAAAATAAAATTAAAGAATCAATAAAAGGGTAGTTGTTTTTATCTACGTTGTTGTTTTTTATTTCGTTTCCTATCCATGAATAGGAATTCTTGAGCAAAGCACATATACTTATCCAAAACTAGAAATTTACCAACACATACACCAAGTCACTGCGGATATATCTGGCGAGTAATCTGACATTTCATTTCACTCGCTCACTCACTGCCTTTTGCTAACTGAATCGCTTTTCGACGAAAAGTGACTCATCTCACTCACTCCCTGCGGCTTCGAATTAGCTGAATCTCGGCACAGATTTCGTTCTTGAGCATTGGCAATGGACTGCATCTCAATAATTACGTTTAAATACAAATCAATAAGTGGGAGAATTCAATCCGACATATTCAAATGTATCACTGGGTTTTATTGTTTTTTCTTAAATCCAAAAATGGAAATGTAATTCTATAAGAATCAATCTGATAAACATAAAAATAAAAGTGCGATACTTCCATACATATTGAACAAATCTGAATTGCTAGTTGGGTACTCCAAAATGCAATATGTATTCGATTTTATATTTTTAAAGGTTCCTTGGCCGGCCTTCAATGATCGACGTCGACGACGACGCCATAATAATTCCAAACGTCTATCCTTCAAACTAAATTTCAATCACAATGAACTGATGCAAGGGGTTACGCAATGGTGAATGTTTCTTTAAATAAACTTATATCGTTTTGTGATTTGGGCCTTTCGGCTATGGCTACGGCTTCGCTTTACTTTCGGCTATTCTCTGGCCAATGGCATCATCATCATCATCATCATCGGACATGCTATACCATCAGAGAAGACATGGAATAAGTCACGTCATCAATGAATCAAGTATAGTGTAATGAACTTCCAAATAATGCTCCATAGCTCAGTTGATATGGTTGAACCGTAACGAACTTTCAGATGAATTCGCTTGACGTAGCAGAATTTCCTATGTCTTAAATTTCGTTAATAAAAAAATTGTGATCGCTGTCTTGGAATTTTAAACGTTGGTTGACGGTGGGCTGTTTTCAATTAGAGGTGGAGGTATGTATTTTATTTTGTATACCTTAGCTATCAAGAGGTGTGTTTTTTTGGAATCAATTTACCTTGTTTACTTGTTAAACCAAAAAAAAAAACAATTAGAATCAATGCAGTGCTAAGTGCAGTGCCATTGAATGCGACTAGCATTAACATCATTGATCGTCGCAAACACGTCATCGTGATGTGACCTTAGCGACGAGGCGGAAAGAAGTGGGGTTTACTGTATGATTTCATATATTATTTGTTATACAATTCAAAACGAGACGATCGTAATTCCACTCCAACAACTGTCAATATTATTTTTCAATGTAATTGAATATTATTACAGTGTCAAGAGTGTTGGCTTACATTTACATTGCAATACCGTTGTGTCAATTTAACGCCACCATAATGCGGTGGTGTTTAATGTCAGTCAAAGTCAGTCAGTAAACTTTGGTCAATGAACTGATTGTGATACATATAATGTACATTTATGTGATACATATACATATGTGTATTTATATACATATGTACTTTGAAACAGTTTCAGGTTTCGAGTGGATTTTTTCAAAAATAATTAATTAAATGAATGAAAATGTTTTGAATGCATAAATTCATTCAAGTAAGCACCAGATGACTGTCAATAAAAAAACAAAACAAAATCTAATAAAAACCCGGACGATGATAATTTGCATATTATGCCAGTTGAACCAGAAAATTGCTTACATTTGAGAATAAATAAATAAATAATGTTGTCAATACCGGATGCAGGATTCCGATTGAAAAAGAGGTGAGAGGCAGGGGTCGGTTGGGAGAAAAAGGAACTCCCACCTCCCGGGACTTTAAAAAAAAGCAGCAGCAAATTTAAACAGTTTCAATAAAAAACAATTGAATTTATCCTTTAGGCCTAGTTCACACGGCATATTTTTTTCGATTTTAGGTATAACAGGACAAACAGCAGGTGTTGATACGATATTATTTTTATTCGTCTAAAAATCAAACAGCTGATGAGGATAGTGCGAATATATGCACTTCCTAGGAAGATTAACTTAATATTTGAATCGAAAAGTTGGAATTTGTGATGTTTTTGATTTCTATCTTTTAATTAATTAGTCCAGTTAACGATAAGGAAAAATAAATGCAATAAATCAAACTCTCTGGGTTATTTGTTTGTGGATGAGGCAGGGGTGGACTGGGCCGCCGGGCAACCTGATTTTTTCCCAGTGGGCCCCCAGGCAAGCAAAAAAATCATAAAAGTTCTTGTGTTCTTTTCTGTTTTTTTTTTTAGGAAAAAGGTTCTAATTAAACTGGATTCATACTATAAATAGAGTTTTTGTAGATCAAAGTGGATACATATTTGGAGCCCCCAAAAACTTGGATTGTGGCCTCGGTGGATCTTTAGAGGCCCTTATCGACCTCTGGAGCCCCCAGAGCTTGGTTGGTGGCCTCTACGGATCTCTGGAGGCCCCCAGAACTCGTTTGGTGGACTCTACGGATATCTAAAGGCGTCCAGAACTCAGTTGGTGCCCTCTTCGGATCTCTAGAGGCCATTAGAACTCGGTTGGTAGCCTCTTCAAGTTTGATGGCCTCCAGACTACAGTTGGTGTTCTCTACGGATCCTTGGAGGCCCCCAGAACTTGGTAGGTGGTCTCTACGAATCCTTAATAATTCAAAAGATGATACAAAATTTTACAATTTCAAAAATCTAAAGATGAAATTAAATGAAAATGACCCTCATCATGTATATTAAAATGAGTGAAGATGAGGCAAAACACGAAAGTCAAGAAACGAAAAGAAACAAGAAAAAACAAGAACACTGTGGAGACTGGAGATCGTGCAGAACGCTACTTCAATTTCCCAATTTTCATCATTCTACAATAAACGGAAGTGCTCCACATAATTTTTAACAATTTTTAAGAAAGTGAGTGGATGCCACGTCCCCTGAACGGTAAATTACAAATTTTCGCTTTTTTTCTTTCTAAGCGCTTCAAGCCCTACCGATCTATGAATTTTCACCATTCTGCAATAATTGGAAGTGCTCCATATATATAATTTATTGGAATTTTTAAGAAAGTGGGTGGATGCCACGCTCCCTGAATAGAAAATTGCAGATTTTCGATTTTTTTCCTTAGTATGCACTTGCAGCACTAGAAGGCCTATCGTTGCGTTGTGCAAAATATCAAGTTCCTACGATGTCGGGAAGTGCTCCATAATTTTGATGATCTGTCAGTGAGTGAGTGAGTGAGTCAGTCAGCCAGTCAGTTACAGTTTTTGTGATTTTTTAAGTCCTCTATCACGGAAATTACTAATGCTAAAGAGTTGAAGTTTGGTAAGCTACCTGTGTTTGAACAGCTCAGTAGATAATGCGAATTTGAAGTTTCTGACTTTATTAGTACAGAAGTTAGAGGGGGTCAAAAATCGCCTGAGTTTGTTCCTGTAAAAAGGGTGCAGTGCCACGAACATATAGCTGGGCACTGCCGTGCCCTTTGATTTGTAGATACCTATCACAAAAAGTAATACGAAATAAACTACCAAAATAATAATAATGGAAGACTATATCTGTGATAGTGTTTGGTTGCACATGTTTGTTACGATTAAAAGGGCTTTTTGGTAATATTTGGAACGAAATACTATCTTGAGCTTAAAATGTGATTAGTTGTTCCCCATTTTTCAAGCCATCAACTGTCAAATTCTATTGAAGGATGGCTGCTATCTTGAAGGATTAAAAAATTTCTGAAAGTCCAAATTTTACTCTAAGAAATCAATATTTTTCAAATATTTTATGCTCCGGAATAAAGTGGTTTTAGGGTCTTTGGGTCACATTTAAATTGAAATATCCTCTTAAGAAAGTTTTTTGTTTATCTGTCAAGCTATAAACTGTCAAAATGTATACGATGTCCATAGATTAAAAATTCTTAGAAAAATTGATTTTTTTTTTTGTTTTTTTTTTTAATGATTTGGGTGATTTTTGATAAAAAATACTGCAGAAACGTCAACATTTAATTTTTGCTGATCTGTCAAGCCATAAACTCACTGTCAGATTACATGCTGGAGAATTTAAAAACAAACTAATGCCAAAATTGGACGACTAGAAACCTGCATTTTAATGACCAAATGAATGAATTTGTCCATTTTTTTGTAAAAGCTATAATAATGACAGTTTGTCACTCGTATAAATGCGGCATAAGAAATCCGAAAAGGGTAAATTATTCTTATGAAAATACTTCTAGCCAATATATAACAACAAGAAGAAACTTTATTAATATATAACAACGTTATAAAAAAAACAGTTTTTTGGATTTTATTTTTATCTTCGACGAAAATAATTCGACTGTGATGAAACTTGGTGAAAACGGACATTTTAGAGTTCCAAGCAAGATGTTATTTTCTTGAAGGGAAACATACATTTTTGGATTTCTTGGAAATTTAATTTTAGAAAATGGCCCAAAGCTGACCTTAAAATTTTGAAAAATTTATGACGGCATGTTTTATTGAAACCTTTACTTAAAGATGGTGTAAGAAAATCAGCTGTTATTGTGGAGAAACGTTGTCAAAATTGCAACAAAAAAAAAATTCTTTTAAGTCCGATTTCTTCGTAAATGTCATCAGTAATTGTTCACTGCTCAATTTAATGAATTGTTAAAAGTGATACAAAACGGTAATTTTAATGCTATATCATGATAAAGAAAACTTAATCAACTGTTTTAGATTTGGACTGCTGAAAACCCAAGTGTTTAGCAATTGAATAAAAACTTGCTTAAAATGACAATTTTTGTGCAAGAACAAATGTTTTTATGTATTTATTTATCAACTCGTATAGTACACCGTACAACGTAATTATATGCGCATGTATTATTTTGTTTTCACTTGAAAAAAAAATTTAATTTGTAATTTTTTATTTTAATTTTTCAATGTATTTGTTTAATTTTTTTTTTGTATTTTTTAGACTAATATGCTGTAAACAGTTTACAATTAGACCGAAAATTATTCCTATTCTGAAATACAATTATAAAGGCTCTCCCAAACCACTGCGAAATCATAGCGAATCATTCGCAAAGACAGTTTTTTTGTTGTTTGGCATTGTGTATCTTTCATATTTTGTATTATTGTGAATGATTTCGCGTCGTCGACTAATGTTTTGCGTTGGTTTGGGAGAGCCTTAAGAATTAAGAAGAAATCAGCGATACGAAGCAACGCAAAAACAAATTAAAAAAAAAACAATCAAATAAAAAAAAATAATAAAAGTATTATAAACAAAATATAAGTAAAAATTTGTGTGGAGTTGATAAATAAATAAATACAAATGTATTTTTTTGTCCAAAAATTGTTAATTTTTTAAGTAAAATTACTAGGCGTGTTTAGGAAAATGATATCTTCGACGGCTCAGTGTCAAAAACTGACCAAGCCAATCCAATATTTTCTTTCCTCAGTTATTTGACAGCAAAATTTCTGAGGAATCCTGTTCACGAGACTGAGATTGCTGAGGGCTCTGAGATCTCATTTTCCTGAACTCTCCTACTGTATCAACTCCTGGGATTTCAGCAGGCCGAACATTTAAAGTACCGTTTTGCATCACTTTTAAGAATTCATTGAGCAATGAACAATAACTGGCATTAACGCAAAATCGGACTCGAAAAAAGATTTATTGTTTTTTGCCATTTAGAAAATGTTTTTACACAGAAAAAGTGAGATTTTTATATCTTTTTTTTTTAATTGAAAATTCGGCCATTTTTTCAAAATAAAAATAAATAAAATTTATATTTTGCTTCAAAAAAAATTCAGCTTGCTTGGAACCAAAAAACCCAAACCCCACCCCTTGGCCCACCCCACTTCCTGTCATCTGTTGCGGGGTAATTTATGTTTCCCCTTTTATATACCAATGATCTTTAATATTCCCATCATCCATATAGGTACTACTAATATTTTTTTTTAATGTTTGCATTGGTCTAAGCAGCAATTATGATTTTCTGTTGTTGTTCTCAACTCAGAGAACACAACACTGACAGACAGTTTCTGCCAAAACAATTTTCTTGGGCATAATTTGGCAATATTTGTCTGGAAGAGAAATATTGTTCTCTATGAGCGTTTTCTGCGGCCAAAAACTACACATTTTTGCGTACATAGACATCTTTGGGGCTTTGGGCTAAATATGGGTAGAATTTGACTGTTTTGTGTTTTGAGTACACGAGCAGACTTACTGTCTGACAAACTTTCAAATTTTTGTATACTAGAATACAGCTTTTGCAGCTTTTCATGTCCCGCATTGATCTGAGGAAAATAAAATTATTTTAAAATTTGCGGAACCTGACTTTTCAGCTTCAAAAAGTATATACCTACAATTAGGGTGTCCACAGTGTTGCCCGATGAATACAAATTCTCCGCCCAGAACAATTTAGAACATAACAAGAAAATATGTCAAATAACTTTGTGACGAACCACCGAACAAGTAAGTCTTTCTTTAAAGATATTTTATTGGCGACGAGTCAATTTATTATCGAAAAGTGCTTAAGTAGTCAGTCTAAATACATATATTTTATAAAAAAAAAAAAAAAAAAAATCCAAATTAAAACGAAGATAAAACAATACAAAGTTCTCTATAGTAAGGCGCATATCAACCATGTCACTTAAACCTGAAGAAAAAATAGATATTATTTTTGATAAAGTCCAGGCGAACCACGTGGTTGGGAACATGCCACACTTTATACCAGGGAATAACTTTAGTACATATGAAGTACGTCTTAAAATGTTCTTTTACATAAACAAAATACCCCCTGAAGATCAAGTTGGAATGCTTCTTACTCTATTGAGCGATGATGTGGTCGAGAAGTTGATGCAGTTGGTACCATCAGATAAAAAAACCAGAGGAGATGGCCCTCAATGCCCTATTGGAGTGCTTAAAAAACCATTATTCACCAACTGGTAATGTCATTGCAGATCGCTTTAAATTCTACAACCTAAGACAATCACAAGGAGAAAAAATCTGTGACTTTGTTGTGAGGTTAAAGTTTTCTTTACAAAAGTGTAAGTTCCCCAATGTAGTTCTGGACGAAATGCTACGAGACATATTCATAGTTGGATTGGTCAACAACGGGTGGCAGCAGAATTTGATTGAGATTGGAAAGACATTAAAATTTGAAGAAGCTGTCACCAAGTCTTTAAATTTTGAGCTCACAGAAACTGAAACACATGCTATCAACAGCTCAGCAACAATTAATCAATTTCGTACCCAGAGAAGCCGCAATAGCCAGAAAACGAGCAATGAAAACTTTAAGCACAGTCACAATCATCATCGTCAGTTCAGTCGCAAGCCTATCAGTCGTCAGAGGTCTCAGTCCCAGTCAAAGTCATACAGTCGTCAGTCATCGAGAGAAGAGTGTCCCAGGTGGAGAAAGCTCATCAGAAGCATCATACAATGTGCTTCAAAAAGATTTATATGAAGGGCTTTATTGGTACGCCAATGTCAACAAAATTAATTCTCCAGTGTTCATCGATGTCATTATTGCGGAAACGTCTATAAAAATGGAAGTCGATTGCGGTGCGTGTACGAGTGTCATCAGTCAAGAAGGTTATGAAAAATATTTTTCTAAGTTAAATATTTGTCCTTATGATAAATTATATACAGTTACTGGTGAAAATATTTCAGTTCTAGGTAAAATTGTAGTTCCAGTGCGATTGGTTGGTCATCGTAGTTCTCGCGATAAGATGTTAGATTTGGTAGTAATCAAGACATCCAACAAACAATTCTTGCCGCTTATGGGTCGAGTTTGGATAGACGCGTTAATTCCAGGCTGGCGAGAAAAAATTTCTTCCAATACGAGTTTTGATCAACGATTAGCTACTATAAACGGAAAAACAAAGTCCGACATGCTCCCAGTAACCCCTTCTGAAACACCCAACGTAAAGTATTCAGGTATTGAAACAAAAGAAAATTTTGTAGAATTTCTAAAATTAAAATTTCCAAATGTTTTTGATACAACACTTCAAATTCCAATCAAGGGACATGTAGCTCAAATATTTTTAAAAGAAAACTCTGTTCCAGTATTTTGTAAGCCATACAGTCTCCCATATGCCTTGCGTGAGCCAGTAGAAAAAGAGTTAAGAAAGATGATGGCCGAGGGCATATTGGAGCCTGTTGAACAGAGCTTATGGGCTATCCCTATAGTACTTGTAGAAAAAGAAAACAAAGCGATTAGAATTAAGATTGCAAAATAACGATTAATAGATTCATTTCATTACAATACCATCCGCTCCCGCGCTTAGATGATATATTCGCGAGTCTTTCAAATTGTCGCTTCTTCATAAAAATAGATTTTTCAGGGGCATACCTCCAACTGGCAGTTGCATCAGAATCACGCGAATTCCTCCCAATAAATAGATACCCACTTGGGACTATTGAGGTATACTAGGTTACCCTTTGGAGTAAGCTGTGCTCCCGCGATTTTTCAATCAACAGTAGAAAAGATTTTGTTCGGTATTAAAAATGTTGCATGCTTTTTAGATGATCTGATAATTGGTGGCTTTAATGCTGCTGAATGTATTAGTATTTGTACCTCTGTTTTTGAAAGATTAAGCAAACATGAAGTTAAAATTAATTTACAAAAATGTGAGTTTTTAGTGACCGAAGTTGCATATTTAGGTCATGTCTTATCCTATAGTGAATTGAAACCGAATCCGAAAAAAGTAGATGCGGTGATAAGGGCTCCAGCTCCAAAAAATTTGCAACTGTTGCAGGCTTACCTTGGACTTTTGAATTATTATTCACATTTTATTCCGAATTTGTCTACTAAATTGTGCGTTTTCTACAAGCTTTTAAGAAAAGACGTTGAATTTCACTGGGCCAGAGAATGCCAAAAAGTGTTCGATGAGTCTAAAACATATCTGTTAAAAACAAGGTTCTGGCTTTATATGACCCCAAAAAACCTTTGGGCATATACGCTGACGCAAGTCCTTATGGATGCTCAGCCATTCTAGTTCTAGTTCACTTTATAGATGGAACAGAGAAACCGATATTGTTCGCAAGTTGAACGCTTAATGCAAGTGAAAAAAATTACTCTCAATTGCATAGAGAAGCCTTAGCAATAATATTTGGCATACGGAAATTCCATAAATACATATATGGCTTAAGGTTTTAATTATTTAGTGATCATGAACCCTTAAAAGAGATTTTTAATCCCAAAAAGTCAAATTCTTCCGTTGCAATTGGTAGATTGAAAAGATGGTCGGTTATTTTATCAATGTACGATTACGAAATTAAATTTAGACCAGGACGACTAATGGGACATGTTGATGCTCTTTCGCGTTTACCCTTAGATGAACCAAGTGGTGTTCCTGAAGACGGAATGGATTGCATTAATTTTTTCAATGAGGGTCATGACATCGACAAAGAAGCAGCTTCAACAATTACTGATTTATTACCAAAACGTTAATGGTTTAAGGACTAAGATCAATACGATCTATAAAAATATCTATAATCTTCCTCATGATATCATTGTAATGACAGAAACTTGGCTGAATGATACATTCTTCGACACTGAACTCTTCGACTCAACCTACCAAGTCTTCAGGCGTGATAGACACCACTCAAATGATCTAAACACTGTAGGTGGCGGAATTCTTTTTGCTGTGAAGAACTCTCTTGTATGCACTCTGGTCGACAATTTTGAATCTTCGGACGTGGAAATAATATCTATAAAAATAAAAATAGAAATTGGCCACCTGTATATTGTCGCCGTTTATATACCTCCACGATCTACAATCAGTGTTTACGAAAACTGTATCAATTGTATTGATAGGATACACGATCAAATGGAACCAATTGATGAGCTGTTGATCTTAGGCGACTTTAATCTTTCAAACCTGCAATGGACAAAATCTTCAGACTTCAACTATTTATCGCCTGTTAACCCATCGTGTGCTAATGAGTTCACTATTATTGATGGACTAGCCTCTTGTGGACTGAATCAATTCAATGGGATTGCTAACCGCTTCGATAAAATATTGGACTTAATCTTTTTCTCGGAAGCTATTAACACCGATACATCTGTAACCCCTGCCGATTCTATATTGCTAGATGAAGACCGGCACCATCCGGCCTTAGACATAATGCTAAATATAAATCTTTCCAACATTCTACCTACTTCAAATGAAAAACTTGAGTTTAATTTTAAAAAATGCAATTTTGATCAACTAATTAATTTATTGTGTAATGTTGACTGGAATCAAATCCTTTTAAATAGTAATATTGACGATATGTGTTTAAAATTTTATAACATACTTTTCAACTGTTTTTATGAAACTACTCCACTGCGTAAAACTTGTATAAGTTCTAAAATACCACCATGGTTTAATACTCAGCTTAAGATCTTAAAAAATAAAAGAAACAAAGCATGGTTAAAATATAGTAAATCCAGAGCTGATGTAGATTATAGGGCATATTCCGAATTGAAATTTATGTTTACAGATTATTCTAATGCCTTGTATCGTGACTATATCGTAAAAACTGAAAATGATCTGAAAGGTAACCCAAAAAACTTTTGGAGTTTCGTGTCTAGCATAAGAAAAGTTGATGGCTACCCTAACTATATGTCTTTTAAAAATGCTACTAGTCATGACTCCGAAGAAATTGCAAACATGTTTGCAAATTTTTTCAAAGATGCCTTTGTCGTATCTAGTTCTCATGAGCCCATGGATCCACTCCTTCCTAACCCTAGTTTTTCACACCTTAATTCAATTAATCTTTCTATTTGCGAGAATTCAATTATCCAAAGTATTCGTGAACTTGACGACTGTTTTAGTCCTGGTGTACCATCTTGTGTATTAAAAAAATGTGTGTCTCAGTTGTCCTATCCTCTACAAATTCTATTCAATGAATCACTTAAATGCTCAATGTTCCCTGTTTTGTGGAAAAGTGCTTTTATAACACCGGTTCATAAAAAAGGGTCGAAAAATGATATCATAAATTATCGCCCTATTGCTAAACTTTCTGTCATTCCGAAACTTTTTGAATCCATTATTTGTAATGTGTTATCTTTTAATTGTAAGTCTATTATTTGTGACAACCAACACGGGTTCGTCAAAAACAAGTCAACTGTTACAAACCTGTTTCATTTTACTTCTTTTTGTCTTGATTCCTTCGAAGATCGAAAACAAGTAGATTGTGTCTTTACCGATTTTAGTAAGGCTTTTGATAAATTGTGTCATAAAACTTTAACCAATAAACTAAAGGCTTTACACTGAGAAAACTGAACTATGAGTTTTTCAAAAAGATGCATGTTTGATTATATTTTTAACTAATACAAATAGAATTCGGTTTAAACCTAATTGTAATCTGTTTAAATGCGAAAATACTATTATTTTAAAGTAAATTATGTTTGAGTCAAAACCATTCATGTTTGAATATTTCATCAGAACTAGTGAATAATTTTTGTATGTGATTCAAACTAGCTTGACTTTGATTTTTGAAAGGCCTGTTTAATTTTTGTTTCCACTTGAAAGTATTTAACATAAAATGAATATGAACGAGTTTGTTTTAAATATGAACCCACTGAAAATGTTAACAAGAAAAAGAAGTTGAACAGAAATCTTAAATTTAAACTCAAATCAGTTTGAATTGAACTCAAATGAAGAAAAATTGGGGATAAATTTACCTAGTGGTGATGTCATTTGGGGAAAAAAAGTTTTTAGAACACTTGCAATCTTTAAAGGAGGTTTTTTGTAAGTTATAACATTTTTTTAGGTATTGATATTAAAATTAAATCATATCTTCTCCTTTTTATATACAGAAAAAGAAGAACTGTCTTTTCAAAAAATTGAATGGAACAGCTTGACGTGATTTTTTAATCAGTATTGGAGACATTTTTAAGCAAAAACACGTTATCGATTATCAAAAATCACCCTTGTTCAACTGTGAAATGCTGTACTTTGGGGCTTACTTGGGTGTTTGAAGATTTAAACCAAAAATTTACCAAAAGTAAGTATATCACAATAAGAGTAAAAGCTTTTTTAACTCTAATCAAAAAAGCTAATATGTACTGTAAATTCAATTCTAGGTACCTACTCCACAAACTTCCACATTCAATTATTAAATGGAACATAAATTAAGGTACAATTTAGAAGCTTAGTTTAATTTGTTTAAATTGTTTTATTTTTAACTAAAAACTTAATGTGTTTTTTCTTCATGTTCGATTAAAGATTTATTGAAATTTTCAAAGACTTTTTACTGTTTTTTTTTGTATGTCCTGGTCAGTTTTATTGAGTAAAAATAAAAAATAAGTTTGGGTAAGTATATTAACATATCTATACATATTTTAAACATAAAATATCATTGAATCAAACACGGGAGTGTTCAAAAAAAATTAATATGATTCTATTTGAAACAAAGTTAAATGAAGTAAATGAAAACAAATAGAAATATGTTCATATCAAATAGAAACCAAGTAAATTTAAACAAAAACATGTTTAAATTGAGTCAACTATGATTAAATACGCTTCTGTTCAAATCAAACAGAAATCGCTTCCATGCCAAATCGTATGTGTTTGAGTTTGATTTAAACATGAATATATTCAATATTTTTCTCAGTGTAGGGTTCAATGAAAATTTTTTAATGTGGATCTCGTCGTATTTGGAGAATAGGTGTTATAGTGTGAATTTTCGAAATGAGCACTCTGATCATTTTATTGTTAACTCTGGTGTTCCACAAGGCAGCCATTTAGGTCCATTATTATTTATTTTATACATAAATGACTTGACTTCGATTATTAAAAATTCCTCTATTCTTTTATATGCCGATGATATAAAAATTTTTAAAAGTATAACCTCTATAAATGACTGTTCAACACTCCAAGATGATCTTTATAGGTTTAGGGAATGGTGCAATACAAACCGTCTTCTGTTAAATATTGACAAATGTAAAACAATGACTTTTACACGCAAAAAAAGTATGATAACTTATAATTATATGTTAGATTCTTCTTCTTTATGTAGATTGTCTGTTTTTTCTGATCTTGGCATTGTTCTTGACACAAAATTAACCTTTGTCAACCACTATGACTTTATTGTAAAAAAGGCCAATAAAATTCTGGGATTCATAAAACGATTTTCTCGTGATTTCCAGGACCCATATGTTCTAAAGCTTCTTTATGTTTCTTTTGTAAGGCCAGTACTTGAATATGGATGCGTGGTATGGGCCCCTTACTACACAGTTCACATAAATAGACTTGAATGTATTCAGAGAAGGTTTATGCGCTTCTGTCTTCGTTTTCTTCCGTGGTCCCAGAGACATGCTTTACCTCCTTATGCTCAAAGACTCACGTTAATTAATCTCCCTTTACTCTCAAAACATAGACAATATATCCAGCTTTGCTTCGTTATAAAATTGATAAATGGGTCAATAGTATCTCCATCAGCTCTGTGTCGTTTGAATTTCAGCTACAGTCAGACAAGCTTAAGAACACAGTTGCCTATATGTCCGGTCTTCAGTAGAACAAACTATGGTGTGAATAGTCCTTTAAATCAATTGATTTCAGTCTTCAATAAATATTATTGTTTATTTTCTTGTATAAATGACAATGTCAAAAGTTGTAAGTTCAAAGAGATCTTTTTCAATACATCATTGTAATTGACTATATTAATTTATATTTAATGTAAACTAGTTTTATAAGCTTTCTATCGTTAGTTATTTAACGAATTCAATAAATAAATGAAATACCATTAGACTTTGAAATCATTCTTAGGTGTCAAAAAGATTGTCCAATTCATATCCATAATTTTGTCCAATTTGGTTGGCCATCTAACCAAGATAGTGAAATTCGTTCCTATTTTTTGAAAAGGAACGATTTTCATACCGAAAACGGATGTCTGTACTATCTTCATCGAATAGTAGTTCCATTAAATTTGAAAACCCAAATTTTAAAAGTTTTGCATACAAATCACAACGGTATGGTTCGAATGAAGATTTTGGCTAGGTCATATGTTTGGTGGATGAAAATAGACGATGACATAGAGCGATATGTTACAAATTGTTTAACTTGCCAATCAAATCGTAATATTTCAACACAAAAAGTAAACGCTTGTTGGCCTACTACAAGCTATCCATACGAACGAATACACATTGATTTCTTTTATTTTAAAAACCAAAATTTTGTATTAATCTTCAACGTTTATTCCAAATATCTCGATATCTTTTTCATGAAAACTTCTACAGCTAAATCAGTTATATCAAAACTCTGTAAAAATTTTAGTATTTTGGGCTTGCCAGCGTCACTTGTTTCGGACAACGGTCCTCCGTTTGACTCAATTGAATTTTTATCTTTTTTAAAACATCAGAATATTAAGAAAATACCTATCCCAGCTTACCATCCATCGAGCAACGGTAGAGCAGAACATACTAGTCTAAGAGCCCACAGCAAATTTTGGGAGTGGAGGTATAACCAAAATCGGAGTATGAGGGATTATAGGTACATGTATCATTATATCAAATACCAAAGTCTGGCAGGTTTTGTTTTCAGCCCTTGGGAGGGGTGAGGGGCTAAAAAGTGCTAGATCCCCTGATTTATTTTCAGGGTTATAACCTCTTTAATTCATTTTTGAAAAATCGGATATGATTTCCTGTCATTTTTTCTAAGCATAAACACCACAATTTTGACGGTCCGATTAATAGAACTCAAGATATAACCATTTTACGTGAACCTTACTTACTTACTTACTTATCCGGCTCCCGATCCATGAAGGGTCTCTGCCTGAGATATTGCGGTCTTCCATCGGCTGCGGTCCCTCGCACGCTCCCTCCAGTCGTCGAGACCAAGCGCTCTTGCGTCTGTGACCGCCTGGTCCCTATAGCGGAGGTTCGGTCTTCCTGGTCGTCTCGAACCTGGGGGCTGGGATTCGAAGATTTTCTTGGCTGGAGCGTTGTTGTCCATTCGCTCGATGTGGCCGAGCCAATGTAGTCGACGTGTTTTGGCTCTTTGGACTACATCCACATCTTGGTACAGCTCGTACAGTTCACGATTGAATCTTCTCCTCCAATCGCCCTCTTCGCATATAGGACCAAATATCCGTCGTAGAATTTTTCTCTCGAAAGTGCCCAGGATCAATTCCCCTTTTTTACTTATCGTCCAGCACTCGGCGCCGTAGAGTAGAACTGGTAAAATTAGAGTTTTGTATAGCGTGCACTTTGTCTTTCGAGAAAGGAGTTTTGAACCCATTTGTTTGGCCAAACCGAAGTAGCAGCGGTTCGCTAGGGTAATTCTTCGTCGGATTTCCACTAAGGTGTCGTTCGTGGGATTGATGTTTGTTCCGAGGTAGGTGAACTCCTTGACTACCTCGAAATTACTGCTACCAACAGTGACGTTTTGTCCTAGGCGATGGACAGATGAGGCTTTATTTGTTGATAGCATATACTTTGTTTTGTCCTCATTCACTTCAAGACCAACGCGTTTCGCCTGTTCATCAATAGCTGTGAATGCTTCAAGTACAGCTCTCTTGGAACGGCCGATGATGTCGATGTCGTCCGCATAACCAAGCAGTTGAGAAGACCTGTTAAAGATAGTGCCGTCCATGTTAACACCACTCTTGCGCACTATCTGCTCCAGGACTAGGTTGAAGAAATCACATGATAGCGCATCTCCTTGTCTGAACCCTGTACACGTCTGGAATAACTCGGATGAGCTGTTACCCATTTGCACGTTGCACCGCGTATTTTGTAACGTCATGCGGCATAGCTGGATCAGTTTTTTCGGGATCCCGAGTTCCGACATCGCCAGTAGAAGCTCTTGGCGACTTATGCTATCATATGCGGCTTTGAAGTCGATGAATAGGTGGTGGGTCTCGACTTGAAATTCGTTGGTCTTTTCCAGGATTTGCCTCAATGTGAAGATTTGGTCTATCGTTGATCTGCCTGGCCTGAAGCCACACTGGTACGTGCCGATCATAGTGTTGCAGAAAGGTTTTAGACGCTCACATAGTACGTTGGATAGGATCTTGTAGGCAACATTAAGCAGGGATATGCCTCTGTAGTTCTTGCAGGACATAGGATCGCCTTTTTTGTAGATTGGGCATATGGAGCTATTTGACCAGTCGTCGGGCATACTTTCCTCCTCCCAAACTTGGTTGATGAGCTGGTGCATGCACCCTACCAGAACATCTCCTCCATACTTGAAGAGTTCCGCTGGAAGGCCATCCGAGCCGGCGGATTTGTTGTTCTTAAGCTTGTGGATGGCTTTCTTTACCTCTTCAGTACTGGGTGCTGGGACTGGATCTTCATTAACTGGTCTAATGCTTATTTGTTCCCCTGTCGCCTCCTCTACATAATGCCCATTAAGCAGCTGCTGGAAATGCTGCTTAAACACGTCTACAATTCCCTGTGCTTCGGTGACTAGGTTCCCTTCGCTGTTTCGAAGAGCTTGCGTGCCAGTCCTATAACCAGATGCCAGTTGCTTGGCTGTTTTGTAGAACCGGCGGGTGTTGGTGGCGGTGCTGGACTCTTCGAGATACTTGAGCTGAGAGGCTGCGGATGCTCTTTTCTTTCTACGCAGGGTTTTTTTCTCTTTCCTTCTCTTTTCACGGTACTCCTCTCTTGCTGCTCTTGTTTTCCGTTGCAGCATTTGCATTCGTGCATTTTCCGTCTCCTGCTTCAATACCGCGCATTCATCATCATACCACGGGTTCTTTTTTCTGGGTGGTTGATAGCCTATGGTGGTTTCGGCTGTCTCTTTAATAATGTCGCGATACTGGTTCCACTGGTTGTTGACGCTTGTGGCTGGGTGTACGGCAGAGAGTTTCCCGGTCAATTGCTCACTGTAGTCTCTGGCTTTCTCAGATGTGCTAAGGCATGTGATGTTGAACTTCTTTCTTTGGGCGGTCTTCGTTTTCTTTTCATTGGACAGTCGGGCTCTGAACTTTGTCACAACAAGAAAGTGGTCAGAGTCCACGTTTGCACCTCGGAAAGTTCGCACGTCCAAGATGTTCGATGCGTACCTTGCGCCAATTAGCACGTGGTCGATTTGGTTGGCCGTTCGACCATCTGGAGATCGCCAGGTTGCTGTGTGTATCCTTCGCCTGGGGAACCTAGTGCTACTTATCACCGTATTACGAGCTGCAGCAAAGTCGATTAGTCGGAAGCCGTTGTCTGTTGTCGTTTCGTGGAGGCTGTGCTTTCCAACTAATCCGCCAAAGATGTTTTCCTTTCCGACTTTAGCATTGAAGTCTCCGAGCACGACTTTGACATCGTACTCCGGACAGGCTCCGTAGGCTCCGTCCAGGAGGTCGTAAAACTCCTCCTTGTTAGACTCCTCAGCTTCATCGGTAGGGGCGTGTGCACATACGTGAACCTTATCATCCCTTTTTCGGAGATTTTCAGCCAATCAAAAAATCAGCAAATAAAGTCTCCACAAAAACGCTAATAAGGTTTGCTTAAAAAGGTTAAATCATGGGTCCTATTTATCGGATCACAAAGATAAAAGTGTTGGGACTTAGGGAAAATGACAGAGCATGATTTCCTATTTTTTAAAAGTAAATTGAAGTGTTAATGACACCACCATATAAATAGGAAACCAAGCGGGTCTTAAACCCCCACCCCCACCAAAGGCTGAGAAAAAAACCTGCCAGGCTTTCATATTCCATATCACGATACATGTACCTATAATCCCTCATACTCTGATTTTGGTTATACCTCCACTCCCGAAATTTGCTGTCGGCTCTTGGTCTATACGGTACAAACCGTGAAATCTAGCTTGAAATGTTTTTTATTGGATAGTCTTAATAGTTCCATAGATATTCAAAGTAAAATTACTCGATTTCTTTTTGCATATCGTAATACACCGTCAACGGTAACCAACCAAACGCCAAATGAACTTATTTTTAAATATAAGGTTAAAACTTTTTTAGATTGTTTTAAAAATGAGAATTTTAATTCAAAGAATAAAAATTGTAAAACTGTTAAAGTAAACTGTAAGAACAAAAATCTAAATTTTCGTAAAGAGATCAATATAAATAAGAAACATTTTTTAAGGAAGGGGAAGTAGTGTTCTACTTAAATCATTTTAAAGAAATATGCAAGTGGGTGCCTAGCAGAGTTGTAAAGATTGAGAGTCCTCTGATTGTATTGATTGAATTCCAAGGTTCTATTCGAAGAGTTTACATAGACCAAATTCGAAAGCCTTCAAAGTCAGAAAAATTTTCTCAGAATTTTCAGTCTTTACAGTTGTCTCTGGCAAAACCACAGAAGCTACCTTTAAGTATAAAAGAGTGCGAAGAGACACCGACTAAAGTAAAATCGTCACCTAATCTAAACAATAGTTCAGATACTACACCACTTTCCCCACATACAGAAAGATCCTTACGACCAAGAAAAGATATAAAGAAACCTACAAGACTATACTATTAAGCTTTACGAAACTAGTAATAAGTTTTCATCATTGTTAATTTAAACTATAAAATAATTTATTTGTTATTAACTTAATTACATTTTTGAATTATATTTTATTTGTATTACATATAGTTAAAACTTAAGAAGGGAGATATATTATGTATTAGTATAAAAGTATTAAAATGTATTGATTAGATAATATGAATTAGTAAATAACATTGGCAACACTTTTATATAACAAGAAAATATGTCAAATAAAATATTGTCACTTTGTGACGAACCACCGAACAAGTAAGTCTTTCTTTAAAGATATTTTACTCCCCAGATTACCACATTTTGACAAAAAAAAAACCTAGATTTTTTTAAAATTTTAATACTCATAAGTTCATTACATGTTCCAGATGAAGTTTTAAAATACTTTAATTAAAACAATTCAGAATAAAACGATCGCCATCTTCATTTTTGTACAAGCGACATTTTTCAACGTTTCCTCTAAGAGCGTAAAACTCTGTGAACCAGAATGTAAGGAATATCTACCTCACAAATGAGCCCGTGAGTACAAAATTGGTGTAACCCAATTTTGTTTGCATAGTTTTCATTTTTAATTGATGTTAATTACTATGTATTAAATTTGATATTCAAGGAAGATAAGTGACATCGTTGGAAAGCTAAGATATTTAAGAAATTAGATTTTTGCTTTTATGACTTTTCATGCATAAATGTTCAACTACGAGACAAAAGTATCAATTTTGTAAATATATAAGTAACACTACTTTTGCACTCTCGGCCTTCGTTACTATCAGCTGTTTCAATTCCCATACGACGTTATTTTGAGAATGAAGAAAATAAAGCAGTCATACAATTTTTAATTTTTTACTTTAAAAATAATACCCCCAGGTTTTCCCCAAGACATTTTGGCACCCCAGATTTCCCCCTAACGATGAAAAAAGAACTTAATCTGGGTGGAAAACCCCCAAACTGGCAACCCTGGGATTCCAGAACATCTCTTTTAAAAATAACATGTTCTCTTTTTTGATTCTGATCTTCTTTATTTTTCTTTTTTCAGCTCTAAATGAAGAAAAAAAAATTCCCTAATTTTTTTCAGATTTTTAATTTTTATTTAGTCGCTGTAGCTGTATAGGTAAATTAGATGTCCCCTTTTTTGGAAATTCACGTAAAATCTGCCGAAAAATTCAGATCATGTAGGTGAGAAGTAGACAGTAAAAAAATCCTACCGGAGGGGGGTAATATCTCCGACCGCGATGGACGGGAGGGGCAATCTAATAAAATAATTGCATAAAATAAAAAAAAAATATTTCAGAAACATCGGCAACACTTGCAGTAATGTTTTGTAGCTTTTTGGAAAGCCAGAAGTCCATTTTAATAGTTAATTATTAATTAAAGTTCTTTGAATAAACAATTTCAGCAAAATCTGTTTTCAAATTTATAATTTAAAGAATAATTATTATTTTTCTTCAAAATGTTGAGTTTGAAACAATTTTTTGTCAAAACTATTGTTCAAAAACTTAATTTAAAAACAAGCCGCAAGAATGGACTTCTGGCTTTCCAAAAAGCTACAAAACATTACTGTAAGTATTGCCGTTGCCATTGTTTTATAATTATTATTTCTTTTTTTTTATTTTATGCAAATATTTTATTAAATTGGCCCTCCCGCATAAGCGGGGGGAGATATTACCCCCCTCCCAAAGGATATTTTTCTTGTCTAGATTTCACCTACATGCTCCGAATTTGTTGGCAGATGTTACGCGAATTGTCTAGTATGCAAACAAAAAAGTGGAAATTAAATTTACTTCTACAGCGACTATAGTGGATGAAAATAAAAATCTGAAAAAATTAGGAAATTTTTTTTAACTTCATTTAGAGCTGATTTAGGCCCAGCCAAATGTTAAAAATCAAAAAAAAACACCCTAATTGTACATATCTAAAAAAAAAAACTGATTCTTTATTATTTGAAAATCAATTACTTTTAAATTGATCAAAATTTTGACAAATATTTCCAACAAAAGTTGTTTGAAATATGGTCTTTTTAACAATAATTATTATTATTTTTGTTAACATTTTTCCTTAATTTTTCAGAGTACACAGAGATTTTGTATTTTCTCTGCTGAAAAAAAAATAAAATGAAATGAGGACGCATTATAATTTTGTAAGATAAATTATCTCAATGCCATTCGTCATGGTCATAGAACAATTTGTTTCCATTCCGCAAGAAAGCTGTGTGAAGTATTTTCTTACATCGCGAGGAGTGAATGGGTTTTTATTTACAATCGCTTTTGCGGATGCTTTACAATATAAGATGACCGCCTATATGGGAAGGGCAGGAAAGCAGACAAGCAAACATGCCGTGTTAGATAATAACGCAATTAGCGGGTGCAAGACTGTAACATTGCAAAATGATGCGCTCTGTCAATTGAAAAACCGATAAGAATCGTGTTTAATGATCATCATGCTTGCAGTTGGCTTTTATTTCTCTACGGCTGGCTTTAATTGGCTTTTGATTTATCAAACCTGACGTTGTCATAGTCATCGTTGATGTCATTGTCATTGCCGGGTGCCGGCTTCATTGCTGCCAACAGCTGTATGTATTAGATTGGAAAGTTAATTGAAAATTTCTATTCTATCTCTAGTTTCCAGCTGTAAATAAAAATAGACTGTCATAGAACCAGGTAGAGGTAGATCGATTAAACTACATTCTTCGAAAAATAATTTATTAATTGATTCTCGATGGATAGATAACGACATCAGTATTTCAAAAGAACGTTTTGCTTACATAAATTGAAGGTCAGTTTTGAATTTTTTGCATTCATACGCTTTAGTTAATCTATGGGTGGCGGATTTATTCATTACTCAAGTTCTAATTCTCGGGAAAAATCAGTAACCAGAAAACTTTCACTTTGAATAATATTTATGTATATACATTTAATACAAATAAAACAAGTAAAAAGCCTCAAAGGTGAGTTCTGAATTCTAAAAAAAACATTACATAAATGCCAAAGTTGTTGATAAGGAATTTTCTTATTGATGAAAAGTCTAATAAAGAAGACAAAATTGAGTTGGGTGGCGATATTAAAGATGAAATAAGTTCAAGAGTTTTCATAATGCTCTTTTTTGCTGTAAAATAAAGTTTCAAATAAAATATAATTTTATGAAATCAGTAAAATTACACGACGGACAAACCACCTAATTGTTTGAATTTCTGTTCTGTTCCCATTGTGTGCCATAAAAAAAGGGCTGTGAGTGAGCCTTATAATCCGGTCAAACCGAATCGTGTCAGCATTTTTTAGGATTGGAATTTATTTCTTTTATTATTTCTAAGCCAATCACTTAGGATGTAATCAAGCTTGGGAATAATAGCCCTGTCACTTGGACGCCATTTTGAAAAATGACGCCCAATCTGAGCCAAATGGCTTTTTGTGGGGAGTGACATTATTTTAATATTTACATAAGTGCAATTTATTTTTGCTAAGGATGAAACTAAGCTTAGAAGTGATTGTTGTAATCCTATCGCTTGCGGACGCCATTTTCAAAAATGGCGCCCAATCTGGGCAAAAGGGTAAAAAACTCGTAAAATACTTTGAAAGTTTACATAGTTATAATAATGGCTAGTGTGTTAAAAGATAGGTGTTGACTAGAAGCACCTTCGGGTAAAATGTTAATGTTGCCATTTTTAAGGAACATACTTTTTTGTATGTCAAAGGGTGGCATCTCTACTTTCAGTAATTTTTAATGTTTTGAACATGAAAAAAGTTGCAGAAACGCCTCCAGATGCTAAATGCTTGCTGAGAAATTGCAGTTGATGTCTTAAAAAATAGGTGTACCTTCGGTTAAAATTTAAAATGTTGGCACTTTTCGGGAATATACATTTTATGTCAAACTTCAACTTTTTTTTCGAACATGAAAAAAAGTTAAGGAAACGCCTCCAGACGCCAGACGCCAAACGCATGTTGGGAAAATAATGGTTGATGTCTTAAAAGGTAGGTATTAAGTAGATATACCAGTATTGTCACTTTTCGGGAACATAGTTTTTTATGTCAAAGGGTGGTACTTCTACTTTTTTGGTAATTTATAATATGAATCGTTCTCTAGTGAAAAATTCAAGAGATTATATAAATATATAAATATTCGATCCCGAATCTTATTTTTTGGTTCCTTTTACATAAAATTTGTTTTCACGATCGAATCAAATCAGCTAGGATCTTTAAAATATAGTTCGTTCTCGAATTTATCAAGCAGGAGCAACTAAAGATCCATTCACGAACCGTTCAAATAAGAAAGATAAATGTAATTTTAAGAAACGAGAAACTTTCGAAAAGCCAAAGTTACGCAAGATAACCATTTATAATATGCTTATGAATGTTTATGCCCCATTGCCAAAAGGAAAAGCCAACCTCAACCCTGTATGGTGGTCAAATGAGCTGTCTACCCTGAGGAAAAAAAGGAAAGGAAGCTTCTCAATAGAGCAAATCACAGGTATCAACCTACTGACCTATCTTCAAGATCAGCAAAAACGAATACAAAAATAGAACAACCGATTCCAAAGGCCTGGCAAAAAATTTGTACTGACATTGAGCCTACAAATGATGCTGCTAGTCTCAGGAAAGTCATATCAAAGGCCTATACTACCCCGGGTTTCCCTAAAAGACCTGAAAATAACTGGACAGACTCCTGCTCCTAGACCTAAGAATCACTTGTTTCCACTGGCTTTCCAGGATGTATGTATTGATACATCTTCTGTGGACAGAACCCCCAACAGAAGTGTAATCTTTGATATTAGCAAACAAATCGTAGACAGTTAGCAAGGTGGCTTGAGCCATTGACTCTTTCTCAGCATACAAATCTGCAGGGCCGGATGGAATAGTTCCTAGTGTGCTCCTAAGGTCTAAGGAATTAATTAATCTTATTCTAGTGGGCATCTTCAGGGGATGTCTTAACATCACCTATATTCCTACTAATTGGAGAGAAGTCAATGTCATCTTCATGTTGAAGGCTGGCAAGCCCTTGCACACTGAACCAAAGACTTCAGGCCAATAAGCCTGTCCTCCTCAAGATAATTGAAACCCATATTCACCTCCTCTGTTCTGGCTTCTCGTAGTGAACCAGATCTTAGTTAAGCTAAATCCGAGTGGAGTCAAGGTCGTTGCAAATGCCCATGACATCGTGCTTACGGCCTCGGGAAAATTTGTTCCTACGTTGGGTGATCTCCTACAAACAGCCCTTGACAAGGTCAGTAACTGGACCAGTAGCTGAGGACTTAACATTAACCCACTTAAGACAGAACTGGTGTTATTTACAAGGAAGCGTAGTGTTCCCAACATAGACCCACCAACTATTAACGAAGTTCCGCTACAGGCTTTGGTAACTGCCAAATATCTTGGCATTGTGCTTGACCGTAAAGTAAACTGAAAAGAAAATATAAAAGAAAGTGAGAAAAAGCCTCAATTGCAGTAGAATCTTTGGTAAAAGATGGGGTCCTAGCCCCAGAATCATTCATTGGATGTACTCAGCCATATTGGAACAGCCATATTGGAACAACCAGTGCTATTAACCACACCAACGGCAGCCCTTGAAACTTTCCTTTCACTAGCTCCACTCGATATGCTTACAAAAGAATTGGCGGCCAAAAATGCCTTAAGACTTAAACAGTGCAATAACTGTAAAAGGGGCCACTAAGGTCATATAACTATTATAAATTTCACAGACATAGACATTCAACCCGACTACATCACACCGCACATAGATTTTAACCCAATGGCCATAGCCGGGTCATTAACGCTTGTCATGTTTTGGTGTTTACGGGCGGTTCCGAGACATGTGAGGGGGTAGGGCCAGTTAAACCAGCTATTAATAGATAAATAAAGCTGAGATATATAGTATTTTAAATACAGTAATTTGACCCCAACCCGAATCAATAGGCTAAGTGCCTTTTTTTCTGCAATTCTACAGGGGTTTATTTTTTTTTTTAAACTAATATGCTATTCTTTAACTTGTTTTTTAAATAAAATTTTCTTTAATGGAAAGTTTTTGAGAAATTAAATTCAATAAAGTCAATATTTTTGAAAAAATTGTGAACTTTTTTTTCAAGTAGGTAGATTTTTTTCAAAATTTTGTGTAAGCACCTCTTTTTTATATTTTTTTAGTTTTTGAGAAGTTAAAAAAAATAACAGAAGGCACTTTTTCCCATAATCTTGTTTGTTTCGTTAAGTTTATAATAGGCATAAAAGTACGATATATGTAATTAAATCTCTTTTTTTGGGAAAAGTTACCTTTCGTTTTTTAATTTCTCAAAAACTAAGAGAGATTTGTGTACATAACTGGTTTTCAGTATTTGACTAAAAATTGATAAGAGTATTAAATATTAAGAAAAGTGATGCTTTATAACGCAAAATATTGAAGAAAATCAACTTGAACACACAACTCACAACTTTTTTTTTTCAAAAATAATGTCTTTTAAATTTATTTTCCAAATATGTAATATTATTTTTGTAGATTCACGATTCACGAAATATTTGATAAAATGTTTTATCCATGATTGCAGCTGACGCTCGCCAACTTGGATTAACATTCGGGGAACACTCCTGAACATTTTCGAACAAAAATCAATTCAGTAATTAATTGCATTATGAACCTACTGTTTTTGCTCTGGTTCTTGGACAAGCATAGTAAGGTCCAGTTTGGGTTAAATCTGCAATTAGATTATCACTGATTCTGTTTAATCCATAGTTTTGAATCTGTGATCATCATTGAGTGTTTATTCGCCCAGTTTTCAGTTTTATTATGGTTTTTCCAATAATAACATTTCCATTTTCTAGTATATCTGTCAAATCAATTGTTAGACGTTATTTGTCATCAACTTTGTTTGTTTATGGTGAGTGAGCTTTAGAAAGAAACATTTTTTGTGTAAAAAAAACACGTACAGTTAGAAGTGTAGGTAGTTCTGACATTTTATGATACCAAGTGATGAAATTTTTTCCAAGTTGTATTTTTTATCTAAGGCCTTTGCAAAATAGCACTTCGTAACCACTTAACCAATGATGAAAAAATGAAATTCCAGAAAATCTTTGATAAATCGAACTTATCAAACAGAATTAGAGAATTAGTGATTTTGCAAATTAAGTGCTCAAATTATGGATTTTCTGTTTAAAATTTTGCTGAACAAACGCATTCAATGATTATCAACTAGAATAGTCATTGATTAAACGTCTGTGAAGTTAGCAGGGCAACTTTCACCCACGCAAATGGGACCTTGACAGCAATTTGCAGTTTTTTTTGCATTTTTGTTTGCATTTTTATTTCCGATTTTGAAGTTCGCCAAATAAGGGTGCAATTAAGTGACCTGTTAACTTTACAAAGAAGTCAACAGGTCACATGGTTTATCTCAGGAACCAAGCGTGCTAGGAACTTGCAGTAAGGCTCCAAATTTGCAGTTTTTTTGCATTTCAAGAATAGGCTAGGTTCAGTCAAACTTCAAAATTTTGACCTAGTCTATTCTTGAAATGTAAAAAACTGCAAATTTGGAGCCTTTTTGCATAAGTTCCTAGCATGCTTGGTTTGTGAGATACATGATGTGACCTATTTACTTCATATTGTTGCATTTAAAAACCTTCACTTGGATTTTTTCGGCAGTGAAAGTACATTTTGCTTGGACTAACATTACACCATATGTATGTACATATTCCACAGCCTTCTATGTATCTTTAATTTTTCGAAAAATAAAATTTTTGTTTCTTTCAGTCTTCATACAATGATTTATTTCCTCTTAGGGGACCTGTTACAGGCATAATTAAAATCCATAATTGAAAATTTTAATTTTTAATTTAAGAGAATTACAAAAAAGGTGATGTGATTACATATTTTGGTGTGATAATCAACATCAAGGCCTGTTATTTTGCAAACCAACCTTGGCATATAATGTTCACCCTAATTCCTTTCATCATTAATTTTAGAGCACACAAGAATAATTATCGCATACCTACAAGCTCTAATGATTTATCAGGAAAATGTTCACGTACAAAAACATGGAGTTCTTAAAATTTTAATTATATTGAAAATTTAATGACAACCCATCATTTTTGCTCCTTTCATCGATATACCAGACAAAGTGAATGAAGAGTAATTAAAACTTTTTGGACAGTACCATTTGGTATATTGATGGTTAATGCTTAAATATTTTTCCATAGAATGGCAAGTGAGAGTCGATGTCCTTTCCAAACTCTATACTTCACGCGAAAGTATGGTCAAAGTGTCAAGGACTGATAAAAAGTTTGCAAATCCATCAGCAAACAGAGATGATAGCCTGTCAGACTTTGAAGCAAGTTGCATCAGCTGATTTATACAGTTCTGCTATTATAAATGCTATTTTCGTGATGGGTGGGAAAATGAGGACAAACATACACAATACCTAGAACACTATGAACAGAACAATGCTGATATAGAAATTGAAAGAACAATAAACTTTAAATAGCTTAATGCAAAAGAGAAAAATACTCACCCATTCCATAGCTCGTGCTCTTGCTTGTCTTCGAGTTCGATTCTAAAATTATTTTCCTGACAGAGGTTCATTAGAACGTGATGTGAATTATTGATGCAAAATGATTCCTTAGTTCAATAAACCTACGTGCAAATTGGAGTGTGTTTTGCTTTCGATATTTCGAATAATTTTAAAGCATTACACCATCCATAAAGATATAAAAGAACTTATTTTCATATATTTACCGGACCCGGATCTTAGGCCACATTAATAGCGTACTTATCTTACGTGTAATATTTTTAATGGCTTTTTGAAGAAAAGATGTGAAGCAAGGAGGGCCAAGGTCCTTCAACTGTTGGCAAAATTGAGTTTGTATTACTAATATCTAATAGTACAAGAGCCGAATGCAAATTTTGGAAGCGGATGTAGTATAACCAAAATATGATATGAGTGTTTGTAGGTACGAGTACCTATATGAATTGGGATATTAATATCAAGTGTGGCAGGTATTGCTTTTAGCCTTTGGTGGGATTGGGGGCCTAAGACCAGCTTGGTTTTCTATTAATATGTTGGGGTCTTTAACATTTCAATTTACTTTTAGAAATTGGAAATAATGTTTTGTCATTTTCCTAAGTCTAAAGAGTTTAATCTTAATGATCCGATTAGTAGATCCCACGATTTTAGCTTTTAAACCAATTCTTACCGGCCATTTTTTGGAGACGTACAAAAAAATTTGGTTGTGCAACAGCTCGTGGGAAGAGCCAGGGCCTAGTGACTTACAACTCTCAACCATTCCTGTGTGCGGTGTGGTTGGGAGGAATGGAGGACACCCACAATTTTTTGCCGAGTCGAAAAAACATTTCTGTTTCTTGACATTATTTTGTTGATTTTTTGTTTTGTTTAAAATATCCAAAAAATATATGAAGGTTCGCATAAATAGTCCAGTCGGAAAGGTGGTGCATAGCATCCCCATGGCATTCCCAGGATACTGTAAAAAGTCCCTATCGATATGAGCGCAGCTTACAATTTTTCGGGGGTTGAAGGCCCCCAAACGGGTTTTAAAGAATATCTTCCGAACGGTAACTCTTACAGAAAAAATAACAAGGATTAGGTTGTAGCCTAGAAAATTTTCGACAAAAAAATATTTGATAACTTTTTTCATAAGAGTAACCGTTTTCAAGAAAATTCAATCGGCAGATTTTATGTTTCTAAATTAAATGTACTCTTTTACACCACCTTTGAGGTTAAGTACAAGGTGAGTTTTTCTTGCGTGGAAAATTAGAAGAAAAGTACTTTTTCCGGAAATTTTTCCAGCTTAATGATTAGGAATTCTAAGCTTGTTGGATATAGTTTACAGTGGTTTTTTGCTAAAAAATCCAAGTAAGTTAAACTAAACTTAATACAAATTGCGTATGACAAGGCCCTCACTTTGTCACTGATGAGTCCAAGTGAGTAAGCCGGACGGAACGACAATTTGTAGGACTAAAGGCCATAGAAAGCTATTTTGAATGGTGCAGGGACATAAGTCCCCAGGACATAAGTTCCGATTTTTTTCGGGACTTATGTATGTCCCACTTTACTGGGATATAAGTCCCAAATTAGATTTGGGACTTATGTTCCATCATACAGGGACATAAATTCTGAATTTTTTGTCGGAAATGGGGCATAAGTCCCGAATGAAACAAAAACATTTTTCTCTAAATCCAGATTCTTAAAATACAAAAGAAACTGTGTTTATTTGCCGTAATTCTGGGTGCCAGTACTGTATTTGTGTAAAGCAAGGCAAGTGTAAATAAGATCAGTGCTAGCACCCAGCATTACGGCGCAGTAAAGTCCCGAAAAAAAATCCGGACTTATGTCCCTGCGCCGACAGAGTCTCTGACCACCACAAAATTATAGCTGTCTATAGTGACGTTCTGTCCGAGACGTCTGTGTTGGGTGTCTTTTGTTGTTGACATATATTTTTCGTTTTGCTTTCATTCGCCGTTAAACCCATCTTCCTGACTTCCTTCTCAATACTCACGAAAGCACCACTGACATCACGCTTTGTTCGTCCGATTATGTCAGTGTCGTCAGCGTAAGCGAGTAATTGGACGGAAAAAAATTACACCAAATTGTGTGAAAATAAGCGAAAAAAGACATATAAATGGTGCATCTCATATAATTAAAAAAGCCAGTGATTTGTTGTTGAGAAAAGTTATCTCCAACAATTATAAAGATTTAAATTTTGTCTCAAAATAAATCTACAATCTGCATTTAATGCTATCAAAATGTATGAGTGCTAATGATTTTCAGATTTGTGATGCAATTACATTCCAACAAACGGATAAAATTGCAGAAAAGTGTGCGCTTAGACAAATTAATAAGTTTGATGCTCTTATGAAGAAGGTGGGAAACAACAACAAACATAAACAACAAGCTGTAGGTGATGAAACGTGTGTGGTGAATTTCTCCAGTAATGAACTTGACAATAATATGATTTCAATTTTGTCAAAAGGTATAAATTTTGCTCTATCGCCCCTTAAAATTCCAACTGAAAATATAATAAGTAATATCGAAGAAACTATTAGAAGAAACAAAATTGATAAAATTTCCGCCGAAACTATTAGACAAGATGTATCTGTTCTGATTCGAAAAGCCAAGGAAATTAAAACAAATGTTACAATACATGAAAGGAAAGCTCTTAATGAACTGAAGAGAGATAAGGAGGTTATTGTATTACCTGCAGACAAAGGTAATTGCACGGTTTTACTAGACTCAAAAGAATATGAGTCTAAAATTCTGTCCCTATTAAGTGACGAATACACATATGAAGAAGTTTCATATGATCCTACGATGAGGGTTTTAAGAAAAGTCTGACAAACAATTGCCCAAAATAAATCAGTTTTACAGAATAAAAACGTCATAACTTCCTGTCCTCAGCCGCCAAAACTATATGGGTTGCCTAAAGTACACAAACAAAATGTACCTTTAAGACCTATCGTCAGTCAAATAGATTCGCCAACTTACCTTTTGGCAAAAGAGTTAGCTTTAAAACTAGAACCATTAGTTACAAATACCACCTCATCGGTTAGAAATTCACAGCATTTTGTGTCCATGATAAAAGATCTCCGAATAAAAGCAGACGAGATAATGGTAAGCTTTGACGTCACGTCCTTGTTTACAAATGTTCCAATTAGAGAATGCCTAGAAGTGATAAAATCGAAACTATCTGATTCTGAGAATGATTCCAAATTGCTAGAGCTAATTGACATATGCCTAACGTCGGGGTATTTTTTATACAATGGAAAATACTATCTACAAATTGATGGTGTTGCAATGGGATCTCTTCTAGCACCAGTAGTAGCCGATATATGGATGCAACATTTTGAAAAACTAGCACTAGAAACATCACTAGTAAAACCCGTCATTTGGAAAAGATATGTAGATGACACTTTCTGTATCTTGAAAGCAAATACAGTAGATAGTTTTTTAAACCATCTAAACTCAGTACATGAGAAAGTAAAGTTTACGGTAGAGATAGAAAATGAGAGTTGTTTGGCATTCTTACACGGAAAGAATTCTTGGATCAGATCAAGAGAAATGAGCTGCAAATCACAAAAAATGAATCCCGGTTCATTGGTTCGGGATTTAGTAATTTACAACTATTTTTTTGCAATTTGCAAATCAAAGCAAAATTAAGATATTGATGTTCAATAATCATATATCAAAGCTATTAATTATCAATTATTCGATTGAGAGAAAACAAAAATTGCAATTTGATCCAAATATTACTTAGTTGAATATTTGTTAATTTGCTAAAAAGGTTTGTTGTGATCACACCAATTTCATTTCGCGATTTGCCAATTGAAAGAGCAATCTTGCTCTACCCTTCATTTTGAATGTGTACACATTTTATTTTATTGATTTGAAATAAATACTTTGATTTCTTCTACTTGGATTTGAACTCGCATCCCTCCAGTTACTGAGCCAGCACGCATCCACTAGGCCAATTGGCAATACAGAATACTGCTGTCAGAAATTAAGAAGTAGAAACATGCCATGTTGTGGTGCTTTATTTCCCGCAGAAGTAAATTGTGACAGGAAAGTCGTGATTGGGAAAAAATATTTTGTGATTTGGAACCATTCTAATGGAGTTTCAAATTATTAATCAGAAAAAAGTGATAATATTTGGTGGTTTGCAAATCAGTGATTGTGCAATGTAAATTACTAAAAAGTGATCGCAAATCAATTTTTAAGTTGAGATCATTCTTTTGGAGAATAAATTACGCCAAAAAAGTTGTAGTTTACTATAAAAAATGCAAGCTTGAATCATTGATTTTAATTGTAAATCTTGACGAGATAAATTTTATAATTTGCTATGTTTTGACTGTAAATTCACCAGTTTTTGAATCAATCTGTCATAAAAACGCCATAATTTACTATAAAAACATGTTTTGCCAATTGCAACTGAAAATTTTGCATTTGGTGATTTTTCAGTTCTCTCCGTGTGGACGTGAAACTTATTAAAAAACTTGATGGTTCCATAGGACACACTGTATATAGAAAAGACACACATACAGATAGACATCTCTACGCTTCTTCCCATCATCACCCGGCTAGTTTCACTTGTGTGGTGTCAGCACTCGTGAATCGAGCACATACTTTATGCGACCCAGAACATATTCAAGAGGAATTAATTCATGTGGACAGGGCCTTAACGAAGAATGGCTACAGCTCCAAACAAAGATCTTGGAAGCCCAAAACAAAACAGTCCCAAAATACCGTATCACCTCCGCTGGAAAAGCGCGCTTTTCTACCATATATAAAAGTGATTTCTGATGGAATTGGGAGAATTTTGGGAAAACACGACATAAAAACTGTTTTTAAACCCCCAACCAAGGTACGCCAGCTCTTAAGAACACCCAAGGATACAATTCCATTCCAAAATCCCGTTGTATACTCTGTCCCCTGCAGTTGTGGATTAGCCCACATCGGTGAAACAAAAAGAACAATGACAACACGCTTAAATGAACATATTAAAGCTATTCAACATAATTACAAAGTCTGCAATCTGTGAGCATTTAGCTTACAACGAAGATCATTTTATTCGTTTTGATCAAGCCAAATCAATTGCTACAGAAAGATTTTATGTGCCAAGGATAGTAAGAGAAGCCATTGAAATAAAAAAACATAAGAATTTCAATAGAGATTCTAGCTTCCAACTATCCTCTACATGGGATCCACTCATAAGCAAACTCAAATCGAATAAAACACACGCAAAAACTTCAGACGTTGTAAGCGTTGTATGCACCCAAGTTTATGTAAACATGATTCAAAAAGAGCAAAACAACCAACCACCCACAGAAAATGTACCAACAACAACGCACCGTTATATCTTAAGAAGTAAAGTAACCAACAACATCAATCAAACGTCAGTCTAATCCCGTGACCACGAAGAGTGAAATTTCTTCGAAACTTTGGGAAGAAGAATTTAGAAATAATTCTTAATAATTAACGCGGTAAGTTCCGAAAAGCTAAAATAAGTTAAAATGATCAATGTCCGCGAAAAGAAAAGTTTAAAATTGTAAATTGGACGGACTTTTCAAAGATTGTGCCTCTAGTGTTGACCTGAGAGTTTTGCACTATTCTGTGAAGAACGATGTTGAAGAAGTCGCTTGATTTTTATTAATGATTTATCCATGTAACAAACTACCATTTCATTAGTTTCACACGATTAAAGGTAGGTACCTTACCAATATCACGAACATCTAAATTAATAAAAGCAGAGACAGAAATATTCCATTATTACAATTTTAATTTATCCAAAGCAATTGAACTCAAAAATTAAGATTTGTTTATTGTGGATCTATGATGTACCTATGTACGAATGTAAATACATACCCGCCAAGTAAGGTTTTTCCTTTCCTTAGTAAACTCATAATCATGAAAATAAAAAAAATATTTTGTTCAGCTAGAAAGTTTAAAATTGAACAATATACATATAGAGCATCATAAAGTGTTAGTATAACTTTCCTTCTAAAGTATGTGTATACAGTTATTAAATTTGTTGAGAATTATTATCTTACCATTACCAACGCAATTTTGTATGGGTGTTGGGCTGGCAGTTTGATGAATTATTACAAGTTTCCAAGGTCCTTTCATTCTTTAATATAAAATGTTACTGTACATACATATTTCAAAGTTAAGTTAGCAATCATTATTCAGCTGCATTATTTTATCCTTAAGAAAGTAATTAGCATATTCCACTGCTTCTTCCGCCCTTGCCAAATAATTTGCAATGCAAAATAATGCCGATTCAGATGGACTGGGAGGGATTTCACAAGATGTAGTTAATTAGCTCGTAATTTAAACATTAAATAATTATATTCTGTATCTGTATTTATCCAAACGGTAAGTGTTGAAAGTTTAATGGTTTTCCAATTATTTCTTATACAGGGTGCCCCGTAATGAGTGGATAATACTGCAACTGGTGATAGCAGGCCTTATGACTGCTCAGAAAAAAATATAAAACAAATATTTTTCTTGTGGTCTCCATGGTATAATTTATTTTCGAAAAATGTTAAAAAATTCAGGGTCTCCTAAAATACCTAATTACAACGGCCACCCATAAAGGATTCTTATTATTTTTGTTTTTTTATAATATTCTTGAATAACCGTTCTAAAGGATGGGTAGTAAATTTTAACACCAGCTGATGCATTTTTTGTGTTATAATTTTTTAAAATTATTTTTGTATTCAAAAATAATTCAATATTTTTTTCACCAAAGTTTGAAAAATAATAAAGGGAAAAAAGTGTATGAGAACATGAGTGGCAAATTTGATAAAAATTGGCCTGTTTAATGTACTTTCTAAAATGGTGTAACAAATGTTTGTGTCTACAACCATAACCAATAAAATTGGCATTTAATCTACTAAAGTAGTTTTTTAACATTTTATCAGATGAAATTAAGTTACTAAATAAAGTAAACACTACGACTACGAATGAATGACTCATATTGTTTTTAAAATTTTTATTGCATTTAAAAATAACCGTTCTTAAATAAAGGAAGTAACATTTAACGCTAGTTGCTGGATTTTTTTTAAATAATTTTTTTAATTAATTTTTTAATAAAAAAATAAATAAATATTTATTTTCATCAAAGTTTTTAAGTTAATAAAAAAGACAAAAAACTGAAGACCTTTCGTGGCAAATAATGTTAAAAAAATCTCCTTTTAATGTACTTCCCTAAATGGTTAATCACAAGCTTCTATCTACAGCAATAACACATTTAATTGGCTTTTAATCTACTAGAGAAGATTTTTAACACTTTCTCAAATCAAAATTGACTTGTAATAAAATAGGCATTAAAATGCATAAAAAGTGTTTGAAAAAATTCACGAAGATCCGGAGTTCTTCAAAAAAATATTGTGGAGTGATGAGTCGTCTCTTAAAAGGGATGGATATTTCAACATCCATAATATACACAGCTGGCAACTGGAACATCCAAATTTAATGCGCGAGGAAAGATCGCAGTACCAATTCAAAATCAATTACTGGGCAGGTATCCTGAATGGACACCAGTAGCGTAGCTAGATGGGCGAGGGCCCTGGGGCAGAAAATAAAATGGGGCCCCTTAACAGAAATTGGTTTCGTTTTTGATTAACAAAAAAAATGAGAAATTTTAGAAGAACTGTCAGCATAAGATATTTCTTAGAGATATAATTTTTAAAGCTTAGCATGCAGTTTGGTTACAATAGCAAAAAAATGGTGGTAAGAACAGAAATGTTAGTGATCGAAAAAAAAAAACATTTTATTTTTGAGTCATTCCATATGAAAACGTCTATTAAAAAAGCACATCTCAGATTTTGCTCAAACTTTGTGAGATGCCCCTACCCGCTTTGAAATTCCTTTTTTGTTTCTATTTTGAGATGGCATTTTAAACTGAAGTATAGTAGTTTTTGAGAGAAAAAAAAAATCACACAAAAATGCTGGAAATAGTGTATTATACTGATTTTTTGTGACCTTCAGCTGACTCCAGTGTCTCGACTGTTGATATTTCTCAGATATTCTAGTAAATATGAGGCAGTGAGAGCCATAGTGGCCTAACTGCATTTGTCATTATTTTCAGTAGAGCAAAAATAAGGAGCAGATTATTTCTAAGCACTTGCAGTTTTAAAAGAATTACAAAATTTTTAGTTTTTAAATAACTGAACATACATAGTTTTGATTTTTGTTTGCAATATGATAAAAAAAAATAAAAGGTTTTTGATTTTGTATTAATGATTCTCAAAATACCGTTATAAGTGATCAGATAGGCCACTCTAGCACTCAAGGTTTGAATTTTCTTGTTGGTGGCCTCTAAATGCAAAAAGCCCTATAAGTATGACATGGAGCTATCAATTCAAAAAATTTAAATACAGAAGTATTGTTTAATACATACAGATTCAATTTTTATAATAAACTCAATTTCGACAAAATTGCAGTTAGGCCACTATGGCTCTCACTGCCTCACATATAATAGAAAAAATAAAATTTAAAAAGACCGGTTCAGCACACTCCTTACACAAGAAATCTCAACTTTTTTGAGAAATTGCACTTTTTGTGTTCTGGTTTTGTTATTTTTATGTGTTGTGCGTGTAAAGGAAGCAAAAATAAAGGTCATTACGCAAGCATTTAGTGTTAGAAGAAATAAGAACTTCACACCCACCTACAAAAAACACCGATTATTATTATACCTAAACTCCTATATACAAATCACAGAAAGAAACGACAAAAACAAACCCAAATAAAACTAAAAAGCCATTTTTCTACACATATGTACATAGTTAATAATTATCACCCCTACAACGGAATCAGATGAATGAGCTGCGGAGGGAATCAGACTCAATTCTGACATTTTTAATATAATCTGCTAGAATAACTAATATCGGCCGTATTACAGAGTACCAAAAGCAAAGTCAAAAATGAAATTCATAGCAGTTAGCCTTCTTCTATATAGATAAAAGCCTAAACAGCTCCTTGGACCGGCAGATAGGCTATCTAAGATTTAATCAGTTTCTGTTGGATATTGTCAGAGATATTTGAGCCAAAAGTAGAAATTTATCTGGCAAAAAAGGTCCGGATATGCTATCCAAGACTTTATCCACAAGTCTTGTAACTGACCCATAATATTCAAAACAAACTTAGCCAAAACATTCTTAAAGATAAGAAGAACTTTTATTTTCGCTTTGAAAAAATGTTTCGTCAGGCTGTCCCTGGGGCCCCCAAACCTTCGGGGCCCTGGGGCGCCGCCCCAGTTTGCCCCTGGGTAGCTACGCCGCTGATGGACACATTTATAGGCCCTTTTGAACTACCAGGCAACTTAGATGGTGAAAAGCCTATCTTAATTTCTTGCAAACTAATTTGCCAACTCTATTGCAAGAAGTGCCCGAGGAGCTAAGGAATGCAATGTGTCTTCAATACCATGGATGTCCTGCTCATTAGGCTGTAAATGTACGGAGGTACTTGAATCGAACGTATCCCAACAGGTGGATAGGCCGTCTGGGCCCAATTTTGTGGCCACCACGTTTGCCAGACCTAAATCCTTTGGACTTTTTCTACTGGGGTGCTTGAAAGAAATGGTTTATACTAAACCAATTACATCCATTACGAAACTGCGTGGTCGTGTTCAAGACGCTGTGATGAAAATAAATGAGCGCCAATATGCTCGTTTCATTGAGAGGTCCTTCATTAGAAGATGCAGAGCCTGTATCATAGTGAATGGGGGACAGTTTGAACACTTGATATAAATTTATTTAAAAATACAAATAAATCATAATTTTTAATACTGTTGTTTTTATTTATTGCATTTCCCATACCTAAATCCAAACCTTTTTGAAAGTGCATACTATTATTTTAGTTAGTGAATTTAGCAGATATAATAGTGACACTGGCATATCTATTGACTTTTCCTTACAACTCAATTTTTGTTGTCATCAAACTTTGATGAAAATAAATATTTAATAATTTTTTTATTAAAAAATGTATTTAAAAAAAATCCATCAACTAGTGTTAAATGTTACTGGCTTTATTTAAGAACGGTTATTTTTAAATGCAAAAAAAAATTTAAAAACAATATGAGTCATTCATTCGTCGTCGTAGTGTTTACTTAATTTAGTAACTTAATTTCATCTGATAAAATGTTAAAAAACTACTTTAGTAGATCAAATGCGAATTTTATTGGTTATGGTTGTAGTACACAAACATGTGTTATACCATTTTGGAAAGTACATTAAACAGGCCAATTTTTATCAATTTGCCACTTATGTTCTCATACATTTTTTTCCCTTTATTATTTTTCAAACTTTGGTGAAAAAAAATATTGAATTATTTTTGAATAAAAAAAACACAAAAAATGCATCAGCTGGTGTTAAAATTTACTACCCATCATTTAGAATGGTTATTCAAGGATATTATAAAAATACAAAAATAATAAGAATTCTTTATAGGTGGCCGTTGTAATTAGGTATTTTAGGAGACCCTGAATTTTTTAACTTTTTTCGAAAATAAATTATACCACGGAGACCACAAGAAAAATATTTTTTTTTATATTATTTTTCTGAGCAGTCATAAGGCCTGCTATCACCAGTTGCAGTATTATCCACTCATTACGGGACACCCTGTATACATAGGTACCTGTCTATTATAGTCCAGTCATAGAAGCCGAAAAATCAGCCAAATTACGGAAAAAATGGCGGAAAGCTGGATTTTGGTACAAAGCATCCCCATGGCATTCGAAGGAAACTGTAAAAAGTCTCCATCGATATGAGCGCCGCTAACAATGTTTTGGGGTTTCAAAGGCCCCCAAACTTTAAAAACTTAAGGAATATTTCCCGAATGGTAACTTTTACAGAAAAAATATCAACCATTTAGGAGGTAGCTTTCCTTTAAAAAAATGTTAAGAATCTTTTTTTTATAAGAGTAACCGTTTTCGAAATACTTCAATCGGTAGAGTTACGGATCTTATGTTTCTGTATAACATGTACTCTTTTACACCATCTTTGAGGTTGAGTATAAGGTGAGTTGAAAAAAAAAATAAAATTTTTTACAAATCCAAGAATTTCTTTTCTTTTTTTTAAATTTTGATATGCAATTATTGGCAATTCAAAACAACTTTTGCATAAAACTTCTGATTGAAACCGATTAAGCCGTTAATGATAAAACCAAAAATCAAAACAAAAAAGATTTTATGTGAAGTTACGTTAGTAAAAGTATTTGGTATAAAATCGTTAAGGCCGTTTTTGACATAAATTAGCATTTGCTCAACGGTTGTATGCCAAAAACCGTTGTTTTCAAGCAAAACAATAATCTCAATTTTCTTCCTAAACAATTAAAAAAGAACCTTAATTTCAAAACTTGAAGAAATTCGCTTCAGTATGTCTTAGTAGTCCAGTCAACGAAAGAAAAATAAATGCAGTAAATCAACTTCCCTGGGTTATTATTTTATGTGCTAGGGGTGACCACCAGGTATTACATACCTACTTAAAGTCTCCAGCACAGGGCGGTGAGCTTAAGACAGGAGGAAGGGGGGTTAAAGGTCTTCTTTTGTAATTTTTCGTGAATATTTTGAATACAAAGCGTATTGGCGGAAAACTGTACCTACACCACAAAATGTAAGAATATTAAATTTCCTATAAAAATAGTTTTATTCATATTTTCAGTAGGAGCAAGGTTGAGAAAAATACGGGGAGTATAGAAATTGAAATTGAAAAATGGTTAGTATTCCTTGACTGGACTATAGGCTGCAGGTCGAGGTAGGTACAAACAGACAGAATTTTGGCGCTGACTTTTTAGTGTTCTCTATCATCCTTACGTCATGTTTGATTATAGTCTCGAATTTTTTTTCTGCGCCAATCCCATAGATTTTAATATATACCTAGATAACCAACTTCGCCTTCAAAAGTGAAGCTCGGCCACCATTTTATTGGAGGCATTTACAACAACAATTCTATTGTGTTTTGTGTTTTGTTTAGTTTTTGCAGAGGAGATTTTTTCTAAAATAAAGTATTTGTATTTGTTTAATTGCTTTTTTTATTTATGAAACGTGATTTTAAGGTGTGCAAGATTGCAAAAATATTAAAATACCTAGTTCTGGTAGTGTCTGTGCGTGTAAAAACAGTAACAAGAAAAAATGGTATTTTTGCCATATTTATTTGAGAAATGATAATAAATTATATCTGCAATCAAAGCCAACAATTTAAGCTTTCTTTTAATACCAAAAAATGTACACGTCATCACAGACTTTTAAAAGATATCAGTGTACGAAAGTAAGACTAGGAAAAAATTTCTCGCAAGAAGTTAAATGTAAATATCTTAAAATATATTAAACGTAGCTATAAAATTTTGTTACCATTTAAGAGATGGTAAAAATACCTTTCATTTGATACCAAAATCATTTTATCACCTCTTCCAAATTCCAAGATATTAACATTTATTTAGAGAAACCACTAAGGCATTTAATTCGATTGTTTACATTTTTTGCCTCCAACAAAATGGTCGCAAAGCTTCACTTTTTCTCTGTACAAAAGATCCTATGTTGGCCATCTAGGTTAGGTTAGGTTGATGGGCTGACGGTGGATCTTGTTCCCGTCACACTTAGATCAATGTTGATCCATTGTGGTACCCTGATGGATTGGACCATCCCTTTAAAAATATAACCTATGAAATCCTATGGAGCATCGAACCATTTAGAGGCGTTGATGAAGTTCATTAAACTTGAGATGTTATTTCCTGTTGACTTCGAGATTTCTGCTAGATCATTACAGAAATAGCTACCCAAATATTTTTTCCTTATATTGCATAGTGCCGGACATTGACCTAGGAAGTGAAGGGTGTCTTCCTCTACTTCTACGTCACCGCAACCTCTGCATAGGTCTTCAGTACTTAGTCTCATCTTTTTCTTGTGGTAACCTAAGAGATTATGTCCCGTGATAATTCCTATTAAAAGATTCAGGGATCTCTTTTTCATGTTTATGACATGGTGCGTTTTTTTCTTATTGTAGCTAGGCCACAAATTCTTTGTAGTGGTACAAGTTGCGAGTGAGTTCCATCTGTCATTGGTAAGTTCCACTATCTTCTTACCAATTGTCTGTTTAATGGCACAGGATGGAATTTTAACACCGGAGTCCGTTAGGCTTTGATCTAACGATGAACCAGTCCTTGCCAGTTCATCTGCTTTTTCATTTCCCAGAATTCCACAGTGCCCAGGAACCCAGCAGAGTCTGATGTTGTGCTGTGTGGCAAGAATCTTTAGCTCTTCGCGACAGCATGAAACCAGCTTGGATTTTATTTCTGTTGCAGAGATAGCTTTAATCGCTGCCTGGCTATCAATGTAAAAGGTGATATCAGCCCGTGGTATCGCCAACATTGAGATCTGTTCAGCAGCCTTAATCACTGCAAGAACCTCCGCTTGGAAGACACTGCTATAATCAGGGAGTCTATAAGAGTTCGCTAAATTAAGGGATTCTGAAAAGAAACCAGCACCTACTCTCGTATCCATCTTTGATCCGTCTGTGTAAATTTCTACCATCGGTGTATCTGATTGTTGTAAACCAGCTTCCCATTCTTCTCTTGTGGGGATGGATACAGAAAACGGTTTTTCAAAATTTGTACGGGGTGTTGTGTAGTCTGTGCATACATACCCCTCCGTAAATTTGTTCATAATTTGTGCATGACCTACAGAGTTCTTTTTCCAGCTATCGGTCTGGCTTAATCTTGGAGCACCATAGGCTGCAGTTTCTTGTACGAATAGATCTAGGGGTCTTAGATTGAGTATGGCTTCCATTCCCGCAGTGGGAGTGGACCTCATTGCCCCTGTGATTCCTATGCACGCTAGTCTTTGAACTTTGTTAAGCGTTTTATAATTACATTCTTTATCCATCGCGCTCCACCAAACCAGGCTACCATATGTGAGGATCGGTCTTATAATGGCCGTGTACATCCACATTATGATTTTAGGGCTTGGACCCCAGGTCTTACCAAAGATCCTGTTGCAGGAGTAAAAAGCGATCATGGCCTTCTTGGCTCTTTCTTTGATGTTCATACCCCAGTTTAGCTTTTTGTCAAGAATTACGCCTAAATATTTGGCATGATCTGATAGTCTAAGTTGGGTTCCTTCTATTGATGGTAGGACAAATTCTGGTATTTTCCTTTTGTTAGTAAAAAGAACCAGTTCGGTTTTTTGTGGGTTTACCGAAAGTCCACATTTCCCCGCCCAGGTACAGACTTTTGACAAAACGTAATTAATCTGTTCGCTGGTTGTGGAAATAAATTTTCCGGTCGCTAGCAGCGCCAGGTCGTCTGCGTAGGCAACTACTTTGACACCGCTATTATTCAGTTCAATCAGGATTTCGTTCATTACTAGTATCCACAATAGTGGTGAGAGAACTCCTCCTTGTGGAGTCCCCCTAGATGTGGATACTTTGATCCGTGCGTCCCCTAGTTCTGAGTTAATCCGTCTGTGTTTTAACATACAGATAATCCAGTTTACGAGGGAATTATCCACTTCAAGGTCTACAAGTGCTCTTTTTACCGCATCATTCTGTACATTATTGAAGGCGCCTTCAATGTCCAGAAAAGCTGCTAGAGTATACTCTTTGTCCTTGAGTGATTTTTCTACTATACTTACTAAGTTGTGAAGGGCTGTTTCAACACCTTTTCCTTTCGTGTAAGCATGTTGGGCAGGTGACAACACATTCGGTTTTATACTACTTCGTATGTGTATATCTATTAATCTTTCGAAGGTTTTTAAAACAAACGATGTTAGACTAATGGGTCTATAGTCTTTAGCTTCCGTGTGGCTTGGTTTCCCAGCTTTTGGTATAAAGACTACTTTTACTTCACGCCACGCCAAAGGAATATATCCCCACTTAAGGCTGCTTGCAAAGAAGCTCTTGAGATGTTGGGTAACGTGTTTAGTGTTCTTCTGTAGCATCATGGGGAAGATGCCATCTGTTCCTGGAGATTTGAAGGGTGAAAACGAGTTTATCGCCCAGTTAATTTTATCCTCCGTTATAATATCTGGTGGCACCGTGTGCTCTGTTTGTACTGCATCCTCCAAGTTGTTAACGTCAAAGTTACAACCAGGAAAATGAGTTTTGATAAGGAGCTCCAGTGATTCTCCACATGATTCAGTCCATTGATCATTAGGATCTTTAAGAGACCCTAAGGGAACTGATTCTTTTGCTAAAACTTTTCTAAGTCTTGCTGATTCATTAGTTCCTTCAATTTGGTTGCAGAAGGTTAACCACGAGCTGCGTTTCGCCGTTGAGTTTCGGCTTTGAATTTTCTTTGACTGTTTTTGTACGCTTCCCAGTCTAATTCACTTCTAGTTCGTTTGGCTGTATTGAAAAGTCTTCTTGTTTCTTTTCTAATAATGCCAAGTTCGTGTGTCCACCAAGGTGGTTTCTTATTTCCTGTCCTTACCTGTTTAAGGGGGCATGCTTTTTCGAAAGCCTTATTTAGAATTTCTGTGAATTCTGTGGTGGCACTATCTAGGAGTTCAGGTCCAATTAGTGAATTATTTTCAAAGGATTTAATCCTTGTTTCTAATTCCCTATTGAAAGTATCCCAGTTAGTATTTCGAATATTTCTAAACGGTTTCTCGGAGGCTATTGTGTCTGGTATGAGAAATTCAATGATTTTGTGATCAGAGAAAGATTGCTCATCCGACACCCTCCATTGTTCTATTGGTACTGTACTTGAGTTACTTGTTATGGTAATGTCAAGCACCTCCTTACAATTTTTTGTGACAAAAGTTGGTTCTCTACCCCTATTTGCTACTAATAAATTGTTCTCAATAAGAAATTCAAAAAGAGACTCACCTCTAGTATTGATGTTAGTGCTACCCCACTGAGAGTGATGCGCATTAGCATCGCATCCTAGCACTAGATCGAGTTTCAGCTCCGCAGCATGTTTAACTAACTGGCTTGTTAGGTCAGCTGGTGGTCCTTCCGTCCCGTCGTGAGGCATATAGCATGATGCTATAATGAGCGGTGGTAACCCATCTCTCTCCAACTTGACGGCCGTCTGATCTAAATTACTGTATTTGGATAGAAGAAAAAGGTTAAACTGTTTTCTAGCTACGATACAGGTTCTAAAGCTACTGTTTGTTCCCACCTGAGCAGTTTTGTACAGTATAGTTCCTTTTGTATTCAGCCCTCTGATTTTTCCACCTGCTAACCAGGGTTCTTGCACGAGGGCGACGTCAATTTGTCTATTCTCCATGAGATAGACTAGGTTGGCACTGGCAGCTTTACTGTGATGAAGATTTATTGGAACAAATTTCATGATTAGTTTTTAACTACCGACCCCCTATTTACCTTTTTATTCTGATTGGCTATGAGCCTCAGTCTGCATCGGTTTGTACCAATGCGAACCTTGAAGCCAATTTTTCGCAGAAGTGGCAGAGATTTCTGGCTGAGTAGCACCGTCACTTCTGTACCTTCGGCGGTCTGCTCTCCCACATCGATAACATCCCAGTTTTGACTGAGCTGGTCGGTGTTTAGGGATCTAAGGTATCTTTCGATACGGTCCCTCGGGATTACAGGTCCTCTAATCACCAATTTCGCTTTAGGCCGTGTGATGTTTCTGATATCCTCCTTATTAATAAGGCGGAGATCAGCATTCTGCCAAGGGACACTGGTGTTTTTTACAAAATCTTTTATCCTCGCATGCTAGAAGCTTGAAACCTTGCACGGTTGCGAGGGTACCGAAGAGGGGCAGTGGCCCATTCTTAACGATAGCCTCGTTTACCGCGTCAAGGATTCTAGACTCCAAGAGCTTCCATTGGTCTTCCGTCAGCTTCCGCGATGGGTTTCCAAAGTCAGCAATTGCCACCTGTTGGCCCTCCACGGTCACTTTCGAAAGCCTAGCTTTTTTCCTCTTATTTTCCGGTGAGGAATTCTTCGTCGAAATCGTGTCGTCGTTCCTTACTCTTTTGGATGACCCTGCAGTAGGGTGTGAGTCAGAGTGGGGCGGGAGGCCCAGCTGCTCTTTCCCCAACACCGTCCTTTGGGTTACCTTGGAGTTCGGTTCGTTGTGTCCGTCCTTTGTCGTGTCCTGTACTCGCTGATACGATCTATCCAGGGCTTCCTTTTCTTTTTTCGTTAAGGACTCCGGATTTCTTTTACTTAGCCGCCGAATGATCTTCTCAGCATTTCGTTTTTGTCTGCGCTGTATTTCTCTGTCGCTTAGGCGACCCTTTGCCTTACGTCGCACTCGCGTTACAGATACCGCGCTGTCTTTAGTCCTGTTCCTTCTGCTTGGTTTGAGGGAATTACTCGCATTTGGGTTGCATTTAGGGCTATGGCCCATAATGTTTTCCGCATGCTTATCCTTCCCTCTGGCCTCATCGTCAATTGTCTTCTCATCTACGAGACACGTAGGAGCGAGAGGCTCCATGCTTTGTCTAGTCTTTGAGAGAGACAAATCGACGATGTGCATATGTCCTGTGGCATTGCTACGTCTGGGACTTGGGGGGTTCAAAACTCCTGGGTTGTATGTGAGGCTATGGCCCTGCATGCTTCCCAGGTGCACGGACTCCCCGAGACTCCCACCCGAGTTAATCGTCGCAACTTCCAGTCCCGTAGGAGCGGGAGGCTCCATGCAACGACTGGTTGATTGTTTAGATTCCTCAGGTATCGGTAGGTGCATGTCCGTTGTCCGGTCTGTCGTTTGACCGGTTGATGGTGTCACCCTCCACTTACGTTGGGTTTTCCCTTCGTAAGAGTTTGGTGGTCCCATCAACTGATCTCCGCTCATGGCTTTCGCACAAGAAACCTCCTCCGATGTACAGGCGTGAGGCCCGTTCTTCATTGAAGGCTCCTCCTGCAGAATGTCATATGCGGTTTTTAGTCGTTTCCGTTCTAGTTCAGTCAGGTCAATCCACCTCTTTGAACCAAGTCGTTTGATTGTCTTCTTACTGTTGGCGATTTTACTTCGCCTCGAGGAGGTAGACAATCTTGAAAGATTGGAGCTAGCTACGGAGCAGCAGTCACTGATATCATCAATATCCACTGTTCCGACACTAGTTCCATCTCTCACTCCGAGGTTGGCAAAGGGGTCGAGAAGAAGGTCTTCCTCTTCCTCTGTCAAAGTCTTGTCCGTTTCGTTTAAGTGTTCGTCGTCGATGTTTCGTTTAGTGGAAAGTTTTGTCACTGGCGACTTCTCTCCTTCAGTTAACGAAGGAGCCAAGCCCGCGCCGGCAGCCGTGACCTCTGCCGACGTTTTGTCACATATCTGTTCCAGTGTTTCATTGTTATTGGTCGTACTTTCCATGTTTTCATAGGTTTGAGTTTGTTAGTTAGTTTGGTTCTGCAGCTGGATTGCTGGAGAACCCCACGTAAGCACCCCCACCAACGTCAAGGTCAAACTCTTGGGGGTGTTGGCCATCTAGGTATATATTAAAATCTATGGCCAATCCAAATTTGTCCTATTTTATGTACCTATGTACATATGAACATCAACATACATTATGTAAGCATATCGTATAAGTAAAAATAGAGTGGCCAAAATGGAGGAGAAGCACTGGGAGGGAGAATACCCCAATTTTGTCTGTTATGTTTTAGACTTGAGTCAGCAATAAACTGCAAAGTCCAACCAGTTAGAGTTCTTATTATGATGTCAAAACCTAGTTTGACTGTATAGGCACCTGCAATTAGTAATCACAGCATTTAAGCCTTACAAACTAAATTCAAAGTTCATTAACTATTTTCTGAATGCATAATTAAATCGAATGTAGATACTTGAGACTTGTGTTAAAATAAACTCCTGCTACTATTTATAGTCAAGTGTAAAGTATTTCATTACACTACAACACTTCCGCTTGAAACCCAAGAGTACCTACTGACGGTGCATATTGTGTAAATAGTTTGAACATCAATCACGTTTAGACCAAACCGTTTGTATACAAAAAATCATTTTTTAATGTAGACATAAGTTAGAAACCAAACACTTCAAATTAGAAGTCTGCCAAGAATAGGTACATATGTATTTAAAAGTAATTTTGATTGAATTTTCAATTAATTACAAAATGTTAAAAGCAAGCAATTAATGACCAGACTGTAAACGATTAACAGACAAATAGTTTTCATCAATATATTAACATGGGATATTTATTTGTATTTTACAATATTTTACCTACATATGTATGTACTGTTTAAATATGCAAATGATGAACTCAAGAACTACCTTTTCGAAATTATCAGTAGAGAAAAAATTAGAAACAGGTTATTACAAGTTATAAGTTAGAAAACAGGTACGATTTTAAAAAGGATAATCTTTCCGAGCAAGACCGAAATTATGAATTTCTGTGGCACCAAAACACTTTCCCATTTCCTTCCACTTATAAATAAAAAAATTGATAAGCAAAAGTTCGCTAAGAAAAAATTTACTTATCAAATCTTTTTCAGGACACAATATAACACAACACAACACAACACAACACAACACAACACAACACAACACAACACAACACAACACAACACAACACAACACAACACAACACAACACAACACAACACAACACAACACAACACAACACAACACAACACAACACAACACAACACAACACAACACAACACAACACAACACAACACAACACAACACAACACAACACAACACAACACAACACAACACAACACAACACAACACAACACAACACAACACAACACAACACAACACAACACAACACAACACAACACAACACAACACAACACAACACAACACAACACAACACAACACAACACAACACAACACAACACAACACAGTTTAAAAATAAATAAATTATCAAATTTCTCTTGAATCCCTTGCCCTAAAATTAAACATTAAAACAAAACACAGACACCCATTCACAGGATTCCAGGATCAAAGTAAGTACCCGTAAAGTTTTATGGTCAGTAATTCTATCTTTAATGCCTGACGTCAACAAGTCTAAATCATTATTTGTGCTCCCACATCGGATTTGTTGATCTGATAAAAAAAACTTAATCATCTGATTCTCTTTTAAGAGTAATTAAGCACGTTTTCCAAATCTGATTAAGTCCAAAAATATAAATAAATCTTTCCTGGCAAGTGGAATTTAACAGATTTTTAACGTCAAATAATATTACAACAACAGTCAAGTTGATATAGTCAGTGCACCTTAAAATTATAATGAATTTTGTTCAAGCATACGTAAATGAGTAAACAAAAATGTATTGCATAAATGAAAGCAGTGTGTAATGTGAATAAGGATTATTATTTCCTCTGAAATTTTTTCAGATTTGTATGTTTTTGTGTAACGGAAACATGGTTAAGGGACTAATTATAAGCTACAAAGTTTATTTGGTCAGAGAGAAAGCAACGCATTGAAAGAGATGGAGCAGTTTATGGATAATTGTCCTTAAAATGTAAATTTAAAAATTATATTTGACACTTGTCATAAGAGAAGTGTTGAGATGTTGTTTGTTAATAATACAGGCAATTAGGATTGATTACTTTTATGTGAAATTTGTATAGACTTGCCTAATCAGAGCCCGCTCCAGCTTTTTCGCCGCCCTGTTGCTCGAGTTGCTTGAAATAATAGTTACCTTTAGCTTGAATGAATGAGTAAAGTTACACAAGAAATATTTTTTTAATTTTATTAAAACAAAAAAATAATTATTCGCTCTTCTGAAATTTCTTATCCATATACTATCAGATGAGCCATCGTGGGTTAAAATAGCAATGTGTTTGTGTTTTCTCCTTAATTTATTCATATCAAGGAGTGTAAGTCTCTATCTCTACCTTAAAAATCTATATTTTTTCGATGTTTTTAGCAAATATTAGTATTTTTAAATATATGTAACATCTTGCACAGCCATCCAATATATATTTTATATAACCTCTGAATATGTTCAAGTTCATAGAATAACCTTAGTTTTCAAAAAATTCATAACTTTTTACATTACAAAAGAAAACACCCCTTAATGAGATTTAAACTAACACATTTTTATATTATTCCAGATGTCACTCATTCTGCGTTGTCTATGACCAGAAAACAGCTCCATGAGTTGGTAAGAGGAAGCTCACAACGGTTGCTTGACGGAAAACTTAAAGATTTGGAAAAAAAACTAGGGGATATAACAAAGTGTCACCCAGAGAAAGTAGATGAGCTTCAGGAAACTCATCAAGGCATTCAAAGTGGTGCCGTGACATAAGACCCTGCGTCATAAGGCCATATTTTGAAATATATAAGGCCATATTTTGAAATATTTCAAAATATGGCCTTATGACGCATGGCCTTATGTCACGGCACCTAAAATCACAAATATGAGCAAAAAATATTTGAAAAAGTTGGGCTCTGCGGTTTTTTCGCCACAATCGTGTCTTCTCGAATGCAAGATAATAGATACTGTACAGGCTTTGTTCGGTCATTGATGACCATCGTATAGCTTCAAAAGTGCAGAAAAGGATGACTCGTTTCGTAGATGTCCTGCTATCTAGTCGATTGCTTAAAAGCCAGCGATAAGCTTTCAAAACAGTACAACAATCTAAATTGTCTTCTAAGGTGCAGGGAATTAACTTCACGGGAACTACCTTCACATGGGAATTTACTTCACCACTAGTGGGAATTAATTTCACCTTTTTTTTGTGGAGTAATTTCCCACTGAAGGTGGAAATTATTTCATCCCGAAATTGTGTGAAGTTATTTCCCACCTATGATATGATAAAAATTACAAAAATGTAAAATTGTGTTTCCTTAAATCCAGATTGTTAAAATGCAAAAGAAACTTGCATACACCCAGCCTCGCACCTACCCCAAATCCTATAATGAGCCCAAGCAGGGGGGTTGCAGGGGGGCAGCATGCCCCCCCATACATACCTCACTGTTTATTCGCCGTAATGCTTGCTGCTAGCACTGTTTTTATGTAAGGCAAGGCATTACGGCGAATAAACAGTGAGGTATGTATGCAACCCCCCTGCTTGGGCACATTATAGGATTTGGGGTAGGTGCGAGGCTGGGTGTATGCAAAGTTTCTTTTGCATCTAAAGAATCTGAATTAAAAGAAACGCACATTAAAGTGAAATTAATTCCCACAAAAAAGTGAAATTATTACTCACCTTCAGTGGGAAATAATTTCACTTCAAAAAAGTGCAATTAATTTCCACTAGTGGTGAAGTTAATTCCCATGTGAAGGTAGTTCCCGTGAATTTAATTCCCTGCACCTCTTCTAACACGGTTATTTTTTTTTTTTTTTTGATTCAAAGAAAAGTTTTTGTTCATTCAATGGTGAAATAAGATGGTGCCGTGACATAAGGCCAAGTGACATAAGGCCAAATTTGAATATTTGGCCTTATGACACTTAACAAAAGTGACATACAGCAAAATTTTAAGAGTTGGCCTAGTGTCGTTTTACAAAGTGACATAAGGCCAATTTGGCATTGTGCCACTTTTAATATTGAAAAATTTCATTATATCCAGTTTCTTTGAATGCCTAAGAAACTTTGCATACACCCAAACTTGCACCCACCCCAAATCCTATCGTGAGCCCAAGCAGGGGGCAGCATGCCCCCCTATCCATACCTCACTGTTTATTTGAAAATTTTTATACTTCGCAACCCAAATAAAGCAGAGGTTTTACTAAGTTTGTGAAATGTAAAAACTCGCAATAAACAGTGAGCTATGTATGCAACCCCCCTGTTTGGACTCACTATAGGATTTGGGGTGGGTGCGAGGTTCGGTGCATGCGAAGTTTCTTTTCCCAAAAATTACTGTTTTTTTTTTACAAAACATTTTACGTTTGGCCTTAAGTCACAAACAAATTTGGCCTTACACCGAAAAAAAAACCTTGGTAGAATCAACTAATATCCTTAGTTGATTTTGCGTCAACCAAGACTCGTGATTGATTCAACTACGCTCGCGTGATCAATCTTTTTATTAAAACTTTACAATGAACGTGATCGATTTCGTAGTTGATGTATCAGTCGTCATTGTTACCCAACTATTTATATGCTTGACTGAACATTTTCTTGATCAAATAATCACGTTTGTTGTAACTTCTGAAAATTCTTTTTTGAGCACAAACATTGTTAGTCAATAACGTATGTGATTGACTGAACATTTTCGTACTCAAATAATCACGTTTGTTGTAACTTTTGAAAATTATTTTTTGAGCACAAACATTGTTAATCAATAGCACTTGTGATCAATTAATCATTTTCGTGGTTGATAAAGCACGTTAATTTCGTAACATTTTTGTGCTTAAACTATCACGTTTGTGCTCAGCTAACAATAATCGTGCTTCATTAACAATGAATTCCGTTGTTCCTTAACAACGTTGGTGATTACTTCACAACGCTTTTTACATGATCAAATGATAATGTTCGTGATTAGTCTACTATGCTTCCGTTGTTCCTTAACAACGTTCGTGATAACTTGACAACGTTTTATTACGTGATCAAATGATAACGTTCGTGATCAATCTACTACGCTTCCGTTGTTCCTTAACAACGTTCGTGATAACTTGACAACGTTTTATTACGTGATCAAATGATAACGTTCGTGATCAATCTACTATGCTTCCGTTGTTCCTTAACAACGTTCGTGATAACTTGACAACGTTTTATTACGTGATCAAATGATAACGTTCGTGATCAATCTACTATGCTTCCGTTGTTCCTTAACAACGTTCGTGATAACTTGACAACGTTTTATTACGTGATCAAATGATAACGTTCGTGATCAATCTACTATGCTTCCGTTGTTCCTTAACAACGTTCGTGATTAATTGACAATGCTTTATTTCATTGTCAAATGATAATGTTCGTGATTAAATTACTATGCTTACATTTTTGTTTAGTCCCCTATTACACGATGATTCTTTGCGTCTGACTCTTGTCAAAATTCAATGAGTGCGAAGGTGAAGTCCGATGCTTTTTCTCCTTTGCACTCATGAAAATTCGAAAAGAGTCAGACGCAAAAAATCATCGTGTAATAGAGGTCTTACCTGCGAATGGAGCATAAATGTACCTTGTTTTCCGTTGTTTTATACTTACTTTAGAACCTGTAAAGTAAACTGCAAAAGGACAAAAAAAATATTTATCTTTTTTTAAATTCAAACAAACAAAATAAAACTTAATTTTAAAATATTTAAAAAAAACTTTAAACAAACATAAAATTTACCATTAGGGTTTGAAAGTAAGGACACAGGGGGCCCATCAAAATCATTAATTACATAAATAAAGTATTTTTGAGTGTCTTTTACAACTTCATATGAATTAAAATGATCAATGTAATTGGAAATTATTATTTTTTCACAAATTATGTATGGAATATTTTTCAACAAAATTAAACATTCAATTTTAAAAACGTTTTTAGAAATACTAATATAATCATTGGTTTTATAGGAAATTTTGCGGTAAGTAAGAGAATTGTAACTTATGATGTCATTTAAATGCATTTGATATGAAGATTTGTTTTGTAAATTAGAATAAAACGAACGATCTTTCAGTAAAGTGCCATTTTTCGGTATATTTGAAACTTCTGGAGAGATTCCTACGCTGCAAGTTATTCTTTTACAAAATATTAAAGAGGCCTTAATTCCTAAGGACAATGGAAGATTTCTACGAGAAGTTATGCTATTGCAATAATTCTTAAGCACTTTATGTTTTGATTCAAACCGGAAAGACCAAAAATGTTTTAACGGACCTAACATCCGCATAACATAAGGATAGTGAATCATAAAATGAAATTTAGGCTTTAAGTTTTCACGGAAAAGCTCTATATATGTTGAGTGATGAGTTAAAATATGGGATTGTAGATTGCAAAGATCAGGTTGTTCATAATTTGATGTTAAAACAATGTCTATTATTTTGTTGAGAAGAATTAATAATTGCCAGTGTTTGTTTTTTTCGGGAACGAGATCCCCAATAATTATGGGTAAAAATCGGCAAAACGTCCACATTTCTTTTGCTGACATGTTTAATTTAAGCTTTTTTAAATGCTCTGGTTTGATTACTGGAGGAATGTTTCCAATTTCAGATTCACCGTACTTGAAAAGTTGAGTTCTGTTATTTAAAACGTCTAGGGAAAAGAATTTGTCATTAACTATAAATTGATTTATGAGCTTACATAAATCGTAATGGCATACACCCTCAAATACGTCGTGCATTATATCTACAGTAACATTCTTGACAACATGAAATGATGGAATATTGTTGAAAACTGATACTTCTCTTATTCCAGTATTCATCATTCTATCACTTGATTTTGCAAAACGAGAAATAGCATGATTATAGCCACTTATTGTTCTGTGGTAGATAGTATTATCTGAACAGGTCGTATAGTTTTTGGTTTTAGAAGAATTGCAAATACGGCAGTAATATTGTGAGTTAAAACTTTGGCAGTAACCAAGTATTGTATTTAACCCAAGGTTATCTCCTGTTATCAATCCCAATACAAAATAAAGACGTTTTGTCTCACCGGATCTCAATTTGATTAAAACTCCGTTTTCTTCCAACTTTTTCAATTCTTCAACAAGGTGGTAAAAAATCGAATTTTCACCGAAGCACTTATATTTGGAATAAAATAGCATTGCAACAAAAATATTATTTAGTTCCGAATTAATATGTTTTGGAAGACTTGGAAAATTATAATATACGGCTCCAATGGAATGACTTCCACCATGTGAACCTAACGGATTATTTGATTCAAAGTCATCAAAATATAAATTAAAGGGAATAACTTTGGAACGCTTGTCTTCCGGAAGTTCATTTATTCTTTCCTTCCAAGTTTCAGTGGTAATCAAATGTGGTATATTGTTGATTGTTAAATTTTCCATATTTTCTATTAAAGATTTATAAACTCCAGGTAATTCAAAAAACTTTTGAAACTGAAATTGTAATGGTAATATAATACCATCAGATTCAACAACATCTATAGTGGGTGTAATTCCACTTTTAACGCAAACTTCGTTATTTATAACATAACTAGAAGGTTCTCTATATAAATCATAACTTTTTGTTATTTGAACAAATCGGTAAAATGTATTGACTTTATCGAAAGGATTTTGTAGGAAAGTGAGAATCTGTTTAAACTTGTTCTGCTTTTCACTTTTGATATGTTCAAAAAACTCTTGGTGTAATATTTTAAATATCATTGAAAAAAGCCCATCTCTTAAATCTGTTATTATATCTTCAACAATCTTACGAGATAAATTAGAATTTCCATACAAGTTACAGAGAAAGCTTATTGCAGAAGATTCAATAGCTTTAAAGATATTACAATCCTTATCTGTACTCTTATTTTCATCACCAACGTTATCATTTTGGAAAACTTTTTCAAAATATACATTGCTCTCTGTGCTCGAAGTAACTGGAGAAGCAGATGAGCTAAGAGTTATGCTTTTACAAGAACGTTCAAAATGTCTTTTAAAACTTTTAAGATTATAGATTTGCTTACAGTTAAAACATTGATAGTCATTTGTTTGGTTAAAGTTATGTATTGTTCTATAATGAAAAACAAGCCCTTTTACATCACCTAACGATGTTGAACATATGTGACATTTATACATTTTGAGATTTCAAGGATTCAATTAAAATAAGTACATCTGGTGATACTCTTTCAGAGGTCTCAATTTGAAAAAAATAATTTTGAATAAATATCCAAACAGATTTGCTAGGCAATGGATACTTAAGATTGAGTACAAAAAATATTTTAAAGCAAGTATCTAATGCGGGCAGTAAATTTTGAAATTTGTATTTTATGTCGTTGAAATACACAATAAACGTATCATCAAAATGACATTGTATTATAATCGGTTGTAAATTTTGCCCTTGTTCCCTCACCTTTGTTGCAATTTCGTCAATGGTGGGGTTGAAATTATTGGCCTCTGTGACATCAACAATCAGAGATTGTTGGGAATCCTTTATTGATGATTTCACAAATTTCTTTTTCTTTGCTTCTGCGGAAGCTATTGCTTTTCGCGATGATGGGGGGAGAATTGCATGAAGCAGATTTACAATTAAAACGTCTTCTGGATCTGAAAACAAAAATTAAAAATAACAACTAAAATTTTGCCAAACTATAAAGTAAAAGTAAAAATATTTCGGTTTGAAGGTAAAACTCACAGTAAAATTTTACATAATTAAAGGAAATTAAACTAAAACATACTTTTTGAAGCTTAAAATTCAATATTCGCAAATTTTTAAATAAAGTTCTCGGGTTTTGTCTGCACTAAGTGAGTTTTACCTTTGATCGACGAATGTAATGTAAGTAATATTAATCTTTGAATTGTAAAAAATTTGAATTCGTAATGTAGTTTCAGTCATCATTCGAGATATAAGGTTTTCATACCAAAATTGGTGGGTTTTCCCAAATTGAACTCATTGATCTTGCTCTGAAAAACTATCGCTTAAAAATTTAAGTGATCGCTTTGTAGATTTTATTTATTTAAATATTTTTGTGTGTTTATAATATGCAAACTATTACGTATTTGTACGATTTTATAACAAAAATTTAATAAGAATATATCATTTAACAAACCTTTTGCAAAGTTTTTTCTGTTTAACTGATGAAGAAGGTCTTGGCAGCTTTTGTCTTTTATCTTGTCATTAAAAATGGGAAGGATGGCTGTTTTGAAATTCTCCCATTTTTCAATTAAGAAATGTTGTTTTCCCGGAAACAATAATTCAAAATCAATGTTTACCTAGAATTGAAAAGCAATGCAAAAATTTTACGAAATGAAAAGAGACAAATTAAATATATATTTAATAAATTTGTAAAATTATGTTGAGGAGAATAGGGCTGTTATTTCAAATATTATGAGCCTTTAGTGCCAATATGAACTATCGTTTGGTAACTTGTGGTTTTCTAAATAAACCAATCTTTCTATGAGCTTTGGACCATTGAAGAAAGTTAAAGGCTTAAATATGCCATATTGAACCTGCAGTCGTCGCGCAAATTACTAATGTAATCCACGCCTTTTTATTTCTTACCTAAAATACGGCCAACACTTTAAATATTTTTTTTTTTTTTGTTGTATTTAGATGAAAAATTTTATGTTTGTATTAAAGTAAATAAAAAAGTTACTGTATTTAAAAGCAAAACAATCTCAAAAAGTCGATAAGAACGTGTTTTATTCTCATTTTAAAATGGATTACATATGTAATCCGCCCGACTGGCGTAATTTTTTTGGCGACAACTGCAGGGTTAAAAACTGGGTTTTTGTTAAGTGCCACTTTTGTTTTCAAAGTGCGATTTCTGCCGTTTCCTTTGGAGGTGGCAAAGTACTCATGAGTACTTTGCTAACTTTTTTTCAATGGAACACATAAAACAGCTTTACCAAGTAAAATTTATCTACTCGCACATGATAGCATGTGCAGTTGATAGTAATAGAATAGTGTTTTCATCTACTGATGAGTACTTTGCCACCTCAAAGGAAAACGGATATTAAGTCATACATATTTGCTAACGCTTAATAATTATGGAAATCGAAAGTTCAAAGAACATAACAGCGCGGCGTTTAAATTTAATAATACCATTTACAATATAAACAAAACGAAAAGAAAGATGATTGATTCCAAAATAATTACCAACGTCACCCCAGCCGAGTGCTTGAGCAGAGGCCAAATACTTAAAATATCAGGGAAACTTTGTTTTGCAATATCCAGTTGTCTAGTCTTAAAAGTTTGTCGCCATTTTGTTTTAACCTCCTCCCAAGGCTCTTTATGAATCTGAAGCCATTTTACATCAGCCAAGAAGTCATCTTAATCAAAAATTATAATTTAAAATAAAATAAAATTAAAACCATTGAATATGAAGAAAATTTAAAAAGAAATTCTTCTGTTTAAGTGGAGTGACTTTTAACTTTGAATTATAAAATTAAAACCAACATTGTTTTCTGTCGAAAAGTAAAAAAACCTACCATTTAAAAATGCGATTTCTTCTTCGTCTAAAACAGGACTTAATAAAGTTGAACTAGAACTACAGCCAGTTGCATTTTCGAATGCATCAAAACCAATTTTTCTATGGCGCCGCTTCAAGTTGTAGTATCGGCAGTATAATCTGCCTGAAGGATTTTCTTTTGACCCTTTCTTAGGTGGTGTAAAATAAATGTTCTGCAATTGTTTAATTTTAATGATGACATTAAAAATGATTATTTTTATATATCGTCCCCTGATTGCAAGAATTAGGTAACCTGATTTAATAATTTTTTTAGATAACAACTTTCATAGATACATATGTACAATTAGCTACTAGAGAATGAGAAAAAATAAATTTGTATGCTTCTTACACTTTACAAATCCTATATTTGTCTACAAGACAAAAAAAAATTGATTGAAAACTTTACAAAATAATACTGTTTTTGTAAACTTTGTAAAAATTGAAAATTGCGTTACCTAGTTCTTGCAATCAGGGGACGATATAACCGAAATATTTTTCGGAATACATATTAAAAAAAATTAGCAACAGTGGTGAATGGATATTTGAAAACATGTTTTCACTAGGTCAAAGCAGAAAGTTCCGTAAAAAATGTTCCAAAGGACATATCAAATGAGGCATTCCATGAAGAAGTCTAAGTTAAGTTGAACATAAGTGACATTTATACATTTTGAGATTTCAAGGATTCAATTAAAATAAGTACATCTGGTGATACTCTTTCAGAGGTCTCAATTTGAAAAAAATAATTTTGAATAAATATCCAAACAGATTTGCTAGGCAATGGATACTTAAGATTGAGTACAAAAAATATTTTAAAGCAAGTATGTATCTAATGCGGGCAGTAAATTTTGAAATTTGTATTTTATGTCGTTGAAATACACAATAAACGTATCATCAAAATGACATTGTATTATAATCGGTTGTAAATTTTGCCCTTGTTCCCTCACCTTTGTTGCAATTTCGTCAATGGTGGGGTTGAAATTATTGGCCCCTGTGACATCAACAATCAGAGATTGTTGGGAATCGTTTATTGATGATTTCACAAATTTCTTTTTTCTTGTTTCTGTGGAAGCAGAAGCTTTTCGCGATGATGAGGGGAGAATGGCTAGTAGTCAAGAAGGTTGATGACAAAAAGTCACTGACAGGATTAGAATAATCTGCATTTACTAAAATAACAACAATCAAATATTGCTGGGAATTCATGTGTTTTGATTGGTGTGATAGATGAAAATTAATACCACGACTTGCTTATTACATCATCATAGCGCACAGTACACATATTGAAGGTAATATCATTAGCGTTTCCATTTTTGTTAGGTTCTGCGCATATGTCAAAATCAGTGGAAAATGGTGGATCCCGTGACCTGTGACTGAAATTTATTGTGTGTTATTTGTGTGTTCATTTTGTTAATTGTTTAGCAAATAAGATTTTTTGGAGCTAATTGGTGTTAATTAATGTTATTTTATAATTTTGATAGAATAAATAATTGTTCTTTAGTGTTATTTAAATAATTTTGTCGTCCTTTTTTGTTTTGTTATTGTTGTAATACGGTGGACGGGGTCACACGAACGGCCATCTTGTACTTCTTCTGACAGTTCTCATTTTCGACAACATGTGCAATATATTACCTTAGATATGTGTACTGTGATGAAAGCAGACCTACTTGGCTATTAATATCATACTTAAGTTGAAATTATCGAATATATTATAAGTATTGAAGTTAGTCCATATTATAATACTACCTACATTAACTTTTGATGATTTACAAAATGGTGCGTTTGCTTAGTTTTTTGCACGGTATGTATAGCTGCCTTTTATTAAAAAAGTTTTCGCATTATACCACTTTAAAAGTGTATATAATAAGCGAAAACTTTTATTCAATTGTTTTAAAATATTGTTAATAACGCTAAGTTCATACAATCAAAACTTTACGCCAATGTTGTCAACACAATGAGTTTAACAATCTGTATGAAGTTCAGTTTACCAAAAATGCTGATAAATGGTAATGATAAAACAAGTAATATCTAATAATAATATTATAAATTTAGCTTTAAAATAAAAACTTACGGGATCTTCATTAAATCGATCGTGTATTTTGGTTGCAATATATTGGAAATCCTTGCGAGATACTGATGCATTGTTTTTCAAAAGCCAATTTGTCATGCATTCTATTAAAATCGCTCGTGAAGTATCTCCGACTCTGTTATACTTTTTGAACTCATTAATAACGAAATTCCCGGAGGGAAACAGTTGAAGTATTGCATCGATTTCCTTTAAATGATTATCAAACAAGAAAAATATTTGAAATATTAACAAAATAGATTAGAAAATATCGACATCGTTCATTGCAAACTCCCAAAGTCCTTTTTTTTTGAGATATCTGTACTTTTTATGGAATTTTAATAACCAGAATTCGAAAATGTTCGATTGAAGGAAACGTTTCCTATAGAAATAGGCCAACATAAAATTCAGAGATTTTTAACAAAACTAGAATGTTTATAATTTATTAAATATCTATCGTATTTACGAGAGCTTTCTAAAAGACTTAGGGAATTTGCATAGAACAACGACGATATTTTATATGTTTTTTTTTTTGAGTAAAGGAAAAAAAAGCAGAATAGATTACGAAGCTTCCCAAGCTGATAGAGGGTGAAACGGGATTCGAAGTATTTGATGTATTTGGTGATGGAGGAGGCGATCTCAACTCTGTTAATGATTCAAGGTGTAATTCAGAACAGCTATGTTCTGCTAATCGTTTTTTTACTTCCTGTTCTATTAAATATTTCACTTCATTAAAAATGTCTACCGATGGATCTGAAACGGGTAAAATTCCCTGAAAAGAATCAATCAGTGAAATATCTAAATAGATTTGATGTAAGAGTATTCACATTTTGTTTTTGCCATTCGTAAAGTTTATGTTTAAATTCAACTCTTATTCCCAACGATTTATTTGCAAAAATTTCTTTCAAATCTTCATTAGTAATGAACTTCAAATTATTAAAGTTTAGTTTAAGATTTGAAAAGTGATCATATAAGTCAGCAAAACCCCAAGAAGAAAGTAACTGATACATTTCATAATCAACTAAATGTTCTTCGAGATCATTATTTATATCAGGTTTTGCAGTTGACACATTATTAGAAATTGTGCTACCAAGTGTGGTATAGGTAGGTTGGTATTGAAAGTTTTCTGTTTCTTGATCAGTGCCTTTTTCAGGATCCGCTGCGTACTCTGATAAATCTGGTGGTGCTAAATTGTAATTTTCATCGGTGGGTATTTTTTTTAATTCTTCCATGATTAAAAACACTAGGAAAAGGGAAATAGAATAGGTATTATTACGTCACAAAAAAGACTATTTACTTTTGTGGTTTAAAAAGTGGATCTAGGTACATACATACAAGTATAAGCGTTTTTTAGTGAGAGTGTTATCACACAATCAAAAAAACAAAAGTGGCCAAGGAAACAAAGGGCCAATGTCCAATTTTTAAATTTTTGGGAAACTTCCGATAACCATCGGTATCTTGTTAAGAAACAACTAGAGCAAATCAATATGGTAAGAAAAAGACATTGTCCCTTTTAGAACCAAGGTACCTACAGATTTATAATTTCCTATTGTGTTATTGTTTTCATTGTTTGAGTTTAAATATTTTGTTGAGCAGGCTATGCGGCTATGTATTAATCTCATAAAACGTGATAAGTGATTATAAATTTTCGTAAGAAAACTACAACGTTTGGTACTGAAATTTGAATAACAGTGTAGGTATGATCTTGCAAAACCAAAAATGTAGACATTGAGAGCTGACTAACACTTTACACTTTGCAAGCACTACCATTTGATGTTATTTTCATAACTATTAGCACTTATAATAAGCATTGAAAACAACTTTAGAATAGATTCAGAAGCTGGTAAGTTAACCTCTTTTTTCTACTTTTCTCTAAAATGCTGTATAGGTACTGACTCAAGAAGACAACTTTCAGAATTTCACCTAGAATCAAAAACTATAAATGCAGACCTTCAGAGGATTGTATTAAGAAACTAGATTCATAATCTCAACCACTAGAAAACTTTTGACGAAGCTAGGAAGAGCTGGTAACTTAACCTCTTTTTCCACTTTTCTCTAAAATGCTGTATAGGTACTGACTCAAAAACACAATTTTCAGAATTTTATCTAAAATCAAAAACTATAAATGCATACCTTGAGAGGATTGTATTAAGAAACTAGATTCATAATCACAACCACTAGAAAACTTTTGGCTAAGCCAAGAAGAGCTGGTAAGTTAACCTCTTATTTCTACTTTTCTCTAAAATGCTGTATAGGTACTGACTCAAGAAGACAACTTTCAGAATTTCACCTAGAATCAAAAACTATAATTGCAGACCATCAGAGAATTGTATTTAGAAACTAGATTCATAATCTCAACCACTAGAAAACTTTTGACTAAGCCAGGAAGAGCTGGTAACTTAACCTCTTTTTTCCACTTTTCTCTAAAATGCTGTATAGGTACTGACTCAAAAACACAATTTTCAGAATTTTATCTAAAATCAAAAACTATAAATGCATACCTTGAGAGGATTGTATTTAGAAACTAGATTCATAATCACAACCACTAGAAAACTTTTGGCTAAGCCAAGAAGAGCTGGTTAGCTAACCTCTTATTTCTACTTTTCTCAAAAATGCTGTATAGGTACTGACTCAAGAAGACAACTTTCAGAATTTCACCTAGAATCAAAAACTATAAATGCAGACCATCAGAGAATTGTATTTAGAAACTAGATTCATAATCTCAACCACTAGAAAACTTTTGACTAAGCCAGGAAGAGCTGGTAACTTAACCTCTTTTTTCCACTTTTCTCTAAAATGCTGTATAGGTACTGACTCTAAAACACAATTTTCAGAATTTTATCTAAAATCAAAAACTTTAAATGCATACCTTGAGAGGATTGTATTTAGAAACTAGATTCATAATCACAACCACTAGAAAACTTTTGGCTAAGCCAAGAAGAGCTGGTAAGTTAACCTCTTATTTCTACTTTTCTCTAAAATGCTGTATAGGTACTGACTCAAGAAGGCAACTTTCAGAATTTTATCTAAAATCAAAAACTATAAATGCAGACCTTGAGAAGATTGTATTTAGAAACTAGATTCATAATCACAACCACTAGAAAACTTTTGACTAATGAAAAACTAAGACGCACGTGTTCCATATAAGATGCTCTTGAATTTGTTCCTAAATGTTAATTTTTGGGCTGATGTTGCGTTTTGTGTGGCAAAATAGTTGAGTACTAACATTTTAAGCCAAGTTTTTTATTCGATTTCATTTATTTTCTAAGGCAAACGTTGAAAAAGTAGGTACAGTCAGGAAGTGTGATGAAAAACTTTTTGGGGAAAATAGGATTCATTTCGATATTCCTCAATTATGGATTGTATTTATTGTTTTTTTTTTAATATTATATGCAATGAAACTCGATAGAAAGTATGTAGAAAATTAAGTAAGTATCAATCTATATGTATTTCCCTACACATATAGATTGAGAACAAATTTCATTGCATTGCATTTATAAGTTATAAATTAATAAAGAGTCTTACCTTCACTTGGGATTGTTTAATAAGTTCTTTTTTCTTCGCACTTTTTTTCGTGACCTGCCGCTGACTCAAACTTATCACTTTGAATGCACGATGGAAAATAGAGTACCTGCGTATTGTAGAAAAAAATTAGTGTTGTGAAGATAACCTCTTTTTTCAACTATTCTCTAAAATGCTGTATACTGACTCAAAAAGACAACTTTCAGAATTTTATCTAAAATCAAAAACTATAAATGCAGACCTTGAGATGATTGTATTTAGAAACTAGATTCATAATCAAAACCACAAGAAAGCTTTTTACTTAGCCAGGAAGGACTGGTAACTTAACCTCTTTTTTCCACTTTTCTCTAAAATGCTGTATACTGACTCAAAAAGACAACTTTCAGAATTTTATCTAAAATCAAAAACTATAAATGCAGACCTTGAGAGGATTGTATTTAGAAACTAGATTCATAATCACAACCACTAGAAAACTTTTGACTAATGAAAAACTAAGACGCACGTGTTCCATATAAGATGCTCTTGAATTTGTTCCTAAATGTTAATTTTTGGGCTGATGTTGCGTTTTGTGTGGCAATATAGTTGAGTACTAACATTTTAAGCCAAGTTTTTTATTCGATTTCATTTATTTTCTAAGGCAAACGTTGAAAAAGTAGGTACAGTCAGGAAGTGTGATGAAAAACTTTTTGGGGAAAATAGGTTTCATTTCGATATTCCTCAATTATGGATTGTATTTATTGTTTTTTTTTTTAATATTATATGCAATGAAACTCGATAGAAAGTATGTAGAAAATTATGTAAGTATCAATCTATATGTATTTCCATACACATATAGATTGAGAACAAATTTCATTGCATTGCATTTATAAGTTATAAATTAATAAAGAGTCTTACCTTCACTTGGGATTGTTTAATAAGTTCTTTTTTCTTCGCACTTTTTTTCGTGACCTGCCGCTGACTCAAACTTATCACTTTGAATGCACGATGGAAAATAGAGTACCTGCGTATTGTAGAAAAAAATTAGTGTTGTGAAGATAACCTCTTTTTTCAACTATTCTCTAAAATGCTGTATACTGACTCAAAAAGACAACTTTCAGAATTTTATCTAAAATCAAAAACTATAAATGCAGACCTTTAGTGGATTGTATTTAGAAACTAGATTCATAATCACAACCACTAGAAAACTTTTGACTAATGAAAAACTAAGACGCACGTGTTCCATATAAGATGCTCTTGAATTTGTTCCTAAATGTTAATTTTTGGGCTGACGTTGCGTTTTGTGTGGCAAAATAGTTGAGTACTAACATTTTAAGCCAAGTTTTTTATTCGATTTCATTTATTTTCTAAGGCAAACGTTGAAAAAGGAGGTACAGTCAGGAAGTGTGATGAAAAACTTTTTGGGGAAAATAGGTTTCATTTCGATATTCCTCAATTATGGGTTGTATTTATTGTTTTTTTTTTTTTAATATTATATGCAATGAAACTCGATAGAAAGTATGAAGAAAATTAAGAAAGTATCAATCTATATGTATTTCCATACACATATAGATTGAGAACAAATTTTATTGCATTGCATTTATAAGTTATAAATTAATAAAGAGTCTTACCTTCACTTGGGATTGTTTAATAATTTCTTTTTTCTTCGTACTTTTTTTCGTGTTCTGCCGCTGACTCAAACTTAACTTATCACTTTGAATGCACAATGGAAAATGAGGTAGATACACATACACGAAACTGATTTCTTTTCAGCGCGTCTTTTTGATCACGAACGTTGTTGACCATACTGGAATAATTATCGATTCCACCACGTTTGTGGTTGAGTTACAATGTTCGTGGTTACTGCATGAGAATAAAAGTATTAAACTGTGTTTACACTTCAATATTTAAGAAATTTTTGTTTTATAACATATAAATTGCATGGAAACAATTAATCACCCCGATTACAGAATCCGACGAATGAGCTGCGGAGGGAATCAGACTCAATTTTGACATTTTTACTATGAGCCAAATGCCAAATTAGGTCTATTTCCTTCCGCAGATAATTCGTCGGATTTTGTAATCGGTATGAATAAAAATGAACATTAAAAAGCTAAAATAGGTAAAAGTCTTTGGTATCTTTAGCAATTTTACTTTCAGTTTTTTGTTTTACGACACTTTATTAGGTAAAGACACGTAACGGAGTGTAATTGGAACGTCCGGTCCGGTGAATGACTCTTTATTGTTATTTTCTGCATTCGTTTTATTTTAAGTGATATTCAATAAGAGTAATCATACAACGTTGTAAAGACCTCGTTAATGGAATAAATTGTTAAACTTCGTAAATCTGTCACAATTTTTAAGATAATTGGACAGTTTAAAGCAGTTTAACACTTTATTACTTTCTTAAGTCATCGCCAGAATACACTAAATGTGAAATACTGATAACTAAATTAGTTCGAATAATATATAGTAAAGCATGGAATGTACACATTATAGATCGTGATTGACAGTGTACACGCTGGAATGGTTGTTTGACATTGCATCTGCTACTCACAAACTTTTTTTTTATATTGCGTGACACTCATTGATTTGTGCTTGGACGATAGTATGGACACAATATCATTCATGAAATTTTTAATAGGGGGGTTCACATGGAACAACATGGTTGGACAACATAGCTTGATGCAATCGGAACAGTTTTCAAAATATTTTGAAAACCATACAACAAAGTTGGACAACATGGCTGGTGTCGCGTTTAAATGATCAAACATTAATGGCTGTCAAGCAATGTTGGACAACATATTAGTCCATGTGAAACCCCCTATTATTACATATATGAATACCTGGCTACCTAAAACTAATAAATGTAAAAAGAAATAAAAGGGACAATTAAATCGTTTGAACTTGCTGTTTTGGTTATGAAGGATGAGTAATAATAACCTAGAGAAAATGATAATTTCCACATTCTTGTTAAAAAGCTTTACCGAGTTTCATCTAAATGTTCTTAATGAGTAAGTCGAAAATAATTAAGTACAGTTAATTGTAGTTTTTATTATTTTTTTTAAATCCAAATGCAGACCATACACAAATATTTGTAGGTATATCTACTAATCTTTAGGGAAAAATAGCCTTTTTCAAAATGGAAATGCCAGGTGCCATTTTATTTTGGAGCTACAAAGATTACTTTCGTCTCTAGGGAATAAAAAAAAGCCTTAGAGAAGATGAAGATGTACCTAAAGCAAAAATAAAAAGAAAACAAATTGATACCGATTGGTAATATTTATATTTACTATGCATAGGTAGGTACCTACCAAAACAATAAAATTGGCTTTAGTCAAAGTTTTAAATTACATAAATGCTTTCATCATTTCTAATGTACCTCAACTATGCTGGAACGGCAAATCGGGTAAATTTTTATACTCCATTCTCCGGTTAGAAAGTTTTGATTGTGTATTTTCTTCACAAGATGCTAAAATCGTTCAGAAGTTACACACACTCATTTAAAATTGTGGTTATTTAAGATAAACATATACACTACCTAAGCCAAAGTTAAACCAAGGTACACATTATCAAACCTGAGTGACAAACCTGTTGGATATCAAACTAAACTGGTAATGTTTACACGCTGAATGATGGTTTGACACTCACGGCTGATGTGTACTCAATTTCATTCATGAGCCGTCATTCACGGCACAAAATACGAATTATCATTGTGAATTAGTGGAAAAAATAAGAAAAAGTTAATGTTTGTAGTGAAAAAAAAAAGAATTAACACCATTCGTGGCGGAAATAGGCTTGAAATAAAAAAAACTTTTTCCTGGGTGTAGTGAAATTTCTTTGCCTGAACTGATAAGTGTGTACGCTTAATATTTCACGCAGGTTTCACATCCAACTCAGGTTCGATAATGTGTACCACGCTTAAGGTATAACTAGATTAGGCGGAAGCTGTCGGAAGTTTATTTCAAAACCGACACCCATAATCTTCTTAAGTGGTTAAAAGTGAAAAAATTTAAATAATTGTTTGTTCAATGTGAATTTTCACATACTAATTCACAGCACAGAATGATAGACTTCTAATTATTTAATTTGCAAAACGACTAAAATTCGATGGTATATAAACTAATCAAAAGAAAACTTTAGATTTTACTTCATTCATTCATCAAACAGAAAAAAAAGTTGAATTCTTTTCAGTTTGCTCATACATACCATTTTGATTTTGAGTGGTGAGCGCTCTCAGACCGACGGCAAAAGTTAACGAAAGCTAAACGAAAACTTCTGAAGACACAATCATAGAGGATGGTAAGGGTGTGTATGTATGCTAGTGACACTCCGTTTCGCAAGGATCCAGAATGCTGACCGATGCGACGTGACGTAAAGCGTTGTACACATTATCAAACTGCATGGTGAAGTTTTCTACATCGTCATGACATCAACTTTTCGTAGTGTGGTTCTGGCATAGTTGACACATTGCCTTAATTTCATTTAAATACTAAACCCACGCCATCAACCATGAAAGGTTAACCGCCAAAAAAAACTTGGTAATTTGATCACGTTCGTTGTAGTGTTATAATGTTCGTGATCATTTGATAATGTTTGTGTTTAATTAACCCTAAACGTAGTCAAATCAACGGAAATTTTATATTTTCGTGATACTTTGAAATTATTTGGAACCTACAGGGAGTTTACATCGGTGAAAAATAGTTTGTTGAAAATTAAAGAATTTTTTGTGTTGTTAATTAAACATGCATCAAAATCGCAATCTCGCATTTATTTATTTCAGTTCACTAATCTATCCATACAAAATGCAGGGTTTGGATGAATGCTTGATCGATTCATTCAGAACAAAGAAAGTAAATAGGGAACATGTTTTTTATTTAACATTTTTTGTTCAATTTGCGCTCGGAGCCGCAAAAACCGTAGAGTGATCTGATAAGATATGCATCACAAAAACTAACCATAAAGGTTGTTGTTTGTGTTTGTATAGGACTGAATCTTGGTTTTGGTAGTGTGAACATTTACACTACTTATTCAAATGTTTTCTCTGAGATTCAAACTACCTACAACAAACGAAAAACATTTTATTTATGACACTTTAATTTTTCAATTAAAAAACAAAATACCAAAACTACGCAGAATAAAGTCTTTCCCAAACTACCGTTTTATATTCAGTAACGAACGACGGACGCTAAAACTTTCATTGTTATCGGGTTCAACAGCGGAACATCACATCACGGTGCTCTAGTTTATTACAATGTTTAGAAGGGGTTTCACAATAATTTACGTATGTATGTACATAATTATCAATCCCAAATTCGTTAGATTTTCATTAAGGTAGAACTAGAATAGTCGGAAGCCAACTTAAGTGGTCGTACGAAACCGAGCGAAAACAAGAAATTTATATGACGCGCACATATTTGCGAAGTGGAACTTTTCGTTTAGTTTTCGTTAACTTTTGCCGTCGGACGTGAGAGCGCTCAACGACCGCTCTTTCGTAAGAGTGCGAATGCAAAATCAAAATGGTGGAATCAAACTAATAAGAACTTGGCGCTTGGTGCATAGTTTTCAACTTTTTTTTTTCTGTTTAATAAATGAATGAGTGAAGTCAAATCTGAAATTTTCTTTTAATTAATTTATTTCACATCGAATTTTAGTGTTTTCGCAAAATAAATAATTAAAAGCATATCACTCTGTGATGTGAATAAGTATGAGAAAATAAGCATTGAATAAACAATAATTTATTTTTTTTCACTTCCAACCACTTAAGTACATTATGGGTCACTTGTGAAATTGACGTTTCGGAGAGCTACTTTTCGGTCGGTTTTGACATAAGCTTCCGACAGCTTCCGCCTAATCTAGTTCTACCTTTAGAAAGGAACTTTAATGAGCAATTAGAAAAAAAGCAACAATATCTGAGGATAAACGTATACAAAAATTGTAAAGGTGGCTGTGACACTGTTTCGCAAGGATTTAAAAATAAGCTTATGCAACTAAAGTTTTGCAAATTTTATTGTATTGCATGGTAAAGCTTTCTACTCGCCACGACATCAAGTTTTCTTTATACAGTTTTGCCGTAGGTAGTTGACACATTGCCTTAATTTCATTTAAATACTAAACCAACGCCATCAACCATAAAAGGTTAACCGCCAAAAAAAACTTGGTAATTTGATCACGTTCGTTGTAGTGTTATAATGTTCGTGATCATTTGATAATGTTTGTGTTTAATTAACCCTAAACGTAGTCAAATCAACGGAACTTTAACATTTTCGTGATACTTTAATAATTGTATGCAACCTACGGTGTGTTTACATCATACACACATGGTCCAGATTGATAGATTCAGATTTTGTAAATTTGATGATCTACATAAATTAATGTAATGAACCAAATCGTACATATATGATAAATCGATTGACAATTTAATAGCTAACGTCAGTAAAGCTCATAAAAAATGATTAATAAACTTTCGTGACAAATTACCATTCAGAATGTTCACACAATCAGCCGGGGGTCAAAGAGGTCAGTCATGATAAATTACATAAGTACCTACCATATTTCTATGGCGGTTGTGAAAAACCAGGTAAGTCGAGATCCCTGAAGTGAATTTTTATTTTATTAATAATTCTTAAATAAATATAGAAAACATTTACCTCTATTAGTGAATTCGGCGAATGAGCTTTATCCATCATTCAACTCATTTTCGAGATTTTAGCTATTAGTGAATTCGCGATAGAAAATTGAACGAGTGTCAGTAACATTACCTGCACTATCGACATTTTGTTCAACTAATATGTTGTTAGTGAAACAGCAAACCATTCGTTCTCCATACAAACTATCCCATTTTATATCCCTACCAATTCTGTTTGGAATCTGCTCTTGTTTATCTTTATTCACCAGAAATGCTTCATGAATAACATAAAAATGTTAGTTTTGACTTATAATTCTGCATGTTAAAGCATTGAATAATTAGAATAAATTATATAACATTCTTTTTGAAAAAATAAATTATTTATTATTTTAAGATGGTGTTCAGGCGGGCTTCACGTGAGGCGACTCATTTTGACGTGAGGCCTGTTTGAGCACCTACTGAGAATTTCAAAATGTCAATAAGTGACAGAAGTGATATTATAGTTCGGATAATGGTAGGGAAGTTTAGGAATCGATAATATAGTTCATTCGAAGAGTTCACTAATTGACAAAAAACGGGAAAGCTAATCCAGCGTGAATCTAGCCAACTCCCGGGGAGAAAAATATTGCGAATTCACTTATCGGCAAGATCTAACAAAATTGTACCCTGGTCTGGAAAATACATGCTGAGCACTTTTTTGACATTAGTTTAATTTTATGAATCATAGACCCCGACCTTTCAATTATCTTAAGTGTTTGAGTTACCTGGTTCTTCACGACCGCTACGGATTTAAGTCGATAGTCCTTAGACATATGATTAATATAAATAAATAAAATATACAACACTCAATTAAATAGCCAAATTAATTATTTTTGTATTTTTGTATGGTACATAGGAACTTATCAAACACACATATCAACAACGCAGGATTTGTTGATTCAACTATGAAACGTTGGTTGTTTCATCACAAACGTATTCAATTTCACAATGTTTATTGAAATAAAAAATTTTAAATGTACGATAAACGTGATCGAACAACAATTTTAAAATAGTCAACAAACACACATATCAACAACGCAGGATTTGTTGATTCAACTATGAAACGTTGGTTGTTTCATCACAAACGTATTCAATTTCACAATGTTTATTGAAATAAAAAATTTAAAATGTACGATAAACGTGATCGAACAACAATTTTAAAATAGTCAACAAACACACATATCAACAACGCAGGATTTGTTGATTCAACTATGAAACGTTGGTTGTTTCATCACAAACGTATTCAATTTCACAATGATTATTGAAACAAAAAATTAAAAATGAACGATGAACGTGATCGAACAACAATTTTTAAAATAGTCAAAAGACACAAAAATCAACAACGCAGGATTTGTTGATTCAACTATGAAACGTTAGTTGTTTCATCACAAACGTGGTAAATTTCACAATGATTACTGATCTTTTTAATGAAAATGAACTATTAACGTGATCAAATAACTATTTTTGAGATAGTTCAATAAAGAAAGATATCAACTACGTCTGATTTGTTGATTTAATCACGAAACCTTGGTTGTTTGATCACAAACGTATTGAAATTCACAATTTTTACAGAATTTTTCTGTTTACCATGTTCGTGGTCAAGTAACAATGAAATCAACTATGGCATTATCATTTTACAATGAAAAAATGTTTGAATCAACTACGAATGTGATTGATATCACTATTTTCGTGATACTTTCCGATAAAAAATATCAACAACGCCGCATTAGTTGATTTAATCACGCGGCCTTAGTTGATTCAATCACGTACGTATTGATTTTCACAATTTTTGCAGCATTGTCAGTCAACAATGAAACGTGATTGAATCAACCAAGCTTTTTTTTTTGTGTATGTCACTTTGTAAAAGCGACACTAGGCCAACTCTTAGAACTTGGCATTAAGTCGCTTTTGGAAAGTGACCAAACTTTTAAATTTAGCCTTATGTCACTTGGCCTTATGTCACGGCACCAAATAAGATGTTTTTGGTAAAGTGACATTTCTTGCCAATTTTCACAAATTGCTGTCAGAAACCATAAAAGAAAAAACCCAAGTTAAAGAAAGTTGGTGAAAATTTCAAGTTACCAAACAGGCATATTTAGCCTTATTATGAGTTTCACGTGAACAACATTCCACCCGAAAAAATTGAAATTTCACTTTTCGCCTATTGTGAGTTTAACCCGAAAAATAAAAATTCTCCTTTTTTGTGAGTACCTACTAATTTCGGGCAAAATGTATCGTATTTAAGATTTTAAATTATCACTTATCTTTTGAAGGTGAACAAGAGATAAACAGGTGGTACTGGTGCCCTTTGCGCAAGTTATTTGTTTGAAACTTATGGGCGAAACTCATAATTGCTTTAAATATTCCGGGGAAAAAAAAAATTTTCGGGTAAAATATTTTCGGACGAAACTCATAATAAGGCTGATTATGAAGCCAATAGGTTTGTTTGATGTTCCCTGCCCCAGGGGGCACTGGGAAATGGCATTCAAATGTCAAAATACCTGGTGGCTGCTCTGGTTTTTATTTCAAATCGAACCAGTGCTTCGTTTGTATACCAAAAATTTTAAGTTGCTTGCTTATGTACTTTTTTGTGCAGCCTCGAAATCTCCATGTAAGCACTTGATTTACATAGATTTTTCCTAGAATTTCGTTTATAAATATATTAGACTGAGAGCCCACAGCAGATTTTGGTGGTGAGTGATAGCAAAAAAAGAAGTATAGACGTCGAAAGCTTCATTAAAGGCTATTCAAAAAATCAAGTCTTGTAGTCCACAACTGGGGCCTTTGCGATTAAACAGTGCATTGCAAAAAAAAATATGAATGCAACTTCGAGGGTAATCCTGTTAACCGAAAATAGTTTTCACTCCTCCCTAGATGATCTCCTCTGATCACATATCATGGAATCTGAGACAGTTTGAGTGTATAGTTAGCATTACCGGACCATTTAAAAAATTCGGAATTCTAAGTGAAAACGGTTTTTTTAAACAGTAGCCTTAAGAACAAAAATCAACAACAAAAATTTAGAATAGCTGCAGTAATTCGAGAGAAAAAAAAAAACGTGAAAAGAGCGAAAATCCCATACAAATTTGTATGGGAATAGTGTGGGCTTATAGGCACGTGTAAATGGACTGGGACAAAATTTTTTTGGCCAGATTTTTTTTTAGGAAATCAACTTTTGATTTAGGGGTATCTGCTATTTAAAAACCATTTTGGGAAATAACGGCCACCCTATAACACATGCACTACTGTTTTGATAAAGTTTGTCCATAGCCCTGTACTGACAATTTTTGTTGGACATAGTAAATAACCTCGGACAAATTTTTATTGGCCAAACATTTTTTTTTTTGGGCATAAACTTTTTATTTTGAGGAGTGTCTGCTATTTAAAAACGACTTTGGGAAATAACGGACACCCTACTGTGTATATTGTCACGACAGTTAAATTTCTCACTACAATTTTCACGAGATGATATGACGTTGTATCTGGTGAATCGATGTTTTTCGGCTGTTTTTAGTATACCTACCTAGTATTCACATTTGAAACTAAGACAAATTCTTTCAATTTTACAAAAAAAAATATATATACCAAAGCCATTGTAAAACACAGGAAGAGGGTACACAAAACTTAAAACTGCTCTTTCGTAAAATATTAAATAAGCAAATACGACAGTTCGTGAGAAGAGGGACGATATATCCAAATATTCAAGATATCCGAACATGCATTTTGTAGACCAATCATGTGTTTTTCTAATAATTGATATAGCATTGGCTGAAAAATTGACATCTCTTATCAGAAACACCTACATTTTTTAAACACCCTGTTATATACCGTTTCAATTAGCCAGTTTATATTTCTTGAGTACCTCGTAGCTTGATGGTTAGTGCGTAGGACTGTCATGCCGAAGGTGTGGGTTCGATTACCAGCCGTGCCACCTAAAAACAGAAATGTATTATTCAAGGTACTGCCTCTGGCGAGGAACTGACAAATCCTCCAAGAGTATACTTGTCATGAAAAAGGTCTTCTCATAAAGCCGTTTGGACTCGGCATAAAATTGTAGGTCCCCTCCATTCCTGCCAATAACACGCCCACAGGAATGCTTGAGAGTTGTAAGTCACTAGGCCCTGGTTATCCACGAGCTGTTGCGCCACCCAATTTATTTATTTATTTATTTCTTGAGTGCTCAGTAGTTTTCCTCCATTTTTTGATAGAGCGAGAGTAAAATATAAACTGAATTCTTCACATAGACGTCAAAATCATTCTCTTTTTCTTTTCTTCTTATGTAATTTACTGCGACAAAAATGTTTGAATTTTTGAGAGAAACCCTGTTTATATTTCTCATTCCTCTGAGTCCTCTGAGATCTCAGAAATATAAACTGGCTAATTATATTACAATCTAACAATAATAGGAAATATCATAAGCATCCAGGACACCATTCAATTGAATAACCTATATCATCTAATAAATCATTCTGTATCAAACTTTCAACCAGTGTGTTTCATTTTATACTACATAATATACTGCACATCTCTTCCAATCCCAGCCCTCTGTCCTGCTATTAAATAATCATTTGCAAAATTATTGATTCAACCCATTTCCGAAGCCAAACAATCCAATCACAAACCCTGAATTATCATTATTGTCGTTGTCGTCGCACATTTATCTCTCGTTTATGTTCCATCGATTTTCAAACTTCGCAATTATATATTTCATGCACACGCGGTATAACCAGAAATCTAATCAAGCGCACAACCAGAACAAACAGCATTCAGAATCTCAAGCAATATTGCTCAGTTAAAATTCTTTTTAAATTTTCTCTGCCATTAATCGAAAATGCTTTCTATAACGGTGCTGATGTCCTTCCTTCATCGTCGCTATGAAAAATCATGTTTGAAATATACCTCAGTATATCTGTATATATACAGATACACTTACATATACAATGTATACATTTATATATGAGGAGATAGAATCAATATTCAAATAATGCCCGTAGCTTTTTCCGATAAATTTGAATCTTCATGCCACAAATTGTTCATTGATTCCTGAATTCCTGCTGAATTCCTCTTGGCGCGATGTTGCGCCAAAAAAATTGGTAAAATTTCACAAGAGCGAAATTTCAAACTTTGTGTTTCTAAATAAATTTGAAATTTAAAGCATATTTGGGTCGGCGAGTTTTCAAGGATAATCAAGCATAAACAGGATGCGAGCATTGCGGGTAGCAGTGGCGTTACCGGATTTTTGTAATAGGAGGGGAGACTTAATCAAGTCGTCAATGGCACTGAAAAATGCTGGTAAGAGGTTTTGTTGACAGCTCATATTTCTTATAAACCTCCTCCTCATATTTCAGCCTAACGATGTACATACCTATTGCCAGAGAGTGTTTTGATTTTTGAATTCTGCGTGGCGCAACAGCTCGTGGATAACCAGGGCCTAGTGCCTTACAACTCTTAACCATTACTGTGTGCGTGTTGTTGGCAGTAACGGAGGGCACCTACAATTTTTTGTCGAGTTCGAACGACTAGATGAGAAACACTTATTCATGGCAAGTATACTCTTGGATGATTTGTCAGTTCCTCGCAAGATTACCTTGAATAAAACATTTCCGTTTTAAGGTGGCAGCGACTGGGAATCGAACCCAGACCTTCGACATGACAGTCCAATGGCTAACCATTATGCCACGAGGCACGACAGAATATAATGTGGAGAGAAGCTGAAACAACTTGGTAGGGAAGTTTTCTTCTGAATAAAACCATCCACCAGCTCAGATGAATGAATGAGCAGAAAAATTATTTGTAACGTCTATTTCAATCCTGCTCTCAAAAAATATGCCCACATTGTACCTACTTCCGCATTTTACTCTGGATTCTTCTACCTGGTCCCTTGCTTTCAGCACAAGTATCACATTTTCAGCATGATTAGCTGCCTTACCTTTTCCAGTGTCTTATTAACCCCCAAATGTCCTTCGGAAGCTCTATTATGCATATCTCTTCAAGAATATAATTGACTTTTGATCGAGGTATCACAGTATCACTAGCTGCATCACACATGATTTCCAGTCTGTCAACTCTCACTTACGTCTAAGTAGTCCTTCTTGGACATGAAGTGAAGCCCATTTTGCCTAATTCGCCTTGAGAGTTGGACTTCTATCGGAGATATCACTCCATTCTAGAATGGGTTCAATATCCGAGTATTCTTTTTTTGCGCTCTGTCCTCATTCTACGTTATTACAAACGTAAATGGGCTCGATTCTTAATCGATGGGTGGTAGAAACCTCCTTTAGTTTTTAGTGTCATGTCGTTTCGGTCAATTTAGCTTTTGGTTTTCCACAGAGCTTCCCCCCACTAATCAATGGTAAGGGGTTTCGTTTGAAAGATGTAATGAAGCATTACAATTCCATCCCCCCCCCCTACCTACGCACCTGCCCCAATCCTAACAACCATTCCCTATACCCCGAACTCCCATAACGAAACCTAAATACCTGCCCCATATATTTCCTACATTGATGCCCCCACCGGACTACGCACCTCAAAAGTAGAAAATAAAATACTTACCCTACCAGACACATGATACCGTATCGAGATGCAATCAACAACTGATATGCAAATTGCCAAAGCATGGGCTACGATAAAACCCACCACACCACGCATGAAAACCTGTTTAGCATATGGTAAATATGTATACCCATTGCTTATCAATCAGCATGATCTACGTAGAGGACAGCATCTAGACAACGACCAAGCAACCTTGGTGGTGAGTTCAGATAATCTTCACAACAGAATCCGAGCATCTCCCCGTTTTACTCGTCCACCATCGTGGTAGAATTACAAGGCATGGTAGTCATTATATGCTCACCATCCCCTCTACTACCTTTCTCCACCATTAAGAAGGAAACAATGCTGTCGAATAGACAACAGAGCTATGACGTGGCAAGTGACATACCAAATCATGGAATATAACACTTTGGTGAATTATAACTCACATTTAGTTCTTTCGGAAAGCTGTATAAGAGGAGGTCAAACAAACGACCAAGACACAGTCCAACGGAGGCAGTCGTCGAGATCACATCGTAGGAGATATACCAGAGCTGCAGATCCAATCAACCTAGGTAAGAAATCAACCAGCAAATATTAAAAGACTTCCCCCCACCAGCGGTAAGGGGTCTCGAGATTTTTAAAGGTTGTTTGCCAGATTCGTCAGTGATTGCCGGATTCGTCCGTGATTTGCCTGGTTTACCAGTGATTGCCAGATTCGTCTGTGATTGCCGGATTCATCCTTGATTTGCCTGGTTTACCAGTGATTGCCAGATTCGTCTGTGATTGCCGGATTCGTCCGTGATTGCCGGATTCGTCCGTGAATTGCCTGGTTTACCAGTGATTGCCAGATTCGTCTGTGATTGCCGGATTCGTCCGTGATTGCCGGACTCGTCCGTGATTTGCCAGATTCGTCTGTGATTGCCGGATTCATCCGTGATTTGCCTGGTTTACCAGTGATTGCCAGATTCGTCTGTGATTGCCGGATTCATCCGTGATTGCCGAATTCGTCCGTGATTTGCCAGATTCGTCTGTGATTGCCGGATTCGTCCGTGATTTGCCTGGTTTACCTGTGATTGCCAGATTCGTCTGTGATTGCCGGATTTGTCCGTGATTGCCGGATTCGTCCGTGATTTGCCTGGTTTATCAGTGATTGCCAGATTCGTCTGTGATTGCCAGATTCTTCCGTGATTGCCGGATTCATCCGTGATTTGCCAGATTCGTCTGTGATTGCCGGATTCGTTCGTGATTGCCGGATTCGTCCGTGATTTTCCTGGTTTACCAGTGATTACCAGATTCTTTTGTGATTGCCGGATTCGTCCGTGATTGCCGGACTCGTCCGTGATTTGCCAGATTCATCTGTGATTGCCGGATTCGTCCGTGATTTGCCTGTAACGCCAATTATCCCAAGAACTCTGTCCGCGTTAATCAAATACGTGCTTTAAGGGGAAGAAGACGCGCAATACGACTCTTTCAAGACACAGCCAACATCAGAAAGGATTACAACCGCAAAAGGCCATAGAAGAAAGCAGGAGACGAAAGCGATTCACTGAAGCAAACATAGCACATTTAAACCCTAAATAATTCAATGTAATTTAAATATAAGAATTTTTAAGGAAATAAAGGAAAAGACCTATAATCTAAAGTTACGTACTTCTTTGGAAGGAACCTCGGTAGACCGGCGAGCTTAAACCTCAGCTTTAAACAAAAAGTACATCACAAAGACCAATTTAGAAAGGAGATACTGTCCAACTATCTCTTATTAAGGCTTCCCCCTCCAGCGGTAAGGGGCCTTAGCTCAAATACAAACGTCTTAATTGCCATCAGGGGCTTTGTTTGTCCTGAATAGGGCCACCAAAGGCGTTGTACTTGCTGAATAGTTTCACCAAGGGCGTTGAACTTGCTGAAAAGTGCCACCAAGGGCGTTGTACTTGCTGAATAATGCCACCAAGGACGCTGACTTGCTGAATTGTGACACCAAGGGTGTTTTACTTGCTAACTGGTGCCACCAGGGGTGTTGTCTTGTAACTGTTGACTGGCGTATGTTACCTACAACCATTTCAGACGCAGTCTCAAGTACAAGAAGCTAGATTCCCGATACAAGAACAGCCAGTGCGTAGAACTACCAACGCGAGTGCATAGTGCACCACTCATAGCCCAGTGTAAACCAGCATACCAGTGTACGGATTCCATTGTCAACCAAATAATACTTAGCTTAACTGTAATTTGTTACATAATATAAGAGGGTTGTTCCAATATAGGTTTTGTAATTAGGGTTTAAGACCTCTGAAGTTTCGTGTTTTCTTCAGGACGACCCTGGCAAGACCGGCGAGCATAACTCCGGCTGGAAAGCAAAAAGCACATCACAAACTGGCTCTTCGATGTTGAATCTGGCAGTCGCACTGCCACTCGACCTTCTGGATTCTTAGTCCCCTTTCACACGAAGAAACAAGTTGCTGGAGATTTTTTTGACGTTTTCTTTTAATCTCCTTAAAAATCTCTTGAACTTTTCACACGAGAAGACAAATCTTCAGGCAATTTTTGAAATTTCCTTTGAAAGTCTCTTGGTTGAACAAACCTAAGCCTAGATGTGAAAGGAAATGTCAAAAAATCTCCTCAAATCCTCGACCGGGGAGGCTCTGTTCACCCCTCTTTCCTCCTGCCCTTCTCACCCAGAAACTAAAATTTGCTGGCAACTCAGTTTCCTCGTGTGAAAGAGCACATAAAGTACAAAAGCCAATTAATCTCGTCATAATATGCTGTCGAAGGAGGAACTTTTGTTCGTAGATGAACGTGTATGGAAGTGTATTGCAGTAGACATTATAGCTAGAAGTTCTCTTCTGGTCACACAGTAGTTTCATTCCGGCTTTAAGAGTACCTTCCTATAAAAGGGGATAACCTTATCTTTTCATTCATGAACTTGTGACAGCACGGCTCCAATTCCCACGTTACTTGCGTCGGCAGGTGTCGATGATAAAAGGTTTGTCTGGTATCGGTGAATTCCTGAAAGCTGAAAACTTCTCTCGCACTTGCTGGACCAATTGAAGACAAATAGACTAAGCAGGATTTTCTAGGAAGTCCTTGTATTGCGCACTCCATAAACCCTCAAACGTCGCCGAGGCATTGCATAGTTCGAAGGCATTACTTTAAATTGCCACAGAGACCATTTCCTATGGAGAAAGCCATCTTTTCTCTATCTTCTAATATTTGGCATCAAAGTTCGAAAGCTCTAGATGTAAGCCAGGTTGGTTTGTAACATTTATAAGCCAGAAGATGGTGCTGTACATATGGTTTAATATCCATAATTCAGAAGATAGAGAGCTAAACATGAGGTCGTTCATTCGAGAATCGTTTAGTGCAAAACTAGAAGTAGTAGGTATGTACAAATTGAAAACTTCCACAAATTAATTATTTACTCTTGAAGGGCGATTAACGTCCTTTAACCCCTACCTAGAGTTGCGCTACTGGTCACTGGCTTTTATATCATATTTATTTCAATCCAACTGTGCAAAACTTTTGGGCAATCTGCGTTTCATTATTTTTGTTCATAATACCAAAGTAAAATCATGGCAATAATAAACAAAGAAAATAATTTAGATAGATACGTAAATAGCTAAATGTAGAGTGTAGACAGATTAAAAATAAGTCATCTCTACTCGTATGACTAACTTTCTGCACAGACAAACTTTTCGAATGTTTGACAGCAGGGTCAACTGTTCATAAGTTCATATACAAAGCATTTAACTCTTCCCGCATTATATTTATTGTGCTTTGTTACGGTTTCTATTGAAATATTTCAATATTTCGAACCCTTCAGCTTTTCACTTTGAGGTTCTGTTGGTAAATAGAATGTTTTGCATTCGTTAAAAGATTCAATCCAGATTTAAATCAAACAAAATAGAAGCACACAAAATATATCGGATGGGAACATTAAGGAAAGAAGATCGAAATTTCTAGGAAAAACTAAACACGAACTACCAAATAAATACAAAATGAAAATTGTATAACGCAAATATCCATGCAATTATTGACGTTGACGTTAAGTTATTAAGTTGACAAAACAAATCTGAATGACTGTGAAAGAATTTGGCGACTGTTACCGACAACAAAGGCAACGTCTCTTTGGATGTGGATTCGTCGTAGGAAGCAAAAAGTCTTGAGTTTCAACTAAGTATGTGAACGAGCGTCTTACGACTATAACCATTGAATAACTACAAATAGAAGGGACACCGGGCAAAACGTCCACTAGGTGGCCTGGTTTGGCAGGCTGTCGCTGCAATCGCTCTATCAAATACAACACCCCTTTAATAAATTTGTTCCTTAAAAGTTTGTTCCTTTTGGGAAATTTCCTTAATTGCCGAAGAAGAAAGGGAAGAAATGTTTTTTTTCACAGAGCATGAAAATGAACAACAACAACGAATTGAACAGCCGTTTTAGTTTTGCTTTTGAGGTATTTTTTTCTATGCCATTCGAGGACTCAAGGTTAATGAAAATATGGGGTAGAGATAAAAATTATATTTTCTTTTCTGGGTTGTGTGTTGTCCAGTAAATAAAATTGTTGTTAGTGTTTTCTTGCAATTTGGGATGTTATCGATGATGGCTTTGTTTTGTTTTTTATATCTTGAGATCCATAGTCAAGGAATAATATTTTTTTTTTTTTTAATTTGAAAACATAAGTCTCAAGTGGTACATACACACAACACAAGTGTGCACTCTTTGATTTTTGGTGTGGTGGGTCGATCGGTGGTATATGTGTGGCGGAGTGTGTGCACACTTATGTGCTGTGAATGGGTCGTTTTATAGGTATATGCAGGAAGGTACCTGTTCCATCTTCTTTTAAATTTTTCGTTGATTTTCACGGATCCTTATCAATTAATATAGATTATCAAGTATTGAGTACCAATTTTCAATTCGTACCTATTTATTACATAGGTACCTGCCATCTGTCACATAAAAATAATTAAATAATGGTTTATAATTTGTTCTCATTTATTGTTTTTTCAACGATTTTGGTATAAATGTAGGTACATACATACATTGTTATTTTTAAGATTAGAAAAATAAAAATTATAAGTATTATTATGTACTTAATAAATCAAAAAAGAAACTAAAGCAACCAGTGATAGTAAAGATGTAGTTTTTTTTAATTAAAGTTTTGTTTTTACTGTACCCAAATGAAAAATGTTTGAAATTTAAAACTAAAACTGTGAAACAGGGTGTAGAACACATTTGAAGGTATGTAGGTATGTAACTCCCTTTTTTTAGTAACTAAGCGATAAAAATCTTATGTTTTTCTTTTAAATAGAAGGATACACTTTAAGTGGACTTTTGAGAGGTAGATATTCTGATTTGAATTTGGCCATAATTTAATTTAAATTAAATAAAATGCACGACTGGGTCGCACGTACTTGCTCTTATGTTCAAGACACTGCGAGTTTAAGAAAATTGTATGTACAAACATGGAAATTATGAGAGAAAAATGTAGAGAAGCATGAAATATGACATTTAAATTAGCTAAAACAACTCTTTTGACAGTTTGAGGTGAAAAAAAAGTATGCCATCTTAATTCATGATGGAATATGATTGTATGGGAAAAAAAATTTAAAATCGTTGGAGCGGTTTTTTATTAAATTAATTTTTTATATATAAAATTCTTAAAACATTTTTGAGAACAAATTTTGGTATGCAGATTTAAACTATATATTTATGTGTATATAAAAACAAAATTTGAAAAAAAATTGTCAACCCGTTTTTGAGATATCGAATTTTCAAAAAAAAAGTTTGAAACTTTTTTTAAAAATCCAAAAACTTTTTTTTTGAAAATTTCGATATGCAATATTATTAAATCTTATCTGAAATTTGTATATAAAAAAATTCATCTAAATCCGTTTAGCCGATAACGAGAAAATTCAAAATAAAAAAATACGTTCTATGACAGGTACTATTAATAGTTGCAAAGTGTAAAATTTTATAATTTTTGGTAGTAGACCGTACTAATTTTAGTATATACAAAAATTTTAATCAAAATCGTAGGAGTCGTTTTTAAGCAAAAAAATATTTTCCTTTGCGGTTTTTTAACTTTTGTATGGAAGGTACCGTTATTTTTTCATAAATGTAAAATTTTTTCTACAAATATTTTAGAAAGTACTAAAAAAGTCTTAAATATCGAGTTTCAAATAAATCGATTATGTCGTTTTCGAAATATTTGATTTTCAAAAAAAAATTTTGAAACATTTTTTAAAAATCCAAAAAATATTTTTTCAAAAATGTTGGTACACAAAACTATTTATATTTTTTGGAAGCTTTTGTGTAAAAAAAATAATTGAAATCGGTCGTACCGTTTTGAAGAAAATCAAAAATCAAGAAAATGGTTCTTTGGGAGGTACCATTAATAACCATTTTTGAAAAATGGTTTTCCACCCAAAGAAAGCCTTTACTAAAATAAATTTATTGAATTTTGTTTAAGAAAAGTTGTCGAGCCGTTTTTGAGAAAAATACGATTATGTAAATTTGCCAAAAAAAAATGTATGACAGGTACCGTTATTTTTGGTTCTAAAAAAAAATGAAAAAAACGTGTCGGCAGAATCACCAAAAACCACTAAGTAACAAGTTTGAAGAAAATCGATCGAGCCGTTTAGGCTGTAGACGAACAGACAGACAGACAGACAGACAGACAGACAGACAGAATTTTGCCACCCACTTTTTTGGTGTTCTCTATCATCGTAATATCATGTTTGGTTGTTATCCCAAAATTTTTTTTTTGCACGAATCCAAAACTTGCCTTATAGTACCTATAATCGCAAGTAAAAATCGCATGTATGTACACTAGTTAAGAAAAATTCTAGGAACAACCGTTTGAATTTTTTTGTCAGTGGTTTTTGTTGTATGTGTGAGACGAGACAGAAAGCTTTTTTTAATTTTTAAAGGTTGTAATTTTCTCGGAACTTTTATCAAATCAAATCAAATCTATCGGTTATGACTTTATTCAACTATAAGTTACTAACCTTTTTGTTGTTGCCGTTGTTGTAAAATTTTGTTCTGCCTGCGATATCTGACTTTTAATAGAAAAACTTTGTTTTGATCACCAAAATCACACCTAATAATAAAAAAAAAAAACGACTTTTTGTGATCCCTTCGTAGGTACATATATGTATATCTGTTGCTTCTTTGCAAATATTAATTGCATGGTAAATATTAGTATGCAAATTTGTAGATTAACATATTCTTAACATTTTTGTATTGAAAAAAATTAAAAAAAAACTTTAAGTCTTTTTTCTTGTCCAAGTAGTGCGTGACCAATACAAAATTGTAAATAGTTGAAAAGAATTCGTTATTTTTGTTTTCATTTCGATGGTGATTACACAAATGTTTAGTAAAAACACAATTTGTTATTTTCAAAAATGTTAAGAATATGTTAGTCTTCAAATCTGCATACTTATATTAACCATGCAATAAATATTTGGAAGGAAGCAAAAGATATACATACCTACGAAGAGTTCACAAAAATTCGTTTGAACTTTTTTCTAAAATAACGGTGAAAAGCCACAAAAACAAATATTCTCAACAAAGTCTAAAATGATCATTATAAGTTGGGATATTGGTGATAAAAAAATATTAATCAATGAAGCTTGAAGATCACATATCTCAGGTAAAACTAAATATTGCAACAAAAACAAGGTGACTTAAAGCTGAATACACAAGTCACCTAACTAAAGTTCCGAACAAAAAGTTCGGAGATTTTCTCACTTTGACAACCTTCAAAAATAAAAAAAATGCTTCGTGTTTCATCTAATACCACAACTTAGTACATACCATGAATACAAAACTAAAAACAAACATTTTGTTTTCCTTAAATTTGTTTGAATGGTTGAAGTTTGACGTCTGAGTCCGAACATTAGAATTGTATTTATTTAATTAATTAAAAACAAAAAGTAGTTTTTAAATTATTTTATAGATTTAAAAGTTTAGTCTACACATAATAAAAAAAATAAAGAATACTTTTTGAAAGTGAGCGGTAGTTTGTTGTTAAGCTTAATTCAAACAACAAATACAAGAAATTATTTAAATCTTAGTATAGATAATATACAGGGTGTCCCGGACCTGAGTGGAAGTATTTAAGGATGTGGTTTTTGGGGTTATTCTAAGAAAAAACATGTTTGGGGGGAAAGTTGTATCTCCCCTCCCTGAGGCAGGCAAAAAAAACATTAAAAGTCAACGAAAACACATCTAATAATGGGCTATAGTTTTTTTTTTTTTTAAATAATACTCCATTCTTGCATTTGGATTTCAAATCAAGTTGTTTAAGCGAATAGGTTTCGAAAAATTAAATTTCAAAGTCAAAATTAAAAAAAAAAAGTGATTTTTTTTCTTAAGTCGATATTTTTCAAAATTTTACGTAATAAAGTGTTTTTTTGTGTTCAATATTCAATGCCCTCATCATTTATTTAGTCCATTACCGAAAACCAAATGCAAAAATCTTAAAAATTATGAAAAAACAAAAGGTACTTTTACCAAAAAAACCCGAAAAAATGAATTCATTCATGAATTATCCATAATTTAACCCTTTTTCGGCCTTTTTTGGTAAAAATACCTTTTGTTTTTTCTTAATTTCTCATAAACTAAGATAGATAATTACATTAAGTTTTCGGTAATGGATTAAAAAATAATGAGGATATTGAATATTGAACACAAACTTAAGTACGTAAAATTTTGAAAAATATCGAGTTAAGATCAAAAAATCACATTTTTTTTTTAATTTTGACTTTGAAATTTAATTTCTCAAAAACTATTTGTTTAAACAACTTGATTTGAAATCCAAATGCAAGAATGGAGTATTATCTTTAAACTTGATTTAAAAACCAAATGCTAGAATAAAGTATTATCTTTCACATTATTAGATGTGTTTTCGTTGATTTTGAATGTTTTTTTTTGCATTTGAAGTCCCTGCCTCAGGGAGGAGAGATACAACTTGCCCCCCCCCCCATACAATTTTTAGAATAACCCCAAGAACCACACCCTAAAATAAATCCACTCAGGTCCGGGACACCCTGTATATTACAGAAAAGAAGAGGTCCAAAAATTCGAATAGCTGTACTTCAAATATGTCTCAATATATCTAGTTTCTTTACACTTTAGCCTGGCATTTATAATTTTAATTTTAGCTCTTATTAATACCTTTAAAGTATGATTTAATAAAATTTGTTTATGATCAGTGGATGTACAGGGGTAATAAACTTGGGCATCGCATATATTTAAAAAAGATTGTAGAACAGTTTGTTGGAAACAAAGCTGATCAAAATTTTCTTTGAAACATTTTACAATAATATCTATGAGCTTGACAAATGATTTTGAAGGAATTATCAAGCCTCCATTTGTGGTCTTTTCATATTGTCGAGCTTTGACTATGTTGAATTTACATATTTCACAACCGGTTTTTTTGAGGACAGACTTCGCGATGTATCCAGCAAAATATGTTGTAGACATTTCTGAAATATTTGACGGTGTATTTTGTTCAACTTCATTGTCTAAGGATGCCTCGTCATCTGAATCGTCAAACTCACAAATATTGCTATCTTCACCTTTCACATGTTAAGTTGCATTTATAATGAAACATTTAAAAAAAAAAAAACATTTAATGATATCTTTTAAATGATATTTATATGTGCCTGCATAATATGTAGATTTTTTCTTAAAAAATACTCACGATTTCCTTTTTTTTTCATTTAAATGATTGATTTATAATATCGTTTTATTAAAAAAAAAAAACAGACCTTTTATTTGTAGGCAAAAATTTGCTTGGATGATTAGATTATCTATGTAGGAAAAAGTTTGGCTCTTTTAATTTTAATTGGATGTCAGGATAATAACTGTAAATAAGTTTAATTTTTAACACCACTGGGAGTGAGAAATTAAAACTCACCTGCTGATAATGGAATAAAATTAAAATTAAATAAAAGAGAAACCGTTTTGTATCTTTTTGTTGCTGTATGGCGGTGAGACGGACACCAAACACCAATATATTCAAAATGCACCTATGTGTACCTACATGTGCGTTCATTCACAAAAGAAAATCAAAGCACAAATTGAAGAAAAAAAATATGTATCCTTTCTTCGCTGTATCTACATATCTACTCGTATGTATCTATATCTCTAAGAAAAATACAAAAGGATTTATTTGAGACTCACTTAGCCGAGAAGAAAACCAATTATTGTGTGAAAAGGAAATTATAGCTTCATGAGCGGCCACTGGATTTGATTGGTGCGACTATCGTTTGAGCAATGTCCGGTGTCCCCTTCTATTTGTAATTATTCAATGCTATAACCCCACAGAGTAGAAAGATATGATGACACGAACACCAAGGACAAAACATATGAGCAATGCCCTAGCTATGACATGAAATTGTCTGGGTGATTTTAATGACAAACTATGGGAAAAGAAGACGTCTTTGGTGGCACAATCGCAAGATATAACCTGGACGATACCACCTCCGATAGTGGACTCAGGTTAATCGACTTGCTGCGGGGTGAAACGTTGTAGGAGCTAGTACACAGTTCCCACGTCTCGATATCCATCAACCGGGTTGATGACATTACGATCACCTAAGGCACTCCTCCCGTATCAAGGATGTCCGAACGTTCCGAGGAGCCAACGTTGACTCGGACTAATCAAAGTAATCTACCTCCTCAATAGTCCTACGCTGCCAACTTCAAGCATCAATAACCAGTGAAAGAATTGCCAAGAAGCCATCACTGATTCCGTGGCATGATGGTTCGTTCGTACGACTGTCATGCCGAAGGTGTGGGTTCGATTCCCAGCCGTGCCACTTAAAAACAGAATATGTTTTATTCGAGGTTCCTCTTGCGAGGAACTGACTAATCCTCCAAGAGCATACTTGTCATGAAAAAGTGCTTCTCATTTAACCGTTCGGACTCGGCAAAAAACTGTAGGTCCCCTCCATTTCTGCCAACAAACATGCACACAGGAAATGGTTGTGAGTTGTAAGTCACTAGGCCCTGGTTCTCCACGAGCTGTTGCGCGACCCAATTTATTTATTTTATCATTGATTCCGCCTCTGACATGATGGGCCTCGCACGACGACCACAGCGAAACTCCCGGTTCGACGAAGAATGCTGACAAGTACATGCTCATGCAGCCCAACAACAGGCATACAAAGCTGTGCTGTATTCAAGGGCCAGAGCTGCTTGCGAGCTCTACGACCAGAAGAGGAGAAAGGAACACTGGCTTCTCAGAAGGAAAAGGAAGAAGTATGAGAAGCGCGCGATCGAGGAAATAGAGGGATACTATTGTAGGAATTGTTGCAAGTTTTTATCGCGAAACGAAATAAAATATTTTTACCACGACCGACGACCGACAAACAACATGAAACGTTTAACCAAAAAAAGAACACGAAGCCGAACTGTCAAACAGACGGCGAAGAAGGCGATAAAAAAACGAGCGAGAAAAAAATGCAACAGGCAGCAAAAAAAGTGCTGCCACCACGACTAGACTCAGTAAGGGGGTGGGTTCACAAAGTTGGTTTTTTATTGATGATCAAAAGATGAATTAAAATTAAAATAATGAATTAAAGGTCTTAATTAAACTTACTTTGATAAGCACAGGAGCATAGCTAAAAAAAAAATGGGCGCCAGCAATTTTTTTTTGTAAAACAAGGAAATTGCAAACCTCAGAAGCGGAACCGACGGTGAAAGCAATTTGTAACAAGAAAACACAGAGTTTAGATTCCCGAATCGGGATTAGAATTAATGCAACGTTTATTGCTTGGGAAACCTTTTTAGGTATAGAGGAAAAACCCAAAATCTTTTCAACGGTGAAGAACAATGATTAATTAAAAGAAAGAAAATGGACCGTTATCACTTTGTCCCGAAATAACTGTAAAATAGAATTTACAGGTCGCGTGTCCCGCAATTTCAGGAATAATTGAACGGAACGAAAACCAACCGATTTGTCAAATAAAACCAATAAATTTCTCAAAAATTAAAACGACTTAACCAAACAAAAAAAATACCACAATTCTCACTCTACTTATCTTTTCTAGTAACTGCCAACAATTCCTCCTTTTTTTCTTCTTTCTTCTCCTGCGAGTTCTTCTCTCTGCTGCCGAGCTCCTATTTATCCTCCCTTTCTTTTAACTTTTATTAAACCTCTTTAATTTTTATTGTGACTTTTGAAATAAAACCAAAATTGAATTCTTCACTTTTTGACACTTTATATCTCTTGCTTCGCGATCTCTTCAAAAAAATTCCAACTCTCTGTAATCGTCTTCGGTATAGAAGTGCCTTTCAGATTTTTCGATGTCTGTCCGGCATCCTCTTTTACTAAGCACCCCCGTGTTTTCAGCCAATCGGAAGCCACGGACTTCGATCCCGTCATTTTCAGCCACACACAGCAAAGGAGCTGAATTGTGCTGTCGTTGACGAAATCCAGCGGTCCTACTTATTCACACACAACACCCTGGCATTATGCACAGTCATCATGGCGTTCGCCGATCGCTGGTTTCACTTCCAGGAGCGGCGAAACCAATGAACGCATTCAGCCCATTTCCCCCTATTTTATATTTTCTTTGAGAGAAAGCCAAACAGAAACACAAAATGTCAAAAACCGAAGAATTCAATCTCGCATCAGTAAATACATTTGTCCCCTCCAGTTACCGTATACACAACAAAATAACGGGAACTCTGCAGCAGTGAAACAATTAAGGACCAGTATAACTAAATATTTTGAAGGAAAAGTTGGCAATTATTTTCTTAACCGCGATTTACAAAAAAACTACTTCGGTGGACTTTCGTTAGATTTTGGGGATAAGGGAAAATTTGATAACGTTCCATTTTTAACAAAAATAAAGTTTTAATTATAATTAATTATAAGTATATGTTGGGCACTCGGCCATTCTCAAAGCGAGTAACGTCTTAGCTTCGGGGACCAAGCGTCCTCCGAGCCTTGTTTGGTATAGGATTTTTTTTGAGCAGACAATTCCATCAATGATTGTTCAATGTGATCGGTGACTAACTGTCACCCGTGGTTTTAAATGGTTATGAGCAGACCGCCTGTCTGTCAATAGTTCAATAGTATTCGGGGACCAAATGTCGCCCACACTTCTTCGTACTATAGCAGACCGCCCGTCTGTTAAATAGTGAGTGGAAAACTCATCCACTTTATACACATATCATCAATCTTGTTCTCTGCAACATACTAAGAGAGAGAGCCGATGGCTGATGGACCATGGCTGCCCTTCTCCCTCTCAGCATGTTGAAAGAAACACCTGTAGGGAAGAAGAGAAATGGAAAGGCAGGAAAAGGATTTGGGTAATTGAAAGAACAAATTTTGTCACGGAAAATTTTACCGTGACAGAATGAAGTTCATAATTTTAGCCCAATGGTTTTTTAAACCTCCCAAAGTTACAAAGGCCCGAACCGAAAGCCTGCAAGGACGATCAGTGGAACATCTTGGTAGAATAGCAGTCGGTACTAAGGATATGGAAAAATCATTTCTGCCAATTTTATAACGACGATGACGAATTGAATTCCGCTGCCAAGCAAATTGCACCATTCGACCTGAACGACGCATCTGGACGAAAAATTGAAGATATCTATATCTTAACTAAAGTCTAATAAAGCTGGCAGAGCTGATAGCCTTGGGGCCGAGCTGTTCAAAGTGGCTGGCAATTAATTGATTAGTAGTATATACCACTAGCTGCAAAATATGGTCGGAGGAAAGCATGCCCGATGAATGGAACCTCAGCATTTTTTTGTACGATACTCAAGAAAGGTGATCCTCAGGACAGCACAAACTACAGCGGCATATGCCTCCAAAGCATCGCATACAAGACATTCTCTGCCGATCTTTGTGAACGCTTGAAGCCTGATAAGTCCATATTAGGTGCCAGTTATAGCTATCATTGAAACTCATCATTGAAAATTTTAATGATTGATTTTGAGACGTTTAGGACGCAAAATCAGTTATTACTTTAATAGACAAATAAAGCTTAAGACTTAATTAATATATTTAGCCAAAAAAAAAAATTCAAATGGGCCCAACTTTCCACATAAAAAGACTTTTCTTATTCCAATGATTGAACTACTTTACCAATGATCATTGAAAATTCAAAAGCCAATTTTTGTGGAAAGTTGGGCCTATTTGAAATTTTATTTTGACTAGAAATATTAATTTAGTCTTGAGTTTTAATCGTCCATCAAAATAATTAATGATTTAGCTTTCTAAACATTTCAAAATCAATCATTAAAGTTTTCATAATGATTTTCAATGATAGCTATAACTGGCACCTTAGTGTGACTTGAGGCCAGGAAAGCTTTTGGCAGAGACCTCACCGATGCCTCTGATGTCAAAAAAGGTTTTTGGCAAGGCGATGTGCTGTCATGCAACTCCTTGAACATCGATTTCGAACGAATAGTTCAAAACTCTCACGTTAACGCGCATTCTTTCGAGAATCCCTCCAATTACTCGCTTACGGCGACGATATTGACATAATCGGACGAACATAGTGTCATTTCAGTGGTACTCTCATGAGTATTGAGAAGGAAGCTATAAAAATCGGTTTAACGGTGAATGAAAACAAGACCAAATTTTTATGTTGTCAACAAGAAAGGACACCTAACACCGACATTTCGGACAGAACGTCCCCATAGGTAGATATTATTTCGAAGTGGTCAGAGACTTTGTCTACCTAGGCTCCGCTATCAACTCAGTTTTACCTTAAGTTAGGATATAGGTCATAAAGTATAACAACAATGGGACGCAACTCATACAGTAATACTCATTTTCCTTTGTGGACAATTATTTTTCAAAACTTCGGCACATGTCATGAAGTTTTGATTTTGAAAAGCAAAAATTAATTTGATTGTATTGTGATGTTTCGATTCTTCTTGTATTAAAGGTACTTCAGTTTCTGTAAGTTTTTCCATCTTAACACCCCTCACACTAAAATCCATGTTAAGAACATTTACTTCAAAAACACCTCTGCTTTCAAAGATTTTCAAAACAATTTTTTGTTAGAAACATCTCTCCCACATAAAAGACTGCACAAAATTACCTACCTTCTTTCGAGTAAGCCACAAATAACTTTTAAGTTTTCATTTTATGAAACAGCTAAATGAAATGTTTACTTTCAAAATTTTGACTTAACATAGTTAACAATTTGTCCCTGAATTCCAAAAACTTCAACTTAGTACAAACAATATAACAACTGCCCCGCTTCCGACTGGTTCCACCTATACCCTATACCCAAACCATAACGTAACACGAAAACTATGCCAAAGAAAAAATAAACAAAAATGTGCCATGGCATACCTATATAGAGGAAAACTTTCGCCCTAAGGAAAAATAACAGACAAACAGTAAACATTTTTGGAACTTTTTGATATTTTGTTGCTGATGGTGCTGCATCTAAGTTTGGCTGTACCCCATTTGCCACGTCCGTTGTCGTCTTCTTGCCACTATAAGCGCATTGTTGGGAATTTTGCCAACAAAAACTATAATCGTTTTTTTTTTTTGTGGACCGCTTGCTGCACGTTTGGTAAAATGCCAACAAAATAATGAAAATTCGCTCTGACTAAAAGAGGAAAATCATATAGTCTTATAACACAGGGAAGCATTGAACGAAAGTGGCGCCTTGATTTACTTTCAAGAACAAAATTAATGTTTCCAAGTTCCAACATCGGAGGGAGACGTTTACTTCGATATAGCATTCGCAAATTAAATTAACCAAATCGCAATAAGGTTTAACCTTAACGCAAATAAGTTTCACCCAAGCACAAATAGATTTAACCCAAACGCAAATGGAATTAACCCAATCGCAATTCGATTTAAACAAAACGCAAATATAGTTAAACTATTCGCAAATAATTTAAACTATTAACAAATCATTTTAACCAAAACGCAAATTGAATTAAAATTAGCTTGATTTATTGTTCCAGCTGTACTTTTAGGGTCTAATAGATTTTGGTTATATCCATAATTGTTAAAAGGCCATTATTAAGAGATTGGCCTTTCATTTTTCTTGGAAAAATGCGCCAAACTTGTTCAATTTACAATTGGGGTTTTGTCAAAATCTTATGGTGAACTTTTTCTACCGTTATAAGGCTTCCATTTCTTCACCACACAGCTGGAACAACAAGTTGGGCCCAGGGATAATACAATTTGCGTATTGGTTATAATTATTTGCGTATAGTTTAACTATATTTGCGTTTTGTTTAAATCGAAGTGCGATTGGGTTAATTCTGTTTGCGTTTGGGTTAAATCTATTTGCGCTTGGGTGAAACTTATTTGCGTTTAAACCTATTTGCGATTTGGTTAATTTAATTTGCGAATGCTATACGTTTGTATGTACATACATATGAAGGGTCCAGGGGAAAAACGGCTTAAGTCCACTTAGATTAATTCCGAGAAAAACGAAGATATAAGTTTACCTACTAATACACGCTAAAGTCAAAGGAAAATAAAGTAACGAAAACAAACATTTTTGTAATACAAAATGTTCTCATTGATGGAACATAATTTAATTTTTATTTCATGAATAAATAAACTTGTTACAACGATTTTAGTGAGAACAGTTCGTGACTTGTGTCATTTTTCCATTGAAATCAAGTATCCATTGGTGGGTCGTCAAGAAATTCATCGTCACTTTTCGTTTTTATCGATGAACGTTAAATCTTTGTAAAAATTCTTGGACTCTTGTATCTCAAGAAATTCAGTAAGATGTAGATCCTTCCACTTTGACTTTTTGATAGGGATTCGACCGTTGTAAAGTCTCTTTAATGGCGCATGCTGGTCCTGTTTCTTCTTTCTCCTTGGATTTTTTTTCGATTGAAGATTTGTTGTATAAGCCCTTGTAATTCGATTTCTGCAAAACAAAGCTATCCTTTTGACAAATCTTGAGCATTCTTATTGGTCGAGTAGGAAATGGACACTTTGGAGCATAAAGGGGAGCTAAAAACTCACTCCAGTTTTTGAAATCAATATTTTCCCCAATTAATAACTTCAAATGGTGTAGGTTTGCGGCTTCTTCTCAATTCGTTTCTCCAGTGCTTTGGTGTCTCAGTGAAAGTTTTTTGGTTAACGAGGCTCATATCTCGACCGCATTCTAGATACCAATGTCCTCTAATCGGAAATATGATTTTCACTGAATTAAAACGATTTTTCTTGGTGACTGGAAAGTGCAGAAATCTGATCACTATAAAGTTTTTTTTTGCCCAGCACAAGAGTCACAGAAAATTGAAAGATCTTTTATTTCAATTGGCAACATTTTGTAGAAGAAATGAGAAAGCAGAATGGTGTATGGAAGAACGACACAAGTCCATTAAATATGGACTTGTGCCTTTCTTCCATACAATTTGTTCCACTTAAGTCATTCTTCCGCAGCAAGGCATTTCGTTTTATTGATTTTTATTGGTAGAAACAAATATTTTTTCAAAATGTAAATAGAACCTCATATAGTACTCACAAAAAACTACAAGATGTCATCATTACTTTGATTTTGAAAAAAAGTGGACTTAAGCCGTTTTCCCCAAAATTTATTAAAAAAAAAAAAAATCGAATTTTTTGCCTCGATTGTTACTATGGGAATTCCCATATAATAACATCATAAGACCAAACGTCTTAATTTTAAATTTTAAATTTTTGTTAATAATTTTTTTGAATGAGATCTTTTAAAGGGATGATTTATGAACAAAAAATTAGCAAAAAAATTACAACAGCTGCAATAATTCGAGAGAAAAAAAATATAACGTGAAAAGAGCGAAAATCGCATACAAATTTGTATGGGAAAAGTATGGGCTTAGAGCCACGTGTAAATGACCTCGGACAAAATTTTTGTTGGCCAAATTTTTTTTTTAGGGCATAAACTTTTGATTTAGAGGGTGTATGATATTTAAAAACGATTTTTGGAAATAACGGACACCCTAATGTATATAGATACTAGATATAATTCAGCAAGTTGTAAGTCTTGTCTATTATCTGCTTAAATGTTACAAAAACAACTCCTTACTTTACAGGAATATTTCACAATACGATTCTTAAGCATTTATGTTCTACTTAAAAGCTTATGTTCTACTTTTTGCTCTGCATAAACTGTCACATAAGCCCTTTATGTTCTACTTAAATATTTAAGTTTCGTATCAGCAAATGGGCCTAATTGATTTAACTCTGCAGATATTGTCGTGAAGCAATGAATAAGCTTAGATTAGACGGTCAACGTAAATGGTCAACGCATTGACGCCTTGACGTCATCAGAAACATCGACAATATACTGTCAACATAGACTGTGTCAACGCATGAAACGTTGACGATCACACGAATGACGGCACTGGGTCAATGTTGTCCCACGTTGATGTGTTATCTGTGTCAACGCAAGTGGTACCCTCTGGTGTCAACGTATTGACACGTGAAACGTTGACAATTACATTACTTATGACCACACCCAAACATATGAACGTTGACGCAGAGTTGACAAGAGCAAAATTGAATCATTTTGTACGTTGACGATCACACGACATTGATTCTGGTGTTATCAAACAATACAATGTGGATGGATTAAAAAAACCTCTAAAAAATCATAAATTTTTGAAGTTTCTTACTGTTCAGGAAAAAGGTGATTTTAAGGCAGTCGGCTGACATTACGATCGAAATATACTTTTTTAAGTCCAAATATAGTTCATCCCCAATCTGCCAAACCATCAACTGTCAAGTTCCATTGAAGGATGGCTACGATGTCGATGGATTAAGAAACTTTTAAAAAGTCAACAAAAAGAAATTGCAGTTTCCTTACTGCTGCCGAAAAAGTCTTTAAAGGGCAATTGGGTAACACTTGCATCAAAGTATACTTTTCCCGCAAAATATAAATCTGCCAAATAAAACAAAATTAATCATACTTTTGCCATCAAAATATAGTTCGTCTCCTCATAATGTAAAGCCATCAATTGTCGATGTATTAAAAATCTTCAAAAAATGCCAAATTTTCGATATCAAGATGAAAGTCAGTGAATGACAAAAAAAATCCGCTGTGTCAACGTAAGGATTCAGTCAATGCGCTGTTGAGTAGTCTGTCATAGTGTCATGGAGAGTCTCAACACAGCCGTCAACGCATGGACAGTATTCTGCATTGACGATCACACCACAAGACAACTTTGGGACGGAATTTTACGTCAATATGTCATCTTGACGTCATTAGAGAGCCAACGCGTTGAGCATTTCCGTTGAACGTCTAATCATGGCTTAAATAATTTTGTTGCCCTGACAGCTCACGGATAGGGTTACCATCAAAAAATTGCTTGCAAATTCCTTGCATTGGTACTCGGTTCCTGAGATGCACGATGTGACCTCTGCTAACTTTAATATGAAGTAAGACGGTAAAACGATTTTTGTTTAGCGACTTAAACAATTTAACCTAGCCTATTGTTGAAATGCAAGAAAAAACTACATATTTGGAGCCGTACTGCAAGTTCCTAGCATATTCGGTTCCTGGGATACACGGTGAAATTAGCAGGCCACTCAATTGTACCTTTATTTATAACTTACAACCATTCCTGTGTGATTGTCTGGCCGCCTGCTTGATACTTTTGACAGTTTAGAACTCGATCTGAGCCAGCAGCCTAACAATCAGTCACGATGAGGTGCTTGTTTAACCTCATCGTGGTGGCCCCCCGAACAACTACTAGCTTTCTAGAATAGGTTACGAAGGCTAGGTTTAGCATTCTTCGTAAGTGAAGTCAAAACCGCTACCGTTGACGAGTTTTGGCCATTGTATCCAGACAAAGATTGATTTCTTTGATGTGAAGGCACTTCTTGATAGTGGAATTGAAGGTGCTTAAAATGCCAGATTCCTTCAATCAGAGAAAGAATTCATGCGGTATATAAGATGGAAATCTTAGGAATTATAGTGAAGTTGGTCTCGGGGAAGTTTAAATTTCCAACTCGTAATACTGTATAAATCTACTCCGGAAAGGCACTTGAAAGCTATTGTAAATCCCGCGTTGGATTGCTGCTTTCCAAAATAGCTCTCAAAAGCTTAATTTCTTGGGAACTTTTTGATAACAAGATCCTGAAAGCTAGATTCCGGATAAGAGTACGTCGCGTCATCATCATACAACAGTGTTACGCCCTAACGGAATTCTCTTCTGTCGAAGAGAAGGTGTTTTATTATAACCAGCTGATAGCTGTTCATTATAACACACCACGTGGAGACATCATAATGGTAATGGAGACTTGAATGCGAAGGTTGGTAGTGACAATGATGGGCTCAAGCATGTTATGGGAAGCCATGGTGTTGGTGACCGCAATGACAATGACGAACGTTTTTTCGATTTTGGTCATGCCACCACCTTTCACTTTACTCTAGCAGCAGGGAGAAACGAGCTAGATTCTGCGTATCGCATGAAGATGAGAGAAGTTTACCATAGTGTGTGAGGTGATAAGCATAACAATATCAACGCAATCGGCTACAGAAGCATAAAAGGCCGTAAGTAGGTGTGTCAGTAGGATCATCTATAGAATTACTAAAGAGTTAACAGGTGTCCAAGGCTCTAAATAATACCTGGTAAAAGACGCCCTCCAAAAGTACTTGAGAGTGCTAGGACGCCATATGGCCCTAGGCTCAATGATAGGAAAATCCCTATGCACACCTCCGCGTGGTGGAGGGTGGGTAACGCTAACGTGCAGGGGGACCGAATGGATGCCGGGATAAGCAGACAACCCAGCTTTGCTGGTCAGGGCACAAACTTGTCCTTGGGATGGTTAAAAGCCCCCTTAAGACGGATGAACTGCAGTTGGCGGTCAACGGCATGATAGTCTGGTGGCGGAGGAGCGTTTTTTTTTTGTTAAAAGGCCAACGGCAGCAGCAGGTAGCGTCTGTAACCCATATTGGGCGGCTACAAAAGGCGTCTGTTTTCCCATAGTGGGCGGCCTCGAGCAGTTATGTGTTTGACCATACAAAAGGCGGGTGTGCCTGTCAAATCTGAGCTTATGTATGTTATTAATCGTATCTCGGAAAACACCATGGTAGAAGGATATATGCTATTACATGAAATATGACAACAATTGGAAATGAGTCCCCAAGAGGTAACCATTTTATGGAGAATCCTTCTGCAGCTTCGGCTGCTGTAAACCGCACATCGGATTTGGGGGTGCGGCATCTTTCGTGCACCAGCGTCAATCAAGACGCCATAACAATAAATGAATCGTTAACAAATAGAAGAAGTCTTTTAAGAAGAGCAAATGATACTTTTGGCTACCGCATACGTACGAAAATCGGAGCATGGAACGTTCGATCCTTGTACGGCGAAGGTAGATACGAGCAGGTTGAGCGTGAAATGCTTCACCTTAAGATCAGTATCCTGGGCATCAGTGAAACTAGGTGGAGAGGAAGAGCCGAATACAGAGCTGACTCTGGGCAAACGAGAATGCTGTATTCCGGGGAGGATGAAAGAGAGGGTGGCCAAAAGCTGCATGGTGTCGGAATTATGTTGAACGAAGAAGCAAGGCCTAGTCTTATATCCTGGGCGCCCATTTCTGCAAGAATAATGACAGCAAGGTTCCGTTCAAAAATTCGCAACGTCACAATAATTCAGTGCTACGCCCCCACAAATGAAGCGACCGAGGAAGACAAAACCGCTTTCTACACTCATCTTAACTCAGTTTACAGTGGTGTTCCAAGAGCCGACATCATAATTGTCATGGGAGATCTCAATGCCCAAGTCGGATCAGACAACTACGGTCTGGAACGCGTCATGGGGAAAAATGGCTTGGGGTCACGAAATGAAAATGGCGATTTGCTGGTCGATTTTTGTAACGCTAATCGTCTTGTACTGGGTGGAACTGTGTTTAAACATAAGACTTGCAACAAAATCACCTGGGTACATCCGGATGGTCAAACTGAAAACCAAATTGACCACATCATGATTCAGCAGCGATAGAGGAAGTCAATGTGCGATGTTCGGAGCATAAGAAATGCCGACATTGGAAGTTACCATCATTTGGTTCTCATGAGTCTCAAGCTACGAACGGCAGCTGTACAACGTCAATCACAGGGTGCAGCAAGGAATTCGAAGTTCAATACAAATGCTTTAAGTGCTCCCAACATATGTCGTAACTATGTCACCAACCTTAACGACAGAGCTTCGTCATTAAATGGAATACAACATTCAACAATTGATGAGATGTGGGGTGATATAAAAAGTGTTTTTATGGATGCTGGATCCGAAACTGTACCCAAGCAGTCGAGAGTAAGAGACTCTTGGATATCCCAAGACACCTGGGATAAAATCGAGCTTCGCAAATCGTTGAAGATGCAAATAAATGCCGAAGCAGATGCTCAACGAAAGGCTGAATTGCGAAGAGAGTATCGCCTAGCACATAAGATGGTCTATCGCTGTGTGAGACGAGACAAGAGGGTGAGGTTAGACGGTCTCGCAGAAAATGCGGAAAACGCTGCAAGAAGAGGAGACATGAGGGAATTGTACCAAATATCCAAGGAAGTTGTCGGGAAGAAAACCAACACCAATCATCCTGTAATGGATGAGGATGGTACACTTTTGGTATCAATCGAGGATCAGCTGCGCAGGTGGAAGGATCACTTTTGTGCCTTGCTTAATGAGGATTCTGTCGAGCATAGTGCTGAAGTGCCCAGCTTAACGAAATGCGTAGACCATATAGGGGTATTGACATCGAACCCCCTACAGTACTGGAAATTCAATCTTCGATAAATCTTCTCAAAAACAACAAAGCAGCTGGACTTGATGGTATACCAGCCGAGCTCCTGAAAGCTGACCCTGTCAGAACGGCTAGTATTCTACACCCGTTGATACAAGCTGTGTGGGAAAATGAAATCTATCCCAGCGACTGGAAGGATGGTGTAATTGTTAAGTTGCCAAAGAAAGGTGATCTTAAGAATTGCAACAATTGGCGAGGTATTACAGTTTTGTCCGTTTTTCCAAAATTAATGGCAACCATCATTCTGGAGCGGATAAAGGTGAGAATCGTGTCTACACTCAAGAGGCATCAAGCTGGTTTCCGCAGTGGGCGGTCTTGTGTCGACCATATCAACACTCTGCGTATCGTTCTTGAGCAGTCTGTGGAGTTTCAATCACCGCTTTACCTCATGTTCGTGGATTTTGAGAAGGCCTTTGACCGAGTCAATCGTGAATGTATATGGAGATCACTTCTTGGTAGAGGAATTCCCCCAAAAATTGTTGCCATTATAAGAGAGTCCTATAACAACGCAAGATGCTTTGTTTTACACAATGGGCAGCTATCCGACTCTTTCGAAGTGCGGCAGGGTGTGAGACAGGGAGATGTTCTATCGCCAATTCTCTCTCTACTGGCGATTGACGATGTCTTGACGGCCAGCGTTGGAACATGGAGACCGTTTGAAAAGCTTAGCCACTTAGACTATGCCGATGATATATGTCTCTTGGCAAATAACATCAGCGGGCTGAACGGGATGTGTCAAGCTCTGAAGTTAAAAGGAGAGGCGAGTGGTCTTAAAATAAATAGCAAAAAGACCAAAATAATGCTCACAGGCCGCTCCACACATCAGCGTATTTTAATACAGGAGACGCCAGTTGAAGAGGTTGAACAATTTAACTACCTTGGAAGTATTGTTTCAGCAAATGGTGGTACTGATCTGGACGTTCAAAGTAGAATAAATAAAGCTCGCGCAGCCTTCGGTTCTCTCTCCCAAATTTGGAACTCATGTCAAATCTCCTTGCGCACAAAGTTGAGATTCTTCGAATCCAATGTCAAATCTGTGCTGTTATATGCTTGCGAAACCTGGAAAGTCACGACTACCATCTCAAAGAAATTGCAGGCTTTTGTGAACCGTTGTCTACGCCATATTCTAAAAATACGCTGGCCACAAATTATATCAAACGAGGAATTGTGGCGCAGGACAAGCCAGGAGCGGCTGGACGTTGACATAAGAAAGCGTAAATGGCAATGGATTGGTCACACACTGAGGAAACCAAACGATGAAATTGCAAAGCAGTCATTTGAATGGAATCCTCAGGGTGCACGGCGGGTTGGAAGACCAAGAACAACATGGAAATCAACAGTTCTAGCAGAAGCAGACTCCCAGAGAAAGACGTGGCCACAGTTAAAATATCTATCTGCAGACCGAGAAGGATGGAAACGATTTGTTGGCGCCCTATGCCCCAACCGGGGTTACAGGACTTGATGATGAAAAGACACAGACGTATCTCGGTTAGTTTCGGATGAGGACCGGCTAGTAAAATGTACCCAACACCCATTTGTAGTAACGAATTCCCGAATACACACTGTATCACCCAGTAGAGACGAAATCTTAACCTCAATCAGAGCACTGAAGAAGATCTAAGCAGTTGGACTTGGTGGTATTCTCACAGAGCTCTTATGAGCAGCACCAGCAATATCGAATGAAGTCCTGACCCACTCATTGACAGAGTTTGGATTTAAAAAAAACAGTTTTCCTGCATAGTGGGAAAAGGGAATGATTTTCAAGCTTGGAAAGAAAGGAGACCTTATGGCTGTGCGGAAACAGGAGAGTAATTTGCGTGCTGCCTGCTGTAGCCAAGGTAATAGCAAACATTGTCCTGGAGCGAATAAAACCTCAAAGATACGCTCGACGCCGGACAAGCAGGATTCCTTCTTTTTTTTGTATTCTTTTTTGCATGGAATTTTGGTCACCACTTCACCTGCTGTTTATCGACTTCGAAAAGGCTTTAGACAGTATCAATAGAGAATTTTCATAAGGCTTGATTTGCGCAGGAGGGGCATCTCAGATAAATTGTTCTTGGGAGTATTGTCTCTACAGATGGTGGGACCGAAGCAGATATAATCAGCCGAATCGGGAAAGCAAAGGCTGCGTACGGAATGTTTCCAAAATATGGAGAAACAAATCTGTAAGCCTAAAGACCTAGCTACGACTGTTCCGCTCTAATGCTGAATCCGTACTTCTTTATGGGTGCAGCACTTGCAAAGTAAAGCCTTCTATTAAAAGAAAGCTGCAAACGCTAGTGAGGATTTTCTGGCCTAACCGTATCTCTAATGATGAACTTCATGCGAGGACAGGTCAGGAATCAATCGAGAGTCGATCGTATGAAAACTTAAGTGGAAGTGAATCGGATATAAGCTTCGAAAAGGTCACGAGTGTATTAATGACGAGTCAAGCGATGCAATGGAACCGTCTCACATAACGAGACAGACGAGTGGGCTGACCTAGAAGTACTTTGCGTATAACGGTTAAAGAGGAATCAGTACAACTGGGAAGAGTAAAGGAGAGCTAAGGTATACATATCGTGAAACCGTAAACGATATGGTGCGAAGGGGTAGTGGAAGCCCTATGTCCTGCTACACACAGACGTAACAGGTTCAAGGCTCTATAAGTAAGTAAGTCTTACTTACTTACTCTGAACAGTTTAGATGACTTTTCGTGAAGAAAGATAGTTTTGGAGGTTTGTTTTTTCACTGCATCGCTACAGGCAGTTACCCTGAAAAAAACATTTTTATTTTAAGGTGACACAGGCTGGGTTTGAAAAGTTAAAACGAAATACATCAACTACTTACATTAATGTTAGTTTTGGAAAAAACGAAATTGTACTTTCCCTCAAAAGTATTTTCGCGCCCTTATCCAAAAAAACATTGAATACCAACCCGTCTATACGCACTGAGTATACATAGGCAAAATTGGGATGCTAGTCGATATGACCTTCACATTGGCCCGGTCGCTCGGGACCAGTGAACGACCATCGCACTTCTCTAACTTTTAAGTTTCTAAGTGGATGGTATTACTTCGGTCTTAAGACTTCCGGCTGTTGTTGCTTACACAATGAATGCGTTGCAAAAATTAATTCAAATTTTATGCACACGAAAAATATATAAACAGTGTCAATTAATATGTCACTGATGGGTGTCTCAGCTGCTTATACAGTATACACACCCTTGTCTGTTAATTTGAAATTGTTATGATTATCAAGTTGACATATTTTTGTCTCAGAATTATGTTGACGTTGATTGCTTTAAGTTTATGCCAGAAATAATATGTACTCTAGTCATTAGTTATTTGGTGTTATATTGCCGTATATACCGTATATCTCTCCTGCAATTAGGTAGGTAGACTTTTTCCATTGAAAACATATTTTTGCAAATCTAATGAAGTTTTTTTGTTGCTAAAAAGTATTTCAAATAGATAATAAAGAAAACAATTTAATTCAAAATCAGAATTTTAAGTGGCTTGATGCTTGAAAGGGAACTGAAGCATGTATAATTATTGAATTTCATGCGGAAAGTTTTAAAAGCAAACACACCTAGCTATTAAAGCAAATTGTTTGAAACTTTTTTTGTTTTGTATTTTATCCGATGTTACGTCCTTGAACCTTGAAGAAGAAAAAAAAAAATCATTGGAAACTTTTTGTTTAACTTCGTACATGTAAGTATGTCAGGAAGGAGACAAAGTGAGACGGAATAAAGTCTTACCAGGTAAACAATGTTGTACCTACGTACATAGCTATTTATCGATTTTTTGAAAATTTATATCTTATTTATTGTAGATTACATATTAATTGTATTGTGTTTTAAAATTATAATAAATTATTTGCAAGTTAAATAAGATATGCTATTAAGGTACCTAAACATATCAGTTCTTATAGCAGGTGCTTTTTAAGCTTCTTATTCAAGGTTTTTTCTGGATTTTTTAATTCAAATAAGTCTTATTTTAAGTTAAGTTTTTAAATTTATGATTGCAATGTTTTAGTTCTTACTTAAATACTTACTTATCTGGCTCCCAATCCATAAAGGGTCGGTCGCAGTCTGAGAAAGGACAGCCCTCCATTCTTTACGATCCCAAGCGCGCTGCCAGTCATCTAGACCAAGCTTTCTGGCATCCGCAATGCCTTGGTCTTTAAACTGGAGTGAGTCGATATCAAATATAAATCCACATTTTAACCAGTCGACATTTTGACTTGTTGATATTTTGTCTGTCGGTCATTTTAAAGTAACCCAAAGAACAACAACTTACTTTGAATATTTGCACGAAATAACCATAAGCTCAAGTCATAAATTCTACTTTTTATTTAATATTATAATGCATCTTATTAAACTGCCTCAAAGCAAAACAAAAGGAAAAGGTTATATCTCACAAGTGACAAGTTCATATTTTTAAGCTTTAAATAAAAGCTTAACAAGAGCAAGAATCGTGGTTGATGACAATTCAAAATTAGTTAATAATGATCTGATCAAAATCTCGACTTCATAATTTAGACTGTTGAAATTTCGACTTTTAAAATATTGACTGTTGGAATGTCAATTTATAAATTATCAATCACTTGTCCAGTTTATATTTCTGAGGGCTCAGAGAATTTCCCCAGTTTTGCTGTCAAATACTAAGTACAAAAATTTTGGATTCGTCTGCTCACTGATATTTAAACTGAACAACTGATATTTTGACAATCGATATTTTGAAATGTCGATATTTTGAAAAGTCGGTGAAATTATTACGTCTGTGAAGCTAGCAGGGCAACTTCCATCCACGCAAATGGGACCTTGACAGGAATTTGCATTTTTTTTTGCATTTTTTTCCATTTCTATTCCCGATTTTACAGTTCGCCGAATAAGGGTGTAATTGAGTGACCTGCTAACTTCATTGTGAAGTAAGCTGGTCACATGGTGTATCTCAGGAACCAAGCGTGCTAGGAACTTGTAGTAAGGCTCTAAATTTGCAGTTTTTTGCATTTAAAGAATAGGCTAGGTCTTAATTTTGAAGTCCTTGAAGCAAATTTCATACTGGCCTGCTCACTGTGAAGTTAGCAGGTCAGTATGAAAATTAAAAAAAAAAAAAGGACTTCAAAGTTTTGACCTAGCCTATTCTTGAAATGCAAAAACACTGCAAATTCGGAGCCTTACTGCAAGTTCCTAGCGTACTTGGTTTGCGGGATACACGATATGACCTATTTACTTAATATTGAAGTCAAATTTGGGAAATTTTTAAATTGAGGGACTTCAAATTTTGAACAAAGCCTATCGTTGAAATGCAAAAAAACTGCAAATTTAGAGCCTTACCACAAGTTCTTAGCACGCTTGGTTCCTGAGATACACCCTTAATTGGCGAACTGCAAAACCGGGAATAGAAATGCAAAAAAGCTGCAAATTCCTGTCAAGGTCCCATTTGCGTGGGTGAAAGTTGCCCTGCTAACTTCACAGACGTGGAATTATTTTCTATTTTTTGATTAGTCGGTCTTTTAAACAGTCGCGATTTTCTTTTTGTCGAGCTTATAAAAATCGATCTTTTAGAGTCGATATTTAAAAAGTACCTAATCCAAATCCACATCTTGACAGAGCTCATAGAGTTCGCGGTTGTATCTTTTCCTCCATTCCGGTTTACTAGGGTAATACTTCGTAGGATCTCCACGAAGATTTCGTTCGTGGGATTAATGTTTACTCCGAGGATTCGAGGTAGATGAACTCCTTAACTACTTCGAAGTTGTTGCTATCAGCAGTGACATTTTGTTCTAGATTGTTGACAGATATTTCATTATTTGTTGATAGCATGTGTATGACCTTTGCTCAGTTTACTTGGAGACTAACAAGTTTCGCCTGTTCTTCAGTTGCTGTGAAAGACTCTACATATCTATAACGCAAAAGGTCGTTAGAGTCGATAAATTTTCATAGGTACTTTTGAAGTTGAACAGATCTGTTGAAAATTGTGCCTTCAGTGTTAACTTCTACCCTGCACCACAATTATTGCTCCAGAATGAGATTGAGGCAATCAAATAATAGCGCATTTCCTTACCCAAACCCTGTGCATGTCTAGAATAGCGTATTTCGCGATATAGCTGGATCAATTTACCCGGGATTCCAAGTTCAGCTATCGCCATTACAGAGCTTCTGATGAGGAATGCTATCATTATGCAGCTTTATAATAAATGATGAGTCTTGACTTAAAAGTCTTTGGTCGTTTTCAGAATTTGCCTGAAAGTGAATCATAGTTTCACAGAACGGCTTAAGACGCTCATACAGTACGTTGGAAAGGATTTTGTATGCGACGTTTATCAGGAATATACCTCAATAGTTCTTGGAGGGCATATGATCACCATTTATTGTAGAAAGGACATATGGAACTGAAAGCATGCTTCCTTCCACCCATACACATCGTCCCCATGCTTGAAGAGCTCCACTGGTAAACGATCAGATCCGGTTGCCTTGTTGTTCTTGATCTTCTTTCTAGCTGTGTCTACTTATTCTATACCCAGTACCACCGGGGTCTTCATTAACTGGAGGTGGACTCTCTTCTTTTCCTATTTCTTGCTCTGATACCTATTTAGCAGCATCTGGAAATGCTACTTGAAAACATGTAGATACTATTTCCTATTCGTCGTTGGTTAGGTAACCTTCGCTGTTTCGAATATCCTGCATTCCGGTTTTAAAGCCAGCAGCCAGTTACTTGACTTTTTTATAAAACTTCCGGGTGATGTTTCGATTGCGAGACTCTTCGCTCTCCTTGAGCTGGAAGGTTGCGTACGCCCTGTTCTTTATACGCAGGGTCTTCTTCTTCTCTCTTTTCATTGCTCGATACTTCGTTGTCACTGCTCAGCGGCTAGCTTCTCGCTCATATGCTCACTGCAGGCTCTGGTGAATCCAGGCATTCTAAGGTTACCAACATCGAGTTTCTTATTTAGAGCAGTTTGTAGTTTCTCTTCACTTGACAATTGAGCTCCAAACCTTGATGCGACAAGAAAATCATGAAATTTGACGTTTGCTACCCAAAAAAATACGCATATCTTATATGTTAGGGCATGTTTTCCGTCGATTAGAACATGGCCGATTTGGTTGGAGAGCATCAGGTTGCTTTGTGGAATCTTAGCCATGGAAATGGAAACCTAGTGCTACTTATCACCATATTACGAGCTTCCGATAGATCCATTAGCTTTTATCATTTGTCTCTTCGTGAAGGTTTTGCCCTGTGTCTACCTACCTACCATATAATCGACCGAAGGTGCCTTCGTTTCCAAAATGAGCAAAATTTTTACATTGACAGGAACTGTAAGTTCATCCAGGAGGTCATTAAACTCATGCTTTAAGGAGCTTTCAACTCCATTGTGAGTGGTATGTACACAGCACATATTAACCTCATATGTTATATCTCTGGAAGTGGATTTGATTCGGATGAATGAATGAATGAAAGAGTTCGGGGTGTAAGTGCACTGCGACCATTAAGATCTATTGTGCCCCCGTTCTGGAGCTGGATGATGTTACTCATTCTACAGCACATCCTCCAAATTTATTTCCTTAAGGAATTTGATTATTTGGAGTACATTTAGAGAGGATAGTTCGCTCTCTTTTATCTGGTGATTTCCCAGATACCTATGTTTTTGATGCATAAGTGCATCACATTTACCTAGTATATGATCGGGTGTCTCCTCATGAGCACTGCAGAATCTATACGTGGCGCTGTTTTCCAGGCCAAGGATGTGGAGGTGTCTCCTTAGTTTGCAGTGGCCTGTGAGGAGCCCGGTTATTATTCTAAGCTTGTTTCTATTTAAGCTGATGCAGGACTGGAATCGTTCTTGGTTGTAATTTCCAAGTAGGAGTTTAGCCTGCCTCAACTTAGGGAGTTCGTTCCAGATCCTTGATCTTTTTGCCTCCTCTTCTATTTTGATTTTATGTTTTATCACGTTTTCTCCTATTCCGCAATAAGGCTCTGATCCCGTTAGGGGTGTCATTGCCCCTATTTTCGCTAAGGAGTGTGCCTCTTTATTGCCCTGTATGCCGACGTGGCCAGGTACCCAATGGAGTGTGACATGATTGTGTTTGCCCAGTTCGTTTAGCCTATCTACACACTCCCATACCAGTTTAGAACTGATGCTGTATGAGCTTAGTGCTTTGAGTGCGGCTTGGCTATCCGACATGATAGCAATATTTTGGTTTTTGTACTTTCTTTCGAGATTTCTGTCTGCAAATTTCCCTATGGCATCAACTTCTGCTTGAAAAATGCTTGTAGACTGTCCCATCGGTACCGAAAGTTTGGTTCGAGGCCCAAAAATTCCAGCACCAGTCCCTTCAGACGTTCTCGATCCATCAGTGTACCACTTGATGGTGTTTGCTTTAAGAGTGTAGTTTACTGTTTCGTCTACCCACTCTTTTTTGCTACTTAGCTCCGTACGAAAGTTTTTTACGAAGCTATACTTTTTTATCATACCATCTCTTGGGATGTCAAGAAGGTTCGATTCTGTGGATCTGTAAATCGAGTCTCTTTGCCTGAGACCAATGATTTTCCCCGTCCCAGTTCCCTCCTTTGCAAATCGCAGGATGGCTCCCTTAGCAGCACTGTCTATGGCCACGTGTAGAGGCGTCAAGTGAAGAATGACTTCCATTGCTGCTGTAGGGCAAGTTCTCATTGCTCCAGTAATGCAAATGCATGCGAGCCTTTGTACCCTTTCTAGTGATTTCCTAGTTGTGGTAAGTTCGGTTCTTTTGTGCCATGCAACCGCCCCATAGGTAATGATGGATCTTACCATCATGGTGTACATCCATCTGAGGATATTTGGTTTACAGCCCCATGATTTACCTGCAAGTCTTTTGCATATCATGAGAGCCTTTGTGGCTTTCCCGACAGTTATCTCGACATGTTTGTTCCAGAGGAGTTTGCTGTCTAGTGTTATACCTAGATATTTAACCTCCTTCTGAATGCCGATTTCTTCACCAGCCAACCGGATAGGTTTCATGCGTGATAGAAGCCTCTTCTTAGTAAAAGGGACTATCGTTGTCTTTGTGGGGTTAATGTTCAGTCCCACAGATACCCACCATTTCTTTGTAATGGACAGTCCTCTCTGGATGATATCACAAAGAGTTTCTTCGAATTTTCCCACGGCTGTTATAACAATGTCATCGGTGAAGCCGATGCATCGTATGCCTTGAGAGGAAAGACTTTCCAGTAGTTCATCTACCACAAGACTCCACAGTAAGGGTGATAGAACCCCTCCCTGGGGACAGCCTCTTGTTGTGATAACTTTCTGGACACATTGCCCTGCATATGCTTCCGCAGTTCTTGTGCCTAGCATCCCACTTATCCATCTGGTTATAGTGATGGGTACACACTTCCTTACCAGAGCTCTGTTAACGGCTTCATGTGAGGTATTGTCGAATGCGCCCTCAATGTCCAGGAACGCACATAAGGCTTTAGAGTCTATAGCTATTTGTAATGTGTTTGTGAGTTCATACAGAGCGGTTTCTGTAGATCTACCCGCTCTGTAAGCATGCTGGCGATGGTTTAAAGGCATATTTATTAATACTTCTGATCTGATAAAGTTATCAATTACCTTTTCCAAAGTCTTCAGTAAAAAGGATGTCAAACTAATTGGCCTGAAAGACTTTGGATGTGTTGTGTCTTTCTTCCCTATTTTGGGAATGAAGATTACCTTAGCTCTTCTCCATAGACTTGGTGTATACCCAAGTGCGATACTACTTCGAAGTGTGTTAATGAGATAAGGCATTAGTTCCTCTTTCCCTTTTTGTAAAAGGGCTGGAAAAATACCATCTACATCCGGTGACTTGTAAGGTTGAAAGGAGCTTATCGCCCAATCAATCCTGTTACCTGTACAGATAGTTTTGGCTATCTTCCAGTCTTCCCGGCTTGGTCTGAGAGGTATTCTCTCTATTGTGTTTTCTACCATTGGTATACTGCTCGGAAAGTGAGTATTTAGCAATAGGTTTGACCTTTGCTCCTCATTTTCTGTGTAGCTACCGTCTGGGTTTCTAAGTGCTACCGATGTTATGGTCTTCTCTTTCGCTAGAGCTTTGTGTAGTCTTGCTGCTGCCGGGGTGGTAGAAATCCCTTCACAGAAATTCACAAAACTACTTCTTTTGGCTTTCCTTATTTCCCCATTGTATTTAGTCATCTCTTCGGAGTAGATATGCCACTCCCCAGTGCTCTTTGCCTTATTAAAAAGTTTTCTTACCTTGGATCTTAGCTTAGACATTGTTGTTCCACCATGGAGCATCCGTCTGCCTTTTTATGGGTCTAAGGGGACAGCTAAGTTCATATGCCTTATTTATAGCCCCACTTAACTCATTTACTGTATGTTCTAATTCCAGGTAACTGTTTGTCGTTTCTACTGGTCCTAACTGATCAAGATTTAACTTGAGAGTATCTTTGTAGAGATCCCAGTTTGTTTTCTTGGGATTCCTTCCAGAGGTATTCTCTGTGAGAAGGTTTTCCAAAGTAAACACTATAATTCTGTGGTCAGACATTGATGGTTCGTTAGAAACTCGCCAATCCCTGACCAAGCAGTTTAAGTTCGGAGTTCCGAAAGTTAAGTCTAAAACTTCTTTTCTGGTTCTAGTCACAAAAGTAGGGGTATTCCCTACGTTAAATATATCTAGATTTTTTTCGATAATAAAGTCTAAAAGGTACTCACCCCTTTGGTTTGTATCGGTACTTCCCCATGTTGTATGGTGGGCGTTTGCATCACACCCGACCATAAGGGGCATTCTTTTGCTGTTGCAGTAGTCCACAAGTTTCCTAACTTCTGTTGGTGGTATATTGGCGTCATCACCAGCAAAGTATGCGGCTGCTACAACCATCGTGCGGGGGCTGCCGTCAACGTAAATTTGGGCCTGAAGTGGTACCAGATCCCGCGTCATAAATTCTGAAAGACATATAAAATTTATATTATTTCTTATTTTTATGCATGCTCTGGGCGAGTCGTGTCTCGTATCCCATATAACTTTAGAGTCCTTACTTGTTAGGCCTCTTACTTGGCCCCCGTAAATCCAGGGTTCTTGAATCAGCGCTAGTCCCAGGTTATCAGCAGTGAATTTTCGTGCGATGACAGCTGATGCTGCCTTCGCGTGGTGTATATTCACCTGGGCTAGCCTGGTGCTGATCCCGCGTCCAGTCATTTGCTTTCTTTAAAGGATGGGGGCGAATGCCCCTTCATCCTCGAGTAGCATATCTTCCTCCTCAATGGTAGGAAGCACTTCGTCTAAGTCGGATCGGCTAGGAGAGAGGTCTATGCCCTCCATCTCTTCGCTCTTCCGATTTCTTACATCGATTGCCAGTGGTGTTACCTGGTTTTGAGTAGTTGGTGTGCGGCGGGTAGGGGTAGGGGTATGGGGTGTGGTTTGGGTAGTTTGGGCAGGTTCGGTTTGCTGGGGAGATTGGATTTGCTGGGAGGGTTGGATGGTTGTGGGTGTGTCAGAGGTTTGGGCTGTGTCAGGAGTTTTGGGTTTGTGTGTCAGGAGACTTGGGAGATAGGTGGGTTTAGTGGATATGGCAGAAGTGGTGGTAGCGGTTGATTCGGATGATAGCCAAGCGATAATTTATCGGTTAACCGATTTCCCCCAGAGAATCCCAGTCGTTACTAGGTGTAGGAAGTCTTTCATCACAGCTGTAATAAATATCGAAATCTTTTCTTTTCATCATACTTGATCCTCTATTCATATAGCATCTCCTGGATTACAGTTATGTCTGCCTTATATCGCGTGGGGGGAGATTAGATTGTTTGCTTTGTTTGTTCTCTGCTACGTGGGAAGTGGATACAACCAAAGAATGTAAAGTTCCCAAGAAGACGCATCTCATACAAATTTGGCGGGTTCCAATATTGGAACCCGCTCTCAGAGCTTTTCCTCTTTCAAGAACTTTCTCTCAAAGCTTTTCATAAAACGTCAAATGAGATGCCACACACAGTCAAAAGTATCCTCCCTTTTACTATATGAGAAAGAGCTTTTCTCTCAATTATTTGTTGTTTCATTCTTTTTATTATTATTTCGAAAAGAGCTTTCGGAATCGGATTTTATTTTAAGATCCAGATAATACTTCTTGGTAACTTTATATTCTTTGGTACAACCTATACAATTACGTAATATTATGAGCTAGTTTCAAGATTTGCGGATAAAGTCTGGGATAGACTATCGGGAACTTTTTTGCCAGGTAAACTTCAACTTTTGGTTTCAAAGGTCTCGGATCGTGATATCTGACAGATAAAATCTCGGATAGCCTATCCGCCGCAACGGTTTAAGTGGCTGTTAAAACCTAAGCCCTGTTTTTTAGCGCATTTTTATCTCCGCTTGGAAAAAAAAATATGCCAGAATATGCCTAACAGCTATCACCTATCAGTTTCCGTCGTAATATTTTGAATTTTGCTTCAAATGGATTCATGGCAGTTCATTCTGAATTTAAATCTTAAAAATCAGTGATATTTTAAATAAAGAATTTTCAGTTCAAGCTGTAAATTTATCCACCGGCTGGTTTATCCAAGACTTTGACGATATATCAAAAAGTGCCGTAGAGTGCTGCGCAGTGTCGTGCAGTTTCGTCAATTGCGGTAAATAAAACGTTCTCACCAAGTTTCATGAGTTCTTTTTTTGTTTCGAAAAATTTGTTGTTACTATTATATTTGTACTTTGAATTATCAAATCAAGAATACATTTTATGAACGTGCACTCCAAACGCTCACTGGATTTTTACTACTGACTGAAATATAATTGAATCGGTCATTTCAAAAACCACTCAAGTCATATTTTTTCCAATATTCTTTTTTTGCTGTAAGTCTTATTTTTCTTCCTACACCCGCGCATTGGTCTGTTAGACCCTCAAATCACCTCTTCGCATACATTTTAATAACGGTTTAATTTAGCGCAATGTGATTTATGGTAGCTTCGTCATTCGTTTCGACCTTTAACTCAGTGTGGTCTAATTTTTTTGGAGGTTGAATTCAGATGTTTTTGAAATGACCGATTCAATTATTCAAAATGCTTCCAAGCAATAGAAACAAAATTCAAAATCTGGTTCTATACATTAGGCATGTTTTATGGGGAAAGTTATCCGTAGTACAGTGACATTTTATATGAATTACAAAAAAACATCGATCCCATGCTCAGCAATTTAAACTCACTGCTGAAGATTAAAGGCCAGTTGTACAAACATGGTTCAAGTTTTGATCCGTGGTTCAACATAGCCCTCTCTAGAGCAACTAGATTGTCCCTGTATAAGATGTTATCATCCCTGATATATGTTACAGAGGCATGGTGGATTAGAATACTTCAGACTGTCTTGAGAGGAAAATTCTTCGGGTGATTTTTGAGGGGGGAATGGGGAAGAAGGTAAGACAACGAACTGCACAAACTGTATATTTTATTCTGGTATCCTGACCGTTTAAGCCTGCATTTTTAAGTTCCACCAGGGGCGTAGTACTTACTGATGTTCCAAACCGTTTTACATAGCTTGTAATTGTTATTACAACATACTGGAATAAACATTGAACCTCAGTAGATCCGATGAAATCGATGCTGAACGACGGATCAAATTTTGAACCAGTTAGTATGTACCTTTAACTGAAACTAACTGAAATTCAAGGAGGGCTCTAGCATTGAACCTCAGTTAATAAAATTGGTGAGTTAAAAAATGTTCAATGGAAAGCTAGGTAAATGCATTAAAATTAGTGATGCAATCATGTCCTTATTATAATTATTATGAAATTATCGCTAATGAAGTCATCTGCTCCACGTGTAATAAGTCTGCTATTAAACGACGCCTTTTGAGTCATGATTTTTATTTTTTCAAAATTAAATTAGTGCACATGAGAAAAAAATTTGATTTCACCTTCACTTCATTTCAAAAAAGTCGACTAAAAAGTCTTCGTGTAATAGCAGACTAAATGATGACTTTTTTAATTTGACCATAGTCCACCAACACACCCCTTGACCTTTTTTTCTTTTATAGCTGTAAATGCAAAATCAATTTTCGTATCTGAAAATGGCAAATAAATAAAAAGGGGCAGACATATGTAATTTAAACCATAAATTATATGAATATTAAGTTATATTTCCCATTTTACTTGAACATAAGTTAGTTTTTGTAAAAAAAAATTGGTTTATTTCTACTTTTAACTTTCATAAAATTCACTTTTGTGTTGTGATATCTGTTCGGCGTACCATATTGCAAATACAAAAATATAGGCTGCTGCGGATGCGTTTTTTTTGGAAATTTCTCAATGTACTACATATAAAATCCCAAATAAAAACACGCCTATTATTAACATTTATGTATTTTAGGGGTGTCCGAATTTGTTTTATTTTTTATATTCAAAATGGGTATTATGGATCTTGTAAAGGGTTTAGAAAGAAGTAATTTTTGTTCTGGGATATTTGGAAAAATTGAATTTTGAGACCCCGCGGCCGTTTTTAGGTTAAAAAACCTCAATTAGTGAAAACGGTTTGAAAAACCAATATTATATTAGGTCACAGTAACTTATAATAGTTTTTTGTTTACTTTTGTAACCTGTTGCTAAGAAAATAGCATTAAAATCAGCTTGTCAAAATATCATAACATAACTTTTTACATTAAATTCTCCCGACAAATTGATCGATTTTCTAGATCTTTTCGATTATTTTTCGAATTGTGCAGTTTTTTACCTAAAAACAGCCGCGGGGTCACAAAAATTCCATTTTGGAAAATGTCCCAGAACAAAAATTACTTCTTTCTAAAACCTTTACAAGCTCCACAATGCCCATTTTGAATATAAGAAATAAAAAAAAATTCCGACACCCCTAATGTACCTATGCAATATAATTTTTCAATGTCAGACACCACATAAATTTAGAAAATGTTTACATGGCAAAATATTTCAAATGTCAACAATTACCTATAGGTATTAGGTAGGTGTTAGAAAATAAATGGTTTCTTTTGAAGTCTAGAAATATTTATTCCAATATTTCATTCTATCTACAAAGACACACGTGTCGTAGGTATAGTATTGACCGTCATCACTCAAAGCCTTACAACTCTTACCACAAAACATGTCAGCATGTCACGATTCACGTTCAGTTAATCAGTAAGCGTGAAAAAATTGACAAACACTTGCTACTTTATTCGTATAGATAAGTATGCACATTTAGTAGCTATCCGATAGATTTGATATCTAATCTCATTATACTTTTCTTGAGTGAATTTTTTCTCACAACCTCAAAACCCAGTAACCGGATAATTTTTCAATTTTGTAGGGAAATGTCATGACTATATGTAGCATGTTTGATGAAATATGTTCTTATGAGACATTTGAAAAAAAAAATACGAAATGCTTTTACATGGTGGTGATAAGATTATCTTTTAGAAACCCTCCTGTACATAATTCAGCAAAATCTATCTAAAGAAAAAAAAAAGAAATTATTCATTAATCATTTTTGTCTGTTCAAGTGTTAAAAAAATTCCTCCTCACATCCTTTTATGAATATATTATTTAAGAAAAATGCAAGAAAACACACGATATCACAAATTCGCTTCCTTGTAGTTAATAAGAACTCAAAAGCTATACAAGAAACGACAGAGTTCTATATAGTCAATTCAGATGCTTCTAAGATACAAACACGCCTGAAGAAGAGAATTTGTATATTATATACTAGATACTCTTTCTGTTTTGTGAAGAATGTAAGTGGTGTCTCGAGTGGTTTCATTCGTTTCCCTGGATCTGGGTTTAGGTAGGTGACACTGAGCAAAGGAACTTGTATACCCTATATGAATTTCAAAAATAAAAACTGTGAAGGAGGTAAATTGTCAGGGTTGAATGTTATAGCAGTCCAAAGGACTTTTCGTTTTGTTTTACAAATATTAAATTGTTCAATATGGCAAGTATTGGATTCGCGCTTTAATACTCGTTGTTGATGGTGCATATTTTGTATTCTATTTATCTTAATTACATCAAGTTCTAGCTTCTATCTAGGCTAAAACCACACATGTGATTTTCTATAGTTGCGGTTTTAAAATCGTGATTATATAAAATTTTGTAAATGCACATTAGGCACACACTTATGGTTTTATTTTGCGTGATTATTTAATCGCAAAACACTGCAATAATATGCTTCAAAGTAGTACTAACCCTAATATTTGGTGCATTATTATGCGTTTTAAAGCTAAGTATACAGTTCTTTTGAGTAAAAAAATTCTTCAAGGTGAGAAAAAAAAATATTTTCCACAAAGAAAAAATGTCCGTGGTGTAATTTTTTTTTATTCGCCGTCAGTTTACACTTTCGAAAAAAAAATCTCAATGAGACTGATCCATGGAAAAACAAACACAAATGCCAAACGCATTTTTTTTTCGGAAAAAGAATGTCAGTGACATTGTTTTGCACGAAAAAAAATCGTGGTGAATATAAAATTTGTTTTCTTTGGGTAGTTCACAGTTCGATAAAAAAATTTAAACGTCAAACTAATTTTTTCTCGCTCCCATAAGAAATACATGTAGTTTTTTTTTCGTCAAGGAACTGTGTACTTAGCTTTGGAAAACAAAATCTCAATTGGCCAGTTTATATTTCTGAGATCTCAGAGGGCTCAGAGGACTCTGAAATATAAACACGATTCCTCACAAAAATTTCTCACTTTTCCCCTTAAAAACTGAGACTGAAATTTTTCGGATTCGCTTGCTCAGATATTTTTTGTCGCGGTAAATTACATAGGAAGAAAAGAAAAAGAGAGTTGTTTTGACTTCTATGTGAAGAATTGTGTTTATATTTTATCCTCCTGCTCTGTCAAAAAGCGGAGAAAAATTACTGAGCGCTCAAGAAATATAAACTGGCTAAATGAGACTTATCTATGAAAAAGCAAACACAAATTCAAAACGCAATTTTTTTTCGGAAAAAGAATGTCAAAGCCATTGTTTTGTACGAACAAAAATCGTGGTGAATATAAAATTTGTTTTCGTTGGGTAGTTCACAGTTCGATAAAAAAATTTAAACGTCAAAAATTTTTTTTCTCGCAAAAAGTGCTCCCATAAGAAATACATGTAGTTTTTTTTCGTCAAGGAACTGTATACTTCACTTAAAGAAAACAAATTTTTGTAAAATAACTCGCCTAAGCATCATCGGCCATCGGCCTATTGGGGATACCACATAAAACCTCTACCCCTGCGTGGTGGTGTGGAAAGAGTTTTATTATTTTTATATTATTTTGATATATTACACGTGTTTGTGCATGATGTACAAGCTTTCTAATTGCTTTTACAAACACATCGAATCAATATCAATCTGAAAAAATTGATTATTGTTCATCACCAACCTAAAAGCTTTACTGAAAAAAATAACGCTATACATGAACAGCCATATTAATTAGAACTCGCTAGAATATGTACCTCTCAACAGGTGAATATACAGTGTATATACATAAGTCTTTATTTAGGCTGTACTTATAGCCTATTGAATAGACCGGAAAATGAGGGGTATAAAGGAACAATTACGTGCAAGGGTTTTTATTATTGAATATGTTTGTTTGGCCCATAAGCATGCTTAAAACCGAAAATGCTAGTAAATTCACCCATGCGTTTATGAGAGAATGGTCACACTGGCCACTTTTCAATATTTATGGTGTAACTCGAAAACTAAGCCGAATTTGACAATTTTACCTATAATACTTTTTGTTCAAAATTAAATTTTATATTTGAATGGATAATTCAAAAAATTTTACAAAAAAATTTAAGCAGGAAAAGTTAACAAAAACCAACCTAAAAAAAATCAAAAAATCAAGGATATCTAAATTTTTTAATAAATTGTGCATAACTTTTTTTGAAGCAAAGATAGAGTCAAGACATGACCGAACAAAATAAAGTAGAGACTAAAGGCTTAATATGGCATGTTCAGAAATTTTTATTTGTTCAAAATTGACAGAGATATTCCCATTCAAACCTTATCATTTCTTATAATTCTTCGCAGTTTTGGCCCGAAAGTCCCTTTTTCGGTACAATATAGTAAATTTCACTTTCGTAAAAATGTTCGAAATCAAAATTTTGATATAATATGACATTACAACTATAGAAAATTTTTAAAAAGTATGTAAGTTCGCAATTTCGTTTTTCGGCTGTTTTTAAATGCTTTCAGACCTACAGACCAAACGGCTGGTCCGATTAACATAAGATTTGGTACTAGGTGCTGAGAATGTTAAATTTGTCATATAGGTAGTACCTACCAAAAAATAGGCTTTCGGGCAAAAACTGTGAAAAATGATAAGAAATGGTAAAGTTTGCATGGCTATATCTCTCTTAATTTTCAAATAATATGGCTTTTTTAGCATGTCATATTAAGGCCTTAAGACTTTAGTCCACTTTGTTCATGCATGTCTTGAGCGTATCTTTGCTCCGAAAAAAGTTATGCGCAATTAAAAAAAAAAAATTAAATCATTGATTTTTCGATTTTGTGTATGTTTGTTTTTGTTAACATTTCCTGCTTGAATTTTTTTTAAATTTTCCAAACTTTCCATTTCGATCGAAAATTTAATTTTGAACAAAAATTTTTAAGTGTAAAACTGTCAAATTCGGCTTAGTTTTCGAGTTATACCAAAAATACTGAAAAGTGGCCAGTGTGACCATTCTCTCATAAATGCATGGGTGAATTTAGTAGCATTTTCGGTTTTAAGCATGCTTTTGGGCCAAACACACATATTCAATAATAAAAACCCTTGCACGTAATTGTTCCTTTTTAAAAGGTCTATTCAATAGGCTATTAGGCTATTGATTATGTTCTAAAAAACAGGGCAGTAAAGAAGTAAGACGTTCATGGAATTTTATTGTAATAATCTTCAAAGGGGTCTATGTAGATGAGAAAACCGCAGAGTGTTAATAAATTAGAGGGTGCATTTTGGAGAGAATATATTTTACCATCAAAATGGATTTTTGAAAAAAAAATTAAAAAAAATTATTGCAAGAAAATATGAAAATCGCATTTTTTGTTTTTTTTTTCCGTTGTTGCTTATAACTTTCTTACCAGCAGAGATAGGTATAGGTATTCCTTTCTATAAAAGAAAGATAGTTAAATTTCCTTTAAAATAAATTAAAAAAAAAATTGTTTGGATAAAAATTGACTGAGGAATAGTCGTTCAAACTAGGTTGATTTTAAGTTTTTAAAGCTTTATGAATGGCATTTTTTGCTATTTTGATGGACTTGTTAGATTGTACGCTCAAACTGGGTGTATTAGTGAGCCATGACCAGTTAAGTCAAACATATAATTCAAATTTTTCACAGTTTTAGGGTTGCCATCTAATTTTTTTTCAAAATTTAAAATAATTGCCAAAATCAACACACTTGCTGTTATGAAGCCGGGTTTTGAGGACATGTTAGCGTATACCTTCTCGAACAAAAAATAGGGTTAGACCAGTTTTACGGTCTTTGCAAGACCAGCTCAACATTTTTTAAGCAGGTATTAAAGAAAAAACTTTTTTTTTATTTTGGAATATCTAACTCGTCTGGCACTATTTTGTCCATATAACGAAGGCAAAAACTACCAAATTTCCCGGTTCGTGAAAGTAGATCTGTTAGTTTTGATAATTATTTAAAAAAATAGAAAACAAAAGAAATCACCAAGTTTATAACATTAAGGGCCGTCTGGCATGCATCATGCATTTTCAACAGCCAAACTCATCTGGCACAATTTTGTCTCTATTTAAGGTGCCATTATCTAACACATATTGAAAACCCGGCTTTGTAAAACAAGGTTCGCCAGTTATTTGAAATAAAAAAAAGAAATTTCTTAAAATACCTTTTTTGGAAACGTTGAGCTCGTCTGGCAAGGACTTTCAACCGTAAAACTTGCCTGGGACTATTTTTTTTTCATGTTCAAGAAGGTATAAGCTAACATGTGTTCAAAACCCGACTTTGTATGAGCAAGTGTGTTGATTTTGGCAATTATTCAAAATTTTGAAAAAAAAATAGATGGCAACCCTAAATACTGTGAAAAATTTGAAATTTAAATTTTATTTTTGACTTGACTGGTCATGGCTCACTAATACACCCAGTTTGAGCGTATAATCTAACAAGTCCATCAAAATAGCCAAAAATGCTTTAAAAACTTAAAATCAACCTAATTTGAACGACTATTTCTCGGTCGATTTTTATCCAAACCATTTTTTTTTTTTAATTTATTTTAAAGAAAATTTAATTATTTTTCTTTTATATGGAGCAATGCCTATACCTATCCCTGCTGGTAAGAAAGTTATAAGCAAAAACGCAAAAAAAAAAAAACAAAAAATTTGATTTTTCACATTTTTTTGCAATAATTTTTTTTTAAATTTAGCAAACTAAAATTTTTTTTTTTCAAAAATCCATTTTGACGGTAAATTTTATTCTCTACAAAAAAAGGTCTTGAAAATTATCTCGAAATTTTGCTTCGTTTCGAGTTACAGTCAAACTTCCTTATAACGAACCCTCAAGGGGCAAAAAATTGGTTCGTTATAGAGAAGTTAAAGGCACAATTCGCTATAAGGAAAATTTCTTAAATTATTAAAAATATTATTTTTTTCACATCAGATAAGCAGGCAATGTATGTTTATGTAAATTATGAACAACAAACAGTTTTTATTTTTATAAATGTACAGTTTTTTTTAGTAGAATTTTAATGAAAGTGAAAGATATAACGCAGGAAGCAGAAACTTGGGCTGTTATTACAAGTGTCTTGCTTACGATTACGACTAATCTTTCTTAACCAAATTTTTCGTTAACAGTCACAACGAGAAATTTCATTCACGATAGGTAACTAAGATTTTCAACATCAAAATTATTTTTTTCGATGATCGATTTCGACACAAGTCGTTTATTGAAAGCAAACGACCCTCGTAAAAGGCCCTTGGTGAAAACAACAACCGTTCTGTTTCACCAAGTTTTCAAAAAGATTAGCGAAATTGACGTTTGGTGAAAATTCCGAATTTAATTTTTGAATTGTTGCCACACATTTCCTATTCTATCTAAGGAGGTAGAGCGGCACTTACCCAGCAAAGATATTGTACAAAATCGGGAATACCCTAATACCAAAATGATTTTATTTGCAGAAAGTTGTAAAAAAAACTTTGTTTCGTTCTATTTTTTTTAAGGGGCGAGAAATTTCATAAAATTTGTTTAGATATTTCGTTATAAAGAAACAAACATGATGATGTGTTCCAAGAATTATTTCTTTATAAAGAGAATTTCACTATAGAGAATTTCGTTATATGGAGACACATTTATATAGAATATTTGTTTAGGGGAAGGGAACAGAGTGGCAGTTCGCCTTATAAAGGTATTCGTTATAGAGAAGTTCGTTATAAAGAAGTTTGACTGTATATGCAAAAAACCAAAAATGGTGCTTTTGCACCCCCCTCTAAAAAATTCACCCTCCAATTTAAAAGCACTCCTCGGTTTTCTCATCTTCAATGACCCCTTTGATGATTTTTGCCATAAAATTCCATGAACAGTTCCTTATTATATGACATAATCATCAATAGCCTAGTTCAATGCTGGCGTTGCATACATCCTTATTCATTAAACATTTTCCAATCCATTTTAGTCACAACGCCCTTGTGTGCCAAATAATGTACAAAAAAGAAAAATATATTACATTTAGATATCATACTAAAATATTGTAATATTTTCTCAGGTTCGTTAATAAAACTTATTTACTTTATTCAAAACGTCCACTTATTTATTTCACAAAATAAAACACTTTACTTTTCTTACTACAAACAAAACGATTTATTATTCACCACTGAAATTAATTCACAAAATTTACTTTTCACTTTTATTACAACCAACTTTATTCATTCACGATTAAAAACAAACTGTGTCGCTGCCGTTCAAACATGTGCCTTTTATACTTGTTTTCCAAACTCTCGAAATAAGGAGAACGTTCTGGTCTCTGCTTCCAGAGCTTTCCGTAGGGGAAATTTCCCAATAATTTCCCTTCCAAAAGCTTTTATTTGACAGCTGGTAAATCTGCTATAATCCGGCAGATGGCGCTTCCTTCGTTTGAGAGTTGCTATAATTATAGCTAATAAGGGTATGTTTGCACTGCGACCGTAAGCTTTATTGTGTCCGTTTGTTTGCATTTCGGAGTCGTTATAGTTCAAATATGGAAAGTTATTACAATATCATTATATACCCACTAATCAACCTCTAAACGCTTTTAGTTTAAAATAGCTCTAACACATAACTTTTATGACTAATATTTCTGCGTTTAGAGGCCTGCGTATAGAGGCATTCTTAATTTATGCAGGCTATTAAGTTTTGAAATTGAGCGATTTTAGGCTCCTTAAAAATTAAGACAGAGAATTCAATTTGTTTTAAGTTTCTATTTTTACCATTGTAGATGAGAACTTTGAAGAATCTTGGTGAATGAGCCTATACATAATGTACATTTCAATACTAACCACACTCTCAACTTTAAGCAGTTGATTCAGTTTGCACGCTGTATGTACATTTGCGGAACAAATTAATAATTTGTGACCAGAGATTACAATATACATAGGTAGGACTAGGAACATATAATTGATAATCTCTGATTAGGACCCTTGAAGCAATAATTCGATTTTGAACCAGATTCAGTTGGCTTAAAAATGCTGTTGGATTTTTGGAGTGACTAAAAATACGTTTGTACTTATGACCAGTTTTATAAAAACATTAATACAAATTTGAATTCGAAAATGACAGATGAATCATCTTCTACCATGGAAAGCAGTTTGCGTGTTTTAATTGAACTTTGTAAATTATGAACATTAGGGTGGTCCTTAAAATGTTCACTGTCTTATTTTAAATAACGCACCCCCACATACATAAATAAAAAAAAATTGTAAAATTTGAGCTTATTATTAATCCTTAACGGATTCTGTCCCCCAAAATGAAAGAAGTTTTATATGAGGCAACACTCTTGTAAAATGTTCAATCAAATTTGTGTATTTTTATAACTTTTTTTTTAATAACTGATAGAAAAATTTTAATTTTAAAAGAATAATTTTAATTTACTATTTTTTTTTAATCATTTTTGATTGGGGCTATTTTGGGCTCCAAGATTTTTCAAATTGGGCTCCACTCGTCAAAATCTGTCAACACTGAATTCGGTTCTAATTTGAGTCTATTCAAAGTTATCAAAACTCACAAAACAGGCTACATTAAATTTTGTATACAAATCATTTGGGAGAGGAATTTTGAAAATATTATTAAATAAAAAAATTATCGCTTCGAAATGTCATGTCTTCAAGATTAAGATAGGTATTTAAATAAATCCAAGAAAGCTCTTCTAATTTTGTCACAAAAAGTTTATTTTTTTTCCGTTTTTTAGATTTTGGAATCTTAATTTTGAGCTTACTTTAGCTTTTTACAAAAAAAAAAATTTTGAAAATCTATTTTTTTTGGATCTTATTCGCCAATTTTGCTTATGGTAATCGACCGGATATTCACTTTTCCAAATTGAAATCGAAATAAAAAATTATTCATAAAAGCTACAGAAGGCGTTTTCCTTTGGAGGTGGCGAAGTACTTGCAAGTACTTTGCCAGCTTTTTTCAATGGAACACATCAAACTGCTTTCGCATGTAAAATGTATCTACTCGCGCATGAGAGCATGTGCAGTTGTGCAAAACTACAGTTTTGGGCACCAAAAGATTTATGATATTCATCCGCTAACTTCACTCTTAATGTAACGGAATCTTGAATTTTTGAAAACCATTGCAGACTAGCATTTAATTAGCTACAAATTCAGATGATATTTATTTAAACATGGATGTACATATGTGCTCAAAAACCGCTTCAAAGTTTCAATTTACCTCGGTATTGGAAAAATTCGAAATTCTTCCATACAAAACCAAACACTATTGGAACTTTCATGTTTCATCTTAAACTATTCATTTTGCTCTGAGAGCAAGAACATGCAACCAGGAGTAGAACACTCTAATTTTGTGCGGAATCGCTTAAGATGTTAAAGGTATATAATATCTTTTTTTTTTGTTATTTGCTGTGAAAAGTAGTTTTACCTTTTCATGTTTTACACTCCTTGCTGTTGGTAGAGATTCCCTTAGGAATGCAAAGCGCGGTCATTATCCTTGGCTACCAATTAAAATGAAAAAAAAGAAAAAAAAGAAGAAATGTTAGTATTTTCCATGCAATGGGTGGTTCTTCTACAATCCAATGCAATTAAGAAGAGAGCTTCTCTTGTCTCTGTTGGAAAGAATAAATTTAATTAAATGACATGATCGTTTGACAAGCAGTAAAGAGTTTACGAACTTCGGAAATTAAAAGAAAAAAATAAAGGAAATTATATGTAGGTAGGTATGCTTTCATGTAACTTTCATATCTGACATCGTAAGGGTTCAAGTGGAAAATAAATTATAAACCAAAACAAAAATTAAAGCCGTCTTTATTGCACAGTTTTCGTAGAAGAATCTTCGTTAAAATCCTATCCAACAGACTTTGATTGCACTTAAATGTTGAAAGTGGTTGTTTGATAGTTGTAATGACTTTCATGATTCATGAGTAGTTTTTGTTGTACCTATACCTATACTGGATATAATAATTATTCTTGTTTTAATCTGGAGATTATTTTTGATTTAACTGTAAAAATTTGTATATGAACTTGTTGTTCAAATTGAATGATGCTTTGCGGTATCAAATTATCTTTTGGTACCTACCTATAGGAAAATTTCTCACTACTGGAACTCAAAAAACCTAGCAATTAAATGAGACTCGGATGCACAGGCTTGCTCTTATAGAATTTTTAAGATGTAGTGCAGAACTCTTCGATACTTCCCGTGGGCTCCATTCTGATAAAAGGTGTTTTGACAACCCTTAATTTGATTAAACACAGTGCGATCGTCAGGACCGATGCACATTGGTTTTAAATTTCTGTATGCTAAAACGAGAGGGAAAAATAGAGTCAGGTAAAGTATTCCACATTCGCGTTGTGTGGCTTATGAAAGAATGTCTGTACTTCACAGTACGTCCGAAGTTCAACTCTAAGTTGAACTGATGTGCATTGCTAGAAGTACGAGCAGATGCAAATATTTCTATTATATTTCTACGACCTATAATTTTTAAAGCTCTATTTTGAATTCTTTCCAAGAGACTTAAATGGGTTTGAGCACCTGCCCAAATACGGCAATTTGAATCAAGCTTTGGACGAATAAAGGCTTAATAAATTACAGCCCCATCAGAATAGGGGAGATGTTATGTATTCAATACCTTAACAATGTGGTTTGAAGTATGTATTTCAATTTTATTTTCAGCTTTCACTCTTCATATCATAACATAGTTGAATGTAGTCGACTTAATACTTAATTCGGACACTTTGACTCGTTCATCCATCATCCTAATTATCCATATAAGAACACATACTTTTACCAGTTATTGCTGGAGCTGTTCTTTCATTGTTTTCTAAGACATTTATGGCTTCATTCCAAGAACTTGTGCGACTCAGATTTACTCCCAGATATTTAAAATTATCCGCAACTTCAATCCAATCTTGTTTATATAAAAAAATATCCTGTGTTGAGCTTTCAAAGACTTTTTCATCTCCAATTCTGATTTTGCAAAAATGACAACAATCATCCGCATAAGCCATCAATATAACACTTTCAAAACTCCTGTATCTTGACAGTCCCCTTCTCAATAACTCCAGCACTTTTTGAAAAAATCTCATCAGTTAAAAATCTCAAGTTCGACAAAGTGGGACATTGAGCTTTATTTGGGAGCGGGACACAGAGCTCAAAAGCGGGACTGTCCCACCGAAATCGGGACGTTTGGTCACCTTATGTGTGACATCAGCAAAAATTTATAAATTTAGCTTATCTTGCTGAAATTATAATGAAATTTAACAAAACGCTACAGATTTGCAGGAAAAATCAGTAACAGTATTATCAAGAGAGACAAACTAACAAAAAATTAATTCTCGGTTTACTGTGCAGCTACACGAGGATAAGGTTGAAATTTTTTAAATAAATAATAAAGATTGAGATTGATCACTCTTCAGATTTTCGAAAACAGCTTTCAAGCATAGAACTTAATTTTAAAATAATTTATTAATCTAACAATGAAACTGTTTCATTCTTCGCACTAACTTTGATGGAATATCTTAAATAAGACATTTTTGGCTATTGTAAAGCGTTGGGGTTCCAAAATATATGCTGTCCTTGTTTAGGGTTCCACACCTCAAAAAGTTTGGAAACCGCTGCTATAGTAGGTTAGGTTAGGTTGGAAGGGGTGATAATACGGCAAGCCGCACCATCTCACTCGGATCTCAGTGGATCCATTGCGCTCCCCGGGGTATAGGTGGTTAGTGAGGAGGGATAGGGTGGGAGTTAATAGGAAGTTTTAGGTGTGGGGGGCCTCCTTGAACCATCCTGAGTTCTGAATGAATTTCAGGATGTTCTTTAGTGGCAAGACAGAGATGTCGCCCAGTTCGTCGAAGAAGAATTCTCCTCTTTTCTGGTTCAAGCTAGGCTGGGGCATTCGCAAAGGAAGTGAGAGGAGCCCTCCTCTGCCTCTTATTCATGACACCCTCTACATAAGTCCGATGAGCTGATACCCATTCTGTTCAAGTGATTTCCCATTGAGTTGTGGCCCGTAAGGACACCAACCATGAGAGATAATTGAGGCCTGCTTAGCTTGAGTAAGTAATCAGTTTTTTTCTTTGAAACATTTGGCCATAGATTCCTAGAAACCCGACAAGTGTCGATGGACGACCATCTGACATTTGCAGCCTCTAAGAAACTCTGGTGTATTCTACTTTTTTTCTTGCTCCAGTGGCATGAGCACAGAGGCTTCGATTTGGCTCGGATCAAGAGATGAACCGCTTTTGGCCAGTTCATCCACCATTTCGTTCCCGTGAATATCCCTATGTCCCGGGACCCATCTAAGGGTTACTGTGTTCGTTGCATTGAGTACTCTTAGCTCGTTCCGGCAACGATCGACCAGTTTGGACTTTGTGGTGATTGAGCAAATGGCTTTAATTGCCGCCTGGCTGTCTATGAAAATATCAATATTGTTGTTGACTAATTCACATGAGGCCAGATGTTCCGCCGCTTCGCAAACTGCCAGTACTTCCGCTTGGAATACACTGCAAAAGTTTTTAAGATTTAACGATCTATTTATGGATGGGTTATCTGAGTAGATGCCTGACCCAACCCCCTCCAAGGTTTTGGAACCGTCAGTAAAGACCGAAACATGATTTTCGTTTATGACCCTGTTTTCATTCCAGAGTTCCCTGGTTGGATTATCTGTTATGGTTACTGGGTTGAAATCTATGTGCGGTGAAACGTAGTCTGTTTGAATGTCTATGTCCCCTTTCACACGAAGAAACAAGTTGCTGGAGATTTTTTTACGTTTTCTTTTAATCTCCTTAAAAATCTCTTGTACCTTTCATACGAGGAAACAAATCTCCAGGCAATTTTTGAAATTTCCTTTGAAAGTCTATTGGTTGAACACACCTAAACCTAGATGTGAAAGGAAATGTCAAAAAATCTCCTCAAATCCTCGAACGGGGAGATTCTGTTCGCCCCTCTTTCCTCCTGCCCTTCTCACCCAGGAGCTAAAAATTGCTGGCAACTCAGTTTCCTTGTGTGAAAGGGCACTATGTTTGTAAAATTCATTATAGTTCTGTGACCGTAGAGGCCCTTTTTCCAATTTTTACATTGATGAAGTCTTAAAGCACTTTTGGCCGCCAACTCTTTCGTGAACAGAACGAGTGGGGCAAGTGAAAGGAAAGTTTCAAGGGCAGCCGTTGGTGTGGTCCTGATAGCACTGGTTGTGCCAATACACGCTAGTCTTTGAATTTTAGTCATGGTTTTTAGATTGGTTTCCTTATCTAAGGCTGGCCACCAGAGCATGCATGCGTGCGTAAGAATTGGCCTTATAACGGCTGTGTACATCCAATGAATGGTTCTGGGGCTGGGACCCCATCTTTTACCAAAAATTCTCCTGCAAGTGTAGAAAGCTATTGGAGCTTTTCTTTCTCTTTCTTTAATACTATTCTTTCTAGTTTAGTTTACGATCGAGAACAACGCCAAGATATTTGGCAGTACCCGAAACCTGTAACGGTATTCCGTTAATGGTTGGCGGGTTTTTGTTTGGAATATTACGTTTCCTTGTAAACAGCACCAGTTCTGTCTTCAGTGGGTTAACATTTAGGCCACAACTACTGGCCCAATTATTGAGCTTGTCCAGGGACATTTGTAAGAGCTCGCACAGAGTGGGGACAAATTTTCCAGAGGCCAATTACACAATGTCATCAGCGTATGCAACTACCTTGATACCGCCCACATTTAGTTTAGCTAAGATCTAGTTGACGACAAGGAGCCAAAGTAAAGGAGAAAGTACTCCACCCTGTGGAGTGCCCCTACTCGTCCTAACTCTTATCTTGCTGTCACCCATTTGCTGCTATAGTAACTCTGTTGTCTGTGATACAACAAATTCTTCTCTGAAGGTTTTTGATGTCGTGAACTCGAATTCAATCTCAGAACTTTTCATGGCTCCAGTTTTCGAGATATTCGAATCTTAAAAATCAAGGAAATAGTGTTAAAGAATTTTTACGACATAAATAGTTTAGTAAAAATACGTAACAGCATCTTCAAATAACTACCCTCAATTTGAAATAAATTCGGAAACTCTCCAATTAATTCTTTCTTTTTTTACAAGAATCCCCTATCTTTCTCCATCTTCTCCTGCACTTCTTCATTCCCGTTTAAGCCAAGTACATACTTATGAATCATATCGTGAATCCATACAAAATTTGCATTTTTGTTCACCCATGAACGTGCTCATGAAACTGTGTGGAGAGTTTTCGTTCACGAGCAATTCCCGTGCAAAATGTACGGGGGAGCTCTTGGTGAACAGTTGACAGTTCAATTACAAAAGAAAAATGCCTCACTGGAGGCATTGTGGATTTAAACGTCAAACGTTCATAACAAGTTCGCAAGTCTGTACCAGTGAACAATGTCAAAAAATCACTTTCTCCACTGGTGATTGTCACTTCACGAGGAAGTACCTATGTACTAGGCTTTACTACATACAATGAAAAACTTATAAATATCCAATAAGGTTACCTCCGGCATCGAAAATCGGAGACTTTTCAAGTTTTTTTTTTAGTATTTTCAAACAAAAGTTTTACTTCGAATACCTCAAAAACCAGAGACCAGATTGAGCAGTTCTGATTATTCGAGTTCAGAACATTAAAAAGCTTCGAAAAAGAAGTAGAGAGGTATAATCTGGCCATCTCTCCACAACAAAAAAGATTAAAGTCTGTAGAAGTGTAGAACAGTATCTTACGATACATTTATAATATAGTTAATGCCTACTTCTTATGGTCATGAAATTGTCCAATAAAATGTTACAGGTACTTCCTTGTTTGATTATATTTTTGTTGCAAACTACCGAATGAGTTTATTTGGTTTTCTATCTCAATTTTATTTATTTGTTTTTTGAGAATCAATGCCATACTTTATTTTTCAATATTGAAACACTTCCTATACATAGGTATCTCTACCCTATACCCATACTACGCTATGAAATCCAGAGCACATAAGGAAGTACTTGATACTTATTACAATTTTTTTTGTTTTTCGCTTTTGGCAATAAAATGCTCATCCTTCTTCAGTAAGGAGTGTTAAGACAATCAAATTGTTCAAAACAAAAGTAGGTATAAACTTTCCGAGAACTAATGGTAGATAATACATCGACGTTGCAGTATAAATTCCTTCTTTTTTTCAATGAAAAATCGAATTCAATTCTTTATAGCCTTGAGACAAGTTCAGGAAAATAAAAAAAAAAATGTAAAAAAAAAGTTTTCGCATTTTGTTGGCAGAGATTCTCTTGTGTGCTTAAAGGTTAAATTTAAATTCAAAATTTAAAACATTTTTTATTTAAAATGTATCGTATATGGTTTGTTTCCGTTGCATATTATAAATACAATGTTACATAACATTAATTCATCGCCTTCGACTTCTCGGTACCTACATACATTTTTTAAGGTTTTTTTTTTTTTATAGCGATAGGAAACGATTCAGATGAAACATAAGAAACTGAAACAACAATTTTCTATTTTTGATGAAAATGTGTCGGATGGAATTTATATATTTTCTTTTTAATCAAAAACCACTTGTGTTTCAAAACCAAAACCAATTTTATGTATGTAATACGTATGCACACCACACTGCACATTGCACAGTGGAGCACAATCTTCCTTGAATTGGAATAAAATTCCAGGATCGACAAATATAGCTTTCCTATAATGTGTTTTTCGATTGGACGTTTGGAGTACTCCTATTGCATTCCTTTTTCACTCTTCAGTACTGAGTTAACTCAGAGATCCAGAAGCAGTTTTGCAGGTGAGGATTATAACTTTATCTTTCAGTTTTCAAAAATCTATTGAAATCGATCGATCGGATTAATTCGAGGCTGAATTCAGTTCGTCATTGTTTAACTTAAACGAATTATTTCTCACTTCCACTTCATTTTGAAAGGTGCTCTCAAAGTTAATATTCTTTATGCGTGAAACAGATTAAACCAGCACCAGTGCCGTCAACAGTTTTCTGTACGCTGGACAAATATTTTTCAAACACATTGCAACCAGCACCTTCATTTCAACTATTTGACATTCACATTTAATCATAGAAACGAAAGTAAAAAACAAAAACAACAAGTTCAATGTCCAAGGTATTTTATTTTTTGCAGCGTGATCCTTCCGACTGAATATTGGCGGAATAGTTGTCAGCAACAGCAAATTTAGGACTTTGGTCTAACGACGCTGTTGACGTTGCTGGTGTTATCAATGCTGAACGATTGAAATGCGTTGGTTTTAAGACAATGGCCGCACCAGCAACAGATGGAACCAGCACCTGCACCAGCACCCAGCACCAGCACCAGCACCCAGCACCAGCACCCAGCACCAGCACCCAGCACTAGCACCCAGTACCCAGCACCCAGCACCCAGCACCCAGCTCCCAGCGCCCAGCACCCAGCACCTAGAACCCAGCACTAGCACCAGCACCCAGCTCCCAGCACCCAGCAGTGGCACCAGCAGCACTATAGCACCAGCACTTCTTATCTGAACGATTGAAATACATTCGTTTTAAAACAATGGCTGCTGCTGGTCAGTCTGTTTCACGCTTAAAATTGATCGGGAAAGACATAGAACACAATTAAAAGGATTAAATTTTTGAGTTAACAAATCTTTTTTTTCTGGAAAGAGAAATAATGCTACATTTCCACCTAACGCTAATCTGAGATTTAACAAGATTTACCGCAAATCTCCTTTAAATCTTGAAGATTTACCATACAAATTTATTTCGTAAATCTTGAAGATTAGAAATTAATCTTGTTAAATCTTCCTAGGACAAAAACTTTTACAAATCGAACTAACCTATCCCTGTATGGCGCTGAAGGATTCATTTATGGCTGAATTCAGTTCTTCACATAGGAAACATTCTATCTCACTTCCTCTTTATGAGAAAAAATGAAACACCATTTGCATTTTAAAAGGGGCTGTCAAACTAAATCTTTTTTAAATCTTTTTGTGCGGTGGAAACACCAAATAGATTTATTAAATCTATATAGATTATATATCTATAATCCTCTAGTGGAAACATAGCATTAGGCTCTAGTTTGATATAAACGAGAGCTTGCTTATGTGGTGGTTAATATAATCTAATGTAATATAATTTAGTCCAAAGTCATTTTCATTTGCGTACCTATTTGTAAAATTGGTACACATTGGCTACCAGACGTCAGCATTTGGTCTAACCTGTGACGCATCAGCCTATTTACCTCTCTATTGGGATCAAGCCAGTCCTCGTGCTCTGTCAGGCTTATTCTTTAATTTGTGTTCTTCCACCTATCTCCTATAAATCACTCCAATTGAACAAAATCAAATCCATTATAATTACACAGGTTTACAAGGGGAGGTAAAAGTAATTCTAAAGGTAATTTTTAAGTTGTCTTTCATCTTTCGATGAATACCTATAATTTGTTCCATTAAATCAACTTTCTTGTAAAAAATTACCTTTTTCGAATGAGCTGACAAATCACAAAAGCACACATAAGTTCTGTTGAAGTCGGGCCTTGGTATCGAAGATAAAGTAGAAATTCGTTTATTTTTAGAAATTGGCTGAATATTGTAGAACCCCGTGGCTATATTTGCCTGTGGCTTATTGCGAAATTGTATTATAGAAACATTTAAATTTCCTTTATTCTTCAGCTTTTCGTCAATGCTGATTAAGGTACCTAGACCTACCTTACCTATGTACTTATTTTGAAAATAGAATCTGTTTTTTTTTCAGACTATCAAATCTCTTTAATCGGTCTCTTCTAACTGCATAACAGCCCTAAATTGCCGTTCATCTCAGATGGAGATGGCGCAGCAGTTTAACATTCACGTATTGGGTGCCGGGTCATAGAGACATCCCAGGTTATTGTAAGGCCAATAAACTCGCTAAAAGTGGAACAACTCTACCTTTTCTACCTAGTAAGGCATATTATACTCATCATCGCTACATGTACACTTACATAAAATGGACCAACTCATGGTCTAAGAGCCTGTTTAGATTGGGAAGATTGAGTCCGGACTCGTGATTCTCAGCGTGTCTACATTAGAGCATTTGAGACGCCTCAAAATACATAGAAACAACAACAGCTTCAGTGTTTTGCGCATTGAAACAACAACAAATGAGACTCATGAGTCGGATGTTTGTTTTCTTCATGCCTCACGATATCCATTACCCCCCACTTCTCTTGTCACTGCCGTGAGACCGGTCTCAGCCTTCCCAATCCAAACAGCGTCTAAGTGTGTCAGTCTTCACGACTGGCAGCCACTTCAACCTAACCCAACCTTGTCAGGCTTTTTTCTCATAAATCAGTCTTTTATCTCTTCATGATCAGACTCTTAAAATTTGTTTGATGGTTACCATACGAACGGACCTTGTATTTTAAAACTAATAATTTTCTTTGTATTCTTTCTCTTGGACGGTGTTCACACTGGACTGATTCCTCTGACTTTTTTTGACGTCTCTGTACTTTATCTCACTCCCACTTCGTTGTGAGAAAGAGATGGGAAGGACAGGCAGAATATTTTAAATTTTTTTAAATTCTATGGATTTTTGTTTACGTTTTCTTTTGTGACAACCAAGGCCGTAGCCAGACAATTATGTCGGGGGGGTGGGGGGTATACTTTTTCGAAAAAATATTTCACCATTTAAGCTAAGTAAACGGTTCTTTTGAGTAAGGAAAAGAAAACGCTAGGTGGTGAAAAAAATGTACACAAAGAAAATTTGTCTGTGCTGTAAACGTTTTTTTTTAATAGTAAAGCAAAATACAAAGCCTAGCTTAAGCTTACAGTTCCTGTGCGAAAATCTATGCAAATATTTTCGCATGCCAAAAATGATTGAGGTGAAGTTCAAAATTACTCTTTTGTTTGATTGGTTAACAGTTTCATGCTTAAAGGAACCATTGGCGTCATAGAACTGCAAAACAATTGGGAAATTGTTTTGCGTGAGATGAAGTGGTGAATATCAAATATTTACGCTCCCGAAAAAAAATATATTCACCTCACAGCATTATTTGCATGCAAATTGTTTTTGCATCCAAAACTTATTTTTTTTCCATTTTTAAGCCTATAATTTATTAATAGAGGTTAATTAATGACTCAATGGGTAGCTTAGGCAAAGGCAAACATTTTGCGCCTAAAATATTATATAAAATTAAGCACAGAATAGGTGCGAAATTGTTTTGAATGATTTGATTTTTCTTTTGCATGGGGATTGTAAACTATGCTCTATCGTCAAACATTTAATTGTTTGCGCTCACTCCTATGACAAAAAGATTCTTCCCATATGATAACTGCCTCAGTGTTAGTCTCAATTTGTTGATGAACTGACATTTACTTTACTCCAACCCTAAAAGTTTATCTTCATCGGTAGAATCTCTTAGGTCAATTTTTAGACGTTTCACTGTCGAAAAAGTTCTTTCCGGTGTGCATTTTAAAACCGTTAGAGTCGCGAAAATTTTAATAAGCTTGTGTATGTGAATCATGTTATGTATGGCATTTTGTCTACCATATCATTCATTCAGTCTCTAAACTTTAAATTGTCACGATCCAAAATTTTTTAAGAATTGAAGTTTTCTTCTTTAAATTTGTTTTCGTTTTTGCCAAAACTTAAGGGTATCAGAATACCTACACGAATCTCATCAAACCCCTGTGATCCCCCCCCCCCCCTGGCTACGGCCTTGGTGACAACTGCTTTCTCTCTCTGTACTTTTTCTTTGGCAAACAAATACTACACAAAATAATACAAATACTTCATAAAACATTTTAAATAAATGAAATTAAAGTTTTGGAATGAAAAAAAAATTAATTAATCTCTCAACGAGCTCAGATTTGTGTTTTCTTTAAACGACTTTTCAACTTCAAAGTGAGTCTGTTGGTGTTCACATTAGTTTGTGTCTGAACAAAAGAAGTTGGATGAATGTCAAAATAAGTCGGAGGAGTCAGTCCAATGTGAACACCGTCTTGCTGGAAAATGTTGTCAAAATCATTTGTGAGTTCTTATGGAATTGTATCCGTTTTCCATATAAATTGCACCACTATGCATTTCCGTCGCGTCTTTTCGTCGTCACAGTTCTTGTACTGCATGCAAGCTCCATTATTACATTGGCATCTGTTTCGGAAACATTCTTAGACTGATGCGGTAGCTGAATCGATATTCAACCTCACGTGGACTTTATTAGCCCACTTGTTCCACTTGCAGATTGAGATCGGTGACTGAAACTGAACTTAAAATTGAAGTACCTGCGTGTACTATTTGCGAACAATGACGAACATTGTTTGGCATTTTCAGTCGAGATGTGGGTTAAACGTTGCACACAATAAAGCAATGAGGCGATGCAGAAGAGTGAAATGATCGATACCAATGAAGGAGAGGGTTTTTCCAAATTATTTTTATGTAGAATTGATTGACTCATTGTCAGTGTCAGTATCAGTATCAGCACCCGTACTATTATGACTAAAATTTAAATTATCTACTTTTAACACAGCTCCTGGAAAATAGAACAAGGTGTAGATATACAAAATTATTATGTAATTTCAACTTAAAATATTGTTTGTCATTATTTCATTTTATTATATACAAATATATGTATCTACATGCACTCCTGTTCAATTTACATACATAGGTAGGTACTTACAACAATTTCGAGACCAATTAACCCTTATAACTCCGAACTGGGTGAACTAAAAGATTTTTTGTAAATTAATAGCATTAGTAACAGCATCAATCAAGTCTAGGGTAATTTAGGAGAGAATGCAAAATTAAATCAAAACCTTCATCATACCGTCATTGTATATCCACTCTATAGTATTCTCATGAAACACGATTTTGTAGGTTGACATTTGGTCGATAGGTTCGCTGTGATCGCCTTACCGAGATCCCTTAACAAAAATTAGGATTACATTTGGACGCATAGATGGCCACGAGCTTTTTTTCTTCATGAGAATACTATAGAATTTATATACAATTATACCGTCATTAACCGTCAGCTCCCATCTTGGGAAACACGTTTTATCAAATATCTCGTTAACCATAATATTGCGTCGTACGACAAAATAGTAAATTTTTTTGAAAGATATTACATATGTTTCACTAATTTTTAAGAGCATTTTGATAAGAGCACTGAATATTAAAAAGAACAGTGGTGCTTAGTTATGCAAAATTTTTGAAAAAAAACAACTTGAAAACAAAAATTCATGTTTTTTTTCAAAAATGACTGTAAAATTTAATTTCTCAAAAACTCTTCAAAACAACTTCATTAACCCTGAGGCCACACGATCAAGTACTTGCAAGCAAGTTGACTACATACACTGCCTGTCAAATTCGTAATTTGCATTCCACTTGCCTCCCACTTGCTTTCCGCTTGCATTCCACTTGCTTGTCTCCCAACTTGCTTCTCAACTTGCTTCACTACTGGCTTCAAAACTTGCATGCCAGTTGATAAGCAAGTTGCTTGGGTTTGTTTGTGTTAGGCCGTGTGCCAATTGCGTTAAAATTCTGGTTAAATTTGAACCCAGTTAAATGTTATCCCTTTTTATAGGGGTGAGTAAAATTTAAGGTTTTTGCTGTGTCAATTGGATTAAACGGGATTTTTTTTTTACATTCACTTTGTTGTTGCATTTTTCTCAGTAATGATAGTTCGCAAACATATCAGTTTGCAAAATGAATGAATCATCTGAAAAAGTATTTTCAATAAATTTTATTGATTCTTTTACATTATCTAAGATTTATCTCAAGTTATTCAAACTTCTTCTTGAGTGCATACTTAAATTTGTTATAAGGTCTTTGTCTATATTTCTTAATCCTTTCATTTAATTTTAGTTTTTTTTTTTTCATTTTTCATCTTTCCCGATAGGATTCATGACTTCTTGATAGCAAAATAAATATTTATCTACATTCATTTCCCTCAGCAGTTTTTTTATAAGGGTTTACAACAACACAAACAAATCCGGATCGCTAGTAAACAAAAAATGTGTATGTATTGCAACTTGCTTGCAAGTACTTGCTCGTGTGGCCTCGGGGTAAAAAACAAATGAAACTTGAAAAAATGTATTTCTGAAGGTGGCGGCTGACGCTCTCGCTCCCCGTCCTGCCAACTTGGATTTACGGGAAAGTATGCAAATGACGGTCAGTGGGCAATCACGGTCAGTACAGTTTACACAAAACTAGAGTGAAATTAGAAATAGCCAAGCAAAATTAGACAACAAAAATTCCGACAAAGCTGAATTTTGGTGGAGGGCTTTGATTTAACGTCTTAAGCATTTCCTTAAACTTGACCCAGGGCAAAATTTGTAGAGGGGGGGGGGGGTAAAATTTAGTTTTTTCTTAATTTCTAGAAAACTCAGTTTTTTGAAAAAAAAAATGTGGATGTACAACTTGTAGAATCGTATGAGCAATAATCTAAGTTCATCAATTTTTAGAAGAAATTCACATTAACTGAGATATTTACAAAAAAAACTGTAATTTGTCCTTTTTATAGTACCTACAAAATCAAAAGTTTAACTTCGACATGATATACATAACTCTAACATCAATATAAACCTTCAGAGTTTGTTAATAGTTTATTTTTTTTAGATAATTTCAATATCTAAATGTTATTTTCAATGCAAAAATCGAATGGCTCGAAAAATGTTGTTCAAATACTTATTACTCAAATGTTATACAAACATACTTCTAATTAATATGGGTATTCATGCAACAGCGAAAAGTTGTCGTAAACGTTGTAAAGTATATAAAACTTCGTAACTCTGTCACAATTTGTGTGGAAAATTTGACAGATTTACGAAGTTTAAAACTTTACCACGTTTACGACGACTTTACGCTGTTGCATGAATACCCTCAATATATATGTATGTACATACATAAATAATATTTCACTTCAAAATCTGACAAAAGAAGTTTTTTTTTATAAACAAATCATCAACTAATTTCCCTAACAGTCAAAGTGCCTGACCGTAATAAGCCGTGTTAGAAGTTCTTGTGTTATTTTAACTATCCTTTTGTGATTGTTTTCTTCGTTGTTGTTGTAATACAGCGGACACATAAAGGTGCCATCTTGAATTTCTTCTGAGAGTTCTCACAACCTGCGCAAGATAATACCTTAGATATGTGTACTGTGATACCTTCACCCATAAAATTTACTCTCAGCTCTTAGACTATTAAGAATAGTTCTTTTTTTCAAAAACATATTTAATATGAACTCCATACCTTTTCTAGGAAACGTTCAAAAATAAGTATTCTGTTTTGTTTTTTGAATAAGTGAAATAAAATTTTTTTAAAGAGGGATTTCGTACTTTAGCCTTAACCCCTGAACATTTTCCATGGATTTTAATATATATAGTTGTGTGGGTCTGTTCGTGAAATTTCTTGCAAATTTTCACAAATATTCATAAATTTTCACAAATTGTCACAAATTCCTGTTTGTTAACTCAAAAAACTTGTATCGAGAGAGCGCGATGAGGGAGCAAATAATTTCCCCTCCGTTGGAAAACTTGCGAATTTCTGCTACACAAATTTCTATGAACAGGAAGTGTTTCAACTACCATTGTATATAAATTCTATAGTATTCTCATGAAGAAAAAAAGCTCGTGGCCATCTATGCGTCTAAATGTAATACTAATTTTTGTTAAGGGATCTCGGTAAGGCGATCACAGCGAACCTATCGACCAAATGTCTACATACAAATCGTGTTTCATGAGAATACTATAGATTGGATATACAATGCCAACTACTGTCAAAAATCGTGGTGAACAGTTTCTATCACAGCGTTGCCACTAAACGGACAATTTTCCAAAATAGGTTTTCAAAAAAAAAAATGCAGTATATTCTGTTTTCTTACAGAAGATCTGCATTTTTCCAATTTCGCCTTCTATTTTCAAAATAGAAAATTAAAGAAATTAAAATACGCATAATATAATTAATTATGTTATCACGATTGTTATCAAAGCAAGCCAATAGCCGGAACCCGTAAGAATAGAATTGAAAAATTAGGGCACTGAATTTTGATGAATGATAATTTACTTTTCCGAAAATGAAAGTGCAGTAGGCTCGATTTAAGAGTAGTATATTTATTTTACGAAAAAAGTGCATTAGATCTATTGAAAACATGACAAATCGGCAACGCCGTTTATACACAAAAATGACGCTTCTACTTCCAACTAGTAAATAAAGAATTATCCCCTCTTTTCAAAATGTTACAGGTTTTACAAATCACGGTAAACAGAAACAAGGTATGCTCATTGTGGTTTGACATGCTATGGTGTGGTGATGCTATTTTCAAGAATTCGAATGCTTCCCAGCAACGTTTGACTTGGGTTCTGAAGTCCACCTTCGAATAACTTTTTATGTACCCACGTAAAACTGATGTAAGTATGTGGGTCACTCGGCACTTTACGCCTTTTAATAAAGAATCCTGCGAGGTATTCAGTCGCATCTAATTTTAATTCCTCGAATTTAAGGCCGTGTGCCAATTGCGTTAAAATCCTGGTTAAATTTGATCCCATGGCTAAATTTTGACATTACCGAGGTGAATATAAACTTCAAAATTTAACCTGCTCAGGAGCTCGTTAAAATTTTAGTCGGTGGTTAATTTTTGACATGTCTATGGGCGCGTTCGGCTGCGTATCTTAAGCGATCCGGATTTGTTTGTGTTGTTGTAAACCCTTATAAAAAAACTGCTGAGGGAGATGAATGTAGATAAATATTTTATTTTGCTATCAAGAAGTCATGAATCCTATCGGGAAAGATGAAAAATGGAAAAAAAACTAAAATTAAATGAAAGGATTAAGAAATATAGACAAAGACCTTATAAAAAATTTAAGTATGCACTCAAGAAGAAGTTTGAATAACTTGTGATAAATCCTTGATAATGCAAAAGAATCAATAAAATTTATTGAAAATACTTTTTCAGATGATTCATTCATTTTGCAAACTGATATGTTTGCGAACTATCATCACTGAGAAAAATGCAAAAACAAAACTAATGGGAAGTGAATGTAAAAAACAAATCCCATTTAATCCAATTGACACAGCAAAAAACCTTAAATTTTACTCACCCCTATAAAAAGGGATAACATTTAACTGGGATCAAATTTAACCAGAATTTTAACGCAATTGGCACACGACCTAAGTGATGAAATTTCTTCCTTTTCTTCTGTTGCTAATTCAACATCATGTTCTTCAAGATCAGCAACTTCCGGATATATTTTTGATGCAAACACGTTAGAAAGCATTCATGTTGAAAATTGATTATCGTTGTAGCGGTGCTCGTCTCTTTTTACAACGTTGCTACGTCATTCACTTCACTTGTCGTGTGGAATTCGACCGCCTTGATACTAGGGACAATTAATACTATGTTCCCACCAAAGCGAAATCTGGGGTTTCAGCTGAAAACTTTCGAGATTTCAAATTAGTGTTCACACTTCCAAAACCAAGATTTCGTCTCATATAAACACAAACTACTACCTTTGTGTTCCTATGTGTTTGTATTTCTCTCCACCCAAATGTCAAAAAACAATATCATACTCTCTCTTTTTGCCTGCTTGGCGTTGGAGTGAAAGATCACATTTGCATCAAAAAGCTTTTCACCATTGTGTGGTGAAAGCTGAAAATGGGTCTGTTCATAAAGATATGTTCGCATCGATACAAGATTTCATTGAGATTTCAACGAAATCTCGCATTTCGAAATCTCAAAACTATATGGGGAAATGTGAAGATTTGGACTGAAATCTTTGAAATCCGAGATTTCACTCTGGTGGGAACGTAGTATAAGAATATCGTGAAGCCTATAACGTCACTCTCAATCAAATTTTCTGAGTAAATACGACTGTTTTTTAAAGAAGATTGGTTTATACTTCAATACGTACTTTTGTGTCCTTCGTAAAATAGTGAAATTTTAATTTCAGTTACAAAAGTCCGAGGAGTAATTACATCCCAATACAGCACAAACAACCATTTTTTATTTTAAAATTTTTTGTAATTGAAAACACACAAATTATAAAAATCCAATTGAAAACTTCTAAAAAACAACCTCACTTGTCAAACTCGCAGATGATTGTGACGTCACGCCGATTCAATATGGCAAATTTTGGGTTTTTCAATGAGCATACCTTGTTTATGTAGTCCCCTTTCACACGAAGAAACAAGTTGCTGGAGATTTTTTTGACGTTTTCTTTTAATCTCCTTAAAAATCTCTTGTACCTTTCATACGAGGAAACAAATCTCCAGGCAATTTTTGAAATTTCCTTTGAAAATCTATTGGTTGAACACACCTAAACCTAGATGTGAAAGGAAATGTCAAAAAATCTCCTCAAATCCTCGACCGGGGAGATTCTGTTCGCCCCTCTTTCCTCCTGCCCTTCTCACCAAGGAACTAAAAGTTGCTGGCAACTCAGTTTCCTCGTGTGAAAGGGCACTTACTTGTTACTTTTTTTGTATCACTTTTGTGTACAAAACGTCAAACCTGACACACACTATCAAACACTACAGACAAATCTTAAAACACACAGAAGTGGGTTTGACAGTTGTTTACTTCCTGCAAACAGAAATTTCTGTAGCAGAAATTTCTTGCTCTCTCCTTGCTACACTTTGGAGTTAACAAACTGGAATTTGTGAAATGTAGTGCGACGTGTCGTACGAATTCGTACGAATTTACAGTAACCAAACAGACCTAATATCCAGATAATCAACATCGCCTTCAAAAGTGAAGCTCGGCCACCATTTTGGTGGAGGCAAATACCAACTGTTTCTTTTTTGCGGAAATGATTTTTTCTAAAATTAAGGGCCTGTTTCACATTCTCTGAGTAAAGTTCTGATTAGTTATTCGACAAATAAATTCTGAGGCAGGGTCATATGTTCACAAATAAAAAAATATTTATGAATTTATAACTAAATCAGGTGTGTCTTAAGACAATAATTGTGAATTTTTCTTCTGTGAACTTATTACCCTGTGCTAATATTTATGTGTCGAATATCTAATCAGAACTTTATTCAAACATTGTGAAACAAACCCTAATGGCCAGTTGCACCGACCTCTTTTAAATATTTATTGCTTCGTTTAATTTTAAAATGACATTTATCGGTTGCACCAACCACTTCTAAATCTAACAGGCCAATAAACGAACCAATAAACTAAAATTCCATTTTCCTCCAGATAAATTTTAAAAGCGATTTTAAACGAACATGTCTAGATACATTTGTAGGTACAAACAAAATAATTCAATTTTCTTTGACGGAATATTGTTAAATCCAAATTAAAATAACGAAAATAACAGGTGAACGCATTATGTTTCCTATTTATAATTCACTACTTAAATAAATAAATTATTCCAGAAAAATTATAGACTGGCCATCATGCGTTCATCTGATAACGAACTTAACCAAAAAATGGCGAAACGTCGCGTCGGTGTTGTTCAGGTTCACAGAGAAATCCATTTTCTGAATTCGATGACGTCGCTTTAAAATATTTTTTCATAATTTCCAAGAGTGTGTCGGAAAAAATATTAGTGTTGTTTAGTTGGTATCTATTTCAATAGTTTCATAATTTCTCTAAAAAAAAAGAAAATAATAAATAATAATAAAAAAACACCAAGATGGCGCATTGTCTGTATCTAATGAGAATACCTTGTTTCTGTTTATTGTGTATTCACATTTTCTTTATTTCTATCTCACTTGCACTGGTTAAATTTTTTCGTTCAGTTTAATAAACATATGATAAAATCCAGGGGTGGTTCATGAACTGCATTTTAGCTAAAAAATGCGCAAAATAGATTGGAGCAACCCAAATAAATTTATTAGTCCGATAAATTTTAACTCCATTTTAGCAAAAACCGCTTTTAGTGAATTTTGGTGCAACTGGACATAAGTATTTTTATTTGATTAACTCGTTATTTTATTAACAAAAAGTTATTTTAAGGTGTGCCAACAACACGCACACATGAATGGTTGAGAGTTGTAAGTCACTAGGCCCTGGTTCTCCACGAGCTGTTGCGCCACCCAATTTATTTATTTTATTTTAAGGTGTGCAAGATTGCAAAAATATTAAAATGCCTAGTTCGTGTAGTGCTTATGGTTGCAAAAAGAGAAACAACAACGAATGGTAGTTTTGCCATATTTATTTGAGAAATGACAACTTATTACATACAAAATTAAAGCCAACAATTTAAGCTTTCTTTTGATACAAAAAAATGTACATGTTATCACAGAATTTTAAAAGATATCAGCGTACAAAAGCAATAGTAAGAAAAAATTTGTCTCAAGAAGTTAAATGTAAATACATACCTATCTCCAAATATACTAAACGTAGCTATATAATTTGTTAATTAAGAGATGGGAAAAATACCTTCCATTTGATATCAAAATCAATTTCTTACCTCTTCTATCCTGCAAGATATAACAATTTATTTCAAGAAAACACTGAAGCATTTAAGGCCTGGTGAAACAGAGCGTCCGACGATCTTTGTAAAAACTTACAAAGAAAATTTGACCGTCGCGTTCTTACTTTCCCAGTAAAGTATTGACCGTCCCGTCGGACCGCGCTCTGTTTGACCAAGCCTTTAGTTCTATTGTTGACGTTTTTAACCTCCAACAAAATGGTGGCAAAGCTTCACTTTTTCTCTGTCAAAAGATCCTATGTTGGCCCACAGTACACATATTGAAGGTAATATCATTAGCGTTTTCATTTTTGTTCAGTTCTGCGCATCCATCAATTTTTATTATTATTATTTTTGTTTATTATGAATTGCTATGGAAACCAGAGAATATGAATTACCAAGAAGCCAATCCTCGGCTGTCATCCGGCCTTGCCTACAAACTGAAACACGCACACATAGACAGTTGGGCTAAATCCACCACTAGGTTTTTGCACACATCGACAGCTGGGCTAAATCCACCACTCATTTATTCGCACACATAGACAGTTGGGCTAAATCCACCACGAATATGTCAGTTATTTTTGAAAATTATCAGTTATTTTCAAAATCTCATGGACTTGTTCAAAAAGTATTTAAAGGGAGAAATTAATTATCAAGTGCTTACCGGACCTTATGAGTGTGTTTATTTATTTATTTGGAAAACTCATTAAGTGTTTTTTTCATTCAACGGAATGTTCTGCATAAAGCATTCTATTGTTTATTTAGTCATTCCGCAAATTTGGAATACTTTCTTTCTATTTTTTTCATCAAGACTGTGATTATAATTCAATTTATTGAAAACAGTACCTACGTTCTGTAACTCTCGCATCGATAAAATCAGTCGAGGAACGTTGAAAAATGGAACAAAATTCATGCATTTTGTTTCAATTTTCATCGTTTCTCGGCCAGTTTTTTCGATGCGAGAGTTACAGAACGTAGGCACAGTTTTGTTTCTTCATCCATGTTTTTTTTTCAAGAGCGAAGGTATTGGATAGAAGAAGAAGAAAGTAATAATTACCACTATTAGTGAATTCGGCGAATGAGTTTTTTCCACGATCCAACTCATTTTCGAGATTTTAGCTATTAGTGAATTCGAGATAGAAAATTGAACGACTGTCGGTAACATTATCTGCACCACCGACATTTTGTTCAACAAATTCGATATTAGTGAAACCGCAAACCATTCGCTATCCATTAAAACTTTCCAATTTTATAGCCGCGCCAATTTTGTCGCGAATCTGCTTTTGATTTTCTTTATTTGCCAGAAAATCATAGTGAATAACACAGAGATGTAAATTTAGACTCATAATTCTGAATTTAAAAGTTAGTTTAGTTAAAGTAAAGTATTAAACATTCTTTTTGAAGAAATAAATTGTTTACAATCTTAGGATTATGTTTAGACAGGCTTCATATGAGGTGACTCATTTTGACGTCAGGACTGTCTGAATACCGCTTGAGACATTATCTGTCAAAAAACATTGATGCAATATTGCCACCACACGTATCAATGAAAATTGACAGTAATGTTACTTAAAATTGTAGCAATTGGCTGCGAGTGTGCTGCATTGCGTTTGTCACAATTGATAAGAAACGGTAAAAGCAAGACTTAATTTTTTAGTTGTCTACTTTTGAGAAAAAATATTTTATACGTTTGAATCTTTAATATATAAGAGCCTGTTTAGATTGGGAAAATTGAGTCCGGACTCGTGAGTCTCATCGTGTCTACATTAGAAAATTTGAGGCGCCTCAAAACACATAGAAACAACAACAACTACAATGTTTTGCGCATTGAAACAACAACAAATGAGACTCATGAGTCGGATGTTTATGTTTTCTTCATGCCTCACGACATCCCTGACCCCCCACTTTTCTTGCCCAGAAACCGCCGTGAAAAAAAAAAGAGTTGAAAAACTATGCACCAAGCGCCAAATTCTTTTTGTTTGCCTCCACCAATTTGATTTTGCATTCACCCACTTACGTAAGAGCGGTCGGTGAGCGCTCTTAAGTCCGACGGCAAAAGTTAACGAAGCCTAACGAAACGTTTCACTCCGCAATTATGTGCGTGTCATATAAATTTCTTGTTTTCGCTCAGTTTCGTACGACCACTTAAGTTGGCTTCCTACTATTCTAGTTCTACCTTAAGGGTTTTCATATAAAAGCATAAGGCCACCGTAAACGTAGTTAAATTTTAATCTTCGTGAATCTGTCACAATTTGTATAGAAAATTGGACAGATTAAGGCAACTTTATATGTTTACTTTAGCATGAATACCCTTTATATCAACTGTCCACTTTATATTTGTGAGCGCTCAGAGAATTTCCCCAGTTTGGCTGTCAAAAGCTATATTAAATTGATTTGATATTGGAGATTTTCAACGTGTTTTTTCATGAAATAAATAAAAGATATTATTTTGAATAACTTAAAGTTATTCAAAATAATATCTTTTATTTATGTCAAAAGCTAAGGAAAAAAAAATGTTGGTCCGTCAGCTCAGTGAGCGCTCACGAAATATAAACTGGACAAATATTTTCCCATAATTTAGGTCAACCTTTGATTATAAAAGTACAATAATTTCATTAATAAAGTTTGCACGCACCCTCAAAATCAGCATTTTTAGAACACATCCCTTAGTGAAGGTGAATTCATAAATGTCACAAAGTTCATGACAAGTTGGAATTGAAAGTTTTTTATTCTTGGACTTTGCTATTGCTATTTGTTGTGTTTTATTAAATTGAAAACTACTTTAAAATTGTGCATTTGCATTATATAATGAAATTCAGAAGAAGAGAAAATGTCTAGAAGCCGATCTATTTATCGAACTAGAACTCGACCGCACAAAAGTGGATCTTTTCTCGAAAAAAATCATCTGAACGAGCTAAAAGAATTGGAAATACAATTAGTAACAATAAGGATTTTCAGGAAAATAAGACCTCAACAATCTCAGTCTCGTGAACAGGATTCCTCGGCGAAATTTCTCAGTTTTGTTTCCTAATTACTGAGAAAAAAAAGATCCGCATGCTCACTTTTCGACGGAACAAAATTAGCTGAGGGCTCTGAGATATTAATTTCCTGAACATGCTTAATGGAAAAGGCAAAGGCACAGAAGACAAAGACAAAGGCAAAGGCGCCGACGAACGACTCACTTACAGCCATTAAGTCACAATTCAAGTCGGATGTATTCCTTTCTAGATCGTAAATAGTCGAATGAATGAAGAATTGCAAGAGCTAATTATAAAGCTCAAGAGCTGTGGCACTTGTGGCACTGTATGCTATTTTTGTATCTTTCTACTTTGAAAGTGCTACACGCCATAACTAGAGCTACACCATTCTGTTCGGCCAGTAAGTTGTGCATAATATTATCATTTATCCTTGAATTCTCACTCTGGACTTTTCTAACTACTGGAATATGTTTTTGCTTAATGTAATGGTTTGTAATGGTTTTTTTTTTTGTAATACAGGGTTTGAAATCTAAAGCAAATTTCTATGATGGTTATGTTGGAAGCAGGTGCTGTTTCATCAGATGAAGAATCAGTTCAAATCAGTTACCTACACTATTCAGAAACTGGTAACTTATTTTTTAAATAAAACCAAATGTTTGATAAATAAACATTTTAAGGGCATTCATACAAAAGCGTAAAACCGTAGAAAACGTTGTAAAGTTTAAAACTGCGTGATTCTCGCAGTTTGTATGGGAAATTTGACAGATTTACGAAGTTTATGCCTTTATTACGTTTACGACGACTTAACGCTTTTGCATGAATACCCTTTTTGTTTTAGTAACACTTGATTGGAATTTTAAATATTTAGCCTTTTTATAGGTAGGTATCAAAGAATAAAATAAAAATGATAGGGTAAAGTTTACTATTACATAATATTATGTACCAGAAGGACACAAAGGATGCATTAGATGCGATAAAAACCTGGGTGTGTTGTTAAAAACAAATTTAAACAAAATTATACTTTAATACTAATTAAGTATCAACTTTTGACAATCGTCGTTTATCGAAAGCAAACGACACTCCTAGTAATAAGGTCATAAATATAGACTAAGGGGCCACAGTAGACTGGATGTGAAAGTTAGCAAAAAAAGATGTAGATACCTATACTGCCGTGTTAAGAAGAAAAAACGTAACTGACATTTTGGCTATTTTGAGTAAGGGCCAGTTTTGACATCTTTGATATGTTTGCTATTTTATTCTTTAAAAATAAAAGCCCTGACTCGCTTTTGTAATGGTCTAAAACGCTCCAAAAAAATGACGTTCGTTCAAAGAACCATGCAATTTTTAAGATAAATTGCCGTTTTAGCACTTATTTTAAGAAAAAAAAGTGACTCCCATACAAGCATTTGTACATCTTAGAAATATTCTGAGCAAAAAAAAATTGATTTATTTGTAAATGAGACAGAAAAACATTCATCAACAAAACACAAAAGATAGAGATAAAAACAGAAAAACGCGATTATCTCGAAATGTCAAAAAAGCAGTTACGTTTTTTCTTCTTAACACGGCAGTATACATGGGAGTTGAAAGCTTGAGGAGAACTTATTCAAGAAATCAAAGCCTTGCTTCTGCGATTAAACAGTGCAGCGCAAACAAAATATGAATGCAGCTTCCAGAGGATTCATGTTAGCATGTACATTTTTTTTGTGATTAACAACGGTCTGCATTATACTCAATGATCAAAACTTTTTGTCAGTTTGGTTATTAAAAATTGAATTTAAAATTTATCAATTATCAACTTGATAATTAACATTAGACATAATCGCTCTTATCTCTTTAGCTACATATATGTATATACAGTCGAGCTCTTTTCCGTCAATTCCACTGCGTCTTTGATGTGCTGAGCTCGAACCTTTCTTCAGTTTTTAATGCAAATTGAGGGTTTATTTCTCAAACAAATGGAATAAAACTCAATTTTTCCATACCAACTTTAGTATTTTATTATTGAAAATGAGTTCCGAGCACAAACGATAACTTCATATACAGTAGATTCTTGTTGCACTCATGTTGCCTACGGAAGAGTAAACTTTATTTTAATTAAATAAAAAAAAAATTTACATGATATTTATAACAATTACAACACATCAAATATTGAATTCTTATAAATCTATAAATATAAAATCAGTCAACACTTTTTTTTACCTAACAATGATTTTTTTTAAATTAACTTATTCTTTATTTGGTTTTTAAAAAATATAATCTAGAGTTCTGTACCTTGGCTCTAAAAGGGCTAATGTCCATTTGATAATTTTTGGGAAATCGAAAATTAAGATTTATTTTCCTTTGGTAAGACATTCAATATGTGCCTGGTGTCACAACCAAGGCCTATGAGCAAATAATTTGTTCAGATCACATATTGCACGTAGTTTTGGTTATATAAAGTCTAGACCACTCAACCACATTACGTCTCCACCTTGATTTTGAAATTCTTGTTCGTACATTTTAACTTAATATGTACCTATATTGGTGACGAGCAGCAGCAATTATTGCCAAATAGTATCTTAAGACATAGGGAAGAGGTCCATCTCCACGCATTATGAAGTCTTGTGTTCGCAAGAAGTCTTGGCCTGGCCATTCTTGGCTTGGTCATTCGAATCAGTCGTCATTGTCTTAATGACCTCACTATCTTTTAGTTCCATCTTTCCGTCTATTCCCGAAACAGTAATTGGTTATTCATTTCTTGGATCACTTGATCCTAGTATTTCAAAAATTTACCCACTGAAGTTTTGTTATCAATCATAAAAGTTTGCCTTTGGATTTGGAAGTTTGGTTTTTGGATTTCGTCCAATGCGAAATCTTCAAGCTGTTTGTCCTAATCATATCTGATACAGGATTATATCTAGCGCCGACGACGTAAAAACCACTTCCTAAACAGCATTCATCTTTACGGATATAAATATTATCACCACCAATGGAAGCATCGCGAAAGTATTTTATGAATTCACAGAATGCAATTACAGCGAGATGAATTTGGCCAACCAAATCACGAGAGGCGTCCGAAATGAGTTGGGTATTAACGAATGGACAAGGATTTTTTCGATGCTGGATGGCAGATAGCTTATTGAAACCGTACGTAACCAATTTTTATTATTTTAAAATTTAAAGCAACGAGCCAGACGCACCAAAATAAAAACATCACCAGTTTGGAAAAAAAATCGAACTGTCAAAACAAATTAAACTCACCGCGTTAAATTGTTGTTGCAATTCACATCTATTCATCGACACGAAGTGAAATTACAAAAACAACAATGTAAACAAATGGGTTTTGGGGGGTGAAACGTACGAAAGTTTCCCATCTTTATTTGTTTATCTATGATGGAAACGATGGGTGTCAGGACGATTGTAGTGCCTGCTTTGGGTCTTAGTTGTGTTCTAATATGAAATTTAAATTTTCTTTAGAATTTGTAGTTTTGAATGATTTTCGTTGCCTTTTCAAATTAAACTTTTTTTCAAAGCTTAGTATATAAATAATAAATGTACTGATTTTCTTGATACGAAATCTGCATAGCATTGCTGAGGTATGCAACTTGAGTTCAATTGATCTGATCTTTTGGATAAAATTCTTAATATACAGGAGATAAAATAAGTTATATTCTAGTACCACTTTTTTTTAGATAGGCATGGGAGCAGAATATAGGTTGGTATGGTAAACAGAATTTCCAAACGCCAAAAACTTTTTATTAATTTTTAGAAAATCATTCGATTTTATGATTAATATTTTAAAGATAAGAAGGTTTTTGTATACGTAATACAAATTCTATATGCTACTGAAAAAAAATAATTCAACAAGTCCAATCCTTAATGCTAAGTCTTCTTCTTGGCTGATTTATTTCAGTAGTACTATATAGAATTTGTATAGTAAAAAAACCTTATAGGAGCTATGCCCGGCCCCGGACAAAAAAACTTCCAGCTTAATGATTGGGAACTCTAATCTTGTTAGATATAGTTTACAGTGGTTTTTGCTAAAAAGTTAAACTGAACTTAATACAAATTGCGTATGACAAAGGCCCGCTTTATGTCACTGATTAGTCCAAGTGAGTAAGCCGGACGAAACGCCATAAAAAGCTATTTTAAATATACATATTCAAGTTTAAGGTCTATCAAGGCTTTTGAATAAATAATTAAGTAGATTTTAAGATGTAAGTATAAGAACTAAAAATAAAAAACATTACCGTCATTTACTTTGAGCGCTTATAGTAACAGCTAGTTTGGCTGTGGATGCATCACCAAAATATGAATATAAAGGTCTGGTACGTGCGTTTTGATATCGAATGAATCGAAAATCGAAGAACTGAAAAAAAAGATATATAACAGACTAAATTCTTGTAGGTACTACACGGTTAAAAATTTTGGGGTACTTTTTAATATTTTCTGGGTTACATATATGACAACACCAAAAATGTAAAATTAAATAAATTGGGTGGCGCAACAGCTCATGGAGAACCAGGGCCTAGTGACTTACAACTCACAACCATTCCTGTGTGCGTGTTTGTTGGCAGGAATGGAGGGGACCTACAGTTTTTGGCCGAGTCCGAACGGCTAAATGAGAAGCACTTTTTCATGACAAGTATACTCTTGGAGGATTTGTCAGCTCCTCGCAAGAGCAGTACCTCAAATAAAACATTTCTGTTTTTAGGTGGCACGGCTGGGAATCGAACCCACACCTTCGGCATGACAGTCCTACGCACTAACCATCAAGCCAAGAGGTACTGCACACCAAAAATGTATTGAAATTTAATACTTGACAAATATTAAAATTTGGAAGTTAATACAAAATATATTAAAACTTAATATTATCAGATATTACAAAGGAATACGAAATCTGTATTATATTTTAATAATACAAAGGTATTATAATATAATACTTTATTTCTTGAAAATTAATTTTTAGATCCTTTTCATGAAAATTAATACAAAATATATTACAAAAATAATATTAATGAAAGACTTTTTTTCTAAGAGTATTTATCTTCTAAGTCAATTAATGGCGGCATTATTATATTTATTTTTTTCACATATATGAGAGCTAAAATCTTAATGCGATTGAAATTTTATCTACTAATCTGTATATTTTACCTCGAAATATTTCAACGCGCCTTCAAAATAATGCATATTTAAATTGTTTATTTATTGTTTTATTGTGGTTTTAATACAGTTTGTATTGAATTTTAATACTTTGGTATTAAAAACATATGCTTCATATTCATATTTAAATATGGCTGATGCTTGCTTGTAATGGCTTCCTGTTGTAATACAAATTGTATTAGATTTTAATACTGTTGTATTGAAAGTATACGCATCTTGCTATATTAATACAATTTGTATTAAATTTTAATACATTTTGTATTAAAAATACACGAATCTCGAATCCCGAATCCCGAATATTTTAATACAATTTGCATTAAATTTTAATATATTTTGTATTAAAAATACACGAGTCTCGATATTTTTAATACAATTTGTACTAAATTTTAGTACTTTTTGTATTAAAAATACACGCGTCCCGATTCTTTTAATACAATTTGTATTAAATTTCAATACTTTTTGTATTAAAAATGTACGCATATACTTAAGTTATTAAATTTCAATGCCAAAAGATTATATTTTATTTCATTCGATTACTTTTTAATCTTTTTGGTATTAAAAATAACAATTTTAATACTAATCTATTAGAATGTAATACAAAGTTATCGTATTGTGTTTTTAGCATGCAAATTGTGGGGTAGTTTTGATCTGTTCCCTGCTTTATGGTTTCGGGGTTGCTGAATCGGAATCTGATATCTTCGAACACAAATTCTTCACGCAACGTGGACAAAAATGCAAAAAATGATGCAAAAGTGGATTTTTTGGGAGGTTTTTACTTATGGCTTGAAAACTATCCATTATTTTTTTTTTTTTTAGTATTTAGTATTTATTTTATTCATGACAAGCTTACACTTTAAGATATAATATCTTTTTTGAAGTGTAGCTTCTTAACTGTACAATAGCTACTACAATTGATATATAACATTCTGTATAAAAAAAAGAAAAGAAATAAGTATATAAGTACATAAAAATGCGATACAAATAAATCATAAAGTAATTTATATAATACTAAAATGAAGTTTAAGTTGCTTTTTCATCAATGGTGTACTACTAGTTCTTCTTATTTGTCGCGGCAATGAGTTAGGGGGGTAAAACTCAGTTGTTTCTTTATTTCACGAAAACTAGCAGTTCTTTTTTGAAAAAATGTGAAGGTAAAAATTGTAGCTTATGTAATCTTACACAAAAAAGATTAACATACTTTTTTCATCCAATTAATATATTCAGAGAAAATCGTACAAAAACTTCATGGTGAAGCTAATTTTGTCAAAAAAATGTATTAAAATTTCATTAATCGATGGGCAAAATTTTTTACTGTCCGAATTGTGTTTGGCTATATCTCCTCATCTTGGAAAAGAAAGTGATTTGGTTTTTATTCAACAGCTCGATCGAATTTTATTTTACAACAAAATAATGACAGAATAACATTTAGATAGTAAAATTATCTAAAAAATGAGCTATTAACAAACTCTGTAGGTTAATTAATGAATTTATATTATTGCTCATAAAATTCTACACAAAAAATATTGTAGCACTTTTTTTCGTAGGAGCAACCGATATTAGAAAAACGTGCATAAACCAACTCATTACCTTTTTTATCCAATGAATGATGAATGATGAAAAAAAGCTCTTACTATGCACGTCTCTGTCGATTTAATTTTTGAGGAAGAAGAAAAAGCTTGAAAGGAAAAGTATTGAAAATTGGTAATTTTTATATGTACTGGGATGTGTATGTAGTTCTATTTTCTGTGATACTGCGCTTCTCACGTTATGGATGACTCCACTCAACTAATTACGAATTGGAATCAAAAAAATTCATAGTTTTCTATGGCAATACAAAATCAACTATAGAACCATAAACTTTGTAGAATCAAGAAGAGTCCTCGTTTCTTCATGGTCTTTAGTACAACCTCTGCGCAAAGAAGGAGGTTCTAGTGGTTTCCTGGCCTATACAGTGTCCGTATGGCGGGCTGCCATTGGCAATATTGGCATGAATGGTGAACGCCTACGATTTTCTGCTGACTGTAGCCGGATATAATTGATATAATCCCTCGAAAATGGTGGATGGATAAGCTAATATTCGATTGCAAGTCTTCCAGCGTGACAGATCCCAATGCACTAGCCATTTTAAATTATGATGTTAAGTTGCATGAGTGTTTTTTAACAAAATTTTATCCAAGCAGAAACAAATAGGATATCCTTAAGTGTTATGATTTTTGCAACAAAGACTGATTTTTGAACACAGTGTATCGACTGTTATCAAGACCAAAAACAACGTCTATCTAGGTGTGGATCTGTCGATGCTTCATGACAAATCACTTCAGGCCTGAATTCACCAACTAAAGCTTCATATGCGTGGATGCTCCTACAGAGGAGAAAGATTATGACGTTAAAGACATCAATCAGAGCTTCTGAGCAAGATGATATAATTAATTTCCTAGCAATGGACCTGTTGCACTTCTCATGGTTGAAGCCACGCACTTTAGCTTCCGGAAAGTGAACAAACGATTTCAAAAACAAAGTGTTTGTCTTGTTTAAAATATGACTTACTCTACTGAGCCAGTTAATATGTATGTACTGTACATACATTTGTTAGCTACATCCCTAAATTAAAATCTGAGAGCAAAAACTATTTTTCACAGAAATTATACATATAAGAAACTAAATGATAATGAACCCTCCACCCTACATAAATAATCAAAATCAACAAGTCTCTAAGCTTCCCACATATATTTTTTTATCTAAACACATTATGAAATAATAATAAGACTATCCTGAAATAATTTTGTTCTATATTTCAATAAGAAAAATAAAATCTTCTGCTTAGCTTGAAAAATCATAGTCATGGCAACAAAAAAAAACAAACAAAACCAATACCACCATACCTTATAACACAAATTGTAAACAAAATTTAAATACAAAATAATAAATTGACCCATAATTGTCATAGAAACCAGTAATAAAGGAAATATTAATTAAATAAATATCCCTTTGAGAATTGGTTTGCGTACGCAAAAGTTTCATAATTTCTATTTATTTGTTTCTATTGGCCAATATCTTCTAGTATCGCTTTGAGTAATGCGGTGTCACTTCTATATATATTTATTCAATGGTTGAATCTAATGAAACCAAATTCAAAATTATACAACCACATATGAAAAAGTTATAGCTCTTGTTATGTAATGATGAATTTTTTTCAAGTAGGTACAACAGGTAAAATGTTACCGAAAGCCCTTTGAAATTAAGGTATGTTAATGAAACTTGGAATAAATGTTCCATTGGTCATATGAACTAAGAATCAAGACAGTCCCTAAAAATATCCATGGTGAAAGGGTTTTTTTTTAAGGGGGAGGGGAAAGTGTAGAATGTTTACCATAACACCCATGAAAAAACTCTTACACTCATGAAACTCGCCAAAAATATTAAATTTGTTATGGCAATCAAGAATCAAAATAGTCCATACAAATATCTTTGGTCTGATAGTGTTTTTGTGACGGTTACATTTTGACCTGTTCTACGAAAAATATACGATTTCAAAAACTGATCTTTGCTTGAAAAGGACCATAACTTTGTTAAGGGTGCTTGCATCACTTTAGTTTTGCTTTTATTAGATTCAGCGTTAAAAAATACCCTTAAATCATATGCCATATTTTGTGTATATACCTACCTCGATCCAACTTCTTCCCAGATTTTCCCTCTCTTTAATAAAAAAAAAAAACCCAGAGCAAATATATTTACGTGGACTAGGTATATTGATTCTTAGTTGCCATGACAAATTTAATATTTTTGGCGAATTTCATGAGTGTAAGAGTTTAAGAGTTTTTTCATGGGCGTGATGGTCAACATTCTACACTTGCCCCCCCCCCCCCCTTAAAAAAAATACCCTTTCACCACGGATACTTTTAGAGACTCTAATTAGTTCGTATGACAAATGGTACATTTATTTCAAGTTTCATTAACATACCTTTATTTTCAAAGGGTTTTCGGTAATATTTTACCTCTAGTACTTGAAAAAAAGTCATCATTACATAAAAAGGACTAAACTTTTTGTTTGGTGGTTGTATCATTTTGAATTTGGTTTCATTAGATTTAGCGTTAAAAACTACCCTTAAAGCATGTATCATATGGTTAGGTTGTACCAAAACAAATATTTTAGTTTAGGCGCCAGTTATAGCTATCATTGAAACTCATCATTGAAAATTTTAATGATTGATTTTGAGACGTTTAAGAGGTAAAATTATTTATTATTTTGATTGAAAATTAAAGCTTAAGACTTAGTTAATATTTTTAGCCAAAAAAATAATTCAAATAGACCCAACTTTCTACATTAAAAGACTTTTCTTATTTCAATGATTGAACTACCTTACCAATGATCATTGAAAAATCAAAAGTCATTTTTTGTGGAAAATTGGGCCTATTTGAATTTTTTTTTTGACTAGAAATATTAATAAAGTCTTGAGCTTTAATCGTCCATCAAAATAATGAATGATTTTGCTTTCTAAACGTCTCAAAATCAATCATTAAAATTTTCAATGATGAGTTTCAATGATAGCTATAACTGGCACCTATAGACCTCCAAGTTCTCCCCGTCTGCACCTCTTCAAATGCATCTACACAAAAGGTCTATGCGGGGATTTTGGGGGACTTTGGATATGTTATAGAGGTTGCAATTCTGCGTCGATTACAATTTTAATATTTCATGAAATAATTTTTTCAACCTCGGAACCCATTGTTCCTGGCCTATTAATAAACACCCTATGTCAAATCGTGTTTAATTAAATAAATTTAATTTATTATTTATGTGTTTAGTACTTTACTACGATTACGACGGCTTTTCGCCGTTGTATATGAATACTTAAATTATTTTTTTTATTTTAAAATAATTTTTTTTTTTTAATTTAAAAAAAAGGTACTCGCCCAACGTGGGGCTCGAACCCACGACCCTGAGATTAAGAGTCTCATGCTCTACCGACTGAGCTAGCCGGGCAGTTGAAAATTAGACTGACAGAATGTTGTTTTATTAGATAAATGGCTTCACCTAAATATGCTAGTGTTCATTTTTGGAGGGTACAGCCATGATATAAAAATACCATGGGGTACAGCTACAGAACAGATAAAAAATATACTAATGGATGACTAGGTAACAACAAAAATTTACAGTGAGCAATAGTGAAAGAATTTTTTTTTTAAACTGTTGTGCCAAACCATCTTATTTTTACAAATTATTGTTGTAATTAATTGAGGCAGTGAGAGCCATAGTGGCCTAAGGCGCGTCCACATTATGTCGAATTGTGTAGATCAACATCGTCGATCAACAGTGTTGAATAAGTGTAGACGTGTTGATCGACAAAGCCAATCAACATTTGTAGACCCGAACGTAACCCGATTCAAATGGATAGCAATCGACAAAGTGCTTCAACAAATTTAATTTTATTAAAAACATTTGTAGGGTTTTAATTTCATAAACATAATTTATTGGTTTTGTGCATTATTAATCACATTTTTACCACATGAAAAATGCAATATTTGTTGTGAATAAGTATTTAATGTTAATAATATCGTTTTAACTTTATTGTTCACAAGAAAAAATAAAAAAAAGTTGGGTACCACCAGGACTCGAACCCAGAACCCTTCGGTTGTATCCTAACGCATCGATCAGAAAATTCAAAACCACACAAATGTTTGCTACGAAAGTTTTTCACGTACACACTAGCATGCTGATCGACAATGTTAACCAACAATGTCGATGGGCATAGTGTGGACCGTCCTTAGCAGTTTTATCGAAATTGAGTTTATTACAAAAATTGAATCTGTATGTATTATGTGGTTTTCCATTCAACCATTTCAGATTTGGTGGTCAGATCATAATTTTTTAGTGGTAAATAGAACACAAAATGAGATTTTATTTGCTTTTGCAATTGTGTTAGTGACTATTTTTCTATTGATGAATTTGTCCAACAAACACCACCTTCTTATCGAAAGTAAACAACACTGCGAAATGCCGAATGCAAACTAATACTTTCAGATTTATGTCAGTTTATTTTGGTGTGTGTGCAAATGCGTGTAAATCTTGCTAAAAATTGAGATTTGAAGAATCGACCTGAGATCGAAAAAAAAATCGATTTTTTTGGTTGAATGGAAAGCAAAAGTTGATCTCAGGTCGAAAAAATCAGAAAAAAGTCGACTTTTTTGGTCGAATGGAAAACCACATTAAACAATATTTCCATGCCATACTTAAGGACTTTTTGCATTCAGAGGTCACCCACAAGAAAATCCAAAGCTTGAATGATAGAGTGGCCTTTCTGATCAGTTATAACGGTATTTTGAAGAATCATTAATACCTACAAAATTAAAATATTTTTATGTTTTTTGTAATATTGCAAATAAAAATCAAATTTATGTTCATTTATTTAAAAACTACAGGTTTTTTAGTTTTACAAGTTTAGTACAGGTAAAATAGTACGAAAAGTCTTTCGAATAAAAAAAAAAATTAGTACCATCATGAAACTTGCTGAAAAGGTCTCATGTATTATGAGAGTCAAAAATCAAAAGAGTCTATAAAATTATTTCACATGGAAGGGTGTTTTTTTGAGGGGGAGAGAGGGGGGAAGTTGTGGTGTATCAAACAGAAAAATTAACTTTGGTGCAACATTAGCATATGACACATGTTTTCAAGGTAGTTTTAAATGCTGAATCAAATGACACCAAAACCAAGTCGATACGGCCTCCGTGAAAAAAGTTATTGTCATTTGTATGTAAGGATGACTATATTTTCAGTATAAAAGTAAAATATTACCGAAAACCAATTGAAAATAATGTTCTGTCGATGAAACTTGGCATAAACGGTTCATTTGTCATGAAAATCAATAATAAGAAGTCTATAAAAATATCTGTGGTTAAAGGGTGATTTTTTGGTGAGTTGGGGTAGTGGTGGGAGTATTGCCATAAAACCTGTGACAAAAATGGTACCCCCATGAGATTTTGTAAAAATGTGCTATTAACGTATAGAATGAAGAATCAAAAGAGTCTATAGAAATATTTTGCATGGAAGGGTGTGTTTTTTGAAGATAAGGGGAAGTGTGTGGCTATTTTTCAAAAAAATGGAAAAGGATGGTAACCCTCAAGAAACTTGGTAAAAGTGTTTCATTTACTGCGAGAATGAAGAATTTATGGAGTTTACAAAAATATCAAGGAAGAAAGGGTGTTTTTGTGGGCTTGGGTAAAGGGTGTTATTTGTTTTTGGAAACAGTTTTAGTTTTGTGAAAAAGTTTTATTCATTCCTTCACCCATAGAAAACATCCTCTTACCATATAGATATTTTTATGGACTCGTTTGATTTTTCATTTTGGTAGTTCATACCACATTTTTATAAAGTTTCATGAGGGTACCATTTTTGTAATAGGTTCTATGGCAATAATCCCACCATAACCCCAACCCTCACCAAAACCCTCAAAAAAAACCCTCTAACCACAGATGTTTTTATAGACTCTTCTTATTATTGTTTTTCATGACAAATGAACCATTATTTTCGACGGACCATTATTTTCAACTGGTTTCCGGTAATATTTAACTTTTATAATGAAAATATAGTCATCCTTACATAAAAATGACAATAACTTTTTTCATGGAGGTCGTATCGACTTGGTTTTGGTGTCATTTGATTCAGCATTTAAAACTACCTTAAAAACATGTGTCATATACTAATGTTGCACCAAAGTTAATTTTTCTGTTTGATTCACCACAACTTCCCCCTCTCCCCCTCAAAAAAACACCCTTCCATGTGAAATATTTTTATAGACTCTTTTGATTTTTCATTCTCATAGTACATGAAACGTTTTCACCAAGTTTCATGATGGTACTAATTTTTTTGTTTTATTCATCCTATTTTACCTGTACTAGTTAGTGTTTAAATGTAATCTGCTCCTTATTTTTTCTCAACTGAAAATAATGAAATGCAGTTAGGCCACGATGGCTCTCATTGCCTCAATTGGACACAAAGGTACAATGAACTGACAGGTTTTGACACATGCGTGAAATTCAATGAAAATTAAAACTCAGAAGATAAACCCTTTAGGCGTTTTTCTTTTTTAATTCAGAAAAGAGCTCTGAACAGAGTCCGAGCATGTCCAGCATGTTCTGAACATCATCTGAGCAAGTTTGTTCGCTTTTCTGAATTAAAAAAGAAAAACGCCTAAAAGTGCCTCTACACTATCCCACAAAGTATTAACACATGTCAAAATAAAGTGGGAAGAAATTTCATACGACTGCCAAATTTGTGTGATGTAACTGACTTTCATATTTTTCTTCCACACTTGCATCAAAAAATCAGTTTCACCATAACCTCAAACGCCCAAGTGGGATAAAAAGTGTGATGGATTTAGAACCGATCCTAAATATTTCCATGTATTAACACATGTCAAATCGTGTCGGATGCGCTGTCAAGTTGTGTGTGATGAAATTTCATATTTTGTTTCCACACTATTAGCTGTGTTTTTTTGCATGTCCAAATAAAATTGTGTGAAAAAAACGACAACAAAGCAAAACAATTTACATGTTAAATACAACAACAACTATGTCCATATAGAGTTAGCTAAGTCCAGATAATTAACTGGAGTTAACTTTTGTCCCGATAAAACGGTATTGCCAGACTACCATTGTCGTTGAGTTATCGATAATTTGTATAGAAATGTCAAATTTTTGTTGGTAAGATAGTTCAGAACAAAATGGCAGACCAAGGCAAATGTTGAAATGTCCCGATGTCGTTTTTTTCGCCAAACTCCATATGGACATACAAAAAAACGCAGCTATTATACATGATTTCTTCCCACTTTTTTGACATGTATTAATACTCAGTGGGATAGTGTGGAATGGCTATAAAGGGTTTATCTTCTGATTTTTAATTTTCATTGAATTTCACGCATGTGAACGCTCAGAGCTAAAAAAGAAACACAACTTTTTGTTTCACAGTTCAGGCTCTGCTCTGAATTAAAAAGAAAAACCCCTATTGTCGCTGTTCACACGTGAAGAAAGCAAGCATTTTCTGTGATTTGTGAAGATGAGCAGGGTTACTTGCAGAAGAGGGAGGGGGATGACATATTTTAAAATATTTGATATTAAATATTCGGTGAATAAAATTGACATTCTTTTTTGTGTCCATTTTCCAATCCAACCAATCTAATCGTGCCCTACATTTTGAAATTACGAAAAAAAACAAAGAGGAAAACAAAATCTACAGAATAATTTTCTTCACACCTGAACATTTTTGTTCTTCACGTGTAAAGCCTAGTACGCTGCTGATGTGAACCTAAAATTTTCTGGGGTCTCCAAAACTCGAGAGCGTGAAATCAGCAACGAATTGATTGCGAAAAAATATGGAGAGTTTTAACAGAAAGATGTCAAAATAAATTAAAAAAAAAACTGTTCAAAATCTTAAGTCAATTTTTATCTCGTCTGTTTTTTGTTTTGTTTTCGTGCCATCCGTTGTGGTACTTAAAGCCTTGTTAACAGTGCTCGTGCGCAAACAAAAATCTATACAAATATTCTCACATGTCAAAAATAATTGAGGTGAAATGTAAAATTTATTGTTTGCGTGATTGGTTTACAGTTTCATGCCAAAAAAAACTCTTGCTGTCACGAAATGTCATGCAAAACAATGGGCCGGTAATTGCTTTGCATGCGAATAAAAGTGTGGTGAATAAAATACATGTTTTTTTGGGATGGTCGGTTTACACTTCCAAAAAACTAAATATATTCACCTCAAGTCATTATTAGCATGCAAATGGTTTTTGCATCCAAAAATATTTATTTTCCGTTTTTTGGCCTATTGTTTATTAATTAAGGGTAAATTAATGACTCAATCGATGGCCTAGGCCAAGGCAAACGTTTTTCGCCTTGAATGTTATTCAATTTCGTATTTTCTTCCATTTTCAAATAAAATTCAACAGCAAAATATAACAAACTGTCAAATTTTCGTCTGAAATAATAAGGGTATTCATGCAACAGCGTAAACTCGTCGTAAACATCGTAAAGTTGTAAACTTCGTAAATCTGTCAAATTGTCCATACAAATTGTGACAGAATTACGAAGTTTAAGAGTTTACAACGATTACGACGACTTTACGATGTTGTATGAATACCCTTAATATGGGTATTCATGCAACAGCGTAAACTCGTCGTAAACGTTGCAAAGTTTTAAACTTCGTAATTCTGTCACAACTCGTATGGAAAATTTGACAGATTTACGAAGTTTAAAACTTTGCAACGTTTACGACGAGTTTACGCTGTTGCATGAATACCCTTAATGTTCGGTCAATTAATTGTGTACAAAAATAAGTGGGGTAATTTTCCTCCGTTTTTTTGACAGAGCAGGAGGATAAAATATAAACAGAATTCTTCACATAGAAGTCAAAATAACTCTCTTTTTCTTTTCTTCCTATGTAATTTACTGCGATAAAAAATAACTGAGCAAGCGAATCCAAAAAATTTCAGTCTCAGTTTTTAAGGGGGGAAGTGAGGAATTGTTGAGAGGAATCCTCTTTATGTATATTTCTGAGTCCTCTGAGATCTCAGAAATATAAACTGGCTCATTGTAACTGGCAAACCATGTGCAAGTTTTCAATTAATTAATAAGGGTATTCATGTAACAGCGCAAAGTCGTCGTAAACGTGTTAAAGTTTCAAACTTCGTTATTCTGTCACAGTTTTAATGGAAAATTTGACGGATTTACGCAGTTTACAACTTTACTACGTTTACGACGATTTTACGCATTTGCATGAATACCCTTAATATTTTTCTTAGCTTTATTTTAAGTTTAAATAATTTAAAATGTGTTACGTGATTGGTGATTAATAAAAATAAGAAGAATTCAAATCACTTTCTTAAAAAAAAAAAAAATATAATAAAAATCACTTGTGAAAGGAAATGATTCTTGTCTCGGTTTTTTGTTACACAACTTCACACTACACTTCACATTTTTTTTATTGTTATTAACAAATATACACAATTTCTAAGTAAATCACTTCAAACTGTTTGTTTTTTTTAACAATTAATTACTTATTGACGGTGTTCATACGAGCTTCACGTGAGGCGACACATTTTGACATCTCTTATTTGTATCTCACTATCATCTCTTAGAAAGAAAGAGATGGCCAAATGAGGCTGAAGTTTTTAAGTTTTTTAAAAATTTCTGCCTCACCTCGCCATCTCTTTCCTTCCAATAAATATGAATGAGATAAAAAATAGAGACGTCAAAATGAGTCGCCTCACGTGAAGCTGGTGCGTGGTACACATTATCAAACCTGAGTGTCAGCCATGTTGGATTTCAAACCGAACTGACAATGTGTACACGCTGAATGATGGTTTGACACTCAGAACTGCCTGCTCACAAAATTTTTTGATACTGCGTGACAACCCTCGGTTTGTTGGGTGGTTGCTCGGTGATGTGTACACAATTTCATTTATGAGCCGTCATTCACGGAACTAAACAAGAATTTTTATAGCGAATCAGTGGAAAAAGTGCAAACAAAATAAGAAAAAGCTCGTGTGTGTCATGTAAAAAAGGAATCAACACGATTCGTGGCGGAAATAGCCTCAAAATAAAAAGAAACAATTTTCTGAGAGTAGTGGAATTTCTTTGCCTGACGCCCAACATAACTGATAAGTTTAGTGTGTACGCGAAACTTTTCACGCAGGTTTGATATCCAACACGCGTGACACTCAGGTTTGATAATGTGTACCACGCTTTAGGCCAAATGAGGTAATTTCGTTGAAAATTTCCAAATTCGATACAAAATCATCTATCATTTCCCATACAAATTCACAATTCGAAAATAGATAATTTCAACCACATTTGCACGAAATTAGGTTTTAAATTAAGTCAAAACCTAATGAACACACCCAAAATTAGCCACAGTTTGAAGAGATCCGAAAAGTTTTTGTATGAAAATGTCAATGCGCAATGGAAGGTGACAAAAGAAAACAACAACACAGAGTGATTAAGAGCCAGCTTAAATTCAAAAACGAAATGAGCTGTCAAACGATGTACCTCGTCGCTTGATGGTTAGTGCGTAGGACTGTCATGCCGAAGGTGTGGGTTCGATTCCCAGCCGTGCCACCTAAAAACAGAAATGTTTTATTCGAGGTACTGCCTCTTGCGAGGAACTGACAAATCCTCCAAGAGTATACTTGTCTTGAAAAAGTGCTTCTCATTTAGCCGTTCGGACTCGGCAAAAAACTGTAGGTCCCCTCCATTCCTGCCCAACAAACACGCACACAGGAATGGTTGTGAGCAGGGCTGTCGTCTCACTTTTTCAGAAAGCAGTACTTCGAGGAAAAAAATAGCAGTACACAGCAGTACGGCAGTAATATATACATATATTTACAAACATAATTGTTAATGCATTTAATTTTGTTTAAATGTATATATTGTTCATTAAATATTATCACACACGCGCCCAATACCTATTTAACTCTAGCGCACTGCAATGGTGGTATCAAATTATTTTCGTTACATAAAAACTCTTATTATGTTTGTGCACGTTTTTCTCAAAATCTGCTGCTTTTAGGAAAAAAGGTAATATTTTTGGGTAGAATTTTATGAGCTACATATGTACAATATTTATTGTAATTATTTTTATTCTTTTCCCCTCCTTAATATACCAAATTTGACCCGCTGCAACTTCATTAGTACATAGGTACCTATAGGTTTAGATAATTTTACTGTCTAAAAGTAAATTTTCGTCATTTTGTCGTAAAATGAAATTCCATAAGGTTACTAAGCAAATTGAAACCACTCCTTTTTTCCAGATGGTGGCCTTACTTAGCCGGGACACCACAATATACAGGGTGTCCTGTAAATAATGGATAACCTTGCAACTGGTTGTAGCAGGCCTTATGACCTTTCTAGAAAAAAATATAAAAAAAATATTTTCCCTGTGGTTACTATGTTATGGTGTTTTTTCCAAAAGTTGTTAACAAGTACTACTTTCCTCGAATACGTGAACGCTACGACCATGGCTGAACAATTTTTACTATTTTTATATTTTTGTAATATTCTAAAATAACTGTTGTAATAGATGGGTGGTAAAATTTGACAGTAGTTATTGCATTTTTTTTATTATAATTTTTTAAAATATTTTTTTCAGTACACAAATTTATTTTCAAAAAAGTTTGACCACCTCTAATAAATTAAAATTGTATGAGAACATGAGTGGCCAATTGCTTAAAAAAGTTGTCTATTTAATGCACTTTTCAAAATGGTATAACACATGCTTGTGTTTTAACGAAATAACCAAGAAAATTTGTCAATCATCTAATAAAGCTGCCTTTAACATTTTGGCAAAATGTCTATCAAAATGTTACAATAACCTCCAAATTTGGGCTGGACAAAGATTTTCTCTTTTGATGTGTAAGGGGGCTCAGTGCTAGTATAAAACTCGATTTTAGGTGTTGAAAGCCAAACCATTTGGCCTACATATTGGAAAACGAGTTCTAAAATGTTTTCCATGGCAACTTAAATTTTATTAATCTAAGAAAAAAAAAACTTTGGTACAAATTTGTAGCAAATTCAATTCTCTTCAATTTATGTTAACATACTTTTTACCCTAAAGTTATAAATAAAAAAGTTATAATCAAAATTTAAACATTGAAAAAATTCATATGCTACAACCAGTTGCAAGGTTATCCATTATTTACAGGACACCCTGTATAATAATAATAATGAGAAAACGTAGCGAAACGCATATAGCACAAAAAATATTGCTGATCGATTAATGCTATTTTAATAAATTTTTTGACTTAATTTGCTACTCCATAAAAATCCTGCATGATTAACTTTTAATCTATTGGTTGTATGAAGAAAAAACATGGTAATTTTTGTTTGTATAGAATTGAATAATTTTACTTTAATATTTCATTTCAAAAAGTTGATAGTTTTCGTGAATTCAGCAAAAAACTGAATTTTACACTTTTTACTCCTCCAAAAATTCTTTCCAAAATTTAGGGTGGTTTTGGAAATTGCTCAGGAAGTCAAAACAAAAATTCTGCTTTGAAGGAGTTTTGTGGAAGAACATAAAAGTCTAAATTTCCTAGGCTAGAGATAGAGATCCATTAATATAATAATTTAACATTGCTTGACAGATGGGTTAAAAACTATATTTTGACGTGTGTGGAATATTTCATTTCAAATGACTTCAAAATGCCCATAAACCTTCTTTTTTCGGATCATAAAAGAAAATCTGAAAAGTTCCAGGATTTCGACTTTTTACTTGTGATATACAAGCAATGCCTAAACGACAAACTATGCACTCGTAAAAAAAATGTAACGCGAGATTTTGTTCAATAAATCTACGACTTTTTTAATTTATTTATTTTAAAGGTTTTTGGATAGGATTATGATTTGCAAATGTTCTGTGAACAAATTTTCAAAAAAGCAGTACTTTGGTCGAATTAGCAGTACGGCAGTACGGAGTCTCAAAAAGCAGTACAAATACTTCAAATGCAGTACTTCGACAGCCCTGGTTGTGAGTTGTAAGTCACTAGGCCCTGGTTCTCCTCGAGCTGTTGCGCCACCCAATTTAATTTAATTTAATTTAATTTATTAATTTGTTGGCAGGAATGAAGGGGACCTACAGTTTTTTGCCGAGTCCGAACGGCTAAATGAGAAGCACTTTTTCATGACAAATATACTCTTGGAGGATTTGTCAGTTCCTCGCAAGAGGCAGTACCTCGAATAAAATATTTCTGTTTTAGGTGGCACGGCTGGGAATCAAACCCACACCTTCGGCATGACAGTCCTACGCACTAACCATCAAGCCACGAGGTACTACGAAATTACCAAATTACAGATGAAAACACTTTTTCTGTGATTTGCGAAATTACCTCATTTTAGCTCCAATGAAAACGTAGAAGGTATAATACTACGTTTTCATTAGGCCAAATGAGGTAATTTCGTTGAAAATTTCCAAATTCGAAACGAAATAATCTCATTTCCCATACAAATTCATAATTTAAAATGAGATAATTTCAACCAAATTTGCACGAAATTGGGTTAGAAATGAAGTCAAAACCTAACGAACACACCCAATTAGCCACAGTTTGGAAAGCTCTGAAAATATTTTGTATGAAAATATCAAACGCAATGCAAGGAGACAAAAGAAAACAACAACAAAGAGCCAGTTGAAATTCAAAAATGAAATGAGCTGTCGAATGAAATTACCAAAAATTACAAATGAAAACACTTTTTCTGTGATTTGCGAAATTACCTCATTTCGTCTCTAATGAAAACGTAGTATAAGCTTCTTTTTCATCATTTATTCATTTTTATTTTTGTTTTAATTTTGTTTTTAGACTGAAATGTCAGAAAGCTGTACAGCTGCATTGTGGGCGCATAAAAAATCACGTACGACACTTTTTGACAGCTATTCCAGCTGCAGCTGCAGCTCCAGTTGCAGTACTCTATTCTTTTCAGGCAGTTAACCCACCCTTTTAAATAAAATAAATTGGGTGGCGCAACAGCTCGTGGAGAACCAGGGCCTAGTGACTTACAACTCACAACCATTCCTGTGTGCGTGTTGTTGGCAGGAATGGAGGGGACCTACAGTTTTTTGCCGAGTCCGAACGGCTAATTGAGCAGCACTTATTCATGACAAGTATACTCTTGGAGGATTTGTCAGTTCCTCGCAAGAGGCAGTACCTCGAATTAAACATTTTTGTTTTTAGATGGCACGGCTGGGAATTGAACCCACACCTTCGGCATGACAGTCCTACGCACTAACCATCATGCCACGAGGTACTACCCACCCTTTTAGTGCCTTTGCATATGAGCTGTGAATAGCAAACTGAAAATTACGAATGGTCGTGAATTCTTACATTTTTCTTTCACATGAGTAATTTGTTTGGTCGTCAAATAACGCGAGTCGTCATAAAAATAAAGGCGCTCCCAACCGAACGTGAAATATTCGAAAACGACAGTTTTTTGTTGTTTAAAGGCTCTCCCAAACCAACGCGAAACATTCGCCGACGACGCGAAATCATTCACAATAATAAAAAAAAAGAAAGATACACAATGCTACACAACAATAAAAAATCGTCTTTGCGAATGATTCGTTATGATTTCGCGTTGGTTTGGGAGAACCTTTAAGGCTCTCCCAAACCAACGCGAAATATTCGCCAACGACGCGAAATCATTCACAATAATACAAAATTTGAAAGATACACAATGCTAAACAAAGCGAATTCGTAGCGAATTATTCGCAAAGGCGATTTTTTGTTGTTGCTTAGCATTAAGGATCTCCCAAACCAACGCAAAATCGTAGCGAATCATTCGCTAAGACAGTTTTTTGTTATTGTTTAGCATTGTATATCTTTCATATTATGTATTATTGTGAATGATTTCGCGTCGTTGACGAATACTTCGCGTTGGTTTGGGGAAGCCTTTATGTATCTTTCATATTTTGTATTATTGTGAATGATTTCGCTCCGTCGGCGAATGATTCGCGTTGGTTTGGGAGAACCTTTATTGTTTAGCATTGTGTATCTTTCATATTTAATATTAGCTGCATTTTATTATCCTCATGATCTGATCCGGATCAGATCATGATAAATAAAACAGACATCAGGATCTTAGTTATATACCCGCTCTTTTTGCCGTGTGCTTATTTTTCACGTGTCTTTTGCCTCTTTTCTTGACACTATTGAGACACATTCACAATAGTAATTCTCAACATCAGAGAGCTCGGGACTATAATCAGCGAGATCTCCCAAACCAACGCGAAATCATAGCGAATCATTCGCAAAAACAGTTTTTTGTTGTTGTTAAGCATTGTGTATCTTTCACATTTTGTATTATTGTGAATGATTTCCCCTCGTTGGCGAATGTTTCGCATTGGTTTGGGAGAGCCTTTATTATTATTATTTTTATAGCAATGGACTTTGTAGGAGGTGATACATGTACATGTCTTTTTTAATTTCAACCAGTTATCGAACTGTGAAGAAGACTGAAGATATTTCACGTGGGAAAAGTTTGGAACTACAGCGTCCAGAATCCACCATGAAAAAGTACAAACGCATGTGACCAACGCGAAATCATAGCGAATCATTCGCTACGAACTCGCGTTGGTTTGGGAGAGCCCTTAAGGATCCCCCAAACCAACGCGAAACATTCGCCGACGACGCGAAATCATTCACAATAATACAAAATATGAAAGATACAGAATGCAAAACAACAACAAGAAACTGACTTTGCGAATGATTCGCTATGATTTCGCGTTGGTTTGGTAGAGCCTTTAAAGGATCTCCCAAATCAACGCGAACTCGTAGCGAATCATTCAGAAAGACGATTTTTTGTTGTTGTGTAGCAGTGTGTATCTTTCATATTTTGTATTATTGTGAATGATTTCGCGTCGTTGGCGAATGTTTCGCGTTGGTTTGGGAGAGCCTTTATTGTTTAGCATTGTGTATCTTTCATATTTAATATTGGCTGCATTTTATTATCCTCATGATCTGATCCGGATCAGATCATGATAAATAAAACAGACATCAGGATCAGTTATATACCCGCTCTTTTTGCCGTGTGCTTATTTTTCACGTGTCTTTTGCCTCTTTTCTTAGCACTATTGAGACACATTCACAATAGTAATTCTTTGATCATTGAAATAGATCCAGATAACAAGCAGGACCCCACGTTGTTTTTGTAATCACGTGTTAAGGTAGAACTATAATAGTCGGAAGGGAACTGAAGCTAATGTCAAAAACCAACGAAAAGTCGCTTTCCGTACCGGAAAAAGGGGAACACACCCATAATGTAATTATTATCTATCTCTTTTTGGTATTCCTATTTCACCAAATGTCAGTTTTATTTAAGTGAGGTGCGCTCGGGAGCGCACCTCACTTCCGTAACCAAAGTTGAACGAAACTTGACGAAACGCTCCACTTCGCAATTATAGCCGGCGCCATATGCTTTCCGTGTATTCGCTTGTTTTCTTCCGACCACTTAAGTGCCCCTCCGAGCATTATAGTTCTAGCTTTAGAAATTGATCCAGATCAGATCATGTGGATAATAAAATGCGACTATTATTGTGAATGATTTCGCGTCGTCGGAGAATGTTTCGCGTTGGTTTGGGAGAGCCTTTAAAGACTCTCTTTACGTTAAAGCTGAAAGTTAAATAGAATTAAAGCGGTTTGAGATACAGATACGCAACTTCGTATGATGATAAATAACGATCGGTAGATAACACCAAATATATTCAAATGTCAATTTTTGCAGATATGCCACTTCGTGTTTGGAGCGACGATATGATAGTAAAATAAGATTTAAAGGGTATTCATGAAACAGCGTTAAGTCGTCGTAATCGTAGTAAAGTTGTATACTTCGTAAATATGTTAAATTTTCCATACAAATTCTGACTTATTACGAAGTTTTAAAAATTACAATGACTTTACGCTGTTGTATGAATACCCTAACTATGTTCCCACCAAACCGAAATGAGATTTCAGCTGAAAAATTTGGAGATCTCGAGTTGGTGGAGCGAAATTTCACGAAGACTTCGTTCAAATCTAGAGTTTTCATTGAGATTTCGTTGAAATTTCCATGAAATCTTGATCCAACAACTTGAAATATCAAAAGTTTCCGACCGAAATCTCTGATTTCTTTTTGGTGGGAACGTAGCATAAGGATCAATAAATGGGTAGTTGTTTTATCTACGTTGTTGTTTTTTTAATTTCAATTCCTATCCATGAATAGATGTGACAAAATTCTTGAGAAAAGCACACAATATCCATCCAAAAGTGGAAATTTACCAGCACTATGTACACCAAGTTATATAGCGGAATTATCCGGCGAGTAATCTGAAATTTGATTTCACTCGCTCACTCACTTACTTTTACTAGCTGAATCGATTTTCGACGAAAAGTGACTCATCTCACTCACTCCCTGCGGTTTCGAATCCAAAACCAACGCGAAATCATAGCGAATCATTCGCAAGGACAGTTTTTTGTTGCTGCTTAGCATTGTTTATCTTTCAGATTTTGTATTATTGTGAATGATTTCGAGTTGTCAGCGAATGTTTCGCCTCGGTTTGGGAGAGCTCTCCCAAACCAACGCAACGCGAAACATTTGCCGACGATGCGAAATCATTCACAATAGTACAAAATATGACAAATACACAACGCTAAACAACAACAAAAATTTGCCGTCGGCGAATGTTTCGCGTTGGTGTATACCATGAGAACGGGTGCGATTTTTTTTTGGAGGAGGGAATAAGAGGAAATTCACAATGAGGGGAAAGTCAATTTCTTACAACAACAAAAAAAGATCGTCACTGGAAAAATCGGGCAATGTAAATAGCAAATAAGCTGAAAACCATAGACATACTAGATATGGACTGCTAGTCGATACCCATTTTCGCCATTTTCATACAAATGTTTAAATGGAAGCAGTTCTTTATTTGATTTGCGACATAAGCGCTTTTGGCCAAGAAGCAAAATCTATTGAATTTTCTGAGCAGCTTCGCCAGTAGGATATCATTGTCAGCTTCCTCGTAATCAGTTTCCACACAAGCAAACCTTGGATTTTCGAAACCAATAATCCTCTGCTTCTGGATTGAAAATATAGGCAGTTTATATTTTTCCGACGGCACCAATCATAATTGCACGCTCTCTCGGATCAATTGAGAAATATTGTTCTGGAAAAATTCGACGACATCCCAACTTGTTAAATGTTTCTTGATGGAATTTCTTAAGATAATTCTTTGAAGTATTGTACCTACTCCAAAATAACAATACGACTTGCAACCGAAACGACTACGATGTAGTCTTTGGTTCCGCCGTTAGAAGGAAAGAAATAAACGTACAAAAACATCAGATGACTTCAATAGTCACATGCGTTTGTACTTTTCCATTGGTGGAATCTGGACGCAGTAGTTCCAAACTTTTCCCATGTGAAATATCTTCAGTCTTCTTCACACTTCGATAACTAGTTGCAATTAAAAAAGACATGTACATGTATCACCTCCTACAAAGTCCATTGCTATAAAAATAATAATAATAAAGGCTCTCCCAAACCAACGCGAAACATTCGCCGATGAAGCGAAATCATTCACAATAATACAAAATGTGAAAGATACACAATGCTTAACAACAACAAAAAACTGTTTTTGCGAATGATTCGCTGTGATTTCGCGTTGGTTTGGGAGATCTCGCTGATTATAGTCCCGAGCTCTTTGATGTTGAGTGTATTCGGGAATTGCAAAATGAAGTTACATAAGTGATATTGTGAAAGGAACTCCTCATTTCCCAATGCAGAACAGCAAAACATCACATGGCGCATCACCAGTCATTACTTCCACATGGCGCATCACCAGTCATTACTTCCACTCTAGAAGTTTTCTCTTCGCATAGAAAGATTTTGTCTACAAAAATAATAACAAAAAAGATCAAAATAATATATAGATATCGATATTTATTATTATTTTATGCAAATATTTACGTAATTCTTTCTCTGCTTTCTATAAAAAAAATCTTTTCGTCTTTTTTTTTGTTGTTGTTATTATTTTATACTTCAAAAGATTGACATTTCAAGTCAAAAATTGTTCAATTGTGAATTGTGATTCACAATAGCTTTGAAATTAGATGTGTTCGATTTGGTTTCACCTAATTTCTAACCTAATTTCATGCAAATTTGGTTGAAATTATCTCATTTCGAAATTTGAGTTTGTATGGGAAATGAGGTAATTTGGGATCTAATTTGCAAAATTTCAACGAAATTATCTCATTTGCTCTAATGAAAACGCAGTATAAAATCTAAAAAAAAAAAATAAAATACTATTCTTAATATCATCTGTTGGCACTTGGCCTGAAGAAGTATTTTTATCCAAAGAAAGTAGGGACATCTAATGGTATATCTCGTAAAAAAAACAGAGCCATCTGCTTTAATTTAACTTTATTGTTTGACTTCTGACGTTTTGGTGCAAATGTTTGTATTTTTTTTTTCAGAAGTTTTCGTTTGTTTTTGGTTTTTCTGGCGTTAGTTTAAAAATGTATTTTTATAAGAAATAACCTTTGTATATGTTTTCATTTACAAAGATATAACTGTTAAAATGATTACCAATTGGGCTTTTCCAAAAATTATCTTTGTCTTTTCTCTTTCTAATTTTGACAGTTTAAAACAACAAAAACAAAACGTGTGAAACCAAACTTGATAAAAAGTAAACAAATGCTATTTTCAGTGCAATAAGGTGGATTTCTAATATTTTCTGTAATTTTTTATAAAAATAACCTTAATACTGCGTTTTCATTAGACCAAATGAGGTAATTTCGTTGAAAATTTCCAAATTAGATCCGAAATTACCTCATTTCCCATACAAAATCACATTTCGAAATGAGATAATTTCAACCAAATTTGCACGAAATTAGGTTGGAATTTAGATGAAAATAAATCAAACACATCTAGTTAGAATGCTATTGTGAACTATCGCAGAACTATCCTTCAAAATGTCAAAGTAAAAGCAAACAAAATGCACAGCAAACGATTTTTTTTTACACCCCGACTCCACAGGAGATAATTTCTATCAGGATGCCCATCTTGACAGTAGATATCCAATGGAGTCACTCCGTTTCATCTCTTGTTGGGATGTCAGAGATATCTATCTGCGATTATATCTTGACAGAGATCGCTAACATGAATTTTGACAGATGAATTTTTTGCTTGTTGTCTCATTTGCCCTCATTATTCTGTATATCTATCCATATCCATTTGTTACAGTTTTTTCTTCGACAAATAGAAATTTATTTTTTTATATTTTTGGAAACTAAAAATTCATTCGGTTTCGCTTTCGTGATTTGTTGGACAAATTTCGGAAAATTGCGTGTTCTTATAAATTCACAATCTCCTGAAGCAGTCAAATAAATCTATATTTAGTAGGTAATTACAGTGCGGACAAAAACAACTTTTTGCAAGAGATAAAACTCTGGTGTATACTGCCTGGATTGTAATTTATGTTTTAATCATCTTATTAATAAATGCTCTAATTATTACCACATTAAAAGTAATAATAACAAAAACGATTTATATTTTCCATGTTCTCCTTTTTACTAAAAGAAAAATATGGGTATTCGCTTTGCAACCAAAACGAACACAGTCAAATAGCTTGTTTCCTTTTATTTGTGCGCAAAAAACCAGCCATCAAACTCTCGTGCTGTCGTGATATGGAATGAAATATCATAACATGATTTGCCCAGCAAAGATAGAAGACAATGCAAGATATAAATATCTGATATTTAGTTGGAGAGAAATAATCTCCTGTGGAGTCGCGGTGTTAAGGAGAACAAAAAGAATCAGGTAAATACATTAAACAGTTTTTAATATTTTGATATTTTTGTTTACTATTTCTTCAGCCAAGACATCTTCATCTTCACTAGCTAGCTATGATTCCCTCTCCGGAGTACACAAGTGAATCCGATAAGTGTGTTCAGTAGCTGTAGCGGAAATGCTTCAAGGTTATCACTATTATCCGAAGAAGAACGCAACAACTGCAAGTATCATTAGAAATCGGGATAGTGCCATTGAAAATATTCTGGGCAAATCAAGTGCAGCACGGATTGCCAGAAATTCATCATCACGAGCTTCAGCATTGGAATATGTTTGAATTTGATTCCATTGGAATCTCATCGAATTCATGCAATTTCTGCAGGAGTGCCCCCATTGTAACTCTCATATATAGGATGTTTAGTTTATAGAATAGGTGTAGGTATGTTTTTATGAGAAATAAAATGATTAGAAAAACAATTGTTGATTTAAGAACTAATCCTTATTTTCTACTTTGTTAATTTTGAGAAAACTCAATCTTGATGGAAACGCAGGATGGCACTTTATTCTAGGTTTTACACATTAACATCACAGAAAATACAAGTTCTAAATAAACCGTTTGAACTTATAGTAACTGTTCCCCTTCGTGCGCTCGTATGTATGTACGCATCGCCAACGAAAGAATCTTCTTCCTCAGCCTTCCTTCATCCTTTTATGATAGCTTGGGCATGTTGACCATCAAATGATGAACATTAAACACTATTCCATCCTAGCTTATTCACACCCGGGATTTTCGGCAATCAATTGTGGTGGACGAAACATAAATCAATACCTGCAAGTTGAATAAAAATAATTGTAGAGAGGTATTGATTTGACCAGAATTTCTATAGAATATTCCATTCTACTTATAGATTTGATTTTTGTTTTTAAAATTTTCCAATTTTCAACTTGAGTATTCACTATTTTTCTTAAATGTCAACAATACTGTCAAGCCAAATTCACAATTTTGACCAGGGCTGGTCAAATGAAATTACCAAATTTAGATGAAAACACTTTTTTCATAATTTGCGAAATTACCTCATTTTGACTCTAAAGGCTCCCCCAAACCAACGCGAAACATTCGCCGACGACGCGAAATCATTCACAATAGTACAAAATTTGAAAGATACACAATGCTAAGCAACAACAAAAAAACGCCTTTGCGAATGATTCGCTATGAATTCGCGTTGGTTTGGGAGAGCCTTTAAGCCTTAAAGGCTCCCCCAAACCAACGAAATCATTCACAATAATACAAAATATTGTAATATTTTCTCAGGTTCGTTAATAAAACTTATTTACTTTATTTAAAACGTCCACTTATTTATTTCACAAAATAAAACACTTCACTTTTCTTACTACCAACAAAACGATTTATTATTCACCACTGAAATTAATTCACAAACTTTCCTTTTCACTTTTATTACAACCAAGTTTATTCATTCACGATTAAAAACAAACTGTGTCGCTGCCGTTCAAACATGTGCCTTTTATACTTGTTTTCCAAACTCTCGAAATAAGGAGAACGTTCTGGTCTCTGCTTCCAGAGCTTTCCGTAGGGGAAATTTCCCAATAATTTCCCTTCCAAAAGCTTTTATTTGACAGCTGGTAAATCTGCTATAATCCGGCAGATGGCGCTTCCTTCGTTTGAGAGTTGCTATAATTATAAGGGTATGTTTGCACTGCGACCGTAAGCTTTATTGTGTCCGTTTGTTTGCATTTCGGAGTCGTTATAGTTCAAATATGGAAAGTTATTACACTGCCCCCCTCTTAGGATTGATCGTCCCGAGCAAATCCATCACTTCCATCACCATTATAATGATGTAAAGGGTCGCTGTGAACTACTTTTAGTTTGCCTCTTAATCCTCTCCGAATGCGGTAGACGCCATCGTTTACTCGTGTTACAACAGTATAATACTATGTTCCCACCAAAGCGAAATCTGGGTTTTCAGCTGAAAACTTTCGAGATTTCAAATTAGTGTTCACACTGCCAAAACCAAGATTTCGTCTCATATAAACACAAACTACTACCTTTGTGTTCCTATGTGTTTGTATTTCTCTCCACCCAAATGTCAAATACAATACCATACTCTCTCTTTTTGCCTGCTTGGCGTTGGAGTGAAAGATCACAATTTGTATCAAAAAGCTTTTCACCATTGTGTGGTGAAAGCTTAAAATGGGTCTGTTCATAAAGATATGTTCGCATCGATACAAGATTTCATTGAGATTTGAACGAAATCTCGCATTTCGAAATCTCAAAACTGTATGGGGAAATGTGAAGATTTGGACTGAAATCTCTGAAATCCGAGATTTCACTCTGGTGGGAACGTAGTATAAGGGCCTTCCCAATTTTGTTGAAGTTTCAGTGACATTCCCCTCCGACGCTGGGAATTATAAAACCAAACAAGGTCTCCCGCTTGGAATCCTGTCTTTGTTGCTTTTGTGTCGTATTGCGTTTTCATCCGACCACTTGATGGCTTCATATTTGCCCTTGTTCTTTCACGAACGTCACTCAGCCTTTCTTTTTCATTTCCCTTATCACTCCGATTCATGGGGCCAGTCTGTTGAATTTGCACTATCCTTTCGTAGTTCTTCAATGCCTTCTGCTGAGTTTTGATTGTCAGGATACCGTCCATTGAAACCGTTGAGATGACATCTTTGGCATCATACCCCTTTGGTAGCTGGTACTTCCGTACAAACTGACGACTGATGTAGCCATGTTCATCTTCACGTTCATGATTACCTTCCACTACCACGCTGTTGCCAACAGTTTTTTGACCATTAACTCATTTGGCTTGAAATGGCTAACATCCATGCACACTTGAAATCCGTCCGCTCCAATTTTGTAGTTTTCTTTGGAATCACGCTTGTCACCCTTTCGACGGATAGGAGTTAACTGCAGCGGAGTCACTTTTGGGCGATATATATCGCTTGCCGAGTCATCCTTTCGGGCAGTCCTCATTTTCCTTTTACTCCAATCGTAAAGGGGATCGGCTCTCAGTCGCTGGATGGAAACAACTTCCTTTTCTTTTTCATGCGTGCAATGCTTGTAGTCTGGTTTCCAAGGTCTTCAAGATGGCAATCTGCATTGGCGTTGGAGATGTCCAGTCCTGTTGCAATTCCAACATGGAGGTTTTCTAGGTGGCAGTCTGCACTGGCGTTGAAGATGTCCGGTCTTGTTACAGTTCCAGCATCGAGCAGGTCCATCTCGCTGGTTTCTTTGGAACGCAGTTCTCTGGCAACAACACTCCTCAACTCCTAGTTCTCTCAAGCGATGAACTCTTTGTGAAGCCTGTTCCACTGCTTCCATAGTGAGTGCGAATGCTAGTGCTTCAGGAAGCGTGCGTTTGCCAGCAGTTCGAATTGCTCGCTGAAGGTTAATATCAGAAACAGCACGAACAAAGGCTTCTGTTGCGAATTGGTTGATGATTTCGTCCCCTGCAGCCGGATATGTGAGGTGCGCCAACCGTTCGATGTCTGCTTGCAGTTGTTGTAGAGTTTCTCCTCTTTTCTGGACTCTGAAATTGAGTTGTACGCGGAAGACTTCTTGCATATGATCTCCAAAGCGTTTGTCAATGGCCTGGACAAGAGCACTGAAGTTGCCATTTTTATCTGCTGGTATGATTTGTAACAGCTCAGCAGCAGGTCCTCTGAGGGCAAGCGTTAGAGCTATGCATTTGTCTTCCTCATCCCAGCCATTTGTTGCTGCGGCTGCCTCAAACTGCTTCTTGTAGATTGACCAAGAAGTTTGCCCATCGAAGGTTGGTGGATGCATCTCTTTTTTCTTTGGACAGTCGCCAGAACTTTCTCGAACCTTCATTTTCCTTACTTTATCTAATTCCTTTGTAATGAATTCGATTTTATCTTCGAACTTTGCTTCTACTGTCGATAATTGTTTATCTACAGTCGAAAATTGCTTATCGACACGCTCGTCAAGAGTAATAATTCTGTTGTCAAAAGCATCCAACTTACTTTCCAGCAGATTTGTCTGTTCTTGGAATTGTTGAAGAAGATTCCTTGCTTGTTTTTCTAGAAGATTCTTTTGTTCTTGGCTTTGTTGCTCAAAGCGTTCGAGAAGATTCTTTTGTTCATTCCGTTGTTCTTGGCTTTGTTGTTCTAGAAGATTCTTCTGCTCTTGACTTTGTTGTTCGAAACGTTCGAGAAGATTCTTTTCCTGACTATCAAATTTGGCAAGCAGCTGAGACAGCATATTGGTCATGCCTGATGTACTTACTTGCTCTTGCTGTTCTTCCATTTCAATGTCGAATATAAACGTCTCCGGGTTTTTTCCACATCTTCTTAAATCTTCTTGCAGACGAATTATAAGATCATTCTTTGTTCCAGCAGTAGGAAGATCTCGCTTATTCAGTTCTGCCTTAAGTTCCACTAAATTTAAATCATTCAAAGATTTACCCATTGTCTTTTTTTTTTCCACACAATAAATTAACTAAGTGCACAGATAAAATAAGTTTTATCCCACTTCTGACACCAATGTAATATTTTCTCAGGTTCGTTAATAAAACTTATTTACTTTATTTAAATCGTCCACTTATTTATTTCACAAAATAAAACACTTCACTTTTCTTACTACCAACAAAACGATTTATTATTCGCCACTGAAATTAATTCACAAACTTTCCTTTTCACTTTTATTACAACCAAGTTTATTCATTCACGATTAAAAACAAACTGTGTCGCTGCCGTTCAAACATGTGCCTTTTATACTTGTTTTCCAAACTCTCGAAATAAGGAGAACGTTCTGGTCTCTGCTTCCAGAGCTTTCCGTAGGGGAAATTTCCCAATAATTTCCCTTCCAAAAGCTTTTATTTGACAGCTGGTAAATCTGCTATAATCCGGCAGATGGCGCTTCCTTCGTTTGAGAGTTGCTATAATTATAAGGGTATGTTTGCACTGCGACCGTAAGCTTTATTGTGTCCGTTTGTTTGCATTTCGGAGTCGTTATAGTTCAAATATGGAAAGTTATTACAATATGAAAGATACACAACGCTAAACAACAACAAAAAACTGACTTTGCGAATGATTCGCTATGATTTCGCGTTGGTTTGGGAGAGCCTTAATGAAAACGTAGTATAAAGGCTCTCCCAAACCAACGCGAAATCATAGCGAATCATTCTCCCAAACCAACGCGAAACATTCGCCAACGACGCGAAATCATTCACAATAATACAAAATATGAAATATACACAATGCCACACAACAACAAAAAATCGTCTTTGCGAATGATTCGCTACGAATTCGCGTTGGTTTGGGAGAGTCTTAAGGATCCCCTAAACCAACGTGAAACATTCGCCCTCGACGCGAAATCATTCACAATAACACAATATATGAAAGATACACAATGCTAAACAACAACAAAAAAATGTCTTTGCGAATGATTCGCTACGGATTCGCGTTGGTTTGGGGGAGCCTTAAGGCCTTCTATTCTCCGACGACGCGAAATCATTCACAATAATACAAAATATGAAAGATACACAATGTTAAACAACAACAAAAAACTGTATTTGCGAATGATTCGCTATGATTTCGCGTTGGTTTGGGAGAACCTTTAAAGGCTACCCCAAACCAACGCGAAACATTCGCTGACGAGGCGAAATCATTCACAATAATACAAAATATGAAAGATACACAAAGCTAAACAACAACAAAAATCTGCCTATGCGAATGATTCGCTATGAGTCAGTTTTTTGTTGTTGTTTTGTATTATATCAGTTGTATTTATTAGATTTTCTTAGAACACGCTTGGGCAGCTGTCCAGCTAGTCAGTGTCCAAATAGTTTAGGCAACTTGTTATTTATAAACGCACTCCAACGATTGCCCAAATGTGACCTCATTTATTCAGTGACATGCCTGTATTTATTCATTTTTGAATGAATTAATGAATTTTATAGCCCGATTCTCCCCTTGTGAGGAATCACAAGTCACAAGCTCTTGTGACTACTCCTTGTGAGGATTGTTGTGATTCGATAACATTTTGGTATTCTCCCCCTAATAGTCACAACGAAACTCACCACAGCATTTTGTTGGTAGCTTTGTGACCGATGAGCGCACACATCAACAACTCTACAAGTAATCGCAACGAACTAAACCAACACACCCACAATATGTATTCATGTTTTTCTGTCTCATTAATACAAAGCAAAACAGTATCGCACCTTTGTCCTATTATTTGGTAAAGAAATGAAAGAATACATACATTTTGTTCTCTTTCGCACAGAGAACATAATGCAAGAATATAATTCAATGATTTGTAGAAACTCAAGTAAATTTTGAGTTGTGACCTGCTCTGGAGGATATCACAATTTCGCTTGTTTTTATGACTCTCACAAGTTGTGACTTTAGGGGGAGAATACGAAAAAGTCACAAAATCAGTTTCACCACTTCTTGTGACTTGTGAGGTATCAGTGACGATGGGGAGAATAGGGCTATTAGTACGCTTTGGGACACGTTCAACTAGCTTTTCATTTATTTCAAAACTAGAAAATTTGAAAACCAGAAATATTTGCCTACCTTATTCATTAAACGTGTCTTCTTTGATATAAGATTTGGACAGCCAATTTCAGTGGCTAAGTTAGCCAATCGGTGCTAAATGTTTATAAATAACATTTTTGAGTTGGACAGGTGTCTAAAGTTAGACATTGCTTGGAATGGGTTTATAAATACCACTGTATATCTTTCATATTTTGTGTTATTGTGAATGATTTCGCTTCGTCGGCGAATGATTCGCGTTGGTTTGGGAGAGCCTTAATAAGTTATTGAAATTGATTTATTGTTAAACCAACCAATTGCAAACCAACGTTTACTTCTAACGTTAGCCAGTTTCTGCAGTAATAAACTTTTTGTCCGAGCTGCGGTGGAAATAAATAGAATAATCCAACTCCAATGTTGTTGCAACCAAAAATACAATATTAATGAGGCATTTTCACAAAAAACTTTCTACGACGAAATTTAAAATGTTTTATTATTCGGTAGCAATAGTTTTAACAAAAACCACAGAATCTGGAAATTCAACCTCTTGGTAAGATGTGTTTTGTTCTTACCTTTATTACTATTTGTTTGCTGCAATTTTTTTCTTTCCACTCCAGAGAAACACCGCCCAGAAAAGCCACTACAACTTAAGCGTGGTACACACATTACCAAACCTGAGTGTCACGCGTGTTGAATATCAAACCTGCGTGAAAAGTTTCGCGTACACACATATCAGTTATGTTGGGCGTCAGGCAAAGAAATTCCACTACTCTCAGAAAATTGTTTCTTTTTATTTTGAGACTATTTCCGCCACGAATCGTGTTAATTCCTTTTTTACATGACACACACGAGCTTTATCTTATTTTGTTTGCACTTTTTCCACTGATTCGCTATAAAAATTCGTGTTTTTTCGTGAATGACGGCTCATGAGTGAAATTGTGTACACATCCATCGAGCAACCACCCAGTATCAAACCATCATTCAGCGTGTACACATTGTCGGTTCAGTTTGATATCCAACACGAGTGTCACTCAGGTTTGATAATGTGTACCACGCTTTAGAAAATTTCGAAGAGGGAAGTCGATGGCGATTCTTCGCCTTCGGGAAAATCACCACAAAAAGAAACCAAGGTCTATAAATACGCGTACATTGAATTCTCTCTGCCGCCGGAGCACATTGGCCATTCAAATTTTTAATAATCTCGTATCCACCCTGAGGCCACACGAGCCAGTACTGGCTAGCCAGTCGCAATACACTCACATTTTTGTACTAATACATACAAACCTGAGCAACTGGCTCGTCAACTGGCTTGCCTTTTTCGTAGCCAGTTGGGAAGCCAGTAGAGCAGCCAGTAGTATGACAGGTCTATTCAATTTCATCTCCCCCCACACCTTTGTCCTTACATTTTTGACAAATGACACTACTTGTCTTCGAGGTTTTTTAATTTGTATTTTGTATATTTGCTAAAGTCTTCATTTTGTATTTCCGTTTAACTTAATAAATAAAAAAAGTTTGCTTTGGATTCAAGTGCTCAGAGTGCTCTTAAGGTTCATGGCTGATTTGATGGAAACACCAACGTCACCCTGATTGGTCATCTGCACCAGGCAAGAGTACTTTTGTAGTTTGTCTGTTTCGGGAGACTCATCCTCAGTTCGATACGACCGAATAGAGAACCCTGCGCTTAACAGATACTCTGTTTACAGAGCAGGAGCTCTTTGTTCTGCCAGATGCTAAGCACAAAAGCTTCTTAGTGAAATATGTTTGATACTCCATCTGATAAGCTGTGTAGAATAAAGAATAGGTACTAATTTTTGTTCTCACTTCTAACTTATTGTTTTATTTTTGTTTGCAGGATACATTAACTTGAAGAAGTAAAGGCAGCTATGAATATTTTTTTATAATCTTCTTCTCATCTCCTAGTATACTCTAATTGCAAGTTAAAGTGAAGATGTAAATCGTTAATCGTTTTTTGTTGAGACTTCTCAACCCAGCTAACTAACCAATAACCATTGAAATAAATCGATGCAAACAATTTACGGCAAATTCTAAACCTGTTGGTCAAGTGCTTAGGTAGCCAGACAAACGGGTCTTGATTCAACACCTCAAAGGCTATTCATTGATATGACTTACAACGTTTACGCAAATGACTTGACTTTTTTCGTCGTTGCCTCGGTCTATTGAACGCATTAATGAGTTTCAGAAAACATTAATTTTTTAAGTAAATAATTTCAAAATTTATTCTTGTTTTTATTTTCAGATTGATCAGCTATGTAATTCTGGACTCTGAAGCTAAAGCTTTCCAACTCAGGAAGCTTATTTTAAGCTTAAGCGTATTGGCGAAGTCAATAGTTTATTAAGGTAATCACAACAATATTTCGAGCATTTAAATATTAAAGTATTTTGTAATGTAGCAAAAACAAGTGACATTGTAAGCTCCACGGACCATTTTCGTGTTCTTGAACATACAGTTGGTATAGATATTCCTATGTAGAACATTGAAATGTATCCTCCAACCTAAGGAATAGTCTATGGAATAATCAAAAATAAAAATCAGTGCCAAAATTTGTATATTACAAACGCATGAAATGAAAATGTACGGTTTCTGTTTTACACTTAAATCATTTGCGAAGCTACATACATACATACATATGCCGATACGAACGAAGGAGTCAAATATGAATGTGGAATTCGCCCAACGCCTTTGGGAAGATATGTATTTCCACAATAAATCGTAACTAAACACCTTGTATTATATTTTAAATAAATTATTTTTTTCAATTTTCAGATCTAAATTCACCAAAAAACCACTACACATGTTCAGCTCGGTGTGGTTTTGTTGAATTTATTGTGGAGCCAATGTACAAACTTTTTGATCAAACTGTAGGCGAAGTTGATACAACACTTCTAGATAACTTGACTGAGTTAAGTGTTCGTGTGACCAAGGAAGAGATGAAAACAAATATTAGACATTTATTACGATTAGTTTAAAATAGATATATGAGTAATTTTAGTAGATTTGTTTTTGAAATGAGAAATAAAAAAGGAAACTGTTCTAAATTTTGAGTTTGTATTGGTATATTGATATATTATGACCTATTTTACGACTTGTTTTTGCTTACAATGTTTTTGTTTATAACTATACTCTATTATTTTTTAAAGTTCTAAAATTCCAAACATCTTTAATAAAGAGCAAGTACCGTGAGAGGTGAGACACAGCATTTTATTTCTTTTGGTTACCTTTACAAAGTATTATATGCTATTCACTATTATATGCTATTCGCTATCCAAAATCTCATTTTGCTTTGCTTGCATCACTTAAATAGTTCAACTTCGACTATATTTTGGTATGGCTCGGATCATTATCTTGCTGAAATATACATTTCAGGGGAAGATACTCCTGCATGTTTAGAAGTACCCTTTGTTTATTCGGTATCATAGTATGAGCTTGGTTGGTTGACCAACGGACTCGTCGAAAACCACGCTATCCCTTCAAATTGAATTTAGATTCGACAGAACAAAGTACAGTATTCCATTTAGGTTTTCGACGAGTTCGTTGGTCAGTCAACTAAGTTCATTCGAGATACCGAATAAACAAAGGGTACTTTTAAGCATGGACAAGGTATTGTATGGTTTGTGGATGTTTGGGCATATGTTTCTCTGGACATGGAGTGGGTCCGATTGATAAAATATATGGAATTATGGACCGGTGCGTATTCAAGAACATCATGGAAAATGTCATGCTTCCATGTGCTGAGGAGGATCTTCCCCTGAAATGGATATTTCAGCAAGATAATGATCCGAACCATACCAAAATATAGTCAAAAACATCGTTTCAAGTGGAAAAACTTGCTGATTTGAAGTGACTAGCACAGTATCCTGGTCTCAAACCCTTGAAAACACTATTGGAGATTGAAGATCGAAGAATAGTTCAGAGAAAATTCCAGAAATAGGAACGATCTCTTTGACCAGGTCAAGGAGGCTTGGAATAGTATACCAAGTTCCAAGGTTCCAAATTTTCTAGAAAATATGCCCTGGAGCTGCAGTGCGATAATGAAATACAAAGGTTTGGTCACAAAATATTATAAATAAAACACTAAATTTAGTTAAAAACATGTATTTTTAATAAGTTGCTTATGTTTTGACCAGGGGAGTCATTCCGTATTTCGATTATCGCCAGACGATATCGTTTAGACGATAGTCTTGCTTTCCGTAACTTTGAAAATGACTATCGTCTTGGCGATCTCGTTTTGGCGATGAATTATTTGCTCTACGTAAGTCAATAATCGTCAAAATGCTATCGTCAAAACGATAGAGCTTAGACGATAGCTAAAGAGGTATCGTCTTGTAATTATTTGAGTGTTTTAAAAGTGATAAATGCTTTTTTGTTGATTTTTAACCATTGTTTTTTCAATAATATGAAAACGAAACAAATATTGAATAATTACGGCATATACATATGTATATTAGTTCATGGTTTGAGTTTTCAGAAAACAATCTTACTAACTAATCATTCTTGCCCAATAATCGAATTAACAAAAAGTATCTGCCCAGTGATCAAAATTCGACCATTTATACCAAAATAATCGTTTATCCATACAGGCGTCTATGTCAACAGGGCTCTCATCGCGTAAGACGATGATCGTCTGACGGTGACTTTTTCACGTTTAGTTAAACGCGACAGTTAAGGAATGCCTACTCTTTTTGGTTTTGAGAAAAAAAAGTTAAGAAGCAAAAAAGCATATCTTTGCTTATGTATTTTATTCAATAATAAATAATTTTGATACACATCATTAATTTTTTGACAATTTTGCACTTTTTAAATAACCAAAGAATTGGAAATCGTAGAGGATGAGAGAAGAGGCTATGTCAACCGTTAGGAACCCGCACCGTGATTAAAGGAATGGTCTTTTTTGTATTTACATATTCGTTTTCAACACTTGTGCTTGTAGGCCAAAATCGTATTTTTAAAGGGACATTCTGATGACCAGCTGCTTTCAGGCCTTATTTCTTTAATGTTGCGCAACGTAAAGAATCAATTTATCCACGAACACAAACTTTAACGGACGATATTGCAATTCAATTTTTAAAATAAACTGACATTTCAAATGAAATTACAAGGATTTTTTGTTTTGACAGCAAAATTTAATTTTCAAATTCATTTCATTCATTCAAAAAAATAAACTATAGAAGAGACGATAGTGATTGAGTTACGTGAAGCAAAGTATAGACGATATCGTTAAAGATAATCGTTTTGACGATTATCGTTTTAAAAATTACGGAATGACCCCCCAGGTAAAATGGGACATGATTTCATTATTCTTTGAATATTTAATATTTTTAGTTATGAAACATCATTTTTGTTGTTATTAATTTCAATTTGGTAATAATAAGAGCATTTATCAATTAAAAGATTATTAAATATATTGTAATAACTTTCCATATTTGAACTATAACGACTCCGAAATGCAAACAAACGGACACAATAAAGCTTACGGTCGCAGTGCAAACATACCCTTATTAGCTATAATTATAGCAACTCTCAAACGAAGGAAGCGCCATCTGCCGGATTATAGCAGATTTACCAGCTGTCAAATAAAAGCTTTTGGAAGGGAAATTATTGGGAAATTTCCCCTACGGAAAGCTCTGGAAGCAGAGACCAGAACGTTCTCCTTATTTCCAGAGTTTGGAAAACAAGTATAAAAGCACATGATTGAACGGAGGCGACACAGTTTGTTTTTAATCGTGAAAGAATAAAGTTGGTTGTGATAAAAGTGAAAAGTAAAGTTTGTGAATTAATTTCAGTGGTGAATAATAAATTGTTTTGTTTGTAGTAAGAAAAGTAAAGTGTTTTATCTTGTGAAATAAATAAGTGGACGTTTTGAATAAAGTAAATAAGTTTTATTAACGAACCTGAGAAAATATTACATTGGTGTCAGAAGTGGGATAAAACTTATTTTATCTGTGCACTCAATTTAATGTGTGGAAAGTGAAAAAAAAAAAAGACAATGGGTAAATCTTTGAATGATTTAAATTTAGTGGAACTTAAGGCAGAACTGAATAAGCGAGATCTTCCTACTGCTGGAACAAAGAATGATCTTATAATTCGTCTGCAAGAAGATTTAAGAAGATGTGGAAAAAACCCAGACACGTTTATATTCGACATTGAAATGGAAGAACAACAAGACCAAGTAAGTACATCGGGCATGACCAATATGCTGTCTCAGCTGCTCGCAAAATTTGAAAGCCAGGAAAAGAATCTTCTCGAAAGATTCGAGCAACAAAGCCAAGAACAAAAGAATCTTCTCGAACGTTTCGAACAGCAAAGCCTAGAGCAGAAGAATCTTCTAGAACAACAAAGCCATGAACAAAAGAATCTTCTAGAACAACAAGGCCAAGAACAACGCAATGAACAAAAGAATCTTCTCGAACGTTTCGAACAGCAAAGCCTAGAGCAGAAGAATCTTCTAGAACAACAAAGCCAAGAACAAAAGAGTCTGCTCGAAAAACAAGAAAAGAATCTTCTTCAACAATTCCAAGAACAGACAAATTTACTCGAAGGTAAGTTAGATGCCTTTGACAACAGAATTGTTGCCCTTGAAGAGCGAGTCGATAGACAATTTTCAACTGTGGATAAGCAATTGTCAACAGTAGAAGCAAAGTTCGAAAATATGGAAGATAAAATTGAATCCATTACCAAGGAATTAGACAAAGTAAGGAAGATGAAGGTTCGAGAAAGTTCTGGTGACTGTCCTAGGAGAAAGGAGATGCATCCACCAACCTTCGATGGACAAACTTCTTGGTCAATCTACAAGAAGCAGTTTGAGGCAGCTGCAGCAACGAACGGCTGGGACGACGAAGACAAATATAAAGCTCTGACGCTTGCTCTTAGAGGAACTGCTGCTGAGCTGCTGCAAACCATACCAGCAGAAAAGAATGGCAACTTCAGCGCTCTTGTTCAGGCCATTGACAAACGCTTTGGAGATGGCCATATGCAAGAAGTCTTCCGTGTTCAACTCAATACAAGAGTCCAAAAAAGGGGAGAAACTCTGCAACAGCTTCAAGCAGACATCGAACGACTGGCGCATCTGGCATATCCAGCTGCAGGAGATGAAATCATTAACCAATTCGCAACAGAAGCCTTTGTTCGTGCTGTTTCTGACATCAACCTTCAGCGAGCAATTCGAACGGCTGGAAAACACACGCTCCCTGAAGCATTAGCGTTCGCCCTGACTATGGAAGCAGCAGAACAGGCTTCTCAAGGAGTTCATCGGGTAAGAGAAATAGAAATTGAGGAGTGTTCTTGCCAGAGAACTGCATTCCAAAGGAACCAGCGAGATGGACCTGCTCGATGCTGGAACTGTAACAAAACCGGACATCTTCAACGCCAGTGCAGATTGCCACCTAGAAGACCTGCATGTCAACATTGTGGAAGCAGAAACAGCAACAACAACAATGTCAATACTCCTACTCGGCCCGTTTCTCAACCGGGAAACGAGTAAGAACCAACTTCGAGGGGCAGAAGCTGGTTTCTGGTATCGATGGCCCCAGAACCACCATCCAGGTATCACAGACGAAACGAAACAATAAAAGCCTGACTGTGGAGGCAACACTAAACGGCAAAAAGCAAGTGGCTACGATCGACACCGGTGCCACTGCCTCCATTGTTCGAAAGGACTTGGTGAAGATGACATGGCTGCATAACACCAACACTTACCGCCTGAAAACTGCAACAGGAGATCCCAAGCAACACAAAAACTCTTGAAGAATTCTTTAAATAAATTTATCAGCTCTTAATGGCATCTTAGTTCAGTCTTCTTGATACCATTGCACTTAATAAGCACTTTATGAATTCTTGAAAAGATCATTTAAAGCCAATACTTAAAGTACATCTAAAAGACATCTTATAGACCTTTTTTTCAAGTTATTTTTTCATATCCCTCTATGAAACTTCTTCAAAACCTCTTTAACTCCTTAAAAGTAAGATTTTTTTAAGAGTTTACTTGCTTGCTCTCTCAAAGACATCTTGAAGGCATCTTATAGACCTCTCTTTGAAGTTATTTTTTCATATCTCATAATGAAACTTCTTCAAAACCTCTTTAACTCCTTAAAAATAAGAGTATTTTAAGATTTTACTAGCTTGCTCTCTCAAAGTCATCTTGAAGACATCTTATAGACCTCTTTTTGAAGTTATTTTTTCATATCTCTTTATGAAACGTCTTCAAAACCTCTTTAACTCCTTAAAAATAAGAGTATTTTAAGAGTTTACTAGCGTGCTCTCTCTCAGACATCTTGAAGAGGTCTTCCAGATATCTTTAATGACATTGTTGCATTGATTTCGTATCTGTCATTGATACTGGTTTGACATTTCATTTTTTTAAGACCTAAAAAGTAATTAATGACCACTTAATGGTGTCTTATTAAGAAGTAATAAAGCGTGATTTGACTCTGGACAAGAGTGACTATATTATCCAAGACGTTTTTAAGAGTTTTTTAAGATTTTTTTAAAACGTTTTGAGATTTGGAGAAAATATTAATTTACTTAGGTATGCATATTTTTTACAGGGTGTCATTAATATTAAAAAATTAAAATATTTTTATTTAAATGTTTAATTGATATTTGTATATTTTTTGGTTTGTTTGTCTATCTGCTACGCATGTTAGGTTATATTTTGAGACCAAATGGCTACATTATTGTTATAAGCTGCATTTTATCAAACTTTTTGATCAGATCTGTATGATAGAAAAAGCGTTTATAATATGTGAATAAGACTTTGAAAATTTTCCGAAACTCAGAAGGGTGAAAATAGCTTCAATTTTGATGTGTAATCAAAACGTGGACTTTCCTCTGTGCGACGTTTCGGAGTATAGCACGTAACGTAGCGCGTATTCTCAGAATTCTGATTTGACATTTTGACACCTGTCAAACTAAAAGTGTTTTAGTGGACCCAGAATGTCAGGCGTGACATTAGGTAATATCCACCTCCTAAATCGATTGGTGTACTCCGCTTTTCGATCCACCGTATCAACAATTTTGGCACATTTTGACACCTGTCAAACTTAAAATATTCTAGTAGACCCAGAACGTCAGACGTGAGTCCCAGCACTCAGACAATTTTCTATCTCTTTTTTGTTTGTGAAATGCAACTATTGCGTAACTATTTAAAAAGAGGCACCCTGTCGCTTACACGCCATATTTATTGATTTTAATTTCTAAAATTATTTTGTATAAAATATAATAAATGACTATTTGGGCTTAAATAATCGCAGATTCATTTCATAATTTTGTGTAGACCGCTTAAAATAAAAAACATAATAACCCAACAAAATGCAATTAACATTTTTTTACTTCAGTAACGAGCTTTGTGTCTAGAAAGAAAATGAGAAAAAAATAAAATGTAAATATCCTTATTTTTTTAAGCGCGTGAATTTTTAGGGGGGTAGCATCTATGACTTTAAAGTAAATATGATCGTGCATGTCGAAACACATTCTAGATATATGCTTCACAAAATATGTTAAGACTGTCATTTTAAAATAACTAACTTGGCCGAAATGAAATTAAAACAATTCCTTATGTTTTCACCACTCATCTTAAGTTTCATTCCATTTCATTAAAATGCAACTCAATGTTTACACGCGTGAAAGAGAAAATATTATTTATTGCCATGATGCATGCGTAAAAGAGAAAAAGTAAAAGTAGTTTTTTTTCTCGGTTCGCGTTTACTTTTAAAGAGATTTTAAAGACCTTTTTAAGAGGATTTTAAGATCTATTGAAAACCTCTTTAAAATATCTTGAATACGTCAATACATCAACAAAAGAAGTCCTCTTTATAAGCACTTACAAATACATTAATAAGAACTCTTCACTTCATACAATTGGCTCCGCCCCTTTGGGCCTTTTTGGGTCTTAGAGACATCTTTAAGTTATCTTGCAGTGTTGAATGCTCTTTATTTAAGAATTCTGAAAGATATCTGTAAGAGGAGAATGTGTTGCTTGGGGAGGCAGCCAGAGTTTACGGGGAAGTTCGTCTTACAATTCGATTGGCAGAACTGGAGTTTTCACATCTGTTTCTAGTAGCAGATATATGTGACGAGTGCATCGTTGGAATCGACTTTATGAAAGAGCATGGAGTAATTCTCGACATCGGGAAGCAAGTTCTCAAGTACCGAAATGTGGAGATTCCTATGGTTTACGGCAATGAAAACTCATCAACTCTCAGGACTGTCATAAAAGAAGATATATGCCTGCCACCTTCCTCAGAAGTGTTCGTTTGGACGAAAATAAAAGGTGATTTGGGTAGCCATCGATACCTAATGGTGGAACCAGACTCTGAACAGTCTTCCCAAAACATCATCCTAGGGAAGACCCTTGTGGCACCAAAGAACAACATGGTACCCGTACGGATACTTAACATCAAACCGTACGAAGTTAAGCTAAGAAAAGGAGAAATTGTTGGAAAGTGTGAATCTGTTTCCGCCATAACTACGATCACAGAAGCTGACGCACAAAAATCTGTGGACCCCGGCAAAGTGAACTCTATGAAGGCAAAAATTCTGAAGTCATCCAAATTAACTGAACGTCAGCTAAGTGTTGCTGGAAGCCTCCTTCACGAGTACGGTGATATACTCTCTTCACCCAGTGGGCAGTTTGGTCGAACACAACTGGTGCAGCATCGAATCGACACAGGAGACGCTAGACCTAGGGATCGCGAAAAGTTTGCATCAGCTAACAGAGAAAGGCAAACCGTTCAAATGGTCAAGCGAGTGCGAGAAAAGCTTCCAGGAACTTAAGCAGCGCCTATGCAATACACCAGTTTTGGCCTATCCGACACCAGGGAAACCTTTCATCATCGACGCTGACGCAAGTAACGTGGGAATTGGTGCCGTACTATCACAAGTCCACGAAGGAGAAGAGAAGGTCGTTGCCTATTACAGCAAGGTGCTCTCAAAGCCAGAAAGAAATTACTGCGTGACCAGAAGAGAACTTCTAGCTTTAGTATCGGCAACAAAACACTTCCATAAGTACATCTATGGACAGAAGTTCCTTCTTCGAACAGATCATGGCGCACTTAATTGGCTGTTGAACTTCAAAAATCCAGAAGGTCAAGTGGCAAGATGGATTGAGAGATTGCAGACATACGACTACCAGATCCAACATCGAAGAGGAAGGTTGCACTCAAATGCAGATGCCTTATCTCGGAGACCATGCAAACCGGACTGCAAGCACTGCACACGTCAAGAAGAGAAAGAGGTTGCTTCCATCCAGCGATTAAGAGCCGACCCCATTTACGGTTGGAGTAATGAAGAAGTAAGAGCTGCCCAACAAGAAGACTCGGATATTGAACCCATTCTTGCATGGAAGGAACACCAAGAGAAGCCAGAATGGGGTGACATCTCTGACAGAAGTCCAACTCTTAAGGCGTATTGGGCACAATGGGACTCGCTTCATGTACAAGAAGGATTACTAAGACGTAAATGGGAGTCCACAGACGGCAAATCATATGTGATGCAGCTAGTCGTACCTCGTTCCAAAGTTAATGAAATGACGTTCTTCAAGAGATGCATGATGGAGCTTCCGGAGGACATTTGGGTGTCAATAAGACACTGGAAAAGGTAAGGCAGCGATTCTACTGGCTACATGCAAGAGAAGACGTCGAAAAATGGTGCCGAAAATGTGATACTTGTGCTGCAAGCAAGGGACCAGGCAGAAAAGTTCAGAGTAAGATGCAGCAGTATAATGTGGGCACGCCTTTTGAAAGAATTGCAATAGACGTTGCAGGCCCTTTTCCAGAAACCAGAAACGGAAACCGATACATCCTGGTAGTAATGGACTACTTCAGCAAGTGGCCTGAGGCATTTGCCATCCCAAACCAGGAAACCAAAACAGTCGCGGATCAGATTGTTTTCAACTGGGTAAGCAGGTTTGGTGTACCTATGGAACTCCATTCAGATCAAGGGAGGAACTTCGAGTCCAAAATCTTTCAGGAAGTTTGTACACTCCTTGGCATTAAAAAGACGAGGACAACACCGCTTCACCCACAATCTGATGGGATGGTTGAACGATTCAACCGGACCCTTAAAGAACACCTTTCCAAAGTTGTAAGCGACAACCAACGAGACTGGGATCGGTATATTCCGTTATTCTTGATGGCCTATCGAAGTGCGGTACATAGCTCAACAGGACATACACCATCAGAAATCCTGATCGGGAGCACAATACGACTACCAAGCGAAATCAAATTTGGATGTTATACAAGTGAGCCACAAGGAATAGACGACTACGTGGACAACCTCAAAGAAAAGCTAGTTGACATTCACGAAAGGACGAGGGCAAATATAAAGCTGTCGAGTGATCGGATGAAAACAAGATACGACGCAAAAGCCACAACGACAGGATTCCAAGTGGGAGACCTTGTGTGGTTTTATAATCCCCACCGTCGGAAGGGACTCTCACCGAAGCTTCAACAAAATTGGGAAGGCCCTTATACTGTTGTAACACGAATAAACGATGTCGTCTACCGAATCAGAGAGGATTAAGAGGCAAACTAAAAGTAGTTCACAGCGACCGTTTACATCATTATAATGGTGATGGAAGTGATGGATTTGCTCGGGACGATCAATCCTAAGAGGGGGGCAGTGTAATAACTTTCCATATTTGAACTATAACGACTCCGAAATGCAAACAAACGGACACAATAAAGCTTACGGTCGCAGTGCAAACATACCCTTATTAGCTATAATTATAGCAACTCTCAAACGAAGGAAGCGCCATCTGCCGGATTATAGCAGATTTACCAGCTGTCAAATAAAAGCTTTTGGAAGGGAAATTATTGGGAAATTTCCCCTACGGAAAGCTCTGGAAGCAGAGACCAGAACGTTCTCCTTATTTCCAGAGTTTGGAAAACAAGTATAAAAGCACATGATTGAACGGAGGCGACACAGTTTGTTTTTAATCGTGAAAGAATAAAGTTGGTTGTAATAAAAGTGAAAAGTAAAGTTTGTGAATTAATTTCAGTGGTGAATAATAAATTGTTTTGTTTGTAGTAAGAAAAGTAAAGTGTTTTATCTTGTGAAATAAATAAGTGGACGTTTTGAATAAAGTAAATAAGTTTTATTAACGAACCTGAGAAAATATTACAATATTAAAATCCAGGCAATTATAGACCAGAGTTTTATTTCATGAAAAAAGTTGCTTATGTTTTGGCCGACACTGTATATTATTATATATATATATACGTCCATGCTCTTCTCGATACCGACTTCATAGACACCTTCACCTCTTGCCAGATGATTTTCCTGTCAATAAACCTGAAGGCAGCTTCAACAACTTCTCAAACAATGTGTGTCTTCCCATTAGATATAACATAAGCATGTAGAAGCTTATGTTATATCCATTGCATAGCCCAAATCAAGTTTGTAGTCCAAAGTTACCCAGCTTGAAATATTACAGCCTTGCAACCGATCGAGTTATTTTTCTGGTGAACAAACTCTCTCCTCGCCGTAGTGATAAATAATTGACGAGGATACCTTACACGCAGATGTATACCTCAAGGTTATTGATGACAATCCGATATCCGTACATTTTGCCACAATCTACTATTATTATTCAATTAGGAAAAGAGTTTTGAAAAGTATGTATGTTTGGACTTACCATATGGAGATCTGGGATAAAATTTCATTTCTTCACTTTTTGAAGTCTCTAAAGACTTTCCCGTTTAGTTCGGAAGTTGATGCCTGATAAGATTTGTATGTATTTTTCCATACCTCGTCCTTAAGGCATCCAAAAGACGGATAGTTCCCACTACATCTCCTTCGGCGGTATATTCACTCAACTCAAACGACACTTTTACATAATGACTGCGCTGCCAGATTGCAATTTTCTTTTGGTTCAGCCAAAGATATAGTTTTACCAAACAGCGGCTATCAAGTAATATTTCATACGTCCTTATTTCTGAACTTTTGGATCGGTATATAAATGGTCATGGCACGTCGTATAATGCCATGTACCACTGCTGTGGCAGGAGCTACGCAGCGGGCCATTAATTTGGTGGAAGTTCTAGGTTGGATTAGAGTTTTAGAGTTCCAGCATAATGCCCAAGTTCAGGATACCAGCTGATCACGAAAAATGTCCCTGGAGTTGAGGAAATGAGTACCCAGCGTTGGGAATGGGCCAATCGTTGGAGGTTTATTTTGCTTCATACAGTAAATATCTAAATGATTTTCTGTAAAAAACATACAAATAATTTTGAAATAGGTACTTATTTTTGTAATTTTATTTTTCATTTAATTCTTTTGTTGATGTTTATTTTTTTCTGAAGGCTTTTTGTTCTGTCAATCGTTTTCAAAGGTAGAACAAACAACAACGAAATAAACAAACTTGAAAGCAACTTGCTTGGCAACTGGCGCGTCGCCTACGTCACAGCATATACACGGATAGGAATTTGACAGTTAATGTATGTAGCCAACTGGCTAGCCAGTACTGGCTCGTGTGGCCTCGGGGTTAGCCAGTCAAGCATCCTGTGGAGGTGACCAGTTCAACACCCAAGCGAGGAAACAAAAAATAGGAAAAAAGAAGAAACCAGTTCCTGGCGGTGCGAACTATAAAGACTAAAGGCCCAACCATAATAATAGGCATAAGCAAGCATAAGCCAGTGTCAAAAAGCCAACGAAAATTTGCTTATGCTTGCAAAATTACCTCCTTGAGCCATAATTGACTTATGCGCACATAAGCAAAAATTAAAAAATAACCTCCTCCTTCTTCCCTCATTCATATTCCAACATTGTGCTCTTTTCCCCATTTCTAATAAATACATGTACAAATGTGATAACAATTCAACAAAAAGATTACACATACATGTTTAAATTCGTAGAACGATTCAAACAGCTGTGTACCTATTTTGTTGCCTTTTGTGTTTATTGTTTCCGTTGTAAACAGCATTTCTCAAATTTGCTTAAGTTGAGAGCCATTTCAATGGCTCTCTCTCAATTTCACGAAAGTTAACGAAACTTGACGAAACTGAGCAGAAGGCTATTATGGGTGAAACCATATAAGTCTGTGTAATGGCTCGGTGGCTTAAGCTGAATTAAGCTCGGTTAAGTCTATTATAGTTGGGCCTTAAAGGCCTGATGGTCAAACAGAGCGCGGGCCGACGGGACGGTCAATACTTCACCCTGAGGCCACACGAGCGAGTAATCGCTAGCCAGTAACAAATACATAGAAACTTTTCCTACTCGCTAGTCAACTCGCTTGGCTTTTTCGAAGCCAGTTGTGAAGCGAGTAGAGCGGCGAGTGATTTGACAATTAATGTATTGTAATATTTTCCCAGGTTCGTTAATAAAACTTATTTACTTTATTCAAAACGTCCACTTATTTATTTCACAAAATAAAACACTTTACTTTTCTTACTACAAACAAAACGATTTATTATTCACCACTGAAATTAATTCACAAAATTTACTTTTCACTTTTATTACAACCAACTTTATTCATTCACGATTAAAAACAAACTGTGTCGCTGGCGTTCAAACATGTGCCTTTTATACTTGTTTTCCAAACTCTCGAAATAAGGAGAACGTTCTGGTCTCTGCTTCCAGAGCTTTCCGTAGGGGAAATTTCCCAATAATTTCCCTTCCAAAAGCTTTTATTTGACAGCTGGTAAATCTGCTATAATCCGGCAGATGGCGCTTCCTTCGTTTGAGAGTTGCTATAATTATAGCTAATAAGGGTATGTTTGCACTGCGACCGTAAGCTTTACTGTGTCCGTTTGTTTGCATTTCGGAGTCGTTATAGTTCAAATATGGAAAGTTATTACAGTATGTACCCAACCTCCGGGTTACTGGGAAAGAAAGAACGCGACGGTCAAATTTTGTTTGTAAATCTTTACAAAGATCGTCGGACCGCGCTCTGTTTGACCAAGCCTTAAATGACTATTCCTGCTGCGGGTGGGTCAACCTTATCGAATATGATATTAGCCCTGTTTTTAAGTGCACTTTTATCTTCGCTTAGAAAAAAGTAGCATGTTAAATACAACAACAAACTGGTATAATTCCGTATTGTTGTTGTATTTAACATGCTACTTTTTTCTAAGCGAAGATAAAAATGCACTAAAAAACAGGGCTATTATTGATGTAGAAAAGCTGAAACGATAATTTGCAAAGAACTACAGACAAACATTCTAATTGGTGAGCTCCGATTACAGGAAGAAAAAACCACAAGGACACTCGGAAAACTAGACAAATCATATACCTCACAGCAAACAAAAATTCATCGTTTGGAAGCTAAGTGCCACACATGTCATATGGAAGAGACTCAACAGCATTGACAGCACAGATGGGTCTGTTTTTTTACAAGTAATAATAAAAGATGGCCTTAGTTTCTATGTCAAAAAATAGCTTGTTTAGATCAAGTGGCAAGAGATGGCATTGAGTAAAGTACTTTTTTTTGTCACTTTGCTCCAAGAAGCAGTTACGTCGCTAAGAAGATGTGAGCTCCTTTTTATACAGCTTTTGTATGGAAATGAGACTCGGCTAGCAGTCCATATATATTAGGTCTGTTCCTTGCCGACTTTCAAACAGTTTGAAACCGCCAGATTTAGTCCGAAGTCGTTCCACACTTGAAAAATTGTACTGGTCCGCACCAAATCTGGCGGTCTGAAACTGTTTGAAACTGTTTGGGACTAAACCATGGAACAGGGTTATTATGTCAATGCTCAACAGGCTATAACAAAACAATCAATTCAATTGCTATCCAATTGAGTGCAGCTTTGTGTTGATGGGATTGATAGTTGCCTATTTGTAAATTTTCAACGAAATTACCCATTTGGTCTATTGAACACGTAATACTAGCCATTTTATATCTCTTGAGGGCTCAGTACATTGACATACTATATAATAGGGGTATTCATGCAACTGCGTAAAACACTAGATAAGTTTACGATTTGGTTAATTTTATCTTTTGGTTAATGAACTGTCAAATTTTGTATGGGAAATGGTTTACACAAATTGGTTAATTTTATCCAAGGATTTAGCTGCGGAAAATTAACCAAATATTTGGTTAAACCTATCCAAACGTCATTGTGACTTTTAGATATTGAATTAGGCGTGTTTGTGACTTTTAGAATTAGGCATGTTTAGAAACATGTTATAAATGATATCTCGGAGAACTAAAAAAGCTCTGAATGTGTTCTGTTATTATTGCATTGCAATGAGTTGGTGATAAAAGTTGTGAATTAAAACGTAGTTTAAGCCTAGTTTACAGTTCCCGTGCGCAAAAAAAAATCTATGCAAATATTCTCGCATGTCAAAAATAATTGAGGTGAAATGTAAAATTAATTGTTTGCATGATTGGTTTACAGTTTCCATGCAAAAAAAAAAACAATGCTGTTATGGAATGTCATGCAAAACAATGGACCGGCAATTGATTTGCATGCGAAAAAAAGTGTGGTGAATAAAATATTTTTTTTTTGATGGTCGGTTTATACTTCCGAAAAAAAAAAATATTCACCTCAAGGCATTATTTGCATGCAAATGGTTTTCGCATGCAAAAATAATTATTTTCCATTTTTAGGCCTATAGTTTGTCAATTAAGGGTAAATTAATGACTCAATGGGTGGTTTAGGCCAAAGCAAACGTTTTTCGCCTTGAATATTATTCAACTTGGTGCGCAGAATAGGTGGAAAATCGTTTTAAAAATTTTGATTTTTTTTTCGCATCGGAACTGTAAACTATGCTTTACACAAAAAAAAAATAATTAGAAGGTCTACATTTACTCAACGATTAAAGGCTCTGCCCAACCAACGCGAAATTATAGCGAAGCATTCACAAAGACAGTTTTTTGTTGTTTTTTAGTAGTGAGATCATTCACTTTAATTTCGTGTTGGTTTGGGAGAGCCTTTAGGAAAGCTACTTTTCGTAAATTATTAAGGTAGAACTATAAATTCTCACCCAAACCAATGCGAATCTTTCGTTGACGATGACGAACTTGTTGTTTTCATTTACAACAACTTGTTATTATTAATGTTTTTGCTGTGGTCAACGAATGATTCGCACTGGTTTGGAAGATTCTAAATAGTCGGAAGCTGTTCGAAACAGATGACATCAGCTAATGCAAAGTATCTTTCTGAACTGTCAAAATCGGAACTAAGCCATAATTCACTTTTTCTCTTTTTTTCGTTCCTGCCTCAACAAATTTCAGTTTCACTTCCGTGAAGTATACTCGGGGGCGCTCTATTCACTTCCGAAAGCAAAAGTTAACGAAAATGAAGAAAAGTACATTATGGGCGTGACATATGATTTGTTTATATTTATATTGGCTGATTTTCATCCGACCACTGCCGTGAGCCTGCGACTAATATATTTCTACCTTACAACGCGACTATCGTCATGTATATTAAGGTAGAACTATAATAATTGTTGATAGTTTACTGAAGTGGTCGGTTGAAAATGAGCGAATACATGAAAACCATACTCATCTCACGGGAGTGAAACTGACATTTGGTGAAGTTGGAACGAAAAAAAGAGAGGGATGATTCATTTAACTTAAGTGGAATATTCCTCACTTCTTCTTTTGACTGTTTGGAAAGCAACTTTTCGTGGGGTTTTAATCCATTGATTTTGACAGGCAAAAGTATCGTTGTCGTTCCATATATTTCGCATTGGTTTGAGAAAGCCTTAATAGTTCTAGCTTTACATTTTGTTTGATCCTTCCGAGTTTCCGACTTCACGTTGGTTCGGGAGAGGTTCTCTATTTAAAAATTACTACGTTTACAAGCAGGATCGGGAGCTCCAGGTTTTTCGTCACTCGTGTTGAGTTGAAATGGTATTGAGATTCCAGCAAAATTAATGGCATTGATGTATTTATTTCAATGCAAAACAAATATAATTGAATTAACAGGAGTACTTACTACACGTATCTATTAAAACAAATATATATTTGTACACACAAATGCAAATAAACAGACCATAATGCATTATCTGTAAAACCACTGATCTCTATAATACACTGGATAGTGTATTCCTTACAATGTATAACAGTTTCTTTGCTTCCATTTGAAGATGACAATTAGGTGGTCAGCTTCATAATTTGACCTCTGAATTACACAAAAAAAAGTATTTTCCTGATAGGGATGTGCCGATGTGCGATATATTGAAACAACATCGATTTCAGCATCGAAGACCAAACATCGATGTCAATAAATATCGAACCGAAAACATCGATAGTACTTAACATCGATGTTTTTTTCAGGTGTTTTTGTTTAAGTTTTTTGTTTGCCGAAAGCAAAAAATGCGTCATGCTGTGCTCTAATGTATTTTTGCTTTCAAAATTTCTGGTGCCGGCTATTTTTTCTTAAGTTTCTTAAAATCGATTTAAGTTTTTATACAAATGAAAAATATGAAGTCATAAGCAAGGTATCCCAACTTTAAACATCGATATTGCAAAATAATGATGCACAGAAGCTTGTGTTCTAAAAACACGTGTAAGCTGTATCTTTCTAGGCATCGATGATTTTAATGGGTGAAATGTGAAAATCGATGTTAAAATATGTATTTTGCACTAATGAATATCAACAAATTTAATAAAATCAATATTGCAAGGCAATTCATGTTGTTAAGCTGTTATGTTTGTGTGCCCTTTTTGAAATCCGATATTTCAAAATCTTGTTTCACACGAACGTGTGCGCAAGAACTTGCATGGTGTAAACTGCGTGTTTCTGACCATCGATAATTTAAATTCGTGAAAATCGATTTTAAATATGTATTTTACAGTAATATTTCAAGGAATTTTGTGTAAATTGTTTTCTGTGGCTTTTTGGAATATATCGATATTGCAAGACACGAAGTTGTGTGCAAAAACTTGCATTGGTGTAAATTGGGTCTTTCTGAGCATCTTTTATTTCAATGCGTGGAAATCGATGCTAAAATTTGTATTTTGCAAAATATATCGTCCACAGATTTTATAGAAGCAATATTGCAAGTATTTCATGTGTACACTGTTATCTAACGAAAATGCAAGATAATTTTGCTTACAAAAGTGTGTACAAAAACTTGTATGGTTTAAAATGCGTCTTGCTGAGCATCGATCATATTAATGTTTGAATATCGATGTAAAAATATTTCTTTTGCACAAATTAACACAAAACAAATTTGATGGAAGCAAAATTGATAGGCACTTCATGTGTAAACTTATATCTGTGCCTTTTTGCACATCGGAAGTTTCGTTGTGGTTCTGAATTTTTAAATTTGGTTTGAAAGATCCTTTGATAATTTCCTTTTTCAAAAAATTCCAAATGTTACAGATGACTTATAAACTATGAAAGTCACTCCATCTAGATTTTACTAGCAGAACTATTCATTTTCGTACTAACTTTTTGTTTGTTTTTTAAGCCGATGTTTTGGGTGTTAATATCGATGGGGCAAAACATCGAAATCGATTAAAATCGCTCATCCCTATTTCCAGATGTCTATCTGAAGAAAGGGAAACAGACCATGATATGAAAATATAAACTTTTGTGGAAGTTTGTTCTATTATTTATTATCTTTAAGTTATTCACTGTGTGCATTTGGTATACTTTTTTTAGTGTAATTAATTACACAGTGGAATGAGATAAATCATTGCAGTTTGCGAACAAGTTGAGCAAAATAGCTAATGAATAATTATGATGTGGAGGATGCGATTGCATATTCTGCGTTTTTTTTTTAATGATTTTACCTCCTTGTCACACTCTTTACGTTTGTTATTCCGTTTCATTTACTAATTAGTGAATGAATTTAAATTACGAACACAACTAATGTTAGCAAACAGATCTCGGGGGGTGAAACGAACGGAGATTTGATGTCTGGTTAATGGATTATCTTTGTTTTACATGTTATAAAGTTAAACTGTTATACAAAAAAGTGGTCAGCTTCATAATATAACAATTCTTCAAATGGAAGCAATATTTTTGTATCGATACACTATCCAGTGTATTATAGAGATCAGTGTGTAAAACCAACTCCTCGACCCAAGCCGAACGCGCCCAAATATTTGACGTTTAACGAACAGCTGATTCAATTACAAAGCATTTAACCAAATTAATAAAAAGGTCGTTCATGCAAGCTTTTGCGTAAACTTATCATTTTACACAATTTGTAAAATTAAGACGTTGCATGAATACCCTTAGACGGTGTCCACATTGGGTATGAAAAAGTGAATTTTTAATGACTTTTCAGTATTCATATCTCGCTCCCACTCCTTCATTGAAGTGAGATGTGAATACTGAAAAGTCATTAAAAATCCACTTTTTCATAACCAATGTGGACACCGTCTTAATATAATAGGTCAATGGCTCAGTAATTTTCCTCCGTTTTTCTGACAGAGCAAGAGGATAAAATATAAACACGTTCCCTCACATAGAAGTCAAAACAACTCTCTTTTCCTTTTCTTCTTATGTAATTGGTGGCAAATAATAATTGAGCAAGCGCATCCAAAAAATTTCATTCTCAGTTTTTAAGGGGAAAAGTGAGGAATTTTTAAAAGGAATCGTGTTTATATTTCTGAGTCCTCTGAGCCCCCTGAGATCTCGGAAATATAAACTGGCTAATTCTTTTCGCCAAAGTCCATAATGGACCAGCGTTACCACTTCCGAAAAAAAAGCCGAAGTAGTTTTGAAGAAAAATGTGAAGTAGATTGAGAAAAATCGAAGTAGATTTCAAAATGTACTTTCTTGTACAAACATTTATTAGGCCAAGAGCCGGGTACTGTTTTCTTGCAATTTATTCCTGAACTGATTTTCTTGATGGAATATGTTCAGGGGTGTCCCCTGAATATAAATCCAAGTTGGCGGGACTGGGAGGGACACGAGCGTCAGCCGCCATCTTGGAAAACGCGTTTTATCATAGACATATCTCATGAACCGTGCATCGAACGAATATAATAGTAATTTCTTTTGAAAGCTACTTTTCCATTCTTTTATTTGTTTTTCTAAGTTATGTTGTTGTTGCGAAAAGTTTTTGAGAAGTTTAGTTTTTAAGCCAGTCCCGCCAACTTGGATTTATATTCTGGGGCAGAGATGAGTATATACTTCAAATTCATATGTAGTAGATCTGCTTCATTAATTTATTTGTACGCATCTGCTACGTTGCAACTTATTTCTTCTTCATTTAACTGATATAGTTTAACTCAAAAAAATATTAACCACATTTCACAACTTTCATATTATTTGAGTATAAAATTATATAAATTTGTGTAATTTTTTCATTTAGACGAGATTCAAGTTGAATTTGTGAAACTTACTATTCAAAAAGCAGTAATTCTTAAACAAATAACAAGTGAATGTTAAGTTTTCGTTCTGAATATTAAGTAAAATGAAAATAAATTAGTTTTTGTTCCAAAATACTTTTGTTTCATTATCTGCTACACATTTTACAAATCTACTTCGTTTTTTGAGCAAATTTGTTTCACTTTCTAGGCTCAGCATTATCATCCCTGTTCTGGGGACACCCCTGAACATTTTCCATCAAGAAAATCAGTTCAGTTCAGTAATAAATTGCATTAAGAACCTCCTTTTTTGTTCTGGCTCTTAGAGTATATATTTTGATTAAATTTAATTAAATTAAACTAAAAAAAAAACTAAAAAACAAAAATGTTATTCTCTCAGACTTCATATCAACATACTTTATGTATATTTCAATATAGCTGAAATTATAAAAAAAATTGTTTTTTTTCGATGGTAATTTTTATTTGTTTCACTTCAAAACCTGACAACAACTGGTTCAAGTGTAAATTTTTGAATTTTTGTACGAGCCTATTGCTTACTCCTAAACAGTAAACGCCACTTATTCCAGTCAATTTGTGCTCAAAACGGTGCTTTCCAGCATGATACATCAGGAAATTTTATTCGCAAATCTACATAAAGCAGGGAAAAAAAATCAAAACTACGCCACAATTTGCATGGTAAAAACATAATATGGCTGGATTAACTGGGAATTCAATGAAATAAAGGAAAAGGAAGTGGATTTGTTTTTTTTTTTGTAAAATTGAAGTAGGTTAAAACAGAGAATTTTAAAATGAAGTAGATTCCCATGTTTCAGTGATGGTGCGAAGTAGGAAGTAGATTTTAAAAAAATAAGAAAAAAAGAAGTAGATCTACTTCAATTGAAGTAAAGTGGTATCACTGTAATGGACATGCAAAAAAACGCAGCCATTAGGTGAGTTCACAATAATACTCTACTTTTTCTACCACCACATCGAAGACAACAATCGCAATGCATTTTTTTTAATCCTCAAGATGGCGCTAGGGAAAGTAGAGAGATATACTACACGTGGTTCGATTGTCAAAATTGACATTTCTCAAATGTCAAATCAGATGTTGGATATAAAAAAAAATTAAAAACGTAAATAAACATTTTCATATCTGTGCTTCAATTTTAGTCTATCCCTTAAAAAATATTATAAAAATACTGAAAATATGGAACTATTGAGAGAATTGGTAGGTTTTATGGCTCCTAATCAACGAATTGACCTCAAAGTCGTTGCCTTAACAGAAGTATTAGGTAAGTTATTTCAATGTGAAATTAATCTTACATTTACAAATTTTGTTATCGTGGTTCCAGGTCTAACTGGAACTCCTGAAGGTAAAACAACCCTTCTCGGATTTGATGAAATGTTAGCAGCAATCTTCGGACTTACCTTTGACTCAACAGCCACAATTTCTAAAGATGCTGTTTTCACTTTAATCAATTTAACTGCTGAAGAAGAAGGCGCAACTAAAGTCTATGAGACCAGTAAAATTCTTCATCCAGTGAGTATTCATAAATGAAATTCATTGATTGCATTTAAGAATTTTAAGTGAATCTATTTAGAAATTCGAAATCATCCAAGAAGCTGTAAAGCACATAACAGATGTGAACTCAGAGCTATCTGACCCATGGACAATGGTTCTGAGTAATTTGACGCGTGTGGAACGATTGGTTGGACAGATTCTAGACGAATTGGAAAAGGATGAAAAGACATTGCTAAGTATAGTCAAAGCCTTTTCCAAGGTAGATTACAACAAAAAGAAGGCAAAACTACATTATTTGGGTAAGCCCTTTTATATTTAACAAAAATAATGAGGAATTAATAGTTCGAAATATAACAAAACAAAATATAAAAAGAAATTCATGGCCCATGGGGGGATCGAACCCACGACCTTCGCGTTATTAGCACGACGCTCTAACCAACTGAGCTAATGGGCCGATGAAATTTTGGTGATTAAGAGCACATAACTTCAACTAGCAAAATAAAGTGAATTTTGTATTAAACAACTGACGATAAATTAATTTGCATCAGGAAAATAATTAAAATGCATTTTTTAGAAAAAATTATTGTTCAATTGAAAATTTTATTTGCACAAGAAATTTGTTTGTCATTGATTCGTGTAGCATTTGTGTTTCAAATCCGTTGAAAACATATACCTAGTCTGGGAGCCGACCGTAAGATTACCTATCGCATCGCGGCCACGCAAAAATTGGATGCCAACCGATAGTTTTAGTCCATACATTTACAAAACTGCTGGTCGGACAAGCTTTATCTGGTCGCAATGGTTAGAAAAATGCACTTTTCAGTTTGCATTTTCTGCTAAATGTACCTAGAATACAAGCAACTTATATAAATGGGGTATCAAATGAAAGCTGGGGCTGTCCTCTACACGAAACCATTGGTCGGAAAGACTTTTTTTTAGCTGTTGCGACAAATCCGACCATAAACAAAATGGTCTTTTCTTAACACTGCGTTTAACAGCGGGAAAAACCGAGTAAAATCATATCAAATGGTTAGGAAAGTGGCCTTAGCCACTTTTTTTAAATTTTTCAATACTTAATTTTAGAAAAGTGGTCGGACTCGTGGCAACAGCCAAACAAAATCTGTCCGACCATTGGTATCGTGTAGAGGACAGTCCTAGCTTTTATTTGATACCCCATTTATATAAGTTGCTTGTATTCTAGGTAAATTTAGCGAAAATGCAACCTGAAAAGTGCATTTTCTAACCATTGCGACCAGATAAATCTTGTCCGATCAGCAGTTTTGTAAATGTTTGGATTAAAGCTATCGGTTGGCATCCAATTTTTGCGTGGCCGCGATGAGATAGATAATCTTACGGTGGGCTACCGGACTAATAGTAAATAATCCATTTGAAAAAATGTTCCTGATGGCTTTTTCTGATCGCTATAACTGGCCCCTAAGCGGAGCTAATGGATTTTTTCCAGATATTGTACCTGTTCCTTAAGAATTGTTTTCTTTATTTCACTTTTTAGATAGTTGCTCCTCCCGCCTGAACGGGGAGTTATGCATCCCCCTTCCTACAATATTTGTTTCTTCTTTTGACCCTATCTACACGCTCTAGTGTTTTGGAGCATCTTATGCCAAGCACACTGTATTTGGCATTATATTGTTAATTATACTACTTGTTGTTATAAATTTATTATTGATACATTTTGAATGACCGTCTCTTGGAAACTCTTGGGTCTACAGAGACGAACTTGAGCTCAAATTGATGTAAATTTAATTTATTTTAAATCGAAGAGCATTGTTTAAATTAAAAACGAACATGTTTTTTTTTATTTTCTTACCATTTTACGTTCGGCGCTCCAGGTCGAAAACTTAGATTATTAGAGCTAACGGATATGTCGTAAGGTCTCCATCCTATGGAACTACAAAGTTACTGGACTATATGTCAGGCAACGGATTTCAATATTTGCGGAGGAATTTCTGTACAATGATTCATTGACCAGATTTATATGAAGGGTCCAGAAAAACGGCTAAAATTAATTTTTTTTTTGACTTAAACTAATGGTAACGTCTTGTTTCTCTGTATGAGTACCTTCGGATGTAATATAACTCTTTTCAAAAACGACTTGAAAATCTCACAAAATGGCAAACCTTATTGGAAACTTTTTTTTTTTCAAAAGCTGTAAATTCGCTCCAAAAATTAAACATACCGTTTTTTCTTAAGATTATGCCTACCCCTAACGACATGTCAGCTAAGCATTTAAAATTACCTCAAACTTTAAATATTTCTGGTAAAAGTCATGCTTGGTTATGAAAATTACTTTATTTTGAAACTGATATTTTGAAAACCCAAATGAAGTTTAAATATCGTTTTCAGTTATCATGTCTTGTTCTTTAAATAATAAGAAAATTCCAAAAAATACTTTCGAAATTTGATTCCAGCGTGGAAAGTCCTTTTGACTCATATCCATAGAAGAAGAAGTACTTCTTCTTCTTTGCTCATATCATTGTATCTGTCATTATGAATCATATCATTGTATCTTCTACAGTTGCATGGAGCCACTGCTCCTACGGGCCTGATGGAGGGATGATTTCTCAAATGGGGGCAAAGGAAGGATCACACCTTTAAAGGGTGTTTTCTTCTCAGCCGGGTGATAATGTGATGACAGACATTCCTTCATCGAACGGATACATAAACCAACCACTGACCTATCATACCTATCTACCAGACGTTGCATGGAGCCACTGCTCCTACGGGTCCGATAGAGGGATGATTCCTCAAGTGAGGGCAAAAGAAGGACCACACCTCTGAAAGGCATTCTCTTCTCAGCCAGGTGATTATGTGACGACAAACATTTCTTCTAAATACATATACATACACCAACCACTGACCTATCACTCTCATCTACCAGTCGCTGCATGGAGCCACTGCTCCTAAGGGCCCGATGGAGGGAGGAATTCTCAAGTGGGGGCAGAGGAAGGGTCACGCTTTTGAAAGGCGTTTTTCCTCTCCTCAGCCTCGTGGCTATGTACCAACGGACACTCCTCCAACGACCAAGAAATACTCGCCGACTTTTCAGGCTATAGCCTGCTGAAACTCTTCAACACCCTTAACGGGCTTGAATTAACATGGGATGTATCATAGGTTTCTTTTCATGGGGTTCACAATCCCTAGGGTACCACAATGGATCTACATTGATCTAAGTGTGACGGTAACAAAACCAACTGTCAGCCCATTAACCTAACCTAACCATCTTCTACAGGGAACGTCAACAAAAAGTGCACAGTTCTTTGAATTGTATTAATGTAACTCTGTTGGAGCCAATAGATTCGATCTTTCAGGAAAAGATTTATTTTATTTCTTAAAGCGGTTTTATATGAATTGGGATAAAAAAAACTGTAAAATTTCAATAAAAAAAAAAAAATAACTGGTCTGGGATGCATTGCGTCATCTGAAGTTGGTAACCTCGTCTTTATTGACAGTACGATGAGGACTGAAGATTACCTTAATATTTTAAGAGAAAATTTGCCATGTAGTGTTGCGAAACTGGCGTTAACTGATTCATGGGTCTTCCAACAAGACAACGACCTTAGGCATATATTGAAATTGGTCAAGGAATGGTTACTTCATGGTTCATCTAAGCAACTAGAAGATCTTCCGCGATCCCCGGGCCTAGACCTCGTCGAGCATTTGTGAAATTTTCTATTAATAGATTCAAAAGAGGAAAATAATATTAATTAAGCAAAAAGGCACAAAACTCAATTTTATTTGAAGAGTGGCAAAAAATCCCAGCCGAATTGACAGGGAAAATAGTAAAGTCAATCTTCAGACCCATAGAGTCTGTCCTAAAGGCGAAAAGGAAGCAGACGAAGTATTGGTTTTAAGTTTTTCGTTTTAATTGAATAGTGTACCTACCTAAACTTTTTTTGACGCCATAAAAATGTAGTATTTTTTGATATTTTAATTTTACTGAATTTTGTCTATTTATATGTTTTGTTGATTTCTATATGCCAATTCATTAAAAATAAGCCGTTTTAAAAAATAATATAAGTCTTTTCCTAAAAGATCGTATCTATTTGCTTCAATAGAGTTGCAAAAATGCAGTACATAGCTGTACACTTTATTTTGACGCTCACAGTATATGTATATTAATACGTACATATACACTTTTCTATATCTCTTTTTTTAACTGACTTAAAAGGCGTGCTCACGAAAATGAGATCTCAGAGGTTTCAGTGCCAAAAACTAAACCATGGTTCCTCAGTAATTTGACAGCAAAATTTCTGAGGAATCCTGTTCACGAGACTGATGCTACATTTCCACCTAGCGCTAATCTGAGATTTAATGAGATTAACCTTAAATCTCCTTTTAATCTCGTAGATTTACCATACAAATTTATTTCGTAAATCTTGAAGATTAGAAATTAATCTTGTTAAATCTTCCTAGGACAAATAGTTTTACAAAACGAACTAATCTATTTTTACATGGTGCTGAACGATTCATTCGAGACTCGCGTTCAGTTCTTCATTAGGTGTGTTTTATTGGAAAATCTATCCGCAGCACAGTGAAATTTTATATGAATTACAAAAACAGCATCGCCAGCAAAATCGCTGCCGATAAAAGTTAAAGTAGAATCCCGCTGCCGATAAACTTTTGACGTTTGTTCGAGTATCGAACTCAATTGAATAGGATTTTGGTGTGTCGTCATTGGTACGACTGGTACTTTTATGTGTCTCGAATTCTCGATGGCTATGTTCGTAGAGTAGAATTATGTTGAATGAATGGCCCTGTTTAGACTGTAAATTTTCACTTCGTCAAGACCATGTTTTTGTAGAAGAAATCGGTGAAGAAAAAATTTCACCCATAAATTTACGTCATGGTGGCGTAGTGAGCAATTACAGTCTAAACAGGGTCGTTTGTAAGTGCATGGTTGTTTTGTTTTACCTTTTCGACAAAATGAAAAAATGATCCTATCCTGTGCCATGCTAAAAAAAACGCTGCCTTAAATTAGTTTAAAGTGCAAAATTTAGCATTTTTATTTATAAGTGACAAACAAGATATATTCTGCCGACTGTCAAACGATAATTCGCAAACCACAACATCAAGACGCATTTCACAAACAATTTTTCTTCACATTTTCTTCTACAGGCAACCAAACAAATTACTCAAGGGAATGGAAGGTCAAAATTCACGATCATTCCCATTTCAAAATTCACTATTCGCAGCTCATATGAAAAGCTCTTTTTGGTCTATAGGGACCAGTTTGTATAGACATGGTTCAAATTTTGATCCGATGCTCAGCAATTTTAAGTCACTGCTTTTGGTGGAAAGGCTACTTGTATAAACGTGTTTCAAGCTATGATGCGTGGTTCAATTATTTTAGCTCACTGATTTCGGCAGTTTAACTGAGGTTCAACAAGGGTCAAGCTTGAAATTGTTATTACAACATACTTGAACCTTGGAATCATCGTTGCACTTCATTAGATCCGATAAAATCGATGAGTCACAAATGCTGAACCATAGATGAAATTTTGAACCAGTTAGTACAGCTGAAACTTACTGAAGTTCAAGGAAGGTTCAGGCTTATTTGGCTACTAATGTACTCAGTTAATCCGGTAAAATTGGTGAGTTAAAAAATTTCCAGTGGAAAACTAGGTAAATGCATTAAAATTTGCCATACAATCATGTCCTTATTGTAATTTATAAAATTATCGCTAATATCATCTACTCCATGTGTATTGAGTCTGTTATTATACGACGACTTTTGAGTCATGACTTTTTTCAAAATTAAATGAGGGCAATTGAGAAAACAAAATTTGATTTCACTTTCACAATACTAAATTTCGAAAAATCTCAACTAAAAAGTCTTCGTGTAATAGCAGACTAAATCATGACTTTTTTACTTTGACCATAGTCTACCAACACACTCCTACCCCTTTTCTTTTCGTTTATAGCTGCAAAATCAATTTTCGTATCTGAAAATGGCAAATAAAGAAAAAAGGGACACAAACATTTGATTGAAAACATTAATTATATAAATATATAGTTATATTTCCCATTTAACTTGCAAATATGTTAGTTTTTGTTAATAATTTTGGTTTATTTCTACTTTTAACTTTCGCTAAATTCACTTTTGTGTCGTGACAGCTGTTCAGGCGTACCATATTGCAAATACAAAAATATAGGCCGCTGCGGATGCGTTTTTATGGAAATTTCTCACTGTACTATATATAAAATCCCAAAAAAACACGCCTATTGTTTCACACGAATCAAACATTCTGTCTCATTCGCACTTCATAAGAAAAATTGGAACGCCATTTGTATTTTTTAAGGTGCTGTCAAATTTAATCTTTTTTAAATCTTTTTGTGCGGTGGAAACACCAAAAAGATTTATTAAATCTAATCTGAGATAAACCTTTGGTGGAAACATAGCATGAGATTATAGGGCTTTGAGATCTCATTTTGCTGGACACGCCTAATGGCAGCGTTTTTTTTTTTTTTATTTGAAAGGTATAACAAATCGCTCTGGCAGAATAAAATTTTAATGTTTATATGTTGCCTTTAAGACATTAATCGAGAAAGGTCGAATTTCGACCAGTGGGTGATACTAGTCCGAATAAATAATTCATGACCCAATTTATAGTCTAAGATCCAGCAACGTTCTCGTGAAGTCATTTTAGTATGTATTTTTTGATATACATATGTATGTTCAAGTTCTCTCTAACTCCCTAGATTCGCGTCAGAGCAGTCTGGCTGTTGGGAATTGTTGCGTTGTCCGCCATTAAAAAGAAAAAGAAATCTAAAAACGTAAATTAGATGCGACCCCTATTGGTTAAAAGCATTTTTTTTAAATTGCTTTTGTAGGTTAGAATATTTTTTTAAATTTTTGCTCACAAACATTGTTGAAATCTCTTTTCAATTTATTACTGTCAAAATTATGAAATAGTTTTTGTAGAGTACGTGATTTCCATGGAATTGTTATTAAAGCTAGAACTATAATGCTCGGAGGGGCACTTAAGTGATCGGAAGAAAACAAACGAATACACGGAAAGCATTTGACGCGACTATAATTGCGGAGTGGAGCGTTTCGTCAAGTTTCGTTCAACTTTGGTTACGTAAAACTGACATTTTGTGAAATAGGAACGTCAAAAAGAGAAAGATGATAATTACATTATGGGTATGTTCCCCTTTTTTCCGTTCGGAAAGCTACTTTTCGTTGGTTTTTGACATTAGCTTCAGTGCCCTTCCGACTATTATAGTTCTACCTTAACACTTCAATTCAATTTTAAAAAATAGGAAATGATGCTCTGTCATTTTTTCCCTTTCCCTTTCCCTAATTCTCAAGACTTTTATCATGGTGATCCGATAAATATGACCCATGATTTAAGCTTTTTAAGCAAACCTTATCGGCGTTTTTGTGGAGACTTTATTTGTTGTTTTTTTGCTGAAAATCTCCAAAAAAGGGATGATAAGGCCATCTGCACACGACGCGTCTCGTCATAGGTGCGCACTACGCTTCTGTGCAGATTGTATGCAGCGCACACTGGTTTCAATGTATAAGTGCACACGAGGCGTAAGCAGCTCATCTTCGTCACAGCATACAAGCAGCAAATCGCCTGGCGTATTGCAGTGTCGGTGTCTTCGAGGACGCGCCGGTCGTACAGGTTCAATTTGTGTATGGAACATTTGTGTGAAAAGTCGAATTTATCGGAAAAAATCGTGTTTTAAGTCACAAATCAACAACAAATCCTTAAAATTTTAGTTTAGACCTTCTAAAATGTCTGATAACTTTTTACCAGCAATTAATAATCTTCTGTTTGTATTTTTTTGGATGTAGGGATGAACCCAAATTCTCTGTTTCTCCTTTTTTTGGGTTATGCAGATAATAGTAGTTAATCTACTCCATCAATTGAACTCGTCGTATTTGCAACAAACACGTTTGTATTAATTTATATCTGATAAAACTATCCTAAAATTCAAAATGTAATCGATTTTTGCATATGATGTTCGACGGTGTCAATACGCTTCGTATGCAGAAGATTGGGCGTAGAGAAATCGTCGCTGCATGATGAATCTTGTGCACTTCTATGACGCGACGTTTCGTGTGCAGAAGGCCTAAGGGTCACGTAAAGTTGCATCTTGAGTTCTATTAATCGGACTGGCAAGATTGTGGTGTTTATGCTTAGAAAAAATGCCAGGGCATTATATCCGATTTTTTTTGTAATGAATTAAAGAGATTATAACCCTGAAAATAAAAAAAATGGACTTAGCACTTTTTAACCCCTCCCAAAAGCTGAAAACAAAACCTGTCAGACTTTTGTATTCGATATCACGATACATGTACCTATCTATAAGCCCTCATCCAATTTTGGTTATTCATTCACTCCCAAAATTTGCTGTCGGCAATGAGATGTCAAGTTGGATACTGATGGTTTCGTTTCTGGGGAGTTATATCATTCGTGTTTGTTTTCTTTTTTTTTTGAGGAATTCGAATTACAAAAACTCCGATTTTGGGAGTTTTTATCATTTTTTTTCGGGGCTATTTCGCAAATCATTTTTATGTATCTTAAGTTTTCGATTATGGTTTTCCAGGCGGAGTTGATAACATATAATTTATAATGTCAGTGACTTTTTTCCTGAAGATGTGAACAAATTTTTTCAATCCGAAACTCCTTATTAAAATCACCTTATACGTTTTCTTACAGCTCCGATTTTTTGCAATCTTACTCAAATTAGCCGAGGTCGAGAAATAGTCTGCAATTCCAAGTACAATCTGCTTGAAAAAATCATTCCATTTGCTTCGTACGAAAGTAGCATAGTTCGTCGGGGTGGTACAATTGGAATTTTGAAAAACATTTGCTTTGATCCGGTCTATCACCATGTGATACTGAATGATAAAAACGACATTCTTTACTGCCTTCTTTACCCACTGGCAGGTCCAGAAGAATTTACTGACGAAGAAAATGAAAAATTTCCAATGGAGTTGCAGGTATGTATACATATATTTAAAATTTTAATTTTTACTTTCAATATAATCATTATTTATAGTACTTGGGAGAAGACAAAACTCGCGAAGAAGATCCAGATTTAAGAAAAATGATTCTAGAGTCATTGCTGCAGTTGTGTGCTACGAAAAAATACCGTGAGCTACTTCGGGCCAAGGGTACATACGAAATTTTACGTGAATACCATAAATGGGAGGCAAAAATTGGCAAAGATAACGAGGCATTGCTGGCTTGTGAAAATGTAGTGGATATTTTGATAAGGTAAGTAGAATAGAAAAATTCTTTTTCCATTGAAAATAATCAAAAATAAAATCGTTTGTTTTCAGGAAAGAAGAAGAAATTGGATTTGATAATCTAAAGGAAGTTGAAGTTCCAGAGGATATAGGCCAAAAATTTATTGAAGATGATGAAGCCTACCTTAGGAGTTAGGTAACAAATAAGCAAAGAAACATAAACGCAATGTACAACTTTTTAAATGTAATTAAAATGTTTATAAATTTTTAATTGCTTGTTAATTAATTTTGAAACCAGCTTTCAATTGATCTTAGTGGAGAGCAGAAAGAGAGAATTAAGGTAGAACTATAATTTTTGGAGGGCACAGAAGGGGTCGGTAGAAAACAAGCGAATACACAAAGCATATAAAATAGTAGTGGCGTTAGTGCACGCTATGAGGTCAAACCTTTCATTTCGACCTGACGGGTTGAGCTTTAGTATACAAATAGTTCATGTCCTAACTTTACTTTTAAGAAGTGTTGCCAAGGTGGCAACACTATCAGAAGGACAAGAGAAGGGTTTCCACATACCAGATTAAATCCCAAAATGTTGCATATAATTCGAAAACCAAGGGTCGGACGATGACCTGAGAACTCTATGAAACCATAGGACTACATTATTGATTTTCTCCCACCCCTTCACTTGCACGAAGGCGGTGGAAAAAAGTCGTTTTGGGAGTGAAAATTTGAAAAGCCAGGACAAGCAAGAAAAATATTTGTATTAATAAAATTTAAAGAATTTCACAATCCACTACATTACATCAAAAGTTGATAGAAAACCCACTTTGTTTTTTTTTAGAAGCCACTTTAAAAGTGCTAGGGAGGGGGATATGAAAGATTAATAAACTTAAACATTTATTTTGCTATAATATAAGCATATGAGACATGTTTTTAGGGTATTTTTTAATGCACAATCTAACTAAATCAGAATGAACTCGATACAACCACCTTCAAAAAAGTTATAGCCTTTTTCATAAATGATGACTGAATTTTTAGTGAAACAAGTAAAATATTACCAAATTCCAACAGCAATGACACGAAACCTGTGTCAAGATCAGTGTTCCCAGATTGGTGGTTTTTCCAACCAAAATGGTTGGAAAAAATGCCTTTGGTGGGAAAATATTCATAGTCGGATTTATGGTGGGAAAATATTTCAATGGTCTCTTTTTTGGTGGGAAAATCCACAATTCACTACACCTGCCGTTCTTCGAATTTTATGACCTATGTATAATGATTTGTCACAAAAAAAAAACAGAAACTTTAAAAAATATTTTTTTTTACGAATACAATACAAATGAGGTACCAAAAATCACTGACCTTGAAAAAAAATTAAAAAATATCTCAAAATTCATAAAAATCATTGGCTGACCAATTACTGAAACATACTAGCTGACCTTTTACGACCTTTAAGTGACCTTTCAAGTGAGATGCCAACATTTTTTTTGTAACCTTGAAACGAACTTTAAAAATTCATAAGAAATACTTTGGCCTACCAATTATTGAAAATAGTTGATCTTATCATGATCTAGTGATCTTTCGGATCGGTATACATTTTTTGTGAATATTCCACAAATGAGGTGGCAAAAATTATACGTGACTTTAAGAAACTTTAAGAATTTTAGGGCTGACTAATTTCTAGGACAAGCTAACTTTCTTCACCAATTACTGACCAATTAGATGACATACTTTTTTTGGGAATATGAAGTACCAAGAGTGCAGATCTAACATTCTTCTTTTGTATATCTAGGAAATATTTGTAGCAGAAAAGGTTATAGTGGTTTTTTTTTCCTTCCAGTACAAAAATGGTGGAATTTTTTTTGGAATTTGGTGGGATTCTACAAATCTCATCTGGCACATATTTCATTCGTCATAAGCAACTAGAAGCAAAAGAGTCTAAACAAATATTTATAGCTTAAGGATGTTTTTTCAGTGAAAGGGAACATTTTTGAACTTCTACCATGAGTCCCCTCCCGAAACTGCAACGTTGATGAAAATTAGTGAAAATGTTTAATTATATAAAAAATAGATAAAAATGACACAAAAATGTCATGATAGAAAACTACCATGATAGAAAACTATAAAGATAGAAAACTATCATAATAGAAAACTATCATGATAGAAATACTAATACAGTTTTTTCCGAGTCCGAACGGCTAAATGAGAAACACTTTTTCATGACAAGTAAAAATATACTTTTGAAGGATTTGTCAGTTCCTCGCAAGAGGCAGTACCTCGGATAAAACATTTCTTTTTTTAGGGCGGTACGGCTGGGAATCGAACCCACACCTTCGGCATGACAGTCCTACGCACAAAACAAAGCATATGACGCGTTTTTAATTACAGATTGGACTTTTGATTTCGGAAGCTGCGTGTTTTAATATTTGAAGAGTGCTTCAACAAAGAAATTTTGATTAAAATCGGTAGAGCTGTTACTGAAAAATTATTAAATATAAGGCAGGTACCGTAATTAACAGTTCTTTGTTAAAATTTTGTTTACCAAAACGTCCAACTTGCTTACAATAATGCACAGATTTTTTCAAAGCCAACATTGTAAGAGCAGTTTTTGCAAAAAAAAAAAATTTTCCTTAAAGGTTGCATGGCGAGTGCCATTATTTTTGGAGCCAAACAAATTTCAATGTGCTTAGTCGCCTACGTATACAAATTTTGCTTTTTAGTCGAAACTTGGAAAACTGATTCATCCGAAAAGGAATGTAAGAAAATGTCTAAAATACATTGTTAAAAGTTGCCAATATCCAGTTTTCTATTATGGTAGTTTTCTTGTATCATAGTTTTCTATCATGATAGTTTTCTATTAAGATAGTTTTCTATCATGAAATTTTAATGTAATTAAAATTTTATGTGATTATAGTTTTTCTATCATGATAGTTTTGTGCCATGAAAGTTCTACTATCATAATAGTTTTCTATCATGATAGTTTTCTATAGGGATAGTTTATGATAGAAAACTATCATGATAGATAACTATCATGATAGAAAACTTTCATGATAGAAAACTGTCATGATAGAAAACTATCATGATAGAAAACTATCATGATAGAAAATTATCATTATAGAAAACTGTCATGATAAAAAAAAACTATCATGATAGAAAACTATCACGATAGAAAACTATCATCATAGAGAACTATCGTGATTGAAAATTGTCATGATAGAAAACTATCATGATAGAAAACTATCATGATAGAAAACTATCATGATAGAAAACTATCATGATAGCAGACTATCATGATAGAAAACTGTTGCATGTTTCATGTTGCATGTTGTCACGGTAAAATTTACCGCGACAAAAATCAGTCTTAATCGTTCACATCCTCCATCCTTTCCATTTTTTCTTTTCCCTACAGGTGCTTGTTGCAATATACTGAGAGAGAGAAAAGGGCAGCAATGGTCCATCAGCCTTTGTTTCACTCTCTCAGTACCTTGAAGAAGCAAAAATCGATGTAATCAATTTGGACACGAGAAGTGGATGGGTGATCTACTATATCATAACCGACAACCAGTCGGAGAATTTGATCCGAATTACGGGCGGCAGTTGGTCCCCGAAGACGAACATTATATTGACAGACGGGTGGTCTGCTCAATCAATACTATTGCATAAGATACATAGGTAACAGTTGGTCCCTGACGCCGAAGTTACTCGTTGCAAAAATGGCTGCTTGTCCAACATAACATTGCTTATTTTTCTTGTACAAGTTGGAAAGTTAACTGCTCGTCCTCATTCCCCAAAATCTGCACAAAAAGCCAAGGAGCTAGGTTAAATTCGCGTATTAGAACTGCCAACCTCCCTCCGAAATATAACAAAGGGGTAATTAACTTTTCACCAATGTTTTACAACCGTTGTTTCATTTAGTTCTGAGGGGAAAATTGCACGCGTTGAATTGGGTTTCCTTTTTGATTTTCTGAATTTTTCTTTTCCAAAAACTAAGTTGGGGATACTAGGTGGCTGAATGCACTCATCGAATTGCCGCCCACTGGAAGTCATGCCAGAGTCCGGCGAATTTGCAACTGCGTTGGCTCACTCACGCCAATGGGCTGAGTGTTGCTGAATGATGACGCGACCGAAACCCACGTCACTGATTGGCCGAAAGCACTGGGGCATTGGAAAAAAGAAGAGGTCGTCCAGGCATAATGAAAGCCTGGAGGGACACTTCTTACCCGTCTTTTAGATTGAGCAGAAGATTTCTGAAAAAGCGAGAAGAGAAAAATTAGGAGAAGAAAAAAGGAAATTTAATATCGATTTTGGCGAGTTCTAGTTGAAAAAAAGAAGAGGAACAAATTGGCGAAAATTATAGAAACTATTGTGGAAAATTGGAGGAGAAAATTTGGGAAATTTAACTCGGAGGAAAGAGGGGTTGGCAGTGGAAATCAGGAAAAAAAGCTAAGTATAGTGGTTGCATTAGAATTGATAAATCTGTGGTAAAATCGAACATATTTTCTTAAGCGTTTGTTTCAAGAGTTATCAAAACTCAAAATTTTTAAATCGTTGGCCTTTTGCTCCGTGAAATTTCCGATTAAGTGGAACTCGTGACACGTTTCAGAAACCGTTTTTTTATTCTTTTGAGAACAAACGTTAACGGTCCAACTTATAAATCATTGACTTATTGTTCTGTTATTCTAAAAGATCTTGGGTTTTACTCCTACTCGTAGGGTTTTTCAAGCAATTTCATTTTATTAAAACATTAATGCAAAAAATATAAATATCTTCTTTTTCTTTTTTGTTCCTCTTATGCCCAGTTTCACAGTCTCGTTTAAACCTTGAACTGAGTTCAATTGTTCTGCTGAACTAAAGTTTAAACCAAAAGTGGAGTTTAAACTTCCACTGTGAAACTGGGGGTTAAATTGCTTTCACCGTCGGATTCGCTTCAGATGGTTTACAATTTCCTTCATCACAAAAAAAAAATTGCTGGCGCCCTTTATTTTACTTTTCAGGTACTACGCCCCTGTGGCAATCAAAATCGTTGATTTCATATCAACATTTAATTGAAAAATAATTAATCGATCATTTAATAAAATGGTGAGACCCACCCCTTAATTTGAGCCAGTCGTGGTGGTAGCATCCCAAGTGCTACCTCCTGTTGCACTTTATTCGGTGCCGGTCGTTTTGTTATTTCGTCGTCGTTTCGTTAGTATTATTATATTATTATTAATTAAGTCGGTCTCGGTTCGGTTCAGATAAAGTGTAACAATGTTGCATGTTGCTTGTTCTACGCAAATATACGCAGTCCTACGCAGATATACGCATATCTACTCAGATAGACGCAGACATACGCAGATATACATTGATCTATGCAGATACCCTTAGGTCTACGTGGATATACGCCTGGCTACGCAGATATACGCAGATATACGCAGATATATGCAGATATACGCAGGTCTTTGCAGAAATACGCAGATATACTCAGATATATGCTGGCCTACGCAGATATATGCGAGTCTACGCAGATATACGCAGACACGCAGATATATGCAGTTCAAAGCAGATATACGCAGATATGCGCTGACAAACGCAGATATAGGTTGATCTAAGCAGATAACGCAGTATACGCAGATCTACGCAGCTATATGCAGTTCTACGCAAGCATTCATATATCTACGCTGATAGACGCAGTCATACGCAGATAATACGTTGATCTACACAGATATACGCAGATTATGGACTGTCACATTTCATTTAAATTTGAGGTTAAGGGGTAGGATAGGAATTTACACAAACCACCAGGTACGTAGATATACGCAGATATGCCTGGCTACGCACATCTACGCAGATCTAAGCAGATCTACGCAGATATATGCAGATATACGCAGGTCCACGCAGATATACGCTGGGCTATGCAGATTAACGCAGATCTACGCTAATATTATACGCATATCTACGCAGATAGACGCAGATATACGTTGATCTACGCAGATACCCGCAGGTCTACGTAGATATACGCAGATATGCGCAGGTCTCCGTATTAAAACGCAGATATACGCAGGCATTAATATAATTTCACAAAATATTCCTTCTGATCAAACGAATCTAAGAAATAACCCCTCGTGCTCCTAGGCAACAACTAATGCACCCCGTTTCCTCGATCCCCTTCTCCATCCCACTGTCAAACTGGCAATGCGAAACGCGGATTCACCTGAAGCCCGACAAAATGTCTAGACTTAGGGCCTTATTGCGAGAGTCTATTCAAGATAGAATTTAAGTCGAATAGACTTTGAGTCGATTATCAGTATTGTGTTGATTTGTATGTATTTTCCTATTTGATAAAAATTTTAATTCTATCAAGAATCTCTGATCGACTTTGGTCTATTTGAATTTTTTCGAATAGACTCTCGCAATAAGGCCCTTAGAGACCGTCGCATATACGATAACGTTCGGCTTTACCTAGCTTACCTTCATAATAAACCAGAGTTTGTCTGTGTCCAAGGTAAGACAAAAACGAACGTTATGATTTCGATTCACCAGGAAGGCCTCCCTACTAATCCTACCATTCTTCGTAACATTTATAACTCTTTTCATGAAGCCTTTAATGTAAGGAACCAAATGATCACGGACGTCCTTGCAGCTTACTGTTCGTACGTCAACTCAAAGTGCATCTCCTATCCTCAACGTAACCGCGATAATCATAACTTTTTTCGGCCCTAACCTTATAACTTCCAAGCAAATAAATAATAATCATCCAACAGTTCTCACAATATATTATCAAAACGTAAGAGGGCTTCGTACAAACACATCTACCATTTTCCTAAATTCACAAAAATTCCCCTACGACATGTTTGCTTTAACCGAAATTAATCTTATTTCCGATTTTCTCAGTAGCGAATTATTCACCACAGATTACGTTATTTTTCGTGTTGTATACATTATGTGTTGTTACATTCGTCCTTCTCAACCTTTAAATTCGTATCAACTCGTTGTTGAAACAATCGATTTTCTCTTTAATACCGCTAGCTCCAATGATGATATTTTTTGCTTGGGTGATTTTAATCTCCCACACATCGAATGGTCTCCTACCGATGAGGGCACCTTCTTATATCCAACAAATGCCAAATCTGAAAAAGAAACTTTATTGGCAGATTGTATTGCTGATGCTAGCCTGTTTCAAGTAAGTGGTGTCACCAACAGCCTTGATAGACAACTTGACCTCATCTTCTTATCCGACCCTGATAACTCCATTGTAATTGAAAGTGATCATCTTCTTTCTATTCTTGATCGTTATCATCCTCCTCTGCTTATGTCTTTCTCTTATGAAACAGTTGCTACTTCCACTGTTCCAGAATACAGTTTCAACTTTCATAAAGCCAATTTTCATCAATTAAACAAGCTTATCAATAAAATCGAATTTTGCTCAAAAAACTAATGATGATGCACTAGCAACTTTTTATGCTGAAGTTTTCAGCTGTTTTGCTTATTCTGTGCCTTTTTTGCCACGTAAAAATATGTCTTCTTCACCACCATGGTATAACAAAGAACTTAGAACACTTCGTAACCAAAGAAATAAACTGTGGCAAAATTATTTGAAATCCAAGTCTCACTGCGACCATCAAGCTTTTTCCAACGCTTTATAAAGATTATATCACTCGTATGCAATCCTCGATAAAATCGAATCTCTTCCTTAACATATAATGATAATTCTTCTTCTACTCCTGCCATAAATACCAATTTCTTTGCAGACCACTTCAAACAGTCGTTTATTGACAATGATATTGAACCTGATACCCAATATTTTCACTACTTAAACAGCTCCGCTCGAACCTCATTTAAAGCTGTTAACATTCTACCAGCCAAGATAAAAGAAAAAATCGAAAAACTTAAAGATAACTACTCCACCGGACAAGATGGAGTGCCTGCTATCGTCTTAAAAAAATGTATAAATGCCTTCATTCAGCCACTGACCAACCTGTTCAAAATTTCTATCTTGCAGGGCACCTTTCCTCATTCGTGGAAAATATCATATATAGTTCCTATCCACAAAAAAGGTCCCAAAAATGACGTCACTAATTATCGCCCTATAGCAAAACTATCATGCATACCAAAAATGTTCGAAAGCATTATATACGAAGCACTTTCTTTCCATTGCAAATCAATTCTGTCTCCAACTTAACATGGTTTTGTGGCAGGCAGGTCAACAACTACCAACCTGGTAGAATTTGTTTCCCATGTTCTGTGCACAATGAATGATGGAGACGAAGTCGATGTTATTGCTACCGACTTTAGCAAAGCTTTCGACAAAATGTCCCATAAAATTATAGTTTTTAAATTAAAAGCCTTGAGTTTTCCTACTCTCTTCATCTTATGGCTGAATTTATATTTGACCAATAGAAAATGTATAGTCCGTTTTAGATCAAATCTTTCCATTCCCTTTAATGCACCTTCTGGAGTACCACAAGACAGCCATCTTGGTCCACTGTTATTTATTTTAGCTATCAACGATGTTGCTCAGGTTCTTGATTGTGGTTTATCTATTTATGCGGATGACATGAAAATCTTTCAACGCATCTCGTCACCTGCTGACGTAAATACCCTACAGCGCAATCTTGATATTTTTTTGTAATTAGGATATTTTCAATTGTTAGCTACATTTGTTTTGTTATAGAATTCTAACTTTTTTTCAATCCGTTCTCTATTTTATATTTCTCATTTTTATTTTATTTAGTTTTATTTTTAAAATTAATGTATTAGTTTTAAGTTAAAGCTTGTAATAAGCGTAAGTAAATTAAACTTTCCACAAATTAAATTAAATTAAGCTTACGCAGATACACAAAGTTCTACGCACATAAACGCCTGGCTACAAAGATATACGCAGATTTACGCAAATCTACGCAGATGTACGCAGATATACGCAGCAGGTCTACGAATATATACGCAGATCTACGCAGATAGACGTAGATATACGCTGGGCTACGCAGATGTACGCAAATCTACGCAGATATACGCAGATATATGCAAATGCCGCAGGGTCTACCTTACCTACGCAAGTCTACGCAGATATACACAGTTCTACGCAGACATTAATATATCTACGCAGATATATGCAGATACGCAAAGGTTTACGCAGAAATACGCAGATATATGCAGATTAATGCCAGACTATGCAGATAAACGCAGATCTACGCTAATATACGAAGACATACGCATTCCTACGCAGATAGACGAAGACATACCCAGATATACGTTGATCTACGCAGATACCCGCAGCTCTAGGTGGTAGATATACGCTGATATTAGCAAATATATGCAGGTCTCCGTGGATAAACTCAGATATACGTAGGCTTACGCAGATAAACAAAGTTCTACACACATAACCGCCTGGCTATACAGATATACGCAGATGTTCGAAAATCTACGCAGATGTACGCAGATATACGCAGGTCTACGAAGATATACGCAGATCTACGCAGATGGGCGTAGATATACGCTGGGCTAAGCAGATGTACGCAGATCTACACAGATATACGTTGATCTACACAGATAACTGTAAGGCCTGGTTCACACGAGATTGTACCGCACGATTTTTTGCAGTATAAATCCATGCGAATGAGCAGTGGCGTATATATTTTGCATAGAGCCTTTCACACGACGTTCGTACGGCAAGAAAACGTACTCAGCTAAGTACGTTTATCGAATACTCAACGGACTTATCAAAAATAACGAATGAATTGCGACGTATCGTCTTCCAGTGGCGTATAGTTTTATATAGTCTCGTTCACACGGTTTAAATCCACGTTGGGTATTTGTTCGTTGCCATAGAATGAGCTTCAGTGGAGAGAAAAGCCGATGTACACAAAAAAAATTCATCGACCGATATGGTTGGTTTAAAAAAATTATAACTCCGGTGATACTCATTGGATCTTGTAGGTTAAGGTTTTAAAATAAAGAAGAGGAATGAGGCAATAAATATGCGTTTTTAGTTTTTCAAAATTATAAAAATTTTCATCAACATTTGAATTTAGAATAAAATAAATGGAATTGAATTGGGCTTTATTCACCCCTTTAGTATGAACATTTTTGCCCCTCCTCAATGATTTTCTTACACAATACAGCCCGTTATGTCAGCTTTCTTTAAAGACCTTAACCTTGAAGATCCGATCAGTAGAACGGGAGCTATAATTTTTTAAAGCCATCCATATCAAATTTCAATACAAAAAATTCCATGTAGATAACGGGATCTTCTCGCTGGTGGATGGTCGTGGACAATGGTCCAAGCAGGTAATTTCAATGCAATTGTTTTGATTTTTCGATCAATTTAAAATCAAGATTGTGTCGCTTATATACCACGTAGGATAATAAATGAGGTATCAAAATAACCGTAATTTTATTTATATGTTATATTTAAAACTGTAAGAAAATGGGCAGTGGCAGTTATTTTTTTTGTTCAAGCTCCACAATTCAAATTTGTTCATCGGAGACAGTGAACATCAGCTTTGCATTTGTAGGGTTTGAACAATTGGTTCTGGTCCAGAGATTTTACTGGGGTTTTTGCTAATGTTTAAGTTCTGACGGTTGAATCGGTTCAGATTTGAATCTAGGGAGAGGGAAGTCAGTTAATTTCCCTGATAATGAAGTATGCAATGGGATAACGATAAATTTGGAAAATTCGATAGTTCTGTACAGAGCTGTCATTACAGGACTTGCTACTAGTAGTAATTTAGATTAAAAAAAAAAAAAAAACAAGAAAAAAAAAAGGATTGATCAAGAAATCTAAAATTAATGGAGTACATTGAAATTAATAACAAAAAAAAAAAAAAATGCTTTCAACTGAGTGGGAATCGAACCAGAGGCTGTCTAGGAGTGTAGACAGCCAACGATACCACCGTACCACGATAGGACTGGCGATGACCTTAGCAAAATGCTACTTAATGTTGCTGTGGAAATTATTTACGGATAGCCAGTTTATGTCATGTGTGAGAGCCGAGTAAGAAAACGAAATGAGGTTAAATTCTTCGTTAACTAATACCTAGGCATGGAGTGGTGTTGGTAAAAAAAAAAAAAAATTTGATTACTGGGTCAAACAAATTTCCAGGATTTTGACCAGAAAAATTTGATTTTGTTACATGTATTTCCAGAAAAAATCAAAAATATATTTGCCCTCTAAATTATATTTTTTGGGTCAAAATCCTGGTTAGAAAAAGAAAAAAAGGAAGACCGGATCCACCACCATGTCTGGAATTTTACCTTGAAACAACCGGAATAGAGAAGAGAACATAACATTCAGTAGGAATCGACAGTCAGTTGGAATCTGGTTTTTGGTGTGCGATAGTCGTGACGGTTTGGCAAAATATAAGTGAGGTACAGTCACCAATAGTTTGGGACAAAAGGTTTTAGTGTAAAGTATATACCTAAAATTTAAATCTGAAATAAAGAACAGAAAACATTGAAAAGAAAAGTTACGTGCATTCAAGAAAATCAAAACGATAAAACAAAAGTGAAAAACAAATAAAACAAAACTATAAATCTAACAAATCACCCGAGGCTGTACTCAATAAAACTTAAAGTGAATGTGGAACCACGTGACGCCGATGGTTCCAAACATCTAAATGAACCTGAATTCCAGCGACATCCCAGGCTGAAATTAACGCATTTTCCGCTTAAAATTATCCCGAAGCAGAAAATTCAGTTTCCCACTACCGACACCGAAACCACACCAAGCAACCGCCTTACCACGCTATCGAAGTCCCACATGCACACGAACATACAAAAAAATTCCAGACCAACGAACATATAAGTGCCCATCCGACACCAAGGCACAAAGTACGAGCAAATTCTTGCGACGTCCACTTGCAAGCCTAGGACGAACTGCAGGAATCGAGGTCCTAAGTTACACGTGGCAGAAACATTGGGAGCCCCAGGTACAAACTAGGTGCATCAGCCAGACCTTCAGCAGCTTATTTGCATAAGCCACACATCTTGGCTTTACCAGCAACTACACGAACTTACAACATACCTAAGCAAACAAATAAGCTCATATTTTATATCAACGGTAACAGCAGCAACTTACAACCACTATACTGATACAAATGCCGAGATACAACATTAATAGAGAGCAGAAGCATACAACAGAACACAGAAGAACTATCATCAAGTACATACGACACCCACAACCACACAATAGCATCAGGAACAACAACAGCATCTTTAATATCTACACCAATCTTCAACGCCATCATTAACAGCGAGCGACCGAAATTTTTTTTTTCGAACAAAAGCTAAGTATCGTATATGTATTATTAAGTTTATTGATTATAATTATTTTTTTTTATTTATAAAATTTTACAATTCCTAAGTAAATTTCAAATGTATAGTCCTAAAGTGTAAAAAAAAAAAAAAAAAATTAAACAATTTTTTTATTAAACTTAATCTATTTTAAACTACTTAAAAATTGCTTACACTAGTAAAATTACTTATACTACATTAGCTAAGAAATAGAAATAGATTATCATAAAGATGAATAGTTTTTTTTATTCATGTTGTAAAGCAATATTTCGATCATAATTTCTCTCAAATTAACTCTTATCAAATATAGGTAAACAACTTTCACGGAAAGAGAAAAATTTAACAAAAAAAAAAAATATACCAAAAGAGAAAAACCAAACCATCGATGCGGTGCACCACCTCGACAGCTCGTTCGTTTGCATATCATAGTAGGACATCAAAATATTATAAGAGTGAACAACATTTCAATGATGTAGAAAAAGCTTTTGGTAAGTGATTATTATTAAACATATTTGATTGATTTTATTATCGAAATTGCTGTAAATTTTTCAAAATAAATTAAATTTTTGGTAAATGATATCATAAAAGGAATTGAAAGTTTCTCTTTCCTTAAAGTAGACGACCGACAGTACTAATACAAAGTAATTTTGGGTTGAGCTAATTATAATTTCATGATTAGAATACCGAAAATTTAAACTATTCATAGATATAGCAAAAGTACCCAAAATTTGAAATTCAACATTGAATTTAATAAAGAAGTAAATTCCAATTTTAGATATTAGATTAATTTTTTTAAATCGATCCGAAAGTAAATACAAAAAAAAAATTTAAGAAAATGTAAAAGAGAGCTCAATTAGGTAACTTATGGAAATTTTGTTTATGGACTTATGAATTATAAACACTTCTATCGCATAATATTTTGTTTGCCTTATTTTTTTATTTAGTTCTTTTTTTTGTATTATTAGGCTAAGTCAAATTACAAGATTTGAAGGTTAATCGTTTTAAAAAGTTGAAAAAAAAAAAAAAAAATTTTTTTTTGATTATACTTTTAGTATACTTATAGTAGGTATTACATATTAAATTTATTTCTACAATACGAATTTATACTTTTATAATAAAATGAATTTATAACGTTGGAAAATGAAAAGATTTCGTTTCCCTTGGAAGTTGGTGGAACAAGATTTAGAGTTAATTTGTAAAAAGTACTAAAATGGAGTGCTAAGGTCAATTATAAAGGGTGGATATGGCGAAGTTAAGGAACCCATAGCCATAATAGCGGGCGATGACGATCATGGTAGGTTCTAAGGAAGTCGTAATCTGTTAAGGTTATTTTGGAGTTTTAAATTAGGGGGCGGCCGCAATGAAAGTATTAGTGGTTGCGGCAGTCATGGACGTGTCACGTTGGTGGTGCGTGGGGGGGTTTAGCCACACTAGGACTAAAGACATCTTGTCCTTCGTCCTCTTCAAGGTAGCCAAAACTTGACTTATCTGTCTCATTCAATATTTCTTTAAGAAATTCAAGTTTTTTAATTTTATTTCTTTTCAATCTGACGGATTCTGGTCTCAAATAATATTTTGAACCTCACTACACATTTTCTTTTACATCTTTTGAGTTTATTTTAAATTTCGGCATGAATAAATAAAAACGTAACTAAGTTCGGTAATACGCGGCGAAGAACCCAACCCAGTCCGACGAGTAAAGCCTTGGCCTCCAGCGAGCATGCCGAGCCGAAGTATTACTGAGCACCCTTCACTTCTACTGCCAGGATCGGCCACAAGAGTCCTGTATGCTTGTGGTCGTAATGGTAGCAAAAGAAGTGAAGGTTCGTGAGGACCCTAGGAGTTGCACAATTTCATTTTGGTGCTAGGCTATGGAGTTAAGAGGGTTATAGCACCTCCCCCTTGGGAGGTTAGAGGTTGTCCATTTACGAAGGTCCTTGCGCATCAAACAGGTTCCGTTACAGGTGGCGCCCAACGTGGGGCCGAAATTCGTCCTTTTTGGAAAGGAATAAGATATGCCAAAGAAAGGGGAAACATTTTTTTTAATTTTTTTGTCTTTAAGATAGTTTAGCGCAAGGATTTCGCGCTTAATGAACCCTTAAGAGCAGCAGGTTGACGTCCAGCGGATGGGTGTAGTATCCTCGTTCAGACTGTTGCGTTCGCCCTATACTCTTTTGGATGTTTCATTTGAACTGCAATTTTTTTTTTAACTAGAAGTGAAACCAAATTTTGGATAGTTTTCATTCAATGGTGTGTTCATTTTTCGATTTATAAAAATGAATTAAGATGAAAGGAAAGTATCGTCCCAAAAGCTAAGTCAATAGGCTGGTATTTGGTTGCGAATTCTTACTAAAATATCTTTAAAATACAGCGTGATTTTGAAATTCCTATCAGCAAATAACTTATTTTAAAAGAGCAGAATTTGAAGTTTTCCGTTCAGAGGCGATTTATTTGTGTTTTTGGGATATATTGAATGAGGTGGAGGGAGAAAAGTAGAAGCACCCTGGGAGAGTGAAACTTTGTCGTGATCGTCCGTTATGGGTTTTGGGTTTTAACATGTCATATCTACCCTTAAGTTTTATGATAGATACATTTTCTGATTGATATATCTTTTTTTTATTTTTTTATCTGGACGGTTAGATTTGTTCCTTTTTTTTTGCGGTTGATGATTGAACATTTATTTCGCATATTTTTTTTGCTTAAGTTTTCTTTGGCTGCTATTTTTCTCTTATTTATTGTTCATCTAGGATTTAGGATAGGTAAAACCTTTTTTTTTTTTCTTTTTACTCATTTAAATTTCGTTTTGATAGTTGCCTTATATTTGAAAGATTATATATTTTTTTTTATTTTTTTGGATACAAAAAGAAAACGAAAACATTTCATTGGACTAATTGGCATTCATATTACTGTTTCATTGCTTTGATAAGTTTTTGTTATTATTTTATATTATTTTACTTTTTTTGATTACTTTCCACTCTCAAGTTCAGTTCGAAATCTAAGTCGAGGTTAAATTTTTTTGAATACGAAGGATTTGTTCAAATTTAGAGGTTGAGTTTTTAGAAGAGAATTTTGAGTTAAAAGATGCCGAAACGTAGACTATCTTTAACTGACTTTCGTAAGCGGGTGGGCTTAAGAAGCAATCCCAATGAGTTAACGGATGGTACAAACATAGCGCAAGCTGGAGAAATCCAGGTAGCAGATGTCACGGATCCTATAAGAGAAGTAAATGAGGAAGAAGGAGCAGCGGCATTAGAGCCACAAACGGGTGAAGAATCAAATCGAGCATTGAGCGCTGCTGGACAATCGGAGGCAGCTAGGGAAGAGGCAGATGAGGATGAGATATTAACCAATTATATTGAAGAAGTGGTGACTGCTGCGATAGGGTTAAACCATGCAAAAGAAATGGAGTTTCTCAGAGCCGAAGCTGAGCGGAGTAGGATATTCTTACAAGACCAAGTTGAAAACATTGTTCGCCAAACTTTGGCGAGTATTACACCTAATGCAACTCCGCGCCGGATCACAGAGCAGCGAGATCCTCCTGTTAATAACCGGTTTGACTCAGAGCGGAGAGATCTTCCGGCTAACAGCAACACCTTCACCACGCATCGAAATCCTGTAGTGAGTTCACGTCCTCAATACGAGTCGACGTCTCATCCACCGAATCAAAGGCACACTTCCAACGCTGACCAGTTTCTTCGCCAGCTCAACAATTTAACGTTGAGTGATCCTCTAGGAAGCACATTCGATTCAGCCCCTTTACCCACATTGAGTAGATATCCCCATTTTCATAAATGGGGGTTGAAGTTCGACGGCAAGCAGATGACGGTCGATGACTTCCTCTTCAGGCTTAATAGATTGCGAAGTTCGTATAGTGTTAGTTGGGAAGAAATAGTGATAAATTTCCACCATTTTGTTACAGGCTCGGTTGGTAACTGGTTTTGGATGTATTTAAAATCAAATCCAAATGCGAATTGGGAGACTCTTAAAGTTGCTCTTATTGAACAGTATCGTAGCCTTGAGACTGATTCAGAATTGTCGAGGAAACTATTTGATCGCCGTCAACAACCGTCAGAGTCATTTGACGACTTTTACTCGGCAATTCAGGAACTAAACAGTCGACTTAGGGTACCCAAACAGCCAAAGGAGCTAGTTGAGTTGTTGAAGTTGAACGTTAAGAGGCGAATGGGAGAGCTGTTGATTACGTTCCATACGAACACTTTGTCGGAAATGGTCTATGTTTGTAGGAACATAGAAAAATACCTAAACGTCCATGACAACAGCTCCCCGAGGCCTAAGCTCCATTTTCAACAACCTCCGACAATGCGTAGGAATATTTCAGAACTAGAAGCAGAGCACCTTGAAGAGAGTGGTCCAAGCCTTGAAGCCTTTAACGTGAACAGAGACGTACGAAATTTGGCTTGTTTTAATTGTAAGGAGAAGGGACACACTTACTTTGAATGCCAAATTCCTCAAAGAAACTTGTTTTGTTACAAGTGTGGCTTCGAAAATACCACCGTTCCTCAATGCCCGCGCTGTTCGGGAAACGACCCGAGGAGCAGTCCCTTGTCCAGGGCAAACTGCTCGCAGACTCAAAAATCGGACAAACAATAGATTCTTCGACTGACTTAGTCAGTTCGAAACCAACAGACGTGCCTTTTTCAACTATAACTGAACATAACCCTTTCAAGATTCAAATTTTAAAACCGGAAACCCGCTCAAGTCCTAGAGAAATTTCAACTCCAGAGAAACCTCCACCTCCTAAAGAAGCTCCAAAGACTTTACATGAAAGACTACAAAATTATTACAAAGTGAGGGACAGAATTTTTGCCACAACAGAGACGAAAACACCTGTTTCTGATAAAATTCGTAATCTTCGTGCAAAATTCAAGGAGAAAAGACAAGAATACAGGTCAATCGAAGCGACAACTTTGTGTTGCGCAGAAGATCCCCGATCATACGCCACTGTTAAGATATTTGGTGAGCCAATACTAGGGTTGCTCGATAGTGGAGCTAGTTTAAGTTGTCTTGGTGAGGGAGGGGTCGATTTCCTGGCCAAAAACAACATGGACTATGTTAGATTAACCCAGAAGATAAAAACCGCTGATGGAAGGAATCAGGCCATAGTAGGGAAAATCTTGGTAAAGATAACTTACAAGGGAGTCACAAAAGACTTGCAGTTGTATATTGTGCCTTCCTTGCAGCAGCGGTTGTACCTTGGTATAAATTTCTGGAGGGAATTTAACATAGCCCCAGACCTCATCTCGGAACTTTCGCTAGGTATGTCATCAGAAGAGCCAGACCTCAACGCCCATGAATTGACGGGAAAAGAATCGGAAACATTAAGGAAAACGATCAACATGTTTCCTTCCTCTGCTGTATTAGGCCTAGGAAAAACATCGCTGATTGAACATAAAATAGACACAGGAGATGCAGAACCGATTAAACAGCGTTTTTACCCAATTTCTCCAGCAGTGCAAAAACTGATGTATGAGGAGTTGGATCGTATGCTTGAGCTTGGAGTGATAGAGGAGAGTTCCAGTGCGTGGAGCTCTCCTGTAGTCCTGGTTCGAAAACCAGGAAAGAATCGGCTATGCCTCGATTACAGGAAGGTTAACTCCAAGACGAAAGGAAATGCGTATCCAATGACTCATATAGAGGGTTTGCTGGCGCGTCTTCCAGATACACGCTTTATTTCAAGCATAGATCTGAAGGACGCGTTCTGGCAGATCCCTCTGGAGAAATCGTCAAGGGAAAAGACGGCGTTTACGGTTCCTGGTAGACCCTTGATGCAATTTAAGGTGATGCCATTTGGTCTAAAGAACGCGGTTCAAACCATGTGCGAAGTAATAGACAAAGTGGTACCTGTTTCGCTGCGAGAAAAAATATTTCCTTATGTGGATGATTTGTTGGTAGTTTCAAGCTCTTTTGATGAACATATCAAGCTACTAGGCATATTAGCGGACAGACTTAGGCAAGCAGGACTAACCATTAACGTGCAGAAATCTAAATTCTGCTTCAAGGAATTGAAGTTTCTGGGTTACATGGTTGGCGATGGTTGCCTGAAAACAAATCCGGACAAAGTTTCAGCTATAATCGATTTTCCGGTTCCTAAAACAGCTAGACAGGTTAGGCGTTTCCTTGGTTTGGCAGGCTGGTACAGGAGATTCGTCAAAGACTTCTCGACGTTAGCAAGTCCTCTTACCGATTGTTTGAAAAAAGGCACAAAATTTGTTTTCGGTGAAGAGGCATTAAAAGCCTTTGAAAAACTTAAAGAAACTTTGACTTCCGCACCAGTTCTGGTAAACCCTAACTTTGACAAGGAGTTCATCATCCTCTGTGATGCATCAAACACAGGTATTGGCTGTGTTTTATGTCAGCTGGATGATGAAAGTAATGAACGCCCTATTTACTATCACTCACAAAAACTCAACAAAGCCCAGCGTAATTATAGTGTTACCGAGCGTGAATGCCTAGCAGCGGTTGTCGGTGTCAAAAAGTTCCGAGCTTATGTGGAAGGACAACCGTTTAAGATAGTTACAGATCATGCAAGCTTGAAGTGGCTTATGAGTCAAAGAGATTTAAGCGGTCGATTGGCGAGATGGAGCCTAAAGCTTCAGGGTTTCGACTTTGCAATCGAACATCGGAGAGGATCACAGAATGTAGTCCCAGATGCTCTGTCAAGAGTATTTGAAGTAGAAGCTCTGAGCCCCGATGTATCGAATGTGGATGAGGCCTCTGACGTGCTGCATATAGATCTTGAAGACCCCAGTTTTAAATCTGAGGAATACTCCAAGATCATCGACACCGTCATAAATCAAAAGAACCAGCTACCGGACCTTCAAGTATCGAATAATTTCGTTTATAAGAAGGTCCAACATTGCACAGGTAATCCGTTGGAGGATGACCTTGTTTGGAAGCTTTGGGTTCCTGAAGCGTTGACTGATCGCTTGATAGCTTTGGCTCATCAACCACCTCGAGCTTCGCATGGTGGTATATCGAAAACGTTGTACCGACTTCGTACTCGGTTCTTTTGGCCCGGCATGGCTGCTCAGGTGAGAGCGTTCATAGGTATTTGCGACATTTGTAAGACATGTAAGGCGCCAAACAGTACCCTTAGGCCATCAATGGGGAAAGCGTTTACGGCGGAAAGACCTTTTCAAATGGTCTACATAGATTTTCTTGGTCCTTATCCACGCTCCAAAAACGGTAACACCTATATTATAATTGCGCTGGACCAATTGACAAAGTTTGTGGTGATTAAACCACTGAGAAAGGCAACCTCGGAGACGGTCATCAAATTCCTTTCTGAAAATATCTTGTGTTTGTTTGGGGTGCCGGAGACCATACTTTCGGATAACGGAAAACAGTTTATTAGTAAGGAGTTTGAGAAGCTGATGTCCTCGTACGGTATAAGCCACGTTCGAACAGCTGCATATTCCCCTCAAGCGAACGCGAGCGAGAGGGTGAACCGATCAATTTTGGCCGCAATACGATCATACATTGACCCAGATCAACGGAATTGGGATTTACACCTTGCCTCGATCGCTAGTGCACTTTGCACGACAGTGCATTCGGCTATCGGAGTATCACCGTACGAGGCTCTGTTTGGTCAAACTATGGTTGAACATGGTTCGGACTATAAACTGCTTAGTGACCTGAACGGTCTTAACAATTCCGAGATCCAGGTATTGTCGAAGGCATCCCGAATGAATATCCTACACACCTACATTAAGGAGTCTTTGGCTAATGCCCATTCCAAATATGAGAGTGTCTACAACACTCGGAGCAAGGACGTAAGGTTTAATGTAGGCGAGGTAGTTTTTAGGAGGAATTTTGTTTTGAGCGACGCGTCAAAGAAATTCAACGCCAAGTTATCACCCAAATTTGTCAAAATGAGGATTAAAAGAGTGATAGGAAGTAACTTGTACGAGCTTGAAGATCTAAAAGGAAAACGTGTGGGGGTCTACCACGCTAAAGATATCAGGCGATAGGATCGACTTATTGGTGCCCGGTCATGTCAGTCTGTGCATGAGAGCTCCTTATTTTCCTGTTCCTTTTCCTCAGAGTTCTTTGCAAAAGTAAGCAGGTTTGTAAGAAAATGGGCAGTGGCAGTTATTTTTTTTGTTCAAGCTCCACAATTCAAATTTGTTCATCGGAGACAGTGAACATCAGCTTTGCATTTGTAGGGTTTGAACAATTGGTTCTGGTCCAGAGATTTTACTGGGGTTTTTGCTAATGTTTAAGTTCTGACGGTTGAATCGGTTCAGATTTGAATCTAGGGAGAGGGAAGTCAGTTAATTTCCCTGATAATGAAGTATGCAATGGGATAACGATAAATTTGGAAAATTCGATAGTTCTGTACAGAGCTGTCATTACAGGACTTGCTACTAGTAGTAATTTAGATTAAAAAAAAAAAAAAAACAAGAAAAAAAAAAGGATTGATCAAGAAATCTAAAATTAATGGAGTACATTGAAATTAATAACAAAAAAAAAAAAATGCTTTCAACTGAGTGGGAATCGAACCAGAGGCTGTCTAGGAGTGTAGACAGCCAACGATACCACCGTACCACGATAGGACTGGCGATGACCTTAGCAAAATGCTACTTAATGTTGCTGTGGAAATTATTTACGGATAGCCAGTTTATGTCATGTGTGAGAGCCGAGTAAGAAAACGAAATGAGGTTAAATTCTTCGTTAACTAATACCTAGGCATGGAGTGGTGTTGGTAAAAAAAAAAAAAAATTTGATTACTGGGTCAAACAAATTTCCAGGATTTTGACCAGAAAAATTTGATTTTGTTACATGTATTTCCAGAAAAAATCAAAAATATATTTGCCCTCTAAATTATATTTTTTGGGTCAAAATCCTGGTTAGAAAAAGAAAAAAAGGAAGACCGGATCCACCACCATGTCTGGAATTTTACCTTGAAACAACCGGAATAGAGAAGAGAACATAACATTCAGTAGGAATCGACAGTCAGTTGGAATCTGGTTTTTGGTGTGCGATAGTCGTGACGGTTTGGCAAAATATAAGTGAGGTACAGTCACCAATAGTTTGGGACAAAAGGTTTTAGTGTAAAGTATATACCTAAAATTTAAATCTGAAATAAAGAACAGAAAACATTGAAAAGAAAAGTTACGTGCATTCAAGAAAATCAAAACGATAAAACAAAAGTGAAAAACAAATAAAACAAAACTATAAATCTAACAAATCACCCGAGGCTGTACTCAATAAAACTTAAAGTGAATGTGGAACCACGTGACGCCGATGGTTCCAAACATCTAAATGAACCTGAATTCCAGCGACATCCCAGGCTGAAATTAACGCATTTTCCGCTTAAAATTATCCCGAAGCAGAAAATTCAGTTTCCCACTACCGACACCGAAACCACACCAAGCAACCGCCTTACCACGCTATCGAAGTCCCACATGCACACGAACATACAAAAAAATTCCAGACCAACGAACATATAAGTGCCCATCCGACACCAAGGCACAAAGTACGAGCAAATTCTTGCGACGTCCACTTGCAAGCCTAGGACGAACTGCAGGAATCGAGGTCCTAAGTTACACGTGGCAGAAACATTGGGAGCCCCAGGTACAAACTAGGTGCATCAGCCAGACCTTCAGCAGCTTATTTGCATAAGCCACACATCTTGGCTTTACCAGCAACTACACGAACTTACAACATACCTAAGCAAACAAATAAGCTCATATTTTATATCAACGGTAACAGCAGCAACTTACAACCACTATACTGATACAAATGCCGAGATACAACATTAATAGAGAGCAGAAGCATACAACAGAACACAGAAGAACTATCATCAAGTACATACGACACCCACAACCACACAATAGCATCAGGAACAACAACAGCATCTTTAATATCTACACCAATCTTCAACGCCATCATTAACAGCGAGCGACCGAAATTTTTTTTTTCGAACAAAAGCTAAGTATCGTATATGTATTATTAAGTTTATTGATTATAATTATTTTTTTTTATTTATAAAATTTTACAATTCCTAAGTAAATTTCAAATGTATAGTCCTAAAGTGTAAAAAAAAAAAAAAAAAAATTAAACAATTTTTTTATTAAACTTAATCTATTTTAAACTACTTAAAAATTGCTTACACTAGTAAAATTACTTATACTACATTAGCTAAGAAATAGAAATAGATTATCATAAAGATGAATAGTTTTTTTTATTCATGTTGTAAAGCAATATTTCGATCATAATTTCTCTCAAATTAACTCTTATCAAATATAGGTAAACAACTTTCACGGAAAGAGAAAAATTTAACAAAAAAAAAAAATATACCAAAAGAGAAAAACCAAACCATCGATGCGGTGCACCACCTCGACAGCTCGTTCGTTTGCATATCATAGTAGGACATCAAAATATTATAAGAGTGAACAACATTTCAATGATGTAGAAAAAGCTTTTGGTAAGTGATTATTATTAAACATATTTGATTGATTTTATTATCGAAATTGCTGTAAATTTTTCAAAATAAATTAAATTTTTGGTAAATGATATCATAAAAGGAATTGAAAGTTTCTCTTTCCTTAAAGTAGACGACCGACAGTACTAATACAAAGTAATTTTGGGTTGAGCTAATTATAATTTCATGATTAGAATACCGAAAATTTAAACTATTCATAGATATAGCAAAAGTACCCAAAATTTGAAATTCAACATTGAATTTAATAAAGAAGTAAATTCCAATTTTAGATATTAGATTAATTTTTTTAAATCGATCCGAAAGTAAATACAAAAAAAAAATTTAAGAAAATGTAAAAGAGAGCTCAATTAGGTAACTTATGGAAATTTTGTTTATGGACTTATGAATTATAAACACTTCTATCGCATAATATTTTGTTTGCCTTATTTTTTTATTTAGTTCTTTTTTTTGTATTATTAGGCTAAGTCAAATTACAAGATTTGAAGGTTAATCGTTTTAAAAAGTTGAAAAAAAAAAAAAAAAATTTTTTTTTGATTATACTTTTAGTATACTTATAGTAGGTATTACATATTAAATTTATTTCTACAATACGAATTTATACTTTTATAATAAAATGAATTTATAACGTTGGAAAATGAAAAGATTTCGTTTCCCTTGGAAGTTGGTGGAACAAGATTTAGAGTTAATTTGTAAAAAGTACTAAAATGGAGTGCTAAGGTCAATTATAAAGGGTGGATATGGCGAAGTTAAGGAACCCATAGCCATAATAGCGGGCGATGACGATCATGGTAGGTTCTAAGGAAGTCGTAATCTGTTAAGGTTATTTTGGAGTTTTAAATTAGGGGGCGGCCGCAATGAAAGTATTAGTGGTTGCGGCAGTCATGGACGTGTCACGTTGGTGGTGCGTGGGGGGGTTTAGCCACACTAGGACTAAAGACATCTTGTCCTTCGTCCTCTTCAAGGTAGCCAAAACTTGACTTATCTGTCTCATTCAATATTTCTTTAAGAAATTCAAGTTTTTTAATTTTATTTCTTTTCAATCTGACGGATTCTGGTCTCAAATAATATTTTGAACCTCACTACACATTTTCTTTTACATCTTTTGAGTTTATTTTAAATTTCGGCATGAATAAATAAAAACGTAACTAAGTTCGGTAATACGCGGCGAAGAACCCAACCCAGTCCGACGAGTAAAGCCTTGGCCTCCAGCGAGCATGCCGAGCCGAAGTATTACTGAGCACCCTTCACTTCTACTGCCAGGATCGGCCACAAGAGTCCTGTATGCTTGTGGTCGTAATGGTAGCAAAAGAAGTGAAGGTTCGTGAGGACCCTAGGAGTTGCACAATTTCATTTTGGTGCTAGGCTATGGAGTTAAGAGGGTTATAGCACCTCCCCCTTGGGAGGTTAGAGGTTGTCCATTTACGAAGGTCCTTGCGCATCAAACAGGTTCCGTTACAAAACAACCAAAAAATTCATCAATGCACTAAACAGATATGAGTTCATATGTGAAAGCGCTCAAATAATGCCATTATCTCCGTCCAACGGTATTCTAGGACTCTTATTTTTTTAATTCATATTTAAATCAATATTTTCTATTATCCATCCAAATTTCAGCTTTCTAGCCCTTTCCCTTAAAAATATAAAAATAAAATACTTCACAAATTCAAACTTTTCCAATCATTTTCATTATACTGCAGCTATTCGAGTTTTAGACGAATAAATATAAATATCGTGTGAACACCCGATTTTTGTTCGGTAAAAACCGAATGCGATAAAAAACGTGCGGTACAATCTTGTGTGAACCAGGCCTAAGTCTACGTAGATATACGCAGATATACGCAGGCCTACGTGGATATATGCAGGCCTACGCAGATATACACGATTTTACGCAGATAAACGCCTGGCTACGCAGATCTACGCTGATTTGTGCAGATATACGCAGATATGCGCAGGTCTAGCAGATATACTAGAAAACTATCATGCATGTTGCATGTTGCATGATAGAAAACTATCATGATGGAAAACTATCATGACAGAAAACTATCACAATAGAAAACTATCACGATAGAAAACTATCATAATTGAAAACTATCATGATTGAAAACTATCATGATAAAAATCATTATGATAGAAAACTATCATGATAGAAATTTATCATAAAATTTATCATAAACTATCGCGATAGCAAACTATCATGCTAGAAAACTAACGTGTTAAAAAACTATCATGATAGAAAACTATCATGGTAGAAAACTATCATGATAGAAAACTATCATGATAGAAAACTATCATGATAGAATACTGTCATGATAGAAAACTATCATGATAGAAAACTGTCATGATAGAAAACTATCATGATAGAAAACTGTCATGATAGAAATCTATCATGATAGACAACTATCATGATAGAAAACTATCATGATAGAAAACTGTCATGATAGAAAACTATCATGATAGAAAACTATAATGATAGAAAAGACGATAGAAAACTATTATGATAGCAAACTATCATGATAGAAAACTATCATGATAGAAAACTATCATGATAGAAAACAATCGCGATAGAAAATTAGCATGACAGAAAACTATCATGATAGAAACTAATCATGATAGAAAACTATAATGATAGAAAACACAATAGAAAACTATCATGATAGAGAACTATCATAGAAAGAAGTCATGATTGAAAACTATAATAATAGAAAACTATCATGATAGAAAACTATCATGATAGAAAACTATCACGATAGAAAACTAACATGATAGAAAACTATTATGATAGAAAACTTTCATGATAGAAAACTATCATGAGAGAAACTATCATGATGGAAAACTATCATGATAGAAAACTATCACGATAGAAAACTATAATGATAGAAAACTATCATAATACAAAACTATCCTGATAGAAAACTATCATGATAGAAAACTATCATAATAGAAAACTATCATGATAGAAAACTATCATGATAGAAAATTATCAGGATAGAAAACTATCATGATAAAAAACTATCACGATAGAAAACTATCATGAAAGAAAACTGTCATGATAGTGAACTATCATGATAGAAAACTATCATGATAGAAAACTATCATGATAGAAAATTATCAGGATAGAAAACTATAATGATAGAAAACTATCATGATAGAAAAAAATCAAGATAGAAAACTATAATGATAGAAAACTATCATGATAGAAAACTATCATGATAGAAAACTATCATGATAGAAAACTATTACGATAGAAAACTATCATGATAGAAAACTATCATGATAGAAAACTATTACGATAGAAAACTATCATGATAGAAAAACTATCATGATAGAAAACTATCATGATAGAAAACTATCACGATAGAAAACTATCACGATAGAAAACTATTACGATAGAAAACTATCATGATAGAAAACTATCACGATATAAAACTATCACTATAGAAAACTATCACGATAGAAAACTATCACGATAGAACACTATCACGATAGAAAGCTATCATGATAGAAAACTATTACGATAGAAAACTATCATTATAGAAAACTTTCATTTTAGAAAACTATCATATATAGAATATAGAAAACTTTCACGAAAGAAAACTATCATAATAGAAAGCTATCATGATAGAAAACTATCGTGATAGAAAACTATCATGATAGAAAACTAGCATAATAACAAAATATAAAGATAGAAAACTATCATGATAGAAAACTATTATGATAGAAAACTATCATGATAGAAAACTATCATTATAGAATACTGTCATGATAGAAAACTATCATGATAGAAAACAATTATGATAGAAAACTATCATGATAGAAAACTGTCATGAAAGAAAAATACCCTGATAGAAAACTATCATGTTAGAAAACTATCAGTGCTATTGCATGTTGCATGTACTATGCAAATATAAGCAGTTCTACGCAGATTTACGCTAATCTGCGCAG